>OX335648.2:15000000-16250000 GCA_946894095.1 Incurvaria masculella | reverse complement strand
ACGTATGATCTGTGCAGGTTTTTTTTATTTTCATCTTGAAATCATATGCCGAATTTAAATGATTAAAAAACATTCATCCTATCATTTCTTTTCTCATTCATTTGGTTTGATTAAACTTATTGGTTGTGATACTACACTAAATTATGTCACAAACTTAATAGATGCTCGGATTTGACCAACTCAGTAAAGAAGAACCCGCAAATTAACTTTCACTGGTTTACATAACATATTTATTCCGTCCAAGATTATGAAATACACATATACATGGACCGAAATGCTACTGCCAAATTACAATAATTATTTGTATTAAAACAATTAAGTTTTTGATCATTCATGTCTCCTCCCGCCGCGTGAAAGCCGTAACATTTTTCAAATATGTTATTTAGTGAAGCTTGACTACCAAACAAGTTTAAATAAATGAAATTAAATATATTAATATCACAAACTTTTAGAAATGTTCATTTATAATGCTTTGTACGCTTAATTTATAAGCGCCATGGTAAGTAGGGAAAACTGTATTAGTTGTATTTGATCTTTTTCTGATAAAGCTCAGCGCATAAAAAGAGTACGTCGGAATGTTCGATGCCAAGGCAAAAATGGTTTGCCGAAGTTTTCGCGATAAATCTTATTTAGCGAAGCTTTGGCGGCAACAACGCTACTAAGCGGATTGAAACTTGCGCAAATACAATTTTTAGGATAACGAAAGCTTCCAATGCCGATCTTTTATTCAGGCCTGAATTCCTTGAGCTTGAAATATAAAGGATTCCAAATATTGTTTGCAGCATCGATAATCATATATAAATGTTAACTCAAAGCCATAAATGATTTATGGTTTATGTACAGGGCCATCGTTTCTAATTATATTTAGTTGAGCCTTTTCAACGGACTTAAAAAAAGTAGGAGGTTCTCAATTCGTCTGTTTTTTATTTTTTTTGTACTGTGTGTATGTTACTCGATATCTCCGCAAACTGTCCACCGATTTGAATATTTTTTTTATTCATTAGTGTGTTAATAGCAAGGGCGGTCCATTCATTAATGTTTTGAAATAATACCACTCCGAAGGGTAGGAAATACTAAAAAGAGTGAGATAAATAACAGTTTTAAAAAACATTGAACGGACAGCACGCACTCTTGAGTAGAAGGCGGCGGAAGGGTGCACAAAAGCACATCTGAAAATGTATTGATGTACCGCCTTCTACTACATGTTTCCAGAAGTCGGTTTCGTATTTTTTGAAACAGTTATTTTCATAGATTTGAAAAAAAACATCACCTAACCAAGTGCATACATGTTGGGTCTTAACTAACTACTCAAAAATATATGTCATCAAAATCTCTGTAATTGCTAAGATCCGTGAAAACGTGAACTTATTCAAAATATTTTATCATCTTATCAATATTGCAAAAACCTGCAAGTACATATAGTAACAAAGTAAAAACTGACAATTACAGTAACTGCTCTTCAGTTAACTACATTATAATAAAACACTAAATGAACTAAAATGTCTTAGATAACTCATGGATTTAGATGGCAAAAAGCTGAGAACGGATTGCACTCCGCTAATTACAAAGTTTCCCAGCTATGAAGTTGCTGGCTCGGGAAGCGGAAATCCTTGCTAGTATCGCGCAAGGAAAATGGCCGAGAAGGGAGCTGCGTCATCACAACAATGGTAGCTTCCGGGGAACGTTTTATTGATTTCGTTTAACATTACATGAATATCACCGTCATCCCAAAGGGTTAGTATTGATGATATAGCGGTACTCCCAAAATGTTTGTACCTCATTTGGTTTATTCTATATCTACATGGTACAAATAAAAAAATGGTGTTTGTGAGGGCCATAGATCTTAGACCCTTGGGATCAGAAACTTGTTTCGTTTTTTTTATGTAACTGGACACGGATGGCTAATACTAGACCAAACGTCAGATGTTAGTCTATGTGAACTCGGTGCCATGCCAGGACCTTCCTTATATTGCTCGGCTACATTAAACAGGATGGAAAAGAAGGATAATTTTTATTGCCGCTTTGACCATCTCGGGCGGGATTAACCTAGTAAGGAAGGGGACCTACAGTTTTACATGTAATCTGAACCACGGCCAGTCTCAAAGGTTGAAAAGGGTCACCCATCCAGCACCCAACCGCTCAGAGGTGCTTACTCAGCTTATCGAATCGCAAGGCCTCGCACCACTGGGCTGCCAAGGCTGACAAGATTAGGATAAGATAGGTAAAATAATACTTTTATTTGCTTTATTAGCTAGAAAATTTGGAAAATATATTTTTGTTCCATTTTAGATTTAAAATGTACTTGTTATATGTGCATATACTCAAAATGTACATATATATATTTTGTTATTAAAGATAATATATCGCCAGGTCCCGGGATTTTTTTTATGTGACGAAACTCCAACTCTTCATCACTTGGCAGATTTACATAAATAGATACTTATTTTCAATTTATATTAACGTATTATTGACTTAAAATAGAACCTAATGTTCAATGTTGTCTTTAAGACCCTTCCACCCAAGTTCGATTTGTAACTTTAGCTTTTTCTGGAAATGGTACTCAAAGTTATGTTACTTGAGATTAACACAGATTAATAGTTCTACGAAAAGTTGAGGTTCGGATGGCGTGAGAGCAGAGTTGACCCCGGCGAAGCGTGAGCCTATTATGAATATGTGTGTTGTCTGCATTTGTACATTTGTACATTTCTACGAACATGCTTACAGTTTTATTCAGAGTTGGCGATTTATATTAAAAACGTGGTTACGATTATTTTTATTTGACATTCCAAAACTAGATTCATGCAGAACATAAAACATTTTAGGTCACCAATTCAGATAGAAAATTATAGTTCGTATCACATATCGCCTCGCCAGCAAAGTTGTTTTTGAAGATTCTTTCCAATCTGAATATGCTATGTTTAATTTTTTTACGTAACTGGACATAGATGGCTTATAACAAACTGACCGTCAGATATAAGCCTAACACACCACATGGGAACAAGGTGCCATGCAAGAACCTTCCTTATATTGCTCGGCTACATTGAACTGGATGGAAAACACGAACAATTTTTGTTGCAGCTTTGAGCATCGTTCATTCAATGCGATTAACCCTACCACTTAGTAAGTAAGGAAAGGGTACCTATAGTTACTACAAGGCAAAATGGTCACCAGAACCTAACCGCGCTCAGAGGTGCTTCACCAAGCTTATCTAATCGCAAGCCGTTGCGCCACTGGGCTACTGGCGCTGATAAATTCTTAAAGCTATATAATTTATAAATAATTAATGACTATATACAGGCGTCAAAATATTACTTGAAGGGCAACGTGATGCAATCAAAGCTGATTTAATTTATTTATTATCAAGTTAGTTTAAATACAACAAAAAAAAAATTTATCCCAAAATAAAGAGGTTTTTCTGAATTGAACTTAAAATTTAGGGAATATGCAATTGAGCCAAATAGAAGCGATACAGCTAAGGCGAATTGCAAAAGTTCGTCCAACCAACAGATCCTTATTTCGCTTAATGAAATAGGGATAAATTTGTTACATTCATTTTCATTTGTCCCGACAAGAAACATTAAGAAAGGATATCGCTGGAAGGGTCCCGCTTTACCGGCTCGCTCCACGTCTGCGCGTTGCCCAAATCTCCTAATGCGGGCAAACATTGTAGAAATGTCGGTTGGTTTTTTTTTCGGTCCCAATCGTTTGCAATTACAATTAGCGAGACTGATTGAGCTGTCAGGCCGGATTTTAGATAGTTTAACCAATCATGTGTTCGCTTATATTTGCTTTTCGTGTTATAACGCTCACTATTTCATTGTTAGTAACTTACTCAAGTTGGTAAAGTTTTGAAATAATTAAATAAAAGTCCTGTTGATATAAAATATTTTAAAATTTTCATTTACAACTGATTTTCTTATTGATTGGTAATAATATAAATGCTAAGCACGATCAAAATGCATTCAATAGATTTAAGGGAATTTGAAAATATTCAGCGTTGTTAAATGGCAAAACCCACATCATCTCTATCTGGTTTAAAATAGTCACTCTTTTCTTATTATTCATTGATAAAATTATTTCATTGAGGTAATTACACCATCTAAAGTAATACACATATTATGTCACCACTTTTCGTTTTTAGTCCCAATCTAGAGAGAATTACTGCAACATACACATATATGGGTGCTCACTAAGTAAACTCATAGCTAGATATTATATAAAAACGAATCCGCTACCCTATTTTTGAAACAATCACTGCCAAATTGCTTCTTTTGCGATTCTGTTCGCTAAAAACGCAATTGTGTATTATTTTATGTCGTTTAGATAGCAACTCCGGGCAGAAATTGTCTGTTGACACCCGTTAACGATTGCATTGCTAATCGCTGGCTGCGAGCGATTGCAAATAATTTCAAAAATAGCACGGCCAAACGCCAAAAGTTCTTGCTGGGAACTTCTTCCGCCCAGTACCAGTAGTACCCCGCCTAGCGGTCGGCCCCCGCCGCTCCGCCCCTCCGCGCTCCCACAACCTCCCCCCGCCGGAGTGACGGAGTAATTGCTGCACTTAGCCAAGCGACTCCGGTTACTTCGTGTCATTTACTTGAGATTAAAGCCTTGTGGGCGCTCCTTCTCGGCGCGATGACATTGTAGAGGTGTCTCAATTTAGCTTTCAAGCCAAGTATTTTTAAAGCATAGACAGTCTCTACTTTGACGCTTCGAAGTTAAATCAAATTAAGAAATTATATTGACTGTCAATCAAGCTAGCACAAAAAGTGTTTACTTAATTTAACTATTACTACAAAGTTTTGAATATGAAGTAGTAAAACTTCTCAGTTTCAAAACAAAAATACACAAGTATCATTACGGATGCCAGATCCAGAGCTCCGATAAAAGTTATCAGTGTACCCAGCGGTTGACTTTTGTCCACATCGTTTCGCTGGATTATGTTTTAGGCGAGCCCTTTTACTGTGTCGTCTAGGTATTTGCTAGAAAGCCTATTCAAAGCAGTGGTGAAGATGTGTTTTCTTTATCGTAGAACATTAGTTTTACATATGTGATGCACTTATAAAGTTCTCAATGAGAAGTACAGTGGTGCAGCAACCGGGTATTGAACACACGCCTTCTTGTTGAAAAGCACGACCCCAAACCACTAGGCCACAAGCGCTCTCTCTTTTAACTTTTCAGTTTTAGATATCATATTTATGACGAGGTAAATTTGGTTAAAAAATAAGTAAAGTTTATTACGAGGTTGACAGGAGGACTGAAGCCCTGTCTTATTGAAACCTAAGGTTTGGAAGACATTTTCTCGTATAGATCCTTATCCGCTAAACGCGCTTTAAGGATGTTCCGACCCATACAATGTTTTTTTTACACAGAACGCAAAAAGTATTGCACTTTAAGGCACGAATTCGTCAAAAATATTAAATATAGCCATATTAGTTGCAGCGAAAACATATTCACAATTTCAAGTTTAATGGTTTCGTTGTAATTGCCGAGGGGACGCATCATAAAGTCCAAAAAGCACAAGGTCCAAACCCATACTGTCCAAAATACTTACGAATACGAATATTTTTCATTGGGTTAGGTCAGGTTAGAATATATGCATTTTATAATACATACGAAAAATACATACCTTTGGACATTCTGAGTTTTGGACCCTATGCTTTTTGGACTTTATCATGGCGACCCATTGCCGATTAGAAGTTTTACACCGCTCCATGGCGCTGTTAAATAAAAATCGTATTTTAAATAATTGTAACAAAACCAATAATCCTGAAATTGTGAAATTGTTTTCGCTGCAAGTAATATGACTATATTAAACGTTTATTATTCATTCGTGCCTTAAAGTGCAATCCTTTTTGCGTTTTGTGTGCAAACAACTTTATATGGGTCGGAACAGCCTTAAGGGACAGAGTACTAAAACCCGGGTAACCTTATCAAGTTTCAACGTTATTTAAATTCAGTTCGTTACTGTTTTTGGGTAAAATGAAGTTTCTATCCTTCATTGAATATCGCTCCTGAACAAACTTACAATTAGAATTCTATTCAGCTCCATGCTATGCGCTTGGTTGTCCACCTGTGTGCGGCAATCTTGACGCGCTGCGATTCGAAGGGACACGAGTTTTTATGAAGAGCGTTCTGAATAGCGACTAAATGCGATTCCGACTACCAAATGCTATCCATTTTGAGCGGCTCGTAGCCTAGTGGCGCGGGGACTGGCCTAGCGTACCAGAGGCCCGGGTTCAATACCAACTTGCACCACTGTCTTTCTCTTTCAGAGTTCGATAAGTGCATTTCGTCACGAATGCGAGCTGCTCCATGGTTCGGAATCCATGCAAAAGTGTAGGTCCCCTTCCCCTACTAGGTGGTAGGGCTTAAGCCGCCCGGGTTAGTACCATCGCATTGGATGAAAAGATGGTCGAAGCGGCAATGAAAAATTGTCCGTGTTTTCCATCCAGTTCAATGTAGCCGTGCTCATAAAGGGAAGGTCCTGGTATGGCACCTAATTCCTCCGGGAATGTGGTGTATTGGGCTAATATCATGACGGTAGTTGTGTGGTATTAGCCATCCATGTCAGGTCGCATAAAAAAAAAAATCCGCCGAAGTGCAACTTTGGGTTAAATAACCTAATCCGAAAGTGAAGCCAGCATGTCATTCGCTACCTTAACCATACATTTTAACCACAAGTTTTACGTTGCGCGACTCACCGGCTTACTACTGTGGCAAAGGTTCACTTGCTGGCTGAGTGCTTGAGACTCATGACACTTAGGCATTATCTCGAGCAGGTCGCTTTTTTGAAACGGGAAAACTGGTCGACGCTGCTCCACGGAGGGTCCGCTGGCTAAAAGTTCATAGCTTACGCCGAGAGGTATTAATTTGCGGGGGCCATGAAAAATGGTAGCAAGCAAATGTCACTATACAATTATTGATTTTTACCTTTGACAAAAGTATAATATCTATGGGCACAAATTATATAGTTATCGTGTACAAAATAAAAGTCAATATTATTTTCTTATATCCAGCGTCAAAAATAATAATAACCATTATAAAAACTTCCATTAGTTACCTTTCTAATACTAATAAAATGATACTTTAAAACCATGTTTATGAATTTTAACTCGGAGAAATATAGAGTAACTGAACAAAACCCCAATTTTGCCAAATTTTTACCTATCCCGCCGCAACGTTTTAGGTGCGACGGTACCGTATGTCGTGCGTTCTATAAAAAAAGTTTAGTGATTAGAGTAGATTGGAGTGAACGCCTTCGAATAAAGGTACGGTGGCGCGTTAGGAGTTCAAAGAACCGCTCCCGTTTCGTAACCTTTAAAGAAAACCTTTTACATTTATGCGTATTTAACTTTCCTCATAGTTTCGCAAATTATACGCATAAAATTACATTTTTTCACTCTTATAATATTTATTTATGATAGTATACATGTATATTATAAAAATGAACTAGATCATGAGCCTGAGAGAATTTGCATGTTGCATCTTACAATGTAAGCTGTGGATTGTTTTTTCTGCAACTGGAGAAGGATAGCTAATACCGAACCTACTCACAGATGTTAGCAGACACCTCATGGGAACTTGGTGCCATGCCAGGACCTTCCTTATATTGCTCGGCTACATTGAACTGGATGGAAAACATGGACAATATTAATTGCCGCTTCGACTATCGTTTATTCACTGCCATGGTACCAACCAGGGCGGGATTATCGCTACCACTTAGTAAGTAAGGAAGGGTACCTACAGTGTGACTTGGAATCCAAATCACGGCTAGCCGAAATGGTTTAAAATGGTCAAAATTTGCCAAGCTTATCGAATCACAAGGCGTCGCGCCACTGGGCTACCGAGGCTGACTTATTATAATGCACAAACGTTACTAATTAATTCATTATCAGCACAGTAATGTTAAACGAAAAGTTTTCAAAATAAGTGAAAAATAAAAACTAAAAGAATATTGAGCACCTTTTTTGGATCGGTGGTAATTTTATGTATTCTAAATGAGTTCTAACGGTTATTTATTATTGCATTGTTAATAAATATGTTTGGGTCTGCAGCATAATCTTTGATGGCAGTGTGACTTTCAAGACTGACGATGATCAATTTCTGCCATCGCCACGGCTACAGTGAATTATTGCGCCTACAATAAATTATGTGCAAGAAATATGGTCGCCGCAGCATAGTCGATCTATTAATCTTGCTTGGCTTCGGTTCGGTGCATTCTTATTAAAATCCTACTAAGCTTAAATTCACGACTCATATTCTTGAAATGTTTGGATTTTGAAGGTTTTTTCTTTTGAAAACCAACGCTTATATGCACTGAATATTTTATGAAAAATTTAGAATGTGTCCAGAGACCAAAGTGGAGGGACCAAATAAAGTCAGTATTGTTTCTCTGACAGGATTACTGATTTATAGGCAGGACCAAATTGAAATAAATATTTACTGTTACATTATATGGGCTTACTGCAACGGATGAATAAGCAGCGGTAGAAATCAACTCATCGAATTCTTATCGGACTGATAGACTATTAAAACATCGGCCTTAAATCAAATGCGTAAGTCTTATTTCATTACAAAACGTTGCTTCATATACTGCGTAGATTATCTGTAGAGTTGAATTGGTATGACAATTGTGATGTGATCTCTGACGTAGACCGATCCTAGCCGTCTGGAACTACTGCAGCGCCAGAGTTGCATCCTACATTCTCTGTTCTGTCAAAAAATACAAACCATTTAAATATATATTGTTGCATCTTCGTATAATGCGCATCGTTAGGTCGTTTCACAAAACTCGCATTTGGAATAAACTTAAGGGAAAAATCACTAATAAAATATAGTGTAATTGTTTTAGTTTGATTTCATTGCTTGTTATGCAAACCCCTTTTTGCTTCTGTTAATCTTGGTAGTTTTATAGAAAAACGTACCAGTTTTCTCTTACACTGAAGTTATTAGTGACAAACTTTTACGTACCTACATCTATTTATTTTTCCTTTCAAAAACTTCTCTTCAATAGAGAGCAGTTGAATTCAAATGCCAAATGAACTCAAAATAGTTGTACCAAATGCGCTAGCGATCGACAATTACGTCTGGTTCCAAAATTTATTTCAATTCGTTCAATATGCTAACAGAAATTGTCTAAGTTGTGTGATAATTTTTTTTTAAAATACATTCAGTGCGCCTACAAATCGTACTTTACTTTACTGTTACATTATATTATACCCTCCCATCAAAAATAACATACGTTTTCCGTTCCAATAGACGCACGGATCGAGCTCATCCAGTTCGGTGAGTAAGCTTTGCTAAAGATTAAATTAAATTTGTAATGAAAACTCGCTGAGCCTAGAGAATTGAAATATAAACATAAGGGTAGATTGGAGTTTTAAGTATATTTTTTAAATATATTTTAATATCATGGGCTTACTTTCGATCCTATTAGTGTATCTGGTATCTGGAAAAAATCACCCGGTGAGTTTTATACACAGTAAGTCAAACATATTTTCGAATAAAAAAATATGTGTACTATTTTTTTATATAGAATCTTTAACCAGTTGTTAAAGCTTAGAAGTTAGAGTCGCGGTTAGAACTCTTTGTTTTATACCTGGTGGCGCGATCACGAATAAGGTTATCCATGAGGGATCTATGTGAAGTGACTGATATACCCCACAAGATTAGCAAGTTGAAGTGTTCTATGGAGGCGACGACGATATTTTTTAAGGTACTTATTATTTTTCTACATTTTTTTCACCCGCCATACCGCACATCTCCAACGTCTCTAAAGTTGAATGTTAGAGAATGCCTCATGCAATTAATTCCGCCTTTTTGTAATCCCAACCATTGCAAATAGTTTTTTTTTTTCATTTAATTTCAGTTTTACTACTCCAATGTGAACAATCTGCTTTGTAAGCTATTCTTCATCCCCGATGAACCTTTATATATGAAAAATATTACATGTTTACCGTGTAGAAAAATCTGACTCTATTACGGCTTATTGTTAGAGCCCACTAAATGAATTTGTTCACTTCTAAAGTAGGCAAGTGATGAATACTTAAATGCGAAACTTTGTTATTCCTTTGGCGTAACTTTAGGTTGCTTCTTGAAATTGTTTTGACAGTTTAAATAATTTTCTTAAGAACGGTTGACATAAAGTAGCACATCGAAAGTGTCTCAAAATAAGAAAAATTTATACCTTAAATTTTACGAACATTACCTAAATGATAAAATGAATGCTAGAAAATTCGAATGCAACTTTCTGGAAAACTGTAAAAACACTTTAGTACTAGCCTTGATCACTCAATTAGCGAATGCAATCAGGTGTTATCACGTCCTTATGTATTTAAATAGCTCGTATGCTTTAAGGTATAATTTGGCCTAAGAGTTCCTGCATAGTCATTAAATAATAAAACATTTCCATCATTTTCTGTTCATGTTGTTATTTGGCTGAAATATCTCGTACAGCAAACAGAAAGCCGAATGCAAACAGGCCGGCTTGGTATAAATACCGCATTTTTATTGTACCGGCGCGCTGGGACGCGATCGTATTTAAATTGGTTACATTTAAATTGAAACCACGAGGTGCTTCATGTTGCGAAACATTAAAACATGGTTCAATCCGTTTCATTCATGATTTATTTTACGTACTTAAATATACTTTTTCGTACTAAGGAGGTATGTAGCATATTCCAAGGAATGTAATATGTATGTATGTACAGTAGGCGCAAATCTTTAATGCCGCTCGATCGCTAGGCTTGCGCATGTACAGTCAAACTAAGTGTACAATTTCAATGTTTTAACGAATATAGTATTCACGCACATAAGCACAAGTTTCCACATGTAGAATCAACCGTAAAGCACAGTAGAATCAATACATTAGTTAAGAAAAAATAATAACTCATTCAAGAAAAGAGGAAAACCTACTGTGCGCGAAATGTTTGCATTCTAGTTCATTTTCAGCCTCGCAGTATGCTTATAAAGTAGTTCTTTTTTGCAAATTTCTTTCTTTAATAAATTGCTGCACGGTTGATTATACTCACATATCTACTAAGTAGTCACAAACTAAAAAGAAATTTTATTAATTCCAAGGATTTTTAAACAACGTTTTAATATATTTTTACAAACATACAGAGTCATGAAGTATTATTCAATTAAATTAATACTTGCGATGAATACAAGAAAATATATTTTTACTCTTTTGTTATAAAGGATCTTTTTTTATTTTTTTCCGTCAATTACTTGTCCTCTAGTTTACTAAACACTACATAGCTGTAGGTACCGAACATATTATAAATAAACCACAAGATCCATACCTAACTATTTAATTGAGTGTACAAACCCCCGCTCCATAGACAGAGCGGGGATTGTGGGGATGGCTGCGGGGAAGGCGCGGGAGCAAACAAGCGGTTGCTAGGGTAACGAGGTGGCGTGGGGGGTGGGCCATCATTTTTCTTGCCCCGCGCCCCGCACACACACCGCGCTGACCTAAAATTCGGCTACTGCGCAGGTACATACAGCGGCATTAAAGTTTTGCGCCTGCTGTACAATGGACCGTGCAGCAAGGACACATTATTTAAAGGAAGAGCCCAGTATAAAGAACGAATATACTGCAAGGTAACCCGAACCAGCAAAACATACCATTCGCGGGTATTGCGTCTACCAATTTCGCCACTATTTCATCAATACCCACAATTTGGAATTCTTCTACAGTCCCTCCTCCCGTAATGAATGCCTCCTACTAACACAGTGTTAAAGATTATACATACATACATTTATTTAACGCTTCATCTGCGTTGCGGCATTGACTGCAAAGATTGAACATTCAAACATAGTAGTAGTAGTTCATTTTACTGGGTTCTTTCTTTAATTTATGTGTCCTTCCTTCACGTTCGATTATACATCCATACATATCACATTCCTTGGAATAAGCAACATACCTGCTAGTACGAAAAATTATATTTACTTAAGTCAACCTAGGACTGGCTCTAGCGTCTGATGCCAAATACGATTTTGGTGACGACGGCAATATGTTTGAATGTGTTTGGAATGTGTAAATGAATGTATTTGGGGTGCCTTTCCAAACTTCGTATTTTTAGAACCATTCTATATTATGATCTTTAAAATAACTGCAGCAATGCTACTTACAAGCTTTGGTTACATGAAAATAACATTCAAGCTACTAGCGTACCCCCGTCCAGTGGACAATGGGTCGAAACATGGAGCAAGGAAGTTTATGGTAAAGTATTTCTCATTACTATTAGGTACTTATTAATTAATGAGTAAAACAGTTAGTGTTAAACGTTGATTTTAACCGACTGAACAGTATGGCTTCGTGAAAATAACATGTGTGACAGATCAGATGATTTCGAAACGATTATCTCAACTGATCGATCATTACGGCTGACTGCAAATTAGGCGTGCAACTTTCCATTTTTAAGAGGTACAGGAATTTTAGCAGTATGGACAGTACATTTTCACTGAATATAGGAAGTAAGTAACAATGGGAAAAATACTAAAGCTAGAAACCATTTTCGTACAGCTAGGTAAACAGTAAGAGAAAACAGTTATTGCACACAGTATAAAAAACTATTAAAAGATACAGTAACATATAATGTTTAAGACTAACTGTTTTTAGTCAGTTAGAGTAACCTATTTACTTAGTTGGCTCTATCTTAACGTTGCAAGACGGTTGTTTTTATTGTAATTACAGTTAGATTCACTGATTATTATTTTTCAGTGCAGTAGCTTTGGTAATATTGTAGATTTTTTTTTATGTATTGTGCAAATTACATTAAAAACTATACACAGAACAATTAAGTCTAACAGAGCGAAACTGCACAAAGGCGGACTTATCACTAACAGTGATTTCATCCAGTTAACCTTTGAGGATGATAAAAATTGAAAAAGAAAATGTAGGTTATTCGTAATGAATAAAGGGTGACAGATACCTATATTTTTAAGCATATAAGGGTTGTCCCAAATATAACGCAAGAGTTTAATTTAACAGAAAACACATTTTTTTACCTTAAATTGTAATGTTTGCATTGAATCATAAAATACACAGGATAGGGTTTTGTATGGAATAGCACATCAGACAAATGGCCTCCAAGGCTTTGCTGGAACATACGCACTCTTTTGTCGAGCAGTATCATCACTAATGGATACTCTGCCGCCATACGGAGGAGTTTCGGTCGCCACCACCCTCCTTCCTTGCTCGTTGGTTCGAAATTTGCGCGCCGAAGCCAAGTAACGGGATTTCGTAAAAACATGGGGCCTCGCAGTAAAATGTGGCAGCTTAATTACTTCGCAGCTGTCCGGCGGACACGAGCCGCGCTCGCAACAACTGCTTAACGCTTTAATCCGCCGTTAAATTGAAAACTCTACGCACAGGCGCTTCCTACGCGAGGAACGAAATTAAAAGGACGCATAATGGGAGGCTATATGCAGTTTTGGGAAGATATGGGTGGTGGAACACAAAAAAAATGCTTTATGTAACTTAATATCACACCCACGGTCGTGATATCATCCCAACACACCGCATTGCTGAAGGAATGAGAAAAGAACTTGAAAACTTTTTATCCATCAATCGCAGATCGCGGTTCTTACGATTTAGACAACATATTTTTTCTTATCTATCAGAAATCGGATTCATTCTTTTTTTTATTACAATGAGAGACAACTTGTCTTTCGTGGACCTAGCCCAATAAATTTCCAGCGTTCATTACTGTGTTTTAATTGATTCTTTTTTTGTCAACGGAAAGTGGGCACTTAACGTTTGAGCCGGTGATGAAGTATCAACTGCCCGTAATCTAACGGAAGTCGTCAATCAACGCAAGCCGTCGTCGTTAGAGAATATTGGGTCGGTATAGTTCTTCCTTAAGTGTCAACAATGTAAGTTGTATCACTGACGACCCCTAACGGCAGCTATGACGAACCCTAACGGCATCTAATAGATGTTTGCTTTAGGTAGTTGACCAAATCAATATATTAACCAACATTTCATGTGACTGGACATGAACGGCTAATACCGTTATGATATCAGTCTACATACTGCATTTCTAAAGGTATAAGGTGCCATGCCAGGACCTTCCCTTCTTTGAACTGGATGGAAAGCACAGACATTTTTCAATACCGTTTTGACCATCTCTTCACCGAACGTAATGGTTTGATACCATTGGGTGTCACTAATCCGGGTGAGTTTAACCCTACGACGTAGTAGGGGAAGGGAACCTACAGTTTTACATTTATTCGAAACCATGGTAAGAGAAATAAATTGGTTCATAAACGGGGCTAGCATATGAATCCATGACCTCTGGCAAAGGAAATTTCACATGTCTAAAACTGTAATTTTTTTCACTCTCTATAGTATTTCCCAACCTTAGAAGTGGTATTCTTTAAAAAATATATAAAATAAGGACCAACTCTGAGACATACGTCACTAATGAGAAAATAATAATTAAAAATCGGTTGACAGTTTGGGGAGATATCGACTAACATAAATACAACAAAACAAAAACATACTAATTGAGAAACTCCTTTTTTTTGAAGTCTGTTAAAAAGTGAAGAATGTTTCTGTGATCATAAATTATTATCTCTGCCATCACAGACTATTATTTTTTCTAAGGCAGCGAAACATTTTGATAATACTATAAACTTATTATCATTTGCCTTTTCAGACACACAATTGTCCATCACAGGTCAAATTTATGACAAAGCCAGTCGTATTGGTTCAATATATTTTGCCAGATGTCAGTTTTTACGGTCTCTTTACGATTGCAGTAAAAGTTGCAATATTCGCCAGGTACTGAGTGGCTGCGCCTTTATGTTCGGCGTGCCGATATAAACTGGGGCCAGCGAGTAATGTCACGTTGCTAGTCCTTGTGGCACTCATAACATCGAACTTAATATCCTTTTGATATAGTATGTTTTTTTCCCGCAACCGCATCAATATAACCCTTTTTAGGGTTCCGTTCCTAAAGGATGAAAACGGAACCCTATTACTAAGCTTCCGGGTCCGTCCGTCCGTCCGTCCGTCCGTCTGTCACAGGGCTGTATCTCATGAACCGTAATAGTTAGGCAGCTGAAATTTTCACAGCGTGTGTATTTATTTTGCCGCTACAACAGTAAATAGGTAAAATTTTTTTTTTGTTGAGCGGAGCGCATGGCGTACAGAGATCCTGTCTCATAAGAGATGACTGACGACGCACTTCTGAACTTTCAAGGGGGGTGATTCATCCCGGCCAGCCAGGTGCTCCTCCACACCATAGGTTTTACTTCTCATGTGCTGTTAACCGTTAAGGACTTTCTTCTTTAGGAGCCAACCTTGAGTGCAGTAGCCATGTCATGATGACACTTAGAATGAGTTATCATAATACAATGCGTATACAACATTTCGAGTCTGTGCTGATGATCGTTGAGGAGTGTCCTCGTTTTGAGCCAACCTTGAGTGCAGTAGCCAAGCCATGGTGACACTAAGAAATAACTAATTGAATGCGTATACAAAATTTCGTGTCTGTGCTTTTGACCGTTGAAGAGTTTCTTTGTCTGGAGCCTACCCTCGATGTAGATTCAGGCCATGCTTATCATAAAAATGTATTGTCATCGGAACTGAACCAACACACAAAAAATCAACTTCGTAGGATAAGAGGAAGTGGTTCTAATTCAACTTACAAGATTTGACCTAAACAACTACTTTACATACATACATGGCAAGTTAAATAAAAGCGTCGATTATTCTTCATCCTTTGTAATCAAGCCGTCTTATAAATTTACGAATTCAAAAATATGTGTGGAACTAATGGAGAGAAAATAGTGAAAAACAAAATATGTCGTTAAAATACAAAAATAAAAAATTTTTCTTTGACTTTGATTTGATACAAATATTATGTAGAAAACAACGTTTATTTAAAGATAAATAAAAATACATACACATAAATACTTTACTTTAATCTTCTATCGATTTGTCTTTGATTACAAAATTATTATATTTTTAATTTGGAAACGAAGCTAAAAAGTGCACAATATGCGCAATATAAAAATACCTTCCTTCATTTTCCATACACACATATATGACCGCGAAATAGCTCACCCGTACGAGCGCGGGTCAATAGTACGCCAACAGCAAAGGTGGCGGCATGGAGGCAGTTTATCACGTCCCCGTGCCTGGGGCCAAAGGATCTGTGTACGTGAAAAGGTCTTAGAAAAAATCGTTGAATCAAATGGCTGTTGACTAACAGGGATACGGACATAACAACCTCCAGTAGTACTAAATATGCCATACATGATGGCGCGGTAAATTAATGTTTGCACAGCTTAAAACATAATGATCAAATACGCCGCAAAAAATAAGAAAGGTCCTGGATGGCATCTACTTCCCATATTGTGTGTAAGACTAATATCTCACGGTTAGTTTGGTATTAGCCATCCATGTCCAGGTACATATAAAAAAGCCTTATTGATTTAGAAACATCCTCGTTCGTTGCTCGGATTCCAAATTAAATCGTAGATTTATCCTCCTAAAATACTGGGTGTTAGGGTTACGGATTGAATGAACGATGGTCGAAGTGGCAATAAAATTGAAAAAGAAAAGAAAGTGCCTTGCATGGCACCCATTTCCTAATGTAAATGATGTGTTGGGCTAATCAACTACATAGGTCAACCTAGATCTCGTCTAATGCCAGATAAAATGTTGGTGAAGAGGGCTATATGCTTATAGGAGTATGTTCAATTCCAAAGATTGAAAATTTAAGCATATAGCGTTTATGTCCATAACGCAAGTAAAGCAAAGTATATAGAATACTAGCCAAGGCACCCGGGTCCGCTCGGGCAAATGTTTTGGACTGATTTCGCGCTGAATTATTTCCTGACTATTTTAAGTTTGGGTATATAAACTTTTATTCCCTATTTTAACCCCTTTGAGTAAATCTTTGCCATAAAAGGTCACCTATATCCTTATCCAATATACAGACCATCTATATACCGAAATCAATCAAAATTGCTTCAGCGGTTTCGGGGTGAAAACGCGACAGACAGACGCGCTGCCCGCAAAAGGTTTGCTCGCTGTTTCAGGCTCAGCCTTTTGTAATGAATCCACCCTCCTACAATAACTTTTTTTTCGGCCGGACTCTTACATAAATGGCAACGTAATCGTCTGAGGATCCTACATTTCCGTAGACGTTCAGATTCAAGCTAAATCGTCAAATTATATTTCATAGAGTTTATTATTTATTTCACATGGTCATAATTAATTTAGAAAACCTTTTATCGGTAGATAATGTCATTGTAAAGATGTACATGTCAGATTTGGTTCATGAAATTTACTTTCAATGAATCGTCATGTGCACTTATCAGATTCATTGAATTCTGAATATACAGTGTCGGACTCCAAAGCTTGTGATTTTGGATGCTCGCTTAAGGGATCCCTTAGACTCTAAAAGAGCCTCTCAATGACCATCGACACTCACGTATATCCGACACTGATATATGTAATCGATTCAAACCGTATTGAATGGGTCCTAATTCTTATCTAACCGATCAATGTCGTAAACTTTAGATATTGTTCAATCATTTATTTAAAATTGGAAGTTGTGGGCCCACATTAGAAAGTTATAAGCATTTCTTAATAATGATAATACATTTATCCACGACTGTTTTGAGTGAAACAAACAACCCAGAGTAATAGGAAGTCAATTATTCGAATCGTGGTGACCTGTAACGCCTTAGTTCACCAATAGATAAATTGACATATTTAAGGTTATTATACGTACTGATGATGAGTATTTCCGGCATATTTATATGAATGGTTAGCTTATATACTGATCATAAAATGTGTTTTAACATCAGTTCAGCCAACATAATAGATTAAGGAGAATAGGCTGCATAAACACTTTAATCAGGGGCTAAATGCGCAATAATAGCAAATCAATGTAGTAATAAAATCCATTAAATCTCTTTTAAAGGCTCAATACACAGTAAGAGAAGATAATAGATGAATTAGTCTTTATAAGACCACCTTACCAAATGCTTGCTCCATGGCTCAATACACAGTGTCAGCAAACCATTTGGCAATATATTTTAAAACCCATTAAAACTCTTTTAAAGGCTCAATACACAGTAAGAGATGATAATAGATCAATCAGTCTTTATTAGACAACCTTACCAAATGCTTGCTCCATGGCTCAATACACAGTGTCAGCAACCCATTTGGCAATATATTTTAAAACCCATTAAATCTCTTTTAAAGGCTCAGTACACAGTAAGAGAAGATAATAGATTGATTAGTCTTTACTAGATTTATTATATTATATTAAAGTTGATACGGCATTGAAACAACCACTCATAGAAATAGAACATTTACATTCGTGTAAATATTTTAATCCGACTGCAGTACATTGAGTACTGCATAGAATGCAAAAATATGTCAAAACGTTCAACGATGACAGTAACATTATCTTGGTATAGTAATTTTATATTCATTTCCAACCAGCTCTGGAACGAGGTTCTCAGTTTAGATGGTATTCATATCACCCCTACTCATCTCTAAAATCAAAGCACCATTCAATATTAAGCTGATCTGTAGTTAGGTTTCGAATGTTGATGAATTATATACCTAACCCATCCGTTTGTACCTTGTGTATTACAACAACGGCTCTATTCCCAAAACCCTGAATACATACCGCATAAGATGTACACATATATATTTAAAGTCTGACCAACTTCGGTATGGCCCGGTGTTTGTAGGCTTAATAACATTAATGATAATTTGTAAACAATGGAAGTTATACTTTGTATTTATGTAAACCCTCATCGACACTAGGATAGTCAAAATATGATCTCCCCTTTTCATATTGTTATTCTGTTTTTAAAGAGAATAGGAAACTTCAACAATAGATCAAGGCAATTGCAATTTAAATAAGGTAGCACCGAAATGTAACCAAAACTCAAGAAAACAACAATGTATTAGATGTGATTTTTCCGAGTCTAAAATCCCCTTAATTCGTCCAACATTTATACAACCTTCTTGAACGACAGTTCGCCACGTTAAACTCATAGAAATCCGTAAACATATACGGTTACTTATATCTAGCTCACGGTTAATCATTCA
The DNA here is from genome assembly GCA_946894095.1 of Incurvaria masculella. Lineage (NCBI taxonomy): Eukaryota > Metazoa > Arthropoda > Insecta > Lepidoptera > Incurvariidae > Incurvaria > Incurvaria masculella. Next base: position 16,230,904 of record OX335648.2, on the reverse strand, counting down.
TCACATAAATTTACTTATTTTTAACTACCTAACTCGGATTAATCACAACATGATTATTAAGTAAAACAATAAACAATCTGATCTATAGTAAATTTAACTTATTTCAGCACTACCTTTTATAATTCGGTGTAACGGCATCACATGGGTAGACTGATCCTATCAGAAATAATCTGGTTTCTATGTATCTTGTTTCATGCGATTCATTTGGGTATTGTAGGCAGGCTACAAAACATAAATCTATGTAAATGTAAAGCAATATGCTTCCTATAACAGAAACAGTCAGTAACTGTAAATATGGTTTATTCTTCTATTCAATTAGGTGTAAACAAACATTCATTATGAATGTCTAAGGTGAAAATAAGTTAAATTTATCTGGATGAAAACTTAGTGCTGTACCTATTTAGGTGCAGCCAGGCCTAGGATGGTAGACGCACAAGTTGGTGAACCCTTCAAAGATAATAGCTTGTCCAACACCAACATGTATACACCATTACGCCTTCTTCCAAAAAGGATTGGCTGATATGATGTATTTTAAGTTATGTGCATCTTCCAATCGCAAATTTACTTATATCTAACTAATCTCTGCCTCAATTACTCCGAATGCCAAAACAAGATAACTTCCGAACCTTTCAGTCAGCGTCTACACTACATCAACCGTACCTCACAATCTTACAATTTCAAATATCAAAATAATGTATTCATATAACTTTGAAGCAAATTTAATTATTTTGAATCCATTTTAACATTAATAAATCAACATTTCAAAAGCTATGAGGTTTGGTTGACTTTTTTGGGTGGGAATACCTTAATTAACAATACTGGAAGCATTTAGACTCCACGTTGATTTTGAATTTGAAAAGATAACTAACTGCTAATGAATTCTCACAAGCTTCGTCTAGTATCATCCAGTTGATCACATGTTTCTAGTCTTAACTAATTACTTCATGAAAGTTCGAAACGAATCCAGATTAATAAAACAAGCTAAAAACCCACTCACGTCTCCCGAATGCTCGATACACAACGTCTTAAATCTAAGGTTACGTTAATAATGCCTTGTCTATTGTTATAACCAATTAAATATAGTCACAATATAATATCCGTTAGCATTTAACCAACGAAACAAATGCTTCCTTTCAATGTTAAACTTTGGCCAAACCTTAAATAAATGGTTTAATTCAATAACTTCCAATTAAATAGTGCTTTGATTTAGAAAGAAATAATAAAGAGTAATAATCGACTCACGTAATTCTGCTACAGTTTCACACTCGCGATAGTAAACAAACAACTATGGCGCGCGGCGGCGCGGACGCACTGGTAGTCGTCCTGCGCAAGCGGCATCCGAGGCACGAATGCTTTCGCTGCGTGTCGTCGCATGAACGATAGGTATAACCAAACAACGCAAATCCGCAGGTGCGTTGACGTAAACAAAGCATCTATATTGACCTATGTATGTATTAACAACTAATGTAGCGTTATCGCCATAATCACCAAAACATTATTATTTATGTGGAGTTCAATATCTCTAATAACTTTTATAAAATTCTTTAGAATAAATTATGTTTTATTATTTACTGAGTGAGGTAATATCAAAAGTATTAAAGATGTATTTATTTCGATACAAACTAGTTTTGTATTCGAAATGTATGTATGTCTCTTCTGCTGTAAATGATTTAATATTTATTTTGAATAGGTTGGTCCCATTACACTTTGACTATGCTTATGAATATTTAAGCTATTTTTAAAGCTTTAATATTTATTTTTTGAGAAAGTCAGGCAGAATTGAATCAATTACCAACCTGGTAACCTTTGTTTATTTTTTTTTCTTACATTAGATTGGTAAAAAACACATTCTAGTTATTTCGATACACCAACCAACGAAGATGTCTCGCGAATCCACGTATGAACAAAATTTCCTTATAAGCGATCTGATGTAAATTAATTTAAAACACTACGCTATCAACCACGAGCCTTTCCTGACCCTGTCTTCGTCGGTGAAGTGGAAATTGAAAATTATTCCTCAGCGTCAACGTCTCCACCTCGGAACAGGAATTTCGCATTAAAATTTCCACGAAAATTTAATAATTATGGCTCATTGTGGATATGAAAGTAATATATAGTAATAAAATATAGTAACAGGGTTGCGTTCCCAAAGGGTACCAAATGGAACACTATCACTAAGCCGCCGCTGTCCGTTCATCCATCCGTCTGTCCGTCGGTCGTCTGTCACAGGGCTGTATCTCATAAACTGTAATATGTAGACGGATAATATTTTCATAAATTTTGTATTTCTGAGGCCGCTTTAACAACAAATAGTTCAAACAAGAAACATGATTTCATTGGGTCAAATGTTTTATGATAGTACGGATTCCTTGTTCCCGTGCGAGACCGACTCGCTCCTGGCCGTTTTTTTTCGCTGGTTAACACTACAAAAAAACCGGCCAAGTGCGAGTCGGACTCGCCCACGAAGGGTTCCGTACCATCAACACCAGAAGGGGGGGGGGGGAATTATTTTATTTTACCTATTTGTTGTTATAGCGGCAAAATAAATACACACTCTGTGAACATTTCAGCTGCCTAACTATTAGTCGTGGACGTTTCCACTGGTCTTCGAAAACGTTAGTAACTGTTATTGCTGATGCCGATAGCCGTTAGCGGAAAAGGTTTAAAAAAGAAATGAAAGAAAACTCCCTCTTTTTTTTTTGGCTGGACATGAATGGGTATAATGACATCTAGCACGGTTCGATCATCTCACATTAATTCTGAATCTCGAGTGCAGTGACCTGTATTCTCAACAAAAATCTATATCAAGAAAGAGGTTTTGTTACTATGTAGTTATCGCAAACAATTAAGAAGTCAGACAAAACTTTTTATCCTCGACAAAATAATCCCCAGAAATAATATAACACAAATGATAAATAAACATAATTATCATTTATTTTATATGCCTATTAGCATTTAGAAATACTAATCGTTAGACTTTTTCTGTGAGCAAACCACAACGGCGGTCGTTAACTACAGTGCGCAATGCGCGCGCGCATTACAGTTTCGGCGGTAACCGGCGGTAAAGAGTCGCCGGCTACAAGCCGAAACGAAGTAATTATTAATATTACTAATATTACTCGTAACCCCAGTTACGAGAGTCGCCGGCTTCAGGCCGATTACAGCTACATTGTGCGAGCGAGACAGTCGCGGCTGGCGGGTCGTTGCGTCTAGACGTCTCGCAACCTACATGCTTTCGTTGGCGATCTCGTGCGCTACAAGAAACTTGTAGCGGCCATTCTGCTCGGCGTAAAATGAATACTTCGTTTTTACACTAGTAACAGTTATACAAACCCATTTCTCATTTCTCGTCCCACGACTACTAACTATTACGGTTCATGAGATACAGCCCTGTGATAGACGAATGGACGGACGGACGGATGGACGGACAGCGGAGGCTTAATATTAGGGTTCCGTTTTCACCCTTTGGGTACGGAACCCTAAAAACATTCAATGAAATAATTGACATGTTTTCCGCAAGATACTAATTCAATCACGTTTATTTGGTTGAGAATCTATTCAGACCTTCGTACTAAAATAAGGTTAAAAGAAAAATCTATATCTTAACATGATTATGAAAAGTAGAACGAACGAGTTAAACATAATTAAGAAGCAAATTTACAAAGCGTATGTGCTTAGAACAGGCATAACCACGAAATAAAAGTTTTAATGAGCAGATTGGTCACTTGATTTTTGAGGTATAATTCGTCAGTAAGTCAGTCAGTCAGTCAGCGTGTTTGCGTCCACTGCTGGACATACGCCTCTCCATTTTTTCTCCAGTCCTCCCGGCCCTCAGCGATACGGAACCACTTTCGCCGACGCACTTGATGTCGTCGTCCCAAAAAAATCGTAGCACCATGTAATCGAAGAAATTTATTGAAGAGATATGTGCCCATAGGCAAAGCTAAAGAACAATGATATAAATATTTTAAAACTTACGCGGGACATAACTACAATATTAAGTTTGATGGCTTACCGCGCGTGTGAGGAGCAGGACGTGCTGCTCGACGGAGCAGCACGTCCTGCTCCTGCAGGGGAGTGACAGACCGTATTGCGAGGATACTGAGGAGATTCAGTATACCAGCCGTGCTGTATCCTCAACGCAAGGTCGCAGCCATGCTCCGATCAGTGATGGACAAGGTACCATTACTCGCCGCTGGCGTCTACAGAGTTCCATGTTCATGCGGTAAATCGTACATTGGCCAAACGAAGAGGAGCGTCAGCACACGCATCACGGAGCACGGGTGGTTAAGAACAGAGATATCACGAAGTCAGCACTGTGTGGGCATGCAGAATCTGGACCTAGACACTGGTTGAGGTTTGATCAGGTGAAAGTCCTAGTACCTGAACAACGAAACCTCCCACGAATCATTCGGGAGTCCATCATAATCAGCGAGCACAAGAACTTCAATCGTGAAGATTCCTAACGTCTTTCGCCCATATGGAAACCCGTGCTGAATAAGCTGAAAACTGAATTTCGGAGAGGTGCACCGACAACAGACGTCGAGGAAAACACAGTCAGCGTGTTTTGCACTTCACACGAAATTCGGACCGCATCTAATCCTCAAGAAAATGTACGAGTGTTGCCATGGACGCTGAGAAGTAAAGCAAAGCGGCGGGTATCCAGTAACGTGCCTACCTCCGTCGTGACAGGCACGTTCTCGTGAAGATGGAGCTCATGTGAGGCTCCGAAACGTCGAGCAGCACGTCCTGCTCCTCACACGCGCGGTAAGCCGTCAAACTAAATATTGTAAGAATTATATAAATTAATGATTCCGCATGTGCTTTGGCCTCGGAGCATGGGGCGGTTGCCATTCAGGATCGTGAGTGGTCAAGATCAAGTGGGGATCGTATCTGACGTAGCCAAATTTATTAGTGATAATACACGATAGTAGTCAGCTACCTTATTCGAGAATATCAGCAGTGGGCGTGTTCGTAAGCGAACTGACTGGCCGGAGCTAGAAAGAAGCACTCGACCAATCAGTCAGTGTGCCACCTCATTCTGGGGACGACAGACGTGACCCCCCGTCACCCCTCTTGTGACTTAGAGAGGCCAAGCTTAAGGTGGGAGAACTATAATCCTGAGATCTGACGTAAACAAAATAAAGTACTCTGGCTTATGTTTTGTTTTTGCAAATCGTAATGAAATGAAAAGTTTTTCAACAATATACTATTGTGTAATACATAACTAACCAAGAAAACATCTTAGGAAAACAAATTAACGAACGAACAAGTTCAAAGTGTATTACGAAAATAATACGTTTATCTTATTTAAATGCTCAAGTTATTTTCTCTTGTGAATCGAATATAAGAGACAGGTAATAAAATATTTGCGGAGATTTCAGAATATCCATTTCAATAATTGGATATTGATTATCGGAAGAATGAAACCAGACGCAGACAATACGTTTAAATTAGGATTCCGTTTTATCGGCTCAATACCAGTAAGAATTAAATTCAGAGTGAATGGACAGAGACAGGGCTCTGGCTCTTTGATAAACTTCATTCATTTGTCAGTATAACGTCAAATGCCTTCTTTAGTGAAGATGGTCAAAGCGACAATGACAATTGTCCGCGTTTTAGATACAGTTCAATAAACAAAATAAGCAATGTTCCTTGTTGTGCTTTATGCTAATAGGATACCGGTAGGCTTAGTATTGGCCATCCAAGTCTAGTTTCGAAAACATTTATGGATTATCCATTGTTATTATGTAATTCTGTATAATTTGCTACATAGTTCCACTGTAGATACATCAAGCCTCTTAGCATATTATGTAATGAATTGATGAGAGCTCTGATATGAATATAATGTAATAGTGGAAATCGTATGTTTGAAGATCCCGCAAGATTGTTGTGGCTAACATCAATGTTAATCTCTGAGGCAACTGACTCTGCACATATATTTTGCATATTTTCTGAAATGACACGAAGTTTTGTAGCGTCTATGCCTTTAAAGATAGATCTTTTCCCTTTATCAGTCACGGTAACGCCCTGTTGTGTGCTTCCATATTAGCCCATTCTACAATTCCTTCATATACAGCGGCTGTCGCCACACGACTTTTGTGGATATGAAAAGGGCGTGTAGTCAACTTTTGTAAAAATACGGGAGGTTATTTGAGTGTGTAGTTAATAAAATTTCCCAATTATTCACGATCCATTTATCAAGCAGATTTTGTAACACACGAATCCGATTACAGGTTGTTATGTAGAATGCATTCACCGCGCACTATTATTTTCTCGTTGTGTACGCTTTCTATTCACATTTTGTAGGTTTTAGCTGCGTAAAAGTAGAAATTAATTAACATCCAGAAGAGCACGAATGATCACGTACCTGAAATTCGCACCAATTCGAGACCGAATTCAGATCCGCTACTACGAGGTGTCTGAAGGGTTTTCAAACAGTAGCGTCATAGATATGGGGTTCCCCTCGACAACAGCCGTATATGGAGGTAGTCACATGTAACAAAGTCTCTATCTCCGGTGCCGTAACGGTGGGCATCATTTGTTACAGGCTTTTGAGAGGCGCGCGGCGGCTGCGCAGTTTATCTCAGCACACAGTTCATAGTTCGTTATGTTTTGAGCGGCTCGTAAACAAGTGGCACTGGAACTTGCCTAGTATATCAGAGGTCTGGGTTCAAATCCTCGCCAGTTCATGCACCAGTTTCTTTCTATTTCTGAGCTAGATAAGTGTATTTCGTCACTAATGCGAGCTGCATGTAAAACTAGAATCCATGTAAAACTGTAGGTCCTCTTCCCCTCCTAGGTGGTAAGATTTAAACCCGCCCGGGTTGGTACCATCGTATTGGATGAAAAGATGGTCGAAGCGCCAATTAAAAATTGTGCGTGTTTTCCATCCAGTTCAATGTAGCCGTGCTCATAATGGGAAGTTTCTGGCATGGCACCTAATTCCTTTGGGAATGTGATGCATTGGGCTAATATCATAACTGTATTTGTGTGGTATTAGCCATCCATGTCAGGTTGCATAAAAAAAACTCTCAGCAGTAAGAAATGATTTTGGTTCATCCAATGAATCCTCTCAGCTTCAATGCGATGACGTGCAAAAACAACGCCACCATGAATGTGTTGCGATATCTACCAAAACACACTAGAGACGGAAATATTTTTTTACGTACTGTAGGTATTGAGTGTGAATAGGGCTTTAGGTTATTTGAATTCTCTTTCAAATATGAAATAGTCATTAGGCTAACCAAATCCATTATTGTGTTCTTCTAAAAGTATTAATTGCACGACCCGTGCTGCCGTGATTGACGAATAACTCTTGTGCATTTGCTTTCACGGTATTAATTACCGTGCACTCCGGGATTCTATTCGGAATCGGTCCCGTTTCCGCTTAATTACGCCTCTCCAAATGCTAATACATATTCAATCCTTCGCAAACACATCGGGGATTCGGTCACAAGTCAATTAACAAACCGAGATTATTTCGACCCGGCGAGGTCAGACGTATAACTATGTACACTCGCGTATAAATGTCGTAGGCGGATCGACAACTCGACGGGCTCTCAAAAAACATAACACAGTTTGTGTACACAGCATGGGGTCGGTTCCGACATTCAAAGTTTGTTATTACAATGAACAAGGGTACGAGAACTACATGAAACTCGACGTGGGTCAGGTCTTTGTTTATTCAGGCTTTTACCTAAATATGTTGAAATATTTGATTACATTATTGCTGCGCTTTGTGGCATAATATAATACTAACTTCTTTGAAATAATCTACACAATGAATAGGTATTGCGACACGTAGTAAAAATAGGTAGGTTTTCTTGGTTAAGGGAGTGTTAGCACCTAATTGCATTCAGTCCCATAAGGGCGTAAGTAAAACATCATTCAATTTAATTTAAAAATAAGTACAACGAATTTCGACAATCAAAAAATTAATTTGTAGATTTGATGATCTAGACATAAATTACAGACAAAACTGCTGATGCTCTGATTGCTCAGACAAGTAAAACATGTAAACAAATGTATAAAAAAAAATTACAAAAAAGGGGAGCCTCAGATATTTATAATCATAAGTTTCAAATGCATAGCTGTATTAACCAATTTATATTACATATTTTTTTAAATTATAAAAATGTGCTTTCATGTACGCCCTTATGGAACGGAATGTGATTAAGTCTCATTACTTATAAAACAAAAATAGTGCAAACTTACTTATTTTTTATGTGTAAAACAACACCATCCAAATTTGTGGTGAAACCTAGACGATTGTAAGGTCACACAGGTTTCATGGATAAATCAGTGGTAATGTAATAATTTTTTTATTTGTGAAATGTAATTCAAAGCCATTGAGGCAAATGCAACTAAAGGTAAAATTGGGAAAATTGTGGTTCCGAAGTAGGCACACATCATCCGCTAATAGAGGCATGCTTGGGTGTTACTAACATTTCGATAAAAATACCACACAAGTTATGTAATTTATGTCTGATTGGATACGACAAACCAGGTAAATATCACCGCAAATATGACTATTAACACGATTGTTACCCACCACTGACCACAAATTGCCAAAAAGTTACTAAGGGTCGAAACTAAGTGTGTTTTAAGGGGCCACACCACAGCATTCAACTACCGGCTAAAACCGCTGGGGCGTTAGTTAAATTAATACAAGCCTCTGCCCCGCGCCTTTCCTTGACAATTGGTTATCCTAGGCTACCGCTAGCCTTAATATTGATACGGTTTAAACATTCCTCGCAGCGAAGAATGAAAATTGTTTTAAAAATAAAAACTGGGTACAATAGTGGCACGAGGTTTGAATTAGTAATATTTACACAAAATTTACTTTCAAGAGATTTTAAAATACTGACGAAAGCATTTATTCACCATGAACAATTTATTAATTCTCAACACTACAAAAACCGGCCAAGGGCTAGTATATATCATCGTATAATATTTAAAAAAAAACCGTTTTTGTACGTATGAATAAATATATATATATTTTAATTTTACATGTGGCTATTTAATTTTACTTTAAAATACACACCGCTCGAAGGGCTCCGTTGGCACTTAGGGTACGGAACCCTGAAAAGTATTCTTAGTTGAAAATGTGATGGATGGATGGATGTTTTTTTTTTTTTATTGACAGCCTTTTAATCATTTAAAGAAACGTGTTTGCTTGAATTCTTCAAAAATCACTCGCTCACGCTCGCGTAAAACCCAAACAAAGCCAGTTTACCTGGTAAGTCCATAAATATATGTTTCATATTATATCAAGAGATTATAATCATCAAAAATTACACTTTTATTTAAAGTTGAATTTCTGTTTTTCATTCGGTCTCGCAAATTGACCGACGCCGTGCGTCGCTCGAAACCAACGAGTTTTGAAAGTTGGGAGTGACGAAGGAAACTGATCCGTAGGGTCGAAGCGTAGCCACCTAGCACAGGGGGTTCCCATGGTAAGTTAACCCGTTGCTCGGGTGAATAACAGGTGTACAGGGCAAGAGAGTTATTATATCTGAGCTTTGGTTGAATATCGTCGGTCATTTGAAATTCCAACTGTCAAACGACGTGTTATTTGACCAAGTGAACTGAAATTTATCAGTACGAAACGCAACTATACGTTAGATTTCATCACTAAATTACCTGTTTACCTACCAGTCACCTGGCGAGTTATTTACCATGGTAACACCCCCGATGTTAGTCAGTTAGCTAACGAAATCGGGACGCGCAATATCGAATGGTCGTTGCACTGAATAGCGTCTTGTGAATTTATTACATTATTTATTTATTACATGAATGGCAAATATCACAGTTACTTTCAGGATATTTGCATAACACACCTCATGGAAACTAGGTACCATGCCAGGACCTTGATTTTATTGCACAACTACATTGAACCGGATAGAAAACTCAGACAACCTTCAGTGTCGTTTCGACTATCGTTCATTCTATATAATGGTATCAACGGGCGGGATTAACCCTACCACTTAGTAAGTAAAGAAAGGACCTAACTTGGAATCCATACGACGAATCCCTTTATCGGATCTTACTACATGCACGGGAATAAATGCAGTAGTCCCAATTGAATTCTTTGAGACAACCACCTCAAATATATTTGTTAGATAACTACGTATGCGTATGTATATGGTAGGGCCGCAGCGGGCTTCGTAGCACTAAAGGACAATTGCGTCGTCCCTTCTAGAGAAAGCGGTAATTTACGATTTCCGGGTGGTTTTGGGGGCTGCGCGAGCGCGGGAGTTTTGGCATTCGAGTTCGGACAGCGGTGCAGCGCGCAACGGTTACGCACGCTATCGACGGGAAACGCGAATTTTCTCAACATTATAGAGAACCTTGAATGTATTCCGATATTCGATCAGTGGTGGTGTGAACTGTGACAGTACTAGGAAGTGAACTGTGACCATGCTAGAGAGTGAATAGATTAATAATAGGTTTGTAGATGTAGATAGATTAATAATCATATTGTAGTCAAAATAAAATGCTCTTAAGCTATGAGAAATGTAAACATATTTCCATAACTAAAAATCGCAGTCAACATTCCTTTGACTACAGCATTGGTGGCCACATTTTGGAGAAGGTTAAGAATATTCGTGACCTAGGGATTATTTTTGACGAAAAACTTCATTTCAACTTGCACGTTGACCACATAACAAAAAAAGCTTATCAGATGCTTGGTTTCGTTTAACGATCTACGAAAAAATTCAAAAACCTACATACATACATGATACTTTACCAAGCGTTGGTACGTTCTCAGCTTGAATACGTGTCAGTAGTCTGGAACCCCTATTACGCCATTTACACAGATAAAATAGGATTAATCCAAAAGAAATTTCTCCGTGCCGTCCATTACCGTTTTCATTCTTGCAACGACTCTTACTGTAATCTTTTAACCATATATAAATTACCTTCTCTGATCAATCGACGGACTTTAATCGATGCGACTGTATTGCGTAATATATGTACCAGTGTTTACAATTGCCCTGACCTTCTTAAACTAGTCGATTTTCACATACCTAGTAGGACAACACGCCACACTTCTCTATTCCATATAAAAAATACTACATCGAAAGCAGGTATCCGAGCACCGATTCGTAGAATGTGCGACACCTATAATAAGAAACTTTCTGATGTTGATATGTACCTTCTATCCCGTTTTAAATTTAAAAAAACGATTCGCAATTTGTTAGATTGTTAGTGTTATTATGCAAATATTGTAAGTAGCTATTATTAATTTGTATTGAAAATGCTGGTTGTTTTCTGTGTTATATATTTTGTCCTTTTTTGTAACCTTACTTTCTTTTCTTTTCATGTTATATGGCTTATTATTTACGTTTTGTGTTTAACGCCTATACTTTGTTAATATTCCAATGTGTTTCAGTGAGAATTCGTAGTGGAGGCAAGTTTTGTGTTTTTTTTTGTGTGTGTTTTTTTTTTGCAATAATTGTACTGACTTGTCTCTGTGATTTCTCCTAATAAATAAATAAATAAATAAATAAGAAAGACTGGTTCCTGAGGACATCTACAGCTGTACGAGGTGGCGGGATCGTGTTGCAAGCAGATTGCAGAGGATGAGTGCTCTCTTCGTTACACTGTTTTATTACTTGATTGATATCATTGATGTAACCGGATAAATTACCGTTGCGCGTTGACGGAATAAGGTGCTTAATTAGGTGCATTCGCGTGACGCTCTAAATTTCGGTGCGGAATTGAATTTCGATTACGGACGGTTGCGGCGGACTTTTACTGAGCGGCTGGTAGAATTTCCACGGCTTTGCCCGTTCGGATCGGATACCGCCAATTTTGCTCAAGGTTCCCATAACGGGATTTTCGACGGAATTTCACTGAGCGGCTGGTAGAATTTTCGCGGCCTTGACCGTTGAATCGGATACCGCCAATTTGCTCAAGGTACCTAATTTATACAATTATCATAACGGTCCCTACGGATTTACTGAGCGGCTATGTTGAAGTTCCACGGCGACCGCCGTAGGGATGGAACTCCCATTTGGCTCAAGTAAAGTCATCGGGACAAATTCCCTTTACGAGGACTCTTTAGCTAAAGTCGACAGGGGCCCCAAGGAAAACATAGAATAATTCTAGTACCTAAGTTAGCATAAGGTCTTGCTTTGTATAACTGTGTAGGCTTGTAGCTAGTGTCAGGAAGTCAATTGTCTTAGACCTAAGATAGCAGCTGACATGACTCGGCCGATGACAGACATGACATTAGGCGCCTGCCCATAGTCTCTCGCCTCTACGTGGCGGCAGGTAGTACTGTCCATTCTAAATTGATATATTCTTGTACTCTAAATTTCATTCAATTTATATCCATTCAATGATACGAAGAAGTCTAACAGACGGAATGGCGGCCAAGGAGTGACCATTACGTAGTTCAAATCTCCGTGGCCCATAGCTTACTAGACGATCACATGTTAATAACTTTGGCCAATTCCAGATATTAGTTAATTAAGTAGCAGCACTAGACTTTTCTAAGAATGGGCTATGGAAGAATTGATATAAGTTAGCTAGCAGACACGTTGATTAGTAAGATAAATAAGTAGGGTAGGGATAAGGTCGTCTCATCTTTTTACGTGCCGCAACTCACACAGAATAATTCTTATCTCTTCTAGCAGCGAGCAAATTAATAAGCTAACTGACTAGCCGGCGCTACCGTCAGTGCATGTTTATCACATAAAAGTGCCCGCTTTCGTCACTCTCGTCCTCCTAACTCGCTGATCGACACCCTCGAACGGGTGAAATCAGGGAGCAAATCGGCCTGCGGCGGCGAAAGTGGTGAGCAGCGGTGCGGCGGAGGGGGTGAGCGGGCAGCGGCTTCAGCGATGTGATCGAATAAATATTCATGGAACATTATTCATTTCCTTTAGGTATTAACACCCGGGCCAGAGGCGTGCCCTGGCCGAGCGAGCGGCGGATTTCAGGCACGCGTAAACCCGACCGTAATCTTCAAAGGAAAGTAAGCGAAACTCACGTTGCTAAGAAAAGATTTTTTTTTAGCATACGCAGGTTATTTTTTTATCATCTTCTATACTACTATCTGAATGGACATCAGATGGATCTAACTCTATCTGTTTTTCTATTTCTGTTGCTATTCAATTCGATATCAAACAAGAACACAAAACGTACATTTTTAATATCCTACAAATCATATTTTAACGAGAAATTTCTTAACAGTTTTTTTACATATCCAATTAAATTCTTGATACATATATTACCCAAGGAAATAACTTATATTGATTCGAATCCTATTTACATTCCATTTAACAATCGTCCAACAGGACTGGTTCGTTATAAACATAAGGTGAATGTCGGCTGTAAACTTGGTTTTTTTTTTCAATATTACGGAGATTGATTAGTTTTAATTCCAGTTGTAAAAATATGTTTAAGTGATCGAATATTACTTAAGTTAAGGGAATAAGCAATCGTCTTCAAAATCGAGGTTTTTTTTTCTTTGATAACAGTAACCTTTGCTGCAAATGTAAATATAACGTAAAGTCGTATAAAAAAGGGTTTAGTACATTTGGGGTACATAACATTAAAAACTCCATGTAAAAAGCCCCTCCTTCAATATGTTCTTTATAGCTCGTCGTGTCGCTGCCACCACTCACACGTCATCCTCGCGCCATGTAGGACAATTTAAATGGCAGTCGGCCATAGAGGTGAAGAGTTATTTCTCCACCTCCGTGCAGTCAGCCCGGGGCCTTATGAACCTCGAGTGATGTTTTCCTGGTGCGTGTGATAGCAAATGTAGATACACAAGCTCATACGCCTATAATTTGTTTAAACTCGTGCAGAACTACGTATACGTTTCAGCCCACCCTAGATGATTGCTCGAAAAAATAAAACCTCTTGAAATTGATTACAGAACGTAAGTGCACGCCCTCTATCTTGTAGATTGTAGAACAGAAATGTAGCTGTTCAAATTAGTCAGGTTGGCAGCCCTTTAGGTCTGCTTTCTACTGCCGCCTCAGAAATCAAAATATTTTTCATTTCGAAAATATGTTCCGTGAAGCGAGAAGACGAATTGATCACGACGAAATCTAGTCGTTGAAGACGAATTGAACGCGATTTAAAACAATAAAAGTGGTTTTAATATCTAACTAGAGCGGCTTCGAGATAAATTCACAAAAACATTTTAAGATTTTCACATTTCTGTAATATGCAGGGTGCAATAGCAGTCACTACCGTATTTGGCGATATTAAGAGAATCTTTATACGAACAAACATTATTAATTATTGAATTAAGAATTTGCATATATTTTTTTCTTTTTTTTGGATTCAAACGGTCACACATGTAATTATGTTTGATTATGTTGTACCGACATAATAATTATGCTGTTTAGTATGACAGTGTCGCGGACGTGTTGAAAAATAATCTTGCCACTTATATCGTGTCCCACTTTCTTCTCGCCACCCTGGAAACTTTGTTATCGCGAGCCTACCATCAGTAACCGTTATATTCGTGATATTTTGTGCGCCCAGGCAGGTCGCACTTCACGAGCGAAGAAGGGCAATGCCCGGTAGCCTCGGGACGTCACAGCGGGCCACCAGAGGAAAAGAAACAGCCACCTACCTCCAGCAGCACCAGCTCCTAGGCGTCGAGTCCCGGGACAGTGTTCGGCGGCACAGCACTTCGCCCAGACGAGGCGAGACGACGCAGCGTGGTCAGGCGCGCGGCGGGTTGCGGGCGTGGAGCCCTAAGAGGAGTTCCACGATGAAAGATTGCGGGGCGCGGCGCATGCGTGCACCATGCTAGTAGTAGAGCGAGTGGCATAGGAAAAACTTCGGATGGGATTGAATGCTTGTGAAGTGCCAAACTACCCACCTAGGTCACCCATGCCATATTGGCGTGAACATATTTTTTACATTGATTTCAGGAATTCGTTTTCATGAAAATTCTAACGGTGTATGGATTACAATGTCGCTATCGATTATTTATATTTTTATTTCTGAAAGAGCCTTGATTAGCGTGCAATACATATGAACACAAACTGAACAAATATTTATTTCACCAGTAAACGTGCGTGTGAACTAAAATAAATATTGATTATTTTTTTGAAAGAGTACTGATTAAAGTGCTATAAATATGCACAGATACTTTACATATCCTTACTATGGTGGTAACTGTATATGTGGACTAAAAGAAATATAGGTAGCTTTAAGAAGCATTAAATCTTCTTCTCTATTTTAAACACATAATGCCGTGCAGTAGTCTTGCTAAAACTCGACAACTGCTCAACCGATTTGAATCATTTTTTTTTTTTGCCTTACTAGGATGGTTTGGATTTATAATTGGATCCGGTAGGGGGCGTTGTTGTTGAGATATTGACTCGACAGAGCCGGGCACCGCAGGTAGAAAATACATTTTGGGTGGTACGATGTTCATCGGGTCATTAAGCAGAACGGTAGTTTTGTAACCTTTGTTTGTTCATACATATAGCTCCGTGTGCATTTTTAAATTTAAGTCGTTAACATTTTTGAGCAGATAACATCCAACTCTTCGATGTTCCACGTACCATTTCTTAGAGGGGTAGGTAGAAGACCGTGCTGTATGTTCACAGCTTACTTCTCTGGCTTCTTCAACACGAATGTACTCTTTATACTTGTTCTGCAATCATGGCCGCTATTCATTTGACCTATACGAACCCTATGACTTATGGTTCGTATAGGTCACATTAAATATATTGTTTGTTGTTCGCGCATGCCAATTCCAGGCACTCTCGCTCTTTTCGCATATTTTGTTCTAATTCTTTCTTTATGTATATCTACGCGTCTTAAGGTGGCCCATCCCGCTCATCTCCCCATACAAAAGGGGAAACAAGATCACGCCCATATTTCTTGTTAGAGATCCAAAATTTTGGTCAAAATAGCTTTATTTGATCGAACTAGATGTCTGATGACCGTTGGCATTGTAAAATTGTGTTTGGTTTCTAAGTTGTAAGGTCCGAAAGTTCGATTTTTTTGCGCGTTTTATACAGTAACTTTGGAGGTGAATTACGCAATGATAAAGTAAAAACATCTTAAAAAGATTAGTCATCAGACATAGCTTATTCAATCAAGATTTATAATCTATTTGGTTTTTGTTAGATTTTTGACTACAGCGGTCGTGGTTTACTTTTAGCTATAAGTCGTTTTGTAATTAAAATTTTCATAAATCTTACCAAATCATACACTATGCACATTGTTTTTTTTTGTGGACATGTTGCATCTTCCTCATCATGTAGCCTGTCTTATTCTTTGAAACAGAGAAGATCCCAGAGCGCAACAGCACGGTTTTGTACCGTGCCCGCGAATGAGTTAGGCCCGCCGGGTTGGGCCACCTTAACATCTAAACATACCTTTATCTATGATTGTCAATAAAGACATTGTTTTTTAGTTAACAACCATCACATAACTAACCGTGCCATATCGTTACCTACAACTCCACTCCGCATAGTTTCTAACTATTGCCAGGTAAATATTATTTTCACCTTATCCCTTTTATCCATCTTTTATTATTTAAAGGTGAGTTTGCTGATGCCTCGAATATTACATTCCGGATCAGTAAATACAGACCTATATTTTAAATGTTTCTTTGTGAGGATGAGATCACTCGGAAAATTCCTGTGCCAATGTTCAATGTCTAGCTGATATTCGACCGTTTGTCATAAATATCACCGAACGTTTTAAAAACGGATACAGTCGTAACGTCCATAGAAACTGTAAAAACAGAGTAAGTAAAAACCGTCTTTAGCTAACGTCACGAACTGGAAATTCCAGACATTATTAGTTTCCGAGGTGGACTTGGTCTGACTACAAAATTATTCCGCCCGCAAACTAAATTTTAAAATATTTTTTTTTTCCGAATAGGAGTCCGGGACAGGGTGATTTTAATATAAATCTGACTGTAATATTAATAGTACGAGCGATATAGCCACATATATCAGCAGAGTAAAAACGGATAAAGTATAATAATATTAATTGAAGGAGCTAACAAATAAGAAAGAAAAGTTGAGCGTCTAGTTAAGGGTCTACAAGGTATTTAAAAAAATAACATTAAAGTGAACACACAAAATAATATGTTTAAGTACTAGTTATTATATTCCTATGTTCGACGAACAAATTAAAAGTGAATCTCTTGTTGATAAAAAAGATACCATATTAAATAATAATTGAATTTTGAATATTTGCTTAAATTAAATATTGTATGTCACATATTTAAGTAAACGCATTTTTAAATGTTCAACATTTTTTAACAATACTGTATGGTCTGGGGCGACAGCCGCAAATGGTTCGCTACCCAAATGCCTACTTCGAGAAGTGGACTGTATAGAACATAATTTGAACAATTGAACCCTGAGTTTAACGGACTATAGGCAGGATAGGAGAGGACTCACCAGTGGCGTAGTGGGGTCTGCAGCGCTCCTGAATCCTCGGGTTCCGCCTCCAACGGGGTTCCGTGCACGGCACTAAAGGTCTTTCACTTTTTGTGGCGCGCAGACGCTAGGCGGGTTGGATCCACGGGAGGATACGATCGTTGCCGTGATCTTGGAGCTGTTGAGGATGTGCGAAGCCAGCAGAACGTCCGCCGGCATCGACATTTGCCACGAGTCTTTGGCGACCCACAGTTTTTCATTCGCTCGGCGCGAATGAAGGTAGTTCGGAAAAAAAACTTAATTAAAAAAATAAGTTCCACAAGGGTCTAACAGTTAAGTGATTGTAAGGAAGGATGGAACATTGTTCAAGTCAATACAAATATCTTTATCGTCATCCTGTTTTCACCCTCCTTATTGTTGCATCTTTGAGTCACCTGGTTTCAACGAGAAGAGGCGTTCGAAAAGATACGATAGTCTTTCCAGATAAAATAATTGTTACGATCGGCGTCGCGTCGCGTCGTGCGGTAGGTTCTTGTGTCTTCTGACGTTATCGACAAGGCAACCAGCAAGCAGGATGCAGGCTTTTGGAGGGAGCTGCGTAGCGGCCACTACTTACTTCGGCGTCAATTACACTATTTACTCAAGTACTCATTTAGAAATGAAAAACTGTGTCTCGTAAATAACTGTATAATGTTACCCTGGCGGGCTTTCGTCGGCGACTGGGTGCGCTTGCGGCATTCGGCCGCACCCTTCCCGCGCCCGCAACCCCCACCCGCTGTCTGCGCGGGTGGTGGCGACGTAGGCGAGAAGGGATGCACATAAAATATGTCACAATACAAATGCAACTATATCTAAATACATCTATAAGTACAACCTAAGGCTAGTGAATATACATAGGCATGCACTTATAAACTAAAGCTGTCGTCAACAATAATATAACGATAGATGCTTCGCCCTTTCCCGCCAAAATACCTAACCGATTTCCTACGAGCTCGCCGGTTGCGGGTAGATCGAATGTACTTACGCACCGGCGGAGGAGCGCGGGGGACGAGTGAACAGACAATCGAGCGGGAGACGAGACGCGAACGTTTTTGAAGTGCAAGACAATAGACGAACTATTTTGGAAATTCTTTTGGAACGATTTTTGTGAACATTGAGCGTATTGTGTGACCGTGCTTGTAAGACCTCTGCAGTGTAAGAGTGTGAGAACAGCTCTGGAGCAAGCCGCACCTACAGGTTAGTGAGTTCGGTACCTACCTTACCCTTCTAGTAAGTCCATCAATCCGCGCTAAGTACTCGTCACAGTTTTATTATCATACGTTATAATATAGTTAACAGACTTGATCAGGCAGATCTATTCGTAATGTTTAAGTATGATGTGACGCAACGAGAATAAGTACCCGAATTTTCCGCGGGACGTGGAAGTGATATCACGTTAGTAAATGTACCTTTTCGTGCTAAGCATATAGTAGCAATACCCGCGAATAGTATGTTTTGCTGATCCGGGTTCTGCCTTGCAGTATATTTTTAAAGTAATTCTTTGTAAAGGGCTCTTTCTTTAATTACTGTGTCCTTGCTTCACGGTCGATTATAGATACTTACATATCACATACCTTGATATCACATTAAATGTAATAGTAATAATGTAGTAGTAATGTAATCAAAAGTAGCAGATGCCGAATGATATCTACACAGCGCCCAATCTCTTGGTTTTGCGGTTGTGGTGACGACAGATATGATGATTCAGGAAAAACGTTCCTGACCTTACTTACTGAACATTTTCGTTCATCGACAGTTCGTAAATTTTGTTGAGTCACAAGTTCTTTTCAAGCTCGAAAATCTGCTGTCGGGTCGCTTTTTCGTCTTCCAAATTTACGAGCAGCTGAACTTAGTGGCTGTTATAGGTTATAGGGCGTTATCTGTGTTTTTCTCTTTCACTAGTATTAGCTAATTTTGAGAGTATTACGTGTTTGATTGTAATACATAGGTATTTAATGCCAAGGGTCCCATCATTGTTACTTGACTGTATTTTAAAATTAAATGTATCTTTTAATTTTTAATTTCCACCCGTCGTCGTGCTGAAATTTTTGATAAATATTGTATTTTTTTTTATTCAATTGTCTTTTTTATTTCGCACGTTTATATTATGTCACAAAACCATATAAACTAATCCAAGATATCTGCTGCTTATAATAATTCATTATGGGAACGTGATATACCAAAAAACATTGAATTTATAGACTTATTTTATTCAGAGTAACTATATTTAGCATCGACATATATTTAGATATCTATTTTATTACAACAGGTAGTTTGGAGATTAATCCGGTAATGCCAAACCCATGTTTTAACCAACTTAAAAAAAGGAGTAGTTCTCAATTTGTCGGAATCTTTTTGATTTATGTTCACCGATTACCTGAAAGACTATCGAAAAAGGTTCAGTAGTTTGGTTCTTAAATACAATAATCAACGAATTTTCGGAACCTCTGAACCCAAAAATGTGTTTTTTTTACAGTAGCTTTCTTTTAGAGTGAGAATGCTCACTAAGAGAGGTTTTTTTTATATTCAACTGTTAAGTGGGATAAGAGAGGGCAAATTGTACACATTTTATATCTCAGGAAATGCTGAACCCAGAAATGTCAGTTTTTTTAGATGGGAATGCTTATTTAAATAAAAGAGATATTTCTTCCAGGAAAGTTCATAAATATGCATGGATTATAATTTCCATAATCGTTCCTTAACTATTGAACTCAATGTATGAATAAAAAATATATTAATTCTCATTTCAAGCCACCTGTGATAGCCGAAATTTTCCAGATATTTATACCGTAAATTTATTGTTATGAAGCAATTTTTCTCTGTGTTTCGATGCACGTATGTACTGATTGTTGGATAGCGAGACAATTCTGAACTTCATTTGCGTACCCAACATCAGAGCGATCCTATAAAGGTACGCCATTTTGAAGTTCTTGTGACGGGACCCTGAAAATACCTAAAATATATTATGTATGACACGTTACGTAATAATGTTAACCAATTTACATATAAATAATATTGAGTACAAGACATACAGTTTATTTTACCGACATCTATGTAATGTTTTCGCGGCGTAAGGTAATTTCAACATACTTACATTTTGAGAGTGACATCGAATCGAAACGAAAATTGAAATTAAAGTGAACTCTTTTTATGTTTTTTTAAATTCATTACCATAACATACGTACGCATATTTATCTAAGAGTCCTAAATTTGCCTTGCATCATCCGATGGATATTATGATGTCTTGTACAAAACTATTATTTACCATAAAAATGTTATTGAATGAAAACAAATGATAAGGCACGTGTTTGAATTTCATCATTTAGCTAACCAAATATTGCTCTTTCGTTCTAACGAAACCAATCCCAGTCATTTAATATTCTGCAAGGATTGAATCCAATTGGAGCCAATTTTAAATTGTAATTTTCCTCGATCTGTCGAGCGATTTTCGTTTAATCGCGGTAAGCGCTAACTGTGACACTTTGTCGAACGTGTCGGTAATGGCTGCAAGTGCAGTTTCCATTAATTTGGCCACTGAACTTGTCAAAATTATTGAAACTCGTGGATTTAATGAATAATGAGTTTGGAAATCAATATATTTTATAATAGACTTAAACCGGGAAACGGATTGAAGGATTTTTTAACTCCGTGTTATTTATAGTGCCAGACGATTAAAAAAAATATAAACAGCCGTTATTTTTGGTTAAACGACAAACAGTTAAATTGCTTTAAAAGGAAAACGGCTATTCTGAGAGGCAAAAAAAAATACAAGAAAATATATATTTTTTTGTAAGTTTGGCTTTTATTTTTAGTTTTCATATATTTTTATCATTTGTATTTATTTATATAAGTTTTTTGCACTCAAAAAAACTCGGGCAAAAGGTACAACTTAATGCCTAAGGCATTTTCTACCAGTCTACCTTTGGGTTTCCTGAGAATTTGTACTATTGCACGTTATTAATCACGTCACCTAAGGGCCGATTTTTCAATCCTCACATAGTACTTATCGGACAAATTCACGTTTGAAAAAAAACACATAGTTATTGGTATTGCTGGAGAATTATACCTCTATCGCAATTATCTGACTATAATTTCAATAATAAACATATGGACTTACTTTATCGGATGCATAAGCAGAAGCGTAAATAAATCCATTGAAAATTTATCTTGCCGTTTATCAGACTATTGAAAAATCAGCCCTAAATGGAAGTACAAGAAATAAATTAGGTTCAAATATAATTTTGAGCTTATATGTTTACATTTTAAATGTTAAAAACGACTAAATTGAAACATTTCTTGAAGCAGTAAACAAACCCTCAATTAAATTTTATATTCCTACCACCCAACGTACACTTTATGCTTATGTGATGAGTCTAGTGACCTCTGCACCTTATTATTACTTTGTCTCTTAGATTATTTTTGTTGTCCTATCTAATTTTAGTTATTTTATATTTTGTTTTTATTTTCTCTATCGCTGTGTGTAATTTTTTAAAGTTATCATATAATTGTCTTTTCTTTGTTATGGTAAGTAAACTTCAATTACATATTTTTCTCTTCATACATCACTTTCATACTACACACTAAATTCACTTTCTAACAAAATATATATTTCGCGCATTTGGTTCGGATTCCTTGCGTTAAATAAAAAAAAAACGTTGATTTTATAAAAACAAAATGCAGTTGGGACCGATTTCCCCCGCCATAATGCTAGCTCGTTTGGCAGCCACACGCGCTATGGGCACATCCGAAAACAACGAATCAGAATAATCAGCGTTTGCCAAACGTGTTCCGTTTGTCGTTTCCCGTTATTAGTTGGAAACGTGTTGGAAATAACAATTTTTCCGAATCGTTATTGTTTTGGCCCTGTTACATTTTAGATGCTACCCGTAAAAACCTAATTTTTAAATACGAATACCATGACATGAGTTGAGTATGTATAAGTGCAAAAAATACATGTATGTTAGTGTATGTCAGCGAATAAACACCCGTAGATAAATAAAAATATCAAGGTTTGGACTATCATTCAGTGTATGATTGTAAAAAGATTGTATTGCGTTGTTTAAATTCTTAAAAAAAATGTTTGTAAACACAAGATTAGTTTACCGGCGTTTGAAAACTATAGATGCTTTAGACAATTTTTTTTTTGTGGCTCATATTTGTGATCACATATTTATCCAGTGAATATGCGCGAAACAGTTATTAATTCGCTTTAAAAATAGACTTTATACATAAAGTAAAAACATAAATTTAGCTTGCTCGTCAAGTTGCGAAATCTTTTCTGAAGCGCATACGACAATTTAACCTTATAAGAAATATTATGCGCACCGAGGTTGTCGTTTGTTTAAATAACACAGTTTTTACTCTGGACTAAGATGGGGTATTAATGCCCGCGTTAGCTCAGGAAAAAATACTTTGACTCTGTTTCTAAACCTAACAGTGAGTAGAATTCGATACAGTATGAGAATATGTTCAAGAGAACCTGACACCTGGGTAGTCGTTGGTACACATATGCTTAAGTAGTTATTCTTAGTAAGAACATGCATTTTAAAAATATATTAATTGTATGTACCTACCCACCACCCATCGTTCGAAGCCTGGCTTACGTCGTCCCGGAGAGCGCCGCCGTCACCACGGCCTGCACCCACCGACGTGCTTGGAGGAGGCCCTCTCTCGTCGCTGGTGGATAAGACGAAATTTCTGCGTATTATTTTTATTTTATTAGACAGCAAATATGTAAAAATAATACGTTTATAATGTGAAAATAAAGATACATTTGATATATATATACATTGGAATGCACCATATCACATTCTAAACAATTAAAATCAAATGAAAATAATACAAATCGATTGTGTTCAACATAAGTTAAAATATCAAAATAAATAATATTACAATCAATATCACACCTAAAATTTCAAATTGACAGTAAAAATTGTGTACACATAAAAATTCAAACTTGTAGAATATAATGCTTTTGCCATGAAAGTAACATTTTTTATAAAAAAATCGTTTGTAAATGTTCTGATTTCATTTTTGGACATATTAATTCGCTGCATAAGCCCTGCTCGCCCCCTTCGCATGAGGTCATATAAGTCATCCAGTCTGTGCTCAGAAAACATGCCGGACGCGCTACACTGCCAGGGCAGTCCCAACATACAACGAAGCGCATTATTGAATTGCACCCGCAGCGAGTATAGCGAGACCACAACTGGTTAGTATAGAACGCCTGGCAGTAAGCACGGAACAAAGTCAGTTTGACCGCCAAATAGCAGTATGAGAAGCGCCTAGCCAGGTCATCCTCGTTCAGTTTGACCGTCAGAATGAGCCCTAGGTACTTAAACCTTGACACGATTCTCAAAGAAGAGCCGCGCAAGGTTATAATGGGAACAAACACGGGTCCCTTTCTTCGTGTGAACACCATCACCTCTGTCTTTTTCACATTGTATGTCAATCCGTGTTCAAATGCGTATCGCTCACAAATAATCAACAGCTTCCTGAGCCCTTTTACAGAGGGGCACATTAACGCCATGTCATCAGCGTAGCTAATCTTATTGGTGCAAATGTCATCTAGGTAGTATCCGACTCTGGCGTTGCTGAGTTCCTCTATTGGGTGGTTCATATACAGATTGAACAGGTCCGGGGAGGTCAATCCGCCTTGCCGATGCCCGTTGGTCAGCCTGTATTCATCCGACATTGTGTCTCCCCAGCGCACCGCATTGACCTAGTTCCCGTACCAGTATCTCAACAGATTGACGAAATCCTCTGTGACCACAGATTCCTTCATCTTTTTTAATAAGATATCATAGTTTATGGTGTCGAAGGAGCGGCTGAGGTCCAAGAAGCATCCATAAACTATTGTAAGTCTATTTACACAATGAAAGTATCGCCATATTTGTTGAGAGTCTGGAACGAAAACCGAACTGGGCGCTGTGTAACTGTAGGTGTTGATACAACGAGGGCTACCTCTTGAATAGCTTGGATATGACGGTTGCCAGCGATATCGGTCGGTAGTTTGGCAGGCTTGTAACATCCCCGGTCCTATTCTTGGCAATATGAACGACAACGGTTTTCATAAATTGAGCTGGAAAGTAGCTGTGAGCAATATACATGTTGAAGAGTGTAGCCAGATTAACTGCTAGACGAGGTCCCGCATACTGCAGGTGCTCAATGCTTAGCGAATCGTGACCCGGAGACTGACCGTGTTGCATAGAACGCAATGCCTTGGTTACCAGTTCTGGCGTTACATACAAGGTCTATGCTGCTCCTTGTTTGTGCCCCAGACTACCGTCGCACGGTGTCGGATCCGCCACCTGATTTGAAAGTGGGCGTTCTACTTTGAACTGATCGGCAAATATATTTGATTTTTGCTTCCAGTCATCAGTGCCATTCACAGAAATTGGCAGGCAGGGCTTATGGTTCAGCTTAGGCAGAGTTTTGTGAAGTCATACGAAGTCATTAGCTCTATGTTTGTAATTATTTCAATTTTAATTTTAATTTAATGTCCATGTCTTCGTTAACGTAATCTTTTTCAGTTTTGTATTTAGCGAAGTGGCCGATTGCTTAATTTCGGAAACTTCTTGTCGTAAGTTGGCAAGGTCCATGTCTTGGATTGGCGGCTTCATGGAGTTATTTTCCTTCAGGATGCTTATTTCCCATTTCAATATGGTGATGTCCTTTAAAAATACTGTCACATCGATATGGTCACAGGTGACTGGCGGTAGTTTATTTAAGTCCCTTGTCACAAAGATAAGAAACGTGTCTGGTTCGACTTCCTTCAGCATTTTAATGCATTCTTGAATATTTTTCTTGGCATCCGAATTCGGTAAAGGTCTTCTGTCTAGTAGTTAAATTAAAAGTTTCTTGGCTTCTTCAATTCCTCCTTTATGGTAGGTCGTCTCACAAATCGTGATAATGTCGGGTTCCGTCAGCGTGTCGATTTTGCAGTTCACGAAGGTCAAACATTCATTAATGATGATTTTGCTCGAACTACTTCCACATGAATTTATAGCATTATTATAGCAAATAATTGCGGGAGACGGACGTGGCAGAGTTCTATGCATTATAGCGCGTGTGCGAAACTTACAGACGAGATTATTTTTGTTTTTTTTTGTTTGTAATTATACAATCAAATACATAGCAAGTGAAATTCTATTTTTTAAACCTATATTGCGAAATGTGCATTTAATGAAATTCAAAATATGAAAATGTGTAAGCAAAAGCTTGGGTATAACTCATTAGTTCAGCATTATATCCATTTCAAGTTTCGTATAGTTTTGTATAGTTATTGGAAGGATTGCGCAAGAAATTATAGCGCAATAACACGCTATAGTGAGCACTGGGTTGTATCTTTGGTTTGTATTGTGTAGAATTTGCCTGTGTTTAATATTTTGTCTCTTTTTATAAAACTTATACCCAAACGGAGATAAGAAATGGTTCCGTATTGACCGGAGAAAATTAGTAAATATGACTAATCTATTGATTTTCTGTGGGGATTGACACAATCGAAAGCAAATGAACAAACTAAACATTTAGCTAATTGGCATACAGATAACATTAAGGCGGCCCAACCCGGCGGGCCTAACTTATTCGCGGGCTCGGTACAAAACCGTGCTGTTGCGCTCTGGGACCTTCTCTGTTTCAAAGAATAAGACAGGCTCCGTGATAAGGAAGATGCAACATGTCCACAAAATAGACAATGTGCATAGTGTATGATTTGGTAAGATTTACGAAAATTTTAATTTCAAAACGACTTATAGCTAAAAGTAAACCACGACCGCTGTAGTCAAAAATCTAACAAAAACCAATTAGATTATAAATCTTGATTAAATAAGCTATGTCTGATGACTAATCTTTTTAAGATGTTCTTACTTTATCATAGCGTAATCCACCTCCAAAGTTATTGTATAAAACGCGCGAAAAATGCGAACTTTCGGACCTTATAACTTAGAAACCAAATACAATTTTACAATGCCAATGGTCATCAGACATCAAGTTCGATCAAATAAAGCTATTTTAAGCAAAAGTTTGGATCTCTGACAAGAAATATGGGCGTGATCTTCTTTCCCCTTTTGTATGGGGTGATGAGCGGGATGGGCCACCTTAAAATGTGGACATGTATGGCAAATTCCAATCCATTTTATTTCATGCTAACTATTCGCAACGCATTCTAGAGATATTTTGTATAATTATACTTTGAAATTATCTAACGTCATGTACGTTTCATAATTTCGTCGTGCTATAGTCGTTTCAAGTGTATTAGATTTTGACCAGAGTTTTCTGAACCCGGTTGGATGGCTAATAAACTTCTGCAGATATTCTCAAATTCCTCACCCCTTTACCAAGTGTTCTCTAACTAGATCTAGGGACTACTTTACATACCTGTTTTAGCATCTTAATATCTGGATTCCGCCGTGTTTGAGCACGGAACGTGTTGAATGTGAACGGTGAATGTTCGCAAGCCACCGAATAGAGCACTTTGCTCATAAAAGATATTTTTTAATGTCAAGAGCTGCATATTGTGTACGCCAGGACATTTTGGCGTACACCATGGGTTTTAGAACTTTCAAGGGGGCTTTAAATCTTATTTAATGTCGCTTATCGCTCTGATAGTGCCACATATTTGGTGCAGCGCGTAAACACATAAAATATCATTTTCGTTTTCATTTAAAGGTACCATAGACAATAAAATATAATGCGATTATTATTTGCTCATCAGTAATTTATTAATTTAAAACAACTTTTTTAATGAGCCTTTTTGCACGAGTAATATTTGTAGCTGACTAAACAGAGTATCTTTGACAACTTAAACTGGAGGTTATAGAAAGTTATGGAAGCATTTTAATCCGATTCTGAAAATAATCCGATAATTTTTTTGTTCTGGAAATTGGCCGGAAGCAGGATTTAGATATCCATAATCGAATATACAATATCCATTAAACACATGACGTTATCAAATTTGTGAAAATAAAATAAATATAAAAGAAATATAAATAAAAAAAAAATGGAATAAATTTGAAAAAAACCCGCCAACAAGCAATTATACAAACGCTACTTTATGTTCCTCAGAGAGTTGTTTTGGTATAATATTACAATAAATCTGAAGAGGAAAATAAGCACATAATGAAAATGGATCGCTATAGCAAGTATAACGAAGGTCAAGTAAAAAAGGGTAAATTAGTTTTGGACCCTTTTCAATGTTGATGAATGGTCTTTACCTTGTGTTCCTGAATGTGAGCCCACAGGAAATGAAATATACGTTAATTTTGGTTCTTTCTGTAAGTTATAATAACATCATATGTTTTGCATGCATTTGTTATTTACGTAAAATCTAAAAGTCACATTCTCAAATCGTCCAAATATATTTTCACATGTTTAGTAAAAAATAATTGTAATGATGTTACTTCAACTTATCACATACTTGCAACAGCATCTTGTTAAAATTCGGATTCATTTTTATGACTTCTATTTTCATGTAATTTCTCAAGGACCTTGTAATGTTCTCATCTCATTCACGACGGCTATTTTAGTGCTATTTAAAATGGATTGCTGTCAAAAGAAATGGAAGAAAATATTTCCAGAACGATTGGCTAAATGTCAAAATACTGTGTCATCGAATAGAAAATAACAAAGTTTGGAGTCGATTTATTCTCTCGGAGGAAGAAAACTTTTTATAGCTGTTCTTTCCACACACACCCTATTACGAGTACTCGTGAGGGAGTCACGGTGAGGACTTCATAAATTCCGTCCGCAGCTGTCAAGAGCAAACCGAGCGAGAGTCGGCTCGCGCGAGCGGACTATTTTGTAGAGACAAATGCGTCGGGTAGGCCGAGGGTGGTGTTATGGAAAGTTTGAGTCGAATGTGGTGGGAGCTGGCCATGAATAGTAAAGATTTAGCATCGTGTTCGTCATCGTGTCAGAATCAAATTTGAACAAACAATACAATTTATTTTTACAAACGCAGATTCGTTGCTGCGTTAACACTAATAGAATTAAGTTGAAAGGTCAAAATATTAATACGATTTTATTGAGATAAACAAAACATAAAAATCGGTCAGTCCATCAACAAATTAAAATATAAATAGGAAGTGATGTTATCACTAACATAAACGTCTGGAAGTTATTCTTCTTAGAGCAATGCTTAATTGAGATTGCGAGAACATTCTTTGATTTTTTCTTGCTTACTTTTTTGCTGTACAATCTCTTCCTTAATGTAATTTATTTCTGGCAAAATACATACCATTTGCAACGAATACATGTGTATTATGAGGCTAAACATGCATATGAATAATTTCTTTTTAAAATGGTTGACATGCCATACACATTATGCGTACAAAAACACATAATTCCGTTCCGTTAAATCAGAAGCAGTCGATACAATTTACAAAAAAAATATTTATGAAACATAACGTGCACCTCACAACTACCGTCATGATATTGTCCCAATAAACCACGTTCCTAAGGGAATTAGGTGCCATGCCAGAACCTTCTCTTTATGAGCACGGCTACACTTAACTGGATCGAAAATACGGACCATTTTTCATTGCCGCATTGGATGACACTATGGTTGAACATACTGTCATCTAATGCGGTGGTTCCGACCAATCTCTAAAAAAATTAACGTCACCTAAAATAGCACCTATTTCTTGAACCAATGCTCCGAAACGTGAATATCAGAGTTAAAAACCATTTTCATCCATCAGTGGTGAACAAAAGACGCCCAGAGCTGGGAGCGTCTTCGGTCCCACGCTGAAGGGCCGTCACAGTCGACTGATAGCCCTATGTCCCGAGAGCGATTTGCATAGATATTGCTTTTTACATCATCGCCGAGGTAAACAGCGATAGTGGCTGTCACAAAATATAATCATGACGGCCGCGCGAACGATATGCGCGCGGTTTAGCTCGCATCTTACGTGAATGGTATCGTTTTGTTACTGGTTTCGTTCGGAACATTTCGTGAGCTTCTCTACTGGGGGCGTAAATTCGTTTGTAGAAGAATAGCTCCTCTTTTGGGAGTATCAGATTTAGTAGAATCACTTCGTTCAAAGTGAGGGGAAATACAATGCTACGACCGGTCGTGTTCGAGGCACGCAACATAGATAAGTCCAAATAATGCTCGGGATTCAATGGAAAGTTTAATTAATAATTTGTATTTAATATATCGCTGTATATTTTTATCCTTTGCAAATAATAATTTGTTCATATTTTGGTTAGGAAATACTTTGTGTAAAATTTAATTTTGCGCTTTGTTTTATAGCAAATCTATTGCTTGCAAACAATTAGTATTTTTCTTTGAAAACATGTATATTTTTTGCGAAATTATTAACTTTCTGAAATTTACTCAATATCTTAATTATTGTTCGTTTTTTTTTTGCGAACTAACCGATCAAGAAATATTTTTTAAAGAATTTTTGACTGTCAAAACTTCCTATCATTTTAACCACATGACAATATTACTTAAACTTTGAGCAAACGTACAAGAAATTAATTTAAGTATTAAAAACACATGTTGTAACAGAGTCAATACTGCAACGCAATGCAATTGAATCGCAATATTCGAAAAAAAATATTATCTTTCGATCACCTCATTCATAAAATACATATGAATTTTAAAAATGTATTGTTTTATTAAATGCGACGCCATCTTGTCTTAAACCAGCTCGCAGTCTTCCTTCTCGCCATCCTGGGCGTGTATTCTTGGCATTTAGTCATTGCGGATTCAGTAGAGTTAACAGTAATGTCAAAGTAAATTCTTCTTCTGTTAACTCTACTGAATCCGCAATTCGGTGCCAAGAATACACGTCCTGCACGCTATCTCATCGCCGGGCCACCCAGGAACAGCGCTGTCCGCTTGTCGTCAGTTTCATGTACATTATGCATGTAAAGACGTAAATGATGATACATATTTTTTTTATTTGCATTGATAAAATGTAGCAAAATTGTCTATTGTTTTCAATTATCTTGACATTAATTTCCTGAAATTACCGCAATATCTGCTTTTGGACATTGTGTAAAGTTTTTATAGTAGTAACAAGTTTTATTAGTAGTTCTAATTGATATTATTCATCTAATTAAAGAGTAGCGCAAAAGACAAGTGTCTAAGCATTGTCTCTCAGTGTCTGTCAAATTAAGGTTTGTTATTTCTTCGGAGGGCATTGTTCAACGTTCTCGTCAAAAATGGGTCACCAAAGAAACTTCTGAATAAAGTAAATTATGATTTCGTCACCCATTTCCATTTTCCCGGGCGGCGAGCGCGGGGGTGGGACCGGGGGTGGGTGTGGGTGTGGGTGTGGGTGTGGGAGAAAGCTCGTGAATTTGAAACCCTTCATCGCCTTACATGCGGAAATAATACACTTTCGGTGTCGCACCTCGCTGCTTTTCTTCGCTCGGAGGCAAAGTGTAACAAATGTTGTGTACAATGCTCAATAGCGGGGGAAAGAATTCCAACATTATTCTAAGAATAACCGGGTCTAATACTTCCATTGAGATTGAATTTTTCAAGTGGGCCTTCAGGGCCAGATCCGAAACTATATAAAAAAGCTCAAACACTCGAAGGAGTCATGAGGTCGATTTTCATAAAAACTAATACTGTAAAAAATATCTAGTCGGGAATCGAACGCGTTTTGAAAAAAATAAAGCATACTTTATTACTGCAACAGTCAATAGTGTTGCTTATAAGGAACAAGTCCTATGAGGTAGTATTATGCGGAAAACTAAAGAAAAATAAATACATTGATTTTAAAAAAACTGATTCATATTTTGAAGTATTCAAACATTACCCGGACCTTCATTAATCAAATTGTCTAAAATATTTTTTTCTTTCGTTTATCATGGCCTTCAACCGGAAAGAGATAATACCATTCTGAAATAAGAACACAATTTTGTGTTCCTGAATTCGAGTGGATACAATCGTCTAGTCTAGGTGGTTTGAGCTTCGCTTTGAATAGTAAAGGTAAGGTACCTACTGGTAATGTATAAGGGGGAACGGCATAACGTATAATATGCAGATCGTATAATGTCATATTTTAACAAAATTTTAAAACCATGCACAACGTATAATCGGCAGATCGTATAATCTTATACGTAGTGCATGAAGAAGTCCAAAAAATTTAATTACTTATTTCTCCATGCATAACGTATAATAGTCACAACGTATAATGTTATGATCTTTATTTAACAAAAAAAGAAAACCATGCATATCATATAATCCTAAAATATTTCATACGATAAGCGCCCTTATCGATATAAAATTAAAGATTATACTCGCACGCGACTTTTCGACCGTCTCAATTAGCGTTGTAGCAAATTGTTACTCTTCAACAGATATCGATTCGTAGCAATTTCAGCCTTAAATGTATCGTTGTTAGGGCGCTTTATGCAGTGCTTCTTGGCATATTATACGTTCTGCATGGTTTTCTTTTTTTGTGAATTCATGTTAGGAATATTATACGTCGTGACTATTATACGTTCTGCATGATGCAAAGAGTTTATTTTATTTTTAAACTCATGCACAACGTATAACATTATACGTTGTGACTATTATACGTTATGCATGGTTTTAATTTTTTGGAAAAAAATAAGATTATACGTTGTGAATATTATACGTAGTGAATACGACTCATGTATAAATACTCGAAAATTTTAATCACTTTATTAAAAATCAAAGCTTTTATTTTGTTTGTCGTATAATATTACTTCACAGGATGTGTTGCTTATAAGCGACACTATTATCTGGTGCAATAATACAGATTGCTTGAATTTTCTCAAAATGTCAGCCTCGGTGGCCCAGTGGCGCGACACTTCGGCGATCGCTCTCCGAAGTTAAGCAACGCTGGGTCCGGTCTGGTCTTGGATGGGTGACCATTCGACCGTTGAGAGAGGCTGGCCGTGGTTCGGATTCCACGTTAAGCTGTAGGTCCCCTTCCTTACGTACTAGGTGGTAGGGTTTATCCCGCCCGGGTTGGTACCATCGCATTGGATGAACGATGGTCGAAGCGGCAATGAAAATTGTCCGTGTTTTCCATCCAGTTCAATGTAGCCGTGCAATATAAGGAAGGTCCTGGCATGGCACCTAGTTTCCATGTGGTGTGTTGGGCTAATACCATGACAGAACTTGTGGTATTAGCCATCCATGTCCAGTCACATAAAAAAAATAAAAAAATCTACGAGATTGTACATGCATGCGTATAGCGTGACGAAACTATAATGGCAGTACGATTGACTGTTTCCGACACGGAGATCGACGTGGCTTTCAGAGTTGGGCGATGTGGCTAGGGGGCTCTGAACTGAAATGTTAGTCTTACCTAAAAAAAAAAACTCAATTATTTATGAGGGAAATGTTTTGTCTTAAAAACCAAAGTCATAGAACAAAATTTGTTCAGTTTCTAGTACAAAATCACTCTTTCGGCTTTAAGTAACCGTAGGTACCTGTACACCGTGTTATATACATCTTAAATTATCAAGTGTGCTTTCATGGTTAAATCTGAAACTAAAAGAAATAGCGAGAAACACTCAAAAAAGTCGAGAAAGAAAATAATCTAAAAATATAAATCATTTTATTTAAAATCAACGCTTCCCTATACTTCGATGTTTACCATTACATACTTTACAGAATGTGTTCCTCATAATCGACGCTATCGGCTTGTATAATAATACAGTATTTTATCTCAAAATCAATGAGTTCTATTCCAAAATTTTCATTATGCAATTTTTTTTTTCAAAATTGGCCCCATGACTCCTTTGAATGATTTTCGATATTTCTCAAAATTTAAAATTTGGCCATGGAAGCACACTTGGAAAATTCACTCTGTATATATTTACAAGGCAAGGCTTTGGCCCTGTTAAGGACTATGATGTTCTGGAGGTGTTATTATTACAAATCTCCCCTGGGACTAACCACAACTGGGAGAACAAATAACATGCCGTGAATAAATGGGAAATTTAAAAATGTATCTTTTAGATTGTTAGTTGGACAAGGCCGGGCTGCTCTAAATCGGCTACATTTCGTTTTCGTGAGCAATATTCCATATTTAACTCTATCGAATCTGGAACGCTACACTATCCTGAATTTGGCACGCACGAACATCGAAAACTTCCCGCGTGTCGAGTGAGCGCCTTTTTCAGAGAAAAAACTTTTTTATTGAGTTATACTCTACATACTTTTATTAGTCCCTAGATTTTACTCATACCACTAGCTGAAAAAGGATTTTCATTTCCACAGCAGCTCCTCGATTTAGTTTATTTTAATTGTTTCCAGAATTTATTAATATAGCATACATTTAAAGCTTTCACCAGTTGCAAACTTATTTTTAAACAAAGAAACAGAAATGTTGTGGGACGAAAAACAATAATTTAAGGGGCTAGTAATGGGGGCTACTAAGTGGGGCTAACAATGTAAATAAGATTAAACTTTGCGTCCAAAGGTGGCCCTTTCCGGCGGGACTAACTCATTCACGAGCATGGTCCAAAGCAGTGCTATTGCGCTCTGGGACCTTCTCTGTTTCAAAGAAAAAAGACAGGCTCCGTTTTGAGGAGGATCCAATATGTCCACAAAGCAGAAAATGCGCAAAACGACTTATAGCTAAAAGTAAACTACGACCGCTGCAGTAAAAATCTAACAAAAACCAAATTGATGATCTTCATGAAACGCTGTGTCTAATGACTAATCTTTTTAAGATGTTTTTATTTTATCGTCGTTAAAAACGAACTTTCGGACCTTATAACTTAGAAACCACACACAATTTTATAATGCCAACAGTCATCAGTCATCTAGTTTGATCAAATAAAGCTAATTTGAATAATATTTTGGATCTCTGACAAGAAATATGGGCATGATCTACTTTCCACGTTTGTATAGGGAGTTGAGCGGGACTAATAATAATAAATAATAAATTACTAGTTATAAATTACTAGTTATATATTACTAGTTATAAACTACTAGTTATAAATTACTAGTTATAAATTACTAGTTATAAATTACTAGCTGAGGTTCCCAGCTTCGCTTGGGCCGATTTGGACTTTCACCCGATCAGAGCCCTGTAAAATGTTAAAAATCTTTGCGGGCATGTTATTCGAAACAGTCAGTTCTGGATCTCGATAACGACGCCACCTATCGCGTCTAACTATAGCTAAAAACCGCCGACTTCGACGAATGTTTGAAAAGAAAATTAGCCGGATTGATAGAGCTGTTCTCGATTTTTGCTCCCACCAAATACAAACATATTTAGGCATTAATTTTTATTATATAGAAAATAAGTACCTACATTCTAAGTGAAAAATTGTCATTTTTTATCTTTATAAAATTGCCAGCGACCATATAATAAATACAAATTATAAATAAATCAACTATTAAATCACATTGAACAGTATTTCATAGAAATACCAATTCAGTAAGTATATAGATATTCCTCACAATCCGAATACATACCAGAATCTTTCTATAATTTAATTGCAACGTTATAATTTTCTGAACTTCGGCAATAGTAAAGCACTTAGCAAGTAACATAGCTTGTGTAAGCTCCACACCAGGCAGTGCGGTCCATATTGTTGGGCCTTAAGAGTTTCCCCTTGCTTGTTAATATTTAATGGATAAAGTTCTCGTCGAGAAACATGTTTATTAGCAAAACATGAATCTTAGGAACTTAATGTACAGCAACGTATTGTATGCTTTGCGAGCGGTTATGAGTTAATTTTATTTTGTTGAATATGCGATGCAATTTACGTTGAGTAGGTCGAATACTAATATAATATTGTGAAGGTTTCTTTTATCTTTTTCTTGTAATATATTCATGATTGATATTAATTTTAGTTTCAGCGACATCTACATTTGAAGAATTGTAATCAGATTATTATCGAAACCTGATTCAGTCAGTCAGTCAGTCAACGAGTGTGTGTCCACTGCTGGACATACGCCTCTCCAATTTTTCTCAAGTCCTCCCGGCCCTGAGCGGTACGGAACTGCTTTCCGCCGACGCACTTGGTGTCGTCTTCCCACACTCCGTTTACCTGTCCACGGCCGCCAGTGTAGGACACGGTTACGTCTCTTCGGCCGACGTGAGATTACAATGCTTCAAATGTAGATGTCTATGAAACTCAAATTAATGACTTAACGTATCCATTAAATTACTATATGTTATTGTTTGTATATTTTTAAATAGAGCCATACATTAGAAATATTTTAATATGGTTTAAAAAATTATAGAAATGCTCTCCCAAATTCATTTAAGAGAACTCGAATGTCAGTTTTTTTATTTTGGTAAAGTATTCCGAAGTCGCCTTTAGTCGAGGTTATCAGGTAGAATGTATCTCCCATATTTAAAACAGTTACACAATGTTGTTCAATAGAATTGTTGTGTAATCGTTTATAATTATAAAAATTCACATCATTACACGAATTTGCAATATAATGTGCAGTTTTATGATAAAATATATTATGTAATCGTTTATAATCACACAATCACTATAACTACACTACTAGGCAATATTGTGTGCAGGTGTAAACGTTTATAATTATAAAAAATCACTACCTCCGTAACCAAAACTATAAAAACTCGGAAATCAAAAACAAGCTTTATAAGTTATGAACGAAATAAATATTTAAAATATTTCTTTTATTTGTTGAACGTATAAAATATCTTTACTAAACAAAACTTTCCCCTAAGTAAGACAATAGTCCAAGCATTTTTCCAGCACCTTCCCCATCCTATATTAAGGCTGTTCCGACCCATATAAAGTTGTTTGCACATATAACGCAAAAAGTATTGCACTTTAAGCCACGAATTAATAATAAAAGTTTAATATAGTCATATAACTTGCAGCGAAAACAATTTCACAATTTCAGGATTATTGGTTTTGTTACAATTTATTTAAATACTATTTTTATTTAACAGCGCCATCTAACGGTGAAAAACTTCTAATCGGCAATTACAACGAAACCATTAAACCTGAAATTGTTGATACGTTTTCGCTGCAACTACTATGGCTATATTTAATATTTTTGACGAATTCGTGCCTTAAAGTGCAATACTTTTTGCGTTCTGTGTAAAAAAAACATTGTATGGGTCGGAACATCCTTAAGCGGTTCGAATAATTGTCAGTTTTGGCAAATGACTTAAAACATATAGGCTAGTTACCTAATAACAATAACTATAAACCATTATCTGATATCCAAATGGGCGGACATACATCATAGCGTCGGCGCAATGATGTAAGTAATTGAAATTAATTGAAATTTGTGAAAGTCAACAAACCTCCGAAGTTAATAACTTCCAGCGGTAATTACTTTCACAATTCCAAGACGGAGTGATAATATTGTCCTGTGCTTAGTTACCGAAGCATACATTTCCAAAGTTTTCCGATTTTAGCATCGTTCTGAGTTTGTGTAATGTGACTTGTTAACACAGCGTTAATGGTTTTGTTGAAATCATGGTTGGAAGATCCTAAATACTTGTAAAGTCAGGTAATTTAATAAATTCGTTCAAGAGTTTTAATAATTAATTTGTCATGTATTTAAAGTAATATATGTCTTACTGTGAAATTGAAAATATATTTTTTAATATTTTTAATCATCTCAATAAACACCTCATAGAATGTGCGCTTCGTCTGATTTATGTACATGTATTGCTATTTCAACCCTCGGTATCTGTGAAAAAGTCAATCTGTATCAAAGTCTGTAAAACATTCACTCATAATTGTTTTTAAAAACATTTATACTTCCATAATAATATTATTAATTCGAAAGTATCTATGTCTGTCTGCTGCATTTTCATGTCTAGGCCGTCGAACCAATCTTAAAGAAATATAAGTCGCAACATTGGTTACCCTGTTCTCAATAGTTAAGAAATTATTTCACTCCAAGCATTTTTTGTTCAAAACTCGCATGCGTCACAAATGCCTACATTTATTTAAACGAATCGACCTGTTTTATATTAATTTGACTTCCTAGCAATTTTTTTTTTCAGAATATTAAATTATGAATATTGAAATAGTGATTATTTAGTAGTAATATTTGGAAGTTGTTTTAAAAGAAAAATCAGGAATTTAAACAAGATTTACACAAAAAAGAATTACAGAAAATGGTCGGTCAAACTTATATTATCAATTTTTATTCTAGCTTCTTTAATTGTATCCATCTATCTATCTGTCTATATCTACGAAAAACTATGTATGCTGCAGGATTTGTATGTCGAAACTATGTACTGCGTTAATGAGCAAACTTTTTAACGACACGAATTTCAAAAATAATCCTCTT
This sequence comes from Incurvaria masculella, assembly GCA_946894095.1. Taxonomy (NCBI): domain Eukaryota; kingdom Metazoa; phylum Arthropoda; class Insecta; order Lepidoptera; family Incurvariidae; genus Incurvaria; species Incurvaria masculella. The sequence continues at coordinate 16,193,233 of OX335648.2, read as the reverse complement.
GGTCCAGCGCTGATTGGACGGGGTAGGACATTATTGCTGTGAATATACAGGATTTTCGGCACATCGACCGACAATAAATGGTTGAAAAAAAAAAAATTGTCGGTCGATGTGCCGAATAATATATATATTCTATTTCGCGATTTTATAGTATGACATTTGTTAGTAATTTATCAAAAATCTTGTATTTTAATTTCTTTTTAACTATTATTTCCTAAAATCATGTATTTTTGACAAAAGGAATGAAATGGTTTATCTTTGCATGATTTTCCCAGCCTTAAATTAGCAAAAAAAAAAATAATTGTTATTTGATTACCATGTATACAATGTTTTTATTATTATTAAAATAAATTATACTTCTTTTATATATATAATATGCCGACCGTTAAGATCGCAAAGCCCGGGTAGGTTCGAGATTGAAATGAAAATAAGGGCGGAAAAAAGGAAAGTTAATTGATTTAACTTTCTTATTTTCGCCCACAATGTATTTCAGTCCAACAATTTTTTTTTATAAAAAACCGGTATGAGTGGCTGTGCTGAGGACCAAAGGTGCTCAGAAAAGCCTAAAAAACCTCTCTTCGTGAAACCACGCTGAGCGAGGCACCATACCGGCGGATTTGCGGACTATTGCTGAGCTACCGAGCCTGTTCAAATTACAAAATTTGGCATTTCTGAGGAACTTTGGTCGTCAGCACAGCCGGTTTTTAATAAAAAAAGAACATTATAAAACAAATTTTAAATGATCTAAATGTGAATTGTTAATGAGATTCGATCGCTACTCCCGTCTTTCCAGGCTCACTGCTTAAAACCACCCATTTTACTCCTTGCCAATTTAATCAAAGCACTTTTTTGTAATAACGAATGTGTACTTTATGTAAAATCCAGAAAAGTTGCGGCTGAAGGACCATTTTTTAGGGTATAAAATATTACCGGCGTGTTGTGATGACGCCAGATTACGTCATTCGCGGATTAACCGACCGGGGATGGCGGCAGAGAGGAGTGAGGTTGGCGGTAGCGGTAGGGGAAAGTCACAGGAGCTTTGCGTTTTTTATAATTTTCAGTTTGAATGTTCTAGTTCTCATGCCAGAGTGGTTAGTCCGAGCTCTAACCTAAATTGGCGTTTACGTAATTCAAAGTTGCGAAAAACGTCAAACCCCAGGCTCGTTTTTACTACTTATTTTATGATTTTACTTGTTCAAGCTGTCAAAGTCAAACTTGGACTTCCGACTTGCGTGAAAAGGCGGAGTGGGCGTAAACGGCAACGTCGACGGATTTACGGAGTAAACTGTCAAATCAAACTCGGACTCGTAAATGTTAGTTCGCTTAACGCCCACTGCGCGCGCTCTTAAATTTCTCCATACATTTGAAAACGCTTGTCGATTCGTTTGACGTAACCGCCAATTTAGCTGACAAGTGGGACTAGGGGCTCAGATATAAGTTTTGTACGAAATGGGATATATTATTTACCTTACATATTATTATATATATATTACTATGTATTAATTAACATTAAGTTGCCGGATATTCTTTTATAATTTATAAATAGGTCAAGAACATAATTATATAATTTCCATATTTGATTAGTAGAATTAAATATAGTTAGCGACCGGCCAGTGATAGAAGCGGATATAACCGACCAGGTACGACGATTGGTGAACATGCCAGGTGAGAGAGAGGGAAAGTCCCGGTGGCGGCGCCACGTTAAGACTCGTGTCGTAAAGTCAACAGGACTCTGGGATTTGAAAATTTTAAGAAATTCTATCTTTGTCCATCAGCCAAGGCACAATTATGCACGTCGATTGTGAATTAAACTAGTGATATCGCGTTCCAGGCTCTTACGGTTCCCTACCCTTAGGCGCTTAGGCTGCGCCTTAAACGTTAACAGATTTTGATAAAAGATTGGTCATCACTCGAGAAAGCTTTATTCTATATTCGTATATTTAGATTTTTTGTGTAAATATCTGTATTTTCCAGTGAAAAATTATAAAATCAAATTAAACAAATATTATCTTTATCCAATATTTTCCAATCTAAAAAAAGGATTTAAAAAAATCATACATGTTCTGACAACAGGTTTTTGCATCCAAAATTTCAAAAGTCTAGTGAAACGTAATCATGTGAACAGTTATCGCCCGCAGTATGGGAAATTGATAGAGTAACGACGCTGTTAAGTACATTCGTTTGGTTTTCTGGGTCGACCACTCACTTTTATTTCTAGACCCATCTTATTGCTCCTAACTACCTTCCTGTTATGTTAAGATTTTATAATATCATATGTCTCGATTTTTATTAACTACCTAGTTTTTAATTGAATAGTTAGATAGTGGCCATAAAATATATTTTCGTTCCAAGGACCATTCATTCTTCACTTGTTATAATTATTCATTTGTGCTACCATTAAAAAAGCTTGGATCCAAGCATCCCGGAAACTTTTCATTTGTGTTTCGAAGTAATTAAACCGTTTGTTGAAACGTCAATAGGTGGGAACTTTCCAATATCCAGGCCCTGAAAACTTCACTTGAAGTCGAGCAGAGGCCTCGCGCAGGGCGCACACTAATTGGGTTTTCATCAAAACCCTGTCCACGGCCTGGAACATAAACAAAAATATTTGTACTCAACGACAGTGATGAAATACTTTTTGATCTGCTTTGCTTTATACGCCCGTGCTTTCGCACGGATTAGGTAGCATCAAGTTGTTTGAATTATGCGCTTTTATATTTAAGAAGTGTCAAACCGAGCTGGACGAATGCTTTAGTGTTAAAAGAATAGATAAATTATGTTTAGTTTAGGCTGTATGGAACAAGGTCCTTGCCTTCCCCCTTACCAAATCTCCAATGAAATAGAGCAAAGTGGTTTTTAGACATGGTCGTCAAATTGTCAGTAAACATTACAATTTCCGCCCAAGCATATGCTGGAGGAAGTAGCTTGAGAAAGAATAGCTTGTAGTGCTGTAATGCTAGCAAATAATCGGGTACTGTGGAAAAGGGGCCTTCTGCCTGCAAGATAGGCGTGGTTTATATAGTGTGCTTAGTTCAAAGCCCACTTGTGTAGTAAGTTTTTTTATGCAACCTGACAATATAAGACCTGATATGGATGGCTAATACCACACAACTACAGTTATGATATTAGCCTAAATCACCACATTGCCGAAGAAATTAGGTGCCATGCCAAGACCTCCCCTTTATGAGCACGGCTATATTTAACAGGATGGAAAACACGGACAATTTTTCATTGCCGCTTCGACCATTTTTTTACCCAATGCGATGGTACCAACCCGGGCGGGCTTAACCCTCCCACCTAGTAGGGGAAAGGGACCTACAGTTTTATATGGATTGGAGCAGCTCGCATTTGTGACAAAATGCACTTATCGAACTCAGAAAGGGAACGAAAGTCGTGCATGTCGGGGAGAGGAATTGAACCTCTGGTACGCTAGGTCAGTCCCCGCGTCACTAGGCTACGAGCCCGGAGCGCCGAGCGTGAGACCCCTATTCATTTTCTGGCCAGATTAGATTAAGGTTAGAGTCCTTTCTGCGCAAAATCAACAGGGTAAGGCGGTTCGCCCTATAAAAAACGTATGTGCACTACAGCGTCTTGTTGTTTCAACAAACTTTTAAAATAACTAAGCATACAAAGCCTGAATTCGAACGATAAAGGTAAACATAGCGATGATATTCACTACATCGGTGGTGTTATATAGTCTCTAGCAATAAGGATAAGTGCATTTCGTTACGATTGAGAGCTGTTCCATAGTTCGGAACTTATGTAAAACTCCCGCCCGTGTAGACGCCACCGCATAAGATAAAACTATGGTTGAAGCGGCAATGTAAACTTGTCTGTATTTCCCATCCAGTTCTGTGCAGCCGTGGTCGTAAAGAGAAGGTCCTGGCATGGCACCTAATTCCTTTCATAGTATAGCTCAACACAAAATATTATCGCTTTAAAACATAATATTTTGAGCGTGTTCGACATCGTGAAGACGCTGCGATTCCAGAGATTGGATATTTGGATCATTGGATTCATGGGGGTGTTTCAAATATTTTTTTTTCCAGCTGAGACTAATATAGTAAATTGTCTACACTTTGCAAGCATCTAGACTTTCGGCTAGAGCACTGTAAATGCGTATGGGTTGAAAAAAAAGGCCCTAAATTATAAGAAGATAATAATAATCTATTATGTGCTTAAACATGTGTCGTGTATAATTTATTAATCACGGTGACGGGATTCTAGTAGCCAGAATCAAAAGTGAGGATTTATGTATACAAAACAGAATATTTTTTTGCTTTACAATAGACCGAACTATTAAATAAGAAAAAAGGCAAAAACCAAAGAAAATTGGTTAACATTCTTAGATTATAGAGTAGAGCGCTGACTACGAATAGCTACGATCATAAAAATAAAACATTATAGCAGTGTTCTTATATTTACACCGTCGCTGTACATAATGTTTTGAAAACTAACGGTTTTCGGGGGGTCGTGGGAGGCGAAACATGTCGGCCAAGCACGGCATTGCACACCGGAAAACCGTAAGTTTTCAAAACATTATAGCAGTGCTGGTGTGTAACCTAATGAATTTGTTAGGCTTTGTTGCTCCTAAACGTCCCTTAATATTTGCGCTAGCGACCTTTTTACTCCATTCAGCCTTTCTACGTATACTATAAGCAACATTTTGTTAGCACGGCCTCAATCCCGCATACCACGTAATCGAGATAGAAAACACGCACGCCTTTTGGGTATTATACTTTAATTCCGTTGGTCCTTTGATGTCAGAAATGATGGTAAAGGCATTCCAAGCGAACCGCACAACATATCGTACGAAAACTGTATTGTTTCCTCTTCTTTCCGTCCAAATTTCCCTATTTGAAGTTGGGCTCAAAATTATGAAGGCAAAAAGCTTGAATTTTATTGGCTTCTGGTAAGTACACTATGATCAATAAGTTCCGGGAATTTGTAGTTTGAATTTAAAACGCTTTACCGATTCGATTTTTTTTTCTCAGGTTGGTACACCTTTCCCTGACACTCCTGCCAAATATTAAATGTCATTAGTAATTGTTTGGCGTCTGTTTATATCAATCAAAATTTTGAAGTTCGTCGCATTTCAAAATGGAAAAAAATATTGAACAAAGAATTTGTTTGAAGTTTTGTGTTTCCAACGAAATATCTTATGCTTATGCATTCAAAGTGCTACAAAAAGCCTACGGGGACTCTGTTTTCTCAAAAACAAGAGTATACGAGTGGTAATCGTCGTTCAAAAATGGTCTCAAAGAAGTTGACGATGCACCTCGTCGTGGACGCCCTTCAACATCAACTACCGATGATAACGTCGAAAAAGTTCAAGAAATCGTACTCGAAAATCGTCAAACAATCAATAAGGAGTACTACCTGGCCGTAATTAAGCGTTTGAGAGATGCTGTGCGGAGAAAACGACCGGAATTGTGGCAAAACAACTCATGGATCTTGCACCATGACAATGCTCCGTCTCACAAAGCGCGCATCGTGACCGATTATTTGACCAAACATCTGTAAATACAATCCAACAGGCACCGTATTCTCCTGATAAGGCACCATGTGACTTTTTCCTGTTCTCCAAACTTAAATTACACCTTTGGAAAGAGATTTTGGAGCATCGATGAAATAAAAGATAATGCGACGAAGGCATTGAAAGCCATTCCTTTACCGGACTATCAAAAGTGTATGGAAGAATGAGTTAAGCGTTGGTGTATGTGCATCGCTTCAGACGGTTGTTATTTTGAAGGTGATAAAATAAATGTATCCGAAAATTAATGCATTTTTTTTTATTTATTTATTCCCGGAACTTTTTGATCATAGTATGTATATGCGAAAACTACCACCGCTGCGCGGCTCGTTGAAATAAAATCGTATATTTTCAGCTGTTTAGAGCTACAACAATAATCGTGAATTAAATGCACAATTAGCGCATAAAATAAATAACACGAAAGTCAGTACAGCTTTAGTTCACATAAAACTGCTGGGATAAGTCTCAGATGAAATGGGCGATGCGCTCGAAAAACATAGCGTTGGTATGGCTACTGCAGGTCTCAGTACTAAAAAGTATACGTTTAATGTAAAAGTTAGTATTAACAATGTTTTTGGTGTCGGAATATGCTTCAAATGATGGGCATACGGCTGAAGTTGCGTATGTAACTAGAAGCTACATTGACACAATGGAATGGTGTGTTTTAGACACAATTCGATCAAGGACAAAATTATGACTGTGTGTCGAAGAGGCCCCCAACATACTATGCCCTTATTTTTTCTTATTCTGAAGAACAAACAAAACGGTATTTTGCATATATCCACAACCAAATACATGGATCATATATGTACATACCCAAAATACCCTTTACCTCCCTTAAAGAAAATTTCGGTTCACCAAATTGAATCAAGCAAATGGAGCTAACCGACCGCAGCGGGTGTCTGCTGCTTTGCGGCGAACAAAAACTTTGTTAAGAGTCATCTGAGCGAAAAGAGAAGTTTACTAAGAGATCTTCGAGGAAACGAAGCGGCGACTTCTGCAAAATCAAAACAGTGGCTCGGCTCCAGATGGCTGAGTATCCGCTTTATCTGTTTGACATGCACTATGTACATATTTACATGTTTTTGAATTGTGATTATATTCGTTTTTAGAGTTCCGTACCCAAAGGGTGAAAACAGAACCCTATTACTAAGCCTCCGCTCTCCGTCCGTCTGTAACAGGGCTGTATCTAATGAACCTTAATTGGTAGGCAGAGTGTGTATTTATTTTGCCGCTATAACAACAAGTAGGTAAAATAAAATAATAATAATAATCAAAGGGGGGTCCTATACAAAAAACGTGATTTTTTTGTGTTAAATCTTGTACGATGGTACGGAACCCTTTGTGTGCGAGTCCGACTCGCACTTAGCCGGTTGTTGTAGTCTTCAAATAATTATGGTTTTCGTGTTTGGTAACTGGTGTTTAGCTTTTTAAATTGTTTGTCATATTCATCATTGACCTGTCAGACACTTCCCGTGTTGAGCAAAGCTGTAGAAGTTACACTTGTTTTTATTCTTGGATCTCGATTTGATTCTGAATATTTTTTATGGGCCAAAAACCCTTACAGAAGCGAATCCGCCTACTCAGGAGCACCGAAAGGGGATAGGAACAGGAGAATTTCTGGAAGTCAGAGTTAATTTGTGGGTGACAAGTTTTAGCAAAGTGACGTTTAGTAAATCGAGACTCAGCCTCTCTCATAGAAGCCTCACAACGCCTCGCGGATATAATTTTAAACGACTACACAAATAAGTGCATAGTGTAGTTGATGGTTTTAGATGACTTAGTACTTAGATGACTTCGTGTGTAATTCTACGACCAGCGAACAAAATATTGGGGTACCGCAAGGATCTATTCTTGGACCACTATTGTTTCTAATATATATAAATGATTTACCTTTAACTTAATGGACACATGCACACCAACACTGTACGCTGATGATTCTAATCTCGCAATCACGGCTCCTACAAATGAAATTCTTAGTCATAAACTTAAGGTTACCTTGGACAAAGCGAAATCATGGTTCGAAATGAATGGCATAAGCTTGAACAACAATAAGACGGATATAATGCAATTCCATTCCTCTAACAGACAAAATATTGGTATTACAGAAATCTCTGACCTATGCAGTGACACAAATACAAAATTCCTAGGAGTAGTGATGGACAAACTTTTAACCTGGAACAACCACATCGAGATTCTCTGCAAAAAACTATCATCAGCAATATTTGCTCTAAAAATATTACGGGATGTCACTGATTACGCCGCGCAAAGAGTCGCATACTTCTCATATTTTCATGCGGTAATGAGCTATGCCTTACTTGTTTGGGGAAATAGCACCAAAGCAAATGAAGTATTTATTTTACAAAAACGAGCTATTCGTACAATGTTTCGTCTTCAATTCAGAACCTCCTGTCGTGCTTACTTCAGACAGGCAAACATTTTGACGCTGCCTGCACAGTATATATTAGAATGTCTCTTATATGTCCACAAAAATCGTGAAAGCTTTTCTACACATGAAATGGTTCACAAATATCCAACTCGGTCAAGACATAATCTCATCTTGCCGCATACACATCTGTCTCGAGTTAAGAAACAGGCTGACAATTTAAAAATAAAATTATACAATCACTTATCTGACTATTTAACTGTTTCACCAGTGTGTCAATTTAAAAACAGCGTGAAGACTATCCTAATTGAAAATGTATTTTATTCTATTGATGACTTTTTAACGAATGAATTTAAATAACTTACTAATGATGAATTTACTGTAATTATCTCACTGCCTATTATTTTACATTTTGTCTTTATTATTATTTATTTTTTCATGTATGGACACTGCAGTTAATTTTAAATTTTGACAACTGTAAAGGATTCTGTGACTGTATCTAATTTAGTGTGTACTTATTTATTGGAAATTGTGAAATTTACATGTTTGGACATATTCTATAGTATTAAGTGTACACAAATATGTATTGTACACTTGTAAAATGCTCAATTAAATAAAGAATTTGAAGTATGAAGTATCTAGTTTTCATTTTGGCTATATTTAGTTTAGTCAGATGCGGCGAGTAAAAATTTGACGGCGCGTAGAGCGAAACTTGAGCATGGCGTCTCCGTTTCGAATTTATTCATAATTTATTGATTGATTGAACATTCTTTAATACGCCAGAAAAATCAATTTACAAAAGAAAGTAGAGTGCAATAACATAATAAGTGGGGTTCAAAAGCGGGCTCATCCCTCGCAGAGATTATATTTTCTTATATCGATCCGGACTTGCCTAGCATACCACTTCAAATCTTTGCCTCGTTCATGTACTACTTTCTTTCTCTTTCTGAGTTGGATACGTGCATTTGGTCACGAATGCGACCTGCTCCATGGTTCGGAATCCATGTAAAACTGTAGGTCCCCTTCCCCTACTAGGTGGTACGGTTTAAGCCCGCCCGGCTTGGTACCATCGTATTGGATGAAAAGATGGTCGAAGCGGCAATGAAAAATTGTCCGTGTTTTCTATCCAGTTCAATGTAGCCGTGCTCCTTAAGGGAGGTTCCTGGCATGGTACCTAATTCCTTCGGGACTTTGGTGTATTGGGCTAATATCATAACTGTAGTTGTCTGGTATTAGCCATCCATGTCAGGTTGCAAAAAAAAACAATCGGCGATGTGAAATTAATCTAAAATTACTTTTTTGTCAGCATTTCTATTGCATTACATACGCATACACGCCGCAAGCGAATTGTGAGCTCTCCAAGAGAATATTTTCGGTTCTCGCACCATTTATTCAAGAAGCGTTGAATATTCATTCTGGGGGTGGAATTCAATGCAGGGTGTTTTAACGCCTGTCCCCGCGCGGCTGCGAGTCGTGGAATAGTTCGCCGAGGATCGATGCGTATGGCGTTGGCGCGCGGAACGAGCGCTGGGGGTGAGGGGGGGGCGGCGGGGGAGGTAACGGAGGCGTGGAGGTGAATTCTGAGTTTGCGAAGCTGTTCGCACGCCATTAGAGATTTGGTAGAGTGAGTGCAACGGTTTCCTTGTTTTCGTTGGAAGTTTGCAAATAATGAGGCTATTTTTCAAAAATATTAGAGCGCTTCCTTTAGGTGCACGGTATTTTTTTTTTAATCAACCGTAATACACAGACTTTTTTGTGATTACGTTTTCCATGACTTTTTTTGCTTTTTCGCAAAGAGCACAAATCAGAAAAGACAAACAAAAATCAATTAATGGAGTATCCAAAGAGCAGTGAACTCATCAGCGAACCCCAATACGACTTTAATCCAAATTGACCTGCTTAGGAGCTAAATGAATGCATGTAAGGTTTCAAACTATCGATTTCTCACAAGTCTTGAATGTATGCCGCCGTATCAAGAAAAAGGCCAAGCGTACGTTAAAAACAGTTTCAAAACTGCTTCTATTTTCCTGCACAGAATATTGCAGACTTATGGGATGGAGCTGCAGATCAGATTTAGTCTCGCACATGGAAACGACATGACTCTTGTCAAGCTGGCAAGCAAATCGTTACAAGCTGCATATTTTGAATGGATGTTACGTACTATGATACTACTTTAATGTTTTTGTTTTATGTAGTCTATTCTTTCCACGTGACTTTGACGAAACAATATTATAAAAATATTTACGTAACTTAATTGTCTGCTATGCTCTTTGCATCTTCGTTAAAACCTTAACGTGTCTGGCTTTTATAAGACTTATAAATTAAATGCTGCATTGTGAGTATGCCAACTCGGCCAGTGACATCATAAATGGGGGGTTATTTTAAATATTCATATTTAAACCATATTAGTCGGCCCTCATGCGCTATTTTACTGCACTGGGCGTGTATTCTTGGCATTCAGTCATTGCGGATTCAGTAGAGTTAACAGTAATGTCAAAGTAAATTCTTCTTCAGTTAACTCTACCGAATCCGCAATGACTGAATGCCAAGAATACACGTCCTGCAAATCATTATAACTCAATAGCGTTTTTTTAAGGGTTATATTCAAAATTCGCTTGTATACTTTACATACTTCCGAATGCCCCACAAGCACCGTCACCTTCCTAGACAATAGCAAAGTAATTGATCGCCATTTCAATATATATAGTTCCGAAAGAAAGAAAACATTAAAAATATGGGAATTATTTAAATTAAACTTAGAGTTTTCATATTTTAATTTCACTTCTGCTAGTCAAACTACACTAAGTTACGTCACAAATTGATTGATCCGCGTATTCGATTAACTCGGTGAAGAAGAACCCGCAAAGTAACTCTTGTATTATTCTTGTTCTTCATTATTTATTCTTCATTACGTCACTTTCGAGTTAGGTATCTACAATACTTTATAATAATATAATATCTATAAATAATATAATATCTTTCTACCTACATATCTTTAATATTGCATCTGGTATATAGCAGGTTTTTATTGGGTAACAAAATAAGTTTTCATCGCCTTTACAATATCACAGCGTTCTTAATTTATTATAATTTTTTCTTAATAATTTTCTCTGTCCATTTCATAGTTAAACCCACTTATATTAACTTAGAATATTACAAAAAATAATAATTTAATTGTAGAGTTTCTTAATTTGTTAAATATTAAGAGGCCCTTTCGGTGGCGAATTAGGGCTAGACGAAATTTAAATACGTCTCCCTTTTGTGAAAGTTTCAGTTACAGGACATTGAGTAGACACTCTGCAGTGTTCCCTGGAGACGAATCATGAAAATTAAGCTGCCGAGCCATCAGAGCTTTTTACACAAGGCGCATGCTTTTTATATGTGTATTTATTTCATTAACAAAATAATTATAAAAATGAGAATAAGTACATCGGTTGTTAAGAATATGAAATATCTTGTTGGCACTAAAAGTTTTTAGTCTTGATTTCGTCTGCTAAGCGGTGTAATGGCCAAGCCATCAATTGGCATTATAAATATTTAACAAGTTTTCAGCATTCCTAGATAAGTGAGTATGATTCGAAATAACTTCACACCAACTTACCATAAAAATAGCAAGGTTGAAATATTCGCCGAAAGCACTTTTAATTACATTTAATACATAAAAAATTCTAAACTACTAATTTCCCGTGGCTCCGTTCGAGGCATGTGAAAAAACAATCGGTTTTACCAGACTTCTCCCATAATCAACCCTGTTCACCCTCTTTAGTAATTTTGTAAAATTGTGCAGTTAGTTGACAACAAGAATGAAGCTACGCGTTGATATAATTCGCATCAAAATCGGTTCTCAAGTGATAAGCGGATATACCGAAAATTGAATTGAATGAAACATTTTCACGTATAATACGAATCTGTTAGAATTAAGATAGCATTAAAATATGGTAAACTGATGTGAAATAAAATATAGAAAAAAAAAGGAAAAGGTGAATAAGGAGAAAAAAAGAGATAAATAATAACAAAAAAAACCATGTATTGGATAATGTATTGTGTTTATATTTGATTTCAAATCTGTATTGTGTAACTGTATATGTGTATATGTATAAAAGTGTGTTTAATATTGTAAATTCTTTTCGGGACTCATCATGCTTGCCTTGTTGAATAATATTGTTTAATGTAAATCTATAGTTATAGTAAAAGTCATGTAAGTGTTACTGCACAAAACATATCAAATGATACTACAAGTATCTACTCCCAGATAAGGTTGGTCACCCAGGAAGGAAAATGACCACAACCTCAAAACATGTAAGTTTGAGAGAGGCCTAAGCCCTGCAGTGGGTGGCACTAGAGCGATATAAGAAGAAGAACCTTAGGTCAAATAATAATGTGTGTGCTAGAAAGGCTTTAAAAATAATAATAATAATAATACCGACACTCAGACGGGAGACGTTGGATTATGAGTAAGTGATGACAACATAAAATCTCTGAATAGGTTTTATTGTAGAGTACGTATAAGAAATGGTAGTTAGTTATTACAATAACATTTAAAAACAAAAACAATGTTCATTACAAACTTATTTATACTTTAATCCTTTATTATTGGCGTCATAATTTTTGTTTGGGGGATAACTCCAGAATTTTGAGTAAAACGGGAGTTTCAAAAGCAATCATCCAAATGCATTAATTCTCTGCAAGACCGCAGCCACACTTAGTTTCAAACTAACTATACGGTATGGTATTCATGTTCCAATTATTACATTTCATTCGATATTTCTGTGACGGATTCAATTTGTGGAAATCGACGAATTTAATCGACGATTAAAAATGAATATTTTGTGCATATAACAATTTCAGATGAGAACATTTTCATGTTTCATACTTTAGAGCGTGATTTTTGCGAGCTAGTCAAGTTTTAGTTTATAAATTTCCTTTTTTTTTTTAAATACAATTTTACCTTTGATGGTAAATTTTATGTGACATGCAGATAGACCAATGGACGGGTCGATATGACGATGGCCGACTGGATGAGTGAGTTTATTAGGTTCCTCTCTTTCTAAAGGTAGACTTTTGAAAAGTAGATATTCTCATTGTGCGGTGCTTCAGGAATAATCTCATTGTATATACTTTTGTTATTTGTCAACCTCAATGGCCCGTGGCGCGACACTTCGGCGATCGCTCTCCGAAGTTAAGCAACGCTGGGTCCGGTCTGGTCTTGGATGGGTGACCATTCGACCGTTGAGAGAGGCTGGCCGTGGTACGGATTCCACGTTAAACTGGAGGTCCCCTTCCTTACTTACTAGGTGGTAGGGTAAATCCCGCCCGGGTTGGTACCATCGCATTGGATGAACGATGGTCGAAGCGGCAATGAAAATTGTCCGTGTTTTCCGTCCAGTTCAATGTAGCCGTGCAATATAAGGAAGGTCCTGGCATGGCACCTAGTTCCAATGTGGTGTGTTGGGCTAATACCATGACAGAAAGTGTGGTATTAGCCATTTATGTCCAGTCACAAAAAAAAAATTACCTTAAAAATATTTGTAATTATGTTTCTGTTAATTTGTATCGTGGAACATATGTTTAAAAATCATATCACCAATTTGATTTTTAATATTCAGAGACCCGACATTAATAACGTTACACTCCGCGAGAGAAGATGTTGCTGTGTTGTGTTGTGTACAAAAAACACGTACAAACGTCAGGTTTGTGTACACTTTTAGTTAAACAAACTTATTTTTTTATAATTGAATGCATCGTGTGCTTACTTAAATGAACAATCAATTATTAAAGCCGCGTTTTGACGATAAGAGTTGACTATGACGTAGGGTACTCTGGCGGTCACTCTCGATGGTACTCGTATCGTGAAAACCGTGCATCAGAGTTCACTCGGACGAGTGTGTGCCATCATAGTGGACTAGGACTTTTCCGAGTGGACTATGATAAGAGTAGAATGGCCCCACATTTTTCAGTACTATTTGTGTTATTTTTCAATATTTCATAGTCTTGTGTGTTTATGTAGCAAGACAGTGTTAAAATGGCTGATAGTAAAAAAAGTAAGACTAGAAAATAGTCTGAGCGCGAGACTATTCGTTTTGTCGAACGAATCTGAATAAGTTGTTTGGAACATACGATTGAATAATTACAAAAAACACGACAGTAAGCTTTACAGAAAAAAGCTTTTGCCTATCAATCTCTTTAGATTACATGAGAGTGAACTATGAAACGTATAAACCGCTATCATAGTACAGTAGGATGAGGGTTACTATGTCATTACACTCTTACAAGTCAACTCGTATCGTCGGAACGCGGCTTAATGTATTAAAAAAAAAACGGCAAGGAAACGTAAAAACAAAAACTGGTCAAGCTTGAAAATATATCCGGAGGACCGTGTACACTCCTTACAAAACCCATTCATTACATATTTACTCGTATCAGCACAACGAATGAAAAGGTTTAGTTAGAAATACTCGCGCGGTCTCTCGCGTTCTCCTCTTTCCCTCTATCACACCGGAGGTTTTCAGTCAAAGCGACGAGCTCTTTTCACGTCTATTGACTCGGGAGCGGCGCGGCGCGGCGCGAGATAGAGCCTCCATTTCCGTTTTAGTTAACATTTTAAAGTCCGCTTCGAGCGTCACGTGTCTGCTAGCGAGAAAAACATTATGCAAACAAAGGTTTTGTAATGATTGAGTGGAGAACGTAGAAAACTTTGACATTGGTTTTATTTCCCCGATGTATGTATATTAATATTTTTATATATTTAAATAAAACATTAAACAAGGTAGCAGCCGACGCTGTTTTTTTTTATAAAAACCCGGTATGTGGCTGTGCTGAGGACCAAAGATCCTCGGAAAAGCCAAAAACACCTTGCCTCGCGAAACTTCGCTCAGCGAGGTACTATGCCAGCGGATTTTTGGACCATCGTTGAGCTATCGAGCTTGTTCAAATTACGTTCGAAGACTCCCAGGTTAATAATGTATGAGAAAAGGCACCCACCGGCTTCATGTTTTGGCGGTTCGGCAAACGGTTCGTTCTCAAAAGCCTAATGTGGACCACGAGGGGGGTCCTCTGATTCTCTGCGGAGGGTGCTCCTATATTTGTCAACTAGGACAACTACACCTTTTTCTGGTAACATAGATGTGACGCACGAATTCTTCGTAGATCATTTAATTTTGTAAGAAACAATTTTGGTCTCATCCATCATTTGACTGTGTGTCTTTTATATTCAAGTGTATGGTGGTAATGTGTTAAAAAATATCCATGAAACATAAACAACATTTTTTTTAAAAATAAATAACACCATGGGCAAACAATCAATCCAAAATATATGTGATGATGTGGGTGTGTGACGTTAAATACCCATTCTAGAATTTCCAAAATCTAAAGCAACTGAGGTTAACATAATATTACCTATATAATAAGCATTGCACAGCTCTGAATCTTACAAATCCTAGAAGATTTAGTTAAATCCTAGAATTAAGTATCCCATAATTTTAATGTTAATTCCAGTCTGACCGTCCACTGTCCGAGAGCTTAGGGAAAGGACGAAAATCTTGTAGATTATGTAAGCAGCGGAGCCTTATTAGGTCAACATGGGTTCAGGAAATTGTTAAGGTAAAACGAAATAGGAAAGGCTGTTTGGATTCCAGCACGAAAAAAGAAAACAAGTGGGCCCACTGCTTATTGTCCCGTGCATGACGTAAGCGGCGACTCTGCTGCAGATCCCTTTATTTTGTCTTATAGTTTTTATGCAACCTGCCATGAATGGCTATTACCACACAACCACAGTTATGATATTAGCCCAATACACCACATTCCAGAAGGAATTAGGTGCCATGCCAGGCCTTTTTTTATTTTTATTTACGGCTACATTGAATTGGATGGAAAACCCCGACAATTTTTCATTGCCGCTTGGACCATATTTTCATCGAATGCGATGGTACCAACCGGGGCGGGCTAAAACCCAACCACCTTGTAGGTGAAGGGGACCTACAGTTTTACACGGATTGCGAACCATGGAGCAGCTTGCATTCGTGACGAAATGCACTTATCTAAATCATAAAGAGAAAGAAAGTGGCGCATGAACGAGACGAAGATTTGAACCCAAACCTCTGGTACGCTAGTCAAGTCCCCGCGCCACTAGGCTACGAGCCACTCAGCTATGAGCTACTTAATAAGTCATTGATCCCATTGATTGACATTGATGACAATGAAAAGTTCCATGTATTTCCATTCTAATGTAGCCGTGAAAAAAAAAGAAGGTTGGAAAGGAAGGTGTTGGGGTAACATCATGTCAGTCTTCATGTCAGTAGGTGTGGTATTAATCATCCATGTCTGATAGAAAAAGGAACATGAAACTTTAACAAGTTTATCATTTGTATGTATCGGTAAATATAAGGTACCTATAGTCCAACGAAGTGTCAAGTCGAGCGACCACCTATAATTCATTCAATTCGATTGTACCAATGAAGTAAACGTACAAATGAAATAGTAACCGTTATTTTTAGTTCATATTTAGGAGAGAGTTTCAATAAAATTTTGAAAGATAATTTGCTTTCCCGTACCATTGTGGTCCATCAAAATAGCGAATGAGAGGCGACTCCCCCGCTAGACGCCCGATCTCTCGTTATGGGCTGTGCTGTATACTATCTCGCTCTCTTAAAGTGGTCGCGCAAATGTTTACGCTATTCTCGCAAAGTCAAACTATGAACTAGTGTTGTGACCTCTAGATTATTAATAGCTTTGTCGCTATAAGTATTTGAATTGTATGCAGTGGCAAAATAATAACAAACAATTTTAACCGAAAGTAGCCATGGATAATTATTTAATTTTAAAAAAGCAATATGAGCACTGAAATGTGTATAGTTATGTTTCAGTGATATATTTTTTTGGAATTTTATGTGGCAATTGTGGAATTTAATGAGGTATTGAGAAATACAGAAAATACTGTCGTATTGCTTCAATTTGTATGCACAGCCAGACGACATTGAACGGTCAAAAAACACCACCATCCTTTGGCTAGGATATACGAGCGTGTAAAACCAGAACAGAGATTGAGTGCAAGCGCTGAATTCTACAAGGAACTGCGGACTTTATTCTATGTAGGTAAAATTTATTACATACTTTACGTAATGGCGGCGGAGCATCGCGTGTGGCCACGCGTGACAAACACTCGCCACTCTTTGTGTCGGCGCTTTTGTGCCGCCACTATTGTGGACTGAAAGGGATTATTTCATAAACAGTCTATTCATATAAGGAAATGAATTATAGGCGCATAAAGAAGGGATTAAGCCCACAAACGCTTTCGGGCTCTCCGAGTATTTCTTTGCATGTGTGCACAGTTATTTCGGACGATTTCTTCATATTGATCAAATATATAGCATACAGATACTAATGAAAAAGGAGTTAGAGATAATATTGAAGCATGTATGAACCTGATCCACTTTATACAGGCCAATTGTCAGGAATCTCATACGTTTTTGGCACGTTTGTGGCCAATTGTCATCCAGATTTACATTCATTTTGAGAACACAAATTTGACCCGGTTATAGAGGTTTTTCTTGCCAATGGCATCTGTCATAGGGATCGTCATCTTAGTTAATTATTCATTGGATCCGTGTAATTCTCTATATGTTTTCATATCATTCACGAATCTGAGTCCCTGGAGAGCTAGGTTTTCATTAAATGAAACAGCCTATAAAATTTTCAAAATCACAGTCGTTGAGAAAATCAAAGTACTTGCTCAGTACGAAAAGGGTATTAAACATATAAAATGTGTATTTTACTTAGACGCAGAAAATCTTGCTAAATACACATGACAGTTGCCATGAGGTTTCAGCGCTTATATATTCAACTTAAAAACGGCCACGTTTACTTCCTGTAATCATAGATTAAAATTCTGTAATAAGCATGGCAAATAGAATAATTGGGGCAAAATATATTGAGTTTTTTTTATGTGACTGGACATGGATGGCTAATACCACAAGTTCTGTCATGGTATTAGCCCAACACACCACATGGGAACTAGGTGCCATGCCAGGACCTTCCTTATATTGCACGGCTACATTGAACTGGATGGAAAACACGGACAATTTTCATTGCCGCTTCGACCATCGTTCATCCAATGCGATGGTACCAACCCGGGCGGGATAAACCCTACCACCTAGTAAGTAAGGAAGGGGACCTACAGCTTAACGTGGAATCCGAACCACGGCCAGCCTCTCTCAACGGTCGAATGGTCACCCATCCAATACCAGACCGGACCCAGCGTTGCTTAACTTCGGAGAGCGATCGCCGAAGTGTCGCGCCACTGGGCCACTGAGGCTGACAAGTGTAGTTGAATGCGTTACTTTAAAGATTGTCCCTACTACAAAATAAAACAAATATCGCATGAGTTTGGTAGAAGCACTGCATTCATATTCATTATCATACATCTGTTGCTCTCGTAATTTTGTGAAATTGCAGGACGATCTTATATGTATACATTTAATGTGCCGCGCTAAGCTGAGTATGCCATCAGGGTTCGGTACGCGTCGGTAAACTGAGGGAATCTCCCACCCCAAGATGCACTGCCGCGCTGCTCCCGCGTGTCGCCTCCCGCCGCTGTTACCGCAACCGCTGCGGCAACGGAAGGAATTCTAGAAACGCCACGACAGATGTTCAGTCAATGCAGTTGGTAACGAAAAGTGGCACTAGAATAACTTTTATCAAGAAACCAAATCGGATGTACGAATGAGTGATTTTTTATGGCAATAAATATTGCTAAACAAATCAAAGGTCATCATAAAGTTGTCAAATAAAATTTATTAAAAAAATACTAAATATAAAGTTATTCATTTTCGTAAAGATGTGCGCAATTCAAATAGATAGAAAGATTTTCTTCAACTATTTTATTACAAAAACAAATCTATAACAGAAAATACCTACATATGTTCGTATACATACATAAAAATGAAAAACTTAAATAGTGAACTTCTTAAATTTGAGATAAGTATATATGTATATTTCATAGCGATTTCATAGAAACGAATAATAGCTAGGAATTCTTATCCTTCTACATATAATTTATAAATGTATTACTTATCCAAAAGGAAATTCCATATAACACAATTCTCACACTTTCTAAAAAAAGTTACCAAAAATTTAAATTAAACCGGGTGTTAATGTTACCTTGATGTATTAAAACAATTGAATAAAGTATTCAAATGAATGTAAATAATACGTTTATATATATGCAAATAAAAATAAGAGGGCGGACGATAATATTATTCACCTTTTTTTTTACAAATATGCCGTTAACACACTGTAAAAAATATATATAATGAGTTATTTTTGAAAAGCTATTTACAGGATATAATTACAGAAATAAAGAAATTGGCATATTATTACAAAAATATTTAGACATAAAACATTGAATACAAATCTAAAAATAAAATTTAATTTAATATCCGGAAGTAATAAATGAAATCAATTCGACCAACAAACTACGCAAATACTGGAAATATATTAATTCCAGAGAGTTACGAATGCATGTTGGTAACATGCATTCGTAACAGCAGCAAGATTCTGTAATATCTGAAACTTTTGCGGTTTTCACAAATTTTTCCGGCTGGTTTTAGAGTAGTCATTTATTTTTTGAATATTTTTTTTTTCTGCCGACCATAATTCTGCCAAGCGTGTGGATGCAATTCAAACGTTACTACTACATCTCAGAACACAGAATGTACACCCAAGTTTCGTTCAGTATCACGCATAAAGTAAGAATATTACATAGCCAAAAGTCATAAGAATATTTACTATTTAAGCAACCATCTCTAATTATCATTTCCATAATTAATCTTTCATTACAAGATTTGAACTTATTAAAAATACGTAAACAATATTTTCAATGAAACCAGGAAATATTATGCACATACATCAGAATGTTTAGTAGCAGCGAAAAATAAAGTACACAAAATTACAAATTCAAATGGACAGCTTGTAGCCTTCGGAGCGGAGGAACGGCCCTCGAGAACGTTAAACCTGCCATGATCGCATCATGTCTTTTCTCGTCTGCCTCTTCTCTGGCTCTCCAGCACGGCGCGAGTCGGCAGCGTGGCGTAATTAATGTCAAGTACGCCCTCGAGGTGGGGCGGTGTTGCAAATGCCGAGTCGTCGCGTGCGACACCCGTGGATGCGGCGAACATCCACTCAGCGGTTTCACGGGTCAGCGAACAACTATGCCGTTTTCACGTGTCGCATTCACGAAGTCCAAAAAACGCAAGATTAAAAACCCAGATTATCCAAAAGTATGCATTTTTCGTGTGAATTTTAAATAACATAAAACTAAACTTAACTTAACCTAACCCAACCAAAATGTTATATATTAATAAGAGTTTTGGATGCTATGGGTTTTATGCCAGTACGAAAGAGGCATTATACATTTAAAGTGTGTATTTTACTTTAACGTAGGAAATCTTGCTAAATACACACGACAGCGCTAAAATGACAGTTTTCTTGAGGTTTCAGAATAAATTTTATTATAATTAGATACATTCAATAAATTTGCCAAATTAAAATGGCCAAATTTACACCCTGTAATTAACGTCAAGCACGCCCTCGAGGTGGGGCGGTGTT
The DNA here is from genome assembly GCA_946894095.1 of Incurvaria masculella. Classification (NCBI taxonomy): domain Eukaryota; kingdom Metazoa; phylum Arthropoda; class Insecta; order Lepidoptera; family Incurvariidae; genus Incurvaria; species Incurvaria masculella. The sequence continues at coordinate 16,172,717 of OX335648.2, read as the reverse complement.
GCTAATGCCGAGTCGTCGCGTGCGACACCCGTGGATGTATTTCAAATAGCAAAAAACTAAACTTAACCTAACCTAACCCAATCCAAATGTTCCATATTATTAATAATTTTGGATGCTATGGGTTTTGGACCTTATGCTTTTAGGGCTTAATGATGCGTCCCCGTTTTCACTATGCAGTTGCTTATAAAAATCTTTATGTTCCTATTATTTAAAGCGAGATTCAAAGAAATACGCTTGGGTCACCCCAAATTGCTGTCCAAATACAAAATCGTTGGTGTTATTACTATTCGGTTGATTATCGCAAACCTCTACGGACATTTAATGTATGTATATAAATTAGGCGTAGGTATCTGAAAACATTTCTGCTTATTCCAAATCTATTTCCAGAAGTCAATATATGGGTTTTTTTGGTCAAAGCTAAAGTTTTGCATCATAGTGTTTTGTCTAAAATTCTGGACATCCGATCAAGTTCAGCCTATTGCTGGAATTCTGTAAGAATCAGCAATTTTGAGTCTAGAAAACCGTTTTTATAGTGGTTTTCAAAGGGATTTTTTCGACGAAAAACTGCCACAGAATGCATTGGAATTCGCAAGGAAAACGTATGTGGGTTAAAGTCCAATGTGTGGTGATAAGGTGATGCCGTTTGAACTATGCTCCGGAATCATTTCGTCAAGAAAATCACTTTGATAATCGGATGAAAAACACGAAAAATGTTTCAATGCTCCTTCAACTATAGTATATATCTTCCAATGTGGTGGTACTAATCCGGGTTGGTTTAACCCTACCACCTAGTAAGGTGAACCATACAACAGCTCGAATTTGTAACGAAATGCACTTATCCAACTCAGAAAGAGATTGATAGTGGGCATGACCGGGGCGAGGATTTCAACTCACAACATCTCGCAGGAAAGGCATGTCCTCGAGCTCCTACACGAGGAGCTATATATTTTGAGCTTTTTTAGGATACTGGGGTGATCAAGTACCATACAATGGCTCGCGCCTGTTTTCTCTGTCAAACAAAGAAATAATTTTCTGAAAATTTGCACATTCATAAATAAACTGAGAGCTACTTCGGCCCATTTTTGTTTTCAGAAAATTGTTTCAAGATTTATATTTGAATATGAGTGGTGTTATAAAAAAAATCTAAAAGTACGGACGTAGCTCTAAGCGTAGAAGAAAAATATTACCTAATTCAAGTGAGGGAATAGGCACGAGCTGATCCTGAACTCGAGGCTGATTTTTCAATGGTCAGATAAACAGTCAGATAAATATTCGACAGATCTATGTGCGCCTCTGCTTATACATAGCAGTGCATATTATTATTAGTAAAATTACAGGCAAAAAATTGTCACAGAAGATATAATTCTCCGGTAATGACTATACGTCATTTGACAAACGTAAACTTGTGCTATAAGTCCGAAAGGTACTATCTGATGATTTAAAAATCGGCCCTAGAATAATAGAAACCAATGAAAAAAATAACTAAGAATATAACATGTGAGCTAATACTTGTACAAATAGTAAGCAGAAATAATTATAATTTAATGAAATAATTTGAAACAGATTTTTAGAGTTGACCTCTAAAAATCTCAATGCCAATCTCTCTTTCATATTGCTTAAAAACATTGAAATTTGGAGTGGTTCGGATGGAGTTGCTTATAAACTGCGTTTTATTGCACTTAAACGAGAATTAATCCTGGTGCTCCTGTTGTTACTTCGTTCATGTATCGCGTGTTTGATTTTAATAAAATACGTTTGCTATGCTGGTATTCCTAAAGCCATTGCAACCACAATTGTTTTTTGAAACAAAATTCACTACAAGAGCGTACCTTTGACTTGATCACAACCATTGCGGGGTTTCGATATTTGCATACATATTGGCTCTGAAGGCAGCCACTTGTCGCTTCTAACGCACTCCAGTGTCCACTTGGACGAAGGTTGCAACAAAGTAAGTGGAAAGATTAAAGTAGGAATAATTTAAATATTTTATTTAGTTCCTTTTTGTGTCTTTCCATTTCACCACAAGCGGTCTTCAGGAAGATAATAGACATACCTATTGCAGTAGCTAACCGTCGTAATTATACGATATTTAAATATTTATTTTTATTTAGAATGACATTACTTAATTTGTACCTAGTTAAAATGTAACATATTTATTATGCCTGTATAGGAAAATTTTAAAACGTTTAGTTTAATAACGGTGTAACTAGTTTTGGCAGTGACGGAAGATGGCGCTGGTTAGAAATGTCACAATAACGGCGAAAATAAGAGTATTATTCGAAATGGTCAGTTTAGAAAACATCTTGATCTCGACAAAAGCGCTACCTACCACAGAGCTAAAAACCATGTCAGTCAGTCAGTCAGTCAGTCGTCGTCCCATCTGGTGGGTGGTCTTTCCCCGTTTTCCTGTCCACGGCCGCCAAACCATTAAGGTTAATAAGGGCAAAAAATTGGTCAAGCTGTTTAGAAGGATATGAGTTACAAACCCACGCACACCAGAATTTTAATTATAAATAAGAAAAAAGAAAGAAGTTATTTCCCTGTTTGCACTCTGAATGTTGAAATGTTACGCGAAAAGATGCTATCTATGTACAAATTATATGTAAAATGATATCGAAATATCGGTGATCAGATAAAAGATTATCTGGTTATTTTTCTAATTCAATCTCAAAATGTGTACACACATATCATGGTTATTTCCCTTCGGGATGTGAAGCAATTCTAGCGGCAGCGGGCTTGCGACTCACCTGGGAGGGGAGAAAATTGAAAGTTGACACATATTTTATCCGAACACGCACTGAGCTTGGTGAAGCGAGGGATTGAAATTGGGAAGCTCGTTAAAGAATGCGCGCCTACAATTTATTTTGTCCTTCTCGACTGACTCGAAATATTACCTTCGATTCAAATATTCAAATGGGATGAAAATTTGCTTTCGCAGCATTCAAAATATCGCCACCCGCAAACTTTGAGATTGATTTATGTGTCTTGACTTCCAAGTAAGCCGTATACTCAGCTAGATGATTATTTTATGCATATTGGCTCATATTTATGCCCCGTTTTACCGTTGAAGTTAAGAGAGACTGTGTAATAGACCATTATTTTCAAACAATACTTCGAGTTTTTTCGCACATGTGCGTTTACAATGATATTATTTTAAGAAACAGAAAAAAAATCGTTGCGGGTGCCATTACTGACTCTCAAGCAACGATAAGAGGTTGACTTTCGCGCAATTCAGCTTTTTAGCACACTTGTCATGTTATTTGCCACCGAAGTGGTGGGTTTGATCGTGATTATTTCCTTCATCGCAAAGTGCGTGTAAGTTTTAAATACCGGGTGTTAATGGAGGTATGGTCCAAACGTCAACCAGATATTTCTAGGCATATCTGGAGCAAAAAAGGTGTGTAGTATATTGTTGTACGACCCATAAAAATGCATCCTCCCCATACATCTTTGTAATTACCTGCATACATAATGAATTGGGAGGATATTTTTTCTGCTCCAAATATGCCTACGAATACCTGGTTAATGTTTGAACCATATCTCCGTTTACCCCCTCTATGTAATGAACTAATATAGACTACGAAAGCCTAAAAATAAAAACGTTAAATCAATAAAATTCCAATCAATTTTACGGCTTGAATGTTACGTCTAGAATGATAAAAAAAATGTGTGTTGCAAACATACATAAACACAAATTCTCACCACGCTACATACAGTATAAACAATATCATGTTTGTCGATTGTTTCTTTTTATTGATAAATAACTGTGGATGAAATGGAACTAAAATAAAAAAAATACATTGATTTGATTTACTTCAGGATTTCAAGTAAGTTCTATATTTTATTATCTTTGTTTCGAAAAAAAAATCCCTAGAACGATTTCGTCTGAGGCAGGCTTAGAACCCTCAGCCCTCGCTTTACAAAGCTTGAGTAGATCTGAGACTCTAGACTGAGCTGTCTAGATAATACGAAAAATCAAGTGAATTGAGTAAGTGGTTTGGAAATGAGACCGTAATTTTCGTCAGCACTGGTAAATTAATAATACCACTTTGTAGGCTATGGAACCGCATGAAGCCTACATTAGCTTAATGCGAAGATAACGCAGTTTTGGCATTCTAAAACGTTCGTCTTGGAATACCAATGTCTCGGATGCCATCGTAAATATGTTTATCATAACACGATCTCGCGTCGGAAGAGAATTGAGCTATAAAGCGAGCTGCTGCAACAAAGGACAGCTATTTCCAAAGCAATCCCCGGCGACACGCGGAGGGTAATGTAGTTAATGATTGAAGGGAAATGACGACAATGTCGGCTCAGATTGACGTTCGCTAGGCGAGATTAGTCCGACTCGCCCGCTGCCGCCTCCGCTACACCCGTCACCCTGCCAGCGTCGATGCGGCATGTTCTACCCCACGGAGGATAGAGGTAGAGAGGAGACGGTCTAATCAAACTGGGTCTGTGTCCACCAAGTGGGTCGCTACGTCACAGCCCACGTGATAGGAAGGCGTGGCTTAGCGATATTCGCGACATGGCGCTGGCGGTGTTAGGTTGTGGGACAATATATTGGTCTGCGGTGCAATTCTTGGCAAACAATTTTTGGCACGATGAGATTTTGTGTAAAATGTTGCAAACATTACACAGGACAAAATAATCTAAAGTTTATAGATGGAATTACGATTAATTTGTCAGTAAAACACCTCATCTTTTATAATTTGTGTTAATATTCGAGCATTGTATCGATGTATCGCTCTTGCTATGTGCCGATAGATGGCGCGCAATCATTTTCGTTTTACGGTAAGAAATGTTGATCTCATTATGCAAATTTTAATGATATTTTTTAAATTAAAATGAATTGAATCCGCGCGTATGCATAGATTTTAAATTTCTAAGGTTTTTTTATCGAAAAAACACTTAGTAAAATTTAAAAGGCGCCATCTAGTTGTAGTCATGTAACCACTAAGAATAGCTCTCGAAATAGCTGCTACCAGAAAATCGATTCTTCCGGTAGATGGATTTCGCAAAAATGGGCGGTGCATGACCCCACCATGAAGCGATTTTCCCCCCGCTTCCCCGCACAGTGTCACGCTGCGATCCTTACTAATATGAGTTGAAAACATCTCCTCTTTCCCTCTATGCTCCGTGTTCTACCCCGACCGTCGAGTGAGGAAACTCGGGAGTAGCGACTGAACCTCATTTGCAGCCATTTTTTAGGGCTCCGTACCGAAATGGTGCCAACGGAACCCTATTACTAAGCCTCCGTTGTCCGTCCGTCGGTCCGTCTGTGACGCGGCTGTATCTCATGAATCGTAATAGGTAGTCAGCTGAAACAGAGTGTTTATGTATACAGGTTGTTTGGTAATTCGATACATTCCTTCTAAACGGTCATTCTAAAGCAAATTTACAACAAATTTGGCCGAAATGGGGGTCGAAAGTCAAAAGTTTTTGAGTTATTTAAGTTTTAAGTTTTTTTAAAATGTGTTAGGCTGAGATAAATAGTCGTCACCTAAACTAATGCTAACGCAAAGTAGTACTTTGTGACGTCAATTGGCATTGCTTTGAGATTTCGTCCATACAAAATGTGTCAAAGTGACGTCACAAAGTAATACTTTCCGTTAGTCTTAGTTTTTGTTACGACTATTTATCTCAGCCTTAGTGTTGTTATAAAAAAGTGCGTCTTATATCTGATGAATGAGAGACTACTTTAAAATAAGAAATACATTTCTTAATATCCATAATCTCATAAATAAAGTGTCATTAACGACAAGTAATGTAAAAAAAAATTTAACATTTATTTAAATCAAAGAGGATTACTAAAAAAAAGTATGACAGGTGGCATATATGTATATTATGGAGATAACTTCATTATTTCCTTAGCTTTCAGAAAAGGTTAAATGTTGTCCACTTTCACACAAGTTCCATTTTTTTTATTATTAAGTTTGATTTACGCTGTCGATTTTACTTTTGCAACAAAAAGGTCCTCATTGAGGTGTACAAAACAGTCGACTATGAAATAACGTGTATTTAAGAGTACAAATAAAATTGGAATAAAATTTTACCGCTAAAATTGTAGATGTGCACACAAGCAAATGTTTGAATGTATTTAAATTCAACAAAAAAACGTGTTTTTTTTTTGTTAAATCTTGCACGATGGCACGGAACCCTTTGTGGGCGAGTCCGACTCGAACTTGGCAGGTTTAAGACCGTACTTAAATTGCTCGGCTACACTGAAAAAAATATACAGTGAATCTAAATGTAATTCCAATAATAACAACCGTCTTGCTTAAAATAGAGCCAGCTAATCCTCAGGGAGACCTCAACAGGGTGCGTCAATACTTCATGCCTGACCAAAAACTGCTTCTTTACAAGGCGCAGATAAGGTCTTGCGTGGAGTACTGTTCGCATTTGTGGGAAGGCTCAGCTAAACACCTGCTTGGCTCTCTGGACTCGATACAGCGTCGGGCCGTGCGTCTAGTCGACGATCCCGAGGTATCCCTAAATTTGGAGACCCTCCAACTCAGGGATGTAGGGATGTAGGGTCTCTCTCTGTCTTGTATCGTCATTACCACGGATAATGCTCGTCGGAGCTGCATAACGCTGTTCCTCCGTCCCCTTTCTACCTTCGGTCAACACGGAACAGAGAGAAAATGCACACATTCATAGTCGACATTCCAAAAATAAGAACCCACCGATCTTCTAGATCCTTCATCTATAGGGTCGGAAAACTATGGAATGAACTCCCTTCCGATGTATTTCCCCCAAAGTACAACCTGGGGTCCTTCAAACATGGTGTGAAGAAGCACCTGTCCAGCCGGCATGGTTTTCGCAGCCCCCCTGTAAATTCGAAATCCCATGGGCGTCGTCGGGCACCTTAAGATGTCCTGGCGTACGCCATATGCCGCGCATAACATACAAAAAATACTAAGTAAATCGATTCCTCTAACTGAGTAAAAACAGTTAGCCTTAATGATTAAATGTTACTGTATCTTTTAATTGTTTTTAAACGTCTAGAACTGTTTATATAGTTATTTTTAATAATAATAATAAATAGACTGTTAATATTTTAATTTTTAATGGATGTTATTTTTAAATTTTATATTTATATGTGATATATTAATTGAAAAGTAAGATAAATGACCACCATGTACCTGACAATGTTATATTATATTTGTGTAACTTTATTTTATGCTTAATATTTGTAGTTACATAAGCAATGCATTTTACAATTAATTGGTCACATGCAGTAAGTTCTGTTGATGTAATTAATGTTTCCCACCAAGATAACATTATATCGTACGACTTAAAAAAATCGTCCTCCCTATACATTTTATGTGCAGGTATTGTATGTACGGGTAGGGCGATTTTTTTAGTCGTTCAACAAAAGGCTGTCCACTTTTTCTACTTAAAATATGCATAGAATCACCTTGTTAAAGTTTGCACCATACTTTCATTAACATCCTGTATAAAAACCCCAAATACCGATCGCAAAATTTCCTTCATTTTCCGTCATTTTTGTTTGTACAACATAGGGCTATCTACCTTTTCTTCTTAAAATATATCTAAGAATGCCTGTTTAAAGTTTGCACCATAACTCCGATAATATCCTGCATAATACCCGAAAACGATCACGAAAATTTCTAGGTCAATTTTGTAACTATACGTAGCATAAATAACGTTTAAGCAGTATACTAATTGAATATATATAAACGTATAAACGCAATTGAAGGTTTCATTAATTATTTAAAAGATATATGTAACATTACAGAAATTCGAGACAGAATTATCATTATTGCGAATATGAACGGTTGTGTAACTTCGTGAATTTAGGAGTTGGGTATTCCACGAATGAATTCTCGCCCCAATATTTGCCCCTTGAAGATGTGTTACGTTACATGACACAAACGTTCTCTAAGATAACACAAGTTTGCACTCAGCCAACACTAACCGTAGATTTCACGTTATATTTTCCACAAACGCTCGGTTGCAATTTTTCTGCCTTCCTATTCCACGGCATTTCTTTTTATTGTATTTTCGCAGCCACATGTTTTGCTTTAGCTGCGAGAATGCACACGAGCGCAGTTTCCGCTTCAAATGATCGGTCAAACAAATATGTGAACGTGTTCCAAATTTTATTTTTTTATACTTTATCTATTCTGGCACATGTATTGAATACAATTTAAGTTAAGTGGATAATGAGGTAATCAAGTTCCATCCAATGGCTTGTGCCTGTTTCCTAAGTCAAATTAAGAACTATTCTTCTAATATTTTGCGCATTAAATAAATCACCTGATAGCTACGTCTTTTTTTGTCTTACACTTTATGTCTATGTGTGCAAATTTTTAGAGACGTATATCACGGATGTAAGCTAAGTTTTAAAAAAAAAACAAGGACGTAGATCTCCGTTCATATATTTAATATGGAAAATTTCAGAAAAATATGTATTTATTTGACGGAGGAAACAGGCACTCGCCATTGTATAAAAATCGATCACATCATGGTCTAGGCAAAACATTTTACCGCTAATTATATTTACAAGCTTTTAATTAACTTGTAATGTTTGTACGTATGTTTGTTAGATTTTATGTTTACGTCAAATCTTTCAAGCTATATAAGAACAACTTCCTCTTATTCTACAGGGTTGAATTAGCCTTCTACATATAGTAGAAGAGAGCTGCGTAAAAGTTAACCAAAGCGTTTTGGCATGCTTTTTTGTCACATGCTTAACAAATACATGTACCTTTTAGGTGTAACTAACAGTCATTTGGGCATGATGAGAAATACCTCTAAGAAGCCTGCATGCATCTATCACGGCACTTTCGCTTCTAGGGATGGGGTGAGAGAAAACCAGCGACCGAAAAAAAATATTTCAAAAGGTTTCTGTGGCATATAGAGGTGGTATATAATACGGGTTTTAACGAACTTGTAAACAAGAATCATTACCAATTGTTTTTAAATATCTCCGATGGATTAATTTCATTGATAGACATGACGTAGTAACAAGAAGTAGTTCAAAGCTTTATTGTTGGAATGTGATCGATCCTATACAGAAAATATCGAAAAAGCGACTACACAATTAAATATTTTTGGCAATACACTTCGTCCCTTAAAAAGACTACTTCAGGCTACCCATCAAAAATGTCACTCGGTAATGTTTCTTCCGAAGATCCCTCAGAAATTTGTGAGATGTTCTCTTTCAACTTCATGTCAGCCTTCGAACCTTCTGTTGTAAATCATACCGATGTAGTTGAAAACTCAGATGATACACATGCACAGTCCGTATATTAATCTAGTCTTGTACTTGATGAAATGTCGGTCTTAACTGTTCTAAAAAATTAAGATGTTTGTAAAGGACCTGGACCGGACAAGATAAGTCCTACATTTTTAAAAAACACAAAAACCGTTATTTCTAAGCCATTGACACTAATTTTTAATAAATGTTTACAAGAAGGTATATTTCCTGAGTGCTGGAAATTGGCTTATATAACACCTATTCATAAGAGTGGTGCAAAAGGAAAAATCGAAAACTATAGACCAATTTCAATACTATCCTCCATACCTAAAATATTTGAAAAGCTGGTACATGAACAAGTGTATTCTTCTTTGGAGGGATGTATTATTCAACAGCAGCATGGTTTCGTAAAAAACAGATCAACTCTCACTAATCCTCTTCTTTTCTCTAACTATCTATTCGAAAGTATGGATCAAAGACTCCAAGTAGATGCCATTTATACTGACTTTCAAAGGCTTTTGACAAGGTAGACCATATTATGCTTTTAAGAAAACTTTCCTACAATGGTATTAAGGGTAATTTGTTAAGATGGTTCACATCATACCTTAGCAATCGAAGTCAATCGGTAGTAGTTAATGGCTACTCATCAGGCATGGTCAAAATAACTTCAGGGGTTCCTCAGGGGTCTATTTTGGGGCCCTTGTTGTTCATATTATTTATTAATGACATTAAAAAATGTTTTAAGCATTGCTCTATACTACTTTTTGCTGATGATCTCAAAATCTACAAGACTATTGGTAGTGAAACAGACTGTGTGCTGGTACAGGAGGATTTAGATCGCTTCTCTGCTTACTGTGGTGTTAATAAAATGTTCCTCAGTTATGAAAAGTGCAAGCATATATCATTTACTAAAAACCGCTTCAGTATTGATTACAACTTTTCATTAGGAGGAAATGTACTGGAAAAAGGGGTCAGTATACGTGACCTTGGAATAATTTTCGACGATAAACTACATTTCAATGCACATGTGGATAATATTATTACTAAAGCATACCAAATGTTAGGTTTCTTAATTCGCTCGACAAAGAAATTTAAACTGTCCAAGCCTACAAGACACTTTATCAAGGCTTAGTTCGTTCTCAACTTGAATATGTATCTGTAGTATGGAACCCGTACTATACTGTCTACATAGATCGTATTGAAAAAATTCAAAAAAGATTTTCAAGAGCATTACATTTTCGTCTTACAAGTTGTAAAGCATCATATAGTAGTCTTCTTAAATTCTATCACTTACCTTCACTAAATATTAGACGCAAAATGCTTGATGCATCGGTTCTACGCAACATAAGTGTCAGCAATTACAATTGCCCTGATCTACTCGATCAGGTAGGTCTACACGTGCCATGCAGACAAACACGCTCGACGTCACTGTTTCATGTAGGAAGAGCTAAAACAAAAGCTGGTGTCCGTGCACCAATCCGCAGAATGTGCGATAGCTACAACAGATATTTAACATCCATTGATTTATTTTGCAGTACAGCTCCCACCTTCAAAAAACATGTCCGTCACCTGCTGGATAATTGTGATAAGTAGTGTATTATTTTATTTTATTTTATATGTTTACTTGTGCCTCTTCTAACTTTATGCTTTTAATGTTATTCACTTTTTGGTAAAACTTTTAATTTAATCTGCTAGACATCCAGGCATCCAAACGATTCCTCTTAAGCATATGTAATGTTCTATGTTGCTTCATCTAGTGTAAATATTTATGTTCTACATTATATGTTTTCGAGGGAAGCGTAGTGGAGGCAGGCGTAGCTTAATTTTAATTTATAATATTTTATTAATGTGTCATTGTACCCTGTTTTCTGTTCTTCTCCAAATAAATAAATAAATAAATAAGAAAACCGGACTCGCACGCAAAGGATTCCGTACCATCGTCAAAATTTAACACACAAATCACGTTTTTTGTATGGACTTGTTACCTATTTGTTGTTATAGCGGCAAAATAAATATACACTGTGAACATTTCAGCTGCCTACCTATTACGGTTCATGAGATACAGCCCTGTGACAGACGGACGGACGGACGGATATTATTTTTACATTTTACCAATTGTTGTTATAGCGGCAAAATAAATACACACTCTGTGAACAGCTACCTACCTATTACGGTTCATGAGAAACAGCCCTGTGACAGACGGACGGACGGACAGACGGACGGACGGGCGGACGGACGGACGGACGGACGAACGGACGGATGGTCGGACGGATGGACAGATGGACAGCGGAGGCTTAGTAATAGGGTTCAGTTGGCACCCTTTGTGTACGGAACCCTAAAAAAACCATTAATTATTTGAATCGATTTACCAAGTTAATACTTTCGGCACGTGTCGAATATTCCCTTCTTCATTATGTAACTCCCGGAAGCTACGTGTGACGATCATTTGGTCCTGAATAGCACAAACGAAGCCTTCGGTTTCTTTGAATAGGTCCCCAAACCAAATTATTATTATTTTCGTAGGCGAGGCACGTAGAGCACGTAATCGTAAATCATGTTTGAAAAGATGTATATCCGTGGAGAAAGATGCTTTGTTTGGTGCATCTGGCACATTTTTATCTCGGCGTGACGGTATATGAAAAATTATAACAATTATAAACAACTAGCAGCCCGTCCCGGCTTTGCACGGGCATAATATCATTTAAAACAATATTATTTTGACACAATGATGCACAAATAAACTCTTTTTACGTAGAGTTCCTACATTGAAATATGTGAAATAAAAAAAAAACTTAGATATTATTATTAGACCGATCGCTGCTAAATTCAAAGTGCTGTAGGGAGAACCGCGACCTCCGACGCACTATTTATAGGCCGACCGGCCGGTACCGCCGCAAACGCTACGTCCCGCAATTTTTTAATCTGTAATATCTTGGAAAATATTCATTTAAATCATATGCTGTAAAGGGCCATAAAGATCTATATTAAATCAACAATGAATTTAAGGTATTTAATTGGATAAGGATTAATGCTGTATTGGTTAAAATCGCTTCGAAAATTAGCCATTATTTGTCGTAAAAAGTAAATGACAAAAAAATGTTTTTGTGGGATATCCATAAGAGATAGACATATACCATCGCGGAGTTTTCTGTAGACCTTTACAATGTTTACAATACTTAGTACATTATTTTGATAAATTTCGTAGGGTTCAGCCTGCGTTTGCAATGTAAGCGGAAAAAAAAAATGTTTACGACATCACATTGGAAACCTCAAAAATAACAGTATTTCTCCGCTATTTAATGGATGTTATTATATATATAAACCTTCCTCTTCAATCACTCTATCTATTAAAAAAACCGCATCAAAATCCGTTGTGTAGTTTTAAAGATTTAAGCATGCATACGGATATAGGGATATAGGGACATAGGGATATAGGGACAGAGAAAGCGACTTTGTTTTATACTATTTAGTGATGTTTTATGTGTATGTATTTGTGTCTATATCTGAAAGTAACTGAAATTTCAATCATAATTTTTTTATGTAATCAATTTAGTGCTAATAAGTTAAATGCGGAATTTAAGATTCTGTGCTCAAGGGCGTAAAATGGTAAATAACTCGAAAATAAAATCGATGTGTATAACGATTTTGTGATTTTGAAAACGTAATTTTTTGGTGTTAAATCTTTTACGATGGTACGGAACCCTTCGTTTGTGAGTCCGACTCGCTATTGGCCGATTTTTTTATTTATCTGCACCTTTCATTTGAGGCCAACATTTTTTGAATCCGTCAAAATTTATAAATTTATTAGGCTCGGGTCAAGGTCGCTTAGGACGGATGTCGGGCTGAATAATGTTCTGGATATTCTGAATATTCTGCACTATTTCACCCCTTTCACATCTAACCTTTGCCGCAAAAAGTAGCCTCTCCTTCTCCAGGTCCAGACTATCTCTACACCGAAATTTATCAAAATTGATTCAGTGATTGATTCAGACGTGAAAACGCAACAGGCCGAAAGAGTTACTTTCGCATTTATAATATTAGTATGTATTTATGGTGGTTTCTTGTTTAGATAAAAGAACACTTTTGTGTAAACCTTCTTTGACAGGCCTACCATAGAAATAAAATCGCGTTCATCCACGTAACAATAAGAGGTATGCATCGGTGTTCAAGTACTAAATAAGCCGCGCATTAAAGTCTAAAGAAAGAAAAAAAAATCATCGCCGAAATTCATAGAGAAGATTACTATTTTAAGTATTTTGTCTTTAATTTAACTACCCTGGAACTGAAATCGACCCAGCGTGCGTAAGAAACAAACTCATTTAGGATTAATCGAGCCCAAATGGGAAAAAGCTACTCTTGTGTTCTATAAAAGGATATGTGCCGTCCCAATCATAATCAGGGCTTTTTTTTTTAATTGTTGATGAATTCTCAATTCAGTTTAAACTTAAAAAGAAGATTGTTGGTTAAAACAAGGCCTATTGGAATCAGTTCAAATTTTATGTGCTTAAAAAATGTACTATTTGTTATTTATGGTGGGAATATATATGCTTTGATTGATTGCCGACTACTCCTATCCGTCAGATTCATCTTAAAAATGCGGACGAGGACTGCCGGAGCAAAATCATGGTTACCGTCGACAATGGTGCCGAAATTAACTTCGCGAGGCGCGAATCGAGTAAAAACACTTGTTTTCGACCCTTTTCAACAGTGATAAATGGCATTTATCTCCTTGCAAATGACAGAACATAAAGGGGACGTCGCGCCGGGATAAGGGGTATTAGTGTGATTATTTAAAAGTGACGCGTTTTTGCGAAGCCAGTGAAGTGGAGTGGAGTGTGTCTGATTGGTTGTGACGCGCCGGCCACCAGCGCCACCTGATCTAATGCGGCGTTTTGAGAAAAGTCCAAGCAATCATATGTACTTCCAACCGACGTTAATGTTGAGATAAACGAGGATTTATGTTGAGGAAGCGTCAGCATATGTACTGGTAGTAATACAATCAAAGAAAAATAAATTTAGCTTTAAAATGTTTACATCTCTTGCAATCTTTATTTTGATTTTGTTTTATTACATCGTTTTGGTATTTTGGATGCAAATTAATGACTTGAGATTAAACAAGTGACAGGACGGCGTTAGCCAGGTACTCCAGTCACCGCACCTGAAGCTGAGCCGAAAAAGAGATAGACGGCGCCTTGTTGATACTTGGAAATGTTTATGGAAACCTGTCAAGCCGTGCGTGCTGTGCTTGCTTGGTATCCATTCAGTGCATTTATATTTCAGGGTATAAGACCACGTATGGCCGTGCTGTGTTTTTTTTTATGCGACCCGACATGGGGCTAATACCACACAACTACCGTTATGATATTAGCCCAATACACCACATTACCGAAGGAATTTGGTGCCATGCCAGGACCTTCCCTTTATAGATATTGTCAACGACTTCAAGGAATTCCAAAATGTATCGTTTTGGACGGAGTCGGGTTGGTCGATATTGGGTTGATATTTTTTCTCGGATATAAAGTCATACAATCGATCTCTGAAATCAGTTCAGTAGTTGAAGAATCAGTTGATAACGAACATAGAAATATCCAAACTTTTGGAAACATATACCTGGTTGTAATGGAAGTATGTTCCAAACTTTAACTAGGCCTATTTGGAGAAAAAATGGTGGAACATTTTGTTCTACGATTTCCGAAATTTTTGTGTAGGTATGTATAAAAATGTATGAGGAGGATCAATTTGTTTGACCACTATTTTTTCTCCAAATAATATCCAAAAATGCCTGGTTAAAGTTTGACCAAACCTCCGTATATTTAACCTTTATACATTTTCTAAATTACAATAAGAGCCATGGATCGTGCGTGCCAAAATTAAAAATACCCGACTGAAGTCGGAAAGTGTCGCTGCAATGTGGCGACGAGGCTTATTTATCACAGCAAGGCGTGTCCGACATGCGTGTTATTGGCAAAAGGTTTAATGCTCTGTCGGAGCGACGTTGAGCGATGCTTTCGCTGCCTTAAATTGCCAGTAACTGAAAATAAAAGCAATCGCAAGAAACTTAACGAAATCGTTTAAGTTTATTCTAAATTATGAATATAATTATTGGAACGTTTAACTCATATGCCGGCAATATTTACGAAGTATTTATAAGCGAAAATTTAGATTAAAATACTCAGGAATTATCAAATATCTCAGAAATGTGTGATAAAATATCTGTCGTTAATCTAATTGTTGAGATCATTGATAAATATATTTTTAAAAATACAAATAAGGGGTAAATCAAATGTCGGTTGAATTACTCTCAACTCTCGAACTGTTATTTTTAACACTGTAGGCGGTGTCTGTCGTGTATTTAGTATTAAAATATTGCATACCTACGTTGTACTACATTATAAATGCCAAATGAGATGATGAAAGATGACAAAGGCGATGTCGACTCGTTAAATAAGCTATTATTTTTCTCACGCATTTTCTTACCACCATCAACTAGATGTTGTACCCTTCATAGGGTTCTGTACCCAACAGGTGCCAACTGAACCCTATTACCAAGCCTCCGCTGTCCGTCTGCACGTCCGTCCGTCTGTCACAGGGCTGTATCTCATGAACCGTAGTAGGCAGCTAAAATTTTCACAAAGAGTGTATAATTTTTTTCGCTATAACAACAAATGGATAAAATTTAAGAATAATTAAAACTTAGGGTGATTTTTTTGTGATAAATCTTGTGCGACGGAACCCTTCGTGTGCGAGGCCGACTCGCACTTCACCGGTTTTTTAATAAAAATAAAAACAATGCCATAATATCCACCTGGTTCTCCCACCGGTAAGCTCCTCTAACAGATTGGAGTGGCACGCTTATGAACCGACATATCGTTATCATACCCGAGATTCTGTATCCGAATCCGCTGTGCCAATGGGTGTTACGTAGCATAAAGCCTATTACGCAATCAAGAAAGCGATTAGGGCAACGTGCGTGTACCGATCTACAAGCCTCCGACCTCTACCTGAAGTTAGCAACACTCGCGGGAGTCGCAGACACCGTAACAAGCTGTAAATTATCATAATTTAAATCTTGTGCGACGGAACCCTTCGTGTGCGAGGCCGACTCGCACTTCGCCAGTTTTTTTATTAAAATCAAAACAATGCCATAATATCCACATGGTTCTCCCGCCGGTAAGCTCCTCAAACAGATTGGAGTGGCACGCCTATGAAGCGACATATCGTTATCATACCCGAGATTCTGTACCCGAATCCGCTGTGCCAATGGGTGTTACGTAGCATAAAACCCATTACGCAATCAACTAAGCGGTTAGGGCAACGTGCGTGTACCGATCCACAAGCCTCCGACCTCTACCTGAAGTTAGCAACACTCGCGGGAGTCGCAGACACCGTAACAAGCTGTAAATTATCATAATTTAAATCTTGTGCGACGGAACCCTTCGTGTGCGAGGCCGACTCGCACTTCGCCGGTTTTTTTATTAAAATCAAAACAATGCCATAATATCCACATGGTTCTCCCGCCGGTAAGCTCCTCAAACAGATTGGAGTGGCACGCCTATGAAGCGACATATCGTTATCATACCCGAGATTCTGTACCCGAATCCGCTGTGCCAATGGGTGTTACGTAGCATAAAACCCATTACGCAATCAACTAAGCGGTTAGGGCAACGTGCGTGTACCGATCCACAAGCCTCCGACCTCTACCTGAAGTTAGCAACACTCGCGGGAGTCGCAGACACCGTAACAAGCTGTAAATTATCATAATTTAAATCTTGTGCGACGGAACCCTTCGTGTGCGAGGCCGACTCGCACTTCGCCGGTTTTTTAATTAAAATCAAAACAATGCCATAATATCCACCTGGTTCTCCCACCGGTAAGCTCCTCAAACAGATTGGAGTGGCACGCCTATGAAGCGACATATCGTTATCATACCCGAGATTCTGTACCCGAATCCGCTGTGCCAATGGCTGTTACGTAGCATAAAGCCCATTACGCAATCAATAAAGCGATTAGGGCAACGTGCGTGTACCGATCTACAAGCCTCCGACCTCTATCTGAAGTTAGCAACACTCGCGGGAGTCGCAGACACCGTAACAAGCTGTAAATTATCATAATTTCGCCGTTACTATGGATCGCGGGATAAACGTAGGTAATCCACGCAGCATACACCTGTTCGTTCTGTAGCGGAATAAGTGGCCATCTATTTGCGAGTGGAAATTGCAACAGTTTCAAAAATCGTGGGTTATTTCGTTGGGATATTTTACCCAGGTAAGAATTTACATTTTCCTCGGAATCTTTTCTTTAATTATGCTTACTATAATAGAAATCAGATTTAACAGAAACAATGAAGGTGTCTAGCTATGTTTAGCAGCTATCACGTGTAATGGGCAAATGTAAGCTAATTTTTTCAGATACATGACGTAATTTGTGTATAAATTAATTTTTGACTTCGTAAAATTTTGTAATTAACTGAAATTTATTGAATTGTTAGAGTTTTGAGTATTTTTTTTTGTGTGGCTTGATTTAATTGTGAATAAAGGTTTGTCCCCTTAAAAACACACGAACTCGAGAGAACCTTCCACCGGAAGACCTGGAGGAGTAGTTTCAATATCAACTCTTTATTTAGATCTTATTTGTACATATTGTATTTATTTTTAGCTCAGTATTAGGCGTACGCAGAGGACTGTCGAAGTATCTCCCCCAAAGTACAACCTGGGGTTCTTCAAACATGGTGTGAAGAATTACCTGGCCGGCGAGTATGGTTTTCGCAGCCTGCCTGTAAATTCTAAAGCCCAGAAGAATTGTTGGGCATATTCTTATGTGAGAAGCAGTCGTATGCCATATTCTGCGGTTAACAAAATAAAATAGTTTTTTTTTTTCCTTCGAATTATAAGTACTTGCAATTACTTTAGTTTATCTAGCCGATCTCGAAATCCCTTGCAGAGCAGGTGAAGGAATTGGTTAGCTTGTTGGTTCGAACCTTATCAGGGTTTTACTTTTTTTTTGTGGCTGATAGTATAGGGGTAAACTCCTATGGTTGAAGACCGCACGGGTTCGAATCCCAGTGCGTGCGCCTCTGTCTTTCTTTGCAGAGATTGACATGTGCATTTTCGTAGAATATGCGGGTCACTACTTCGTTCGGAACCCTTATACAATTGTTACTCTCCTTTTTTGCTAGGTGGTAGGGTTAAGTCCGCCCTGGTCAGTATCATTGCATTGAAGGAAACATGGCCCAAGCTCTAGTGAGATTTTCCAATGTTAGCAAGATGACACTTAATTACTTAGGGAATGCAGTGTGCTGCGGTAATATCATAACAGTATGCGTTCCAGCCATCCATGCCAGTTTCAAAAAAACGTTTCCTACATTTGTTGAAAAAACCATCGTTGGATTGCAGAACGCTAAATATGATTTTAACAGAACTATTTAGAACGTTAAAAATTACTTAACGTAAAATTATATTTTGACTGAACCATTTACTATCCTTTTGTATAACTTCTGTGTTTAATCTTTGTCGTTTCATAAACGTACATATTATTTGCAGTTCTGAAGCGTGATATTATATTTTAATATCCTGGTGGGTGTCACATGACTGGAGCCATAAATAAAGTCAGCGTTTCCGTCCCTTCTCATCGGCGGAAATTGTGAGTGTTGAGTCGTGGAGAGAGCTTCCTGAAATGTATGCCAATATATTGTTGCTACTTCGCGAGTTGTCAAGCCAACGCAGTGTGGAGAGAATTGCCTCATTAAAATTTGTATTTCTTATCCTGGAGCTTAATTAGTTGGCATATACGGAGCAATTGCAACACTCACAGTAAATTCAGGAAATTATTCTGCTCGTGAAAGCCTATAACAGCTTTGTTCTACTTTTTTATTTCCATAATAATTTTAAGGATGTAATTTTTTAAGTGCAAAAAATATGTTGTTTCTTATGCGACTGGACATGGATGGCTAATACAATACCATACCTACATTCATGATATCAGCCCAAAACTCCTCATGAGAACTAGGTGCCACGCCAGTACCATCCTTTTATTGCTCTGAACTCGGTGAAAAACACGAACAATTTTAATTGCCGCTTCGACCATCGTTAAGTCTATTAGGTACCAAACTGGACGGTACTATTACTACCACCTGGTTCAGTCAGTCAGCGGAACCCGTACCGCTGAGGGCCGGTTTCCGCCGACGCACTTGATGTCATCGTCCCACATGGCGGGTAGTCCCACACTCCGTTTTCCTGTCCACGGCCGCCAGTGTAGGACCTGGTTAGTAAGGAAGAATACCTACAGTTTAACGTGAAATTTGAACCACAAACGACGAATCCCTTAGTCGGCTCTTACGACATGCACGGGAATAAATGCTGTGAGCCCAAATGTATCCATTTTCGTGCCGGAACCCACACAGCTCAAACTAGACTGAAATAGACTAAACTAAACTATGTAGTAACACAAACTATTTAACATGACGTGCATTCACATACATCTAGCCTTTTGGCCCTAGCTGAAAACATACAAAGTACTGAAAGTATAGCAATAAAGTAACGCTATTTTCTATAAAAAATATTGGTATATTTTTTTGTAAACATAAAAGTTTTTTTATAAATTCATTGTATTGTACTATTTTAAAACTTACACGGGAGATAACTATAATATTTAGTTGGACGTCGAGTAGAACCTTTTACTCCTCACACGCGCGGTAAGCCGTCAAACTAAATACTATTTTAAATACATTTTAAAAATAAATCTTTCACAAATATTCTTCTTTTTTGTGTATAAACACGAAATCTAATTACAATGAACTAAAGCTATCTTAAATTAATATTAAACAGTCGAACATCTAAAAGTAAAATTTAAATTAAAACTTGGAAAAATGTGGATCGGAGAGCAATCCAATGAAATACTCGTATGTAAATATACTTTTTCGTACTAAGCAGGTACGTCGCTTATTCAAAGGAATGTGACATGTAAATTGGTAGACGCAATACCCGCGAATGGTATGTTTTGCTGGTTCGGGTCCAGCCTTGCAGTATATTTGTAAAGTAGTTCTTTTTACTGCGCTCTTTCTTCAATTAATGTATCCTTGATTCACGGTCGATTATACATCATACATGTCACATTCCTTGGAATATGCGACGTACCTGCTTACTACGAAAAAGTATATTTTCTTAAGTCAACCTACGACTGCCGGCTCTAGTGTCTGATGCCAAATACGATTTTGGTGATGACGGCAATATGTTTGAATGTTCAATCTTTGCAGTCTATGTCCGCAACGCAGATAAAGCGTTAATTAAATGTATGTAAGTATAATCTTAAACACTGTGTTAGTAGGAGACATTCATTACGGGATGAGAGACTGTAGGAGAATTCCAAATTATGGGTATACAGCCCGTGGCGAAATTGGTAGACGCAATACCCGCGAATGGTATGTTTTGCTGGTTCGGGTCCAGCCTTGCAGTATATTCGTAAAGTAGTTCTTTTTACTGGGCTCTTTCTTCAATTTATGTATCCTTGCTTCGCGGTCGATTTTCCATACATATAGGTCACATTCCTTGAAATACTCGTATTTTGCGTTAAAGGTAAATTATTTCATTGAAGTCACTCGATGTTTGCCCCAAAGTGCCTAGAACACTCGCCGCGTTGCCTTTTTGAATTTCGAAAACGATTCTACGGACAAAAAAGGCTTTTGCACGACTTGAATCTTGGAACAAAATTATCTTATTATACATTAAATAATGATTTCTTAATAAAATTGGTCCAACAATTTTCCTTCACTTTAGAATGTTAGACATTTACCACATTTGAAACGCAGTGTATAATACAGAATACTGAATTATACGGAATACACAACACAGTGTATAACGTCGGATGCATGTTGCTTTATATGCGCTTGAATCCGAGGCCTCACGTAGTCCGCAGCCCGTCCGTAGTATTGATTAATTCCAGCTCAATCTCAATTTAGCCGCGCAAGTAATCGACGCGATGACCGGGCACATTCGGCAGATTCCACTCGATCTTCGACAAATTCCATTACATCGATGCGTGCTCACGCTCTCGTGCTACGGTGCATTTGACAGTCTATATAAATAGATCGATACAAGGCACGATTAGACTCGACTGCGTTCTGTTTCATTAGGGCGTAAGTAAAACAAAATCTAATTATAATTTTTAAATAAGAACGTTCGATGATCAAAAAAGCTTCTTTATAGATTGATATTAAGGAGACCTAATATTTGCGGATAAAACTATAAATATCTGGCTTTAATTTCTCAAATTAGGCAACTGTGAATGAAAAATTCATAAAACAAGTTTGAACCAATATTAAGAGCCTCAGACATTCACTGTTTTAGCTATCTTTTATGTTTTTGAAATAAAAAAAATAATTGTAGTTATTTAAAAAATATATAAAATGTCGATGCATTTACGCCATTATAGAAGTGAATGCAATGAGCTGTCATCGCGCCCTTAGCAAATCTATAGAATTATTATACTTAATAGATATTTGAAAATAAAACAAAAATATGTTAGGTCTGGGATACCGTTTAGTTCATTGTATTTGAGTTTTATCTGTGACATCAATTTAACAAACATTGTAATTTGATTGGGAATTCGTTCTGAAGCATTGTCGGTCTAATATAAACTTCTCTATTCTGTTGGTTGCTGATTCATCTTTCGTTTAATAGAAGTTAATTTATTAAAAAAACCTATTCTGCTCATACAAAGTAAATAATTCCTATACTTTTGCTTGTTATCGTAAATTATATTTTATTTTATTTGAAGTGTCAAATTTATCAGTCCCTGTATAAAACGAGCAAAAAATCTGTTTTACTCGAGCTGTGTAGTATGCCAGTTAAGAGAATAACAGCGCAGCTTGCAGATGCTTGTAGTCTCGCGATGACGTCATCCGTCAGAATTAATTGACATGGCCGGCGCGGCGGCTTGCTGTCTGCATCATCTCCCCCGCTGCTGTCTCCACTGAAACCAATTTGATGCCGCTGCGGCCTCCGTCTAGCATGGCGACATGATCGTCTTTTGTTTTCACTGATCACCAAAAGTTGGTGCTATTTTTAAGCCGGACATACAACCTAAAGATGGAATGACTTTGGCGCGTTGGAACTTTACCTTTCATATTTTATAATGACATGATATAAAAAATTGAACATAATTTGTACATACACACATACATACCTTCACGCCGCTTTTCCGGAGGGGTAGGCAGAGATTATAGAGCGCCATACGGTATGATCACAGCACACCTCTTTCGCTTCATCTACTGACATACATCTTTTTTATACGTGCTCTACGATTACGGGTGCTACGTACCAGACCTTTACGAAGATTTACATCGATTTGGCCATGGTACGTTCTTCTAAGCCGCCCGGACAAGTCCGTTCCGCTTACTTCTGATCCGAAAATTTGTTTCGTAATGTTTTCGTCATCCATTCGTTCCATATGTCCAAACGATCTTAGCACTCCTTTCTCGATTATAGTCACAACATCATTTTTCAATTGACATTGCAAACCAGTCGCTTAGAAACTTTGAATATAATTTGTGTGCGTCCAAAAACTAAATTCCCCGTTTAATATTGATCGAGTCTTTTCTTAGTGGTTGTCTTTACACCAACTTTTTTAAAAAGTAATTATTTAATGTTGAATTCCCGGTAAAACATGTATTTACAAATACTAGATGATTAAAGTTTATGATTACTTGCATAGAGCATACATTTCCTATTGAAATAACAATTTCTTTGTTTTGGAAAATAATATCCGAGGG
Organism: Incurvaria masculella; assembly: GCA_946894095.1. Taxonomy (NCBI): domain Eukaryota; kingdom Metazoa; phylum Arthropoda; class Insecta; order Lepidoptera; family Incurvariidae; genus Incurvaria; species Incurvaria masculella. The sequence goes on along the minus strand of OX335648.2, from coordinate 16,149,726 downwards.
TATAATTGAGTCTTCAGAACAAGATAAGCTTAGAGAGCCCCTACCAATATGAATCGGCGAAGCGTTGATAAGCTGGAACCTCACATTTGCTATGTTTGCTATTTTCTTGATGTAATATCATCACGTTTTGGCTTGTGGCTCTAATATTGATCAAGAATACGATATATCTTTGGCTCATGACTTTATTTATAATATTCCGATAGCTCATTGAGAGAGACAGGCCCCAAAAGGATTAAAATAAAACTTTCATGCCCTGTGAACAGATCAATCTTAGCTGGAACGACAACTTCAATCGTGAAATTCATGAAGTACTCTATCTCTATCATTATAAACCCACGAATAGTGTACTTTCTTAGTTTTTACCTTACAACTTAGCTTCATAGCTAGAAAGTTTTTATTTAATTCACGTTTTATTTTACCCACGTGTAAAAAATTATTTAAAGTTGATGAAACTAATTTTACATGTATTTTGCGGTATTTTAAAGAATGTACCTAAGATAAGGTTACAGATTAAGAGGATGTTCAGCTCTCATTTCTTCGCTGTGTTTATTGAACCGGCAAAATGTTAAAACATTATAAGTAATAAATAAAACAATATACATTAGTATTGATGAGTAAATGAGCAGTGTGCTATTTTTAGATGTAACCTAACCAAATTTAACCGAATATCACCACAATCATAATATTTAAAAGAAACCATTATAATTGGACTTAAGTATCTATAATCATCTTACCGTGTACCTCACTCTGCCAAGCAAGGCAAGTTCATAGAGTGCATATATATATATATATATGACTAAAGATAGTGTGTCGCGAATCAAATAAGCTAAAACAACGTATTCTTAATTTTCATTTTAATCTAACTGATCGAAATTTACAAGACCTATATATTTGAAAGCCTATGATTTACAGATATGATGGTTTTTTGACAATTACCTGTGACGGTACCCAATGGCTCGCTCCATCAATCCAAGCGATTCGTTTTACTAGCGAGTTTTTTAATGGTAGGTGCTGATTGATTGGCCATTCCGAGTGTGGGTACCTTTATCCGATGCCCAAGTCCCATTACGCCATTTCCATGCAGACGGCAAATAAAACACGACACATAAATCCAGTGTTTCATATGCAAATGTGGTAGCCCGATCGGAAACATTGGGTGTTTGAATAATAGACAGAGGCTTTGTACGCTGGGCACGGTTGTATTAGTATGTAAATTTTTATAGGTACCTGTTTTATTGTATACAGTAATTTTAGTCATAAACTAAGTCAAAAACGAATTGTTTTCACAAAAATATGTTTCACGTAGATATGTACCGATATTGTTTTTATTGAAAATACCTACCTACTGTCACGTAGTGAAGCTCGACAGTGTCATTGGATGGAAGGTCGACCTGGCTGTGTATTCACGCTGAATTTCGTTACTGGCTGAAAAAGTGCAAAGCCGCGGAAAGGAACTTTAAACACATTTTTCGGAGATCGTCATTTTTTCATTACGCTTGGAGCCATCTGTGGGATCGGACGAAGGCATGTTTTTTTTGGAAAACCCACCTTCCTTCATCAGAACGGAGACTCGGTGAACATCATGCTAGTAAGGGCGGATATTAGCCCTAATAGAGATTAGTTATAGTAGAGTTTCCGTAGAGTTTCCGTCCTTTTTGATTTAATTTAAGATATTCCTGGGCGGGTTGGATGAACCTCTGCCAACAATCCTCCACACTGTCGCTCTGATAAGGCCGAGAACTACTGGCAAAGGCTTCACCTTTTGTGGTTTTCGACAGGGGAACTTGGCACGGGCTGAAGACGGCACCAATGTGCAATTTGCTTGGAGCGAGCATGGCATGAGCATGTAACGTAGCTGGGCGTGTCGTTCTTCTTGCCTGCTGCCGGGGTGCCCTGGCGGCACCGCCCACGTGCAGCCTCCACTCAGAATACATGTAACCATTTTGGGCTACCCTCCTTCTGACCGATGCGCCGTCACCTCACCAAAATTAAAGATGTATTTTTGATGATTTTTTATCCTGTATTGTAGAATCTGTAATACGTTTATTCTGGACATAGGTTATTTTCCAGATCGGTCACATTCAGGTCCTCTGTGCCACTGTCAGTGTGACACAATAATCAAAATAGGTTATGCCGTGAAAATATAATCATTGCTTTCGAATTTTTACCGACTTCAAAAAAGGAGGAGGTTCTATAATCGGGTTTATGTATTTTTTATTGTTTTAAAAAGTTTTGAACCCAATGTTTTCAAATACATTATAATCCAAAACAATTCAAGAGGAAAGAGGGTTACCATACATTCCTAGTTATGTATCGGTTAGTCACAAATGAATTTGAAAATTAATGTTTAGTTGATGCCAAAAGTCCAATTCAGAAAAAAAATATATGCATTTATTTAACCCAGCACTTAATTTATAATACGAATACATACATATCATTTTCTTCTTTTATTTTTAACTTTTTACATCTGGTGTATTCTTCTGGGTTTTTAGAGTTCCGTACCCAAAGGGTTCTAACGGAACCCTATTACTAAGCCTCAGCTGTCAGTGCGTCCATCCGTCCGTCCGTCCGTCCGTCTGTCTGTCACAGGGCTGTATCTCATGGACCGTAATAGGTACGCAGCTGAAATTTTCACAGAGTGTGTATTTATTTTGCCGCTAAAACAAAAAAATATAAAAAAATAAAAAATAAAGGGGCGCACCATACAAAAAACGTGTTTTTTGCGTTCAATATTTTACGAAACTACGAAACCCATCGTGTGCGAGTCAAACTCGCACATGGCCGGTTTATACAGTTGTATTCAATGAATATGTAAAAGCAATTGGTCAACCTGGATCATAGAAAATGTTTTGTAATTATTTAGATATTTTAATCGACGAAAATTCTACTGCAGAATCTATCTTTTGATTGTAGCGTTAGTTGTGGTGTATTTTGAACACACGCTTATAGAATAAGCATGAACACGAGCAATTTCGACGACCGTGTAGATTCGAAAACCTTAACATCATATCATCCAAATATTCACAATTTCTTAGTTGTCACAACGTTTAAAATTATTATTAAATCGATAAAAAAACAAACTTTATTAAAACATATAATTATATATGTATATGTTTATTGGATCACAGTTATTTTTATTTGAGGTTATACAACGACGTTACATCAGATTATTGTAATCAGATATTGTTAATCGTTACTTTGAATGTGGAGTTTACAAGAAATATTGTAGGGGCTGGAAACTGTTCAGAACAAAGTCTGGCACTGAACTCGTCAATCTTTCTTGCCACCTTCAATAATTTTCTTCCAAGCGCTCAAATGAAATTCATTTTACCGATCTAAGTTCCAAGTAACAGTACTATTTCCGCGTTTAAATATACTTCGTCGACCACCTTTATGTTCCGCCCCTTTGTTTAAAGATTTACACGACCTCTCCCAGAGGACAAAAGATAGTTCGAGACCCCGCACAAACTTAATCACATTGAGCACACATTTGGGATACAAAAGGTTTATTGTTAGGCTTCCGAGATACTCGAGTTTCTGTGCTCCATCTGTTTGTCCATAACAGCGCATATCTATTTTAGGTTGTTCCAGACTAACTGTGCTGAACTGTACTAATAGTACTGAAGGTACTGTAAGGTTTATTAGTCTATTGTCAAAATTATCGACCTATAGATCGTCTCGATTGTAGAAATAAACATCTCTTGCGCAATTTTTTTTAATATTCCTTAACGTTTATAAATTATCTTCCTTTAAAACAACCAAAAATTGGAAATATTTTTGGTTTGCTCAGAAAGTGAGTTTTTATTTGTTTAAAATTTCTGATCCTGCAAAATTTCGTCATTCATTTATAGAACGATACAATTTACATTTCCTATTTATAGTTCTTGATCTTGATCTTACCTCACTTAGACCAGATCAGCTTCAGAATGATGTGTAATGTGTGTAATGGGAGTGTGAAGTTAACTAAGGCGTCACTACAGCGAATCAGAGAGAGATGGGACTCACCTTCCCAATGAGACAAGTTTTTAATCGCTAGAGGAACACAGTGTCACTATTCGGTACAAGAGAAATGCTATTTTGCAAATTCTCTAATATTTCTATATTTTTTCTTGAAGAAAGCCTGTGTTGAAGCTACGGCGAAATGTGAATTTGTGGATTCAAAATCATAATGTAATGACCCGGAATTTCGGATCATTATTTTGAAGCCACATGGGGACTTAGAGAGGTTTTTGAGTAAACTAAATCGTACAAAATTTTCACAACATTTTCATGTTGCCACTGGAGTAGTGCATGGATTTAAGGTTCTCCTCTTTCCCTAAAACATGGTTGAGAGAGGCGATGGCTGTGCCCGGCGTGATGCTCGTGAACGGGTCCTGTTTGTGGGGACTGGCTTACTCCAATTGGCAACATGGTGGCATGGACTTTACAAATAAACTGATATTTGTCATGAACTGTGTTTGACATTAATTGTTGATTCTAGTCAATTCATATTAATTTAGTGTTTTAACCTGTGATTCTTAATATTTTTGTAAACTTAGACTATGTGAGCGTTGAAAAAAAACCAGCAGAGTGTTTTGTCAGTTCGTCTTCGTTGGGATTGTCGAGCCGGCTAACGATAAAATATGACAAATTCAATTGCATTGTCTATGGATGATGAATAAACAATAAACAAATTTGACAAAAAACATTTATTCAAGTATGTACTTTTATTATTTTGTATCGTTCTATCTCGAATTAACTTAAATACTTTGCTTCATTTAATAGATGGGTTTTTTATGTTTACAAACCTTTAAATTCTAACAAAAATAACAATTATTATCGAAAGGATTAGTAAATTAATTAAATAAAGACAACATATTGAAAGCACTGCCCTGACATAACGTATTCAAAATATAATTTTAATCGTATGACTATTATAAAACTAAGCAAAAATGCTTTAACAAGCATTAACACGTTCTTCTTTGTTCGTTTCTTTTAAAATGTTCTTACAAATCAATGAACAATAAAAAATTAGACCTATTTTGAGTTTAATAGTATGATTGCTTCATTTATCTTACCAACTAAGCTATAAAACTCTGTGTTTCATAAAAAATCAAATAATTCCTAATTTTCTTCTTATCATTGGAATAAATAAGTCTCATAGTAAAATAGCCAAAACACTCTCTATCGCTAAGTTCTGTCACTTTTCTAAAGAGATTTCACGCATGTCGTAATCTGAAAGTGATTCTAGCGAACGACTTGATCCATTAACTGAAAGATATTTTTAGCAATGATATGAAGAAAAATCTTCCAAGTGCGCAAAATATTTGCACGATAACCGCCACCTCGCGCCATGAACTATCCAACATTGTGAATATTGCCACAGGAAGCCACACGATAAGAGCAAACATTAGCGAACCCTCTAGGGATGTTTATCTAAACACCTAGACTTGCCCCCAAGCGGTGGTGGTACGAGAGTGCGCAAGCCGCTGGTACAGTGCGGTGGGTGTGCGAATGTACTGGTATCGGAGCATCGGTTTGAGCAAGGAAGGTGAAACTCAGGTCAGATACGCCAATTGATATTTTGTCACCATCAGTTGCGATTTTGTAGAAATTATTTGGTTTAATTGACATACAAGTTTAGAGTAAGAGTTACTTAATTTATTCTTGTTTTAAAATTAAATAATATATTTCTTACGTTTAATTAAAATTGTTAATTTCGTAATGCGTATCAAACTTGCTGTTTTCCATTGCTTGTTGTAGTATTGGGCAGACGTGTTTTGACTTCTTCAATGACGGAGGTATTGTCACCACTTCGGGGCACCACTTCGGTGCCCCGGAATTTCATATGAAAAAAACATTACCTTTGTATTCATCAACGGTGTAAGCCTATTTTTTTTATGCAGCCTGACATGGTTGGCTAACACCTCACAACCACCCTTATAATATTAGTTCAATTCACCACAATCCCGAAGGATAAACTATTCAGGTAGCTCTAGGGGCTGAATAGCTAGTTCGACCTATGAAGTTCTTTTAGTTAATCTTCTAGCAAATAAGCTTACTGGTCAATTTAGGTATTTTAATTTTTTTTTTATTGAATCAAAAACAATTTTTGTTTGCAAAATACGAATAACTGGAACCGCAGGAAATTAATTTTTTTTGTAAGACAAATGTAATTTTTTTAGGCGCTTTTGCTTAGCCGTGTATATGCAGACATCTTTTCTTGGCTAGATTAAGATATGGTAATCTCACACGCAGCCTCTCCGAGAAAGCCTTAACATCTGCGCTCTCCGTCCCGAGCGTTTGTAGCGTAAACGGGACAAATTCAGTGTTTTAAAAGGTCTTTGTATTTTGCTGCGCTTCATATTTTCTACTCCAGCCGCCGCTAAGAAATAAGAACATGATGTAAACGCAATTCGAGTCTTAAATAAAACATTTCAAGTCGAGTCATACAACAGCGACGTACCTATACATACACCAAGCAACGGACTCATTCTGTCGTTACGAAACGAAACGCGCCGTAAGGTTTAAGAACTGACTGAAATATTAATTGTGCGTCATGTCTGGAGAATCTACCTGCACTTTTACAACATCAAAGTTCATGTTCAAAATGTCTTTCAGCTCGTGATAGAAAAATAAAAAGCGTATGTGATTTCATACATTGTCTAGCCAAAGATGACTGGCGGATGTCACAAACTTAAAGAGGTGCGAAATTGAATATATCGCCAAAAAAAAAACTATTATTCGGTCAAACATAGAAATATCCAACAATATCATTGTTGATTTAATTTGATTTGATCAACGTAAACTGAGTTAAGCTGCAACCGGCGAGGGGCGCTGGAGACCCGCGTCAACTGGGCGCGATAGTCTTCACGTGAACGCGTATCAGTTGGGAACGAGCGGGAATGTTGCACGATCCCACATTTTTAAAACAGGCTAGGATATTATTTAGGGTCCTTCACTGAGACTTATAAGTCCCAAGGGTTTTCAGCTATTGTTGCAAATTTTCCTATTTTATAAGCGTACAGGTACCAACTCTACGTATTCATACAATTGGTACAATGATTTGAAATGTATTTTATACGGAGGTACAGAATATATTATTAAGAGGATAATGAAGTGATAAATTTCCATGCAATGGTTCTTGCCTATTTCCTCAATAAAATTTAGAAATATTTATCGCAAAAAAATTAACAATCACTTAGCGGCGTATATCGTTGGTAAAAGTTAAGTAAACTCTCAGTTGATTGATTCAATGTGAAAAATTTCAGAAAAATATTTCTTATTTTGACTGAGGAAACAGACACGTACTGTTGTATGGTACTTAATCAGCTCATTATCATCTTAAGAACCTTGAAGATACAAATAAATATTATTGATGGATTCATTTCGTTTGTTTTATCTACGTGAGTCATACAAAAATTACCACTATATATTTATATTTTATCCTTACATTCTCTTCAGTTCATGTGACAATAGAATCTATAACATACTGTTATACTTTGATTAGCAGCAGTCGCTTCGATAAGCAGTGACAAGCTGGATGAGGGAATAAGAAGTCCCCACATATCTCCTGTTATTTGCTAATATCTGTCAGGCTTATTAATGTTGAAGGGACTTAACGTTCCAAGGAATGTGACAAGTATGTAAGTATTATAGACCGTGAACCATGGAAACATAATTGAACAAAGAGCCCAGTAAAAAGAACTACTTTACGAATATACTGCAAGGCTGGACCCGAACCAGACAAACATACCATTCGCGGGTATTTACGGGAGGAGGGACTATAGGAGAATTCCAAATTATGGGTATACAGCCAGTCGCGAAATTTGAAGACGCAATACCTTTATTAGACCTGTATGATGTGCAATACTAAATTAACTTAAATGTAGGCGTAAGGAAAGCCCTGGCATGATACCCAGTGTCCATGTGGTATGTTGAACTTATGTTATGACAGTAGATGTGGCATTAACCACCCATGTTCTTCCACTTCTCCAACATTTAATTAACTTTAATTCTAGGTAATTTTGCATTCAGTTACATAATACGATTCCATGAATTTATTGGCATTACAGTTTATTATGAGATGAATACATATGTAGCATATATAATGTCAAGGCACTGGAAATGTTTACTGTTTGCTAATTGGACGAGAACATTGATTCCCGTGCATGTCTTAAAATAAAACTAATTGATCCGTCGTTCCTGGTATGGATTCCACGTACAATTCTTGGTTCCCGTACTTCACGACAGTACGTCTGGTATTAGCCATTCATGTCCAGTCACATCGGCGTCGTTATTTTTATGATTTGACCACTTCATACGAGCACCAATGCATTCGACTCCACAAACGAACATATTGAATGTTGAGTTGGCCACTAAAATTCAGATATTGCTCAGTCCATACGTCCGCACGAAAGCAGTGAGTTTATTGAGCGATTAATATATAATAACGAGGTCGTGTGCCGGCCGACGCCGCTAGAGACTCGCCGCCCAGAGCGGTAGGGAAGGCGGCAATTCCCGAGTCCCTTAGCTACCTTTATCCTGCAGGCACCAGACGTATTCCTAGTAAAGTGCTTACACGGAGAATTTCTTAGGAAGTAATAGTGAGTATTGTTAATAACTTACGCCCTTTTAAATTGTTTCTGCGAAAGTCATATTGATTAACTTTCCCGTTTCTCGGAACATACGTTAATTACATCATATATTCGTGGAACCGATGTCGGCGTTTTTCGATTTCGTGTTCGAATCCTACACCCGAACCACTCCATTGTATCAATTGCGATTAATAATAACCTTGCAATCTTGATAATTATATGTATATAATGGAAACGAAATCACCGTTATCTCATTAATTTGAGTTTCAGCGACATCTACGTTTGAAGCATTGTAATCCTATTTTGAAAATAATCTGAAAAAGTGTTGGTCGTGCTTCCGACGAATGTCCAATACTTCTTCAGATTATTTTCAAAATCTGATTAAACTGCTTCAAATGTAGATGTCGCTGAAACTCAAACCTTGCGATCATTGAGAGAGCTGCATAACGCTGTCCACTTTTTATTACCATCGTTTAACGCAGAACAGGTAGGGAACGCACAGTCACTGTCGAAATAAAGAAAAATATTCAACCGATCCTCTGGTCTAGATTCTTTTTCTATAGGGTCAGAAAAATATGGATTTGACTGCTGAGGTATTTCCCCCAAAGTACAAACAAAGAGTGAAAAAAAACCGGCCAAGTTCGAGTCGGACTCGCACACGAAGGGTTCCGTACCATCGTACAAGATTTAACATAAAAAAATCACGTTTTTCGTATGGGGCCCCCATAAATCATTGTTACAACGGCAAAATAAATACACACTCTGTGAAAAATTCTGGTGCCTATCTATTACAGTTCATGAGATACTGCCCTGTGACAGACGGACGGACGGACGGACGGACGGACGGACGGACAGCGGAGGCTTAGTAATAGGGTTCCGTTTTCACCCTTTGGGTACGGAACCCTAAAAAGTATCTGGCCAGCCGTTTTCACAGCCCTCGTGAAAGTTCGAAAGCCCATGGGCGTCGTAGATCAACTCTTATATGATGTCCTGACGTACGCCGTATGCCGCGTAAAACATAAGATGAAATATATGAGTGTAACATGTAATTTTGCAAGAATGCAGGTGAGCTCGCTGAGCATTAGGAGAACGGAGTGAACCATGCATCTTGCACTATATCACAGTCTAAAGGACGGGTCCCTCGACAAGTATAATGCCGTTACCGCGGCATTCTTAGTGGACGTTGAACTTGCCTGCACTTGCGGGAGTAATGCTTTACTCTTGTCGCCATATACATTACAGTTAGACTTCCCAGATACTTTATAGGGCGTACTTGTTTAGGGCAGAGATGTTCCCATTTTGTTTGGAAAAACCAAAACCTGCCTCCTCTCATTTCTCACCAAAACACTAATAATATATAAACCAAGTTTGCAATCAATAAACTTAACTAACTAGTAGACACATGCAGTTACAATATAGAACATAATACAAAGTAAAGGTAAGTAACTAACAATATTGTGACAATCCCATTGGACGAAGAACAAATAAAAATAATAAAAAAGAATTATGTACCAGATTGTATCCATTACCATGCGGCGGGTGACTAAGGAAGGGAGTTCATAAAACAGGAGTTAGTTTGAATATGTATCCTTTGGAAAATAAAAGCGATAATGAAGCGCACGAAGAAACTTTTTTTGAATCATCTCGATTCGGTCCGAGTACAGTAGGGATTCCAAACCACCGATACATATTCAAGCTGCGAACGTACCAAAGCTTGATAGAGTATCTTTTATGTTTTTACCTTTTTAAATTTCTTTGCCGATCTTAGTACGAACCCTAGCATTTGATATGCCTTCCTAGTTATATTGTCTACGTGATGGTCGAAATGCAGTTTTTCATCAACTTTTATCCCAAGGTCACGCACACTACTGACTTTCTCCAAAAAATTGCCCTGAATGTTGTCATGATTACCATGTTTATGACGGTTTTTCGTAAAAGTTATATGTTTGTCTTACAATCGTAAGATTTGTTTACTTGTTTACTTGGGGTGCACCGTCAAACTTTGCGATTTGGCTAGTACCAGGGCTTTAATGGATGTTTATTGTGAATATCATAATAACATTAATTTCAGGATATGCAACGACATCTAGACAGTCAGTGTTTTGAACGATTACTAGGTGGCACCTACTAGATGGGGTTAGCGCTGTTTTTTTTTTATGCGACCCGACATGGATGGCTAATACCACACAACTACCGTTATGATATTAGCCCAATACACCACATTCCCGAAGGAATTTGGTGCCATGCCAGGACCTTCCCTTATTATTATATATTCGGGTTCTTTTACAGTTCACTCAGCACGATTGTGGAATCAATTGCCTCTTACTATTAGGGAAAGTGCTTCCTTGTCTATTTTTAAGGTAAAATTAAAATCCTGGTACTTGACATGTTATAACAATTAAATCAATCAAATATTTTCTGTTTATATAGTTTTAAGTTATCTAATGTTTTCTAAGTGTGATTATGGTGCTTAGTTTTAAGTAATTTATTGTTTCTTGCTACCTCTTAATATATTTTCTAATATTAAGGTTAGCTGTTAGAGATTGCCTTTGGCAATAAGCTCGCCTTTGCATACTATGTAATAGTTGTAAGCAATAAAGAATATTTTCATTTTTTTCATTTCATTTCATTTCAGCACGGATACATTGAACTGGATGGAAAACACGGACAATTTTTCATTGCCGCTTCGACCATCTTTTCATCCAATGCGATGGTACCAACCCGGGCGGGCTTAAACTCTACCACACACAAAAATGTTTGTGATTATTTTCAAAATCTAATTACAATACTTCTATGTAGTTATGATTGCATACCTCAAATTAATGAGAACAATAATGTAATATCCATTAGATATTAAAAATATAATTCTAATGACGCTTATCTCTGCCGACCCATCCTTGAAATCGGCGCTTACAATCTTTGTGTATGTATTTTCCTTACGTATTTTATGGAAGTAGCCTGTAAATTATAGCAAAAAATGCCATAGATGAACGCTAAACTAAATAATAAATTATGTAACATCTTAAGTTTACATGTTTATTATTTCGACAATGTTCAGTGTCACTATTTATCAACGATGCGAGAGAAGGGTTCCCCACTGGGGACTTTCTGACAAGGGCAAGAGGACCGCAACCAAGATCCTGGATTTAGAATGAATCGGTCTAGAGCTAAGCACATAATCATTTTATTTGTTTGGTTATTTGCTTGAATGGTTTTTGCAATATAAAATATGTCTCAATGGATATTCGCATTGTTTTTTGCAAATAGCCCATAGCATTCATCTTTTTCAGTAAAACAGAGTTCGTGCCGTCTATTCCCTTATATTGCCAGATTTGTGCAAGTTAGATCATTTTAAAAAACAGTAAAAACTGGGATTTTTTTGGTCGTATCACCTGTTGATAATAAAACCTATTTGAGCTGATGCTGATGAAAACATTAAATAAATTATTTCATCGTAAATATGTTTAGATGTATTTAAGTATGGAGCCTAAATATTTATATAGGAAAAGGTTTAATTTTATTTAGTTATAATTTCAATTGTTACACACGAGAAATTTGTTACATCTTTTAAATTTTTCGTACTCAGAAAATAAAAAAAAAACATAGACATACCAAATACCTTCAGTAGATACATACACAGCTGCAATAACAGTCTACAAATAGCTACATTAGCGCAATTTTCACCGCGTCGACAAAGGCACAAAGCGCTGCAGCGCTGGGGCCGTAATTGTCTGCCGCGCCGCCATTACGCCGTTACTTGAAGCAGCCCGTCGCGAGGTGCACAGTGTATCCTGCTCGGCGCAAGCAGATAACGACGCGCCGGCGCGAGGACTCTCCGGGAAGTGATCTCATTGTCCCCGCCGCTCCGGAGCTCGAGGAGTGTGCGTTGTGAGAGCGACGAGCGCAGCGTTAGCGGGCTTGGTTGCACGGACTGGGGCACCCAACCAAAACATTGAAATACTTAAGCACCTGGCCGGCCGGCATGGTTTTCGCAGCTCCCCTGAATGTTCGAAAATCCATGGGCGTCGTCGGGCACCTTTAGGTCCTGGCGTACGCCATATGCCGCGCTTTACATAAAAGAAGTTTCGAAAATTCAACTATTTTCGAGAAGAGAACTTTGAATAGTAGCTCGATTGTTAAAAACTTTTGGCTTCTGAAGATTAAATTTTTGTATGAACATTTTTTAAGCATAAATAGGGAATTGGATTAGATCTAATGATATATTCGTGTGAGATATAACATATGTTCACATAAAACGTAACAAAATTTACTTTACGGCTTGTGTATCCAATTCCGTAATTAAATTCTAATTACTAGGTGTTAACTCTAGTCCAATGCAATTATAACTTAATACACAAATAGGCAGGTAGGTAATGAAAATCTATGATACTCAGGTGAAGGTTTTCCGTCCACGTGCTTCCACGAGCGCCAGTCAAGTCGTTCCTCGCTCGGTCCCCTCTCCCGTTCTCCCCTTCCCTCGCTGTCTCGCTTGCTCCTCCCCTTCCACCACGTGTCCCGCATGCGCAGCAGCATCAATGGATTGATGTTTGTTGCCAGGCGATTACACCCGACCATCCTGCAACGTGGTTTGACCTCGAACCACACGTATAGTCCGGCGAAAATGCTACGAACCAATGCATAATACGTTAGAGTTACATGAGTTACATGCAATATATAATTATTTGGCTTACTCAAATGCTTCATTGTCACGTACCATGTTTTGTATGGTAGTTAGTACAATGCCAAGGTGGTCGCTCAGAGCTTGGGACTGTACAACCCCCATAAAACATCCCATTGCCTCAGTTGACGCCCCAGAAAACAATGAAATTAGTTCGTCCGTTATTGTAATATAAAGTCATCCCATCGCCGGCCGACTTTACTTACAAACTCTGGCTCTCGCTTGACGGTTCCCCGGGTCATCTCCAGTACTCTACGTTGATTTCATTCTGATGGAGCCATCCCATCGACGGCCGACTCCAATATCAACTCATGCATGCGCCAGACGATACCCGGGGCCAACCTAAGCGCTCCGCCTGGATCCCATTAACATTGTTTAATGAAACGTCCAACCGAAACATGATCGGAGCATTTGAGCTGGTACTATACCAGTAACTTTATAAACCCATAGAAGAACAACATTTCAAAACAAAAACATCCAAACAATTAATTATGAATTTACCTTCATTAAAACACATTTATGCATCGATTACACCCGGAATTAAAAACAAATACGGTGAAGGAAAAAGCGTCAACTACTACCGAACATAATTCCTGATTAATTGAATTAAAACCTTCGTATTGACGAGTTGCGCGTTCAGCTACTCTTAAATCTGCAACCTTAAATCAAACAGGTCCTAATAACTTCTATGCATTGATTGTTTTTTTACTCGCTTCGGCATTTCCTGACAAAATCGTATCCCGAATGGAGCATATGCTAGTATCCGACATCTGAGCAGCGAGTAACCAATCCAACACTGCTTCAGCTTTACGAATTTCTGGGCAGGGTCGTTGGTAGGTTAGGGCACTTAATAGTGTATCTTAAATTAGGTCTTTATAGCTTTGTGATTGCGATGTCCTGTCCATTTTGGTTACTTTCCTATAATTTTGTTAAGGGACTTGAAATGATCGCACAATGTTTCACAAATTTCCGGAAATATTTAACTAATCCCAGAAATTGACGAACCTGATGGACGGACTTATGTAGGTGTCAAATAGTCTCTCATAGCAATCGACTAATCAGAGTTCGCTCTTATACCGCATTCATCTACGTCATGTCCCGAAAAGCTTATGCTAGTTTAGAAAAAGAAACATTTCTTTACATCCAACGTAAAACAGTTATATTCTATAGCCGATTTGTAAAAAAAAAATTCATTAGTGCTGAAACAATCTAAACCTCTTCCTTTTACTCCACTTTTAGCCTTAATTTCGATCGGAAAGCTAATTCTAAATAACCTAACTTGTCGCAACGATTACATTTTTTCGTGCCTTTTACAGCGCAATTAAATGATTTATGCCCGATTTCTCCACATCGAAAACACGTAAGAGTAGATGATCTACCTAGACTTAACTCATCGGACGCACTCGTGGGTGCGATGCTACCACGCGGCGCTCGCGCCGTCATCGAGGGGGTTGCATCCTTGAATATTCAAGTAGGGCGAACTATCTACTTCTGTCGGTACCACTTGGATTCTACTATACAATATTTAATATTGCCTGCTTCTACTGCGGTATTAATAGACTAATCTCCGATGGACCCAGTGATAATGGATATTATGTCTTTTTCGGAAAATCCTACCCTCAGTTTATCGATTTTAGCTTTCTGTCTAAAACAAAATTCATACAGTGACTGGCCAGGCAGCGGTTTCTGCTCAATCAATTCTTTTAGCAACAATAACATATTTTGCCTTATTTGAAAAGTATCCGGACAACTTGGATCGCCATTGTTTCCAATTCCATAGCGCCCATTCAGTTTCGTTTTTCAAAGGCGAATCATACCATGTTTTTGCACTGTTTCGCAACTTTTGAACAGCTTGATATTTAATAACGCTGCCTGTCCAGTTAAACGCCTTCACATTAGCATCAACGACATTAAGCCACATGCCCACATTGTCCGCTATAGAATCGAATTCTGGTATCACCGAAGATAAAGTTGGGTTATAACGTTTACAGCGCGAGCGTCTGCGTATCCGTTTAGACCCCTCGTGGTACCTTATTTTGTTCTTAGACCTCAACCGACGAACCAGTGGCGGCGGCAGAGTCTGTCCACTGGCTGCTGGACGACGAGTCAGACGATGTCGTCAAGCTGAAACTTGTCGAACGACCGCGAGCTCGAACGGCGGCGGTGACGGCGATGACGGCACTCATCCTTTCGATTATCTGCAACTCAACGTTTATTAGCACGATATTCACGAGGCATGATGCCGACAGACGGGCGGGCGTATGGTTGAACACTTCTGATGTTAACTCTAGTCCAATGCAATTATAACTTAATACACAAATAGGCAGGTAGGTAATGAAAATCTATGATACTCAGGTGAAGGTTTTCCGTCCACGTGCTTCCACGAGCGCCAGTCAAGTCGTTCCTCGCTCGGTCCCCTCTCCCGTTCTCCCCTTCCCTCGCTGTCTCGCTTGCTCCTCCCCTTCCACCACGTGTCCCGCATGCGCAGCAGCATCAATGGATTGATGTTTGTTGCCAGGCGATTACATAGGTTTGGGATGCGTCAAATTTTAAATGTACGTTTGAGAAATTGTTGTCAGCATACGATACTAAATGCGTATCGAACTCAAAAGGTAAGATTTGTGTGTATTTTTTTGCTCGCATATGGTAAATTCCCTGTACTTACTAAATATAGTGTTATATTAGTGAAACACTTTACAAAACGTTCAATATAAGATTGGATGGACATATAGACATAAGCAAAGTGTCACAATAATACTGTTACAAAATACAAAAATATATTAAGGGATCGGTAATATATCTCGTAATAAACCTATAATGAGGACGAACTATTGTATTTTAATAAATCGAGTATAATATCAGTGTAAAATCACACAATATTTTTAAAACATGAACAACTGAAGCATAAAACATGAACATAAAAAAAAAAAATTATAGCAAATATTTAATTTAAAAATCGATAAAAAAAGGGTTCTCTTTAGCAGGTTATTCTTCGGAACTACTTATTAGAACATATAAACGGGCTCAAGGTAAATAAAACCATTTAAATTTTTTTTATTTAATATTTAATTATTTAATAAGAACAAATCATCTTTAATGTACAAAAAAATTACTATAGTCACGGTATCATATTTCATTTGCTGGTAAAAAAATAAAAGCCATTTCAAAGTCTATATTTATTTAGAAATTGTTTATCGTTCTACTAGGCTACGGACGAAGTTCTAAAGAACTTTCGCCAAGCTCTCGTGACTTAGCAAACTTAGATACCGTTGAGGTATAATGTCTTTAGACAGCCTGTCGCTGCTCGCGCTTTGCTTGAGGCGTCTTGATATTGCACCGTTGATTACTTTCATAACTTAGCTAACGCGCAACCGGGAAATCTTGTAACCTGAATCTAAGACGATAGCTTTGACTACCAAAGATAAGTTAGACAAATTGTAATCCTTTAATGCAATCACTACTATTGACTTCGAATGACCGTCCGTGGATGTACCAACATAGGTAGATCTATGTAAATATACTTTTTTCAAACTAAGCATCACTTATTCCTAGGAATGTGATATGTATGTATTTATATCGACTGTGAATTTTCAATCTTTGCGGTCAACGCAGGTAAAACTTAAATCTATATATGTACGAGTAGGTATTTTCTTAAACACTGGGTCAGTAAGAAGCAATGCTTACGGGAGCAGGGACTGTAGGAGAATATACTTGTCAGGAACCTAATATCTAGACTGAAATGTTTTCACTCTGTAATTTTGCAAGTTATTGTTGAAGAACCGGTGCCTTTGCTTGCTCTGCGTGGCTTTTTCACACCTCTTCGCAGATTCCGGAGGTCTATTCCTGGCATTCAGTAATCAGGAATCAAGAATCCTGAGTCTAGAAAACCGCTTTTATAGCGGTTTTCAAAGCAATTTTCTTGACGAAAATATTCCGGACCATCGTTTTTTTAATCAATCAAGGTTTTCCGTAGAAAAACTCTCTTTGAAAATCGCTATAAAAGCGGTTTTCTAGACTCAGGATTCCTGATTCCTGATTACTGAATGCCAGGAATAGACCTTCAGACCCGTTCCTAAATCCGACCTTGTGTTTGCATGTCACAACAGGAGGTCGGCCACTCCAATTTTTTGCTTATCTGTAGATAGATAACAGCTTAATCTCCTAGATTTTTTTTTTCAAGAGTTCAATAACATTATTTAAATTAGAAATAAAATTCCTCCAATTAGAATAAACCAATGCTATTAATCCTTTATCCGTAGAGTCTGGAAGACCCTCCTTGTGATGGTATTTTCCCCAAGGTACAACAGGGTCCAATACACATGGTGTGTATAAGTACCTGGTTTTGCACCACAGCCCGCAAGAAACTTCAAAAACCTATAAGGGTCGTCGGACGCCTAAAGGTAGGCGTATGCCATCTTATTTTAAGGTATACGTTCCGCAACGAAACCAACCTAATCTTACCTGAACTCGGAATGCATATCTTCGGGAAAGTGGTGTATTATGCTAATATCATGACGGTACTTGTCGTCCAAAATTGTCCGTGTTTTCTATCCAGCTTAATATAGCCGTGCTCATAAAGGGAAGGTCCTGGCATGGCACCTAATTCCTTCGGAAATGTGGTGTATTGGGCTAATAGCATAACGGTAGTTGTTTGGTAATAGCCATCCATGTCAGATTGCATAAAAAATGTGTGGTATTAGCCATCCATATCAGGTTCTACAGTTTGTACAGCTCGTGGTGTAGAGACTAGAGGACTTGCCTTTCATGCGAGAGGTTATGGGTTTAAATCCTAGCCCCAGACATTTACCACTGTATTTCTCTTTCTGAGTTGGATAAGTGCACTTTGTTACAAATACGAGCTTTTCCATGGTTTGGAATCCATCTAAAACTGTAGGATGCACTCCACTTCCACTATTAGGTGGCAGCTCGCCCGGGGTCCATCCAGTTCAGTGTGGCCGTACTTATTTAAGGAAGGTCCTGGCATGGCACCTAATTCTATTGAGAATGTGGTGCATTGGGCAAATATGATGATAGTAGTTGTGTGACAATAACCATCCATGTCAGGTTACAAAAAAAAAACCTATCCAAACTCAATAACTAAATGAGCTTATTCAGTAAGATCAAAAGTTTCAATAATTTAACCGTGCAAAGTGTATGAAATTTACAAGTTTCCTGCAATTTAAATACATTAAATTTATAATGTCTCCGCCTCGAGACTATGCAGCTTCATAATACACCAAAAAATACAAAACTGTTCGTGGCGTTTTTTTATAAAGCTGCAACTCGTTTTAAATTTTAAATTAAAAATGTAAACCCATAAAAAGCCGGCGGAGGAAAGAGTGCATCGCAACTAAATCGAGCTGGACAAACAATGTTGACACTTTATGAGAGTAGAGCGCTCACATTTTGGAAACTATGTTGGGTTTTTCGCAAATTGCCAACAAGTTTGCCTTTTTAAAGTGAAATTTCAACAGAGATTGTTCCGGAAAATTATGAGTAGGAAAATTAATTATAGAAAATATTTGTCAAACCATGCCTAACATTAACTATAACCAGAGCTGGCGCACTTCAGCCTTAGACTACATAAAGTGAACGTTGAAAAAAATCCGGCGAAATTTGCCAGCTTTCTTCCCTGTAATTGCTAAACTCTAAACTGCACTCAGATCTTCATATTTTATCATATTTCATTATAAAAAAACAGAAACAACAATTATTTCAAATAATTTTAAATCTGCCTTTCAAGTTTAAATTGTGATCTGAAAACAGCACTATAAATAGGCGAGCAAACGTCCTAGTGCAAATCAGTTTTACTTATTCACACGGAAATGATGGACGTAAAATATTCACAACGCGTGCGAGTGAGGGTTGTGACACAAATTATAGTTACGTTTGGATGTGTTCGCTGACAGGGAAATATTCTATCAATATCATAACCATTCCCTGTCCTCTCGCATCACAAATTGATGGATGATTAAAGTTAGGTGCCCAAGTTATGGAACGTTTAGGTAAGAGAGGTCCGATCTAATGGGAAATGTATGTTTGGAAGACTTGGCAATTCTGTGCTGTAATTGAAGAAAGACGAAGCAAATTTAAGAACGAAATTCCTAAATAACCTACACAAACGTTTGCCTCAGGGAGACAACTTATTACCTCTCTCCACCACGGTTTCTTTAAGTTTGTTCGCTAGGGGTAGTATGGAGCAGTTTCTTAGTTCTACCCAAAAATACTAATCCACCAAATAGCGGAAATCATAAATATCCACTAACAAATCATATGTATCAAAGGGGTGTTTGAGTTAAGGTACATGGCGACACAGTTGTTTGTAGCAATTTATGGTATATTCTGTAGTCAGTATTATAGCATAAATACCCTCCCTTTTTTCACAAAAACGGGTGATTTATTTAAATTTACAAATCGATAATTTGACGTGAGTGCGTGCTTAAAAATATTTATACATTTGAAACATATGTAGTCATTAATTTCGACACTGTTCAAATGATTTGACCATCCAGAAAGAAAATACAGGAGAGGCGACCTAAAGTCATTGGTATTCCGGCCGGTAGCGCCGGCCAGTCAGTTCGCTTTTAAACTCACAAAACTGCACAGGACGTCATTTATATAACATTCGATGTTGGGCGTCCAGAAATGTATTTTATCGATGGGTTTGATAGACTTTTGAACCTTGCATATGTTTTATGGGGACATATAAAACGTGTGTATGTCATATGGTAAAATTAGCCACTCAACTGCACGATGAGGCTGGCAATAAAAAACGCTGTTTGAAAGTTATGTAGCCTTTTGGAATTTTAAGGCTGGCAGGTCTTATAAAATTTGTTTTTAGTAGAAAAGCGTAAACTCATTAAACCCAACAATACTATTATTATTTTACCTTTTCAACTGTGGAAAACTCATTTATTTTATAACCAGCTTTAATTTTTTTTGCGACATGTGATGCTCATATTTGAAGTAATATTTTACCGTGTTTTTGTCTAGGTATGTTCGACCACTGCTTCTTCTTTTTTTTTTTCATTTGTAAACTCAACTGTGAGAATATGTAACTGGTGTTTATTTTTATTACTTTGTTAATTCACTTTATGTATGAATGCACTGTTGTTTCTCCGAATGAATAAAATAAAAATAAAATAAGATACATTTTCAAAACTTTTTCTGATGAATATAAAAAATTCCTTATATATAAAATATAAACCATTTGGTTTAGGTTAATTTTAAATTAATTAATCTTGAATGGTTTGAAGTGATTATTTTGTATCTTCCGTAAACTTGAATTTGTAATTCGTGGCGTAGATAGCAAATTAAAAATGTTTCAAGAATACTTTTTCAAATAATCTTTGTCATGATATTAGCTAAACAATGCGGAACGATGTAGCTACAATATCAGGAGCTTTATGCACTGAACTATATTAAACTGGATGGGTCCAATCCAATTGTCTATTGGCTCCGGCTTCGGAGTATACATTTTCTGTGCCAGTGTGACATTTTTTTGGCCTGATTTAAGTGAAGTTCCACGTTAAAAAATATTAACAACTCTCGGCCCTCTAAGATTTATACATTTACCTAGCTCCTAAACCACGTGATTTCATTTCTAAGAATACCTATTCCGAAATCATGTTACGTGTGATGTTGGAGCGTGAGCACTCGCCTGCTAACAGCCCGACAGACGTTTGATGGAGTGGCTGCGCCGCTGATGAGATGCTGACAGTTTGACATTCAGCTCAAATACTAAAGGGGAGAATAGCTTTGAAAATATGTATCCCATTTGGAGCAATAGGTAACCTTTAGTATAACGTCCGTGTCATATTTACTGAGCGTTGTTTGGATGTGGTTAATTTCCGCAAAGGTATCTACTGATTCTTTAATGATCTATCCATAATATATAATCTGGTTACTAATGTAAGACCCGGTTCTTTTATGTTAAGTGTGGCATATGGAATACGCCAGCCCCTCATATTAGAAGTACCCGGCGAGACCCATGGGCTTACGGGGCTGCCCAAAACCTTGCCGGCCTGCCATGTGCTTCTTCACACCATGTTTGAAAAACCCTAGGTTATACTTTTGGGGAAGTACCTCGGGAGGGAATGGATTCCATAGTTTAATGACATTATGGATAAAGGTTCCAGTGGATCGGTTCTTTCTAATTTCGGGGCTGTGAGCAGCGAATTTCAAGCCTGATCTGATTAGCGATGGTAGAAATGAGTAGTACAGATACATCGACGTCAATGAAAGACTTATACGCCTGGTTTCACCACCTCGAGCTACAAAAATCCCAAAGTTACCTTTCGGTTACACCATACAAATGTACAATGTAACCGAAAGTTTACAATCGGATTTCAGGTAGCTGGAGGTTGTGAAAACGCGGGGTAATCATGCATAATGCAAAATGTCTGTTGCACAAAAGTTAATCATTACGTGAATCGCGAGCGCTCATTGTTATTTCTACCGGCCCAAAGACTAGCGTAACAGTGTACGACATTAAACAAGATTAGGAAAGTATTTTCTATTCCTTGTAGCTTCGGAGCCGGTGATAATATGAGAGATCTGTTTTTTTTATGTCAAGCGCGGCATATGGCGTACGCCACGACCTAAAGGTGCCCGACGACGCCCATGGGTTCTCGAACATTCAAGGAGGCTGCGTAAACCATACCGGCCGGCCAGGCGATTCTTCACACCACGTCAGAAGGACCCCAGGTTTTAATTTGGGGGAGATACCTCGGAAGGGAGATCATTCCATTGTTTACCGACCCTATAAATAAGGGATCTAGAGGATTGGTGGGTTCTTATTTTTGGGATGTCGACTGTGAATTTGTGCATTTTCTGCCTGTGTCAAGGAAGGCGTTTTGCAGCTCCGACGAGCTCCTACTACCTTACTAGTTGAACTTAAGTTAGTGACTATGATTTTAAGAAAGGAAAATTTTATCGTGTTCTTATTTTTATATGAAAGTGCTATAAATTAAAATTCAAAAACGGTTTTGTTTTCATTCGAAAAAATAATCCCCCCTATGAAATTAAAATTATAAGCATTTCAGCGATTACTTAACAATTTATTGAATAAAAATCATGTTCTAAATATAATTCAAAAGAAGGATCAATTGAATCCTGAATGAATCTTTTAGATGAAAATAGTTTCAAAGCAGCAATTAAAAATTGTCCGTGTTTTCCATCCATAATGTATCCGTGTTCATTAAAGGAAAGGTCCTGGCATGGCACCTAATTCCTTATTAGAATAATTAGTAGTAGAGTAGTAGAAAAATAATTAGTGTATTGGGCTAATAGCATTACGTTAGCTGTGTGTAATAATATAATCCATGTCAGGTTGCATACAAATAAAAAAAAAACTCTTGAGCATTTGTTGAAAAAAGAATAAGGCTATGGATAAAAAAAAATCTGATTAAAATAACTAAATATTTCCTTTCCTTGCCACAGCAATTATGTGTTTGTTAATGCCAAAACGAATTCAAATTATTTATTTTAAATTTCAGTAACTGTGATTTTTTATTGGGCAAAGAAACAGAATGGCTTTTTCACCCGCACGGGTGTCAAATAATAATGAGTATCTGTTTTCCGAAATGATTTCTAATCAGGGGAGATCATAACGGGAGCCTTTATAACTCCTTTGTCTTCATGAACAACACAAGATACGTCTGATCCTGAAATTCTCATTATCATTTATATTCAAGGATTTACTAATCATTTTTTAATGAGTATACGAATAGTGAGTACTTTGCACACTTTTGAGTAACTGATGGACGATTCATATAATAAAGCAATTTAAATTACAATGAAATGCATACCTTTGCCTTTTAGAGGTGCCAGGTGAAACGTGGTCAAAATTTCACTAAAATGTGTGCTTGTATAAATTACGCTTCAGCAATCTGTGTCTTTACTACGGTTTTCAGTCGATTATTATCGGTGGGTAATTGTGCTAAGATGGTTTGACACATGCAATGAATGGATAATGAAAACATGACGAAACACATTTACAGAGCAGAAGTGAGCGGAAGTGTCGTGCCCGGGCGTCCTAGAAGAACGTACCGCAACCAAATCGATGTTACTCTTCGTAAGGTCTGGTACGTAGCACCCGTAATCATAGAGCATGTATGAAAATATGTATATCTAAGGTGTGCTGTGATCGTACCGTATGGCGCTCTATCATCTCTGCCTACCCCTACGGGAAAGCGGCGTGAAGGTATGTATTCATGTAAGTTATGCTAATGTTATGATAAGGTATTTATGCATGCACGATTAATTTGCGAGGTTATTTCTTAGGCAACTTTTTACCTCCTCTTTTTGTTTAATATTTTCATTCCAATAATTCATCTAAGTCACGTGATTTCAATGATTTTTTTTTATAATAAAATTTATCAAAATAGATGTATTTCTGCTATTACCAACCCGATATAATATAATTATACATTTTAAACTGAAACGATACGGGCAAGTGCGTGATTCCAGACAATATGCATATGGGACTCTTTATAGTTAAATACTTGGTATTTTTTCTTTCATTTATTATTCAGTCCTTCATTTTTATACCGCCCAATAGTCTTCTTTCTCAATATTCATCTAATATCGTCTTCAGATTACACGGATCCCTCGGTCAGCTGTTTTCTACTTCGCTTAGCAAAGCCTCGCAAACTAAGTACTTTTATTGAGAAAATTCTGTCTTGTAATAATCCGTCACACATGACGATACAGGCCTTTGGGCGATTCAAGAGGTTATTTTATTTAAAATAGGTTCATAACCAAAAGTTATTAAAATGTACTTATATCCAGTTACAAGAGGTAACTTTTACCACTGAAAAAAGAACAAAAATGATTGTAACTTTCTTGTACGACATAGTGTACTATAAACCAATAAAAGTTGTTTTTTTTAAACTAACTAACTTTATGTATTTTAATGGATAAGACATTACCGGTATCTCGTTAATTTGAGTTTCAGCGACATCTACACTTGAAGCATTGCAATAAGATTTTAAAAATAATCTGAAAAAGTATCCTCCTTGTAGTATTAATCCTTGCTATTAATGATAAATTTTACTGCAGCCAAGGTAAATATAGGGAAACCTAATAACTTTAGGTTGTCTTCACTCAATATTTGGGCAAATCAAGGAAAATCTTAATAGGTGTAGAGTTCAATAAATGACACTAATAGGCCATCTAAATATAAGTCACTGTGAGGTTTCTTAAATAAACACAGTAAATAAACGTATGCTGCATCATTAGTTCACGATTTGGTGTGCAAACACATTTCCACCCACGTCGATCCACACAATTTACAGCACGCGACTTCACAAACTGCGGCCGGCTTTATTCAAAAGTGGGATCAATTTCGTAGCCTCAGATTACCGTTGCACAAGCCCATATCTGTGAACCATATGAAGGGCATTTTTTAATAATGATTTTTTAATAGTTAGCTGCTGCATTTGTATCGAGAATAACCCCTTGCAGTGGTGTAGGCATTGATATTAACATTCTGTATTTGTAAAATGGTTAGCGTCACATTTGGCGAACGCCAGACGCGCACCTAAGGGATGCTGGCGGCCTAAAAGGGTCCCGAATGCGCCCATATGCGGGCTTGCAAACTTTTTCGGGAACCTCGAAAAACATGCTGTTCGGTCAGGTGATTCTTTCTCCTGTGCTTCGACCTCAGGTTAAATTAGGGGTATTACTTCGTTTTTAAAAACATTACTACAACTATTTGTGTAACGTTCTATTTTCAAAACTATTCGGCCAATGCAACATATTCAAAAATATCTTTGTATTATTTACTAAAAAAATGATACAAAATTATCATAATAATTGACTATAGGTGATTTATGTTCTAAACGCTGTCAAACTATTTAACTTTACGGCAACCTCTTCTTTATCCACCTAGGTTTCGAATTTCAAATTATCAATTTTATTAATTTTTTTCAAAGTGAAAAATTTATATGACATTTTTATCTACATTAATAGCAAAATAATTTAGTTCCGTCGACATTTAAAGTATTCACGCAGAGCCCATCTTAAATCTAATCGAAAGGTGTGGCTCAGTGTTCGGTAGTTGTGAACCGGTGCAAAATCAATCTTACCCATATCATCTGACAACTTGTCAAAATAGCGAGACAAGTCGATTTTTTCCCTTTCTTCCAGAATGTACGAGTGCAGAATGTATGGTTCGGGAATATGATGGATTTTTCCGAGTAAATTTACTTACGAACGTTTGCTCTTAAGGCTCAAAATCGGAGTTTTGGTAATCATTCGCACTGGACCTTGATTAAGTGCCAAATATTAACATTAAAGTTGCATTTTATTCTTGCTGAAGATTAATATGTGATTTAAAATGTTTCTTTCTTCTACAGAGACGTTTTATTAATCAGTATTCAACCTTCAATATTTTTCAACTTAATCTCTAATTGAAATTTACAGGATATGTCTAAATGCTCATAATAAAAAAAATGTTTTTTTACAAAAAGACAATTATTGGTTACTAGAATCCGTATAATAGGCCCTACATTTGTGGGTAGTTGCACAGAAGATGATACTACGAGGGACCAACGGTAGGCAGCAACCATCTCCGGTTTCGTGTTTCGTGTAATTTTTTTTTTTTTTTTATGCAACCTGACATGGATGGCTAATACCACACAACTACCGTTATGATATTAGCCCAATACACCACATTCCCGAAGGAATTTGGTGCCATGCCAGGACCTTCCCTTTATGAGCACGGCTACATTGAACTGGATGGAAAACACGGACAATTTGTAATTGCCGCTTCGACCATCTTTTTATCCAATGCGATGGTACCAACCCGGGCGGGCTTAAACCCTACCACCTAGTAGGGGAAGGGGACCTACAGTTTTACATGGATTCCGAACCATGGAGCAGCTCGCATTCTTGACGAAATGCACTTATCGAACTTAATGATATGTAGCTGAGGTAGTCTGGGTTAATTCCTCGTTAAGTATAGTATATTAGTGATGACCCGTGATATAGAATATAACGTATCAAATTAAATCCAAGTAATACGTAATTACGTAAGTAATAATAATGATATATTAGTATGTACATATTTATTGTATAATGAAGGTTTTGAATCCATGGGCACCCGAACTAGTTTACACTGTGTGTAAACTACTTACATCCGAACTACTACTTCCGAACCTTGCTAATAAATGTGGTACTTAGCTGCCAGGACTACATTTCCACGTTACTATAGGAAGCAATCCGAAGACTGAACAATTAAGATTGTAAGAAAAAAGAAAAATGAAACTTTGTTATAAAATCATGTGTGCGACCATCTCGGTCCGCCTGTCTATCCCACAGCCTACATTTTCAAAAACTATCGGATGCAGATATCTTATTGTTCTGCACGGATACAGGCTCGAGCGGAAGGTCGCGCTGCCATACGTCAGGGACCCGAGCGCGGGAGGGATGGAGGGCGCGAGGGAGGTGAGGCGCGACGCGTGACACTGGCAGGCGTAGGACCTGCCACTTACTCGCGGCAATCGCATTAACGCGCCAGCTTTATTCCGTTCGGCTGTATGTATAAATCTAGCCAAATTTATTGCAATTTAAGGTGTTCCTCCCTTGGAAATACAACTCAACCCGCTCGGCTGTAAGGTTCAGATTCAGTGGCGGAGTTAATATTTATGTTGCTCAGGTAAAGATCACCGCAGTTTAAATGAATATGGGTTTGTATCGTTAGGTGTAATAAATGGGAGTAAGAAAATTAATTAACGCTTAATGGAAATGGAGTGTCGAGTTAACATAATGACGCTTATCTCTGCAAGCAACATGAACATGTATATGTAGTTAAAGTATCTCACGGGACATTGAGTTTTTGTATTTTTTTAGATTGTAGGTATTTTGAGAGGAAAATAGTCAGTAGCCGCTTTAAATGTAAAGAAAGTCGAATAGAACATTTAATTTGTCGTATTTTTCAAACAGTTCTATGCAGACGTCCAATACAAAGGGAGGAACTGGCATGGCACATACTTTATTTGGAAATTCAGGATGTTATTTTAATATCATAATAGCAGTTATGGAATTAACCATTCATGTCCTATTCCATAAAATAAATCCATGAAATCACTACTCTCGCTTAAGCGCGTCAGTTTTTCAAAATGCCTTAAACCATAGAAAATAGGATGCGCATGCTAGGTCTGTGCCTTAAACATTTTGTGAATGTATTTTTCTGATAAATTATTGTGAGACAAATAGTTACCTATTGAATGCATATAAGGTTTATTTATTTAATACATTTTATATATTCGTTAAAAGAATTGAGTTCTTTGGGATCATAATTTTTCGTGTTGAATGGGTATTCTTGTTTCTATTAAATTGTTCCGCTAAATTAACAATGACATCCAAGTTACAATGGTCGCTTTGTTGATTAATCTTTTTTAAATTCAGATAATCAAAACAAAATGGCAAGAGACTGTAGAGATCTTTCAAAAAAAATGTCTGACCACATGTAACAAATATGTGCAAGAGTTATAAATAAAATTCAAAACCAATGTATTTGTGAGAACAGCCAAATATACAAGTGAATATCTAACAATTTATATAAATCAACCGATTATAATATAACAATACGTTAAAACCCAAAGCGATCAGTAACTAAACACAAGGGGTGAAAATAATCAAGAACCTTTTTGTGAAACTTTCTACTGGACTGTTACTGGCGGACCCGCGTAAAGAGAAAGTATTTTTACACCACATTAATGGAGCCAGGGAAGTTAAAGCCGCAACATCAAATTTTAACATTTTCTGAAAATATTAAATGTATTCTTGATTTAACGCAATGTTAATTAATTTCCAGAAAAATATAGCATTTCTGCAATATAAAATAATTAGAAAGTGTAGAGGAAGTATTTTTTGGATCAATTTTTCGGGATAGTGAAAATAAACACCGACCAAAACAAATCGGATTCGTTTTCAAAAAAATGCGTGAGAAAAAATTCCATATTTCTATTATCGATGTCGGAGTATACGCTCGCACGTAGAGGACAAAGAGAGACCAAATAATTTCAGGAACCAATAATGTCACCCCAATATAATCATGTTAAAATTCATCTTTTTTAGTAAAACAAATGACAAAATTAATGTTTTAATGCTTTTAATATTATAATGTTAAAATTTTTACTATAATACATAATGCAAAATGCCGAACGAGATAAATCTCTTTGAAGGAGTTGGTCGCCTTTGAGCCTCAAGCATTAATAAAAAAATATATCATAATCAAACCCTCTATGAGCCTCGTGAATTATTCTCAAATTCAATGTAAAATCATTACATCATAATAAAATAAAAACAATATGGTTCCAACAATAACCGAATATTCCTTGGTAATTTGGATCAAAAATGGTACATAATATTGTGTAGAAAGACTTAAATAGATCCATTACCTCCATACAATATTTAATGTGTGGTATGATATCGTCCTTTTTTGCTCCAAATATCCTGGTTGACGTTTGGACCAGAAGTCCGTTACCATAACGTTTAAGCATTTCGTCTTTTTAATACAATCCTCAAAATATTTTTTTTTTCGTGTAGATATATTTGATTACAATCAGTGGTGAACATTTCGAAACTCCACGTGAGCAAGTATGTGATCCGCTCCCGTAGGTTGCGCGGCGGGAGGGTGAGGGGAAGGGGGGAGGGGGGGGGAGGCTCGCGGTCCCGCGCTTGGACATTGTTATGCTAAGCAGCCCTCGTAAATCCACTGCTTTGCATAGCCACGATACATTTTAGGCTAGTTAAGTGCCTCCTCTGAATGTTTGCCGAGCCCTTACCACTCCCACAGCTGAGATTTTATTTCGAAACATACAACACGCACCTACTATAATTTAACATACGCATTTCGCTTGCACCCGATGAAAATGTCTGAATGTATACTTTTAAATCAGTAATGATTTACTGTTAATATCAACAAGAACTTACTATGAATCGACGGATCGTGGACTTAGTGGAAGTCAGCTCGATATAACGTAGCACACAGTTTCGAACGGCACGGAATAGGGTATCTGGGTACCCAGTGGTTGAATATGGTTGAATATGAAATATGGAACGAATGGGTGACGAAGAATGACGAAACAAATTTATAGAGCAAATGTGGGCGGAAATGTTGTACCCGGGAGGCCTAGAAGAACGTACCGCGACCAAATCGATGTTATATTTTGTAAAGGTCAGACACTTAGCATCCGTAATTGTAGAGCATGTATGAAAATATGTATGCCTGTAGATGACGTGAGAGAGGTGTGCGGTGATCATACCGTATGGCGTTCATCATCTCTGCCTACCCCTTTCGGGAAAGTGGCGTGAAGGTATGTATGTGGAATGAAACAGCAATAGGCTGTGGGGAATTTACATATTGATTACACGTATCGTGTGCAATATTATGGAATTGCGTGCAAAGCTATTTACAGATCTCTTTAAGTAGTTTTAATTGAAAACAAGAGGAATATTTTTTTTTACTGATTTGATACATTTTTTTAAAATATTATTGGTGATTTTTTGTTCATCATATTAATGTAATTGTGACAAATCAGATTGACATTTGTTGTCTAAGGACGAAGTAAAGAAATATTATAAATATGTTAAATTAATTTCCTAAAACAATACTTTTATTTAAACGACGTATTGAAGTATGTTAAAATTTAAATAAAAATTACGAGCTCTACTGAAATAGTATAAATACCCAATCGAAATAATCCTTTAAATGTGAACATTTGAAAGAGAAATATAATCAAACATTAGGTCAAATCAATCTGGAGAAAAAGTTTCCTAGCCCTTATATGTGCACAGTCACCTGATCGTTGCGACTCACCCCACCTGAAGCTGTAATCAAACATCCATTTATCATTGTGTACACCTACACAGAGGTACACCTAGAGCGATGCTTGCACGAAAGCAAAGGGTAGCAAATTTGCCTAACAATGGTAGGATATTAGACAATCCTATTATTGTAAATTTGACAAGTACTGAAACGTTATGTTTGCCATTATATAAGCATTAGAGTCGCTTTTGTACAGCCGCTGAATCGAGAGACTTGCTATGACGGCGGAGGACCAAGTAAGTTCATGTCAGCTAACTTACCCGATACCATACATGCGAAGTGTAATGTTTTTTAAATTGGTTTTTTTTATGTAACTTACTAATGTTATAATACCACACCTACTGTAAACATCAGAGTGGTCAAGATATTAACTATAATTTATGTTGTATGTAACCGTAAATGGATGACTAATACAACACCTACTCCCAAGATACTAGTCCAATATACCATATAGGAAACAGGTGCCATGCCAGTGCGTTAGCCTAACACACGACTTCGGAACTACGCACAATACCAGTACTTTCTTTATTTCACGGTTAAATTTAAGTGGATGTAAAACGTGGACAATTCTTGTTGCCGCTTCGACCATAACTACCCGAATAACCGAACCTTCATCGTGGAATCCGAAATACGAACGAAAAAAATCCTTCGTCGGTGATGCAGGGGATGAAAATCTGTGGGACCACTGGCATCCTTTTTCGTACCTGAACTTACGCAGCACAAATACCGCAATTTTTTTTATACCCGTGCCGGTTGCAGCCTTATAACGTCCCTAATCTTTTTAATACCTGCAGTGGCTCTTTGAATAACTAAAGTCTAAATTAATGTAATTTTTGAATAGCAATGCTTGTTCTCAGATTATAAAATAAATAATATTTATTAGTGAGATATGCTTTATAATGAATATACTATTTAAATTATTATTTAGTAGTTCCGCCGGTTTATAAGGTTCCGACGCCACTGAGTCAAGTAAAAATATAAGAAAAAAAATCAACCGTATGCTTTGCCTTCAACAACGAGTCTTACATAACTCGTCCCCAGTCTAATATGAATAAACATTTCACCTATACCCCCGACGGGGTAAAAAGATTTAGTTAAATGTTATTTGATCAGGCGCCAGTACCCCCTTACGCTAACACCGCGTTTCCACTGGCAGGGACAAATGGAGGGCACGACTAAATATTTTTGTTTCTGTAGTCATTGAACACTTTCATCTGCCATTACTGCGACTAATATCTTCCATGATGATTACCACGTTATGGAAAGCTTTTTTTATCGCCATGTTTGTGGACCTTATTTATTGACTTGTATGATATTCCTTTCTACACGTGAAACAGACATTTTAATAATTATACAGTTCCTAGATCGAAACCCATTTAAAACCATACAATGATAAAAAAATATGTGTTACTGTTCTGTTTAAGCACCGTTCAAATTCAATCATTTATTCAAAATTAATGTTTTACGTTAATAATCTACAAACGAGCCAAAATTTTAGTTAGTCTAAAAATTATTTCACATAGTTATAAAAAACATTAAAAATACAGAAAAGCGTTTCTGGAGGGCCATTGTTACCGCCCCAGACAGCATCGGTGTCCCCCCCCCCTGCCTCCTCCCTTCTCTGCCTCTCTTGGCAATGACCAAACAAAAGAGCCTACGAAAAATGAGAAGAAATCCCTGTGAGAAACTTAATTATATATTTCTTGGTAAAAGTTTTACGTCCCTGACTTCACAAGAAGTAGTAATAAATTGCTTTTTAATTTCCTTAATTGAATTCACGATTTTATACTATTTAAATGTACCTAGCAATAAATTTCAACAGAATTATTATTCTGGAAGAGGATGGAAAGATGCCGAATTTAGCAAGAAGATGTAAATCAGTTGAAGGTACGTGAATTACAAGATTTATAACTTTTTTGTGAACTGGACATGGGTGATTATTATTTATTGTTTCGGAATAATCACCATGCATGCATAGACATATTTCGTTATAAATAGGTACACAAATTGACATGCATTATATATTATAAACGTTAAGCTTAACATTATATTCTGTTATTATTTCTTATATTAAAACTTCTATCATCATTATTTATTATAATTCAAATATTCAAAGTAACTTGTCATAATACTAGCCTAAAAGCGCGGTCTCACTTCTTCCTTTCGTTGATCGTTTTCAACTATTGCTCGAAATATCCCCGTGTGATATAGCATTCGTTCGGAAAGGTTCAAACAATATAAACCGCCATGTCTTTCGCCACGTATTTATATCCACTGGCTACAACACTTAACTAAAATAACCGTAATAACAGAACCCCACTGAACTCAGACATGAACACATTAGCTTACAGAGGTTGTTCTGAACTCGCATCGCAGCGCCACCTATCTGATCAAATTGTGAATGTGAATTTCAGAAGTTTATGATACAGAATAAATAAAATTTGACAACTTCAAAGTTACTTCATAGCCTTCCATTTTTAATCGAAGAAAATAATAATTAGTTTAATGATTGCATTTTTAAATATGTATTATACATAAATATTTGTGTCTAACAAAGCGAGGACATGAGTATAAAGTATAGATAAAAAGGGAGGAGATATGGCATAGAGCGCGCCTACAATGGGACCTGCTGTCTCCAATTTTCAAAAACTACCCATCCCACTTAAGCATACATGCCACATGAAAACATATGCGCAGACGTATTGGAGGGTTTGCGTGGGTGGAAACTGACTTAACAAACGCATTTATAAAGCACATTTGCGCGCGGTCGCGATATTTCGACTGTGTGGCATACGACGCGCCGTCGGATTCCCATACAATGAAATGGTCATTTTGACCATATAGCGGAGTCACGATATCGACCACATGACACTTTTCCTACCTTTCTATTCAGTGGTATAAAGTACAGATATGTTTAATTTTCTGTTTAAAAGGGTCTTTATTGTGTTTTTTTTTTAAGATTTGACATCCGAATCATGATGATGTTCACACATTGTTTTGAAATATGTATTTTAATTAACGTTTTCATAAAATTCGGCTTGAAGAGGCAAGTGATAATCTCATAAAAGTGAAGGACATAAAACACTATTTACAAATTATTCAAGAAAAATATTCATTTGATTGAAAAATAGTAAGGACGACTTACAGGTGAGTCGAGAGCACTATCACTGAGCCTCTTTCCTTTTCTCTCAACATAAAATAAACAAAAGATAATGTATTAGATTCAAGTCTCTGCTACTTTAACTGTTAATTTTACACCTGTTTGCGCAATGTTTTGATGCTCTGTATCTGTCTGTTTTATTTTGTGTTTCTTGGGAGAATAAAATGAATTTGAATTTTAATTTTAATTGAATTTACAAAAATACAGGCGCGATGAAATTAAAATTTTCATTAGTGTAAAACCTATCCTACAGTAAATGTATAAACTATTCTAACGCTCGACTCATCTTTTGCTTTGAAATCATCTCTATATCAGGTACCAATCTTCGAAATTTGTCAGCACAAAGCGAAGCTCAACTCAAACGTCATAATGTTTTAATGTCAGCTCATGTTATCACGCTGGTGCCAACACAGAGCTTCGCTGATGCAGGTATAATGGATATTATTTTTACTCGGAGCGCCCATTTATTATTTTCAGTGCAACGTAAACGGATTAAGTCCGCTCACGTATTTCTAAAGCTCAGTTAAGATGGAATGTTGGTCGAAGGCGCTGGAACTGTAGGGAGTTGCCTGTACTATATCAATGAATGATTTCTCTTTTTAAATTACCGGATTTTATTAAAATTTAAAAACCCTTAATTGCGTAATCTATATAGGTATAAGACGGTATCGTTACTGACTGACAGGTAACTGACAGCCTAAGCATGTAGAGTTTTAAACTTTAAAGGAATATTTATTGAGTTTTGAAAACCAATCAATAAAGTTGTTCATAAAGTGCTACAAACACATGAAGACACGTATTGTTATACAGTTTGTTATGCAACAATAATTTCAATAACATCCTAGTATTGTATCGCATTGAAATTATGTAGTATTTTAAAGGTAAGTATTTTACCTTTTAAATAATGTTAGTAAGAAATAAAAGCGCTTAAATGATCGTTAAATATTTTTAATTCTAATTTACAGTAACGACAAATATTTAATGAAATATGTACTTACGACTTACGTCGACTTACTAAAATATTACCTATACTTTGTTTAATCAAATTACTTAAATGAAAATAAATTGCTGTTAAATCTCCTCCATAGTTGACTCTGTTTTCACCACATAGCAGCCTGGCGGGTTGCAACGCCTTTCCGCTATAAATACTTATTACGGGTCGAAAGAAGCCTTGTGTGCGGCTATTTCTACGAAGCAATGTGCCAAGTTACAGTTAAAGGTTGTTTTAATTAAAAATTTATATTTAATTTAATGGTATAACATAAAATGGACATTCTAGGAATGCGTTTTTTGAAATCGCATTAAACCGATATCTTAATTTATGTAAGCTTTACATCTAATTATGTTTATGTAGTTTTTTCTAAAAGGTGTTTTTATTTCTGCATTTATGAACATAATAAGCTTAAATACATAGTATTAAATCCTAACCGCTTCGAAAAAAAAAATACCGATGTGATGGCCCTATTATGGGACCTATGTACATGGATTCCAAACCATGGAACATTGAGGCATTCATGACGAAATGCGCTTATCCAACTGAGAAATAAAAAAAATAAAGTGGTGCATAAACGGGGCGAGAATTGAACCGTGACCTCTATCGTGAGAAGCAAGGCACCCCGCCCCTGAGATACGAAGTATTAATATTATATAGATACATATATAAGAATGATATACACATATATAAAAATAAGAAGAAAAAAGATGTCAAACGAAAATAATATGTCCGAGAACAAAGAAATAATATTATATAAAGATATTTTGTTCCCTTCACAATAACTTGCTGACCTATCTCAGGTAAATCTTTCATTTTATTCTACTTCACATGTCGACATTGATATCCGTGGGTCCGCTCTTTCTTTGTGACGGCATGAATACTTTATTTGCTTGGAGTCTGAACTACGAAATCTATTCGACTTGGAACTGAGGACTCGACAACTTTTTTTTTACCTGCTTGTTCGAATTTTCCTTTTTTTCATGTCTGATTTTCCGATGCAACCACGGACTTACAAAGGCCTGATGGTGGGCCTACAGAGTCAAGTCGATATAATGACAAGTGGTAATAATGAATTCTATCAGCGTTTTTATTATTTATGTTGTTAATATTAATTTCCTGCGTTAATATTCCTTATCCATTTATTTTTTCTTAATTTATTCTTAATTATTTTTATGTTCATTTTTTCTAGCTGTCTCGGTTGTTGGAAACCAACGAAAACGTAAACATATAAATATTGTCCATTGCAGTGGAGTGAGCTTCATAGTATTCATCAGTTTTCATGAATATGCACAGCGATGCAGGTTTAATTTTGAATTGAAAACTTCTTGAGCATCATTATGATTTGAAACTCGGTGTGATGAAAAAGCGACACTAAAAGAGAAAAAAAATATAGTAGAAGCCTCCATAAATGAACTGAAAACTTCTTTAACACCATTGTGGCCGCGGAGGGTTCTCAGTTTTGCGTTATAAACAAGAGCAGAACTGAGAACTCAGAAGGATAATAATCTTTCCAAATTGAAAAAAATTTTAAAATAAATATCAATATGTTCATGACATATTTGTAAAATAAGTCAGATTTCAAATTCAAATCATGATCAAGACTTCAATCAAAATGTTAAAAAATATCAAGCAATATTCATCTACACTCAATATTAATAAGACAACCTTTCCTAAAATGGATTCAAAAACTATATATCTTTATGAATCATATCATAATTCAAAAGGCTCAGTGGTCAATCAAAGTGGAAATATGTTCCTCAATGGAAACTTGTCTTTGATCAGATCAAGGCAAGATGACCACCCCTAAAATCAAATCAAAGGTTACTTTGATCTATCATGTCGAGATATTGCTTCGAATAATACATACAATTTTATAATAAGGTAAAATGATAATAGATAGATACATTTTGCATAAAATATTAATTGATTACATTTTACACCAACTGTCTTCAAGAATAATATGAATATTCAGTCGATGAACCCGAATACGGAGAGAGAAAATACTTTTTCATATTATTTTTCAAGAGCCCAAGGCGGTTGGAAACTCAATTTCCTTTTTTGAATTTTTTTCCTGTAGCATTATTTGATGGAAAACAGGCTCTCTTTTCTATCACGTGTAATTTTTAAAAATAGAAAAGACGCCAAAGGCTATGTTTGTGAGCTCGTTAACGTCGACAACTAAGTAGAAGTTTGGGGTTGCTATTTTTAATTATAAGTTTGGCATCTTTACATGAAAAAGCTTTATTACAAGAATAATGGTATTTCTTAAAATAATATACACCGCCATGCCTCTACGATAAAGCGATGGGCAGAGGTGTTTATTTTCTGTAAACATACCACCCTTCTGAAATACTATTGTTACAATGATCTACTCTAATATGAAAATTTTCGTCACGTAGTCAAGGTTGAACTAACAAATAATGTTTTCCAGAACAATAGAGTATTTTATACGTACGTACGATAATGTAAAGTGTTCTTAGCCATGTATCAGCAAAGCCTAGGAATTTATATGTTGGGAACCAGGGTTTTATTTTCATGTGCACGACATTCTTACTCGGTGCATTTAAAATGAGCATTTAATTTCGAAAGTGCTCCCTTGTTGGGAAACATAATGAACCTGTGGGCTTACTAGGTGGTAGAGTTCACTCAGTCCGTATCTGTGTCACTGCAATCAATGAATATAAATCAATAGGCGGAACGAGCTTCATATCAGTCAAACGCGGGCTGATGTTAATGAGACAGAATATCGGTGCAGATCGGGCCAGATTGTTTATGTTAATGGTTTATTTAGTTTTTTCAATAAGAAGACTTCCATGTTTTTTTAAGTTTTTAGGCCAAAATTGAGGTGCTACAAATTGCCCTATCATAGACTTTTTATTTAAATATCGAATCGTTCGTTACTGTTAAAAATAGTTGGCTTGAGCCAAAGTCGGTTAAATAGATGGTGATGTCGTGACATTAGAACGTCGCTTAAAAATATATTAATTCTTAATATACTGCAGTTCCATATTCGTTGTTTCGATCCCATCATAATGATCACGAATACAAGAAAACCGGAATTTAATATGTAAAGTATGGTAGACCGTTTTGGGTTAATATGTCAAC
The DNA here is from genome assembly GCA_946894095.1 of Incurvaria masculella. Classification (NCBI taxonomy): domain Eukaryota; kingdom Metazoa; phylum Arthropoda; class Insecta; order Lepidoptera; family Incurvariidae; genus Incurvaria; species Incurvaria masculella. The sequence continues at coordinate 16,112,376 of OX335648.2, read as the reverse complement.
AAAATGGCATTCAATTTGATGTACTTTTCTTTTAGGCCTAAATATTGTTAAGTTAAATCGAATTACAAATTTACAAACATTTTAAAGTATTTTCTGTGCTTGTGCTTCAACGTGTTTGTTTCTGTGGTCATTAAGATTCCAAATGTTAGGAAATAACCGAGTTGAATGAGTAGCAATAAAGTGGTTACGCTATACTTAACGGGAAATGCCGGTTACAAAAGTAAATAAAACTACAGTATCTTCTCGGGCATAAACCAGGACGTTCGTGAAGAGCAAAGGATATTGGAAAAATGAAATAAGGCGCCAGCCGAACGTACGGTTTCGTATTGTAATAAATTGGATTTTCGAAGCTCCGGGAATGTCACAAGCATGGTTTGAGTTGAGAATGTAAGGGATACGAGGGATCCAGTCGATTTAACAACAGATGTTCTTTAGCTAAGTTTAAACACATTTAGTTATTTTTGTGTGTTATTCAAATTGTTTAACGACTGATAAAATATTTGATAACAATAGGTAATCAGAAATATGGTTTGCTATTGTTAGGTATATTCATTAAACTTAGGAATGGTTATGGATTTGATTAAATAAAACAACAAGTACATACTATAAGTAAGATAGAGGGCTTATTTTAGATAGTCAGTTGTGATATATACGGTCAACAAAAGGTGCAAAAAAATTAATTAATTAAGGTTAAGAAAATCTACTTAGCAGGGCTTCAGCCTACAAAGTGGTACGAACTTGTTGAGAGAAGTGCGTCTCTAGCGCTTATTTCAACAGAACTTATTATGTTTAAGACTAGCAAATTGCGGTCCGAGCTTTTGCGGTAAGATCACATACTTCATCTTCTAGTAGTGGATGGCTAATCTCGAAAAAAAAAACACCAAATTTTCGAAGTAGAGTATGAATATTGAATTATTTAATTACTACATATTGCGCAATTATAAAAACCGGCCAAGTGCGAGTCGGACTCGCACACGAATGGTTCCGTACCATCGTACGAGATTTAACAAAAAAATCACGTTATTTGTATGGAACCCCCCTTTAATTTTTACTTTTTTGTTATAGCGGCAAAATAAATACACACTCTGTGAAAATTGCAGCAGCCAACCAATTACGGTTCATGAGATACAGCCCTGTGACAGACGGACGGATGGACGACGGACGGACGGACAGCTGAGGCTTAGTAATAGGGTTTCGTGTTCACCCTTTGGGTACGGAACCCTAAAATAGAAGGCCATGTTTCAGTACACACTATCAAGAGCAGACTTTGTTCAAACATGTTTGAAGAACCCAGGTTATACTTTGAGGGATACACTTAGGCAGGGAATCGATTCCGTTGCTTACTGACCCTATGTGCATAAATAAAGCATCCAGGGGATTGGTGGTTAACATTTTTGGAATGTCGGAAATAAATGGGTGCATTGCCTGCCTATTCCGCCATGAAGACATTATCAAGAAATCAATAAATTAATTAATTTTTAACCGACTTCAAAAAAAAGGAGGAGGGACTCAATTCGTTGGAATCTTGTTTTTTTATGTTTTTAACTTCAAGTTGTTGCTGAGAGACCCTAAAAGGAATGAATAGGTTGCGAAAGTTGGCGAAGCTTTACTTAGGCTGTGGCTTGTCGGTCGGTGGGTGGGGAGGTTGTTAATAATACCTTGGCGCGGTTGTTTACAAAGTGAACTTAAAAGTTGGTTTCCGGCAGCGCTCGGTAAGTTAGCGCTATTAGAATGAGCCATGAGTTTACCGTTTTAATAATGAAATATTTGATTTAGCAGACACATGCATGCCTCAGAAGATACATATTTTTAGGGTTCCGTACCCAAAGGGTGCCAACGGAACCCCTATTACTAACACTCAGCTGGCAGTCCGTCTGTCCGCCCGTCCGTCCGACGGACCATCCGTCCGTCCGTTCGTCCGTCCGTCCGTCTGTCACAGGGCTGTATCTCATGAACCATAATAGGTAGGCAGCTGAAATTTTCACAGAGTCCGTATTAATTTTGCCGCAAAATAAGTAAAATTAGAAAATTATAAGAATCAAAGGTGGTCCCCATAAAACTGAGGTATTTTTTTTGTGTTAAATGTTTTTTAATTTTGAAAAGTGTGTGAAATCCGGCCGCAACTGTATTTTTTTCCTTTGGAATATGTATGGTTTACTTATAAATATATTTTGCCTTCATCCTACCGAAACTCACCAATTTCTTCTGAAACTTTGTAAATAACAATATTTGGTTCTGTTTGTCGAATCTTTGTATGATGACAAGCCTCCGGAGTTGGTCATATTCCCATTTCAAATATTAAATGATTTCGGTGTTTTTTTTTTTTTTTCAAACGTTGTGACCATTCCAAAATGACTTTTTGTACTTGTATGTATGTTCATCTTAGTGTGTGTGTAGCAATTAATGGCTAATCTATGCGTTTAAGCGTCTTTTTAGTTCATAAAATCAGAGTGACGATAAAATTAAGACGCAATTTGAAAAGAATAAAGTCTTTGACATACATTAAATAGATAAAATGTGTTTAAAAACCTTTCCTTAAAAAACATAACACTCCTTTTTACGCAGTCGGGTAAAAAGAAAGGATATAAAAAAAAGAGAAAAAAAAAGATTCCGACGAATTGAGAACCTCCTCTTTTTTTCGAAGTCGGTTAAAAACACAAAACAATAGTACCACCTGTATTAGTAGCTACTATCAGTGCCTTCGCTTACGTGCATTTCTGATTTTGTGCTTATCCAAAACATAAATTTACTATGTATCCACTTAATTTAATCAAAGTTAAACTAAAAAACCTTATATTTTTTAATCAAGCGGACTGAAATGAGATATAAAAGCAGTTAAACCTATGTAAATTTAACATGAATTAAGCTAAGTGAGAATACGTGCAAAAGCATCAAAAAAATATTTTTTTTAGATTCAATGTTAATCGTTTCTATTTCTTACAAAATTACTAGTGATATTATTATTTGTCTAGACTTTCACTGAACACAGATTGTTTGTATTAGGTAAGGTTAGGTTAGATAAGTTAACGCCAATAAGACTGGGGCAGGTATGGTCGCATGCATATTTTTTCTTGTCAATCGTTTATATTTATTACAAAATTACTAGTGATATTATGATTTGACTAGACTTTCACTAGACACAGTTTGGTAATGTTAGGTAATTTTAGGTTAGATAAGTTAATGCGAATAATATTGGGGCAGATTAGGTCACATGAATTGTATTGTGAAATATTTAAACTATTGTTACTATTTAAATTATAAAATTACAGCTTTAAAAAAATACTGCAAGATATTTACCAAGATTCTATCAAATATAACTAATGATTAACAGCAATCAGATTATTGAATTTGACCTAAACAATTAACATTTCTCTCTCGCAAACTACATACTTGGGCATGTAGTGCATGGGTGTGGTGCTCAACGTTACGTTATAGAGCGAGCGAAATTGATTTCTGCAAATGGCCGTGTCAGCAGCAAGATAAATATTCATGAAACCGTCTCGTTGCCACGTACAGATAGACGTTAGCACCCGGCCGCAGACGTGACGCGACTGCGGATACCACTCATCCGCTGATTAACTGCTGAAGATAGACTGTAAAAAATCCAGCCACACATTTTTGTTTATATACTCGTAGGATGGACAAAAATCAATGTGAAAAACGACTTACGAGGATAGACTGACGGCGGATAAGTCGACGGCGCCCTTAATGGGTGGGCTTAGGTTACCCCAACAAGAGCAAGATCTGTTTGCAAAGTATCTCCGTCTTAATTATGATACTCCCATATGAGACGAAGTAATGCATTTTGAACATTAGAATAAAACGAGTGATCAATTAAAATATTATTTTAAATCCGAAATATTTAAATATTATAATGCCAAAGTTACAGTTGTGACTCCTCAAGCATTCTGGGTATGAGATGATTTTGTACAGATTGTCATAAAATCAGGGGGGATGATTCTGAAAGCTTAAACTTTTGTTAATTTTAATCTCGAATACAAAAAAAACTCTTGCAAAAGATTTAATTATTCACCTCAAAGCTAATAAGGATAAGTTATCATTAGATATTATATATTCATTGCATTAATGGAAACTATTTGTAAGTTAACCGATTCGTTTTGAGTTTGTTTCGTTGTTGAGACATGCATGATTCACAGTTCTATGGTATTAATGTTTGCAATAATATATAAAAATAGTACGATAGCAGTCAATGAGATGGCAAAAAATACGTTTTTAGGTTTAATAAAAAAAAATCCAATTACGATCATTATATGTATCGGGATTATAACAAATTCAATGATCAATAGCCAAGAATTTTAATAAAAAACTAAGAAGTTTGATCAAGGTTGGGATATGGTATTGAATTCAGCTAAAGTAAGGTCGTTGTGACGAAAATCATTTAATACAATTATGAAATAATGTTTAAGCAGTGATTTCTTTGAAATCTAACAACCACATTTTTGTTCCTCTAAATGTTGACGAAAGAATTGATTTATTTACAATAGAAAAATATTCACAGCTGGTAATAAGACGTCGTCAGAATGACTCGCTGTCGGCGCGTCAGGCGCTGGGTGGCTAGGCGGCTGAGCAGCCCCCCCGCTCGCCCCGCGACGCTGCCTCCGCCCAACATTGATCGCAGTGAATTCAATTTGCACGTCGTTGAAAAGTTTTCGTGGAAAGTTTATTGATTTACAACTCTGGAGCGGGTTCACGATTTGTCGGAGCCTTTTAATTTTGAAATAAGCTGGAATCCAAGCCCTAGTATTTCGTTTTTGTATGGAAATTTAGAATTTATAAATACTGACATACGTATCATTTGTTTCTTGTTTTTTTTTGGGTTGTGATTTTTAATTGTGAGCTCTTTTAATTAATTATATTTTAAATTAAAAAATAATAATGAGACAGGATGCTAAAAAATATGTTTTATATTCAATAATAAAGCATGTTTAAATCAAATTTATATATGCAATTTAGACCGGCAAACAGGGACTTACTGTCTATCCTCGATATGTGTGTCTTTTTCGTTGGTAGTTTTTTTAAAAATCATAGTACATACTACATATTCCTAAGTTCTCCACCGATAATATTTTGTGATGTAGCCTGCCGTGTTAAGCTGCAACGGATATTACTAATGACTTTACTTACAAAACGATAACATCTGAAATTTCAGTTCTTCTTTGTATCGTACGTGATGCAATTATCCACACATTGCAACGTGTAATGTATCGCTGAAATAACGTTAACAGTTTACTTAAACGACGCCCATTTCACCAATTAGCGATGTTGCTGCTCCGGTCAAGTGGAAGTTTGCCATGAATAACGCTCCCGATGCTCCGAGTATTCCTCAGTGCTTCGACTTCGCTTGCAAATCCCTTTCACAAACATACCAAGCAAATATCAACTCTAACTCCTAATTCGCTGAATTTTAATTTAACCAAACAATGGCGTGAGCGCGCGATATTCAATTTTCGCTCCATCGATGTATTCAAATAATTTGCGACTTTTACGCTCCGCAATAAAGGTTGAAACTGATCAGAAATAACGCCAACGATGTATCTTTTCAGGGTCTGGAGATACCGGGAGACGTAGACACATGGACAGCGATTAAAACTTTCTCAGCTGGAACGATAGCAATCCGAGTGGTTGCACGTCGGAGCAAGTTGGCTTCAATGTTTCGGTGACAAGCCGCATATTTTCATTTTTGAAGCGAAACTAATATGCAGGCGGATTAAAAAATTGGTATTTTTAATAGTAACTAAAATCATAGGATCGCCCGAGGGAACAGTTGGGAAGGAGTGACTCAGAAGCGTCTTCCGTTTGACGCATACACTAGTACTGCAGGCCTATTCCTGGAATTTCCCTTAAACAGCTTTTATAGCGGTTTTCAAAGCATTTTTTTCGACGGAAAACCTTGATTAAATTAAAATACTATGGCCCCCCAATCTTTTCGGCAAGAAAATCGCTATAAACCCTGCTTTTAGAGTTAGGATTCCTGATTACTGATTACGGAATTCCAGAAATAGGCCTGCTGAAAGGGAAGACGGCGGGCAGATACATGCGTAACATACTGTATGCTAGATTTAACGCTCGGATGGGGTGAGGGCAGGGGAGAGGTGGAAGCAGTGGTGCCACGGATTTCTCTCAATGCTGTTTTTTGTTATTGTTTTTTTTAGGGTTCCGTACCCAAAGGGTGAAAACGGAATCCTATTACTAAGCCTCCGCTGTCCGTCCGTCCGTCCGTCCGTCCGTCCGTCCGTCTGTCCGTCTGTCACAGGGCTGTATCTCAGTAACCGTAACAGATAGACAGCTGAAAATTTCACAGAGTGTGTATTTATTTTGCCGCGATAACAACAAATAGGTAAGATTAAGAAATAATTAAAATTAAAGGGGGTCCCCATACAAAAAAAACGTGATTTTTTTGTATACATTTTTTTACGATGGTACGGAACCCTTCGTGTGCGAGTCCGACTCGCACTTGGCCGGTTTTGTTGTTCATCCGGACATGGATTGTTTTCATTGCCGCTTCAACCATAGGATCATCCAATGCGCTGGTACCGACCTGGGCGGGTTTTACCCTACTAACTACTAGGATAAGGTGATCTACATGGGTTATGTGCATGAAGCACCATCTTCACATTATCAATAATTATCTCTTGGTTTATAAAATACAAACATGATATATATCTATTTACGCGTAATGAGCATAAAGACTTATAAGCTTTCGGCATGATGTAAAGTGACTAAAAGAAAAAGTAATTGAAATATTTGCAAAAGCAAAATAATTTTGAATGTATGTATGATGCATAATCATTATGAAATTAACAATTCCCATTATATTTGTTAAATTTTTTTATGAATTGGAAATAACTTCTTTAAAAAAGAAAAAAACCGAATAATGTTATTGCATAAAACGCATGCCTCATGACGTGAATAGAAAACTAAATCAAAACAATCTACAATTACGAGGATTCATTTATCTTTTCAACAACATCCCTTTTTTCCTTGTCTTATTTTGATGCGATTACTATACTTGTAATAATAAAAATTTACATAAAAAAATAAACATGTCAAACTTTTAGTCAAAAATTAAGAACTTCCAAGTTTGTGACACACGAAAAGGCTGGCGTTACGAAGGGTTCCTCAGGAACTGGAACTGTTTGAAAGAGAATACAAAACCGTTCAGAAGTTGTAATAATCAATTCGTGCATACTGGGTGCTAATTATTTCAACCACAAATATCGAATACGTTACGAGAGGAGGTAGTGAATTCACCCGCTCGATTATCTGCTTGGAAATATTTCGTACGCATTCAATTCCCGGCTGCGGTTGCTCGGCAGTCGGCCGCGAATTGAACTGAATACTTGCTGCAACGAATATTTCACATTTCATGAATCGATACCCTACAAATGGCATGGCATAATTTATTGCTATTCTGGTAGAATGTGCTTCGAAACTTCTTGCTCATCATGTCTAGTATCATCTTCACCGTTTCCCACCCGCCGTCTTCCCTTTCACCACTAGTCGTATATGTAAGAAAAAGACGCTGCTTAGGCACTGGTACACTTCTTCTAAACGATCTTATTGATCTTATTGAAAATAATCATTCATCAATTTCATTCTCATTCCACCCATATTTATATCTCACACCCTCTCACTCACCACACACACACCCTCACAAAATCTCTCACTATCATACACGAATACAGATGGAGCAGTCTTTTTAGTACAAGAAGTGGAAATCTGTTATTGGCCTATGTTTTGCATTTTTTGTTATTGTATAAAAGCTATGTTTATGTGGAGAGATGAAAAGGTGGGTCAGGTCTTGAGACCCACGGCTGCGCAGCTGCTCTCCTCTAGTCGTGATTTGAATGTTGTATATGTGTTATCTCGCTCTATATAGTTAGTGCGATATAGAGTTCATATCTGGCTGGTAGCGCCATCGAGCGCCCGCCACGTTAACTAACTTCTGTGCATCGGTTTTTGTTGATGTGTGGCATGTGAAAGTAGCAGCTCTCAGTAGAGGGCGCTAGGTCGCTACATTTATAAAAGCTGTTGATTTCCCAAATTTTTTTTTTTTTCGTTACGCCAGCAAAGAAGTTTCACTTCAGGAACGGAGTCATTGGTCTGACTGGTCGAATTTCAATATCAACCAAATACGTCGAAAAAATTCGAGAAAGTCATTTTTTGTGTAATTTCACAGGTGCCTAGTTGTATTTAAAAATCATGTACTCTTCTCATTCACCTACTTTGTATTGTAATCCGTTCATTTAATCCAGTCTTTGAAAATTCCAGCTTTCTGCAGTATTTAAGCGCTATTCTAGCAGCAAGCCGTAGAAGTTATAGTTCCCCACGAGTTGGACGGAGTTTAAGAGCAGTCAGTTAAGTTGGTGGCTTTTGTGGATGTTAGTGACTTACTCCTGCGACTGCTAAATCTTCCAAAGGATTTACGTTAGTGCGCGCTTTTCCGTTTACATTTCTAACTGTTTATCCGAAGTGAGTTGCTGTCTAGTTCATATTTTCAACGGATATATAAAAGTATCACCACGCTTCTCTTTTGATTCGCGCCACATTTTCGCATTATAATTTTGTCTTCGTGATGTGTGTGCGTCCATAGATGGCGCCACATTCGTTCGACTTCCGCTTATTTCCGCTTAAACTCACGAAAGATAGGTAGTTACAAAATATAAATATATTGGCGAGAATACTAAGCATTCATGTATTCAATGTCAAAAAACCATTTACGAAAAAAGGCTTGCAAAGGTGAGATAATTATGAAATAACTATACCGCAAATAGTTGATAATTATTGTAAATAAATTCCAACGTATTGCACACATCTTCACAATCATTGATATATTCCAGCCTCTTTTTGTAATTTGCAGTTTGAAATTTCATATGAAAAGAATTTAAATCAGAAATAACTACTAAATACCTACTTTGACATAGATTTTGGCCAGTAACTTTCATAAATATGAAAACATTACTTACCACCTCTCATAAAATACCACGAACATCTCAGTTTCTTTATCTATCTGTCTTTCATGTGTGTATGTCCGCTTATAATTCTGCCTAACGCTACAATCTATGTATTACAAATCATAAGATACTAACAGGAGTGCATAATGTTTGAGCCATGTCTATCTTTAATTTCGTATCGTCTATCAGTTGGTAAGGCACAACAATGTTGATTCCTTTCATGTCAGAAGAAGCAGCTAAACCGAATTCCGTACGATCGAAAATTAGCTGCAAAATGTTAGTTGCGGCGCGTGGGGTGAATGTTAGCGAGCGCGGCCGGGCAAGCCACAAGTACAGCCGACGGGGCCTGATGCCGGGGCAGCCGCGGTAAATACTGTAAAGGTATCGTGTAGTTGCGGGCCGGCGCGGAGGGGGGGAGGAGGGTGGGCGGGTAACTTGAGCAAATTGCTCACGAGAGCGGCCGCAACACAGTCTGCGGGCACTCCGGTCACTTCACTGATAATATTAAGTTCGTTATCGTTTATTTGACGCAAATATATGATAAATATGAAAACATTACTTACCAAATCTTATAAAATACCACGAACATCTCAGTTTCTTTATCTGTCTGTCTATCATGTATGTATGTCCGCTTATAATTCCGCCTGACCCTACAATCTATGTATTACAAATCATAAGATACTAACAAAAGTGAATGTTTGAGCCATGTCTATCTTTAATTTCGTATCGTCTATAAGTTGGTAAGGCAGAATAGTAATTCACGCAGTTGGTACACGTCAGAAGAAACAACAAAAACCGAATTCCGTACGATCGCAAATTAGCTGCAAAATGTTGGTTGCGGCGCGTGGGGTGAATGTTAGCGAGCGCGGCCGGGCAAGCCACAAGTACAGCCGACGGGGCCCGATGCCGGGGCAGCCGCGGTAAATACTGTAAAGGTATCGTGTAGTTGCGGGCCGGCGCGGCGGGAGGGAGGGGGGTGGACGGGTAACTCGAGCAAATTGCTCACGAGAGCGGCCGCAACACAGTCTGCGGGCACTCCGGTCACTTCACTGATAATATTAAGTTCGTTATCGTTTATTTGACGCAAATATATGATAAATATGAAAACATTACTTACCAAATCTTATAAAATACCACGAACATCTCAGTTTCTTTATCTGTCTGTCTATCATATATGTATGTCCGCTTATAATTCCGCCTGACCCTTCAATCTATGTATTACAAATCATAAGATACTAACAAAAGTGAATGTTTGAGCCATGCCTATCTTTAATTTCGTATCGTCTATAAGTTGGTAAGGCAGAATAGTAATTCACGCAGTTGGTACACGTCAGAAGAAACAACAAAAACCGAATTCCGTACGATTGAAAATTAGCTGCAAAATGTTGGTTGCGGCGCGTGGGGTGAATGTTAGCGAGCGCGGCCGGGCAAGCCACAAGTACAGCCGACGGGGCCCGATGCCGGGGCAGCCGCGGTAAATACTGTAAAGGTATCGTGTAGTTGCGGGCCGGCGCGGCGGGAGGGAGGGGGGTGGACGGGTAACTCGAGCAAATTGCTCACGAGAGCGGCCGCGACACAGTCTGCGGGCACTCCGGTCACTTCACTGGTAATATTAAGTTCGTTAGCGCTTATTTGACGCAAAATACAGCTGAATGTAGATAGGAAACCTTAAACACAGCGATTACGCATACGCTTTTAGCATAAAATTCATAATCCATTATATGTGATCATCATCCCTTGGTCAGATGCGATGAATGTATTTACGTCATAAAAAATCCTAGACACACTATAAAATGAATTAATTTTCACCAATTTTCTAAAACATAGACTTTTAAAGCAAGCACAACGCGCTCATTTCACGAACAAAGAGTCGCAGATGTTTTAGAGGCTTTGTTTTCAGGTTCGGCGTTGATGGTTAATAGCACTCAACGCTCGGCCCGTTTGCCATAGAATTCTAAACACAATAATGTAATGTATAATATAAATATAAATATTTATAATAAATGTAATAAAACACAATTACGGCGGTAACGCGGGCAATGTCCACATGAAATTTGTTCTTCTTTTTCTCTCCTTATTTCTGTGGATTTTTAAATCTATTAATTTGTCAATGATTATCTCTCTAACCATTGAAACCAACTTTAAACTCAGAGGCGCCCATAGACTTTATATTTTATGAGAGCAAAGCGCCTGCGAGGCAATTATTTGCATTATGTTTGAAATACCCGGATTCTACTCGACGGGGATGTGCATTCGACAGCTTACCTTTAAAAATTATACTAATTTAATACGGGATCGGATGTTTCTTATAGGATAAAATGGTCAGTTAATGAAATAATTTCTGCTTGTTGCGCGCACAAAGATGGTCATCAGAAGGATAACCTACATCCCCTCAGACTTGGAGGGTCGCTAAATTCTGGGATTCTTCGGGGTTGTTAACGAGACGCACAGCTAGGCCCTGTATCTATTCCAAGGAGCCAAACAAGTACTAACCTAATCCATCCTACAGATGCAAACAATACTTCACCCAAGACGCAAAACGGCTTGCACAACAGAACAGCAAGTTCTTGGTCCAGTGTGAAGTAAGGAATACCCGATTTATTCATGTCCAGCCTCGCACTATATTTGAATGTATTTTTTATTGCTACATTTCTTCATTTAGTGTGTCCTTCTTCCAATTCTCCGTACATGTCACAATTAGTACGAAAAAGTATATTTTACTTATTATAAGTAAATCTGTCTTTGGTATTTGAACCAAATTTCCAATAATTGGTTCAAAGTTTACAAATTGTAAACTTTGACAATGTTTCTTAACTGACTACTTTCGTAATATTTTCTTATTGTTTTTCTTGAATTTGAAGTGGAAAACCGGTACGGGGCAAAACTGCGGAACCTGAAATTTCAGCATGCGTTTGACACGCTGATAGTTTCCACAATCCTTTGTATTTCCGCCCAAGCGCACAATATTTTGTTTGCACAAACTTGTCGGTGCGTGCCATATGAACGCAGAAATACGATTTCAATTCATGTGTTGACTTAATCTGCTCAATCATTTATATTAACAACATTTGTTCGAGTGTGGTCGAGTGTGAGAGTGATTAACCTGCGGCTCTGTTACGGTCTGGTCGGAGCGCGGGGACGACTGGAAACCCAGGAACACCACAGGCTGCGCCAGAACAAGTAATTAGTGTCGGGGGCCTCCGGAGCCGCTGCCGCACGCCCCGGGGACGGGAGACGCCGAGGCGGCTGGAGCGACGTGGCGACAGCTTATGAGCAATCTTTGTCGATCCACCATCGATACTTTAATATTTTTAATTTAATGTGACTTCAGTATATTAATATTTGATATTGTTAATTTTTGTTACGATTTTATGAAATAAACTTGTTGCCAAAAGCTTATGTTCACTAGTCTAATGATAATTACTGTTTAGTCCCAAATTGCGAGCCATTGAAATGTAGTTTGCCAGCTTCAGCTGTCAAACAGAAGTGTCAAAGAGAAGGGTGAGTTGGCAATTTTCAGTGGTCGTTGTCAGGTGACTTCACACGTGTCTGGTACAGACCGGCCGACAAGAGCGAATATTTAGAGTGGGGTTTCGCCCAGGCATGGTGTAGTGGCCGGGTAGCCTTCGTACCAGGGTGGAGCCAGGAGGAACCGTCTTCCGCGCAAATGCGCGTGCTTCGAGACGCCGCCGGAACTCAGCGCAACGCGAGGTTTTGTGAGTTCCAGCGTTCGCTCCCAACCCAAATACTCACTGACCAAGTCCTGCCGGCACGGGACACCATTATTCACTACTAATCGCTAATATTTTATGTTTTTTTACATCTGCAGTCAGCTACGCTAATTTTAGGTGTCTTAAAACTGAGGGCGAGCTCGTTTCTACGTGTACTCGACCCTGTAGGTCTAAATTAATACAGCCGCATGTGGTTTTGCATGTGACTGAGTTTACACACCTGGAACACCTGTTACTGCCTGATGGCATATGTATGTTTTGGTATGGAACATGTTGGTGAATCTGCAAAAACTGTGAACTGTGAACTGAAAACTCGCGACTGTTTTAAGAAATATTATGTAGGTACCTAACGAAAACGCATCTTTAGGATAGGAATGACGGAAACAATGGTACGGTAAAAGTAGTTTTACTTTTTAACTACACGTACAATACAAGGCTTTAAAAAGTTAAGTCTGAATAAAACTTAGAAGTTTCAAATAATTTATTACTGGAATGTTGCCCGTAAGGAAATGAAGCCAAATATAGATTTTCAAATGGTTTTGTCTGACGAATAGGAGCAGCGTCATCTAGTTTTGTTTAGAGAAACTGAGTATAAGCCGATCTTCGCAAGACAATATCGCGATGTAAGATAGAGACAGCGCCATCTAGTTCGACGCCCCCTTAAATTATTTGGTCTTATTTATTCGTCTACCAAATTTCATGACATTCCGATCTACGACATGCGAGTTATTGTCGTAAAAACGTTTATACATACATGCAAACGCCGAACTCTTTGCCAAACTTCGCTCTTTCGATAAATAAATAGATACACGCGGTACCAATTATTTAAATCGCTAAATTCATTCGCGTTGAAATAGCGAATGGGGTGGTAAGTCCATGATTCACTTACTCCCTCGCCGGATTGTCCTGTAGCATTGATTCATATACGTAGCAAATAGCATTGCTAGTTACTGAAATCGTCAAACTGTCTAGTTCCAATGCTCGAACATTGACGGCGGCGGCGGTGTGAAGGCTCTTCACCCGCTTGAATAATGGACCGCGTTGACGAGACTTGGTGAGCAGTTACATCGCTCGATAGCTGTCATTTCGGTCCCTGTCGGCCTCTGTCCAGATAAATCAGCTTTAACCTCGCTAGATATCATTGTAACAACGCTTTAAAAATAATTTGTATAATTTTTTTTTAATAATTGAAAACAATTTATTTATTCATAAAGTTCCTTCGTATTTATTAAACATTTAATGGTTCCCTAGTGACGCGGGGACTTGCCTAGCATACCAGAGGTCTGGGTTCAAATTATCGGCTCGTTCGTGCACTATTTTCTTTCTCTTTCTTAGTTGGATAAGTAAATTTCGTCTCGAATGCGCCCAGTACCATCGCATTGGATGAAAAGATGGTCGAAGCGCCTACAAAAAAAATGTCCGTGTTTTCCATCCAGTTCAGTGAAGCCCTGCTTATAAATGGAAGGTCCTGGAATGGCAACTAATTCCTTCAAGAATGTGGTGTATTTGGTTAATATTATAACGGTAGTTTTGTGGTATTAGCCATCCATGTCACGTTAAACAAAAAAAAGTTGTACAATTTAGCTATGATGTGAACAATATTTATGTATTGACAATTATATATGAAATTAGTTAAGGATCCATTACTTATTATAAAAGAAATCTTGAAAATTTTATAAATTTTATTATTACTTTAGCTATTCTTTTACTAAAAAAGTAATTAGCTGAAATGTTACCAAAAAATTTAACAATTAAATAATAATGAAAATACGTTTTAGGAATAAAAAATTTGTATGCCCTGAATTGTTGGAGACATTTTTGCGCGTGAGTACAAATAGCTGCGAGTCCTGTTCACTGCTGATGGAAGAGTTCATCCCACTAGCTCTTTGAAAGCATGAGCAAGTCGCATCTGAATTGCTCTCAGTGTGACATCGTCTACAATTTCGCAGAGAAATGGTTCTGTCTGCTCTGAAAGCCTCAATCAATGACCTCACGGCTTTATTTGTAATACGTTTTCAACATTCCGAAAGTTCTCCTGTCATATATTTTTTTGTGTCCGTTCGTGAATATTAACATCCATTCATCTTTTTCTATACATACTTTGTAATTAATGTTGCCAATCATAGAAACATACTAAGAACACGCTCTATGATTAAATCTACTGAGAAGTTCTCGGTTCGACATTAAGTTTGCTGATTGATCGACACTTAAAGGCTTTCATTACTAAAGTGCTGATCATCTTGCACTGGTATTGATTACAAGCTGTTAAGAAAAGCCCTTAATATGTGCCGATTAAGTTAATCGGTAAATGGAGAAAAGTCCCCTACATAATATCATGTCAGAAAGTCAGAAATGACTATTGTATTGTCTGCCAATATATGTGACCTCATTTATCCTATTGAACTAATGTTGATTGTAAGTAAGTAAACTGACCATTTTACATAATATAGTCATATGTACAATACAAAATTAAAATAAATGACGTTGGTATGTTTTTCTTTGAATAATCATCATTTTGATAACCTTCCCATAAAAATAATGAACTGTGCATTGTATTGAGGGAGCAGACGCCAATTTGGTATATGATTTGTTCGTAATGTCTGTTTACACGTACGGTTGTCCGGTGCCTAAAATCGGTTTTCGCCGATATACATACTATGATCAAAAAGTTCCGGGAATTAATTAATTAAAAAAAAATGAGTTAATTTTCGGATACATTTATTTTATCACCTTCAAAATAACAACCGTCTGAAGCGATGCACGTACGCCAACGCTTAACCCATTCTTCCATACACTTTTGATAGTCCGGTGAAGGAATGGCTTTCAATGCCTTCGTCACATTTTATTTTATTTCATCGATGCTCGAAAATCTCTTTCCACGAAGGGGTAATTTAAGTTTTGAGAACAGAAAAAAGTCACATGGTGCCATATCCGGAGAATACGGTGCCTGTTGGATTGTATTTACAGATGTTTGGTCAAATAATCGGTCACGATGCGCGCTTTGTGAGACGGAGCATTGTCATGGTGCAAGATCCATGAGTTGTTTTGCCACAATTCCGGTCGTTTTCTGCGCACAGCATCTCTCAAACGCTTAATTACGGCCAGGTAGTACTCCTTATCGACTGTTTGACGATTTTCGAGTACGATTTCTTGAACTTTTTCGACGTTATCATGGGTAGTTGATGTTGAAGGGCGTCCACGACGAGGTGCATCGTCAACTTCTTTGAGACCATTTTTGAACGACGAATACCACTCGTATACTTAGATGAAAAAGGAAATTATTTTTCATCTAAGCTCGTATACTCTTGTTTTTGAAAGAGCAGAGTCCACGTAGGCTTTTTGTAGCATTTTGAATGCATCAGCACAAGAGATTTCGTTGGAAACACAAAACTTCAAACAAATTCTTTGTTCAATATATTTTTCCATTTTGAAATGCGACGAAATTCAAAAACTTTGTGGGAACCATATATTGCTTCCACATACAAATAGTAGCTATAGCAAACATCTATCAATATATGTAGGTCCATATATGAACATTTTACTTGGTCAAAAATAGGGAATTACCTCTCGAACAACGAAAGGCCTGTTTTGCTAGCGAGCGTGCTGTTGGTCTGAATGATGTCATGGCTGAAAGGCTACACTGCATTGATGAGAGAAAAGGAGTTTGTGGCGAATTATGTACATATTTTAAGATATTATTGATTATGAAATTAATTTTATATCATATTTTATGAATTATTTGGTATAATTGTCTGTTTTGACTGAGGTGTTTTTAATATTTCATGAATGATATTATTTTGGTTGATTTTGCATGAATGGTATTGAAATTAGTAATGAAACTATTTAAACACTATAAAGGATTACATTTGAGAATAATTGTGAGCACATTGATGCGTGTATTTAGGATTGGAAAGTTATAAAATATATATTTCCTATTTGGATCGCTGTATCGATGGTCTTGGCTAATCAGTGTAACCATTTCTTTTATAAACAAATAGACGCGGTAGGGACATGGGTCCTGAGTCGGGAGTGGGGAAAGGAATAAAAACTCACGCGCATTCGAATTCAGGACAGTTCAAGGAGAGTCGAGGGCAGTTCAGGACGGTCGAGGATAGTCGTGCGGTATTTTCGGTCGGCAGTCCAGGACAAGTCGCGCAGTAGATTTTCAGTCTACATTTTAAAGTTCTCGGGGAGAAATTCGTACCTGTAAGGAGCGACACGACGGTTCGTTTTTCGACTTACAGAAATTTCGCGAGGTGTTAACTCGAGGTCACCAAATTCGAATAATTATTAGTGTTTATTTGCTTTGGACGCTTAGAGCTGCTTCGAAGGCGCTTGCTCCACATTTAAATATAGAGACAGTGAGATTTTTATTAAATTTGTGATTTTAATTGCAAGAACATTAAATGTAAATTTTGGATTAAGGTTAAAGTGATTTGTGTATAAATCTATTATTTCGGGCGCGTAAAATCTAATAGACTATAGACTTTTATTGAACGAGTGAACGGGGGAAGCAGAGTTCCAGACCCCAGACCAGACAGCAGATTGAACGCGAATCGATAAGTTTTTTTGAACAGTAATTACTGAATAATGTATTGCAATAATTCATTGTGTATCCGTGTAAAATGTTGTATGTCTTTATTTTCAGAGCCTTTATTTTCAGAGTCTTTATTTTCAGAGCCTTTATTTTGTTTCAGATAATGTGTTGTTTTCTGCAGGTTTACAAATTTATTTCGGTTTATTAATTCTGCCGTTTTGTTAATTTGCGTTTAGATTGCGTCGCGCGTAACGTGCGTAAAATAAGTCGATGCGGAGTACGATTAGAGTTTAGAAAAATGTTATTTAAAGAAATAAATGTCAATGGAAATTGTTGGCTTTAGATAGGAGATAGATTGGAGTGGTTGAATATTTTATTTAAAGATGTGGATGTATAGTTTTACTGAATTGAGAGATAGAGTGTGTTTGAGTGGATTCAATGGGATAGTTTTATTTGATATTTTGTGTGAATTAGTATTTTCAAATAGAATGTTGAGAGAAGTACGAACGATGGGTATGTTTGATTAGGTTTTTCTTTGCTTTGCAATAGTTGAAATATCGTAAATGTAAATGTCGATTCACTTTGCATTTTTATTACCGTGGATATGAAACTTGAAGAAGGTTCTATTATTTTGGGTTAAATCATTAAATTATTAGACTTTGTTTTAAATCGTAAATTCTTTAATTTGATTTAACCTATATTGCAGATTTCTCTGTGATATTTTATTACAAAATATTCAAGGACAACTTCAAATAATTACCTTGGTATTTTGATGGTTTCAACGAGTTGCCTAAGTTGAAACTATATAATCTGCTGATGGAAAATATACAATGAACTACATACAAATGCACTAAATAAATTGTGGTTCAAGAAATTAAATACATTTTTATTTAATTTACTTTAAGCTTCAAATCAGTAAATTTCAAATCACGTAGATTTTGAAGGGGAAAGGCTTTGATGTGTTTCAACCAATATTTTCTGAACATGATATGTTCAATATATTCTCTACTCGTTTTGAGTTGTCTTCGATCACGATATGTGTGAGATAATTTTCACAGACGTTTTCCAAACGTTTGATTTATTAACGATTGTATACTTTCTGTATTTATGTTGGTGGATTTATCAACTTTAAATTGATTCTTGATATTGATTATGAGGTCGGCTACAATTCAATTTAACTGGATTGTAGAATACCTGTCTTGATTAAAATAAAATGACATGGATTCTGTGGAGATCTCGATAAAATAATAAAACAAATAGAGTTCACCACGTTGTTAGTTGACCGTGTTGTTCGATGGCCAATTATGGAGATATGAGTGCCTTTTGTGTTCATGGTTTAACTAGATGTGGAAAGTCGTTTATGTAGAAGATCCTTAGCTGAAAAGCGGGTGACTACCACCGTTTGGACCAGATTTCAGTTTGGGACCTGCAAATCTGCTTCGTTGGAGGTTTGGCTAATCCTCAAAGCCAGTCGCTTACCCGAAGCGCACCGAGATCAGTACTGCTAGTAAATTGACCATGAAGACATAGGGAAATCGTGGCTTCATATTGTTCCCAGAGAACAGCTGAAAACCCCATACAATTTCAATGCGAATTTGAGGTTCGGTCATTGTGTATTTCAGACTATAAAGTTTGAATTGCTTTAAGACATTACATAAACAGCTTCCTGAACCATTCCATATTAGGGCACTGTGTCATATAATGACCGTGTTCACTGAATCAGCCAAATGTCCGAGGAAATATGCCAAAACCACACCTATTTAATTGATGGCGAGTACAGGCATTTGGAGGGCTTAGCACGCTGTTGCGTGACGCTGTGACCTGTGTGAGATGGCAGTAAAAATCCAACCCTCCATAGTTGGTATGCCTTATGTACGACAAAACTTCTACAAATGACTATGTCATTCATGCAATAAATCCAACCCCTCATAGTTGGTATGCCTAATCGTCATTGGAATAACAATTCTCCGTAAAATATCCGATAACCCAATCGGTTGGATTCCATTATAAACATCTAAATTGACCATGTCATTTAGCAGTAACATCCAACCCGCCACAGTTGGTATGCAAATAGATTCAATCAAGTTATATGATCATATCATAAGCCTGACCTCCCCGTCAGCAGATGTAAAGTAGAGATCAATGACTTAGGAGATCTCTTTATTGTTTGTTAATTTTTGAGCTTGGAAAATTCTTCAAAATTTGCATCAACGAAGAGGAGAAAGCAAGGTAAATATTTTTTTGCTTGGCCGGCTTTCACTCAGTTGAGCGGTGGAGAAAATCTTCAATTTTCAAGGGGCTCTACTGTTAGGGCTTAGCCCAAAATCGTCTTAATTTTCATCATTTTTTAATTTCTGCAAGTTTCATGTTTTCTTAGTTATAGAGTATGAGAAGAATGTATACAATATATTATGGTTGAGTAACATTTTAGTTAAATCCTAAGGTGTACTTTATATGAGGTTTAGTATAAATGATTGGATTAAAATTAAATTAATTATTCTAGACGACACGTGCCATTATTTAGTTGAGTTGAGTTTAATGTAGAGATGTATGTAAGGAAAAATAGGTATATAAGTTTAGTTAGGTAGAGTAGATAGAGATAGGTTAGGCTAGGTTGGTTGGGGCTGTGGGTGATTACAGTTGGGCCGTAAGCCAGGATGTTTGTTGAAAAGCGTTTACTTGGGTATTTTACTTAGGTAAATTCTACGAATAAAGGATTTGGGTTATCTACAAACACAACAAAAAGGGTCAATTATTTAAATGTTTTTAGATGATTTGTTTTTAGATGATTTATTAGTTTAAATATATGTATCACCTTTTAATATATGTATTACTTTAATCCAAACGGTTTGATAGCGACAAAAGTTACGAAAGATTACGAACAGTCGATATGATCTAAAAATAGAACACAGCTGTTATAGTAAAACGGTACAATTTATTAAAACTACAGGGCGCTTTACCACTTCACATTTTTTTGTCCATTGAGCCGCGGGCGTGGCATAGGAAAGAATATCATGCATGAGGTGTTTCTTTATCTTCTGCAATTTTTATAGAAAACTAAAATTTTGCATAAGAACTTTTACGTTTCAACAAGGAAATTCATTGTGTTTTGGATATAAAAATGTGTTGATTTTATTTGCAAAATATGTATGTAATATAATGTTTTATGTGCTTTATATGAAGATATATGAAAATATTACTTTAATTTTGGATGTATGTTTTACAGGGTGACTTCATATTGTGTTATGTGCATACCTTTTATTCAGGAATTGTTATATGATTTGAAATTTTAAATATGGTGTATCTTGCTTACAAATCTTGAATCTATACTATTATATCTAATTTGTGTTTCGATAACGGTGTATTTTTTACAAACTTCATATGTTTCAGAACGGGTTCAATCGTTGACAACTGAAATGTTTAGTAATACATATAATGATTTTTGCGTACTCTACGGAATGTTATTTTTCATACTTACAAAATGTGTTTTCTTATTATTTGACGGTTTAGTTTGCAGGAAAAGAAAAGTTATTATCTAACTGGGCTATGAGGAAACTAGAATGTGTGCTTATGTATGAAACATGTTACGTGGGATGCATGATCGCGGAATTTTAAGTTCGACACGTACATTGGAAAATTAATAAGATGTGTGTAACCTAAATAGGAAACAATCGTCTTTGTTATAATCTGAAGGAAGTAATAAATTGGTTTATGTTTGACTTTTAATTTAAATAGGCGGGAACTACTTAGAGAGTTGATTAACGACTATTGCTCACTCATATTTTAAATACAGGAAAGGTCCACTTGGGAATTATAAATATTAAAGTACAGTGGGTTATTCATTATTAAAGTGGCGCTAGTTGGAAGGACTTCAACAACAATTGGGTATTGTAACATTAAGAAATTATTGGGCGTCGATATTATTTTACAATAGTTGAAAAGTACGAGCGTTCTTTGTTTTAACATTGAGTAAATTTTATCATGAGATTGATATGGGTTGGCTTGCTGGCTATTTTCAACTTTATGGTATGGAAGTTAGATGTAGCTATCCATTCGTAGTGTTATTTGCGAGGATTTGAATTTAACGTTGAATCAATAGTCAGTATAGGTTTATCTGAAACACAGATCTATATTTGAACGTTGGTGAAATTTGACCACAAGTTAGGCTTACATTTGAATTAATTAAGGTTAGATATTGTTTATTGGATGGTTAAGGGAACGGAGGCGTATTAGTTTGTTTTATAAAACTTTGAATTAGATTAAATACTTTTCGGATAATGAAGTTAGTTTATGCTTGCAGTTATAGACATCGCGTTTGGACAGTATGCGGTTCTGAGTGTGATTAGATTATTAGTACTTAATTGAGAAAGTCTAGATTCGTTAAAGTATGCTTACTTTTCAGATTAATTTATATTAAATATGTTAGGACATATTTAGAATTATCTATAGTTATTCAAGTTTGAATTGATTTGTTTTATTAAAAAAAAAATTGCATTAAATTTCATGATTAAAGTTCAATCTATTTTAGGATTCTTTCTTGAGAATAGGTTAAGGATAACTTAGATATTTGAGGATGTCCTAGATCTGACTTTGAGTGGATTATTGCAATAGATACGAGGAGCTTATTTTCTTTGCAATTGAACTTTGACTAATCGGAATATAATGACATAGACTTAGTTCATTTTATAAAAAAATATGTTATGGGTTGTTGAATTATCTAGTACTTATAATATTGCATTATATTGAACAATTAAGTACATTCAATTAATGTTCATTCATTAGTTAAGAACCTTTTATATCTAGTAAAAAAAAAAAAACCCACATGATATTAGTATCCAAGTATTATGTAAGTACCTACTTAACCGAGGTTAATTAATGTTAGTTTGAGTCATTTTTATACTTTCAGTCAGTGTCTTATATTGTATGTCTAAATTATTTTCTTTTACGTTAACATTAAATACCTTCTTTTTATCCGATGGTTTTGCTAAATTTGATCACGCATCATTTCCTAATAGAAATTATGACGCCACCTTGCGGTGAAAGGGTTAATCTCCTTCGAAGGGATCGACTGTTGGTATGTGTGAGTGGCAGCGCAAGGGCTTGGGAGTTTCACTGTAAGATGTAAGAGGGCGCTGTTTAAATGATTTTATTTTGATCCATAATAACACAATTTATTTTCTTTTCAGTTGCTGGAATATTAACAATAATGTCGGTGGGAAATAAATTTTCAATGGAGGGCGCATTTCAATTAAATTTGCGGTTGTTAGAGTGGAAGAACAAACCTCCGGACGATTTTTCATGAATTAACGAAGTATCTAATATGTGTGTCCCTTCTTTTAGAGTTTAAAAAAAAATTATATTAAATAAGAGCTTTTTCTAATAACATTTAATTTGATCGAACTTCTAAGTGTATAAAAACATTATTTTCGTAAAATCAAAGTGTGTTTTGGATAAGTGAACTTTATTAAACTATCAGTTAATGCTTAAGATAATTTTATTCACAATTAACTCTTTCAACAAAGAACAAATAATTATGTTAAAAGTGAGTGAGTGATATAAATATAAAATATGGCTGATCATATGCTGAGATCTAAGAAAAAGATCGAGGGGGTTCAAAAGGCGAGACTGCGAATTAATATGATTGGACAGATAAATCGCTTACTGGAGGCGAAGATCGCACCTCTTATGAGAAAAATTACTGAAATGGAACGTGACTCCGGAGCATCTACTTCAAGTGGAAATTCTGATACGGCGGCTGTCGTGGAACCGAGGATGGAAAATATGACGAAAAGTCTTGTATTCCTTCAACCGCCCGTCAAGCCGAAATTTTCCGGGAAAGGATATGTTCATCCTATGGTATTTTTGGAAGACATCGAGAAATATAAAAAACGAACCAATACAACGCAAGATTACCTGAGTTTAGCGCAAGACTGCCTGGAAGGAGAGGCCAAAAACTGGTCGCTCATTTATACTGATCGCTGGCTAAGTTACGAGGACTTTAAGCGGTGTTTTTTGGAACAGTATTGGGGGAAAGTGTCCCAAGCTGCCGTTCGACGAAATATTGCGACGGGACATTGGGACCCAAAGACAAAGTATATGTCAGCCCATTTTGCGGAAAATTATGCGTTATCTAAAAGGTTAACTACACCTCAAAACGAAGAACAGGTTGTTGAAGACCTTATCCGCCACTATCCTACGGATGTACAAAAGTTATGGATTACTGGTAAACTCAGTACAGCTGAAGAGGCGTCTAAGTTCTTAAGGCACCTTGAGAATGTTGAACAATCTGCAGCGGCTACAATGATCACCGGAAAACCTTCGTCGGCGGAAGAAAATCAGCGTTTCAGCAGACGTCCTCAGCTACGGAGGAATGCATTCAACAATTTAAATGCTGTACGTGCAAGCTATCAAAAGAAATGGGGGCGTGAAGCAATTACTTCGGTGAATTCTACTAATCAAGTCGGCGAGAACATCACTCGGCAGCAGAATGAAGATGACGAACTGGTCGATGCATCTAACTTGACGGCGGAAAACTAAGAAATGGTTCTGAAATGGTCCGCTCGGATACCACTGTTTTGAGGGCTAAAAATATGTTATGTAAGGAAAATATTGGGCTTAATATAATGTTAAAAATGAATTGGTCTCCAGGTAGTGGTCTAGGAAGGTCAAATCAAGGAATTAGGTTTCCTATTGTTGCTGAAGGCCAATCAGATAAAATAGGGTTAGGTTTTGTAAGACAAATGTCATATAATGAAAAATACCAATATAATATTAATAATTGTGTAAGTTGTGTGAGTTATGGATTAAATAGGGGTCGTAAAATTTTATTAAATACTTGTGAAGAGAGGAAACAAGATTTAGGTTTAGCAACCGTGTTTGAGGAGGCGTCATACTCTGAAGTAAAGGAGGGCGAAACATTGCCATTATTAGATCCAGAAATTTCCGTGAAAATAGGAAAAACTAACCTTGAATGTTTGATTGACACCGGGAGTCAAATAACTTGTATATCTAAAGAGACATGGGAATTATTGGATAGTTCTTGTAACAATTTTCCTAGAATGCCAATAGGTTCTATATCTGTTAAAGGAGCTCTGGGACAGAGAATGACTTTTGCTACTAGTTTAGTTATGTTACCGTTAGAAATAGAAGGTCAAATTATAAATACGACTTGTGTGATAGTTGATAAGCTCATTAGACCCGTTATTTTAGGCTACAATTGGTTACAGGAAAATTCTGTTCAAATACATTGTGGAAATCCGGATAAATTAGTTATAGGTACACTCGGAAATTTAAATATTAATTTAAGAAGGTCAGGGGTCGCTCGAGCACAAGATAACTGTGCGCAAATGGAAAGAATTGATTCTACCAGACACATACTTTCGATGGATAGTCCAAAAGAAGCTCAACCATATACAAAACAACAAATGAGTGATTTTGTAACTGGATTAGACTTAACTGTGGAACAGAAAAGTGAATTATTAAAAGTTTTGGAGAAAAATCAGTCCGCATTTTCACCTGATCCAGGTTGCACCAGCAAGTACGTGCATAAAATAGATATGAACGACGAGACTCCATTTGCAAAATATCCATACCCTATTCCATATGCATACAGAGACAAAGTAGAATCTAGACTACAAGAATTGGAGCAGCAAGGCATCATTAAGAGGATGGCCACACCATACACCAGCCCGTTAACATATGTATTAAAAAAGGATGGATCTGTACGAGTTCTTCTAGATGCGCGAGAATTAAATACAAGGATGTATGGTGATACTGAAAAGCCGCCGATTCTTTTTGAAGAGCTTCAGAAATATTATGGTACGAAATATATAACGACTCTCGATTTAAACAATGCATATTTTCAAATAAAACTACATGAAGATAGTGTCAAATATACAGGATTCACGTTTAATGGAAAATCATATGTTTATTTGAGGTTGCCGCAAGGTTTAAAAACAGCCGTTTCAGGTTTTAGTCGGGCAATGGATATTGTATTAGGATCAGAAGTACGTTCATTCTGCACAAATTATCTTGATGATGTGACCATCTTTACAAAAGGGGATTTAAAGGAGCATATGCTACATATAGATTTAGTTTTACAAAAGTTATCTCAGGCAAACTTAACTTGCAATCTTTTAAAGTGTCAATTTGTTAAGGACAAAGTAAAATTATTGGGACATATAATTTCACCGGCAGGTATTGAAATGGATCCGGATAAAAGAGCAGCCATAAAGGATTTTCCGGTTCCTAAGAAACAAAAACATTTAAGAGCATTCCTCGGGTTATGTAACTTTTATAGACGGTTTATTGACAGATATGGTCACACGATAAAACCATTATGTAAACTATTGGGTAAGGGAGTAAGATGGCGTTGGACGGAAGAGGAACAGATACATTTCGATAACATAAAAAAATTGTTCTTAGAATCTGTTATGTTAAAACATCATGATAATAGTAAGATTTACTATTTGAATACTGACTCCAGTCAACTTGCGTGTGGAGGATACCTTTTTCAGCTAGATGAAAATGGAAATCAAGGGGTCATAGGATTTTTCAGTAAGAGTTTAACGCCGGCGGAACAAAAATGGACAACCAGTGAACAGGAGTTGTGGGCAATAGTTTATGGATTACGCAAATTTGAGACATATTTAAGGGGTGCAAAAGTAATAATTAGAACTGATCATAAATCATTAACATTCCTTAAAACGTGGCGCGCGCATACAAGTAGGGTAACAAGGTGGTTATTATTTATCAATCAATTTGATTACACCGTACAACACATCAAAGGAAAGTTGAACACTGTAGCGGACATCATTTCAAGATATTCACATGACGCTGAAAAGGTACAGGAGGAAAAGCAGGCTTGCTTGGAAATAGCTGCGTTCAAAGTCGAAAATCATAAATTTTGGAAGTCTACATTGAAAAACCTCAAGAATTTGCAAGAAAAGGATCAAAATTTGATGAAAATAAGACAACAAATGTTAACCCAAGGAAAAACAGAATGTAAAATAAGTAATATGACATATCTACTGGAAAATGAATTAATCTACGTATGCGAAATTAATAACAGGAGGCGAGTTGCTATACCAGAATCATTAATCACTGAGATAATTTGGCAATATCACAAAGAATTAGGTCACTTTGGACCTAATAAGATTTTAAAGATTTTACGTGACAAATACTACTGGCTTAAAATGCGAAAAAGTGTGAAAAATACACTTAAAACTTGCCATTTGTGTCAACTAGCGAAGCTAAACAATGTAAATACGGTCGGAAGATGTAGTCCTGTGTTAAGTCAAAGTCCAGGTGAACTGGTAATGACAGATATTTTTGGCCCTTTACCAGTTTCAAGAGGAGGAGCGCAGTATATTTTGGTCATACAGGACACTTTTACGAAGTTCATACAATTATATGTACTAAAATCAGCCACAGCTAAGTCCGTTTTAAACTGTATGAGAAAATTCTCCAAAATAATACTACCTCAAAAGGTTATGTCAGACCAAGGGAAACAATTTAAATCCAAAGTTTGGATAAATGGTCTGGAAGAACAAAGTATTGCAGTATCATTCAGTTCTGTGTACAATCCAAGGGCAAATAGCACTGAACGTGTCAATAAGGAACTTGGAAAAATATTTCGAATTTATTGTCATAATAAGCACAGCAAATGGGCATGCATAGTCAATGACATACAAGATTGCTATAATAATACAAAACACGATAGTCATGGATTTAGCCCTAATTATTTACTCTTTGGAGAAGAGTATGTCTCAGATATTGAAAAATATTTACCGAAGATTCAACATCCATCACCTAATATTGAAGAAGCGAGGAAAATTGCGACCCGAAACCTTATATTAAGTGCAAATAGGCGATGCAAATACTTTGATAAAAATCATCGAATAATAAACTATGAGATTGGACAATATGTTAAACTCCGGGTTTATTCGAAATCAGATTCAAATCAAAAGAAAATTTCGAAATTTTTCCTGAAATATCAAGGCCCCTACCTTATCGCCGGAAGACCGTACAAAAATACTTACACATTAATTGATCCAGAGACTAAGGTAGTTAGAGGTAATCATAATGCGATTAATTTAGAAAGATATTACAAGTAATTAAGGAATCACATACAGTAAAATTAATTATAGGAAGGGAACCACTAACAAAATGTGTGGCCGTAGTTTCATAATTGTTTTATTGTATCTATTCAAATGAAATTGTAAACATGCTTTAGTTTTATTTTAAATTTAGACATTGCTACATCTTCGTAGCAGTATAGAGAGAAAAGAGTGCTACGCGGCATAGCAGGGAAATAAGGCATAGGAGAGAATCATTGAGCGTAGAGGTACTACAAAATATTTTAATTTTGATGAACTATCACGATTTAAATTTTAGAGTCTTAAGATGTCGTAATGTATAACTTTAAACTATATTTTCAATTTTGATGTAATTCACACATGTTTATCAATTATAGTTAAGATATTGATTAATTTTAATATGCTATTATTAATTAGATAAAGTATAAAGGTAATATATGAAAAGTGTAGAGGGTTCATAATTTAATTGTATTTTTGTTTTGAATTTAAATTGATATTTTGATGTTGATTAATTAAATTGATTGCCTTTTAATTTGATTTCTGCAGTTAACATCTAATTATATTTTTGTTTACAAATTTCAAATTAATGAATTGTTATTTTTATTAATTTTGATAGCATTTCATATATTACGTTTTACTTTGTAGCTTTTAGGATAGGTTGTAGTTAAGAAATAGGATAGAAAAAAAAAAAAAAAACCTTGTAACTTTGGGGAGTCTGTGTAGCAGGTCGGTATGACAGACACTCATAAAAAAATTTGTATTGGGAGCGTGGTTGGGGCTCCCTTA
This sequence comes from Incurvaria masculella, assembly GCA_946894095.1. Taxonomy (NCBI): domain Eukaryota; kingdom Metazoa; phylum Arthropoda; class Insecta; order Lepidoptera; family Incurvariidae; genus Incurvaria; species Incurvaria masculella. The sequence continues at coordinate 16,084,250 of OX335648.2, read as the reverse complement.
ATTAACAAAGAATATAATTATTTTAATACAGATATGTTATTTTATTACCCTTTTCTAAAGGTTTGAGATGTTTGTGTCTCGCAAAATATTGAAATGTAAAGGTTTCATGGTTTTGACTGACCGCTTTATGGTTTAGCCAAAATTAGCATGTTGTCTACCATTCGCAATCATCAGGAGGCGACTGTGGGAACCATATATTGCTTCCACATACAAATAGTAGCTATAGCAAACATCTATCAATATATGTAGGTCCATATATGAACATTTTACTTGGTCAAAAATAGGGAATTACCTCTCGAACAACGAAAGGCCTGTTTTGCTAGCGAGCGTGCTGTTGGTCTGAATGATGTCATGGCTGAAAGGCTACACTGCATTGATGAGAGAAAAGGAGTTTGTGGCGAATTATGTACATATTTTAAGATATTATTGATTATGAAATTAATTTTATATCATATTTTATGAATTATTTGGTATAATTGTCTGTTTTGACTGAGGTGTTTTTAATATTTCATGAATGATATTATTTTGGTTGATTTTGCATGAATGGTATTGAAATTAGTAATGAAACTATTTAAACACTATAAAGGATTACATTTGAGAATAATTGTGAGCACATTGATGCGTGTATTTAGGATTGGAAAGTTATAAAATATATATTTCCTATTTGGATCGCTGTATCGATGGTCTTGGCTAATCAGTGTAACCATTTCTTTTATAAACAAATAGACGCGGTAGGGACATGGGTCCTGAGTCGGGAGTGGGGAAAGGAATAAAAACTCACGCGCATTCGAATTCAGGACAGTTCAAGGAGAGTCGAGGGCAGTTCAGGACGGTCGAGGATAGTCGTGCGGTATTTTCGGTCGGCAGTCCAGGACAAGTCGCGCAGTAGATTTTCAGTCTACATTTTAAAGTTCTCGGGGAGAAATTCGTACCTGTAAGGAGCGACACGACGGTTCGTTTTTCGACTTACAGAAATTTCGCGAGGTGTTAACTCGAGGTCACCAAATTCGAATAATTATTAGTGTTTATTTGCTTTGGACGCTTAGAGCTGCTTCGAAGGCGCTTGCTCCACATTTAAATATAGAGACAGTGAGATTTTTATTAAATTTGTGATTTTAATTGCAAGAACATTAAATGTAAATTTTGGATTAAGGTTAAAGTGATTTGTGTATAAATCTATTATTTCGGGCGCGTAAAATCTAATAGACTATAGACTTTTATTGAACGAGTGAACGGGGGAAGCAGAGTTCCAGACCCCAGACCAGACAGCAGATTGAACGCGAATCGATAAGTTTTTTTGAACAGTAATTACTGAATAATGTATTGCAATAATTCATTGTGTATCCGTGTAAAATGTTGTATGTCTTTATTTTCAGAGCCTTTATTTTCAGAGTCTTTATTTTCAGAGCCTTTATTTTGTTTCAGATAATGTGTTGTTTTCTGCAGGTTTACAAATTTATTTCGGTTTATTAATTCTGCCGTTTTGTTAATTTGCGTTTAGATTGCGTCGCGCGTAACGTGCGTAAAATAAGTCGATGCGGAGTACGATTAGAGTTTAGAAAAATGTTATTTAAAGAAATAAATGTCAATGGAAATTGTTGGCTTTAGATAGGAGATAGATTGGAGTGGTTGAATATTTTATTTAAAGATGTGGATGTATAGTTTTACTGAATTGAGAGATAGAGTGTGTTTGAGTGGATTCAATGGGATAGTTTTATTTGATATTTTGTGTGAATTAGTATTTTCAAATAGAATGTTGAGAGAAGTACGAACGATGGGTATGTTTGATTAGGTTTTTCTTTGCTTTGCAATAGTTGAAATATCGTAAATGTAAATGTCGATTCACTTTGCATTTTTATTACCGTGGATATGAAACTTGAAGAAGGTTCTATTATTTTGGGTTAAATCATTAAATTATTAGACTTTGTTTTAAATCGTAAATTCTTTAATTTGATTTAACCTATATTGCAGATTTCTCTGTGATATTTTATTACAAAATATTCAAGGACAACTTCAAATAATTACCTTGGTATTTTGATGGTTTCAACGAGTTGCCTAAGTTGAAACTATATAATCTGCTGATGGAAAATATACAATGAACTACATACAAATGCACTAAATAAATTGTGGTTCAAGAAATTAAATACATTTTTATTTAATTTACTTTAAGCTTCAAATCAGTAAATTTCAAATCACGTAGATTTTGAAGGGGAAAGGCTTTGATGTGTTTCAACCAATATTTTCTGAACATGATATGTTCAATATATTCTCTACTCGTTTTGAGTTGTCTTCGATCACGATATGTGTGAGATAATTTTCACAGACGTTTTCCAAACGTTTGATTTATTAACGATTGTATACTTTCTGTATTTATGTTGGTGGATTTATCAACTTTAAATTGATTCTTGATATTGATTATGAGGTCGGCTACAATTCAATTTAACTGGATTGTAGAATACCTGTCTTGATTAAAATAAAATGACATGGATTCTGTGGAGATCTCGATAAAATAATAAAACAAATAGAGTTCACCACGTTGTTAGTTGACCGTGTTGTTCGATGGCCAATTATGGAGATATGAGTGCCTTTTGTGTTCATGGTTTAACTAGATGTGGAAAGTCGTTTATGTAGAAGATCCTTAGCTGAAAAGCGGGTGACTACCACCGTTTGGACCAGATTTCAGTTTGGGACCTGCAAATCTGCTTCGTTGGAGGTTTGGCTAATCCTCAAAGCCAGTCGCTTACCCGAAGCGCACCGAGATCAGTACTGCTAGTAAATTGACCATGAAGACATAGGGAAATCGTGGCTTCATATTGTTCCCAGAGAACAGCTGAAAACCCCATACAATTTCAATGCGAATTTGAGGTTCGGTCATTGTGTATTTCAGACTATAAAGTTTGAATTGCTTTAAGACATTACATAAACAGCTTCCTGAACCATTCCATATTAGGGCACTGTGTCATATAATGACCGTGTTCACTGAATCAGCCAAATGTCCGAGGAAATATGCCAAAACCACACCTATTTAATTGATGGCGAGTACAGGCATTTGGAGGGCTTAGCACGCTGTTGCGTGACGCTGTGACCTGTGTGAGATGGCAGTAAAAATCCAACCCTCCATAGTTGGTATGCCTTATGTACGACAAAACTTCTACAAATGACTATGTCATTCATGCAATAAATCCAACCCCTCATAGTTGGTATGCCTAATCGTCATTGGAATAACAATTCTCCGTAAAATATCCGATAACCCAATCGGTTGGATTCCATTATAAACATCTAAATTGACCATGTCATTTAGCAGTAACATCCAACCCGCCACAGTTGGTATGCAAATAGATTCAATCAAGTTATATGATCATATCATAAGCCTGACCTCCCCGTCAGCAGATGTAAAGTAGAGATCAATGACTTAGGAGATCTCTTTATTGTTTGTTAATTTTTGAGCTTGGAAAATTCTTCAAAATTTGCATCAACGAAGAGGAGAAAGCAAGGTAAATATTTTTTTGCTTGGCCGGCTTTCACTCAGTTGAGCGGTGGAGAAAATCTTCAATTTTCAAGGGGCTCTACTGTTAGGGCTTAGCCCAAAATCGTCTTAATTTTCATCATTTTTTAATTTCTGCAAGTTTCATGTTTTCTTAGTTATAGAGTATGAGAAGAATGTATACAATATATTATGGTTGAGTAACATTTTAGTTAAATCCTAAGGTGTACTTTATATGAGGTTTAGTATAAATGATTGGATTAAAATTAAATTAATTATTCTAGACGACACGTGCCATTATTTAGTTGAGTTGAGTTTAATGTAGAGATGTATGTAAGGAAAAATAGGTATATAAGTTTAGTTAGGTAGAGTAGATAGAGATAGGTTAGGCTAGGTTGGTTGGGGCTGTGGGTGATTACAACTTGATTGATATAAACAGACGCCAAACAATTACTAATGACATTTAATATTTGACATTTGGCAGGAGTGTCAGGGAAAGGTGTACCAACCTGAGAAAAAAAAATATTCGAATCGGTAAAGCGTTTTAAATTCAAATTACAAATTCCCGGAACTTATTGATCATAGTGTATTTCGCCCGCTGCGCCGCGGGCTACTTCAGGACGGTAGCTGTCATGGAGGAACGTTGCACATACGTTGTACCATCGACGACATAAGTCCAGTAGCACGCTACAGTCAGGTTTGTTTTACACATGTGGCGTGCCCCTTCCCGCGACGACCAAAAAAATTTACAATTGAATAATAACGAAAATACGTTTCTTGTCATTTTTCCGGTAAAAAAAACATCTTTTAGAAACTAAAAAAATCTAAAAGTAACTGAAACTGAAGGTCTAAACTAAACTAAACTAACTAGTCAAAACTAAGTCTAGGTCTAAACTAGTCTAAAACTGTAGGTCGCCTTCGTTACTTATGTGATAGGGTTAATTCCGCCCGTATTTGTATGAAATAATGTGTGGTAGTGATATTGAACAACGGGCTGAATGATTGGCTCGAAACGTCGGTGAATGTCTCTTCTTGCCGCGTGAAAAGCCGTAACATTTTTCAAACATGTCTAACGACGGCGGTAATCTCTAAAGTATCATACTTGAACAGAAAAGTTGAAATATAATCAATTAAAATTGTCACAATTGATACAATATCAGGGTGATGGACTTCGTTTCGTTCGAATCATCTATTCTCCTTTAGGAACCTCATACATCAAGAACAGCGTTCACGCCCCCAGAATTAAACATCATCATATCTGCGGCGAAGGAGTTGTCCGTCCGGACGTTGTTCGAGAAGACGCCGGATTTATCGTTCTAATGAAGATCTTTATCAGGGCGGGCGGACGATCCGTCTTGTGCGTGTCGCGTATAAATCACAATTCGGTTACGCACGGCTCACGAGTGGGTCCGACGTATATTACGAGAATACCGCGTAGTGTTGCTGAATGTTGATCAGAAAATAATTTCCTTTTGTGTACTTAAGGGGTAAATTATGTTCCAATAGGCGGGAGAAACGAGGATTGCTCCACCAATGTGTTATGTTACGCCGATAAATAATCGATACTTATCGTTCAGGAAATAATGCTGGATGGTTTAGGCATCTTAACGCGTTTCATGGTTAAGTAGGTGCCAGTAACTCCAACATCGCCATGCTACAACGACAAATATTCGTAATTAAGCACTATATCAAAGTTTATTACTTTTCTAATACATTCTATGAATTGATGCATAATTTATTTTTAATGAATTCATTGACTCCTCATACTTCGATTTTTATTTTGTTACTCATAAAATTGTGTGTTATTTTAGATAGGAACCATTTAGTAAATATACTTTTTCATGCTAAGCAGGTGCGTCGCTTATTGCTAGTAATGTGATATTTATGTGTGTATAATCGACCATGAAGCAGAGTGTGTCTTTGCTCCACGGTCGATTATACATACATACATATATTATGTATGTATATAAATATATATGTGCATACATACAATTCCTCGGAATAAGCCTCGGAATAAGTGGCGTACCTGATTAGTTCGAAAAAGTATATTTACTTAAGTCAACCTAGGACTGGCTTGAGCGTCTGATGCAAAATGCGATTTTGGTGACGACGGCAATACGTTTGAATGTTCGTTGAAGTCAATGTCCGCAACCAGATGAAGCGTTAAATAAATGTTTGTAGGTTTAATCTTAAACACTGCGTTAGTAGGAGGCATTCATTACGGGAGGAGGGGCTGAAGGAGGATTCCAAATTATGGGTTTACAGCCGGTGGCGAAATTGGTGGACCCAAATCCCCGCAAATGGTATGTTTTGCTGGTTCGGGACTAGCTTTGCAGATATTCGTAAAGTAGTTCTTTTTAATGGAGTTTTATCTCTGTTGGATCAATGGTATTTATTTATTTGTTGTTAAGAAAATCTTGTGAACATTTGTAAGGATTTTATCTGTCAGAAAGTCCAATGTTCAAACATTTTTAATTCTGAAACTGGTAAAAAATATTAAAAAAAACAAATTTAACAAAAAAAATAACCGACTTCAAAGGAAAAGCACTAAAAAGTAAAAAATAATTTCCATTTTTGTAGTTACGATTTCTGTTATTTTTTGAGTCGGCGTCAGCCGGACACGCGCTGCGCCAATCAAGAGAAACTAACCTAACCTAACCTAACCTAACCTAACCTTGGCTGACACCGACTCAAAAAATAACAGAAATCGTAACTACAAAAATGGAAATTATTTTTTACTTTTTAGTGCTTTTCCTTTGAAGTCGGTTATTTTTTTTGTTAAATTTGTTTTTTTATTTGTTTATTTTTAGTGAATCTGAAGTACACTTACTAATTTGTAGACGTCCTTTCCAATAAAAAAAGAATCACCGAAATCGGTTGGCGTTATATTGAGTTATTCGTCCATTTGTCGCGCACATCTTAATACAAATTTAAGACTTTTATGATTTTCTCATGGGTATCATTGTCAGAACTTAACCAAATTAAAATGGGACCACTTGGGAAGCACTAGCTATCATTTAAAAAAATAATCATCAAAATCGGTTCACCCAGGCAAAAGTTATGAGGTAACAAACATAAAAAAAAAAAAAAAAAAAAAAAAAAACATACAGACGACTTGATAACCTCCTCCTTTTTTTGAAGTCGGTTAAAAACATATCGTGAACAAACTTTTCCTTCTAAATACATGTGGTAATTTATACATGATTCGAACATTTATATTATTTTCTCATTCATCGCTCTCATTTATTCCCGCAATATTACAAAACAAATTCCTACATCTCCGTTCGTTTAATATTACGACACATTTTTGTCTCACTTTTAATACACATTTCCACTCGGCCACTTTCTAGACTGCTCTCTCGCTAGTGGCCGTAATGAGAAAACTTTTATTTCGCTACAAAGGCACAGGACGAGACCGCGTCAGTAGAACATATTCGCTAAAACTTCTCCACTATTCCAATTTAGTTCATCGTCTATCTACTGAGACAAGAGCTCTTCGCTCGTGCTGTTAATCTAAACTCTTTCTGCGACGTAAAAATATCTGGCAGTACTATTTTGCAGCATTGTGACGTATTTTTTTGGTTTTTTTATTTGCACATGGATAGCTAATACCACTTCCACCATCGTGATTTTAGTCCAACATACCGAATTTTCCGAAAGATTAGGTGCCATGCCAGGAACTTCCGTTTATTAGCACGGCTGGATTCAACTGGATAGAACACACGGATAGTTTTTCATTGTCGTTTCATTCAATGCGATGGTACCAAACCGCGCTGACTTAACCTTACAACTTAGTAAGCGTAGGAGATCTGCAGCTTTACATGAATTCCGAACCATCGAATTGCTCATATTCTTCAATAAATCAACGGCTCGTAGCCTAGTGGCGCGAGGACTTGCATAGCATACCAGAGGTCTGGGTTCAAATTCTCGCACCGTGAACCACTTTCTTTCTCTTTCTGAATTGGTTAAGTGCATTTCGTTATAAATGCTAGCTGCTCCGAGGTTCGGAATCCATGTAAAACTAGGTTGGGTTTAGGCTCGCCCGGGTTGGTACCATAGCAATGGATGAAAAGATGGTCGAAGCAGCAATGAAAAATTGTCCATGTTTTCCATCCAGTTCAATGTAACCGTGCTCATAAAGGGTGGTCCTGGAATGGCACCTAATTCCTTCGGTAATGTGGTGTATTGGGCTAATATTATAACGGTAGTTGTGTGGTATGAAATGAAAAAGAAATGAAATGAAATGAAATAAAAATGAAATGAAAATATTCTTTATTGCTTACAACTATTAGATAGATTCAATTGATTCCACAATCGTGCTGAGTGAACTGTAAAAGAACCCGAATAAGCAGTGGAAGAATGTGACGGAATAAGGAGCAGGAGATTATCAGCAGACCTAAGTGGTACACCATGAAAAGAGAGATATTTTAAGCGTTCTTTAAGATAAAAAGGGGATTTGGGATCATTTTAGATTAAGTAAAGAAGAGAGAGAACATGCATATTTCGCCTCTGGCGAATATTAAGCCATTTTAGTTTCGCACGATAGGTGGATATATGATCAAAATTCCTCAAACCAAAGATATAACGAATTCCATAATTAAGCAAGCGATCTAGTTTGTCTAGAAGCTCCTCGTTTAGGTTAAGATTACAGATGTCACCATAGTCTAATATAGGATGAATTAGCGACTGAACCAACTTGATTTTAGTTTCGATTGGTATGAGGCGATTGAGACGCCAGAGAGTGTGCATGGCTCCATATATTTTCCTGCAGACTTGACCCGTATGATAAACCCAAGATAGTGACTCGTCAAGGAAAATACCTAAATTTTTAACCGTTGAACTATAGGGTATAGTAATACCATTGTATAGGATAGGTGGTAGATTACTCTTATCAATCTTTGCCAAGAGCTTGCCGCTACCAACAATCATGACCTGTGTTTTTGATGGATTAACTTGAAGACCAAACCTTTCTGACCATTGATGAACTTCAGATAAGTCTTTATTGACAAGATCAATGTTGAGATGCAGGTCATCAAGTGAGAAGTGTCGGTAAATTTGTAGATCATCTGCATACAGATGATAATGGCATGAAAGAATAGCGGCAAGTGTGTTGATAAAAATAGAAAAATATGACCATTCATGTCAGGTCGCATAAAACATAAAGAGAAATAAGATAGTGGGATTCATTTCATCAGGACATCTTATAATACGTGAATAAAAAACTTTAAAACATTTTATTATGTTTTTTATTCACGTTTTCATTATTAAAGGGCCTACCAAAAATAATAAAAATATAATTCTGAAACTTAAACAACCTTACCTGCTTTAAAATTAGTTAACTAATCTCGTCTAATGGAATGCTGGAGATTGTAGGGAGGAATGTACTGGTATGTTAGTTTCCCGGCGAAACTGAAAACGATCCCGCAGCTAGAAACGCTGGAGCACATTTCTTCAACACCAACGCCAAAATACAAAAAGGGTCACCATCCTTTCTAGAATCTAGGGCGAAGAGCTCAAGCCGCACAGTTTCATGGTGGAACTGCATGTTCGGCAAAGATATTTCACACCCCGGAAAGGATAGCGAATGGAGCCGCCATAATCCACATGTGAGTTTGCCGCAAAGGGGCCCACGAAAAGTTCGACTCTCTCTTTGGTGGCAAAGCGAATGATCCGTTAGGCTGCTGCAATGGAGTAAGTGAGTAAGTAATGGAGTCGTGCATTCTGGTTTATCGCCAATTCGATCCATCGTAACTTCTGTTACTCTGCTACACCTCCCCTGAAACGGGCTGATGTCCGCTATCCTCGCGAAGGAGAAGGCGAACATTTTTGCTCGTCTTTTCGCGTCTAACTTACTCGTAACATTTGAAGACCAGGGTGCAGCCCCTCCCTTGATATCATACTGTGGATTTTCTTTGAAGGAGCCGAGGTTGCATCCTAGACTGGTATTCAAATGTTTGAGGATGTTAGACACTTCGAAGAGTAGTGGTCCTGAAGGCATTTTTGGCATTGTACTCAAGTATGCCCCTGAGTTTAAACCGATAATCACCCTTCTCTTCTTCACCCGGGGTATCGTTCCCTCTTCCAGGAAGAGAGCCACGGTCCAACCGGTACCAAAAAAGGGCGACCAACGGATCCTTTCAACTATCTCCAAATAACTTCTCTTTTGTGTAAATTTATGGAGCGCCTTATCAACTCTCAGCTCCTAGCGTACTTAAAAGCGAATAAACTGCTGGATGACATGCAGTACAGTTTCCAAAAATCGAGGTCAGCTGGAGATCTTCAAACGTACGTTGCAAACTCATGGGCCAAAAGACTGGACAATGTTGGGGAGTCGTTGGCAGTGGAACTGCACACCTCCAAAGCCTTTGACCGTGTTTGGCATGGGGAATTCCACCCTAGCTTTGCTCGTGGATCGCCAGCTCTCTGTCGGGCTGCTCCTTGTACTTCCCGATTGGGGCTGGTGTCCCGCAGGGCTTCGTGCTGTCACCAACGCATTTTTTTATTTTCATCAACGATTTACTGTCCCTAGACATGATTCACATGACAGAACGGAGCACAAGAGGCATGTCAGGGATTGGAGGAACAATTAACCACAGCCCAGCGAGGAGCGACGTTCTGTTTTAAATAAGGTGGACATACCGGTTTTTCATAAAAAAAGTGAGGAGCGGCAAAATATTGCTCTGACTGCGAGAGACTAGAATAGACGGCATAATTGGATGGCTGTTCAACTTTTCGCCAATTCTGCCGATACGCTCGAATATCGCTCTTGCAATTACTCTCATGCTGGATTGGTACGTTAAGGGCTGTTTCAGTCCCTTTACGTCTGGGTCACGTCATGATCGCATCAATATTATCAAAGTAATCAAGTTGTTAAAGTAATTAATGCGATAGTGATTTTAAGGATTTGGCAAAGCAAAACCTCTTTGAGGGGCGCTGGAAAATAATAGATTCTCAAAGTGGGCGGTAGACGAAATAAGTTTTAGGACCTCTGGTCTAGACTATCCATATACCTACATTCATCAAAATTAGTTAAGCGGTTTGAGTTTTAAAACAACAACAGACAGAGTTACTTTCGCATTTATAATAATATTATGTACGTATATGGATTAGTATGTTCGAATTGGTTCGGTAATAAATATGAGATAAAAAATCAAAAACATCGTACTGAACATTTTTGTTTTGTATTTATGTCTCTTTATATCCCTTGGCAGACAGTTTTATGCATATGTGTACCTAGAAATTTATTACGCCAAACATATATTTAGAAGTATTGTTTGTAGAATTACTAGAAAAATTCTTTTTTTTAATTTGCCAACCAAAATAAGGTGCCTAGTGGAGGTTATTTTTATATCATGTGATAATTCCGTATCGTAATAAGGAATTTAAGTGTCAGCAGACAGTAAATACACAAATAAACAGGGAAAAACAAATGAAAGGCAAACTCATCACAAACGGCCAGTATATGCGTTTTATGTCCGCATTTTACGTAGTGGAAGGCGGTAACGGACGACCAGAAATTACTTCATGGGTGCATCGGTGACTCGTAAAGCTATAAACAAGCGTGGGAGTTACGAGCAAAACACTAACGCTCCGCCCCATAAAGGCGGACATCTTGTTAATGTGAGGACATACGGATGTTCAGTCAATTAAAGCAGGTAGGCAGTACATACAGCACTTAAGAAGCAATTTAATTCTTCGCTATTTTTATTGTATTGTTTAATCATCAGTGTATGTAACACTGCACTCGGATTTGCACACTATTTCGTCTTTCATAGACAACATCTGACTCATAAATTTTATATATTAAGTGCCCATCCTAGATAAAAAAATAGGAGATTACCATCTAGCACGCCTACTATAAGACCTGCTATCTCCAATTTTCTAAAACTAAGAACCCAACTTGCACATGCCAGAAAAATATAATCGTAAACGTATTTGAGGGTTTCTGTGGGTGGGAACTGCGCGCTATGCTATGAGATGATGGGAACTGACTTAGCAGATGCATTTTTAGAGTGTGGTATACGAGGCGCCGCCGGATTCCTATAAATGTATTAGTTCACTTTGACCATATGGCGTAGACTTTATATCGACCGCATGCCACTTTGCCTTCCTAACATGCCCATCGTCTGAGTCGAGTGAAATTACAGTGACATGATCAATGTCTTCTTAATTTAATCCCTAAAAAGATCGATAGGAAATATTTAACGTATCTTTCGAGCATCGCAGAAATTGTCATTTGTTTCATTGTTAACCACAAATGAAACGCTCAGTAGTCTAGTTTCTATCGCGATAAAACGTTTCGCTTCCTTGATTTATGCATTGGAAACTAGTATAGGCAAAGCAAAATTGTACGATATTATTACTAACAATAACGTTAGGTTGATAGATTTACAAATGAGCAGATAATACATTTCAGTTACATTTTGGTTCAAACACTTTCTTTTAGAATTTTCTTTCATTAACGTTTAGAAATTATTATAAATAAAAAATTAAATCTAAAATGAATAATATCAATTTTAAATGTCGATTGAAATAAAAGTAAAAATTATAAATCAATACAGGGGTTGAAAAATATATTGAGGTTCAAAATATGTTTCCGTATTTGAGTAGATGTGGGAGGTTAAATGGGGGGTGAGTGACGGAATCACAGACCTAGCATGGGCGCGCAGCCCTATTTCTCTGGACGGAATGCTGTCTATGATCGTGTTTTTGGGGGCGTATAATGCGATAATAACTGGTAGGTTGCGTTAATTTAATTTTAGAAATGTGGAGCAGAAACCGAACTAAAACCAGCCTTTGACGAAATACTATCTGTAGATACCATAATTAAAGTTTTGTGCTTAACTATGCCGCCAATCACGATACATATGATATAAGAATTGTAGAATAGTAATCAAATAATAAAAAAATAGGTTCTAGAATTGTTTTATGCCTTATAATCAAAGCAAATAAGACGTTGTGGTCAAATATAGCCCTAGGTAAGGTTGATAGGGTACACAAATCGATTAAAGAGTGTCACAAATCCCATTCAATTATTGTTTATTTCTTCCTCGGTATCCCAAAATGCCTTGACCTTCGATCGTCGAGGATGATCATCTCTTTTACAACGCTTGGGACTTGTCGCAGTAGGGATTCCACGTAAATATGTAGGTCTACGTAATAACAGCCTTACTTACTAGGAGGTAAGGTCAATACCGGCAGAGTTGGCACCATCCCGTTTGGTGAGTAAACTAGGGACCAACCTCATCGACCGATGCCTTCGAAAGCTGAAGCAGCGCGTGAACTGTAGGGACGCCGCTTCGCAGGATCCTTCTTCGCCAACCACTCACTAATCACTCTTCTTGGCTTCTAGCCTTGATGAGAACACAGATGAATCACATTGCGATGATGTAGCGGATGATAAGTAATTTTTCTTGCGCGGTGTAGACTTCGCGCGCGTGCCGGACGCCGTTGCAAAAGATCTCTGATTTTGGGTTCGTCGGCTCGCGTGTTCGAGATCGATGCTCTCCTCTCTTTTCTCTTGAAGCGTGTGAGCGGGAGGGAACGTGTCAGGGCTGGTGATGTTAAGCGTGGTTTGTTTTGAGTTGCGCGCTATCCCGCCAAATAATAATGGTGTCTAATTTGAATAGTGATGAGTGAAATGGCTCAACCACCGTTAAATAAAAAATCGCCGACGTGGCATTAAAAATGTTTGCTTGTTCTCCATTCCGTTCGACGTAGTTTTGCAGTTAAGGGCGCAGCGCAGAATATTTGGTTAGTATTATAGTTATGGTTATTACAGACTTATCTTCTTTCTTCCTCAAGCGAAAAATAAAGACGGATAAATTTAATTTGAAAATATCACAAACAATAAATTATGTACTCCAACCTTATGAAAGGTTCTGGCATGACTACTCCCTCCCATGTACTGTATGGGCTAGAATCTAGACAGTGGCTAATATCACCATCCATGTCCAAAACGGGATAAAACTTTTAATTGTGTTTAATGTAGAAATAATTCTTACACTAATAAGTAAGCATGAATTTAAAACATATTTAAAAAAATTAATTGTGAATTCTCTTAAAATTTTTGCTTGTTACTGATGCGCCCGTATAGTTAGTTTCCAGCGCTTTGTCTCCAACTTTTCACAGCTGCGTAATTTCCTGAGCTTATCTCCAATCTTAACTGCTCCTGCACGCTAGGTTAGAATTAATTTTCCATTCGGGAATTAAATTTTGCCAAATTGAATTCGATTCGTCTCCACAGGGAAAAGCTAATTTATATGAGCGTTGTGGGCGGCTCTCACATTCAATTGAGTGCGAAACGTTTCATGTCACTGTCTCACCAATCTAAGTGAAAAGCACTTTGCATTAATGAATTCATTAACGTTCTTAAGAAAGAGCTTTAGTTAATATTATTAAATAAATATCATAGTAGAAAGTTAAACTAATACAGGGTATCGTTTGATTTACTTAATTAGACAAAGTTAATTTATTCATTATTCTAGTTCTCTAGTAAAAGCACCAAGTGGTCCCTTGATGCTGTGAAGACACATATTTATGTTTCTACTTATGTAAACTTTTGGGAGTACAACTAAACTAAGTAATTTCACATTCTGATGATAACCACATAGAAGCCCATCTTCAAAATTTAGACCGAGTGGGTTAGTGGGTGGGAAAAAACATCATCTGACATTCGCCCCGGGGTATTCTTCTTTGAGGTCGAGCTGAACCAAACATTCAACTGCAGCGTCATGGGGCGTAACGTTCGATTTGTTTTTATGGAGCCCAAAATGGATGGCTAATACTACAAAGCTACCAGCATGATATTAGCCCAATACACCACATTCCTGAAGGAATTAGGTGCAATGCTAGGAACTTCTTTTTATAAGTACGGCTACACTGAACTGCATGGAAAGCACGGACGAATTTTCATTACCACTTCAGAAATATTTTTATCCATGCGGCGGTACCAACCCGGGAGGCAATCCGACTCATAAAGAGAAAGAAAGTGATGCAGACGAGGATAAGAACCCACAAGGAATGAAAGGCACTCTTGCATGAAAGGCAAAGGGGCTTCTACCACCTACGCCACAAGTTGTACTGGTGCGCTGAACATAAGTCTACTACCAGGGCACATGGGTGTCCTTGGTGGCTTGAACGGCAGCGTGTGGTTAAACTGGACACTACGTAATACGCAGAATAACTTGGTTTTTGTGACAAGGCCTGCATAACGATGATCACGCAGACCCTGCCTGTTCCGGCGCTGGTCCTGCTAGAACCGGTCAAGGACGTTCGCAATCGACTCGATCTGGAGGCACCGGCCTTTCACCATAGATCACCACTGCGAAGTGTAAAATCTTAGAAGAGCTGATGGATAACTAGCAGGAGAGGGTGGATTTCGCTAGCATGGGCAGCCACCTTTTCAGATTTTTGTCCACCTGCCAAAGTCAGCGTCACTGGGACGGCCGGATCACACAACTCGCATCTAGTGACCGCGCACGGTTGCTTCAGGGTGAAACTGCACGCGCTTGTAATAGAGAGACGTGTCAATGTAAAGGAGAATGCTTCATTTAACTTTCGGTAACATTGCCTTTTTTACATAGTGTAGCCGAACGATAGCTTTGTGATTTTTGTAGCTAGAGGTGGTGAAAACAGGCATAAGGCAACGTGAAGATAGTCTAAGGTCACTGCACAAAATCACATAAAATAACAATTAATGAAAAGAGCACCGCGTTGTCTATTAGTCATTTCAATCTCAGTTTTTGGCATTCTGCTTCGATTTAGTTTTCACACGTCTTGTAATATTATTTTTGAAACGTCTTGTGCCATTGTTGGACTTCTTAAGGCCAGACGACCATTCAGATGTTTTGTTGGTGGACTCTACGAGAAATCGTTTGAAGAAATCGTGTGCACTGGACGGAGGTGGAAAAAAAGCTGTCCCTGCTATTTTATGTATCATTATTTTGTCCGTCAGAAATAATTTAAATACCAACCAAATTCACCATAACAAATACATAAAAACGTTAGTCTTGACATTCTTAACTATTTACTTAAACACAGTGCGGGCACGCTTTTTTATTTATGATTTAATTTAACTACTCATCCAATGATCCAATGATAGATGGATTACCAAAAGATCCAATCAGATTGAGTAGGTCCCGCTTTGCCGACCTTAATCTGGGTCGCTGTACCTAGTTGGTGAATACTGTCGTTTGAAAAGAGATTACAGCAGCTTATCGCCATTGACGAGGGTCAAAATCCAATGTTTTTGACTGGTCGATGCTTTGTCTTGCTGAGGGGAAACACTAAGCTTGGCGCATCTCTTGGATATGCTTGTAAACAGGAATCGGATCACCATTGTTACACGTAATATTTACGAGCGAAGGCTATAAGCATGTCGACTTGGGACATGCATGGAAAAAGCTTTCGTTTTCAAAACCTTGGGAGCAATGTTTTATTGAAGCAATAAATCAAAATTTGGACAGACGGGATGTAATAAAATCTGGTTTTCAAATTGAATTAAAAAAAACAGAGTGACACCGATTTATTGAAAGTAGTATTTGAACTTGTGATCTAAATTCCATGCCCGATACCACACCCGATCCGATCCACTGGAGGACTTTCGTATTGCGATCGAGTGAGCAGTTTCTACCAAAGTTTTGTGTGTGTACACTGCATGCGTGTCATATTTATTGAGGTCAAAGAAACCAAAGAATTTCAAAAGTACCTTAGAACACAAAACCAAAGTAATCATGAAATGATACCAACACCACCACAGAAAATAACCCCAAATTATCATTAGCCGCGTTTGCAGTCTATGAAAATATTCTTCCCCAAAAACCCGGTCTGCATAGTTCGTGCGCTTGTTACATTACTCTTGGCTGACGAAGATCGGCGGTCGGCTCGCATTCACCAGTGCAGCTCCAGAGATTTGAAAAAAGTAATTTGGATTTCATGGTGGAAAGTGTTAGAACACCAAATCCTTCCTTAGAACACCAAATAACCATAGAAACAACGTCATTGTTTAATATACATATAATTATTTATATGAAAGTATGTAAATAAATAATCCTATTTCTTCCTCGTGGAAACTAGCTGCCACCGGAGAGGCTGTTTTGTTGGGTGTCGAACTCGTCTCGCCACCGTTACCGCTGCCGCCAGCGACAATCTCGTGACATCCACTCGGTTACTTACACACTTAGGGCCGAGTGCACGAAAGGACGAAACATCAAAATCAACGTCAACGTATGATTAAACACGTCACTTCGGATGAGCAGTATGGAAGGAACTCCATGCGGTTCACTAAAAGTGACTTGTTTGAACATTGATTAACTCTCTTCGTGCAATTGGGGCTAAGAAAGCCAGCAGACTAATGAGATTGAGACTGACTGAGAATTGTTTCATAGTAAATGAATGGAAATGTATTATTTAATATCTTATCTTGGCTTCAAAATTATGTTCTCATGTTGTCATGGACTATCATGCCTTGTTCCATCATACTTAATAACAGTATGTACATAAAATTATTTCATCCAAGAACGTTAAAAAAGGAATATATGTGAAATATTCATACCGCCACCAAATATGTACATGAATTGTATGGGTAATTGTACAGAAGAGAGAAGGAAGGAAATGTAATACGAGAATATATCTACTACAATCTTCCGTTTAACATCACACCGAGTCCCGCGTAGTCGAAAATACTATAATTATGTTCGTTATATAACGTTTGCTTGCGTTTAACAAGTTCTCTAGTCCATCCCTTTTTAACGTTCTCACGCACGCGACAATTGACGGGAATTCAATAGAGTAATATTAATGCTTTTCTATTTCCGACTACAGAAATTATTTTATAATTAGAAATATAAATAAAGACAGATTTTACAAAAACAGTTTGCATAATGGTTATTCTGACGACCATATCAAAACGTGTGCTGTTACTTCCACTATACTTTTGGCCTCGTACAAAATAAGTTGAATTTAACTCGATTTCACATGTTTGTTTGTGTTGACCCAAAAAAAATATTTGATGTTTTATCTAAAAACATCAAATAACGTTATGTGCAATTCAGTTAAGATGGTCGTGGAGAAATGTATGCAAGTAAATGTAAATATTTCCTTTCTAATTTAAAACTCGGTTTTGTCTGGTGTCTAGAAATAGCATTTCCTTTGATTTTAAGAAATAGCATTTGCTTTTACTATCTTTTCGCCTTCGCTATATTTCAGGAGGTCACGAAATATTTGGTCAAGATAAGATAAATGGCTGAATCTTGGTTCACAGGTTAGAGACCAACCCTCTGATGCTAAATATGTCGTATGCCTGCGCAAAGTGGTTGCGTTAGCTAGATTGGCTATACAAAATATATGTTGGTATGTACCTGCTTGTTAATATATTGAGTGTCTGGACATATTGGTGGACCTATTAATTACACAACAATAACTAGTCGGTTTTATAAATAAATACCTAAAGTTGTATCTGTAACCTACATCACATATAACTACGCAATGCAACCAAATAATTGTTTAGTTTTGGTATTACTAAGCAAGTATGCAATGATACTTTCATGCTTCGTTACTTACAGCCATATTATTATTATCTTTTTTTTTTACAATAACTACTTTTTCAATCGCCTTATCTAGGTAACGCATTCACTTGGCGCAGGCAGACCGACATATTTAACTTAAGAGGATTGGTCTTTATACTGTAAACCCAGTTTCAGCCATTTAAATTATTATTAACATTTTTGTCGCGATCGCCTAGTCTATTATGTGACTTCTTCATAAATAGCGACTTTACCTTTTGTGAATCATTGAAATGTTGGGTAAAACGACCTCTTATATCTGAAGTGAGTCTAAACGCTAAACGTATTGCCAACACACCACCGTTTATCGCGATCTATGAACCGCAGACGAGCAGTGAATAAGCATACGTGGTGTCATTTGTATTCCGCGCAGTTATAATAATTTATCTATGAAAGCTGTCGCTGAAATATGGCTCGACGGGATGCGCGATAAGAGAAGTATATTGGCGCATAAATCCGTCTATCAGGTTTGTTGAACGGGTTGAATGTTTGATGCTTTTTATTTTGAACACACAAGGATTAAACAGATTTACCTCTCTAGTTTAGATGCATGAGGTTTTCAGTAACGGTCTTAGTGGCAATTTTCAAAGAAATGAAATGTCAAAATGATTGTATTTGAACTGAATGGTCAAACTTTGGGGGACCATTACAAAGTCCGAATTTCCCTGTAAAACTAAAAACTGTAAACCGTAAAATTTAGCCTAAAGTCACGTTCATTTTATATCGTAATGGCCCATTTATTTACTTAAAATGTGAAGTTCTTGCTGGGCAATAATGAAGTAATAGTAGATACACTTTAGGCTCGAGATCAAAAAGCCTTTTGGAAAGGCAAGTATCAATATTGGGCCAATATAATAAATTTGGTGGAACAACTTACAACAAAATATTCTTTAACAGTTTTTATTCGTTTTTTAAGTGCTAGATGGTGTGAATGAATAAAAATACCATTAAGCTGAAGTGCTACATTTGTATCAGTCTGTCTATACACTTTTAAACTAGGGAACCACTTACCTTATTTTGCACATCTTTTAGCAAACGAGGGTCTCGTCTGGTCAAAAGCCTAAAAATATTATTATATGGGACCAAGACATCTGTTGAGATTTACTGCTTGGATATCAGCGTGAACTATACATATAGGGAGCGAAATGTAGACCTCGCTAGCTCGTGGCGCGGCCTTTGATAGGTCGACGAATAGTTCGACGATTTGAATCGAAAATGGAAGGTCCCATTCCTTACCAGTCCGGTTGATTCCGCCCGGGATTGTACAATTGAATTGAATAAAAGACGCTCTAAGTATAAAATAGTAGTATAAGGTAGGTTCTGCAGGGCGAAAACGGAAATTTTGCAACTTGCGCTGCACAGAATAAATTGCAGGAACGTCAAAACTGGACTGCAGGCCCAAATATGATTAAGTTTGTGTTTCACTTCCACTAAAATTGTTCATAAAAAGAAACTGTGGAACCGGAGATTTCATTATAAAACCATACTACAATAGACATTAAATCTAAAATTTTGAGCATATGCAACTTGTTCAAAAACCGGCCAAAGTATTATGTACCGTCGTATAATGTTTAAATAATAAAAATCACGTTTATCATTGTCTCAAACATTTTTGGACACTAGATTTACATTTAAAAATATCATTCGCATTAGCTAAGTACTCAGGCTAGGGTCTTCATTCCCATTTCAAAGCGTAGTAGCAAGTTTGAGTGAAGATACTCCACAGAGTGAGTTCAATTACGAATTCGCTTATTACCATTGACTTATAAGCATAGCGTGCTCATGCTAGGTCTGTGCTTATTAGTGATTTTTTCGAGTTTGAACGGCACTTAAGAACAGTTGTCCAAATTTTGAAATAAATCTAGACACTCTGATTCACTATCGGATACTCTACTTCCTGACTTTGGGTTTTCGACAGGTTTTCTGTTCACCGTGAATATGTAAAAACCTCACGTCATTTTCATAATTCCATAACTTAAACATAAGAATCGTCATTAAGAGATGGGAAATTTTCCTCCAAAAACCGGAAACATGGAAGTCACGACAATACTACTACTTTGATTCAGACTCCTAAGGAAAATTAGACCGAACCCTATTTAGTGCATTCGATGTTTCGCACCCAAAATTCGTAATCGAACTCACCACAGTTAGACCCCTTCCATACTCGCTGCGACAGCTACCGGATCCAACTATAGCTTTGGTCTCATAAGTGCAAAATTAAAATAAAAAAATAATAAAAAGAATTACGAACACACGCACATGGGATTTTTTGATATTAACTTATTAAACGCAAAATTAAAAATAATGTCCTAGACGAATGAGCCGGGAATTGAACCCATGAGGTCTGACACAAGTTGCAAGATCCTGCGCCCTTGAGCTATGAGCCGCTCGTATTTTTTGTTGTGTCATATTTGGAATTACTATTTCACTATAGTATAAAATTAGAATGCTTTTCACAATCTTAGTGTTCGCGAAATAATACACGTTCTCATGCAAAAAATGTAATATCTATTACAAATAAATCTTAATTAAATGCAGGAATAAATATATACGTTCGTATATAACGTATACAAAAGTACTTGATTCACCAATAACAGTATTTATTGTTATCTAATAACTACCACTGTTGGAAAAACAGTTTGTTCAATAGTCACTTTTTAATTTCCACTTTTTTCACTGTCCCAGTGCTTGTTTCTGTATCGTTAGAAGAACCAGAATACGAATGTTCAAGAGGAATCTTCTTCTTGGTATCAGTCTTTTGCTTAGGAAGCTTAGAAATAATAGAATTGGTTCTATCTTTATTGGTTTTTGAAAGAAACGTTGCAGTTTTAGAGATTTTTTTATCTTTTAAATTAACTGCTTTCTCGGGCGGTTGATTGATGCTGTCACTCCGATTTTTTAATTTATTCAAGCTAAATTTTTGTTTTATTTGTGCCGTCTTTTCCAAATCGCTGGCATCTGGCAAAAGGTCATCCGTGCAATACTTGAATTGCTCGTAGATTTTTGGGGATTGAACAGGTGTAGTATTGACTTTTACCGGTACAACTTCCAATTTCTTCTCAAAACTATTATCCGGACCTTTAGAATCAAACGTTGTATCAATTCCACCAACTAACGCCTCTATTAACTTTGCATCAGAAAAATTATCCTCAAATTCGTCATACTGAAAATCACAATCCGAAATTGTCGAAGGAGTTGAAACAGATCCACTAGATTCGCCACATATACTGTGAAAATTTTCTGGAAGTCGAACTCGGGGAGCATTTTTTTGGATATCAGCTATACTTTTAGTTTGCTTGATAATTATTTTTGGTTGACGAACATTTGGAATGTCATTTGCCGCTATAATAACTTTAGGAAACTCTCTGGAATGAGTTTCCTGAGTTGGTGGGTCCTTTTTTCCAGAAAAAAATATATTCGGCGAAACATTTGTGCTTGATGTACTTTTAATTTCACTGAGCATTGATGCTATTGCATCAATATTGCTATAATCTTCATTATTAGAAATTTTATTTTCACAAATAGACCCAAAAGACATTTTTCCGCTATCAAAAGAAGACGTACCACTGGTTTTGATGTTTTTATATCCTACTCTCCTGTCCAAAGTTGACGTTGTCCTTGGGGGTGGTAGAGGAGGAACCTTTGATGTTGACAGGTGGTCCTTTGGGTCAGTGTTGAGATAGCTCCTAAAACTTTGAAAAGAGTTTGGCTGAAGCGAAAGACGTTTCTGACTATCACTGAATGATTTTGGTAAATCTGGAAGAACTTTGGGAAAATTTCTCCTCTTAATTGTAAGAAGAGCTTCGGCTGCAGATAGGGGGGCTATCTGCTTCGATTCATCCTGACTCGTCACATTTATGTCATTTCTGAATATAGTAGGTGGAGGAATGTCAGGAAAATCTGTATATTGCACGATTGCATCATAATTAAGGTCCTTTACTGGATCTGATACGGAATGCTTGTGAGAAATTCTAACAATATCAACTACTGGAATAGTTTTTTGTAATGATTTATCTTTAAGAGATAAATTGACTATACTTGTGAAAGTTTCACCATCTTTATTGAGAATTTCAGGTTTGGTTATTTGATCAATAAAATCGTTTTCAGTTTTTGATCGTTTTAAGATCTTCGCTTCCATATTGTCATTCACAGAGATATTTTCAACAATTTCTAGGGACTTCGATAACTCGATTGGTTGCTGTCGCAATATTGCACTAGTTCGAGCTGCAGGCGTAGCATCGATGGCAACTGACACTTTATTTGATCTCGTGCTTTCTGAATTGGTTATTGAGTCGTTTGACTTCGATTTAGGTGATTTATGACTTTTGCGAATACCATCTTTTGAGTGACCAATTGTAGACAAAGATTCATGTGCCGATGTGGATGTAGTTTTTTCAGAAGTTCTGGTTTTATTTCTTTTATTTCTTGTTGATAATGTTGAATTCTGCTCATCGTGCAAAGAAATATTCATGGATTCCTTTGAATGAGTCATAACAATATTTGTTTTGTTTATAAGGTCAGCTGATTGAGCGTAAACTTTTTGCTGGGATAACATATTTTGGGGCTCTACATCGATTTTTCTTGTAATTGGTGGTGAACATCTGTTTATTATTTCATTTGCTATCCAATCCCTTACTTTAGTTTGTGCATCAATAGTACTAGTAGATAAGTGTCTACGTAATTTGAAGCGTTGTCCAAAACCGCCTGAGTCGTCAGACTTTGGAGTTTTTAATGATTCTATCTTATTTTTGGTATGTGGATCGATGGATCGGTTTGATTTATTCCAATGCATGGTTTTTATTGCATTGCAACTAATTTTAAGTTTTTCAAATGTATTATTTTCTTTTGGTTTCGAAAAACCATCATTAGGTTCTAAAACATCACCATTCAAATGATCTCTCTTGAGTTCTTGCTCTCTAGCGTGTAACCTACGCTTCTTAAAGTAAAGCGCGGCAAATATAAATATATTTACGATGAGAAAAATGCAGCCTATGCCAATCATTGTTCCAATTGTTGCACTAGAAGTTTTGATGGGTTGTTCTCCTTGAGGATTAATTTTCGGTTTTCTGGTAGAATGAAAATCTTCTCTCTTCATCTGATCTTCCTTGAAGTCAGAAGGTTTCTTAATTGATTTAATAACTTTATAAATGTCGTCAGCATTTGTTGTTGGAGGATGCGGTACATATGGCCTAGGTCTACCGTATGTTGGTGGAGGGAGGTGCGGACCTTGAGGAAGTGGTGGTTTCCATGCATGCCTTTCATGTGCTGAAAATAAATAAAAACATATTAGAAGAAAATAAATCCAAGGTTTCAAGAATAAAATCAAGTCTATACTTCAAAGTTTAGCTAATTAAAAAGTATGCAAATTATGCTGCGCTGTTGAGCAATTGACCTCAATAATTATTATTTTGTCATAAAAATAAACCGTGGGTAACGGTACTCGGTAGTCTGGTATCTAAGGAAATTTAAATTTATGTAGATACCGAATTTGCTTCATTAAATAAATGGAAATTTACGATCAAAAATCTTAATGTGATCCAAAATAATAGAAATAGAATGTGGCTATTATTTTAAATTTAAGGTATTTTATTAAACTTTTTGAATATTTATGTATTTTGTAATCGATCATCCACAATATAAAAATACTTATCTTCCAATGTAAGTCATAAAGTGTGTTTGTTAAAATTTATAAAAGACTGCGTCTAATGTGAACCGTTAAATTAGTAGCGGCGGAAAGTAATTTTAAAACTCCTTAACCTATAAAACACTTTTAACGAATTATTAGCCACGTAAAACTGTCACAATTTTTTTCATTTGCAAATGTACTGAGCTTAATATTATTCAATTCTAAATAGATGTGCCCTTTATACATCAATTAGATAGGCGCTGAATTAAAAATACAAAAAATGTAATGTAAAACGATTTTTTCTGGAACATACGATAACTGCATACGATAACTGCAAATCAATTAAAACAAACAACGAAATACCTGCAGTTGGAAAAGGTGTCCTCGAGCGAGCTGTTGTGGGTACCGGACCGTATTCAAACAATGGGCTAACTGCATAGTTCCTCATTTTATCCGGAAGCACTTCGTTCCAAAACTTTGTATAATTCGCTCTGTAGAAACTCCTGACGAAGTTGGACGGAGGTACGTCTGCAATCAACATATTTCTATTTATTTCATGAAGGGCCGATTTTTCAATACTCGGATAGAACTTATCGGACTCACAAATTCACATTGGTCAAAAGACGAATAGTAATTGCCGGATAATTATATATTCTATTACAATTATCTGACTATAATTTTACTAATAAACATATGAACTTACTATATCGGATGGATAAGCAGAAAACTAAATAAATCCGTCACATAGTTATCTGGCTGTTAATCTGACTATTGAAAAATCAGCCCTAAAAGAAACTGATATGGCTTAGCATACAAAATAATATAAAGCTTGAATCCATAAAACATATTTGTCATGTGAATGTTAACATTAAATTAATAGTGTAAAATACCTAATCTTAGGAATGATTGATGCTGTATATTAAATTCGGGCCAATCGATGTCGTAGAGACTCCAGTCTTCACTATTTAGAGTGAGATACTGTTCCTTTCTGTCGGCATTTGGAGTTCTGAAAAAAAAAACCGGTTTACTCTGTGGAAATCAAAAGACGGCCACATATGTCCAAAATATTTATATTTAGAAGTAACACACTATTTAGGGTTCCGTACCCAAAGGGTGGAAACGGAATATGATTCTGAATTATGAATATTGAACTTAACCTAATACATTTGTACTGATGCTTTTGTGTTACAACATAACATCTGTCCGTCTGTCTGTAAAAGTCCTCTGCCTCAGTGGTCACAATAGGTTCTAGTTGAAAGATAGAGAAAGCTAACTATTTAAAGTAAGGCTAATTATTTCGGTGATTCTTTTTTTATTGGAAAGGACGTGTACAAATTAGTAAGTGTATTTCAGAATCACTAAAAATTAACAAATAAAAAAAAATTTACAAAAAAAATAACCGACTTCAAAGAAAAAGCACAAAAAGTAAAAAAATATTGCCATTTTTGTAGTTACGATTTTTTTAATTTTTTGAGTCGGTAAGCCAAGGTCGCCAAGGTTCTCATGATTGGCGCAGCGCGTGCCCGGCTGACGCCGACTCAAAAAATAACAAAAATCGTAACTACAAAAATGGCAATTATTTTTTACTTTTTAGTGCTTTTTCTTTGAAGTCGGTTATTTTTTTGTTAATTTTTTTTTTCGCACACCTAATTAATACAAATTTAAGACTTTTATGATTTTCTCATGGATATCATTGTCAGAAATAAACCAAATTAAAAAAAAAAAACATACAGACGAATTGATAACCTCCTCTTTTTTTGAAGTCGGTTAAAAATGGGACCACATGGGAAGCACCAGTTTTCAAACAAAAAAATAATCATCAAAATCGATTCACCCAGGCGAAAGTTATGAGGTAACAAACATAAAAAAAGCAAAAAAAAACATACAGACGAATTGAGAACCTCCTCTTTTTTTTAAGTTAGTTAAAAACAGTTCAATTAGCATATCTTGAAGAATTGTTTTTAATTTTTAATTTAAAATGGTGGGTCAGAGTCATTCCAAAGAACGATTGTGCCAAGGATAATTTTGGAACAATAAAATTCACGGTTAAGAAAAAAACGTCCAGCTAGGGTCCTTTATTTAATAAATGTACTTAATAAGATCTCAGAACTGTAAGGAACTATGACAATAGAGAGGATTTATCTAGTAAATGTTTCGAAAGTCCTGGTTTTGAAATAAAATATTTTTTAATCTTAACAAGCTCTCCATAAATATTATTTAAAACCCTTAATTTTTTTTTTTTAATAAAATGTATTAACATTTTAATGGATATTTTCTTATAATAACATTTTATTTCCTGCTTTCCCTTGAACGTTCATATTTTTTGAATGTATACTCCCCAAACTAGAAGAAAAATAAATTAGTGCATTATTTTAACATTTGAAAGGCTCACACCAGTGTTATATTTATTTAGAAATCTTAACCATAGTCATAATCTTCTATAATATAAAAATGAATCGCAAAATGTGTTGGTAAGCGCATAACTCAACAACGCCTGGACCAATTTGGCCAAATCTTTTTTTAAAATGTTCGTTGAAGTTCAAGGATGGTTTTTACGGCGAGAAAAATTAGAATTATTGCTGGAAAAACCCTAAAAATAGCCCTTTTCTTTTTCCCATACAAATGATTTGTAACTAAAACGTAGTCAATTTGAGCTTTATTGCTATGGTATAAAGTTCATATTAAATTGCAAGCACTCACAATTGTCTAAGTAATGTAGGTGTGTTCCTAACGTCAAAGATCATATCTATCAAAGCAATGTGCGTGTGTGCGTTGGAGCACAGAATACATAGTTGGAGGAGTTTAATGTCGCGTTCCGAAACTCGCGTTTCTTTTGTATTAGTTTCGGCACGCGAGATAAACTGCATCAGTAAACAAAAATCACGTTACCAACAGTGTTTTATTATTTTTAATATCCAAATTTTAAATAAATAAAACAATTCGTACGGCTTAAAAGGATTTGACTTCAAGTCATATCAAATAAAATAAAAAAAAGTTGTCTGTTACCTAATCTACTGAGTTTGCTTTTGTCAACTGATACACGAAACAAATTCGTATATCGTGTTTTGTGCAGAGTGTTTAGTTAGTGTTTGTTTAGTTCGTGATTAGGCGGGCGGTCCGACGAGGGCGGGTGCGGGGAGGGGGGGGCGGGTACGGCTTGGTATTTCCCGCAACTTTAGGACTACTTGGCAAAATCCTTGATAACCAATTACTCGCTTAGATGCGGATTGTATCTACGTCTAGCCTGATTCTACTCAAAACTTATAGGCTACATAATATAACGCTTCATTACCTGAAGGGTGAGTAGTGAGTGTTAAATTCTTATAACTTGCGAACCACTAACCCGATTTATGTGCGTATTTTATCAATGTATAGGATCTCTGGGAGCTGTCAGGTTCGAGATGGGTTACTGTTTTCGATGTTGAGGCTGGCTGTGGGTTGGAGTCCACGCAAAACTTACCTACATTACACGTTACTTACTTACTAGGTAAACAATGTTGCAGTGCAAGTGCAGAAAGGTTCTGGCGGCAAATGCTTTTTTTTTAAATAGCCACCAAATGTCAACGAAGCTCTAAATGGGAATTATTGGATGTTTCTCATTAAATCATGCTATTTCATCTCGAACGATCTTGATTAAATTTGGTAGAAGGATACATTGTCCTGGACCAGTTTGACCCTATTTTGGATCAGCCATGTCGGATACTTTTTATCCATGAAATAATTTAGCCGACACTAACCCGAGCGGAGCCGGGTACCGCAGCTAGTTCCAAATAATTATACTCTTATCGCATTTCCATATATTAGTCGCAGCTTAAAAATAATTGCATCGGCTATTCTACACACTCATTATTTATGGTGAAAATATTACCCCATCAAAAACATAAATGTGAAAATGGTAGCCAAGTTCAATATCAAAAATATTGATTGTTGGCGACTTCGCTGGCAAAAGAATTGAGATCTTATTGAGTTCCAAGTTCTGTAAATAACCCGGAAGGGTATTCATAATTTGTACAAGGCAGAATAATTTAGGATACATTTAAGCTCAAGATTTAACTTGAATAGTTTATAGGCGCTATTATAGGCGCCACAGTTTTACGTCACTTTTTCTGCAATATAACCACAAAAATAAGAATTACAAACTAAAAATGAATAGGCGGGCACACTGAGGCTGGATTATCATTAAGAGGTAAGACGGAATAATATAATATTTAACAATATTATTTACCACAGCCAATATTTTTCATCAAGCCAGTTTTTTTTAATTAAAAAAAATGTTTTAAGATGTAAATAATGTTGAAAAAGACAAATTGACGAGGTCTACAACTTAGAGGGCCAATTGTCCTCAACGGCAACTTTTTGCACATATACTCAGAATAATCGGATAAAATTCCAGCTTATTTGTGCATGTTTTCGGATAGACAGTGTTATAAATCGCTTTCTTGTTTAAGTCGACGTTTCGTCCACCTAATTGTGGACTTCTTCAGGACTCGCGGCGCGATGTGCTAGTAATGAAGAAAATGGACGGTACGCTGGATCATACCGTTTACCGTAAACTCACACACACTAACAGGTAACTTTATTCAAGCTCTCATCATAATTCAGCACAGCTACGTTCAGTCACAACGTCTCTCAGAATCTGCGATGCCGAACACATTAACGAGGAACGTGTGAAGGAGTTGTTGAATGGCAATGGCTACAAGACTCGAGCCAAGGATCTTGGTTCACCACAGGCAGCAGGACAAAGGATACAGGGGGCTGAATTCCGAAGGCAGTGTGCATACCTCCCATATGTACGAGGAATAACTGACCATATAGGAAAATCCTTCAGTAGAATAGGTATCAAGTTATTCTTCAAACCTCTAACAAAAGTATCTGCCATGCTGAGGTCATTAAAGGACAAGATCTCGCTAGTCCAGGAGTCTGCAAAATACCATGTTGCTGTGGGAAAAGCTATATTGGTCAAAACAAACGGAGCGTTCAAACAAGAGTAGCAGAGCATATCAAGGCCGTAAAAAATAATGAGTATCACAAGTCCGCAATCTGTGAACATGCCTTGAACAGTGGAGGAATTCATTGAATTCGTTTTGACCAAGCTGAAACAATTGCAGTAGAACGGCACTACATTTCACGCTTGGTCCGAGAATCCATTAAGATTTCAAGGCATCACAACTTCAACAGAGATGACAGCATGAACCGTGGTCGTGGTCTCCGTTATTGGCGCAACACAGCACCGCGAGGCTTCAATTGCCGATACCATCGAGTATACCCCGTTAGCATCGTTTGCACGGATAAATTCATCGCTGAGCAACGTGCTATGAAACTACGCTCATCGGCGGCTGGAGCTACCTATAGCTACAATTTTCGCAGCCGGCGACCTGCAGTTGACTTCTGACTGGACGACGTGTCGGAAGTTCTCCAGGTCGCGCCTGAAGATGTGGACGAAACTTCGACTTAAACAAGAAAGCGATTCATAACACTGTCTATCTGAAAATATTTTAATACGAATGTACAACAACAGTGAAAGTCTATATACATGATTACATTCATGATTTTATGGACGCGGTGCTCCATTTGGATGCTTTTAAACCACACGTAACTTAGTGACTGACCCTCCCTTGATGAAATTGGTCCAGAGCCTCATGAGCACCTCGCTCAGCAGCCGCTCCTTGGCGGTGTACTCCTGATGCAGGTGCGTGCGCGCGCCGCCCATGGGCACGCCCAGCACGTACGGCAACTCCTCGCCGTGCACGCTCTTGCGCAGCTGCCGAACACACGTACAGTAACATGTTTATATATTCGTAACGGTTAAGATTTTTTAATTTTTTTAGTTACATGCGCCACGGATGAAGTAAGGCCTGGCCCTCAGAAAATTAGCCGTGCTGGCGGGCGGCGAGTAGCTGCGGCGCGACTGTGCCCGCGTCGCTCAGTGCGTCCAACACGAGCTCCCAGTTCTCGTACACGCTCCAGTTCTATGGGTCCTTATGGGAGGGCGCGTATCTGTTGACAACGACTCACCGCCGCGTAGTCCGTATGCTCGGAGTTGTGACCGAGCATGTAGAAGTAGGATCTGGCGTTGGCTGCGCAGCTCGCTGCGCAGTACTGGCGGGTGGTGAGAGGCTGCGGCGCGACCGTGCACGCGTCACTCAGTGCGTCCTGCACTAGCTCCCACTGCTCGTACACTCTCTAGCTCTGCGGGTCCTCGTGGTAGGGCGCGCATCTGTTGACAATCACTCACCGCCGCGTAGTCCGTATGCTCGGAGTTGTGACCGAACACATAGAAGTAGGACCTGGCGTTGGCCACGCAGTGCTGTCGGGCTGCGAGCAGCTGCGGCGCAACTGTGCGCGCGTCGCTCAGCGCATCCAGCACAAGTTCCCGGTTCTCGTACACGCTCCAGCTCTGCGGGTCCTTATGGGAGGGCGCATACCTGTTGACAACGCAATTGCTTGATTGTTTTTTGTGTGGACCGTCACAGAGGCAATTTTGCTACCATGAGGGGTTCTAGACAGGCTATTATCTCAAACGGGAGTAGCGATCAAAACTCATTCGTATGGCGGCAGCGTAGCCACGAGTTAGTCCAAAACATCTAACTGGAGTTTGTTCGATGACGAGTTCGGGACGCACAACATCGAAAGGTTGTTGTATTTAATAGCGTCCCGTGAAGTTCTTACGTGTCGTTGGAACTTGAGGAAATCAGTAGCAAGCAAATACGTAACCGAACTCACTCGCTGGCGCTATAAATGTTGTATGTAAAAGTGGGTACGCCGCCCTCATACAAGCGAGTTTAATTCAATAGCATTAATACCATAAAAATAACCGTACTATACGACGTATTAAATTTAACGTTATAAAGTACTTTTACTAACTCTGTTTTACGTAAAATAACACTAATTAGATTATAAATATTAATTGCCAATTAAAAAGCTCGTAGACTTAAAATAGTTTGCCTACATTATAATTAACAGTACCTATCTAAGTGTCGTCTCTCGATCACGCCCCGCGCACACTTCGACATAATGTATTATTTATTAGTCCATAGTATATCATGTTCAGTTATAAGTTATAATTGTGTTGATGTTTTCTTCCTCATGACGTGTTAACTTATAAAGCCTAAAGGTCTTAGGACCGTAGTTTGAAAGTGACTACCACAAAGGAGAATGACCCTTTCATTATAGACTAATAAAACGCTCTTAACTTTTATGAACAACAATTTATCAAAAATACAGGAATCTATCGATCTATAACTTATAGATATATCTATTAAAGTTCGAAAGGAACTCTTTCTGTCTGCCTGTTACGTTTTCACGACTCACTAGTAGTGTAGTAATTGTTTACTGAAAAATACAGATATTTACGTAAAAATAAAAACATCCGTACATAGAATGAAGCTTTCTCAAGTTATAAAAAAGTATGATTAACATGTGACATTTTTTAGGGATGGGAAACCGTTTAGGCCTGGAAAACGATTTGGCTAGTTTAATGGGCAGTCGCCGTGCAATATTGTACCTTGGTCAATGGAGAAAGACTGCATTCCTTAAAGTATTCGAATATTTGACTTCCGCTGCCTTCATGTTAACGCCCACTGTGCACGCGCTTAAATGTCAAACTTGTTGTCTCACTTGTCGAGAATGTCCCTGACGGCATGCTCGGGCGCCGCGTGGTACCGCAGCTGAGCGTACTGCGCGAGCAGCTCGTCGCGCTCCGTCTCCAGCACGCCGTGCGCGAGCGCGATCACGCCGAACTCGTGGTAGCTCTCCAGCTCCGTGACGCCGCTCAGCAGCTCGTACCTATATTTTTTTTATTTAATTTTATTTTGTTCGGGAAATAAAGAGTTATTAGAAACACAGAATACAAAAAATCAAAAAACAAACCATTACACCGTTAAAATTTCCACTTACAAAAAATAACAATAAGTCAAGTTATTTGACATCTTACACAGAAAAAATGTTAAAACTAATGGAACAATTTCTTCTAAACAGTGATTCACAAAACACAATAGCATATATCCAAAGCATTGAAAACAATATAACTAAATCCATGGAAAGAGTTTTCCAGAGGAAATTTAGTAATTGTTCATATCATTTCATTTATTTAAACTTTTTTGGTAGTCAAACTAAAGTGAGTTACGTCAAAAACTGAATGATCTGCGGATTCGATCAACTCTGTAAAGAAGAATCCCCAAAGAAACTTTACGAGTTTTCCGTCCACAGTAATGAAATACATACTCAGATCTAAATGCTACTGCCAAACATTTTTGATAGAACAGTTTAAGGCAAAGAACAAGAACAAAAGAAACAGCCACTCTCAGTGCTAATGGATTAGAAATAGAACTAACTTAACTAACAATAATAAAATAAGATGTATAGTCTTACAATTATTCTCTGGTGTAAAAGCCGTCTTCAACTTAACAACCTATGTCTGGTGTATAAAGCCCTCGTCAAGTGTGATAGATACGGATAGATACGTATCAAGTCAATATGTTACATATGAAAATATATCAAGTTATATGGTTGAAACGGGAATGACAATTTGCCCGTGTTTCCGTGTAACGTGCTCATAAAGCAAAGGTTCCTTCGTAAATGTGGTGTATTAGGCTTATATCATAATGGTAGCTGTGTGGTATTAGCCATCTATGTCAGGTTACATTGAAAAAAGTTTGGAGATTTTTAAAATAGCACTGGATATGGATGGCTAAACCACAACTACTGTCTGGTATTTATCCTAATCGATACATGGTAACAGATTATCATGCCAGGATCTACCTTCGATTGCAAAACAATATGGAGCTGAATGGTGAAAACGGACAATACTCATGCTTCTTATATTTTCTTCTTAACAAATGTTTATATTAAAGGGTTTTGTAAGCAGGAATAATATAGAATCGGGGACACACATTTGGGTTTTTCACTTTAAAAATCTAATTTTATCGATTAACTATAAAAAAATGTTTTTTTTTTCTAATTCCTATTTAATATCCCACGCCATTTGCTGAAGTTAACGAGAAAATAACCTTTTCGAAATAACGAGGTTTTTTCCATTGATGAACATTAGTAGCATTTTTGTTAATGCAGTCGAAATATTAAAGAGTTAAGCTGCTCTGACTTACGGACAGATGGAGGGACATGTGCAAATATGAAACCTCAACACCGCTAAAACACATTAAAAACTTAAATCATGATGCCGACGGGCCAGTTGCCCAGGCAACGCACGCCTAGATTTTGGGAACAAAGAATATTCAGAAGTTGACGAAAACAACCGCGTGGGCGGCAAAAGTATTAAAGCATTAACGTTTTCAATTTGTATTCAGAAGGCTCAAGAAAAATAAGATTATCTTGGACCTAACTTCAAAAAGGTTGTTTTTGTAAATAACATGATAAATAAATAAAATATTTACATGAAAGCTCCAAAATGTGTTTCGGAGAAAGTATTTCTTATTTCAAGATTTCTCCTTTCCGAAGAAAAAATCTGCAATCAGGACCCTTTGTAATATTTTGGGTTTCATGTAGTAAAAAAAACATTTCAAACTCACTTGCTGAATATATTTGGGTATGACTCTATTGTCTTCGCTGGCTCGTTAAGTATGAAAGCACCCGCAACTATTGGACCGAGCCGAGTTGCAAACTTTTGCGCCAAAATCTGCACTTTCTTGATATCTGCCAACCTGAAATGAGTAATTTTATGATCAATTTAGTTATGTAATAAACTAATCAGATGGCATTCATGGCTGATAAGTTGTCGAAACTTCTGAACTAAATTAATCTTGAACTATTATCGGCCTGTACTTTATGATCCTCATTATATTAGCAAAGAATATATATTTATTAATATGGGTAATAGTAAAAAAAGTATTATTCGTCACCCATTTAAAACTGAGGTCACCTTTTATGTAAATAAAACGCGACTGCCGGTTACCGAGTACTCAAATAAGTGGACTTTTCTTTCTTTCACAGGGGCAGTGAAGACCACGACAGCCGGCCACGTGCTTCTTCACACCATGTTTGAAAGACCCTAGGTTTTACTTAGGAGGAAATACCTCGGAATCGCACAGTTTATAAACAGAGAAATAAATAATTTACAGGATCGGTTGGGTCTAATTTCATTAATTTAGACGACGAATAGCGAAAGATATGTGTAGAAGAAATCATTATTTTTCTAGCAAGGCGCCTAGCTGTTGTAAGAATGCCTTTAATCTTAAAATAAAGCAAATGAAAATAAAATGTATTCGCTCGTTTTAAACATAACGAAGGCCACCAGTATAGCTTGCGGATATCACGGAAGCATGTAAGGCAGCAAGGGAAAGTAATAAAGAGTCTAATAAAACTTAATTATTTGACAAATTTGTAAATATAATAACAGCATTCATACATAAACTATTGTACTAACATATAACATGATAAATATAATAGGGCAAACAGTTGTAATATCAGCTATAAAATAAATTAAAGTCCCATAAAATATATTCTCATTTCCCCCAAACAATTAATGAGCTTGGAATGAGAATAAAGTAAAACCTCCGGTTCTGCATGCAGGCCATGATATTCTGGTTGGTGACGTTGCAGTGAAGATGCTGAGCCACTTGTACGGTGTACTGCGCCGGACTCTCCGTCAGCGCCCAGTCCGAGAGCGCGCTGCCAGACATCAGGATCGCGCGATGGAACAACCCTGGTGAATGACTCCATTATATAGGATTCTTAAGGTGGTCCTTCCTGAAGGGACTAACTGATTCGCGGGCACAACACAAAATCGTTCCGTTGCGCTCTGGCACTTCTCTGTTTTAAAGAAAAATACCGACTTTTTGATGAGGTGGATGCAATACGTCCACAAAGCAAACAATGCGCATAGTACTTGATTAACAAAATAATTAATTACAAAACCAATTATAGCTAAAAGTTAATCACGCACGTTGTAGACAAAAAACAAACAAAAATTAAATTGATTTTGAATCTTAATGGAACAAACTAGGTTTGATGACTAAGAATTTTCAGATTATATTGTTTCATCGTCAGAAATCCACGACCAAACCTATTGCATACCTATAAGGTAGAACATAGAACCTCCTCCTATTGTGAAATCGGTTGAAAACGCGTAAAAATTTCGAACTTTCGGACCTTATAACTTAGAAACTAAATACAATTTTACAATGCCAATGGTCATCAAACATCAATTTTGATGTAATAAAGCTATTATGAGTATACTTTTGGATCTCTGCCCAGAAATGTGCGCATGATCTTGTTTCCACGCTTGTACGGGGAGTTGAGCGGGAAGGCCCACCTTAAAATGGAACGGTCAATACGTAAACCAGAGATGGTATGCGAAATATTGTTTTTATCATCAGATAATTTATCAAGACATCAACAAAAAGAATCAGATGCAAAATTACACGGTAAGCATATGAAACACTAGCCCACATGATATCTAACGTGCTTCGTGCCATTTAGCTTTCGCACCGATACGCCGTTATATTGCAGCGTTGAAAGCTTTTATGGAATACAATCTTCGTGAATTTGAAAGAGGATTAGCTATATGTTTGCTTAACGCGTAAGGTCCGCAATTTATGGTGTTACATATGAATTTCGCTCAGCCGATCAAATTTCGTTGCCAAGGATTTGAGAAATATGTTTTCCCAGTTAGTAAACAACATAGGCTGAAACATGTTTTTATTATCGACGTAAATGAAGCTGAATCATTGCTACCATTTATGTTCATCAATGTTAACGAATTTGCAAAGAAAAGGCGGCACGAAAAGTAACCCAATTAGTTCCCGAAATCTAGATCTAAGTCATTAAAAGAGATTCGGGAACGCCGAAAAAAAAGAAGAACGGAGGCTTTGACTGCTAATGTGCACAGAAAATTCGAACCTCCTTGGACTCGTAAGGCGCCACTTCGATTTGTCCTATTTGAAGAGGGTTGTAAAAGACTGACCCCGTAAAAACTCTTAAAATTATTTAAACTCTCTGTTTGGAATTTACAATTAGCAGTTAATGCAGCGCTTTGACTCATGAAATTGGTGGTGAATTTAATTTTCCATCACCTTTTCATTCTAAGCATGTTTTATGTATGCATAAAGTAGACAAATCAACATGGGTGCATTTCTAGTGAATTGTGTTTTTTGGGTACACATAACGTGTAGCGGGCTCATTGCTATGCCCTCTAGTTATTTAAGATAATATTCCTAAATTCCAACACCATCCGAAGTGGGTTTTTAAGATTTTTCTTTTTCTCTGTTAGAATCCGAGTTACGATATATGATTATTCAAAAAGCTACAGCTAAGTTGAATATCGTGCCCACTTGTATCGATATTTACCAGCCTAGTTAACAACTACTTTGTCCCGAGGGACATATCTTCAGGACGTGTATTCTTGGCATTCAGTCATTGAGGATTCAGTAGAGTTAACTGAGGAAGAATTTACTTTGACATTACTGTTAACTCTACTGAATCCGTAATGACTGAATGCCAAGAATACACGCCCACATTACGTAAAGATCTATGTTAAAAAACAATTATCATTCTGACCTTCAGAAATTGGCGAGATCATGTGGTAATGGACGCAGGCGGCGCCGGTGCCGTGGCCCATGAGGGTCACGGAGTCCGGGTCGCCATTGAGGTCATAAATATTGTCTTTGATCCACTGCAGAGCCGCTAGCTGGTCAAGAAGGCCATTGTTGCCGTACGCGTGGTCTGTGAGGCTCGGCTTCATAAAACCTGAAAAAGTTGAAACCCAAAGGTTTTCATTTAAAAAAAAGAAACATAAAAAAATATTATTTTTGCTGGAATAGGATATCCAATTCACTGAAAAAAATGTTGTGTAACTATTTAATATTTTATCACAGTTTAAAGTTCAGATATTCACTGTAAAGCATTCTCATTTCTATTGATGTATCACGGTATGTATCTAGTAATGAGCTAACAGTTAATATTATACAGCTATTGTAAACGATTGAATAGTACCACTCGGTAAAAATTACACGTGTTACAATCAGATGATTCTGAAACGGTTCTCTCAACTGATTGAACATTAAGGCCGAATAAAAATCAGTCGTGCAACTGTCCAGTTTGAAGAGATACAGTAATTTTAATAGATTGGACAATACCTTTTCACCAAATATAAGATGTAAGTAAGAATGGAAAAAATACTAAAGCTAGAAATAGTTTTCACTCAGTTAGAGTAACAGATATACTTAGTGTTTTTAATGTTGAAAGACGGTTGTTATTATCGGAATCACTGTTAGTGATATTTTTTTCAGTGTAGGCTGGCTCTTGAACTTTACAAAATATACAATTTAAAAGTCATGAGTAAAAAGGTAAGATATAAAATAAAAGAAATAAGGCACCAAAGTAAAGATGAAAGAAAAAAATATATGCTATGTTGACTGATTGCAGATATCACATAGAAAATAGGAGATACAATTTAAGAGATAGGAGATGGATTGTATAAATTGCTTACCTAAGATACCGAGCCGGTAGTTGATGGTGACAACCATAACGTTGCCGTAGCTGGCAAGGACCCGGCCGTCATAAGGGTTGCCAGAGCTCCACTCGAAAGAGTCACCGTGGATAAAAACCAGCACCGGCATCTTCTTTGGCTTGTGTTCTGTGGCAAACATCAGATTATACATTAATTGGACATAGTGCAGTATATTAATTTATTAATTTTTGAAGAATCTTTATTTCTGTGGTTAAACATTTGAGTATAAATTGGACATACTGCAGAATATTTATTTATTTATTTTTGAATAATCTTTATTTCTGTGGTTAAACATTTGAGTATAAATTGGACATAGTGCAGAATATTCATTTATTTATTTTTGAAGAATCTTTATTTCTGTGGTTAAACATTTGAGTATAAATTGGACATAGTGCAGAATATTCATTTATTTATTTTTGAAGAATCTTTATTTCGGTGTTGATTAAATGAATTAAGCATTTTTTTTATTATTCAACTCCATAAAATATTTGTAATGTATATTGGCGAATCTGGATTGTAACATTTACATAGTTTGGTAAAATTTTCGCAGTGTCTTATTTTTGTGTCACATCTTGTGTAGGTTACGTTACTGTTAGTCATTCAAATTGGTTATATCTATCGAAAATATAACAGTAATTACACGTTTAATA
Organism: Incurvaria masculella; assembly: GCA_946894095.1. Classification (NCBI taxonomy): domain Eukaryota; kingdom Metazoa; phylum Arthropoda; class Insecta; order Lepidoptera; family Incurvariidae; genus Incurvaria; species Incurvaria masculella. The sequence continues at coordinate 16,046,461 of OX335648.2, read as the reverse complement.
AGCATTACCCAATGGTGGGTATGCTACATACATTCGCTCAAACATTTCGGACTCTAGCGATGATATTATATTATTCCTACGAGCAATGTTTATTTAAATGTTATGCACGCAATTGAAATAAGCAGACTTTTCTCCCTTGTGTTTTTTTCGATGGAAATCCTAATTATGACGTATCAACATAAAAAGGCGTTAATTAATGGGAAAATCCAATTAATGTAGCGACCCGCCCGTTTGACAGTTGCCCTGATTAATTAAGCACGGGTCCAGCTTTCGTGAAACGTTATCCTCTTTGGCTTAAAAGCTTTCGAGAGACTTAGCTTAAAAAACAGGATTCGCATATAGTCAAATTACATATTCATAGTTCGGGGTACCAGGATAGTCTCTTTGGCGCGACCCAATTAATTTTGTATTAATTTGTTTATTATACTAGCATTAATTACTTTAATATAAATATGTTCTGCAAGGCTGGCGTGAACATATATTATTTCTTAATAAACATATTGATAACTTAAAAAAAGCGATCGATAGAGACAACTTTGATATTTTAACAAATGTGCGCAAAGTATGAATGGTTAAATTAGTGATAAATGGGTCGTCATTAATACACAAAGGAAAGATAAGAGGCACGTATCTTAACAATTACAATACAAAGTCGTAATCTATGGAAATCAGGTCAGCAGAGCAAATAATATGGTAAGGGATCAAGAAAACATATTAAGAGGATGACAATAAATTGGGCCGCCTAATCACTTGGTTATTTTTGTTAATTAATTATTATATACCAGGTGATTTTTTAGATATCCAACGTTTTAAAAAGTTTGTGTAAAGTCCTACGCAAAATCCCGATCGTTTCGTAAATGCTCCCAAATAGTCTTTTAAATTTTATTCTGAAAATTGTATTTGGACATATTTATTATTTCAATATTTTGAATAAAGAAAGAAATTTTTTTGCCGATTCATCGATTTCCGTCTACCCCTAAAGCCATGCATGTATGTATAAAATTACCAAGGACATATATTTTCTACGTGATAATAATATTATGTTTAATTCCTGTGTCACTTTACGACGGTTATTGCCATCTATTGTTACTAGGGTGAACCCACAAGACTTCAGTCCAACAATATAAGACGAAGAAATTTAGAATAGCCTCGGCTTGTAGTATGTTTCCACGTGTACAGATGGCGCCTTGCAGAGTAGAGACAGATTGAAATGGCACCTCCTTTTCGTCTTTCAAATTCTCACGCTAGATGGCATTTAATAATGTATTCGGTCTCGTAAAAAAACACAAGAGGTTCCAATGTATTCCTACCCGTGCATGTCGTAAAATGTAATTAATGATTTTGTCATTCGTGGTTCGGATTTCACGTAAAACTCTAGGTCCTAATTTTCATTAATAACTTAATGGTAGGGTGACGAGAATCGAGAAGGGAGTGTTTGGACATACATATAGCTCAGAACCTAGTTCTTATATCGTATATTGTGCTTCTACCATAACAGTAGGTACTTTATTAGCTATACGTATCAAAATACAAAAAAAATATTAAATAAAGTTAAATTATAAATATTTCTGCACCCTAATTTGTAAAAATTTTCATAGAATCGTTTTTTTGAAAACATGTACAATTATTTTCGCTATATCCGGCTTAACCTAGAAAGTAACTACATATTAGAATACATGCACTTAAACAAATTAGTATAACGTAAAAATATAGACTAGCTGATTTGTAAGCCATAAAAAAATTAAGATTAGATTTAACCTTTTTGTGAAATCACTTCATTTATCGTGTTTTCTTTTAAAATAACAATTATTTCGCTAGTTTTGCAAGCACAACGCAAATCAAAACGCGAGCACCACTTCAAATGACACTTAATTTCCCCAAACGCGCGCGTTTTCTCAAAATAACAAGCCAGCAGAACGAACTAATTCCAAGCAAACAAAGAACCCAGAGGGAATTTCAAGAATGCAATTTGCTTTTGTCGCGAAACTTTCGACTGGACGCATTGTTGGTCTAAGATAAGGAAGGTACTATTCAATTGTGGCAGTCTCGTTGTCGTCTGGACCGCCCGAGGCAACGAGTTAGGAAAGACGTGAGTGCCGACCGAAACTCAACCGTATTGCGGCAGCATAGCCACGTATTAGTGACAAAACGCCGATATGGTCAGTACGTTTATGAATTTGGGACGCGCATGTTCGTGGCACTGAATGGCGTCCTGTGCAATTCTTCCGTGTTATTACGTGTCGTTGAAACTCGAAAACAACAGGAGTGAGCGAATTAATTGTCGAACTAACTGGCTAGCGGTATAGTCAGGATGTTTATTAGAATTGTCTCTCTTGTTCTAAATAAATCTTAAATTTTACAGATACACTTTTTTCGACGTTTAATCCACCTAGTTGCGTAAATCATGAGGAACGCGGCGTGACCTAGAAGACCTTGACTTCCGACTAGACTCTCGCCAAAGGTCCTCGAGTTCGCGCCGCAATCCTGAATATGTCCGCAAAGGGGCTGACGAAACGTCGGACAAAGTAAGTCTAACACTGTGAATCCATGCAATGTAAGTTTTTTTTTGGGCGTCAATGTACGTATTATCAGCCATGTAAATGGGAAGATTGGGCAAAGCACCGTAGAGCCAAGAGCCTTAGTGTTAGCTCTTTCGCGGTAAATAGCATTATATCTATGTTTATTTAGATTTTCACTGTTGTTACACATTATTATTAAAATGTTTTCGGATAGACAGTGTTATGAATCGCTTACTTGTTTAAGTCGACGTTTCGTCCACCACATTATGGACTTCTTCAGGACTCGCGGCGAGACCAGAGACGGTAGTCTCAGTTGTCACCTAAATTGGCGTTACGGCAAACCGATCGACTGGCGTTTCCAAATGTATGGAGAAATTGAAGAGCGCGCGCAGCGGGCGTAAAGCGAACTAACATTTGCGAGTCCGAGCTTGATTTCACAGCTTACTCAACGTTGCCGTAAATACGTCGACGTTGCCGTTTACGTCCACTCCGCGTTTTCATACAAATCGGAAGTCCGCGTTTGACTTTGACAGCTTAAAAAAGTAAAACCACAGAATATCTAATAAAAACTTGTATGGAATTTGGAGAAACCGCCAGTCGATCGGTTTGCCGTAAACGCTAATTTAGGTGAGAACTCAGACTGACCACTCTGGACATCTGACTGGACGACGTGTCGGAAGTCCTCCAGTCAGAAGTCCAGGTCCAGTCCTCTTTGACACTCCAAGGCCCCCTGACGCCCGTATCATAAATGGCCCGCACGAGTGCATCTTAGCAGTAACACGATTTGACGGAATTCATATTTTACAATTCCATAACCTTGCCATTTTATATTGCTGCGTTTATCGCTATAAAGTCGCTACTCTGCCGCTATACGGATGAGTTTCGGGCGCTGCTACCGTATTTCCTTACTTGATGGCCTGAGGCAACGGGGATGGCGGGGGTGAGGTAGCCTTACGACTCTACAAACACTCGAAGATAAACTAAGTTTATCGGAAAGATTATGCAATGCAAATGAAGCCTGAAATTATCAACTTCGCCCGGGGCTCTTCTGCCTTGAGAGTTTCAATGTTGTAAATCCATTTCTGAATCGATAATTTCAACGAATCTCGTGCGAATATTGGCAGACGTTACGTGCAAGCAAATTTTATTAAATACTAGCTGAGGCACTAGGCTCCGCTCAGGTCAATGTCGATTCGGACATTCGGCCGAGCGAAGAAAAAAACCTTATTCGGACTATTACCCCCGAACGTCATGAATCTCATTGCGGCGTTTCACTGTCGCTTGTTTTGAGCAGCGCGCCGCTAAAGACAATATTATCGTTGTAACTATTTATCCATGTTTAGGATTCCGTACCAATAGGGTGCAAACGGAACCCTATTACTAAGCCTCCGTTGTCCGTCCGTCCGTCTGTCACAGGGTTGTATCTCATGAACCGTAATAGGTAGGCAGCTGAAATTTTCACGGAATGTGTATTCACTTTGCCACTATAACAACTATAGGTAAAATTAAAAAATAATAATAATTAAGGGAGGCGCTGACATCTTCCCCATCATCTGCGAGTCCGACTCGCACTTGGCCAGTTTTTTATTGTGGAGGACTATATTATATCCTTAAAATACTAAAAGCGATAAAAACATTTATTTTGTCGAGAATTATTTCTAATGATATAAAATGTTCATTCGTGCAATGTGATATCGTAGCTATGATAGCTTCTATATTTATAAAAGGTAAATACATGCTGTCGCGTTTTTTTAAATGCTCAATAAAAACGATCCCGCCATACTATATCTTCACTTCACTCACACGCCGATATGAGTCCCAGATGGCAGGATTTTTTTTCAACTTTATCGATACTGATGTTATGTTTTTCAACTATCACAATACTATTACAAATTATAGCCTTACAAATGTTATTTACATATATGAACTATATTACTGTATGGATGAAATCTTTAATATTTCGGTGAAAGAGTAACAAAAAAAGGATACGAAAAAGTTATATTTCAGGATACGGCAGAGCCAGGCCATAAGCCACGCTAGCTCCAGATATCAGCTTCCATTGTTTCCTGAAGCAACCTCTCCGACTCGCTTTAATTGCGCCGGAAATTGAATGACTTGCCGGATAATTCCAGCTGAAAAATAAAGAGCCGCCTTCAGAGTCTCGAAAGGTCAGTCGCTCTTTTCGACTTCCCTTATCGGAAGTGAAACTTTTTTTCCCGCTAAAGTGGATTCTATTATTTCCAAGCGTCCGGAAGTGCAGGCATATCGATTCGTTTCTGTTTACTTGTGCGTGTTGATGTCCTTTTTATACTAGTAATAAGTAGTTTCATAATTGCAATTTAATGTACATAAAATATTGTATTTAATTGTATGTAATGTATTTATGTAATTTTCGCCACAAATGGTTGCCTATGCCTTTCTCCAAGGTTCAGACTATCTCTGTATGCCGAAATTCAACTAACGCGGTTTGGGCGTGAAAACGCAATCGACAGAGTTACTTTCGCATTTGAAATAGAAGTATTCAATATCAATATTATATTTTTTCCATGTCATTTCAAAATCAATATTAGAAATTTTTTGGTACGTGTTTTCTATCCAATTCTACTGGTAGATCAAATGAGGCTTTGCATGGCACCTAGTGCCTTCAGAAATTTAGTGCAACCGCTAATATCATGGCATGACGGTGTTATTATACTGCTCTCCTTATTAAAAATGCGGTAACTACATATGTGTCTCATATGGTAAATCATGAGATCAGAAGATCATGAGGTATTCTTGTTCATGAATTGATATAATATTAAAAATATGTAAGATATCCTTTAAAAACATAATCATAAAATCAAAGCAAATGTGAGTGGAAAATGGAATGATGAATATTAATTGTAAAACAACATTTTTCAAAGAAATCCACCATAAAAATAAATGTAGCCAGATGATAAATTGTGAATGCACAGCAGAAAGAAAAAAGTGCGCACGGCGTTGGTTATAAAATAAATAAAAAGCGTAAACGGCACATTGAAGGAAACTCAGAAATAACCAAACCGGAAATGAGTGGAGTGTGGACGGCAAGCAGGCCGACTCACATCCGTTTCGTTCCCGCAACTGAATGAATTGGCTCTGCTTGCACTTTGATGTGTTTCCCGGTCACTGTACTTTTTAATGAAAAGCTCTTTTTCACATAATTTGCCAACCTATTGCTTTTAATTATATTCTTTGGAAATCTGGTTTTCTTTCAGGGTTTTTCTGGGGTTCTTCTGGAACCGATTTTTTCTAACGAAATAACGTTTCTTTCTAACTGAAACTAAAAGAAACATATTGTTAGTAAATTTAGACATTTTACGAAAATAAAAAAAGCTTTAATAGTTTTTACAATTTGGCTAAACATTATAATAATACCAAGTCTAGACTATTCTGCTTATATTAAAAGGAAAATATACTAATTATGGATTTAACATTTTCAATGCGAACAAAACAAAAATTCAGAATCCTGCAGACAAGTCGACTGTAATCACGGGAGGAGCTAAATCAAGGGATCTGAAGTCTAGTCTCACAGACGAGAGGAATATGTTGTGATTGGCTGAACTCGTGCGTGATGGCGGCCGATCGTGCGCTACTCGGTCTATTGTTACACCAACGATAGGTCGACGATAAATAGATCGACGGTCGATTAGTCCAAAATTTCAATGATAGTTTTCCGTTATTTGATTTTTGATGCAGCTAAAGTAGTAAATTAATTCCAGCCTGTAATTAATTCATTAACAAATTAATATAATATGATTTCTATTTATTTAAGGATTTTGTCTTATCTTAATTCTAATTTATTAATTTAAGGACTAATATTGAATGAAATAGTCGAAATTAATGACAAAAATATATCTGCTAATTATAAAATCTAATAAAAAGTTTTTAAATGGTTAATTAGAAGGTTATAAAACGAATACAAACACGGTAATAAAATAAAATAGGTAGGTATTTAAATAAATATATTATTCAGGCTTATTGCATACTTTTACCCCCTATATTTACCTTTCATTCCTGCTGCCCAAATGAAAAGCAACTCAATCTACAACAAACCCAATGAATCAAAGAACAATAAAGAGTTAACAACCGCAAACAAATAAATATGAATGACTAAGAATAATTGCTTCACCGATACTGAATGTCATAAATCACAACCAAACTAAGTCATGTGACCCAATTTTCGTCGACAACAAGCCCGTAACTCGCGGATCCGACCTCGCTCTACGCTGTTTTCCGGACTCACAATGGATGGTATTGTTCTTGCTATTGGCGCCGGATATTGGTGGAAATGCAGGCTTTTGATTTCTTAATGTTTTCCGGTTCTGGTACTGTTTTGTGTGGAGTTTCGAGTTCTCTATTCGTGCTCTAGTCATTGTGCACAGTGACAAAACAAGTTTTTAACATCCGAGTACAATGCAAATGACGGGGTGTACGATTTTTGTTTTTATATCAACCCTGGTTTTACATTTATTACACATAAAACAAGTAGATGCACCCGGATTCGTTCGCGTCAGATTAAAGAAAAATAGTCTAGATTTCCCTAACAACTCTCATATTTAACGGCAACGTTTTTCCGTTGAGAACTGTCCCGTGATAATTATAATGGTTACTAGCTACATATAATAATTGAAAGATAAAATCAAGATATGTAAATACCAACTAGATAAGATAAGAATTTGTCACGATTGGACCTATGGGTGGATTTGGACTATCGGATACGTTATAAAATTAGAACTCTAATATAATATATATAAAATTAAGTTAAAACTAAAACTCGACTGCTAAAATCTCGCGCTATAATAGTTTGAAACAGGAAAATATTTCCATTAGAATATATAACAAATACTGAAAAAGAAACTATTCAATATAAATCATCTATTAAATAAACAAATTGCACGTGATATAAGTTTTTGTGTATAATACATATTCATAGTGATGTTCACAGGACAGCGACCCGCGCTTACAGCCCAGCATGTCGATTCCCGACACTCGATTGAACTTTCTCTATCCTTAGCAAGTTGACAGACAGTTCTTTGGTATTCTTGAAAACGACAGCAGCGCCCTCGATCCAGCGAGTAGTAGCGGAATTAATTGCGAGCGAGTTTGGGATCGAACTGTCATCACAATGTATGGAGGAACGTCAGAATCGGTATTCCCGACGTTATTCAGTTGGATTGGAACTGGGTTAGGATCGAGTTAAAGTCAATTTCTTTCCAGTTTATAAAGGAGGTACTTTTTGAGACCGGTTGGATTGTTGTATGCAATCAATGTGCGATATTTGATTAGTATCCCTGTTACAACACCTATGGAAAATATTTTATGACTTTGAATTCCACAAAAACAATATCTCTCTAAGGAAATGTCTTTGCATACAACATAACCTCACTTCAATTAATTTAAATTCAAAACCTCTAAAAAATTCTAAATCTCACTTCAAATTAAGTAATTCCCTTTATAAGCGGCGCCAGCGGCTGCGCAGAAACAAAACTGAATCAAATTTGGTTACTGCGTGCGCACCACTGGCGCTTCGAGCACTCAGCTCGTCCCGGCTCCTTTGTCTCAACCTGCCTCGTGCAAAATATTATTTGGAATCCTTACTTATTAACTGAATGCATGCTTAATGTCAATGAAAATAACAAAAGAAACAGATTAGATATTAATAAATGTTATTTTCTGTATGTACTCACATCATTATAATTTTATGCTTCGGGGCGTAATCAAACAATGTTAGGCAACCATGTCATAGGCATCGGTCTCACGTTCTATCGGATAGGTAAACCATCCCACATTTTTCATATGCCTTTAATTTCACATTAAAAGAAATTAAGGCTATGTTTATTAATTATTTGTTTATGTAACACAATATTTGGATTTAACACACATCTTTCAATTACGTAGTGAGGAGATATTTTAAGAAAACTCTATAGTTTATTACTAAGTTGTCAGTACAATGCTCCAACTGTAGGAAAACCAATCGTAATAGGTAATCAAATTATAGCGAAATAAAATTATCAACTCCGACAAACAACATAAAACAAAAGCGCGGGAAATGTAAAGAACTTTCTATTTATGAAGTGCGCGTTGTGTTATGGGTTCGGCAACCGTGCCCTAAATATATTCGATCTTCTATCCCTCTCTATTGCACCCGAAAATATGAAACAACCAAGTTTGCTTGAACAGCGTTGCTTGTCGGACTACTAACTTGCTGCGACTCTGTTGCAAACTTTACTTCGGTCTACTAACATGCTATTCGATCGCAAAATCCGAACACAGTTGAACTCAAGAATACCAAATTCAAACGCAACTGGATTGAAATTTAGCAATTGATCGACTCGATTGTAAAGTCAATAGAGTGTCGGGAATCGCCATGCTGGTCACTTTGCATTAAGCTTGTGATCGCTTGGTATTGTTAGATTTTTTTATGTTTTGATAGGTTAGGTGGCCATATCCATGGCTATCCTGTTAACATCACCGTCAAATTTTAAATTTAAAGTTTAATGCATACCACCTGGGATGGAAATATTGTTTTGTTTCATAGTTTTATAGCATGATTTTTTAGTAGTATGGTTTTAGTTTTTTTACTTGTTCTTTCATAATTTGTGTCCATTAAGTAAATGTTAATGAAATGTAGGTATGTATTTTAACAATATACCATCACATTTTATATTGCAAACTAGCAGAATCGGTAGGAAACCATTGTCCTCCACAACAGCGGCACCTACTGGGCCAACCCCGATTGAAATAAAAAAAACAGTCATCAAAATCTGTCGACCCGTTTAGGAATAGAATAGTTATGAACACACACACAAATATATTGAGAAGAAAAGAGAGGAATAATATTTGATAATTAATTTTATGCTTACCTGTTCTGCTTAGGCAATTAACTTTATAAAATCAATGCGCTCGGTCATTGTTTCGCATTTTTTTTTGTTTCCCCCCAAAATATACTGAGCATACATATTGGTTATATCATTACTCCGGAAATAGAGACCAATTCAAAATCTCACATTGAAGTTGATCTCCGAGTAAAGGGGACTTTCCAACGTAATGGCATGAAAATAAGTAAACATACATAATAAGGCCAAACAATTTAGCTTTCGCAACATTAACACTCGACAGCGCTACCTCCGACTACCGCGGCCGCGAAACCTGGCGAAGCTAATCTTGAACTCTCACAGGCTCCAGACAAACTTCACAAAAGCCCAGACTAGTCGAGATTGCTTGACTAACACAAATAGCAGCGTTGTGCACGTTCCGTACCGTTTTTACACGACTACCCATAAAAATGAATGGTTCGCTTTTATGCTGGACATTTTTGTATGGATGTGACGTAGATTAAATTATAATGAACATGTGAGAATGAACATACGGTAGTTAATGTTACCTGTACGCCTAGCCTGGTCAGATTGTCAGGTTTCTGCCACGCGCCACAAACGCACTCGCGTATAGTAATGCATGACTAAATGCTCGATATGAAGAAACCCTGGGCTCGGTTGGATTCTGGATGGCTAAAACCATACCCACCGACATGATATCGCATTCCCTAAGGATCGGTGCCGTGCCAAGATCTTCCCTTTATGAGCACTGCTACATTGAATTAATGAAAGGAAGACATGGACATTCATTATCGCCGCTTCAAACATATTTTAATTTCATGCGATGGTACCAACCCGGGTGGGTGTAACCTTGCCACCTAGTAATGGAAGGAGACATACAGTTTTAGATGGACTCCGAACCATGGAACAGCTCGCATTCGTAACGAAATGCACTTATCCAACTCAGAAAAGTAAGAAAGTGTTAATAATAAAATTATTATTTTTCTAGGTCACACGAAGATTCATGTAACCTGTTAAAAGACAACAGAAACGCAATTTTATAATTTTACGCAATTCTTGCAACGGGGTCCTAATAATGCTTATCACGCAAAATCGGATTCTTTCACCCATCCCCATACAAACTAATAAACATCAAACATTTTGTAAATTTATTTAAAGCTATTTTATAGTTAATTCTTGTTCTATTAAAGATTTTGAACTGAATAAAGTACGTAGGTTAATTTATCAAATAATAAATTCTAATGATTAGAGACCTTGTCAATCACTGAAAGTATATGTCAGTCAGTCAGCGTGTTTGCGTCCACTGCTGGACATAAGCCTCTCCAATTTTTCTCCAGTCCTCCCGGCCCTCAGCGGTACGGAACGTATATGCAATCACAAAATTATACATATATATTTCTCATAAATAGGTCAAGAAGATTCATTCATGATTCATTATTAAAATTTAATTTTAGTCCCACGCAACGATGGAATGCTAGATTGACACATGTTTGCTTACAGAGGGGAAAGATGAGTCGAACGCGACTGTAATACTTTATTTTTATAGCCTCAATGGAAGCTCTTGCCTTAGAAGCGAGGATGCGCAACGTAAACTTCTGACTAATGGCATGGACCGTAAACGGTCTTGCACACTATAATGAACTGATTTACGGGAATTAAATTTTTACAAAATGTTACAAGAGGCATAGTTTTTTTATTTCTTACGAATAATGAATATTGAAAATAACCCTAGATCAGAAATATAGACGAAAGATGTTACACAATAACATGGATAACTAAAAACAGTTCTGCGGTACAGTTACCATCAAATAACCAAAATCGTATTGGGACGCCTCCATTCTGAGCCCCTAGTCCCTTTGTCACCTCAATTGGCGTTTACGCCAAACCGACAGACTGGCGTTTTCAAATGTATGGATAAATTGAAGAGCGCGCGCAGTGGACGTTAAGCGAACTGACATTTGCGAGTTCGAGTTTGATTTTACGCTTACTCACCGACGTTGCCGTTTACGCCGACTCGTACCATACCTCCAAATACGGCCCAAAAAGCGCAGGTGTAAAGCTCGATTGATTAAGATTGAGGCGATCACGGCACGTTCACAAATACATTTCTAAAATGGGTACATTCAAACACATTTGATAATAACTGGACCACGGTTGCTATTCGCTGGCAAACAATATCAAAATAGAGGTGTACGTGACCTCAACTTAAATCAATCGAGCTATACCACGCGGGCGTGTCTAGTTGGCTTTTACTCATTTATCATTATAACAAGGGCAAGCGAGGGTTTTGGAAAAGATAAAAATATACCACCAAGTAAAGCATGAAATTGGTGAAACTTAGTCGCACACTTGAGGCGATCCTCCATTTAGATTTTGAGGAACGAAAGCAGCCGGATCATTTAGCCGGCCTTAGCCGGCCGGGCTCCAGGTCTAAGGCGGACGATATATATGCGATACAGACCTTGATTAGGAACGTAAATGTTGAGATAGAGGCAGTCCTCCGACTCATTCTTGAGGAACGGAAGCAGCCGACTCATGTACTGCTGGCGGCCGTGCGAGGGCGGGTTGCCTTTGTGTACGGCGGGCAGCATCTGCGGGCACACCGGGGCGAACTCTGTCGCGTTCCGTACACCCGACCAGGGAACTGCCGTCACTGTACAGGAAATACCATATTACTCTAAAATAAACCATTTGCGCCAACCTAGATAATAAATAATTAAAATGTAACCCTTAAGAGAACTTAGTGTTTATTTAGTTTTTGAAAACAACGCTCGCTTTAGGAACGTAGTGCGGTAATGATTTAAAACGTAAACATATAATGGGCTTTTAATATAAAATTAAAATAAGCACTGATATCTATTTTACAAAGTTTATGGATCTGAAATTAGGTGTGGAAATAAGGTATTAAAATTATTAAATATGTTATAAAATTAAAAACTACAGATTGCTAAACATTTTGTAAACCTCCAGACCCCCCCTTAAATAGACTCCTAGCCTACATTAGCTTATACATATCTAACCTAAGTTATGTACCTTATATTTCCCTTGGATACATCCTACATTAATTACCTATTTACCATGTATCCACTCGTCCCATTTGTTCTCCCCATTGGCTCGTGATCGTCCTATATGCCCTCCTTATTTACATTACATAACCATTCGTCTAATACATTCCCATTTACTGTTTCCTGATTTGCTCACGTTAAATCTAGTTATTTGACTACATTACTTGCTTAGGTAACATGTATTCTCCTGAATATTGTTGTCAGATCCTCATTGGTGCTATGCCCTCCTTCTGTACTTAGCTGTCTGTCTCTTTCGATTCTTCTAATCAGTTCCTTTCTCTCTATCCTAACCTAATACATAATTTCGCTCTCTCTCACACACACGTTCTCACATACAAACACAAATCTGAATTGATTGGATTAGAGCACTTCAGCGTGCCCAGAACTTCAAAAAATTTTTACCCCATTGGGTAATGGTGACGCCCCTCACAGTCCAAGGTCCATCCATGGCACTGTTTTCCCGCGTCCCCACATGATCGCCTTCCTGCCTTCAGGCTGTATATGCGACCTCTGCTTCAAAAAGCGGCGGCCAACCACCCTGAATATGGCCTCTGAACACCAAGGTTCAATTCCCGTGTAGGGAAATATGAGTTTATGTGGTTCATTATATACCAATTGGGGTATTGGATTTACAACATGACCACTATATATTTTGGGTGTCCACTGACAACGTCAAGTACGACACATTAGGTATCACAAGAATGTTCGTTTTGTCAGCCGATCAAACGGTGACGGAAAACTACGGCGGGTGACCATAGTTACGAATCTGTCTTGTACCAGCCCACATGAATGTAGGACATACCTCAGACCTTCCCATCTGCCATTACTAATGCATGGACTTAAGGGTAGTTTCGTGGACTGCCTCGGATGCACCAAAGCGTAGCCACATTAAAGATTTTGCGACAGGTGACATCACCCACACACGTTGCCAAGCCTTTCCTGGACTCAGGGTAGGTCATGAGAGTGTCTCCACATTTTCACGGTTCCGGCACTTGGCAGATCGTGGTAAAGCCAATAAGGCTTTCAGAAGAGCTGATAGAAACAGCAGTTCAAGATAAGCGGTTATCCGCAGTCATGACAAACCCTCAAGGTTGTCGATTAATTTAAGCAGGGAAACAGAAAGTTGCCTGCGAAATGTACACTGAGGTCAATCCAAAATGGATATGCCTTCAGATTTTGTATTTATTAACATAGTCAACCTGGTCGCCGGTTGTCAGCGAACCAGGGTATGGCCTCCGCCTTCCTCTCAAGCGAGGTGAAATTTAATATTGGAACATGACTCCCAGGTCTAAATGCCAAAAATTTAAATTACGGTGTCATAGTGTCATTTATGTTCAGAGAGATTTTTTTTGGTATGTATTGTATTATCGTAGTGTAGTTTTGTGCGATAATGTCAATACTATATTTTTCTTTCATGGTTCTCTAGAGTTTGACTGAGTATGAAAGTCTTAATGGGTTCCGGCTCCTTTCAGTATAAAGGGGTACCGCCCAATCTAACTTGAGGCTCAAATTCAGGATCCGCAGCTTCTCGGAATGTTCGTTAGTGATGCTACATTTACGTTTAAGGTACAATCAATCTGGCATGGAGCCTCATAGAGATCCCAGACCCGACCGATGTCCCGTATTGCCTCGGTTTCTGGCTGCACTGCAAACAAAAATCCACATAGCGTGCACAAATATGTGGATTAAACATGCTTCCCACAACTCAACATCCATCGCCTTAACATTTCTGTGAAGAATATATCGTTTCATTCTTTTGTAGCTAGCTAGATAGATTTTGTCTAGGAAAAGCGAAATGGTGCTCGTGGCTGTTCCGTCGACCACACTACGGACTCCCAGTCCTACTATTCAACACTGTTCCTAGGAAATTGATATCTTTCTGGTTCAGCGTGCGCTGACGCACTTCCTCATTCCACCCACACACATACATTATTTCTCATGATTCTGGGGTAAGAACCCACTGACAAGAACACCCTCCTTGTCCTCCTCACACGACCGCACGTGTTCATTATCCTTCATTCTTCGTTTTCGCCCCTCGATAATGTCAGATCGGCTCTCTAAAAAAATAGTAGTTTCCGACTGATTCGTGAGCTTCCGTCACGAAGCACTCATTTCAGCCTGGGTTTCCCCTCCATTCTGCTGATATATTAATCCTCAACTATTTCATCGGTTCCCCGTCTTTAGACCAATCAGAGAGAGAAAGAAAGTGAGTTCTTGCCTCTATACCGGGTCCAGCATCCTCCTCAGTTATTTCCCAATATTGCTTTAGCTATTTCCTCAGTCCTGAAGGGTTCTAATGTCTCCTCTTCTTCCCTTTCGACGGACAGGTCAAGTCGAGCCGCAATGCAAGAGTATATAGTGTTACCCCCTTTTTTTTTTAAACCCATTCAGTTCCAGTGCTACTCTTCTTCATGCCACATTCTTCCCTTCACAAGTCAACATTCACCACGTTACACATCCTAAAATCCTGGGGCCTTCACGGGCCCTCTCTTATTCTATCCCCAGGCTAGTACATTCTTCCTTGTCTTAGACTAACTACCTGGACTGGAAGCTGAATGGCGTAATATATATTTTTGTCCCCCTTTTTTTTTTGTTACTTAGTTATCAAACTCGCAGCCCAAGCTATCGAATGAGCTCCCAGCTCTAAGCGTGCAAGGATAACTGGCTCGGCTTGACTCACCCCTCGCTAACAACATTTTTCCTGGCAGAGCCGTAGCAAAATCTACTTAAAACTAACTACTTTCGATTCTCTGGCAGCTTGGAGTCTAATACATCCACTTCGATGCGCACCTACTGGCGCGAGGCTGTCCTTGAAAAAAATATCTAAAATATATTTTTTTTTTTTTTTTTTTTGTTACCATCACCATCCTATTCCTGCCGGACGTACGTCAAAACGTATGTCTTTTGGCCCTAACATGACAAGACAGCCTGCTCTAATGCTTAGATCGGACCAAGAGCTCTCTGCCCCCAGTCTTTTGAAATAAGCCTCTTTCATTCCCTAATTCACTAATCTTTTGTCATACGTACGCAGAAGTTCGTGTATCCATTTTTTGACTCCAAGTACCTCCTGAGCAGAGTGTTGTCGTTTACACAAAGACCACGGTGGAGTCACCCCTACGGGAATCGAGTATTTACTTCGTCTGATGGACTCTACGTTTTGTTAAGGTTTCGCACTGTGATTCCACGTATTGGGATGAAGTCCAACGTCTCTCTTGGAAAGGGTAACTTAATTAGGGGATAGCTCAGACATGTTCCTGACGTAACCGCCGAGCTGGACAGATTGCTTCTTCTCGCAATCACACCAGTGTTTGGACCAGGAAAGCCTGAATGATTTCTCGACCCGGCTTATTACTTACACGATTAACAACACAGTTCTCAGGTCGAATCGATCATCTACTTACGATTTAGTACTCTTTCAAACCTACAGCTCTGCCTTTCCTCCTAGTTTTGCCCAAATATCGAGAACTCCATCTTAGTACTAACATAATCCATCGCCCCCACTCCTGGTCTCCACTTGTGTTCTCAATGATAGTGAAAGAATTAGTCTTAGCCTCACTGATCCACTGGTTTCCACCTCAATTGTCCCCGTCCGCCTAAAATATTAAGTGAGTTTTCTGTAGGCTACTCTCTCTCTCTCCCTCCGGGTAACCTGCCATCCTATAGAGTTAAATACTAGCCCCTTTCCCGTTATTGGACCTATTTCGTAACCACACAAGGTTTTCCTAGGATTCAACATGAGTCCCCTTTGGTACGAAAGTCTCCTCTCCTCCATCTCTTCCTCCTATCTCTCTTATCTCGTCTACCTCTTAACTTCCCATACACTCCCATTCCTTCCTGAATATAATCCACATCTTTCTACACAGCAAACCCTCCTTGCTGTAAGGTGAGACTTGATTCCAAATAAAACTTAACACAGAACTCTCATTTATGTCATCGCTCCATCAATACACACATAAATACACTCCCTAAATATATAGTAATCATTAATCATACACAGTAGCCTTTCCCACTGTAAAGCGAGATCTCATTTCGCATACAACTCAACCTGTACCCCCAACCGAGCCGCCGCACTATCAATTTGCACGTAAGATCCTTCCTGAATATCCTACAAATTATTTAAACACATAAGAACTCTTTCCACTGTAAATCAAGATTTTATTCCACATAAAACTTGGCCTGTGACTCTCATCCGATCCGTCGGACCATCAATTTGCACGTAAGATCCTTCCTAAAATATAGTACAAATTATTCGAGCACAAAAGAACCCTCCCCACTGTATCCAGAGATTTTATTCCACGTAAAACTTTACCTAGATCTTTATAAAATCTCCCTCCATACTATTCGTAAGTCAAAATTGCAGTACGTCAGCATATTTAATCGTTCATCCAATGCGCTTGCGCGTCTCCCAAACCGCGCGAGCTTCGATATACAATCAATACATATGCCGTCGGCTCACCCACACGGCGTAAATGTTAGTACAAAATATAATCCTAAATATAAGTGTCCTGTGCTAGGAATACCTTCCAGCGGCTTCCTACCGCTCCTCGTCCTTAAAAATATGTACAGACTTACCAAGGTCCAGAGCCGTATCCACCTCACTCTATTTAAAATTTCAAAAAAACCCGCTTGCGAATCTACCTATTCTGTAAGAAAATAAAGATTATTTAGCTAACTCATCTCGTTCCTAAATTTGCACTTTTGCTACTCTCTCAAACCCAATGACCCGTTTCAATGCCCCCAAACCAGAATCTAAACGAGGGAAAAGGACTTTGCCAAAGCAAATTCCATAGAAAAACACTCGCGTATTCAAACCTCGCGCCGAATTCTTTCAAATAGAGGCACCCACCGCTCTCCAGGTACCGCCGACGCCAACTAACTCGGGATCCGCGCGCTCCGCCCGTGCTGGGCTCTGATCCCCCCTCGCCCCTCCCTTGGAATCCCGCCATTTCTCGAGTGGTCATGCGCACCCTCCCCTCTTCCTCCTCCTTCTGTCTGCCAACACCCGCTCCTCTGTACCCGCTCTCCACCCCCTCGTCTCCACTTGGCCTTGGGCGCGTGAGTCGTGTTCTTACTATTTTATTATTATTTACCTGTCGCTAAGCAGAGCATTATTCGAGTACTTTCGAACGTTGTACCTGCGCGATCGCTCAGGGTCCTACCTCCGCTGACCTTGATTTTATGCTTAGTCAGATGTGCGTAAAACAAAAGTATTATTTTTACTTGTCGCTAAGCGTGCATCGCAACGCAACTTTCATATGCCTATAGGACGCTACTTTGTTATATTTATATATCATGTTTTGAGTGTGGAGGCTGGCCGTCCACAGCCGCCCCCAATTAACTGTGACTGCACATGGCACATGATGCCACACGCAGGGAAGCAGTTAATTCAATAAAGTAAGGACAATTGATACAACGTGAAAGAAAATAAAGTGTTTATTCCATAATAAGGGAGCCCCATCCTCGCCCCCATCACAAAATTTTTTCGTGGATGTTCGCCAACCTTCTATCTACTGCGAACTCCCCACATGTTACAAATTTTTTTTTTTTTTTTTTGTTTTTTTTTGTTTTTTTGTTTTTTTGTTTTTTTGTTTTTTTTTTTTTTTAAACTTAATCTAACCTCCTCCAAAGTAATCAACTTATTTAACCTAACCTACATCCATAATTTATCCTAATCTTACCAGCCTAACCCAATCTAATCTAACTATAACCACCTACAGCCCAAACCTAACCTAGCCTACATATACCCCATCTACTGTACCTACATAACATATGTACCTATAATTTTTTTCATACACCTACTAAATTAAACTCAACTCAATGACTGATAAAGGCACGTGTTCGTTTAGTATTATTAATCTATTTTTAATTCAATCATTTATACTTAACCTCATATATGGTTTACCTAAGTATTTGACTAAAATATTACTCATCCATACTATATTGTATACATCCTTCTCTTATTCTACAACTAAGAAAACATTAAATATTTCAGCAAAAGTTATTATATTCCTGCTCAATAACCTTCGATACATAAAAGTCGAAAATTGAAATGAAAATTCGCGGAAATTACAAAGAATGATGAAAATTAAGACGATTTTGGGCTAGGCCCCAATAGTAGAGCCCCATTAAAAATTGAAAAATGTTCTCCACCGATCAACCAATTGAAAGCCTTCCCAAATATTCGAATCGCTTTCTCCTCTTTGTTGTTACAAATTTTGAAGAAGTTTCCATGCTCAAAATTTAGCAAAGTATAAAGAGATCCAATTCACTGATCTCTACTTTAAATCTGCCAACGGGGAGGTCAGGCTTATGATATGATCATATAACTTGATTGAATCTATTTGCATACCAACTATGAAGGTTGGATGTTACTGCATAAATGACACGGTCATTTTCGAATTAGTGTTGTACATAGAGCATACCAACTATGAAGGGTTGGATTTTACTGCCATCTCAGCGTCACGCAGTAGCGTGCTAAACCCTGCAAATGCCTGTACTCGCCATTAATAAATAGGTGTGGTTCTGGCATTTTTCCTCTGACATTGGGCTGATTTAGTGAACACAGTCATTATATGATCACAATGCCCTAATATGGAAGATGTTTAACGCATTCAAGCAATTCAAACTTTATAGTCTGAAATACACAATGACCGAACCTCAAATACGCATTGAAATTGTATGGTGTTTTCAGTTGTTCTCTGGGAACAATATGAACAATGTTTACCCTATGTATTCATGGTCAATTCACTAGTAGTACTCGTCAACGTTGCACTCCGGGTGAGTGTGTGGTTTTGAAGGTTAACCAATACTTCCCACGTTGCAGTTTGCAAGTCCCCATCTTGTCAACTGATCCATCGGTGGAAGTCACCCGCTATTCAGCTAAGGATCTTCTTCATAAACGACTTTCCAGAACTAGTTAAGCCATGAACACAAAAGGCACTCATATCTCCATAATTGGCCATCGGACAACACGGTCAACTAGCAATGTGGTGACTCTATTTGTTTTATTATTTTATTGAGATCTCCACAGAATCCATGTCATTTTATTTTAATCAAGACAGGTATTCTACAATTCAGTTAAATTGAATCGTAGCCGACCTCATAATCAATACCAAGAATCAATTTAAAGTTGACAAAACCACCAACGTAACATACAGGAAGTATAGATCGTTAATAAATCAAACGTTTGGAAAACGTATGTGAAAATTATCTCACATATATCGTGATCGAAGACAACTCAAACGAGTACTGGATATGTTGAACAAAAGATGTTCTGAAAATATCGGTTGAAACACATCAAAGCCTTTCCTCTTCAAAATTTACATGATTTGAAATTTACTGATTTGAAGCTTAAAAGTAATAAAATAAAATATATTTAATTTCTTGAACCACAATTTATTAAGTGCATTTGTATGAAGTTCATTGTATATTTACCATCAGCAGATGATATAGTTTCAACTTTGGCAACTCGCTGAAACCATCAAAATATCAAGGTAATTATTTGATGTTGTCCTCGAATATTTTGTAACAAACCATCACAGTGAAATCATCACTATAAATCAAATTTAATAATTTATAATCTAAAACAAAGTCTAATAAATGAATGATTTAATCAAATAATCCAGAGAACCTTATTCAAGCTTCATATCTATGGTAATAAAAAACTAAGTGATTTATATTTACGATATTTCAATTACTGCTCAGCAAAGAAAAACCTAATCAAACATACCTATCATTCATACTTTCCTCAATATTCTTTTAATATTCAATTTAATAATCATAATAAATCACACAAAATATCAAAGAAAACTATACCATTGAATCCACTCAAACACACTCTTACACTAATCCCCCTTTTTTTTTAACCCCCCCCCCCCCCATTCTAAACACCTCTACCCTTAACTTACCGAAACCCCCATTATCCTTCTCCCCCCCCCCCCCATTCTAAACACTTCTACCCTTAACTTACCGAAACCCCCATTATCCTTCTACCCCCCCTTATCTGATAACCATTTTATCATACATATATGTAGCCGAATACGATCGCCCCCACTCCCTCCTAGTCTCTGATCCTCCCTCAGCCATAGCGGAAATATCATTTCCACCTTTTCCCCAATTCCGTGGTCCCGCGAAACACCGCCGCATACCCGTAGACTGACTCTTTGGTCATAGTACGTCACCAATATTGGAGCAACTGTCACTTCTAACCTATTTTCCAATTCCGTGGTCACACTGAACTAAGTATTCGAAATTTCCCGCGTAATCTTCCAACAACGTTTGCTCAAGTTCAAATTTAAGTTCACTTCCTTACTTGCTAAAACCACTCGATAAAACCACACAAAATTTTGATATCCCGTCGTCACCTCACAATAAGACCGTTTCAATGCTCCCATTCACTAAGTCTATCCACACTTTTAATACTATTTCACTTACACTAAAGTTGAACTCTAGGGAAAGAGACACGCTAAAATTAGCCTATGCCATCATCACTCGTAATCCCCCCCCCCCCCCCCCAGAATGTAACCCTATCTTCTTCCTAATTTTTTTTTTTTTTTTTTTTTTTTTTAAACCCGACTCCAGAAATCAAGCACATATTTAACGATAATCTTGATACTATTGATCCCAATTGGAGTGAAACCCCTCTGGACTCATAACAACGATTTAAATTGGCAACCCTTAATAATCAAATAATACCTTCATTGACTTATCACCATACGTATATGCATACATTGTATACATATATTTATTCATACCGCAACGCCTTCCCCTTCTCCAGTTTGCCTTTAAATTTGTTTCCAAACCCTACCACCAGCATGATACACCTGCTCGAACTACGTTACAATAATACTCAAAACGCAAGCCAACATACTTGGCCGTCACTATTATGTCAATCTAAATAAATTCAGATTTGTGTCCGAATAATCTCAAAATACGAAAATAGTATTCACCGAATTGTATTAAATTTTAAATACCCGTCAACATTATTGTTAAAAGAAATCAATAAAAATTGTTAAATAAATTATTATTATTATATCTTTCTCCAAAAGGTAATACACCATCACCCACTATCAACACGGTCAGCGACGGGATCCCCTATATACAGTAACCGACCCATCCCTAAATAAATATTTCCCATTCCACACCTCTCGTATACGATAATGACGTCAACCTTCTTGTGGCTAAAACGCATGCAAACATCACCCCGACTAACATCCAAACATCATGATATCGCATCATAGCACAACGTTCGCCCCCACCTTCATACAATAAAATATCCACAACTCGTTATCGCGAAGCCACCCACACATCATTTTATCCTCCCTAAGTCCAACACTCGTACTAATATGCACCTCCGACCCGAACATTCATATCTCAGATTTCACCGGAATAGACTGTCATAACAACTTCACTCCTAGTACTCGTCCCCTTTTTTTTTCAATCTCTACGGAACCCTAACTCTAGTTAATCTCATCCTCACATAAACTCATAGTCATTACTAATTCTCGTTTTGTTCTCGAATCTTCCTTACTCACTCAAGGCCATTTGCACTTCATTGTTGTAAATATGTCTAAGTAATTGCACTATAAACCGCAAAATTTTAATCCCTTATTCCTATCAAATAACACCAACTTTTAAACTCAAAAAAAAATAACTAAACCCCGATGGTATATCGTAACCTTCAAAGAGTCTGTCTTCTTTAATATCTAACATCCATAACTACATAACTAATCATTCCTTCATTCATAATTAATCTATCTTTAAAACACAATCTCTAGAATAATGGTAATAAGCGCGCGCGGTTCCGTTTTTCAATAATAATATCTTCCATGACGCTCCCTCTGTGACCCGAGACGCACGTATCACGTGACTCGCCGCTCGCGCCACCAATCCATGTGACTGTATAGGTATGTACACCCGCTGTTCGGCGCGCGAGTTCACCCCGCCCCGAGTCGGCACAACCGCTCTGAACGAACGACGGTTGGAGCGGCAGGGAACGTCCCGCGCCCCCATCCAAATCAATGTTACCTCGCAATACTATAATAACCCCACAAAATATGTAATAATGTAATAAAAATAAGAAATTATAATAATTATTATTTCCTTGCTTTCACAAAAGTTTTAACCAATATTTAAGTTACATGATGGTTTACAAACTAAGTTCCCATGTTTTTCTACTCACTCCAGGCTAACACCAATATTATGCCTACTCTCACACTTCGTCTTCGTTACGGACCCCATGCGACAACCAAAATAATATATATCAACTAAATGTTACCCAACTAAGTTCAATTTGGCTCATACCTTATTTTAAAATATTCCTCTCCGCACAATGACTTATTTACCCTACCACTCTTTACCTTTGTTTCTATTAATATATTACATATGACCAGTGCACTTTATCAATTCTTTCCCATGACCAATGGTCAACACAAATATTACGCACACGATACTTCTACAATCTCAGCCACGTGTTCGACTCATGATCTCTCTAATACTCAGCGGTGGATCAGACGCCCCGGCTCGTTAAGCCCGTCGCCCCCATAATTTCGACAGGGTACGAATATTTTAATAAATGTTTTAACGGAATAATTTAAAGTAAAACGGTAAATCTACAGCAAGCGTAGTCAATAATAGTAATTAAAACATAATTTCATTAGGATTGGTCGCCCCCACAATATTGCCGCCATCCCTCTGACCCCAATCGGCCCCCCATATAATCGGTCCTGACTTAAGCCAATCCTTGCGTCTATTAATCTGTAATTTTCCTATAGTAAATAGAAATCTATGTTCATATAGATACTAAGACAACATTCGCCCTGAGGAGACATTATTCAGTTCTATCCGCTCAACGGAACCAACCGATCCTAAATGCAAATCTTCCTTTGACCGATTTTCGTTCGTGGAAAATTGGTTCTCTATTTAAAGAAACCTAAAAGATATCACTTCCTTGATTGTTTACCGTAGTGAGACGTAATTTAGTTAGGTTTTATTATTTTTATTTCTGCCGACTTTAACGTGGGTGTGTAATTACAATTATAAAAATGTTAATGGTACGAGAGTAACACATACATATAAGATGGAGATCACCATAAGAGTGGATTATTGAAGGATGGTACAGAACTTAATTTAAGCTGAAACTCATAACACTGTTTAGTACACAATTCATTAGCACAACCAATTTTATACCGACTTACCTGCGGATAAAACATTTCAGAACACATAATTAACAATTTCCTAAGGTACTAACCTTTGTACTATTTTTTTTTAAAGTAATTCTGAACCCATGAGCAATAGTTTTCACACATTCTAAACTGTAGTCAAACAATTTACCTGGTAGGTACCTCTGAGCATTCCCAGAGGTAGACGTTCGGCGTCGCGATCAACGCGTCTCTCATAACGCATCCAATGCGCTAGTGGCGCGATCACACAACGCATTTAATGCGCTGGTGGCGTAATCACACAACCGCTCTCGTGCTGTTGAAACATCCTATACTCTTTTCATAGTTTCATAATATACTTTAATAAATTACAACAACAGTGTAATATGTTGAGAATTGTTTACAAACATGATTTTATTTTTCCGTGAACCGACTAACCGCGTTTAACTATTTCCCTGCTGACAATTTTACGTCTTATTACTTTTATATATTTTTATTCTTTTGCTTTAAGTATTTTCTTAGTTATTTTTCGTGAACAAATACGAATAATATGACTACGCTATTATGACCCATTTTCTTTGTTGTGCCTTTAGTAACCTTGGTTCTTTTTAATTGTAGGATTTGATTAAAGATATAAACAAGTCCTTGTCAACAATCATCCTGGTCACGGCACCAGCTGTAAACCTCCAGACCCCCCCTTAAATAGACTCCTAGCCTACATTAGCTTATACATATCTAACCTAAGTTATGTACCTTATATTTCCCTTGGATACATCCTACATTAATTACCTATTTACCATGTATCCACTCGTCCCATTTGTTCTCCCCATTGGCTCGTGATCGTCCTATATGCCCTCCTTATTTACATTACATAACCATTCGTCTAATACATTCCCATTTACTGTTTCCTGATTTGCTCACGTTAAATCTAGTTATTTGACTACATTACTTGCTTAGGTAACATGTATTCTCCTGAATATTGTTGTCAGATCCTCATTGGTGCTATGCCCTCCTTCTGTACTTAGCTGTCTGTCTCTTTCGATTCTTCTAATCAGTTCCTTTCTCTCTATCCTAACCTAATACATAATTTCGCTCTCTCTCACACACACGTTCTCACATACAAACACAAATCTGAATTGATTGGATTAGAGCACTTCAGCGTGCCCAGAACTTCAAAAAATTTTTACCCCATTGGGTAATGGTGACGCCCCTCACAGTCCAAGGTCCATCCATGGCACTGTTTTCCCGCGTCCCCACATGATCGCCTTCCTGCCTTCAGGCTGTATATGCGACCTCTGCTTCAAAAAGCGGCGGCCAACCACCCTGAATATGGCCTCTGAACACCAAGGTTCAATTCCCGTGTAGGGAAATATGAGTTTATGTGGTTCATTATATACCAATTGGGGTATTGGATTTACAACATGACCACTATATATTTTGGGTGTCCACTGACAACGTCAAGTACGACACATTAGGTATCACAAGAATGTTCGTTTTGTCAGCCGATCAAACGGTGACGGAAAACTACGGCGGGTGACCATAGTTACGAATCTGTCTTGTACCAGCCCACATGAATGTAGGACATACCTCAGACCTTCCCATCTGCCATTACTAATGCATGGACTTAAGGGTAGTTTCGTGGACTGCCTCGGATGCACCAAAGCGTAGCCACATTAAAGATTTTGCGACAGGTGACATCACCCACACACGTTGCCAAGCCTTTCCTGGACTCAGGGTAGGTCATGAGAGTGTCTCCACATTTTCACGGTTCCGGCACTTGGCAGATCGTGGTAAAGCCAATAAGGCTTTCAGAAGAGCTGATAGAAACAGCAGTTCAAGATAAGCGGTTATCCGCAGTCATGACAAACCCTCAAGGTTGTCGATTAATTTAAGCAGGGAAACAGAAAGTTGCCTGCGAAATGTACACTGAGGTCAATCCAAAATGGATATGCCTTCAGATTTTGTATTTATTAACATAGTCAACCTGGTCGCCGGTTGTCAGCGAACCAGGGTATGGCCTCCGCCTTCCTCTCAAGCGAGGTGAAATTTAATATTGGAACATGACTCCCAGGTCTAAATGCCAAAAATTTAAATTACGGTGTCATAGTGTCATTTATGTTCAGAGAGATTTTTTTTGGTATGTATTGTATTATCGTAGTGTAGTTTTGTGCGATAATGTCAATACTATATTTTTCTTTCATGGTTCTCTAGAGTTTGACTGAGTATGAAAGTCTTAATGGGTTCCGGCTCCTTTCAGTATAAAGGGGTACCGCCCAATCTAACTTGAGGCTCAAATTCAGGATCCGCAGCTTCTCGGAATGTTCGTTAGTGATGCTACATTTACGTTTAAGGTACAATCAATCTGGCATGGAGCCTCATAGAGATCCCAGACCCGACCGATGTCCCGTATTGCCTCGGTTTCTGGCTGCACTGCAAACAAAAATCCACATAGCGTGCACAAATATGTGGATTAAACATGCTTCCCACAACTCAACATCCATCGCCTTAACATTTCTGTGAAGAATATATCGTTTCATTCTTTTGTAGCTAGCTAGATAGATTTTGTCTAGGAAAAGCGAAATGGTGCTCGTGGCTGTTCCGTCGACCACACTACGGACTCCCAGTCCTACTATTCAACACTGTTCCTAGGAAATTGATATCTTTCTGGTTCAGCGTGCGCTGACGCACTTCCTCATTCCACCCACACACATACATTATTTCTCATGATTCTGGGGTAAGAACCCACTGACAAGAACACCCTCCTTGTCCTCCTCACACGACCGCACGTGTTCATTATCCTTCATTCTTCGTTTTCGCCCCTCGATAATGTCAGATCGGCTCTCTAAAAAAATAGTAGTTTCCGACTGATTCGTGAGCTTCCGTCACGAAGCACTCATTTCAGCCTGGGTTTCCCCTCCATTCTGCTGATATATTAATCCTCAACTATTTCATCGGTTCCCCGTCTTTAGACCAATCAGAGAGAGAAAGAAAGTGAGTTCTTGCCTCTATACCGGGTCCAGCATCCTCCTCAGTTATTTCCCAATATTGCTTTAGCTATTTCCTCAGTCCTGAAGGGTTCTAATGTCTCCTCTTCTTCCCTTTCGACGGACAGGTCAAGTCGAGCCGCAATGCAAGAGTATATAGTGTTACCCCCTTTTTTTTTTAAACCCATTCAGTTCCAGTGCTACTCTTCTTCATGCCACATTCTTCCCTTCACAAGTCAACATTCACCACGTTACACATCCTAAAATCCTGGGGCCTTCACGGGCCCTCTCTTATTCTATCCCCAGGCTAGTACATTCTTCCTTGTCTTAGACTAACTACCTGGACTGGAAGCTGAATGGCGTAATATATATTTTTGTCCCCCTTTTTTTTTTGTTACTTAGTTATCAAACTCGCAGCCCAAGCTATCGAATGAGCTCCCAGCTCTAAGCGTGCAAGGATAACTGGCTCGGCTTGACTCACCCCTCGCTAACAACATTTTTCCTGGCAGAGCCGTAGCAAAATCTACTTAAAACTAACTACTTTCGATTCTCTGGCAGCTTGGAGTCTAATACATCCACTTCGATGCGCACCTACTGGCGCGAGGCTGTCCTTGAAAAAAATATCTAAAATATATTTTTTTTTTTTTTTTTTTTTGTTACCATCACCATCCTATTCCTGCCGGACGTACGTCAAAACGTATGTCTTTTGGCCCTAACATGACAAGACAGCCTGCTCTAATGCTTAGATCGGACCAAGAGCTCTCTGCCCCCAGTCTTTTGAAATAAGCCTCTTTCATTCCCTAATTCACTAATCTTTTGTCATACGTACGCAGAAGTTCGTGTATCCATTTTTTGACTCCAAGTACCTCCTGAGCAGAGTGTTGTCGTTTACACAAAGACCACGGTGGAGTCACCCCTACGGGAATCGAGTATTTACTTCGTCTGATGGACTCTACGTTTTGTTAAGGTTTCGCACTGTGATTCCACGTATTGGGATGAAGTCCAACGTCTCTCTTGGAAAGGGTAACTTAATTAGGGGATAGCTCAGACATGTTCCTGACGTAACCGCCGAGCTGGACAGATTGCTTCTTCTCGCAATCACACCAGTGTTTGGACCAGGAAAGCCTGAATGATTTCTCGACCCGGCTTATTACTTACACGATTAACAACACAGTTCTCAGGTCGAATCGATCATCTACTTACGATTTAGTACTCTTTCAAACCTACAGCTCTGCCTTTCCTCCTAGTTTTGCCCAAATATCGAGAACTCCATCTTAGTACTAACATAATCCATCGCCCCCACTCCTGGTCTCCACTTGTGTTCTCAATGATAGTGAAAGAATTAGTCTTAGCCTCACTGATCCACTGGTTTCCACCTCAATTGTCCCCGTCCGCCTAAAATATTAAGTGAGTTTTCTGTAGGCTACTCTCTCTCTCTCCCTCCGGGTAACCTGCCATCCTATAGAGTTAAATACTAGCCCCTTTCCCGTTATTGGACCTATTTCGTAACCACACAAGGTTTTCCTAGGATTCAACATGAGTCCCCTTTGGTACGAAAGTCTCCTCTCCTCCATCTCTTCCTCCTATCTCTCTTATCTCGTCTACCTCTTAACTTCCCATACACTCCCATTCCTTCCTGAATATAATCCACATCTTTCTACACAGCAAACCCTCCTTGCTGTAAGGTGAGACTTGATTCCAAATAAAACTTAACACAGAACTCTCATTTATGTCATCGCTCCATCAATACACACATAAATACACTCCCTAAATATATAGTAATCATTAATCATACACAGTAGCCTTTCCCACTGTAAAGCGAGATCTCATTTCGCATACAACTCAACCTGTACCCCCAACCGAGCCGCCGCACTATCAATTTGCACGTAAGATCCTTCCTGAATATCCTACAAATTATTTAAACACATAAGAACTCTTTCCACTGTAAATCAAGATTTTATTCCACATAAAACTTGGCCTGTGACTCTCATCCGATCCGTCGGACCATCAATTTGCACGTAAGATCCTTCCTAAAATATAGTACAAATTATTCGAGCACAAAAGAACCCTCCCCACTGTATCCAGAGATTTTATTCCACGTAAAACTTTACCTAGATCTTTATAAAATCTCCCTCCATACTATTCGTAAGTCAAAATTGCAGTACGTCAGCATATTTAATCGTTCATCCAATGCGCTTGCGCGTCTCCCAAACCGCGCGAGCTTCGATATACAATCAATACATATGCCGTCGGCTCACCCACACGGCGTAAATGTTAGTACAAAATATAATCCTAAATATAAGTGTCCTGTGCTAGGAATACCTTCCAGCGGCTTCCTACCGCTCCTCGTCCTTAAAAATATGTACAGACTTACCAAGGTCCAGAGCCGTATCCACCTCACTCTATTTAAAATTTCAAAAAAACCCGCTTGCGAATCTACCTATTCTGTAAGAAAATAAAGATTATTTAGCTAACTCATCTCGTTCCTAAATTTGCACTTTTGCTACTCTCTCAAACCCAATGACCCGTTTCAATGCCCCCAAACCAGAATCTAAACGAGGGAAAAGGACTTTGCCAAAGCAAATTCCATAGAAAAACACTCGCGTATTCAAACCTCGCGCCGAATTCTTTCAAATAGAGGCACCCACCGCTCTCCAGGTACCGCCGACGCCAACTAACTCGGGATCCGCGCGCTCCGCCCGTGCTGGGCTCTGATCCCCCCTCGCCCCTCCCTTGGAATCCCGCCATTTCTCGAGTGGTCATGCGCACCCTCCCCTCTTCCTCCTCCTTCTGTCTGCCAACACCCGCTCCTCTGTACCCGCTCTCCACCCCCTCGTCTCCACTTGGCCTTGGGCGCGTGAGTCGTGTTCTTACTATTTTATTATTATTTACCTGTCGCTAAGCAGAGCATTATTCGAGTACTTTCGAACGTTGTACCTGCGCGATCGCTCAGGGTCCTACCTCCGCTGACCTTGATTTTATGCTTAGTCAGATGTGCGTAAAACAAAAGTATTATTTTTACTTGTCGCTAAGCGTGCATCGCAACGCAACTTTCATATGCCTATAGGACGCTACTTTGTTATATTTATATATCATGTTTTGAGTGTGGAGGCTGGCCGTCCACAATTTGACAACAGCATATCCTTCTGCAAAGGCCAACTCTATGAATATTTCCATCTCGTCCTGTCCTTTGCTGTCCGAATCCCTTCTGGACCGCTACATCTTCCAAGTTATTTGCAGAATAATAGAACTGTATCTATATTATGTATTTTTGCACAGTTAGTTGGCGGCCGGTGGTTGCAATAAAATTTGTAATATTTCTTAAGTTATGTTGCATAGAATTTCCTTTTTTTTATTTCAAACAAATTGTGTTGCTTCAAATGCTAGAATTTTTGTATTTGAATTAATATTGTGCATTTTTCTATAGTAATATGTTATCTTCACCAAAAATCATAGTCGAAACGACCACCAACCATTATCATTAATGATTAAATCATTGTTAATTCTTTAGTGTGAATCAGATTTTGATGTAATTGTTCAAAATCTATTAAGCAATAGTTGTAGCATATTTTTTCTTATTCGTCGTAATACGCGAAGTTTCTTGTCGGGTCTTCTTCATTCGTGGTTATAGAACTCGCTATTTACTTTATTAATCATGTTACTTTACCTGTGCACTTTATATATAAAATAAGCGAATTCTTATGTACAATCATTTTTAATACATTTTCAGAAATCACGTTGAAGAATCAACAAAAACTTACGACAAGATAAGTTTGAATTTGAAGGGAATTTACTCCCCCCTTCAAGAGAAGTTGAAGGGAGGAGTAAAAACGATCATTTCCTCCGTAAATTTACAAAATGAATTTAATATATATGTGACAAATTATATCATCAACAATCAACAATTATGCTGCAAAAATAAATTGCTATAATGTATTCAAGAAATCAACGATGTTTGTATCACAATAATTTTATTAGCCACCTCCTCGCTCCCCTACAGTTACAATTTTAATTTGATACGCAATCACAGGTGAAGATAGATCCGGTGACGGATGGTGGTAACGTTGATGTCCGTTTCGAAATATTTAATATCAACTGCTTCCGCACTTTCCAATTAGTTCATAAAACAAATAAAACATAAGGTATTTCATTCGTATTAGCATAGATATTGGAATAAATTTAACGGCTTGCTGATAAAAAAACATGCGAAAATAATTAAAAAAATATAGCCTGGATAATTTGCTAATATGATTACAACTTCAGTAGGTACACATTTAAATGCATAATAGTGTTATCTAAATGTTTACAAATAAAAGAATATTTATACAAAATTGCAGATGCACAAACGGCATCCACCTAACTGCCACACATTGGACTTTGAACCACATAAGTTTTCCGTGCAAATGGCAATGCCTACTGTGATATCGATGTGATGCGCTCTGTACACACCATACAATAAAGAAACGAAGAAATGAAAATAAAATAACGTTATTCCAAAAATTCAAAACTCTATTGACTCTTTTTTATTGAGAACGCGTGCTAACTTTTGAAACAGGAAAAATAAAAATGAACACAGTTGGCATGTGTTCAACTAACCAGAATTCCAGACATTCCCAAGCAAAATGTTTGTGTTGTGGACTTTGTTCACACCGAAAAAATATAAGTAAAAAGAAACAATGCAGATTTTGGATGCTATACGTTTTTGTTGCATACAGTATGAGTGAGTTTTCAAGACGAAGTGTACAATTTATTTGTCATTGCTTTAGTTAAGGTTGGCCTTCCCACTCAACTCACCATACAAACGTGGAAAGAAGATCATACGCATATTTCTAGTCAGAGATCCAAAATTTTACTTAAAACAGCTTTGTTAATTCGAACTAGATGTCTGATGATGATTGGCATTGTAAAATAGTGTTTGATTTCTAAGTTATAAGGTCCGAAATATCTAAAATTTCGCACGTTTTATACAATAATTTTGGACCTCAACGGTAAAACAAAATCATCTTCAAAAGATTCAGTTCATGAATATTTATAATAAATTTGATTTTTGTGTAAAACTTATTAATTTACTATTAGCTCTAAGTCGTTTTGTAACTAAAATGTTCGTAAATCTTACCAAATTAAACACTATGCGCTTCGTCTGCTTTGTGTACATGTTGCATCCTCCTAAGCATGGAGCCTGTCTTTTTCTTTGAAAAAGGGGTCTCAGAGCGCAATAGCACGGTTTTGTACTGTGCCCGCGAGTGAGTTAGTCCTGTCGGGAAGGGACTGAACGTAGCCTGACAAGCAACTAGAAGAATGTCAAGAATATAGAAGAACTGTTGTCCCAGCACGAACACACCTGGAGGCATGAACCTGAGGTTCCCGACCGGCGGGGCCGCGTAGGGTATCCCGAGGAACATCTCCACCGACTGCAGCTCGTTCTGCCGGCCCGGCTGCACGATTAACCCCCGCAGCGCGCCCTGCCGCAGGTGGTACTCCTTCGTTAGCCTCCGCTCGCCGTCCGCCGCCCGCCCGCCGTACACCGCCGCGCCCGCCCGCTCCCGCGTGGGCAGCGCGAGCGAGACGAGTATACAAATAAACAGGTTATGGCTGATGCCCGAGAGCAGCGTCGCGTGCCGGTACAGCGAGGCCATCTTGTTGATGTGTCTCAGTTTGTTCATTTTCGTGCGCGCGCGCACCCTAATCTATTTTCGCTGCGACGGTTTTAGAACGCATTTCTTTCGCATCGGGGAATTCGGGGCTTCCTTCCGCTCGTGTCATTTGGGTTTCTTGGAATGAGTCTCTTGTAGATGTACTTAGTTTGTTTGATTATGTTTTGGGGTTATAATTAAATTTATACAGACCACCAATATATGTAACAACTCCCTTACGTTGTTCGAGAATCAAAAACATACGAGTTCAATGTTTGTTCATGTATACGTTCGCATTTATATTGAGTTTCAGTCAACATTTAAGAGCTTGCAGTTCAAACAGTTATTTTAGTTATCACAGATATTTTAATTAGTGAGTTTCCAACTGATAAAAAAGCCGGCACCTTTCTAAAAGAATAAATAAGACGTCTGAGAGTTTAAAGTCTATTGATGTTCTTTGTTTTTGTTTAATTGGACGCAATGCGATCGCGAAACGAAATTGGAAAGCAGCTCAAAGAGCGCTCGTCGGGACGCGACTGAAACGGGGAACCAACTTGCCTCGGAGCACCGCACGCGTCAAAAGATCTTTCACACATGATAATACGCTCGTAAAATACGATTAGAGACTCCGGGATATAATAGGCACATAAAATCGCGGAAGTAGTCTTAGAACCCACTAGGTACAAATACTAACGTCATTGAAGTATCAAAAGGCATTTCGGTATGTTTACTTTCTTACATTTTTTACTAAACATAAACATCTTAACTGGTAATGAATAATTAATGTAACGATGAGGACACACCTTCATTGTAAATACGTAACATATAAATCAGTCAGTCAGCGTGTTTGCGTCCACTGCTGGACATACGCCTCTCCAATTTTTCTCCAGTCCTCCCGGCCCTCAGCGGTACGGAACCACTGCTTTCCGCCGACGCACTTGATGTCGTCGTCCCACCTGGCGGGTGGTCTTCCCACACTCCGTTTTCCTGTCCATGAACGCCAGTGCAGGACACGGTTACTCCAACGGTCGTCGTCTCTTCGGCTCACGTGACCAGCCCACTGCCATTTGAGCTTAGCCACCCGGTGTCCAATATCGACTACTTTGGTACGTACGTCGGCGGATTGCCTCGTTACGCACCATATCCCTTGCCAAATAAATACCTTGCCAATATTGCACGGCCACATAAAACGACAAGGACTGTTTTTAATGCCGGTTCAACCATCGTTCATTCATTGGGATGGTACCAACTCGAACGCGACTATACATACCATTTAGTAAGTAAGTTTAACGTGAAATTCAAGCTACGCAGACCAATCCCTTAGTCGCCTCTTACGACTTTCAGAATGCAGAAGTTACAAATGTTCGTTGGTTATAATGAGGTAAGAGATATTATGACGAGATGATAACTGTGTCAAGAAAAAATTACAGAACAGCCTATTGCTGTTCTGTAATAAAGGGGCATTTTATGTAATTATCGTGTCCACCCGGAATAATATACATGACCAGAATGATCAAGTACTTCATATAGGTCAGATACCTCGATCCCGTAGTTGTGGAGCATTTATGGAGAACGATCTGTAGAAGAAGCGGAAAAGGTATCATACGATTCTAAACGTGAAGTGATTGTTACATTATATACAAAGGGGTGCACGTTAAAATGGGCTGTATTTACAATCCTGTTAAATATATGTTTGCAATGTAAGGATGGTGGCAACAGATTCATTTTGAAAAGCAACGAGTTAGTCTAATATCGTGACAGTTGATTGGGCATTAGCCATCATATGGATGGGTGATGTCAGTTTCATAAAAAAACCTTTAAAATTGTACGTCTCAAGAGTTATCTCGGGAAGTGTGCGGCAGCACGCGCCGGCGCAGCTTTCGTCCCGAAGCTTAGCAACGGTCGTCGTCACATATGCGCTTCATTATAAAACTAACTATGCGCACGGCTAAAATTAGCCGCCCTCATATGCTTACGGGCATCGCACGTGCTCTCTCCAAACACTGAGCTAGTTAACTAGGTAAGTTCACAGGCAACTTTTTATTTGCATTCTTAATTTAAAATTATTCCTGAAGTTTTTTTTGGTGATTCACACGTAAAAATAAAAAAAAACGGAATCAGAACGCATTAAAATAAAAAGAACAAAAAAAAAGATTCCGACGAATTGAGAACCTCCTCCTTTTTTTTAAGTCTGTTAAAAAGGATTTTGACCATACGTTTTTTAATACAAAAACGAATGTTTGTTCATTTATGTAGACTACTTCTAAAGCAGCTTTGTATTTACATACATTTTGCAATCAAATTATAGTATGTAGTATATCTATCTATAGTACCGTACTATAGATAGGGTTAAGCTTACCGGCTACGTACTATTGTAATGGATGAAAGATGGTTGAATGGGCAATTACACATTGTCCTTGTTTTCTATCCAGTTTCATGTAACCGTATTTGAATTAAAGAAAAGGGAGGATGTTGACAAGACACCGAATTCTTTTGGATATGCGGGCATGACCGTCGGTGTGGTACCAAGTTCATTACAATAAAAAAAACGCTAAGACATAGCTTAGTATGTGGGGTGATATCACAGTAAAATTACAAAAGTAAATTTTTGTCAAAATCAACTTGCGAACTCTCTGTCAGACATATATATTTTATTTATCATATGACAAAAGTTGTAGTGACAATTAAACGATTTCTAAAATATATGATGATATTTTTTAATTGCAGAAATTATATCAATAACAACGATTGTTGTTTTTCATGTCATAACTACTTAAATATCATAGAATATGAACGTATAGTAAGTTCTTAATTGAAATAAAAAAAACAGTTAATTCTTCACCAGTCACTAAAAGGACTACTCGGTAGCTTTTATAAATTGTGAAATTTACGAAATCAACTTTTTATTTTTAATCCAAATATTTAAAAGCTACTAAAGATATTTATTGTCTGAAATCTGTTGGTAATTCAACGATACGAAATGTAAAGCCAAAGATTTCTCAACCGGAACAAATGGCTCCACGACACGTATCGGCACCTCTGACTCATGAAACATTTATACGGGGTGTTATCCGGACCAGCAGAACGGGCGGCGGCGGCGGCGTCGGTAGCAGTTCCACCATAGTGTTCGAAGATGATACCGAGTCATCGCTCGACGTAGGGACTTTTCCGAATTTTTAGTAAGATAAATTAAGTAATATTGTCGGTTTATTTTTCTAAGGGCCGTACTTATCGGACTAATAGTACAAATTTGTATCTGTGAAAAGACGGAGAGTCATTGCCGGAGAATTATATCTTCTTTCACAATTATCTGACTATAATTTTACTAATAAACATTTGGTGTTACTATATCGGATGGATAAGTAGAAATGTAAATAAATCCGTCGAATAGTTACCTGACTGTTTATCAGACTATTTAAAAATCAGCCCTAAATAAATTTAAATATAGGTAACGCTACACCTCATGCCCGCAAGCATAAGAGGCCAAATAGCCCAACTGAGGTTGGCACAAAAAAAAAACATGCATATAAATATACAGTTAAGTATATTATTGTGCGAATATACCAGGAGGTCTGGGTTCAAATTCTCGCACAGTTCAGGCATCACATTATTTCTCTTTCTCAGTTGGAGAAGTGCATTCTGTCACGAACGCGAGCTGCTCCATGGTTCGGAATTCATGTAAAACTGTAGGTGTCCTTCCCCTATAGGTAGTAGGGTTGAAGCGACGGTTGGTACCATCGCATTGGATAAAAATAAGGTCGAAGCGGCAATAAAAAATTGTCCGTGTTTGCCATCCAGCTCATTGTAGCCGTGCTCGTAAAGGGATGGTCCTGGAATGGCAACTAATTCCTTCGAGAATGTGGTGTATTGGGCAAATATCATAAAGATTGTTGCGTGGTAATAGCCTTCCATGTCAGGTTGCATAAAAAAAGTTAGGTATATTTTTATAAAAAAATATGTGTGCTGTTCACACGCGGTAGAAATGAAACCTTCAGAAAACTAAACTTAGAGAAGTATAATGTACAATTAAACAGTGTACTATTAATAAATGATTAAAACACTGTAGAACAAATTATAAATAAACACTGTATAATGTATTCCATCTCATTATATCGCGGGCTAGATCCTATAGATGTATGTTTTTGCTATTTTTTTAGTGTCGCTTTTTCGTTTTATGAAGTTTCATATCGCACAGGTGCAAAAGAAGTTTTTACTTTAAAAACATTTAAATTTCGAACAATATCAAACCCATCTTTTGAAATGAATCAATTGCTATGGTAAATTCTACCAATTCTGGGAAGGCAAATGTATTAATTGAAAAAGTAAAATTTAAATTTAATTCTGCCTTTCCGAAATAAGTAAGTCATCACTGTTTTTAATTAAGTTGTTTATCAGTTCGAACATTCTAATAATTGGATAGTGATATTTCGATCACAATTCTTAGAATTTGGCCACTTAGCAAAATTTTATTAACGGTCATGGGAACAAAATAAGTCTAATAAATATTATAAAGAGGAATGTTTGTAATAATGGATGGATGGATGGATGGATGGATGGATGGACGGATGGATGGATGTTTGTTACTCTTTCACGTAAAAACTACTGAATGGATTTTAATGAAACTTTACAATAATATAGCTTATACATCAGAATAAGACATAGGCTACAATTTATAAACATATTGTGCCCATGGGCTTTAGAACTTTCACGGGGCTGCGAAAACGATGCCGGTAGCGCTACTTCACACCGGCGGGCGCGGGGCCGGGGGCGGGGCGGGCGGTCCGTCGGGGGCGGGTGCGGGGAGGGGGGGCGAGTACGGCTTGCTATTTCCCGCAACTTTAGGACTACTTGGCAAAATCCTTGAGAACCAATTACTCGATTTAGATGCGGATTGTATCTATGTCTAGCCTGATTCTACTCAAAACTTATAGGCTACATAATATAACGCTTCATTACCTGAAGGGTAAGTAGAGAGTGTTAAATTCTTATAACTTGCGAACCACTAACCCGATTTATGTGCGTATTTTATCAATGTATAGGATCTCTGGGAGCAGTCAGGTTCGAGATGGGTTACTGTTTTCGATGTTGAGGCTAGCTGTGGGTTGGAGTCCACGCAAAACTTACCTACGTTACACGTTACTTACTTACTAGGTAAACAATGTTGCAGTGCAAGTGCAGAAAGGTTCTGGCGACAAATGCTTTTTTTAAATAGCCACCAAATGTCAACGAAGAAGAAATGGGAATTATTGGATGTTTCTCATTAAATCATGCTATTTCATCTCGAACGATCTTGATTAAATTTGGTAGATGGATACATTGTCCTGGACCAGTTTGACCCTATTTTGGATCAGCCATGTCGGATACTTTTTATCCATGAAATAATTTAGCCGACACTAACCCGAGCAGAGCCGGGTACCGCAGCTAGTAATATATATTTTCGAAGGTGCTATTAATGCTTATGCAACGAAATCTATTTCGAAGTATTATGACTGGTCTGGAAATGGGTCTATTTTTCGGATCATGATCAAAATCTGATTAAAATGTAAATTTCGTTGCATAACCTCAAATTAATGAGATAAGGTTTAATGTCATATCCATTCAGTACATAAGAAAACCTCTGTCAAGAGGGACACCCTTGATTAAAACAAGCGGCTTCCATGCGGTCAATATCAATCGAGTTTTTGGCGCCAAAATTCGCATTTTTGGAAAAAATCAGTAAAGGCAGGAAGTAAATATTTTGGAGCGAAAATCGTCGTATTGCGCCAAATAAATTACGTTTTTAAAAGAAAAAACTCTTTCCAAAAATAGTGTTTTTAGTGCTCTTTCAGCACCGCACCTTTTAATACTATATTTATTTTTTAATATTAACAATTGAGGACGGTAGACGCCAGACGTACTTTTTTTTATAAATCAAAAAAGCATTTTCATTGCTAAAAATCTGGCTATTCAACAAATAGCAAGATTACCCCTGATTGCGTTGGCTGTGCCCGCGGCTGCCGTGCCGCGGCACCGCAACGTCGCTAAACTCCAACTTCGCCGCCGGTTTCCCAGAATGGCAACAAATGCGACGAACTATAAATATCCCACTCGAACAAGTTCGCAGCGCCGACTTTCTGGTATTTATGTACACGAAGCCACGTAGCGTATTTCGCATCACCTCAATATACCAATCTAAGGCTTCTTTACACAATAGTTTTTTTTTTTTTTGCGTGATTGTCATTTATTCTCATCACTCATTATTATTGAACCCAACGTGTGTATCTTTCAGTCCGCTAGTAAGTTTGGAAATATTTACTAGATTTTGATGGATTCTTATGTAACTAGACATGGATGACTATTACCACACACAAAGTCATGATATTAGCCCAAAACTAGGAATTAGGAGGTATGCCAGTACCTTTCCGTGATGAGCTCGGATACATAGATCTAGGTAGAAAACCAGGACAATTTTTCAAGACCGCTTCGACCACGTGTTATCTTGGTAGGAGAAGGGGGACCTACAGTTTTACATGAATTACATGAAAGAAAATTTTACACACAAATTACTTTTATTTATTATATTTAATTCTAGGCAGTATTGTAGAATATCTATAAAAACACACATACACTCACTTAAATAATAATTAGTTTTGAAAACTTCAGGTTGGAGAAAAATATTCAATTATCTGCAGATGCATCCAGTTTAATGTAGCCGTGCGATATAAGGAAGGTCCTGGCATGGCACCTAGTTTCCATGTGGTGTGTTGGGCTAATACCATGACAGAAGATGTGGTATTAGCCATCCAATTTATGTTTTATTTATGTGACGGGGCATGAATGGCATAAACCACTTCCTCTCATGATATTAGTCCGAGATTCCTCATGGAAACTATGTGCAAAACACGAACAATTGGTATGGCCGCTTTGAACATCTTTCATTAAAGGCGATGGTGCCAACCTGGGCGGGATAACCCTATAACCAAGAACGTAAAGAATGGGACCTACAGTTCAACGCGGAGTGCGAACCAAGAACGAAGAATGCCTTAGTCGGCTCTTAAGACAGGCTCGGAAAGAAATGCAGTGGGCACAATCGTATATTTTTTAAGTGCTAAAACTCACATATACTCGTATATATCAACATAAGCGTACTGACCGATTGTAGTAAAACGAGATTACGCGCTGAGGATAATGGAACCTTGCACAGAAATATAGAATTATGATTTAATTATGATTAATATATTAAATAAAATTATTTATGAATAGTCATATTAAAGCTATCGATGAACTAGGTTGACGTAACTGCTACGATGTTAAGAGGGCTCGCTTCGGTGGAACGGACTCTATTAGCGCCCGCCACACGCGCCTTCGTCCATCCACTTCTACGTTACGACCGCATAAACGCGAAAACGTTAATGTTGTTTACTCGCTGCGCTGTATCGGGATGGTTTGTAGGACTCGAACATGTTATAGCTTTGCTTGAGCTATTTTAGATCCGAGTGTAGTCAACTGGATTCCCTCAACATATTAAATGGCATTTTTTTTTACTAAAGCTTTTTCAGTTTTTATCATAGCATTAAAGTTTACCAGGTAAGACAATAAATACACAGAATAGAATAATAACGACACATTGAACAACTATCATTGCCAGTCACCTTTGATTCAATACTAATCGAAGCGGTGTAATCAATCCAATCAAGTTGAAACCCTTATGCGGACGAAAAGAATTTCATAATTCAATCTTAGTTAAAAACATAAAAGATTCGTTGAAATTTTAATTAAATACATTTGGATCATTTTCCAACCTCACAAGGTTTGACTGACTCTGCACTTAGTCTTAACCAAAAGATTTCAGAACAAAAAAGGGATATTTATCTATTTTGATACAAGTTTCTTTATAACCGAACTATAACCTATTTAACGAAATAACATTAAACATTCACTGTTATTATTCGCCATGGAATACATCGAGTTTAATACGGAAAGATATCTTATAACTATACAATTTTATAAATATAAGATATCTTATCTTTTATTATGGATATATTATATATAAATAAACTACAGATTATCTATAGTTTAATAAAATATCGTTTCGTTTCTATATTTTGCAGCGTAAAAGAGTCCTGCTAAGCCGACAAGGAATTAGTTGCACGTCTTGCATATTTCCGAATGTCAAATAAACGATTACAACAAATTTAATCATGAACTCGATAAAACTCGTCAATCTCATTCGAATTAAAACTATCAGTCTTTCGAAGAGAAAATAAACGTAAGCCATAAGTATTTACCCCAACGTAAAACTTGGGGTCATTCAAACATGATGTTAAGAAGCGCCTGGCCGATCGGCATGGTTTTGGCCCCTGTAAGTTCGAAATCCCATGGGCGTCATCGGCGTCCTGGCGTGCGCCATATGCCGCGCTTTACATACAAAAAGAAACACAAATTGTGTTATATTGTGGAAATCATTTTATTGCACGACTTCAAAAAAATCGTCCTGCCCGATCATGTTTGTAAATAAGTACCCTCACACCAAATGTAGGGGGAGGACGATTTTTTTAAGTCGTACAACAAAATGTAATGAAACTGTTTTACTTCAAATATGCCCAGGAATACATGATTAAAATTTGGACCATAATCTCGTTAACCGTTAAGTTCATTATTTTATATTCATTAACATAGAAATACAAATGATCAGGCAGCTTTTGATTCAATAATTTCAAATGAGCTAGCTTTCAACTAACTAACACCTTGCTTTTTACTTAATTAAGAAGTGAATGCCCTAGTTGTGTGTGGTTCAGTGACTTAACCACTTGGCGCCGACATATGCTCAATTAATATTGGTAACAATAAATAATTGACTAATAATTATTGCGAAACAAATCAATGTGGAAAACTATGCTCTGAACTAACTAACGAACCGTATCAATTGAAGTTTATTGGAGCAGACATTCAAATTGGAAATTCAATGATATCGTAATTTGATATTTGCAATTACTGCTCATGATCGTGTCAATGTTAGGAATAAAAGCCTTTAGCGATTTTTATGCACGTTAAGGTGATTACCACCTCAAATTCATACATCATCATCATCACATTTTATTAATTGTATGCAAGAAACTTCTCGTAGTTTCTGAACTACATTGACCGATATTGGACTAAAAAAAAACCAGATCAATTATTCTCATAGAGCGATACATATTTCTTATACAGTGTTAACGAACTTATGTTTCAATCATCAAACAGCTATTTCTTGAAAATTTGAAGCAAAAAGGAAGTTGTAATTTTGTTGTACGGCTAAAAAAATCCCTCCCCATACATATTGCGTGTGAATATCAACAAAAAATCATAATGTTTTTTTGTATATATTAGAAAATACATATTATGTAGGTTAAAACTGCAAAAATTTTGTATTATGCAACAATATTAAATATTTGAATTAAGTTTTAATTTATTGAGCATCTAATCATAAACACTATTTAAAATGACATCCAAAAGTGCATTTACGAAAATCATGTTTTAAAAAAAAAATTTTTTTCTAATTCCATTTTTATAGTGTATAAAGATAGTATACGCCAGCCAAGGTTAAAAAGTATACTCTTTCTTGCAAGATAAAATAGATTCAAATACTTGACTGTATTGACATATAGTAGCCGATACGTATATCATTAGAGAACTGTCACCGTATTCCTATTTACGAAGCGCAGCTGCTCCGGCGTATTCCCGTCGAATCAATGCCAATAAATACAGTGAAAGCTGAAACAATGCCTGCTGCGGTCTCAAGCAGGAATGCGAAGTGCCAGTGCTGGCTTATTGGTTCAGCGCATTACGCTGGCGGTACGCGAGTTCATTTCCCGTTGACGCGTGCTCTCATTGATGAATGGGGAAAGCATTGTCCATTTAATATCATCGTTTTTTTATTTCGTTACAAATCCTTCCACGTTAACCCTGTCTACGTTAAATTTTTTTTGCCAATATTGTCGTTCAACAATGTTATGATTCTTTAAGTGATTGTCAATGAATTCATTAATTTAATTTTATATATCTTCACGAGTATAATCCTAAAATAATTGGCTTGGGTAGATAATTGTTCGGTACTTAATTTAAAAGAAAAAACTATCATTTTCCATTGTTGATTTACAATAAAAAATATGCTCACTATAATCATGCAATGGAACTGTATAACAGCGGACTTATCACTAAAAGTGATTTCTTCCAGTCAACCTTCAAAATGTTCTTAATTAATTTTAGTACAGCAAGTCTTGCCATTTATTAACGTATATACAAATGAAACAATCCAAACTGAATTTTCCAATCTGTATTAATTTTAACGAAGGGATTAAACTCATCATTTTGATGTTGATGTTCGCAGAAAGGGGCTGGAATTACTCGAATCCTTTTAATGATGCACGAGCACAAAACAGTTTCATGACGATGTGCCAAAGTCATTTAAGGGCGTGATAAGAGCCGATTGCTTTCAGTTTTATGAAGACAACATTTAATAATATTTAAAATAACCACAAAGAATTTCGATTGTCATAAAAGTGAATATGTACAAAGTTTTTTTTTATGCGACCTGACATCGATGGCTAATACCACACAACTACCGTTATGATATTAGCCCAATACATCACATTCCCGAAGGAATTAGGTGCCATGCCAGGGCCTTCCCTTTAAGAGCACGGCTACATTGAACTGGATGGAAAATACGGACAATTTTTCATTGCCACTTCGACCATCTTTTCATCCAATGCGATGGTACCAACCCGGGCGGGCTAAAACCCTACCACCTAGTAGGGGAAGGGGACCTACAGTTTTACATGGATTCCGAACCATGGAGCAGCTCGCATTCATGACGAAATACACTTATCGAACTCAGAAAGTGAAAGAAATTGGTGCATGTCGGGGCAAGGAATTGAACCCAGACCTCTGGTACTCTAGGCCAGTCCCCGCGCCACTAGGCTACGAGCTAATGGTCTCACTATAATTTAAAGATAAAACGGTAGGTCTCTGGTACTTCCTGTTCTCAAAATAAACAAATATTCATAAACCTTAATAAAAAAAGTTTGAAAACAAAATATGAGCGACAGATATTTACTGTTATACGTCTCAAATAGAGTTAGACCATGAATGCATCTTTCAACTTTTTGTAATTCCAAAACAACTAATAGTTATTTAAAAATATGTAAATATGATTTCACTTCCGCGTCTTGTGGAACTGGGGGAACTCTATCCGAAATATTTCAATTATAATAATAAATACAATCAGTTGTTATCACGTCCTTAAGCATCGAATTTTAGTGAGCTGCTTGTTCATGGTAGGAAAAAAAATCCTGAAAATTTGCCTGAATGAATTAATATCAGAATATATATACACTATAATATTAAGATTTGAACCAATAACACAATCAAAATCACAGCACCATGCACCTTTATCTCCATCCTTTGAAAAAAAATACTAAGCTCACACCTGTTATTGAATTTCAAACTGAAACAAATAATAATAAATAAAACATGTAAATAGCACCTACACTAATAGGACGTCAACCAGATGTTTGCGAAATCATTTGCTGAACTTGGAATTTTATTGCAGACGGCTTCGCTTTTTGACGATTTTTCAATGTTTTGTAGTTGTGTTTTGTTTAATCTTCATC
Organism: Incurvaria masculella; assembly: GCA_946894095.1. Taxonomy (NCBI): domain Eukaryota; kingdom Metazoa; phylum Arthropoda; class Insecta; order Lepidoptera; family Incurvariidae; genus Incurvaria; species Incurvaria masculella. The sequence goes on along the minus strand of OX335648.2, from coordinate 16,002,614 downwards.
AGGCGCGGTAAAGCAAATTGGTCTAAATCAGACGAAAGAGTGAAACGCTTTTCCCGCTGTAGAGTCCGTAAGGTGTGTTTTAGAGCCTCTATGGTCGCAAAAGGGGAAATCAGCAATCAATATGAAAGTGCTATAGTAAGCGACCAACATTTGTACAAGATGCTGTTTGACACTTTGGACAGTAGTTTACCAAGCTTATACATATGTACGGTTAGAGGGACAGTTCATTTTAATTGAATCTTTAGAATTATTACTTTTGCCATAGAAAAAAACTCACACAATATGTGTTTATCCTGGGAAATGTAAAGCCTAAAACATAACATTCGTTTTACGGACACTTCAGTAAAAATATTATCATTGCATCCGAGAGACAATTAACGATTTCTCTAAATGTTATTTACCAAATCTTGTTATAACGCCGGAAACCGTAAACGGGTTTAAAATGTTTCATTACTCGAGCATCGTTGAAATAATATTCAAATTTGGAACACTGTTATTGCAGCTTTTATCTGCTCTTTGTGAGCTTCGCTTTTGAAGGGTCCTTGTTGATTTCAGTTTCAATTCTTTTGGCCGCGTCCACTGTTAATGATGTCGAGTTCGAATACATTTTATAAATTCAAGTGTTGTTGATTCACTGTGACAGAATTATTAGTTTTGATTAAAGAACTTTTTGCTAGGACGAAATGTTTACTGAACTAAATATATCTTTAAACTATCAGTAAATCGGGTTGAATTTTAACCGAGCCAGTCACACTAAGTCACCTTTTTAACATACGTAATTAATAAAATGTATGTATATGTACTATGTAAGTTCAATTTCCACGTTTATAATTTTTTTTTGCGTATTGATTGAAAATTTTAACTAACAAACCTCACAGGACATCCTCAGTATTTTACTAATGTCACTTAACATACGCATGCAAATTCATGCAAATTATCAAAATGCCTTGATCTGTTTACCTTATCTATACAATATCCCAAGAAACATTTACGATATGATTTCAATTATGAATTATGATAATTTATGATATGATTAGAAATTATTTTTCAATCAATTATATTAAATTAATCCTTCTAACAAATCTAGAAAAACTTTTAAAAGTTATATTTTTTCATGTTTTCTCAATTCTTGTGGTTTTATTTCATTAGTAATGAAGTTTCATGCCTCAAGCTTTATAAAAATATTTAAATTCGTTTTTTTAGGTCTTTCTAAGTTGATTGAAACCACTTAAATGCATGATTGCAAGATATCACGTGCCACCACCACGCTTGAACGTGGTTATATCCATTGAACTACATATATACATTATATTAAAACATTGAAAGGGTCAATGCATGGGAAAGTTCCATTTAACCAAAGTAGAACACCCTAATTAATTGAAATGTCCCATTTCAAATAATGAGGGTGTTTAAGTGAACTGTGAAGTGTTAACGCTATTTTCGGGGTTCCATTAGAACTTCGAACAAATTGTGAATATTAATGGGAGTCTGAAATACTCATGTGCTGAATTTCTGACTGAATTTCAGGACATAAAAACTGTTTCAATAAAAAACTTCACTCATATTGTTTTGTCGTTTGCTTTTAATGTAATGTGAACTTTCGTTAGACGTAATTGAAAACAATTTAATATTTATCGAGCGCTTGTCCTCTCTCAGAAACCTGATTATTTCATCTGCAATATATTTTCGTCATCACTCAAGAAATATATTGTAATATCTTTCTTCACAACTGGAGCCTTGTCATTATAGGTAAATTTTATTAATAAGTATAATATTTAAAAATAAGATAGGTAGGATTTTGAATTATTTTAGGGTTAGTCGCATTTTCATCTCAATATCATCTCCACAAATTGTGAACATAACCTCCTTCTACTACGTCTCTAGTTTCCGAGTTGAATATTGTCTAAATGTTTTCCATGTATTTTTCCATGCACCTACCGTAGTCTGATTACGTAAAAAGGTTAGACTGGCGGAAAATGCCATAGGTTATATAATTGTGTACAATTTAAGTGAAATAAACTTTCTTGATTACATTTTATTTGATTATCTGAAAAATCGTCACGGTAGAAGCACAGAAAATTTCATACTTAATCTTAGTGAATTCGTTAGTCTGAATCTAGAAAATGACACAAACATGTCTCGAAAATTGGCGCGTTTAGAACGACGTTTTATGAATTTAGGCATTACGAAGGTTTTCAGTATAGTAGACGCAAAGATAATTCTTAATTATTCACTTGGAAATCTAAAAACAATTAAGCAAACAGGAAAACCGACTGAAAACAAATTTTAAACTTAAAATTGTCTAGCTTATATTAACTGAAAAGTCTACATTAACTGAAAAGACAGAAACATCAATCAGTGTTTAAACAAATACTGAAGTTTTTCATACTTTTAACAGGATCATATTTATTTATATGTATTTATTTATTTATTTATGCAGCATAAAAATGCATGCCAACGTTATGAAAATTAGGTATTATGAAGACAATCAGTTCTTATGATTGCAATGTTCCGAACAATATTTGTGTTCACTTAGTCCACTTTGGTATTTTGGCCGTGTACGCAGCGGCACGGCACGGCGGCGGCGCCAGAGTGGGAGCAGCAATCGACGACTTATGTGGGTAGTTCACATAATTTCATAACGACATCGATTTCGGATTTTCAGCTGCTTGACTAGGCCCGTCTTCTCGGATTCGTATAAAGTTTATTTATTACTATTTTGTGTTAAAAAAAAGTTAAAATGAAAATTATTACACACAATTAAAAATTCAGACTTCAAATAGTTAACAGGAATTCAATTGTTCACGCCAATATGGCATGGGTGACCTAGGTGGGTAGTTTGCACTTCACTAGCATTCAATCCCATCCGAAGTTTTTCCTATGCCACTCTCTCTCTGCTACTGGCTGTCACGCATGGTGCACGCATGCGCCGCGTCCCCGCAAACTTTCACCGTGGAGCTCTCGCAGGGCTCCACGCCCGCAACCCGCCGCGCGCCTGATCACGCTGTGTCATCTCGCCTCGTCTGGGCGAAGTGCTGTGCCGCCGAACGCTGTCCCGGGACCCGACGCCTAGGAGCTGGTGCTGCTGGAGGTAGGTGGCTGTTCCTACTCTTCTGGTGGCCCGCTGTGACGTCCCGAGGCTACCGGGCATTGCAACTTCTTCGCTTGTGATGTGCTACCTGCCTGGGCGCGCACAAAAATAAATAACTCAAATAAATAATTGAAAATATATGTGTTTTTAAATGCAATTTGATAGATATCATACTTAAATTATATAGATATAGTTATCTGGTATGAAATAACACATTAGATATAGGTTTTAGATGCTTACATTGTGGTTAGACTACAACATGATTCATAATCTTCATGTTGAGCCTAGACACAAGTTCAAATGCGTTGATGTAAAAAAACTTATATTATTAGTTAGAGAACACATCTTACTAAATCGTAGAAACTAATTTTTTTCTTAAACATTTCAATATGATTTTTCCTAGCTTCACGATACTAACTAACGTTTCAGAATCTCAGCATCTAATCGGTGTACTTAGTGTTAATGCTGCAAGCAGTTAACCTGAAAATTAAATTTTGTCCGCGCGAGCAACTATAAATTTTGCTCCCTCTACAAAATAAGGTGGCGCCCTGCCCGGTCACATTCGCGATAATTTGCGTTAAAATTATGGTCATTAAAATAACCGGAGGCATCGCAAGGATATTTAAAACTAAATTTTGTTGGAACTAAAAAATTATACGGATAGCTCAACTCTCATATATTTGAAAATTACAAAACGCCATTAATATCGTTGGCTCCTTTTACTTTTAATTTTAATTCTTAATAATCTAACATTAAAATTATAAGCTATCTTATTTTAATCTGAATGAAGTTAAATTTATGTAGTGATAAACAATAATGCTGTTTTGAAAATTCTGTATTTGTTTTTAATTTTTAGCACCTTACAGATTGTCGTGAAGAAATATCAGACTTGGTTTGCAGGCTACAGGTTCGTGTTTCTTTTCACGCTGAGAAACTATTATTTTCTTCCCTCTTCCTTCACCATTTTTACATTTCCCATTAATTTACTCATTTAATAGATGATTACTATTTCGTTATACATTAATGTGGATATTTTTGTATCACCACTTCGAATGGAAGGAGATTGCTGGCGTGAAAAGATATTAGACACCTCAAGTTTGCACAGCCATTATTTCGCCACGATATTCGATTTCCTCTCGAATCGTTCTGGTTTTCATTCGAATAGCACCTTTCGCGTGCAAGTAACTTGAAACGAAGGAAAAGTCCTAATGAGGCGCCGACTTACCCCCACCGCCAGCCTCCATTATTGGATGGAGCGATTCGAGATCTGCGGGCCGCTGCCGCCATTTCCTTGAGCCCGTATTAAATTGTGCAATCTTTAAGCAAATTCGTTCACAAAATCTTGCAGACAGCCGTAAGGAGCTTATTTGCAGCCTTTCGTTCAGTAAACTTAAGGGGTGATTTGAAGGTGAAAAAAAAAACAAGTTAATTCAGTTCCTGGTAAGCACTTTTTTGTTTAAGGGACGCACAAAAGACGGATAGTCATTGCCGGAGAATTATATTTTCTATCACAATTATCTGACTATAATTTTACTAATAAACATATGGACTCACTATACCGGATGGATAAGCTGAAGCGTAAATAAATTCGTCGAATAAATATCTGGCTGTGAAAAATCAGCCCTAAATCTGTTAAATCAAGGCTATTACTTGTCAAAATTGGATCTTAAAAATACATATAACAATGTCAAATACACATATTTGCAAAGGATTATTGAAGGATATTTGATATCAAGATTAAAATACTAGTGAATTTCAAAAGAAGTCAGAGTATTTAAAAATATTACTTTAATATACTATAATAGTTTAATATAGAAGAATATAAAATAATAAATAATTTTAGAGGCCTTTTGTTTTTCTAAGTTGATAATTATTTCATTTTACAAGCAGAAGTATTTTTGTCCGTCAATTTTCGTTCTAGCCGAAACCGAACCATTCTTCAGACCAAGCAACTTATTATGTGCTTTGATCGAAGCTTTAAATTAATTTGCGATTGCTCAGCTGAACAAGATAGTGAATGAAGTACTAATAAACGAATAGACTCACAATGCAGCTCAACAATAGCTCCCATAAGCGTCTTGTCTGCGATTTAACTGTCTCCCCGATGTGAAGCGGATATGCAGAACGGTGACGTCATATAATCTGGGATTTCTATTGAAGATGCTCTACGCCCAATACACTTAGAATATGGTTGGATTCGTGCTTTATAGAAATAGAGGAAGAATGCACTTTAATGTCATGGGAAATTGAACATGTTATTTTAAACTAGTGGCTCTCCGAGCTGTTTACCTCGCGATTCTGTCTTTATGAACATTTGAATTTTTTTTTAAGTTTTGGAATATTTTCAAAAAATGGCTCGTCTACAAAATCGAACCTTTTGAGGAGAACAGCTTTTTTGCCCAATCTGAAACGGCGACGCGACGCTCGAGCTTTGCTATTCACTCGGTCAGTTACCATACCATTGCTTGTTTTGCATAGATTGCATCCTCATGGAAAGGGATTCTTTATTCGGTATTTATTTGGTAGCACACTACACTCGAAAATGTCAAAAAAATAATTAAAAACATTGCTATGCTATTTCGTAATTTTTTTCAATAGAGTGATCAAATCTTGTCGATTTTGTGCATATTACGGTGAAAGCCCGAAATATGTTTATTCTTGAAGGTTATTGCAAATCTGAAGTTGTAAATATGAGTCGATAGCAAAATAATAAATCACCATTTTTTCCAACAAAATATATGCGTTCTCATAACATTCAAGAAAACTGTGGCATTGGCCTTAATCGTAATATAACATCTAAATAGACTAATTTTCACGAATGGTTTGTCTGTATAAATGTCATGGTATCTAATGTTAAGTTAACAGTTATAACTTCATTATGGATAAATGTAAAATTAATATCAGTATCCATGCAATACATACCAAACTATATACGCCCACTTAATATATTGTGCAGGCTATGTCTCTTTCTAAGCTGTAACCTACATAGGTAGAGATGGATCATTGATCACTTGAATACACTGCACTGAACTGTATAGGATTATAGGGACGTGTCTTAGTTGTCACCACGCTGTGATGGTTCCAACTGTATATTAGACCACTCTATTACCTACGCCGCCTACGCAAAATACCTCATTACAGGCGGATAGATAGAAAATATTTTCTTTAAAAAAAGTCATCGGCGACGTCAATTAGCCGATGGTGGGAATCGGAAGCATAATAAAGTCCCTTCACTCACTACATATTGTGGTATAATCATTTTAATATTTTTGTTTCTTTAATTTCTGTATCCTTTACTAGATTACTTTATTTTGTTTTATTTGCACGCGGTCGAAAAGGCACCGCGCTCAAATGTGGTCTAAAATATTATTCGTCACGCCAGATCCCACCCACACAGACCCTTCAATACATCTGCGACTACGTTTACATGAGGCATGTACGATCAATTTGTATTGGTAGTTTTCTAAAATTGAAGACAGTGGGTCCTGTAGTAACCGCGCTCGATGCCATATCTCCTCTCTCTTTATCTATGGATAAAACCAATAAAGCTATTATATTAAACAGCACCTACCTTGTTTTTTACCTTTTAGTAGTCGGGTTACAGTTTTTTTAACTTATTTTTCGACATGAATGGTGATATTGAAAAAAAGCTATGAATATAATGGCCACCAAACTGCGTTGTTAGCATCGCACCAGTGCAGTCGACCGACCCGAGAGCGCCGACTATTGATTCTGCCACAGCGCCAGGCGCTGCCTTTCATTTGTCACGGCGAGATGACCATCATTTTTCCGCGCTATTCATTTATACATTCCTCCACCCTGGAGGGAGGATTTGTCACCGACATCTCGCTTTGTGGAAATAACGCGAAGTCATTTTATTAAAGGGAAATTGGAATAAGGTGAATATTATATCGACCGGGCAAAATATCTCCGTATTTCAATCTGGTGGTTCATAGACTTTCCGCGGTTTTATAGATCATTTGAAAAGGTATTAGGGTGTTTAAGAATTTTATTGACATGACAAAAAAAAGGATTTAAAGAAAATAGATTATTTAGGTAAAACGGGCACATATATATATATATATTTCTAAAGTACGCGAAGTCCCATTAAGTATGGAAGGATGGGGCAAGCCGCACGTTGTAGTGAAACGTGGCTACTGACAATAGCGCGGGTCAGTTATGTAAGTCTTTAGATTACCGTGGTTACTGTTTATTTTAAAAGATTAAACTGCTTTCTACTCACGGCATGATTTGTGCAGGGCACGACGTTTCGAGCCAAACGTTTGGCTCATCTTCAGGTGAGCTCCCATGTACAGCGCGGCCAACGGGGAACTGTCAATTTGACGTGTTCCGCCGTTGGCGAAGATTGTAGTTGTGGGTAGTTTGTACGTCTTGAGCGGCTGCGTTCTGGAGATCCAGGGAAAGGCAAAAGGCGCTAACTGTGTCTTGACTTTCACTGCAAGCCTTTGCCTTCCAGATTTTCAGGGGAGCAAGTACTGGATTCCACATGGGAGATAACTTAAGTCAGTCTTCTCGATTAAAGTTATCGTGCTTGGCGATTTCAATAGACTCACGGACGATGCGAGGAATGTGTCGTGTTTCAGCCGTCAGAATTTCGACCTGATCGAACCTAATTCAGTGGTTTGTACCTGAATCCATGTGCGATTCCAGTTAGTCCGATTCGCTCACTCCTGATGTTCCATAATTCCAACGAAATATTACGAGAGAACAGTACTAGACTCCATTTAGAACAACAAACATTCTATGTTGCGCATCTCGAATTTATAAGCAAACTGACTAGCCGCCGCGACCATCATTATATTTTCACTAATACTTGGCTACGCTGCCGCTACAGAGATGAGTTTATTTGGTCACTTCTGACCTTCCTTACTCTTCCTATTATTGCGTTATTGATAAGTGTGTAAGAAGCTGTTTTACTGAAATATATGTACGTATTTTTCTTGTCTTACTTTGGATTTATTCCGAATGCTTGTGAACCTTCCCCAAGATAAGCTGCCACCTCTCTCAGTATTAAGGTGGCCTTTCACGACGGGACTAACTGATTCGCGGGTACAGCACAAAATCGTTTTGTTGCGCTCTGGCACTGTCTCTGTTTTAAAGAAAAAGATAGTCCCGCGTGATGAGGAGGCTTCAACACGTCCACCAAGCAATCAATGCGCATAGTGTTTAATTTGGTTAGAGTTACAAAAAAAATATTAAAACACGACTTATAGCTAAAAGAAAATCACGGACGCTGTAGTCCAAATTCAATGATAAAACTAAATTGATTTTAGCTAAGTTTAATAACTAAGATATCTTAAATTTACATGTGTTATGTTTGATTAATCCACGACAAAAATTATTGCATAAAACGCGCAAAAAATCGGAGCTTTTCGGACCTTATAACTTGGAAACCATATACAATTTTACAATTCTAATGGTCATCTAACATCTAATTTGATCAAAAATAAAGCTGTTTTGAGTCTAATTTTGTATCTCCGACAAGAAATGTGCTCGTGATCACTTTGTGTGGGGAGTTGAGCGGGAAGGCCCACCTTAAAGCAGGATATTTGATGTAACAGCAGTCTGCATACGTGTAATAAGGCCGTTAAGGACGTTTCGAACCAAACTCCAACGGCCATCATGTCAATAGATGGCGCTGTATAATATTTATTACAAAATTAATGATATCTCCTAAAGTAGTTAATTGTTTAACATGAGACAAAAAAGGCGAGTTCTCAAAGCGGTTAGGATCATAACAAAATAAAATCGAAGTACTTGGAGGTGTGAATTACAAAAGTTCTGTATCACAATGACAAAATCTAGCATTCCTCACTCACAGATAAGCGTCACACAGACTGCCCGGTCGCTATCATAATCACATTAGGAAAGTTATTCCATGTAGGCAATTTCGTAGGGTTCCGACATGTAAGTAAATACAAATTCATTTCGGCCCGTGCATGCAAGGATAGAGTAAGGAATTTGTCTTTCGTGGTTTGTCAAACCGTAACTGGGTCCTGCCCGATATGGCACAATCGCATTGAATGAACGACGGTCGAAGCGGCAATGAAAATTTCCCATGTTTTCCATCCAATTCAATCAAAGGAAGATCGTGGTGTGGCACTTAGTTCCAATGTAGTGTGCTGGGCTAATAATATACAATAACAATTATATTTACATTTACTGTATATTTGAGTTTGCAAATTACGAGGTCCCAATGGACCAAATATATGTAGGGTGTAAGAGTAATCTCGCAGCTTACATGCAGTTATTGCGTTGCGCCCGAACCCCCTGTGCTTTCGCGGCGCTCGGGCAAAGGCAACGGGCCGGAGCAGAGGGGAGGGGGAGGGGGAGGGACGGAACGTTGCGATACGAAGCATCTGGCTGGTGGCGGCGGCGGAGCAGCGGGGAGGCGGGGAGGCGGCACGGCCGCGGCGGCGTGTAGGGCGTAGGTATGTAGGCAAATTAGCCGCTAGCCGCTGCCACCGCCCCGCCGCACTCGCCCTTCTTCACGCCGCTCTGGCCGTCCCTTGTAGACCGAGCGAGCGAAGCGTCTACGTTTCGGGATTGGACAGATTTTCTTTCGTATGTCCGGCGCGGGCGCGGCGCGGTCTGTCCGGCTGTCCGGCTCCTCTTCAGGTCGCATTCCTCAACCGATTCGCGTGAAATTTTTTGAGCAGATTTGATAATAGTATTTTTTTTATCGAGTCAGTTTTTGGAAATTCCTCAAAATGGCGGAGCTATGGAACGTCAAGTAAGTCGTTGCTGGATCTCGGCAACGGCGTAAGCTACGCGCGTTGGGTTTGGGTTTCTAGCCAAAGCACCAAGAGCATTTACTTCACACTGAACCTTGAAGGTCTGACGATGACCAGGATGGATGTTGCTGGATCTCAGCAACGGCGTAAGCTGCGCGCTTCGGGGTTGAGTTTCTAGCCAAAGTACCAAGAGCATTTACTTCACACTGAACCTTGAAGGTCTGATGTTGCTGGATCTCAGCAACGGCGTAAGCTACGCGCTTCCGGGTTGGGTTTCTAGCCAAAGCACCAAGAGCATTTACTTCACACTGAACCTTGAAGGTCTGATGTTGACCAGGAATGTTGTTACTGGATCTCAGCAACGGCGAAAGCTACGCGGTTCGGGTTTAGGTTTCAAGCCAATCAACCGAGAGCATTTACTTCACACTGAACTTTGAAGATCTAATAATGACCAGGAATTATGTTGCTGGATCTCAGCAACGGCGTAAGCTACGCGCTTCGGGTTCGCGTAGCTAGCCAAAGCACCAAGAGCATTTACTTCACACTGAGCCTTGAAGTTCTGATTATGACCAGGCATTACCGCGAGGTCTACAGCTCACAGAGCCACTAGTTATAATTTCGTAATTGATCGAGCAAGCGAAGCTCTTGGTTTCGAAATTGGACCGATTGTCTTTCGTATGTCTGTACGGCTGTTCTCCTATACAGGGCGCATTTCTCAACCGAAGCGCTCAGCTTACGCCGTTGATGAGATCCAGCAACAACATTCCTGGTCATCATCAGACCTTCAAGGTTCAGTGTGAAGTAAATGCTCTTGGTGCTTTGGCTTAGAAACCCAACCCCGAAGCGCGTATCTTACGTCGTTGCTGAGATCCAGCAACATCAATCCTGGTCATTATCAGACCTTCAAAGTTCAGTGTGAAGTAAATTCACTCGGTATATTGGCTATACACCCAAACAGTGACAATGGCGGAGGCTTATTCACTGACTGCAAGCACAGAATAACTAATAGTGCTACGCACAGAAATTGCACTCGGCGAGTGCTAATTACGCTATTTATATGGGAATTTGTTGCCATTCCATATATTGCGCGGCTACCCAGATCTTGTCTGGTCTGTTATCATCCTATCTGGTTCGACCGCCATCTCTCCTGAAGATGACGGCTCATCGCGGAACGCTCGCCTGTATCGGTTCCGGTAAGAGCCGTCGCAGCAGCAGATACCTGCAGCAGCACTCTTGAGGGAGCATATATGAGGCATAAGCCTTAGGCTTGAGCTTGGCATCGGCATCCAATTTTCCGGTTCAGCAAACCCGTTTTTTTTTTCATGGAAATGCGATCACGACGCCATCTACCCGGTCAAATTTTCAAATCATCCAGGGACCCACTCAAATTCAAATATAAACACAAAAGTTTCACTACTTACCTTACCTTTTATTATTTATTCGAACTTCAAGTTAGAAAGAGCTGTAGGTGAATATCTCAGTAGGTATTTGGGAGTGACGGATGCGAGCTGCAAGTACGAAATTTTGGGCACCAGGCTAGGACACTCCGCCATCTTCCATCATAGTGCTGGAGTCAGCCACTGCCAGCGAGCATGGAAAGATGGGAGTAGCGATCGAAACTAATTCGGAAGTGTGAAAAACGTCTAACTGTACCTAGTTGACGAGCGAGCGATGCGAGCGAAGCCTCTACGTTTCGAGATTGGACAGATTTCGTTTCGTATGTCCGGCGGTCTGTGCGGCTGTCCAGTTGTTCTCTTCTACATACTACTACTACAGAATATTCAAAAACTGACTTGTCAAAAAAAAACTATAAAATTATCGACTCTGCTCACAAAATACATGCGAAAGAAAATCTGTCCAATCTCGAAACGTAGAGGCTTCGCTCGCATCGCTCGCTCGGTCAACTAGGTACAGTTAGACGTTTTGCACACTTCCGAATTAGTTTAGATCGCTACTCCCATCTTTCCATGCTCGCTGGCAGTGGCTGACTCCAGCACTACGATGGAAGATGGCGGAGTGTCCTAGCCTAGTGCCCAAAATTTCGTACTTGCAGCTCGCATCCGTCACTCCCAAATACCTACTGAGATATTCACCTACAGCTCTTTCTAACTTGAAGTTCGAATAAATAGCAAAAGGAAAGGTAAGTAGTGATACTTTTGTGTATAAATTTGAATTTGAGTGGGTCCCTGAATGATTTGAAAATTTGACCGGGTAGATGGCATCGTGATCGCATTTCCATGAAAAAAAAACGGGTTTGCTGAACCGGAAAATTGGATGCCGATGCCAAGCCAAGCTAAGCCTATGCCCAAGCTCAAGCATAAGGGAAAGGGAAGGGGTTGGGAGAGGGATGAGGATTGGGAAGGGGAAACATAATTTTGGACATTGTACATATTTTGGAATGATTGTATTGTAGTTTCATTGCCCACTTGAGTACATGATTAATGTCTACAACCCTGTTACTATCTAGGCCTTTTAGAAAATCATTTTCAACACTTTCTGTTTCGAGCTCATGATATTGCACACATTCTTGCGGCCACGAGATTTCTAACTGCTTTTCTTTGACTTCATGACGATGAAGATCGATAAATCTCGTTGGCATCTGTGGAGCCTCCAATCTCATTTTTGGCGTGCGTGAGTAGTCCCGAGACTTTGGAGTAGATGAGTTGTCATCTGATGTCAATTTCCTGTGACATGCAAAACACGACAATGTTATTATTATTATTATTAACAATCAATTTTTTTTCAAAATTCTAGGTTACTTAGCAAAATATTAGAAAGATATAATGAAACCTAAAACTGGACAGAACCATAGGGAGGTCCCTCCTGAGACAAATCCTATAAGGCCCTTCAGAGATACAGAAAACTCCGAACGATTCTCGTATTAGAGAGTAAAACCGCTTTCTGCATCTGGAGCCCATTGTCGAACATCATTTTTTTCTAAATGTTTGCTGATTTTTTTATTATTATTACTAACTGACGTACTTACGTACCTACGTACTGACTGACTGATGTACTGACGGACTGACGTACTGACTGACGTACTTTTTTTTATGCGACCTGACATGGAAGGTTTGTACCACACAACTACCGTCATGATATTAGCCCAATACACCACATTCCCGAAGGAATTAGGTGCCATGCCAGGGCTGTAATGAACTGGATGGAAAACCCGGACAATTTTTCATTGCCGCATCGATCACCTTTTCATCCAATGCGATGGTACCAACCCGGGCGGGCTGAAACCCTACCGCCTACAGTTTTACATGGATTCCGAACCATGGAGCAGCTCGCATTCGTGACGAAATGCACTCGGAAAGAGAAATAAAGTGGTGCACGTCGAAATTGAACCCAGACCTCTGGTTAGGCCAGTCCCCGCGCCACTAGGCTACGAGCCGCTAAAATGATGACGGACTTATGTATGACGTACTGACTGACTGACGTACTGGCGGTCGTGACGAACGGACTGAAGTAGGGACGTACGCACGTACGGACGTACGGATGGACGGACAGAACTCTACTTTCATTCTGAATTACGAACGACGAATCCATTAGTCGCCCTTTACGACATGCACAGGAATAAATATAGTTGGCCCATTTAGATTTTTAGGGTTCCGTACCCAAAGAGTGAAAACGGAACCCTATTACTAAGCCTCCGCTGTCCGTCCGTCCATCCTTCCGTCTGTCACAGGGCTGTATCTCATGAACCGTAATAGGTAGGCAGCTGAAATTTTCCACAGAGTGTGTATTTATTTTGCTGCCATAACATCAAATAGGTAAAATACAAAAATAATAATAATAAAAGGGCTTTAAAAATGCACCACTGTCTTTCTCTTTCCGAGTTCGATAAATGCATTTCGTCACGAATGCGAGCTGCTCCATGATTCGGAATCCATGTATAACTGTAGGTCCCCTTCCCCTACTAGGTGGTAGGGTTTAAGCCCGAACGGGTTGGTACCATCGCATTGGATGAAAAGATGGTCGAAGCGGCAATGAAAAATTGTCCGTGTTTTCCATCCAGTTCAATGTAGCCGTGCTCATAAAGAGAAGGTCCTGGCATGGCACCTAATTCCTTTGGGAATGTGGTGTATTGGGCTAATATCATAACGGTAGTTGTATGGTGGACCTTCCCTTTTATGAGCACGGCTACATTGAACTGGTTCAATGTCAACAGTTTACCTACTTGTTTCCCTTTTACTATGGCTTCACAGCAATCGCCCTGGAATGTGCTACTGGACTAATGTCGTCGATGGTACCCATGCATGCAATGGTAAGTGCACACCTACGAATTTATAATTTCGTCGTCAGCGCGGAGACGACGACAGCGGAGGCGGCAGCGCGGAGGCTGCGGCGGCTTCTAACGGAGCGAGGTGCACACCGCACGTACCTCGCTCCGCTCTCTGCGTTCGCGGCGCGAACTTTTTATTGGGGTAAACATGAATACGTAGTTTTTTGAGAAAAAAATCATTTTAACTCAGACAAAAAAAATTAATTCCCAATGTACCAACGCTAATAGGTTCACTATAACACATTGATTCAACCTTCAACAAAATAGCCCTGTATATTTTTAATAATCTACAAGCCACATAGGGTTGATTCAGTATCTGATATAGAATAACTTTTGCTAAGAATGTAGTATGTTTTTTTTTTGTTCCATTTGATTTTTTGAGAAATTTAACCAGTACGTTCTTCCCAGTATTGTAACAACTTTTGCGAAGAAACTATGCATCTATCGGTAATGGTTTCCAAGAAAAGTGCACCAACTCTTCAACTGCCTAAATAATAGATGTCAACCACGGGGCATTGACCTTACTGTGACCAACTGACGCAAGGCACAATTTACCGCCGCGCGCGCCGCGTGCGCTGACAGGGTACAGCTCCCTGCTGCCTCTCTCACTGAAGGACGTTTGTTTTCGTTGTGAAAGCAATATTAGTAGTAGGTAGCAGCTCTAGGTCAGTGGCGCGCATCGGACACGAGTGCCGATCGGGCGGAAAAGGATGCAAACATGCTTAGGTACACCGACCAAGTATAGAGAAGCACGATATGTACATACCTACCTACATTACAGCTGCGCCTCTACCTCTATGGACTATTCGTTCGGCGCGGGTCGTCAAAACGGGAACGAAACAGTTCGCGCGCTTTGAATATTTAATCATTTCTTGGAAACCATTACCGATAGGTGCATAGTTTCTTGGCAAAAGTTTTTCTATATCAGATACTGAATCAACCCTAAAAGGCTTGTAGATTATTACAAAATCACCTTATATGCAGCAGAATATGTCATTGCTCTGAATACCAGCGGTTGGTAATTGTTAGTTCATGCAAACCAAACTAAATATGAATATCTATTTAGTTATTACGCGCATGCTAGGTCTATGGTTATTACCTATCAACAGTTACCTACCTAGTTACCTACATTTTACAAGATCAATGCATAGTGCTCAGATGGAGCGCGCGCCGCGCCGCCGCCGCCGCCGCGCCACCACCGCGCGGTGGTGGCGGCGCGTCGTCGTCTTTTGACCCTAAGTATCCCAAGACCCCAATGTAATCCTACCCATTTTAGGGTCCCGTACCCAAAGGGGGCCAACGGAACCCTATTACTAAGCTTCCGCTGTTCGTCCGTCCGTCCGTCCGTCTGTCACAGGGCTGTATCTCATGAACCGTAATAGGTAGGCAGTTGAAACTTTTACAGAATGTGTATTTATTTTGCCGCTATAACAACAAATAGAAGAAAAATAAATTCAATTAAAAATAAAGGGGGCCCTTTTACAAAAAAAACCGGCCAAGTTCCAGCCCTGTGACAGACGGACGGACGGACGGACGGACGGACGGACAGCGGAGGTTTAGTAATGGGTTCCGTTTTCACCTTTTGGGTACGGAACCCTAAAAACGTGATTTTTTTAGGCTTATTCGATGGCACGGAGCCCTTCGTGTGCGAGTCAGACTCGCACTTGGCCGGTTTTTTGTAAGTATACATGCTAGAAGCCATGCCATGAGATATAATTTATACAAGGTCCCTTGCGCCGTTTTAGAGTAGGTAGGTAGCTACATACATATAGGTACATACGTTTCATCCGTCGAGTCCGTTGGTGGAAGGCTCCTTGAAATGGTTTCTTGATCGTGATGTTCGGAGAGTGCATTCTCAGTCGTTTTTGGGTCTCTCCAAGCGTTATGTCGGCTGTACAATACAAATATTTCATGTAGGTAGGTAGCAACACATCCGTAAATCTACAGATGTACCAATATTTCTGTAAATCTACAAATGTATTGCTCGAACTATGTAGAAAAGTTATGTCATGTAGATAGGTATCTAACCTAAATATTGATTTGAAGTAAAAATGTAGGTATTTACGGTGTAAAGTATAACTGGCTGAATATTTAGTAGGGTTGATTTGTTATATACCTACCTACCAAATCGTTTGTTTTCATAGTCTGCCTAACTATAGACGCCTTCAACATAATACTTTGGTCTTCACTTACTCTACATAGGTAGGTACTTAGGAAAATGAATTTACCTCTCAACTCCATAATGTCGTCGCATTGCCGTGCGAGAACGTTTGATATTCCTGGATCCAGAATATTGATTGGTGTTTAGCGTGCAGTCTCTTCATTTTTTTGAAAAAAATCACTTCACGCTAATAAATAATACGTAATTACGATAAAGTCAGTCGTCCGCTCTTCCCAACTTTCGTGTAAATCACATCAAGCGCAGCGAAACGACTGAAACGTGGCGGCGGGCGGGGGGCGGCCGTTGTGCCTCCTCCCCCGCCGCCGCCCCTCGCGCCGCCGCCAACTCTAGCGCTCCGGACCATCACGGGCGCTCCCCGCTACGTGAGGATCGCAACGATCGCGAGGTACCTCAAGGCGAAGATAGACCTTCTAGACGACTTCTGACGACTGGCGACGTCGATGTTCATGCGTGTCGACGCTTCACTGGCCCCCCAGAGACCTGCCTGCAGTAGCAGGCAGCGTATGACACCACGGCCAAGAGGCAAACCGCCAAAAGCCGTTTCTCCCGTCCGCTTACGCGGGCGGAAGAAGACAACGAGATGGCGGCGAGCGGCACCGCGGCGGCGGCGGCCCTCCGCCTCTCGCGGGCGAGGCCGCGGGTCGTTTACGCTCGAATCCTACGACTCCTTCGAGCAATTGGCTTATCTTTGCATAAAGGTAGAGATCATGGCTGCGAATACGTTACCTACACCAATCTGCCTAAAGATAATCAGAAACGGCTTGATTATATGCAATTATATAACAAATGTATGATGTAATCTTGTTGTTATGTCTTATCTGCAGTAATTAAATTTTTCGTCAGCAGGTGACATACTTACCATACAGACCGCAATTCGTCAAATTTTTAGAGTTCTATACCTAAGTATTTGCATCGATATATGGATAGCTAAATTGTATTTAGGTAGGTACATCAATGAATTTTATTCATATTATATTATATTATAATACAGTCCATTCCAAGGAAAATGAAATGTATCCGTAACAATAACTTATTACTTTCTTACAAAAATGTGCCAAGGTATTCAGTGACCCGTTTTGCTAGTTTTAGCAAAGACAATTGATGTGAACTCTAGCTTTGTAAATATGTATATCGAACAATATGACTCAAATGCGCTACCCTAGATAATACCAATAATTCGGAAGTCAATTTCGGTAGGTACGAGCGCTCCGCACCGCCCCGAATCGCATTCTCCGCCTCCGCCGCCCGCCGACACCAGGTGCGCTACTAAGAGAGTGCGCGTCTGTTTCTGTGAGTGTGTGCGTGTCAATAGAGAGATTTGATGGGTTTTTTTCCCAGACTTTGCGTGATAATACAGGGTCCTCATTAATTTTGCGACTACTTGAGGTTATGATAATATGATATCCGCTTATAGCAACACACTAATACAAAAAAATAAGGAGCTCTGACCTCAAGTAATTTGTATGGGTCGGAACATCCTTAAGTGGCGAAGATAACCCTCACTAACCGAGCGAGCACCTAATGGCTCGCAGCTCGTCAGGCCGACATCAGACGCTAGATTAGATGGGAGCGATAGTTCATGCATGCGGGTGCGGTATGGGATGACAAATCGGGCTTACATGCTGTGGCCCAGCCGGCTTTGTTCTTAAAACTGCAATGCTTTTCGTTATTCCTAATCTACCGTCTCTTGACCTCTGACCTTCGCTTGATTTTCTTTTCTCGTCTCTATTGAGACGTCACTTTTTATAAATATATTTACTGCTTACTACATTTAACTTTTTATTTTCCAAGGGTTTTTTGTAACTTTTTCTTTATATTTTGATGCAGTGAATTTAAATCTATCAGTCATTTCTATCCATCGGCTTTGATTTTTTTATGGACAGGTTCTTGGTATTTTACGTGAGGGTAGCCGCAGATTTACAATAAATTCGTAAATATGCGCCTAACCCTCACTCAGCGTAGATTTCGGTGTTTTTGTTTTTTAGTATTTTCGAATGATTTTTTTTAGATTGTTTTTGTTTGCGTTTACCTAACCGACATCACAAAAACTTAAGCTGATAGTAGAATATGGTTTTAATTTGAAAATTCAGGATAACCCATATCTTCCCAAGTTTCTTAACCTTTCAGAAAAAAAAATTAACTTTGTTATCACTGTTAAATCACCAAAATACTCAGCGCCTACGATACTAGTAAATACTCACCAAAGAAGAATCATAGAAAGATAATGAATATGCTAAAATATATGCTGTCCAGTCATCGACGATATCGATGTGTCCAGTTTATTTCATTTAGGTCTTGGTGCATGGATCCTCGATTTCTCCCATTGATAGTTTTTTTTTAAAAACAGTCATACAAAAAATACAATTATCAATAAGAATATCACACAGACCTATAGTTCCCAATTTTAACATGCATAATTACTTATTGAGAGCATATTTTGGATAAGATAAGATACGAGTGAGTAAACAAAAAAAAAAACATTTTAAAAATATAACATAAATCAGCAAGTATTCAAATATGTTTCTGAAAATTCATGGTTTTCTTCCTAAATGGTTATAATGAGTTATAAATAAGTTAGTTGCACTGCACACCCCTAAAGTGATTTTTAGTCTTGGTAAGCCTTTAATTAATGAAAATACACAATGTGTTGGTGCTAACCACATTCAAATCGGGTTAGTGGATTTTGACATAAAAGCAGATAGAAAGAGAGACATAGACCAGACGAAAAATTGGAGGCATAGCATTGATGCCTCAGATGGAAAGGGTAATCCTTAGTGTGTAGTAATCGAAAGCTTAGGGTGGAACTACCTTTGGCTAGGGGTGGCACAGTTTAATCTAACATGATACTTAATTTGGTGTTTTTTGCAAATAAGCTGTGCACATTGAATTTATGATGGTTTTTTTAAGGAACCTGACATGGATGGCTACCAGACTGTCATGATATTAGCCCAATACACCGCATTCCCGAAGAAATAGATGCCATGTCAGGACAATCCTTTTATGAGCACGGCTAAACATAACTGGATGGAAAACACGTAAATGTTTTTGTTGTCGCTTCGACGATAGTTTGATCCAAAGTGGTGGTACCGACCAAGCCCGACCAGGCTTGTAGGAGAAGGGAACCTATAGTTTTAAATGTGTTTCGAAACATGGAACAGCTCGCATTCGTCACGAAATGCAGTTACCCAACTCAGAAAGAGAAAGAAAGTGTTGCATGACCGGGGCGAAGATGTTAACCCATAACCTCTTGCATCAAAGGCAAATCCTATAGCCCCTACACGACTACCTTAAGTGTTTTTTTTATTTTTATTTTTTTATTATTATTTTATTAATTTTATAATATTATATTATTAATTTACGTATTGTAACGTTACGTATATCCATTTATACATTTCTGAGGTTGTGTTGTCTATGTGGTATATTTTATGGCAGTATATACGATACGCGTAAATGAAGTTTGAGTGAAAATGGTCGAAGTTAACTGCCAAGACGAGATTTCAATGAATGAATAAAGTCTCGCTTCTACCATGCGGGTTCTTTCGGACTTATCAGGCAAGACCCATATCTGACCAATATCTGAATCTGAATAACAACCGACGGATTTTTTTAGTAGTACTATTTCGGGGGGAACGGCATAACGTATAATATGCAGATCGTATAATGTCATATTTTAACAAAATTTTAAAACCATGCACAACGTATAATCGGCAGATCGTATAATCTTAAACGTAGTGCATGAAGAAGTCCAAAAAATTAAATTACTTATTTCTCCATGCATAACGTATAATAGTCACAACGTATAATGTTATGATCTTCATTTAACAAAAAAAGAAAACCATGCATATCATATAATCCTAAAATATTTCATACGATAAGCGCCCTTATCGATATAAGATTAAAGATTATATTCGCACGCGACTTTTCGACCGTCTCAATTAGCGTTGTAGCAAATTGTTACTCTTCAACAGATATCGATTCTTAGCAATTTCAGCCTTAAATGTATCGTTGTTAGGGCGCTTTATGCAGTGCTTCTTGGCATATTATACGTTCTGCATGGTTTTCTTTTTTTGTGAATTCATGTTAGGAATATTATACGTTGTGACTATTATACGTTCTGCATGATGCAAAGAGTTTATTTTATTT
Source organism: Incurvaria masculella (assembly GCA_946894095.1). NCBI lineage: Eukaryota > Metazoa > Arthropoda > Insecta > Lepidoptera > Incurvariidae > Incurvaria > Incurvaria masculella. The sequence goes on along the minus strand of OX335648.2, from coordinate 15,982,158 downwards.
TTAAACTCATGCACAACGTATAACATTATACGTTGTGAATATTATACGATATGCATGGTTTTAATTTTTTGGGAAAAAATACTATTATACGTTGTGAATATTATACGTAGTGAATACGACTCCTATTTCGTCGTCTGTCATGTCATTCGTTGCGAATCTATGCGCCACGGTGGAGCACACGGATAGGTACTCGTAAGAGCAGCACGAAGGGGAGCCAGAAGCGGCAGACGTCTAGGTGGGGAGACACGCTTCACTCGCGGAGAGACTAGACGTCTAGCAATCACGTGTTACTCACGCTCGGTTCCCGTGCAATCGCTGCAGTGGAGTGAAAATGGCGTTTAGAGCAAGATTCTACGATGTTTAATACTCCATAGATTTGAGAGATTGTTAGGTACTTAGTTCATTTGACAACTAACTAAATAGTGATATTTGTCGGGTATCTAGGGCGCTGCGGGATTTTATAAATGGATAATTACTGAGATGTACCTACTATTGTACCAGGGTAACACATTTATTTGATACGTATATCTATCATGTAACATATAACAAGTCAGAGGTAACCGTTATTCATTGTGAAAATACAAATAGTAGCAACTTTTAAGAAAACAATATTATATGTAAGTTCATACTAAGTATCAAAACCACAGATGTAACCAGTAAACTATTGATCACATATTAATATAATCAGAACGTAAATATGTACGGGTTGGCTCCGCTCCCGTAAAATGTGGTCAGAAATGCAGAATAACTCGCAATTCACAATCACAGGATCCAACATTTCTCTATAAAAACTTTGGGTGAGAGAGATAGAATTTAAAAAATCTTCTCCTTAGATCACTTCTACTCAAGGGATTTTTTCTCGAATTTCAAATATCGAGGTCTACTTGCTAAAACTGTGCATCTTCTGTCAATCATTAACGGTATAGACGTTAAAATTGAGTATAGACGTTAAAAATGGCCCGTAAGCTGTGCTCACCATACAAACATAGTAAACCCTACCACCTAGAATGGGAAGGGAACCTACAGTCATACATGGGTTCCGAACTATAACATCAGGCAATACATGTCCGTGCGTACCCGTTTTTGTTTGGCACTTTTGTATGAGGAGCGTTATTTTCTGATGCTTACCTAACCTTGCCACTTTAATTCCACGGTCGAAAACGTGTCATAAAATCACCATGCATTTGGGTTTCTGAATACCATGTAGGTACACACATTACAGCACAATTTACAAATACCTGTAATTCAGAATTTGGAATGTGCCAATGTAACAACAAGCGAATTAATCTAATTTTCCCCGACGACGCCGCAACAAGTTGCGAAGTGGTAGTTTGTTCTTTAGTTTACTCCCAATTAACGGTCTTTCGGCAAAATGTTAGCCGTGTTCCTAGGCGAAGTGTGGAGTTCGCGGGTGGCGGCTGACAAGTATATTCATCGCGAAACTTCCCCATCGCATAAACTGTCAAGCGAATTATGTAACGAGGAGGCTAAAGTCTCAAACATGTTTGAGGTTTTCTTTGGTGTACATTAGTGACAGCACTAAATGATAGATTACTAAGTCCTCTTGGCATTAATTTGCTTCTTAGGTCATAAGCCTAACTAAAGCTTAGTACATCTTGTGGCACTGATAAGTTACTCGTGCTAATAAACGACGTGCAGATGTTATTTGTTCATTAATCTTACTTTTTGTTTAATATTTATAATCAAATGAAGTCTCATTTAATCTTACCTGATGTTGACTTAAAAACGAATAAAAAAGTATAGAATATAAGAATAAAAAATAAAAAAGTTAAAACGAATATAAAACGCTCATGGAAAAATCGAGAGAAGCGAAGTTTCTTACGCTTTGTTCATAAAAACCGATTACTTTTATAAAAAAATAGATATGTCAAGTAATAACTTGTTATTACAGACTATTGATTATTTTTTTCTTATTAAAGGTAAATTTATGAAATAATTTAAATTTAAACTTCCGTTTCATGACGATATTTTTTTTTAAATTGTGTTCGCATTTAAAATTTCAAAGTTTAAATGTTGTAGAATTCAAAATTTTAAACCGTAAGAAGCATTCATGTTTTATTGCGAGTATTTAACCTTACCTATACCTCTCACTTTGTTCTTAGCTTGTCGACTAATTTATGTAGGTACCTACCCAAATTAATTTGAAAAATAACCTTATTCATCAATGTAATTCAAATCGTAGGTTTGCAATCAACTACGAGTTAACGATTTTAAATAAAATTACCAATCAAATCCTTTGATTGATCATAATGTTAAGACTAAGCAAATAAAAATAAAAAAAGTACGAAACACGCAAAATCATTAACCAATGTCATTCATTTTCATTCTCATTCCACCCTCATTTATATATTTACATCAGTATGATTACACAAAAATACACACACCCTCTCACACAATACACGCACCCTTACACAATATCTCACCACCTCTCACCATCACACACGAATACAGATGGAGCACAGTCTATTTAGTACAAGAAGTGGAAATCTATTATTGGTTTATGTTTTGCATTTTTTTTATTGTATAAAAGCTATATTTATAAAAGCTTTTGATTTCCCTAATTAATAAATAATAAATAAAATTATTGTAAAAAAATTCAAGATTGTAATAAAAACCCAGAATCCATTCAATTTTAGAAGAATGGTTTCAAACTTTTGCGTCATTAGACTTAATCTTAATTTAATGTATTATATTTTATTACATTTGTTGATTGTTTCATGTTGGAAGAAGTCTACTTGATTGTGCAAACGTTTAGTAGGTAACTACATCTATTAATTCTGCAGTTAGTTATCGCTTAAACTTGTTTTAGTATCTAGCTGAACCTTAACAATGGGTTAGTTCCTATGTAGTCTTCCGGGTTCGCTGCTGTTGGAAAAAGTAGCAACTTTGTATTTCATCAAATTTAAATGGTTTTTTTTTACGTACCCTCTGTCTTAATCCAAACAATATTATGATTTTCCTACAATTTGAAGTTTACCAGCGACAACCTCATGTAAACTGAAATTATTGGGTTAATTTATTTTTTTATATTAAACTTCTGGTCATGTCACAATCTGATTGATCCGGGAATTCGACCAACACGGTCGTCTTCGTCGTCTGGTTTTTCTGCATGATTTTGTGTGCAGGTACGGGCCTGAGGGTATTCCCAATACCCGGACTGCTTATTGGCATGCTCTACAGTGCCAGTCCCTGGGTCAGCCGCTATAAGTTAACGGCGGGATAGGCATCATGAAACAGAATCCACAAAGAAACTTCACTGGTCTATAATTTATGATTGTTTTCTTGCCAAACTTATTACTTTTTACTGCCAAACTTTTTTTTTTACATCAACCTGCAATGTGAACAGTCTTAGAATAGGAATATATATGGGGTGGCAAGATCTGGGGGGTAACCGGCGTAAGATGTGAGTAAATATGCGAGGGAATTCGATCAATTCTAAACCAATCAAATGCATTTATATAGCATCTTCTGCGCTTGCATTGGGTTAAAAATTTGGCATTTACTTCTGGTTGGTGCCCAATTCATCGAGTTCCTTCACATATTTTCTCACATCTTACGCCGGTTCACCCTCTGCTGTATTGAGTAGTGTTTTCTCATATATGTGTTCGTGAACTGATTATCCGGTTACAATATTTTTGGTGAAATGTCGTGCACGCAGTTTTTGACTAAATATTACAGGACTCACTCGGGTGAATGTCCATAACGACATTGATCCGAGTGGAACTGGAAATATGTTAATATCTCCAAATTTTATCTAAATTTATTAAATAAAATAGCTATCTCGATATTTCAATTTTGTAATTAGGGGGGAATAGTGTTTTATTTTTCCGAGCCTATTTTTGTTATCCGAAAGTTTTTTTTCTATTTTTAAGGTTTTGACGCCAATTTTTATATTTCGAATTAAAATTCTGAAACATTTTCGTAAATTTCTTGGATTCGTTAGTGTATACTGATTTGTTTATTTCTGAGAGCAACATGTACATACGCCGCCTGGAATCAGCGCTAGTTCGTGTCTTATTATTATTATTTATCGCGTTACATAAAAATCTCACCTCATTTTTACGAAAAAAATGATTTGATATTTAAACCAATAAATATTTTCTCTTTTCAACTGAAAATATGAGTCAAGAGTACATACAAAAAAATACAATCGGGTTCTAGGTAATTTTAAATTCTGGTTCTTCAGCCATTCTCCTATCCTTAAAAATATATCGTTTTTTTTTAAATAAGCTCTTTTTATTTATTTCGTTAAGAAACGCTCGCTCATTTAATCTCGCCCCTGTGTTAATTACTATGAATGGTTAAATGTTATCCTGTTAACTAAACTAAAATTCACTTAGAGCCCATTCCTTGCAGGCAGAGAGCTCGGGTGGTTCTATTTTAGACGCCGGGGGCGATCCAGACAAATTTGAGGCAATAATTTACTCCTCACGACGGGGTTTTGTCTCTTTACGAAGATACTTAGCTGGGATGTGGATGGTGCCTTAAACCGGGTTACCAGCTTTTTCTTTATTTACAGTAGATAAAACGTCTGGTACTTAACCGAATATGTGCTTTAATTCAAACTCAAGTGGACATTCCAGTTTTTTTTTTATTTATTTTTTTAATATAGTTCTAGTTTTGTAACTGAAACATTTGTAATTTTTATAATGACATAAATAGTGCTTATTCAGTTTTAAATCAACGTAAAATATTTTTAAATCCCTTTTAGATGCATGACTTGTGTAGAAACAGACATAGAATAAAGAACTAAGCTACGAGCCACTCTTAACAGTAATAAATACATTCCCAAATATATTTTTCTCAGTTATGGCAATAATAACGCACAGTCTGATTTGATTCAATTAGATTACTCGCCGCTTCCTGTGTTGATGCCTTCGACAGTGGCCGTACGTTTCCGTTTGACTCATGTTGTGCTATAAAATATGGTATTTAGCTATGAAATTGGAGATTTATATGAAAATGGTAAGATACGAAAATTTTATTTTAGTTAATAAAAGTAATGACCCAAGTTATCTATACAATTTTTCCATTTTGATGGCAGTTCGTTTATCCCTTTACTGTAGAAGTCTGCCGGACGGCAGGCGATGAAGTCAGCTAAATCGTTTAGTACTGCCTCTCGGGTGTTGATTTTTTTCCCAATTAAAAAATGTCTGAATTTTGAAAACAGTAGAAATATTTTGGGGCAAGGTCCGGTGAGTAAGGTGGGTGACACAGAGCTTCCAGTTGTAACTCTTGCAGCTTGTTGCAGTTGTCGTTAAGAAGCAATATGGAAGAGCGATTGACCGATCTTGGTTGTTGATTGCGATATTCGCCATCATTGTTCACAATTCTCGGCAATAGACATGCCGTCACTTTTGTGCCATACGTTATATGTATGTAGAATCGAACGTGAAGCAAGGACGCATTAATTTAAGAAAGAACGCTGTAAAAAAAACTTAATTAATCATAAGGATTCAATTAATCTTGGGAGCGTGTCCTTTTCCGTTTCAAGGTTAAATTAACGCCCAGATTGGAAATGTAAGTTGAAATTGGTGGGAGTTTTCAAAGCTTCAGACTCACGGCTGTTTGTCTTTAAGACGTGATAAATATTGAAAACTCCGCAAAGTGATATTACAGATCGCGTTAAGCAAATAAAAGCAAGAAAATTCGCTTGAAAAGTTTCCCTTGAGCACAAATTTGGGAGGCCGCTCGTGTTTGCAACCATTCATGTATGTAGATAAATAAGGTTAAAAAAAAAAATTTAATATATATGTCACGGTTAAAGCCCGATATTGGTTAAAGTCCGAGATTTTTTTTTCCTTGAAGGTAACTAAGCTTTTGAAGAGATACCTGCGTCGAGGGCACTAATTAAGAATTTATGGTAAGAAAAATATTACCCTCACCCATTTGTTTTTCTTGATATCAACTCTTAATTAGTGCAATTAATATGGACATAAGGGCAGAAATACAAAAAACTTCCAGGAAAAGATGATTTCGGACTCTTACCAACATCGGGCTTTAACATAATGCAAAATACTACGTGAATTTTTCAACGAATATATGTATAATTAAAATTTCTGTTTATTTAAGCTTAGTGGACTGCACCAACTTTGGTTATTGTTATAGTTATGTTTATTTTATATCCGTCCTTAATTTTCATATGAAGAAGAAAGAATATAGATCTACAATATGTTCTTAGATTTACACCGTCGCTGTACATAATGTTTTGAAAACTTACGGTTTTCCGGTGTGCAATGCCGTGCTTGGCCGACATGTTTCGCTTCCCACGACGGAAGCATCGTCAGGGCCACTTCGTTGCCCCGGAGTTACGTCTGACAGCCCGGCTCGTCAAACGGTAACTGGCGGGCGTCGGCTGCGAAGATTGTAGGTGTGGGTAGGTTCGGGCTGCCTCGTGGATGCGGGTAGGTTGTCAATTTGCTGCACCATAGACATATAGGGCTCCGTGCACACATAGCTAACGGTGTCAGCTGGTGCCACTGTGACGTGTGTGCCCTTCGGTCTATGCTGAGCAAGAAGAGGAGTCCAAGACGGCGAGAGTCTGATACTGTCGTCCCTGTTGAAGTTTGCATGTCTGGAGATTTCAATGGATTCTCGAACCAAGCGTGGCAAATAGTACTTTTCTGCTGCTAGTGTGGTTACTTGATCGAATCTAATCCAGTGATTACTCCCGCTCTCGAGGACATGCTCACATATGGCTGACTTGTAACGTTCATTATTCTTCACCGCCTTGATATGCTCCGTTACCCTTGTTTGGATACTCCGCTTGGTTTGCCCGATGTAGCTCTTGCCGCAACTACAAGGAATCTTGTACACACCTGGAGACTGGAGTGGAATCTTGTCCTTGACTGACCTTTCACATGTAAGAAGAGCGTTGCAACACAATGGTTATACGGTACGGGACTGGAGCAGGAAGCCGACGAACCCGCATCCTCTTAGGTATGGTGTGACACGACAAAATGCATATCTTCCATATGTAAAAGGCGTAACGGACCGGATCGGCAAACTATTACGCAAGTTTGATATCAAGACATTTTTCAAACCCATGCCTAAGATTGCTTCAATGCTGAGGTCAGTCAAGGACAAGATTCCACTCCAGTCTCCAGGTGTGTACAAGATTCCTTGTAGTTGCGGCAAGAGCTACATCGGGCAAACCAAGCGGAGTATCCAAACAAGGGTAACGGAGCATATCAAGGCGGTGAAGAATAATGAACGTTACAAGTCAGCCATATGTGAGCATGTCCTCGAGAGCGGGAGTAATCACTGGATTAGATTCGATCAAGTAACCACACTAGCAGCAGAAAAGTACTATTTGCCACGCTTGGTTCGAGAATCCATTGAAATCTCCAGACATGCAAACTTCAACAGGGACGACAGTATCAGACTCTCGCCGTCTTGGACTCCTCTTCTTGCTCAGCATAGACCGAAGGGCACACACGTCACAGTGGCACCAGCTGACACCGTTAGCTATGTGTGCACGGAGCCCTATATGTCTATGGTGCAGCAAATTGACAACCTACCCGCATCCACGAGGCAGCCCGAACCTACCCACACCTACAATCTTCGCAGCCGACGCCCGCCAGTTACCGTTTGACGAGCCGGGCTGTCAGACGTAACTCCGGGGCAACGAAGTGGCCCTGACGATGCTTCCGTCGTGGGAAGCGAAACATGTCGGCCAAGCACGGCATTGCACACCGGAAATCCGTAAGTTTTCAAAACATTAGATCTACAATAACCACCGATATTGCACTCCAGCCTCAGTCACTTCACAATCCGCGAAATGTGGAATTTCAGGGATAGAAACCGCAAGGATACTTCTCTGGTCTATGGCATGCAATTATGGCTAACGAACCCACAAAGAACTTCTCGGGTCTATTTGATTTGAATTTAGCTAATAGACGTTACCAGAAACCTAAATAAAACATAGTCAGTTAATAAATAACACTATAAAATTAAAAAATTTCTCGTAACCGGTACAAAGTAGCCGTATTTCATTATAAATGTGCTTAGTAAGAATCTTCACTCTTAGCATTTTTTCGCGAGGCTTTCCACTCGCCGGGAAGTTGCGGGCGCATCGCGAATCACATATGCGCAGCCCTTATTTGTTTAACCGTCGAACGCGACAGGCGGGAGACATAGAAGTTTCCCGGCGTGTTTGCGCGGATCGCGCGCGTGAGAGGCGCCGCGTTTGCTTACGTCCCCGGCCGCGAATCGCGGGAAAAAGGTGCAGAGATTTATCGCCTTCTCCGGAGGACGTCAAAAAATTTCGCACCCATAAATTTTTATAATCTTTCGCCTCGCGTATTCTCCTGCGTCGCCGGGGGCGTGTTTTGTAAAATTGCAATTCCTTTCGAGCCTCCTCAGTTACTAATGGCTGAATCGGGTTGGGAGAGGCCGTTTTTTGCCTATTTGCGATATCTTTCGGAAATTTTAAAATAGTTATATCAGATTGGCAGATTATGACTAGAAATTTGTTTTAACATGTCAAATATTAAATCCGTAAGCAATAATAAGTCCGATAGTCAATTCACTATTTGAAATAAGTTAATATAAACTCATTTTTTACAGTTTTTCTTGACTACTACATAAACTGATGATTTGACATTAAGGCGCTAGGACTGGCCAACTACTCGCGCCATACAAATGCACTTTTTAACAAATGTAATAATATGTAGTGAAACGCTTCAGAAAATCCAAATAGAACTCCAGACTGATAATGGATTGTTAATATTTTTTTAATTCCATCATTTATTTAAATAATAATAAAAATAAAAAAGTTGATTTTTCTCATTAGAAATCTGAAAGTAATTCGATTAATAGATTTAACCAAAACAGCATATATGCATAAACAAAACATTCCATTTGCTATTAGATTTCTACATTTAGTCAAAAAAGTTCGAAAATGGACACCGTTTCCGCAATGTATTTTGTATAGAAAAAGGTAACATACATTAACGAAAATAGGTTGATTAATAGACAAGGAATCATATATTGTAAGAATGACACTTATAATCGTCAGACTTAGTTAGATAACTTGGGGTGCCTCGTCTAACTTTGCGATTTGGCTAGTACCAGGGCCTTAAAATAAAGAAATAATGCAAATCAAAGGAAAAGGAACTTAAAATATGTAAATGAAAATACTACAAACTAGAGGGCGCTTATTTACGCGTGGCTCTGAAAATCGTACAGATAGACGGACAGACGTTCGGATTGACTAATATTATGAATACAGATGTACATATTATCACTGTTTTTCGCCGTAGGATTCTACAGAGAAATGGATTATTCGACCGGTATTCATATCTTCATTTATGTATTGGTTATGAGTTTTAAAAATGTATTCTTACCTATCTGATCACTGTAAGCTTTTTTCGTAATGTTTGCTTTGGAACCTTTAAAACCCACAAGCAAACTATAAAAATATGTTTATGTAACTGGACATTGATAGCTAATACCACACCCGACGTCATTATATAAGCCCAATATTCCGAAGGAATCAAGACCTTCCCTTTGTAACCGCGGCTACATTGAACGGAATGGAAAGCGCAGACGGACGGAACACAATGCGAAGATACCAACCCGGACATGCTTAAGCCCTACCACCTAACAGGGATGGGGGACGATACGTTTTATTAGGATTCCGATAGTTTGCAATCCTGAATAAATATAGCATACAGACAAGGGTCTCAGAACATCACTGGACTCGTTTCGACCAGATTAACATTAGCGATGGAAACATACTATATGCCGCTGGTCCGTGAATCGATTGAAATCTCAAGGAATGCGATCTTTAACCAGGACGACAGCATGAAGCTCTCATCAGCCTGGACTCCGCAACTCGCGCATCATAAAATACAACACACAGGAACATCAGCCGTAGGAACTGACATTGTTAGTTATGCGTGTAAGCAGTCGTATTTATCTATGGTGCACGAATACTTCGGACACCCCCTTATCCGCTGGCGTGTCGCAGCCTACCCACCAATACAATCATTGGAGCCGACGCGACGGCCGTCAGTTGACGTTTGACAGGTCGCGCTGTTGAACGTTGCTCCAGAATAAACCCGCGAAACATGTCGGCAAAAACCGATTCTCCACACCAGACAATTATAAACGTATCCAACTCAGAAAGATGAGAAAGTGGTACATTATATGTATTAACGGGGCGGTTATCGAACCCATGACTGCTGGCAAGTCCCTGCGCCCAGTTTATGTTTAAATATGTAGTTATTTAATTTAAATATTACCAATAGATATCTCGAAATATATTTCTGATAAGGTATCATCGATGCTAACCTATCAGCCTAATACCTTTTTTTATTAGAAAAAAACTTACTGCTTTTCTATCGGCAGAAAGAGTTGTTATTATTTCCGATGTCAGTGTATGCTCAATATATTACGAGTGATAATTCCACAACTACAAATGTATGCAACAAAACAGTCTCAAAGTAACAAATAAGTTCCCTTTACAGCAGAATTCTTCGTTCAAATGATTGAGCGGCTCACAAAGTTTATTTCGCTCAAAGCGAGAATCACTTCGGTGAATTTTGGTAATTAATTTAACGCTGCTCATTTAGATTTCTAATCAAGCGAACATAACAAGCTGATGGCCTTTGAAGTTCATAACATTTTTTTCGTAACTATTAAGGCCTAATGAATCGTTTTTTATTGATTGGTCCTTAAAAAAGCTAAATCATATTTGTAATTTTTTTGAGTGCTAATAAGCATTGATTGCTAAAAAATATTGAATCTACTTATAAGGTGATAATGATTAACCCACCCGAATAAATAAATCCCTCCAATAAACCTGCCACTTTGTTTGTATACGTTAATGTTGGTTAGATTGTCTTGATATGGTCTCCTCAATACCTAACTCACAAAGCTCAGATTGAACGGATCCAGTCAAAATTTATGAAATACGTTAATTTTAAGTCAAAGCATAAGTTACATTCCTACTTAGATAGATGTAATCTTCATAACTTTTTAACACTTGAAGAGCGCCGGATTTTACTAGACATGTCTTTCCTCTTTGATTTGGTAAATAGTCAAATAGATTGTCCCGAGCTCGTAGGTGAAATCACCTATAATGTACCAATGCGCCGCACACGACACACTCATCTATTTCATACTCAACTACACCGCACAAACTACGCCCAAAATTCTCTTCTTTAACGACTCGTTAATACCTATAACAGCAGTTTTAGTAATGCAGATCTTTTTTCAACTACAAAACACAATTTTAAAAATATTATTAAAAAACACTTACTATTGCAAAGACAAGAGTAATACAACTAATTGACACCTCATTTATCAATAATCACTTGCAAGCAAACCCTATCACTCCAACGCAAGTATATAAATATATATACAAATATACACACCCTCACACGCTCTCACCCTCACCCTCTCTCACAAACCCTCTCACCCTCCCACACCCACACCTACACACCCACACACTCACGTACACTTTTGTAACTCACCCTACCTACACAAACATGCGCAGGTAATGTAATGTATACTACAATGTATTTTCAATTGTTCTCTTTTTTTCTCTTTTCACACATTTTATACTACTTACTTATCTACTATATATATTAATCTACAAAATTGTAACGGTAATTAGAGGAAATCTGTAATTGGCTTTAGTTTAAGGTAATTTTAATTTTAAAAATTGTACTAGATATGTAAGCTGTTGATTTCCCAAATAAAATAAAATAAAATCAAAAATTGATGGTTGGAGACAGCGGGTCGCATATGAGGCGCGCTAGATGGCACATCTCCTTGATTGTTTGATCTGAGGAGGACTGATATCGCATGAAAGTTACACCTCATCAAATTCCCGAAGATTGCCAGTTTTATGTTACTTGAAATGGCTGGCTAATATCGTACTAGATCTATAATATCATGATACTAGATGTAAACACCACATGGTAACTGGGTGCCATGCCGGGGCCTCTCTTATATCGCACGGCTACATTTAAGAGGAACTTTTTAATGTTTTTATGCAACCTGACATGGATGGCTAATACCACACAACTACCTTTATAATATTAGCCCAATACACCACATTCCCGAAGGAATTCGGTGTCTTGCCAGGGCCTTCCCTTTATGACCACGACTATATTGAACTGGATAGAAAACACGGACAATTTTTTATTTCAGCTTCGACCATCTTTTCATCCAATACGATGGTACCAACCCGGGCAGGCTTAAGCCCTACCACCTACAGTTTTGCATGGATTTCGAACCATGGGTCAGCTTGAATTCGTGACGAAATGCACTTATATTACTCAGAAAGAGAACGAAAGTGGTGCATGACCTCTGGTACGGTAGGCAAGTCCTTGCGCCACTAGGCCATGAGCCGCTCAAAAAAAAACAAATGGTTGCCGCTTCGACCATCATTCGTTTGATGCGATAATGCCAATCCAGGCAGGAATAACTCTAGCACCTACTATGTAAGTAAGCAAGCCGTATGTCATTCGCTTCTTATTACGTGTAAATGTAGGAAGAAATAACGTGGGACTACTTTTATTATTTTCAAATGCTGGAACCTAAATTGCACTCCACTTCTATTATTCACAGGTCAGCATGCTTTTTTATGGAAAAATAGAGCACATTTCACATTCCATCAGCCCAACTCCTATGTACTCGTAACGATTTGACAAGTTGTCTCATCGGGCAGAAGTGTCCCATTTCTCTCTAACTAGAGGTAGTGGTACATGAGGTGACGTCTCACTACAGTCTCACTTCGCCTTGTAAGAACAGCGCATACACACACAGCATACTTCGCTCGAGGAACGACCACATGACGCTTCTCCGTCCTTTATTCCTCTGTGCAGCCATCCATGGCCTACAAAAAACCTCACTTTCGAAGAAACTATGTAGGTGTCATGTCAGATAATTGTTTTATATTGAACATAGCTATATTCAACTTCATTTACGGTCACCTTAACCGCTTTAGGGTTTGCCATGTTATGTTATAATCAGTCATTAAATATTAAGTTTATTACTGATCATTATATAAAATGATCTGCTTACGCTCTTAATCTCATTTTGATGGCATGGATATCTCTGATTGCGGACGGATGGTACGGATGAAGTCACATAATTTTACAACAATAACGTGAAATAAATGAATGCAGATTATGTGAAAAATGTGTGTCATCGCAAACATTCATAAAAAGGAGATCAGAATACTAATGAGATAACTTCATGTATCGTGTGCCCATCAATGTTTGGTTATAGCTATTCTTTTTAAAATATTTACATAAATGGAAAAATATGTATCAAATCCTATATTAATGCAATATTTTCCATGACTTCAATATATTGATGGCAAGAATATGAATGGGGGTCTAAATGCATTTCCTAATTTATCTCGCATGGTTCCAAATATTCTGTTTCTGTATAAGTATTGATTTTTTGGTTTTATTAAGCATTTATCCGGAATATCTAAAAACATAAAAATAAAAATATCTATTGCCTTCAAAATTTCTTTAATAAATTTGTCCTTATAACCAACCATTATTTAATATGAAGTCGTTTCTTAATTTAAAAGTTTCAGGACTATTTCGCGTCTAATGCCGATTTAATCATAGGTTAGTACAAGTACATTGGTATACCTACAAAAATCATAAGGATGTATTTTATTAACTATACCTTGTGCTTGGAAACAGTATTGATATTTAATGTTTTTTCTTAACTCTACATACTATTTACATGATTTCATTGAAAAGTAATAAAAATAACCTGACACCTATTTTATCTGTTCTATATTTATTCGTAGTATTTTTGGGATAAATATTTTGGAAAAAGTTTTCAAAGCTGTGTCTATTGTCAGCTTGCTGTCAATAATTTTCTCGACAAATTATGGTTAGCTCTTAATATTTTAAATACAAAAAACAGTTAAGTTAACAATTGTAATTACCGCCATTCGTCCATTTACTACATAATTACAATGTAACAATGGCAGTTGAATATTTTTAAATAAATATAAACCAATAAATATCCTTTAGTAAGAAAATTCCAAAAATTTCTTCTTTTCGTATCATTTGGAAGGGTAATTATAATTGTACATCACGAATTATGACCAAATTATTCAGGAACTACGAATACCGTCTTAAAATCAACCCATTGACTGCTGAATACATTAAACACCAACTGATAAAATTTTTAGTAACCTTACTGAAATAAATATATGTGACATACAAATGATCACAATGCGAGTTATATATATATGTATATTCAAAAGTTCTCAAGTACAAGTAAAATTATAGAAACTTAAGTTATTTTTTTCCACAATAAACAAACACCACCATTTCGCAAAATATACGAAAAATACGAAACGATACATATAAAGACATCGAACGTACTACTCACAAAATGTTACGTAGCTGACGTCAAAAAATAGCTTGATTTCCTGGGTGTTAAATTATGTATACGTTATATCATGAAGTGGTACCTGACATATTTATTTATACATTACCAATTATAGTTCTTGCAATTCAAGTAAAGCCCGCTAGACTTCGTGAATCGCAAGAACTATACGGAATATTACGTATTATAACGTAACGTAATACACGTCGCTACATACGATTTTAATTTTATTTTTAATATGGAGGAAAACATAATCAGTATAAAAACGCTGATACAAGGAATTTGATGTTAATGAGTATAAATATAAAGTTCAGTTTTTTATAATAAGGGAAATTTGAAATATTAGGTGATATAAAAATGCAAGAGAGATGGGACACACAGGTATAGAATTAAAGTGATAACACAATAATGAGCAGCCTTACTACCCAACACCTTAACATAAACTGCCTATTTATAATAAAGTGTAGAAATTAAAGTAATAAAAGTGAAATAAATACAAACAAAGTGAAGTGCAGACCTTAAAGAAACAATACAAACAATTGTGAATAAGAACAAATTACAGCAATGATTGCATGTTCATTTCTTTTCCTAAATGAAAACAGGGATTTAAAAAAATATCACAGTCGACCACCGTTGCTCTCTTATTATAAATCTGTGGCATTACAGTGGAACATTTTCACGCTTTTGTATTGCAAAAAAGTTTATTGCATCGAGTGCGACGTGAGCAAATCCGGAAATCTATTCATTCCGTCAGAACGCGGCAATTGTATAAATTTATTGATCATTTTATGGAGAGTAATTAAGTCCATGTGATTTCTGTGTTTGGATGGCTTGGAAAAAGTTTAATACAGATACCACAATAACGGTTTTTTACCCTGCAGCAGAGAAACATGCTTTCAGGAGCTACTTGATCGAAATAATAATGCAGATTGCCATAAATGTATTGGAAAATAAATATGTGATAACAACACTCTTGAAGACGAACGGTTTGAAACTAATAATGTGAAAAAAAAAACAATAACGTATGAAGTTCCGATTTCATTACCTTAATAATAATTATTCGATTTAAAAAAAAAAAAAAAAGTAAGAAAACTTGGATCATTGCAATTTTCGAGAATCGTGGAATTTAAATTTCAACCCCCAGATGATATTATAGTAAAGATAAAAATGTAGTGAAATAAAATGAAATAATCGTGAATGCACTCAAGTTTTAAATGAACCGATAAATAATGCTCTAAAAACTCTTGTTTTCTCTAAGGTTTCATCTCGCAAAATATGAATCGTAGACAAAATAAATTTATCACGAATTCTATTGGAAATTCCGTGATCTTAAGGCAGTTGTCGAAATTCCTAAAAAAAAACTGGTCATATAATTTTGATTTAGCTAGCAATCACCATTCTGAATGTTTACCAAAAAAGTTTAGGAAGCAAATTTTACATTGAAAATGTAGGTAATTCCGTACGTTCGGTATATACTAAGAGGCCATGGTGTACCATGTCAATTGTGGCAATTTAATATACATATAATAACATAATTACTTGAATTATGTAATTACGAAGATTTGAATACTTTATATTGTGCCATTTCAGGCAATTGTTTGAAATTGTAATAAAACACAAAGCAAGGCAAATATCTGAACTATAGTAAACAAAATAAGATAATTTTAAAAATACAAACAAACATACTCACGGGTGCTATTTCCGGCTCCCGAGCACCCATAAACGGTCTAAGTTTGCCTAACGGTTGATTATTGTTAACCTCGTTTCGCCCAATGTTTTTTTTTTAAGTCTGTCGTTAGAAAGTCTATTACCACCGTAAGTGGTGGGCTCCGCTTATGAAATTTATCCTTCACCTTAAATCATTCCTGAGATATATAAAATGATATCATAAAATAACCCTTACGAGAAATACATTGGTAAAGCTAATGGGTTTGAACCCATGCCTCCCGGTTGAGAACCACTAGTCCAGAAACGCCACCAAGTATTTCCAAATTATAAGAAATAACAATAAAAATCCGATGCAGGCAAAACAACCGATATGTCCCAGTATTGTCCCAGATTTTGTTATTTGGTAATATTTCCCATATCCATCAAATACATTTTAATCAAATAAGTTTTTGTAATTGTAAATACGTATTTTTTCTTATTTGTTTAATTTATTTTCTAAATGTTTAAGTGGAAAAACGTCATACTATTTATTGCCTATGTCTGTAGGCATCGTTAACGTAAAATTTCACAACAACAAAAACCGATGAAATGTATCACTTGTTATTGTGGTGTACAATCATGTATCATTGTGTTCTTATATTTTCTAAAACAAAACTTTGTATTTTTTTGGCAATAAATTCAGGTCCAAGCCGTTTTAACGCTATCCATTAACTACGCTACTACTAACCTATAAAGGAAGTAAACGTAGTTGCCTTTAACTATTTACACAAAGTTACAGGTCAGTTTCTTAATATTTATTGAAAATATTTGAAAATTGTTTGGTCCATCTACAATTTGGTTACACAAGCAAATTTAAAACTTTAATCAAAGGAAAAAAAAAGGATACTAAAAATGTTAATGAATAATTAATAATAATAATTAATAATAAAATTCATTAAATAATTAATAATTAAAAATAATTTTGATAATTTATAATAATATAAATATATATAATATAAATTGCACCTGGAAATAATTTAATAAAATCTGCCTGTGAATTAAATAAAATATTTTAAAAAAACTTATGAATGAAAATGTTTAATGTAAAGCATAATATCTGGTAACAAGCATTTTAAAAAATTAAATTTGTTCTTAAACAAATATTCATACTGGCTACAAATTTTTTTTATGATCTTAACTATGTAAATTATCCATATTCCATTCGGACCGGAATGATAGATTACATGTTTTTTAAATAAGTTTTGGTGTTTTTTAGTGTTTATATACATGCTCCGTTTTATATTTACACATTAAATATATTTTACAATTATTTAGTTAACTACATCGACAATCAAATAAAATATTTACATAACAGTTTGCTAATTACATTAGCCTAATATAAATGGACTTGTAATTTAGGTATCCAACGTATTATTATTGCAGCATTGCCTAACTACATCATTTGTCGTGATACGAATATTTTTATTTAATACAAAGTTTTTGCATAAAAACAACAACATAATGCATTATTTTTTTGTCAAAAATTTACATTCTGAAATCGCTTGTGAAAACATAATGTATTCGAAAGTTGTGGAAGATTCTTAGAAAATCGTCACTAGTTCCTTCTACCTATATACATTTTGTCAATTGTTTTAATGATGAGGAGGACGCACACATCAGAGACAGCACACGTCATCACTACGTCGAAATGTAGTTCATCACTGATTTCGCCGACACCGATATGAAGGGTTACATGTAGAGAGAGTGGGAGGCTGGTCCGGCGCGCGTGGCCGAGCATCAGACGAGGTTTTCGTCCGGCGGGCCAAGGTCACTGCAGCTGCCGGCGCGCTGCAGTCATGCGCGCTGCCGTCACACGCGCAGCTCTTCCATCGTCACGTTCGACTTGGCGTTCAGCTGCGTGTTCTTCTTGGTGAGCGTGCTCGTGTTCATCATCTGGATGCCGTGCGCCGACAGCAGCGGCTGGTTCTCCTGCAGCTGGCTCGTCGCCAGCGTATTTATGCCACCCTTGCCGACCTTGGGCGGGGGCGGCGCCCGCGGCAGCGTGGCCACGTTATTGCCGGGCAGGTCGGCGAATTCCGGCGGCGGCAGCTGGTGGTGAGAGTGAGTGTGGTGATGGCTCAATATCGTCGCCGGGTCGTTCTTGATGCTAGTCTGGAAGTTGAGTGCGCCTTCGAGGTCCCCGCAGATATTATTTGGCATTTGACCGTTCTCGTTTCGCTTCTTCAGGTTGTGAGAGCCATTCGTGTGGCCGTCTGGGCCGTTCATTCTTGTTTTATCTCTTTGATAGTAAACTCCCGCAAAAATAAGAACATTGAGAATTAGAAGAGAACACCCTATTGCTATTGTCACGCTGAGGGCAGTGGAGTAAGCTGCAAACCCATCCTCCGGAGTCGATGAGGTCGTTCCGATTCGATCAGATTTATGAGCAGAGTCGGAGCTGCCGTCGGCCGAGCTCGGAGTGGGGACAGTTTTCCCGTTGAGAATATTATTAAGGTTGAGTGCGGATGTTATGTTGAGAATACCTAAGCCAGGTACTTTGGTCGGTATGACCACATCCGGTGAGACGCCATCGGTGGCCATTTTTCTGAACGGTGGACTGAATGGTTTGTTTGGGGGCACGGGAGAACTTTCGTCGTTTTCTAGCAGGTGGTGCGAAGGAGGCACGTCATCGCCTCCTGGCCGATGTAGATCGGGCACCAGATTCAGCCAGAATGACAACCTGTTGAAAAAGGAAAATATATTATTGCATATGTCCTTTGGTTGTTTTATTAAAATTAACATTCCCAACAACTAAAACTGCATATTAAGGTCACATTCCCCCCATATTTGACAATCAGTTTCTCAACTGATAGGTTACTTTATTTTTTCATGGGTTAATCAAAATGCCATTTCAGAAGAAATCGCTGAGCCACTTGGAGAAGAGGAGCCGACATTAAGTGGCAGGATTAATCAAACTTTTAGCTCCGTGAAAACCTTTGACTTTGGCTAAAATCAACCGTCGTCACGCGCTTTTTCGCGGCACTCTAAAGAATATTGCAGACCATTAGACGATTAGCTTTGTTTTTCGTCTTTTCAAGAGGACGAGCACGCAATTTATCTTTTGCCTCCTGCTCGGTTCGCGATAGCACAGCCTATGCCCGTTTATGCGGACTTCACGGTCTGTGGCAGATTGGTAAATTAATGAGATTGCTGCTGAGCATTCATAAATATTGCATATCGAATCAAATGTTAACCAAATAATAACACATCGGGAGATTTTAGTTATTTTTTGTAGCTACCAGTCACTACTGCTACGAACAATCATATTTTAACACGTATATGCCTACTAATAAATAAACAGGCTTGGCGCGTTGAGATGGCTCAGTATGGGGAAGTCTGAAACCATAAGATTTAGAGAAGTATGTTCTAAAAAACGATGTTGTCGATTTTAGAAATATGAAACGGTAAATTTATATTTTAAAAATAACTCATACACTACTTGGAAATCGAACCCTGACCCGAGAAACCTGACCTGACCTGACGGAAATATTTTTTCCTTTTCATACAAATTTATTTTCCACATACTCTTTGGTCATGTGACCAACGTGTGTGAGTCTTAAATGTTCAATAAATGGAAATATAAAGATCCCTTTTTTCATTGAGAAATTATATTCTGAAATACTTTATTATTTAGATTGGAAAGGATTATCTAAAGATCTAATATCTTATCTATAGAAATGCACATATATGTATGAGTTCTTTGAAACTAAATTCACTAATCACAATAAATACTCTGACTAGTCGTTGTCAGGGCTTTCAGCTGGGGTCAGGCGGTTATGAGCACTTCTTGCCAGAGATTTTTCTTCTACTCCACAAGGGGGCACCATCCTGTGATATACCGCTCCGGGGCACATGGTTCGATATTTAGTATTACGTAAGGGTCCGTCCTAAAAATATGATCAAATGCATTTGTTAAGTAGAAGGTAGAAGTAAAAGTATTTTCAGACAAGCAACTGCTGTCGTCTAGAATTAATTTGATTATTGTAATTTAGATTTTATTAACCAATAAGTCATACATTTCACCGATGTGATTGCTGCAGCTGGTCTTAAATAGTACAGATTGTTTAGTTTATTTAAATATAAAAATGACCATATCCATCCAAAGACAAAACTATTGAAGTTTTAAAATTATAATGCATATATTTATTTACCAGCGTTGGAAGATTTTGAGAGGCAGTTTCGCATTAAACAAAAAGGCAAGTTTTGCCGACTTATTTTAATATTTTTCTAAAGGATCGCATTTGAACTTGTTTGGAAAACATAATTATTTTTCGTTATCTTAAATGAATTCCGTAATTATTGCTGCTTAATGCAGGAATACATGTATTTATCTATGAAAATGTTAAAGAGGCATTAACACCTGATTAAATAATACTG
The DNA here is from genome assembly GCA_946894095.1 of Incurvaria masculella. Classification (NCBI taxonomy): domain Eukaryota; kingdom Metazoa; phylum Arthropoda; class Insecta; order Lepidoptera; family Incurvariidae; genus Incurvaria; species Incurvaria masculella. The sequence continues at coordinate 15,961,677 of OX335648.2, read as the reverse complement.
GCGTAAATAAAACAACATTTAATTTTATTTAAAAATTAGTTTAACGAATTTCAACTATCGAAAAAGTACATTTTTAATTGATCGTCTAGGCTGAATTTAAAAACAAAACTGCAAGACCCCGATACTTTGATTTCATAAACGGGGCAAATATGCATAAACAATCATAAAACAAATTTGCACAAAGAATGGAAGCCTTAGACATACATAATAATTATATGTTTGAAACAAAGCTAAACAATAATTTAATCATTCATCTTTTTGAAATTTCAAAATCAGTTGTAGTATATTTAAAAATAATGAAATGTGCGTTCACCTAGGCCCTTATGGAACTAAATGCAATCAGGTGATAACATCCCCTTAAGACTTAGAAAATAAAGTCTGCAGGGAAGTGGAGGAAATTTTCTCAAGGGGGTTTTATGTTTCAGCAGAACTTTACCGATAAAGTTAAAGATTTTAACCCTTACTTTGTCGATTGAGAATGTTATCTGACACAAAATTATCGTCGTATTTTATTGACCGATTGAGCATTACTTACGCAAAGTTATTATAGTTTGACAATAAGTTCTTGTTTACATGTTTTTTTTTAAATATGAATATGATAATAGTAGATGAAAATTAACGTTCTCAGTTAATACACAGGTTTAGTACTTTAATGTGGTTTAATTTAGTAGACGTAATGATGCATTTTCACTGCAAGAAATGAGTACTGGTTGGCCAACCAGTACACATTTCTTGGAGACGGGGAATGTTTAAAGGATACTTGGATAAAAAACACATAATATTTTCTTAAATACCTGTGGGCGCGGTAATGATTCTTGAGTTTGGGCTTGGTGTCCAGGTTGAGGTACTTCTTGTGCACACCCTCGTACGCCGTCCACTCGATGTTCTTAAGGCGCGTGCGCTCCTGTCGACCCGCACGCACCGGGTCCGACTCTTGCGCCTCGTTGGGATTCCTGCCAGGCAAATAAAAAAGTTAAGAGAGTCGTTACCCCATCAATTCCCTATATTTAGGGCGATAACTGTTTCCATGCTCTTAATGTTTTACTAGATATTTGAAATTTTGGATTCTAAAACATATTGTAGAAATCTATGCTGATTATCTTAATATACCTTTTAGTTTGGAAAATATTGGCTAATAAACACTGGAGAAAAGTTTTCTTTTTTACGTTCATTTTAATTTTTTTTTAAATCAAAAATCAAAACAAGCAGTCATAGAATAAAGCTTTCTCAAATGATGAAAAAAAAATTAAAATCTGACAACGATTACAGGAAATATGCATTACTTAAAATTTTTAAGTCTGAGATTTGCTGGGACTTTACGACAGCCTTAAGTCGTGGTCACACGGCCACGGTACACCGCCGCCGTGGTAGTAGGCCACGCGGACGCCATATGGGCTGTATTGTGTAGGCGTATATACGTTTGTTATGGCAGCCAGCATAACAAACAACCAATATAGCTTCAGCCGGCAGTTTGTACCGTCGTCGGCTAAAGCTATCGAATAACAAATAGGCTTGTATACCCTATAAAATGCTTACTGCGCGGTGCTTTTCCAATAGAGATTTAGGCCTGATCTTTTATCATAGTCATATTACCTTATTATTACGCTTAGCAATGCGATAAATGTATGATTAATAGATAATGTTAAGGATACACAGAATAAGTATAATATTTGTTTATGTTGCAGGTATGTAGATAGTTGATGATTTAGTATTAACTTTGATTGTGTATTAATAGTCGTTTTATATTTTTTTGAATAAATCTTCATTATTACAATGTAGTAATATCCATTTATGGATTATAACACAATATCGCGACGTAATCCTTTCTAAAAAAGAAGCTCGGCTTGTAAAAAGTGTATATTTCATGAACATATAAATGTTAACAATGTTCTGAGTTTTTTTTTGTGACGTCAATTTTGAAACTGATTAGTGTTATCTTAATTAACTTGGTTTTTGAACTGTAAGCTTTTTTATCACAATATATATTTGTAAATATTAAGTGCCTGCAAAATATATTTCATACGTTTTTCTTAAAATTAAATGTTTATCTTTGAGGTACGAAACCCTGAACAAATGTTAATAATATGGTTAAACCAATAAAAAACAGAGGTCAATACTTCAAAAATATCCGGAGAAAACTAAACGTAATTATTATTTACATGGCTTTGAATGGAGATAAGGTTTTTTGTAAAACCGTCTTGATCCTCGAAAAACTTCCAATGAAGCCAGAAACAGCAAAATAAAAGTAAAGAGCAGAAACTTTTTCTCCCTTGCAACATCAGTCAGTTCCCAAGAACCGAGAACTCCTCGTAACTCAATTGCTTCCGACTCACGACGACATCGCCAACTTTATTTCCCAGCTTCGAGCCCAGTTCGTCGGTGACGGTGGCCTATTTTTGACCCATTTTTGAGAAAGGCTGAAGGTTAATTGTCACTTGAGGAACGTAAAACGCTTTATTAATGATGTAGTTGTGTTATAATTATGAATTTAGAATTTTTCGCTCGCATGAATAACACCAAGCGTGGAGTGCGCAATCTCTGGTTGGTGATAATTAAAAAAATATAATGTATGTGTCCTCATTTTTCGCGTGCAGAAGAAAGAAGAGCGATCTATAAAAAAATAACTATATTACTAACGGGAGATTGTGCACTCCACCCTAATAGATAAAGCTATTGTATTAAGTACTGTGAAAATTTATAGTTATTTGGTTAACATCAAATATAAAAAAAATCATTTATGGCCAAATGGTGAACTAGCAAATGTGTTATATCTAATCTAATCTAATATCTAATAATAAATAATATAAAGGGGAAAGTTTGTAATAATGGATGGATGGATGGATGGATGGATGGATGGATGGATGGATGGATGGATGTTTGTTACTCTTTCACGTAAAAACTACTGAATGGATTCTAATGAAACTTTACAATAATATAGCTTATACATCAAAATAACACATAGGCTACAATTTATGTGCCCATGGGCTTTAGAACTTTCACGGGGCTGCGAAAACGATGCCGGTAGCGATACTTCACACTAGGGGGAGTGGAGCCGGGGGCGGTGGCGGGGAGCGGCGGCGGGGGGAGGGGGGGGGGGCAGACGTCGTGACTGTTTGGTGTCCGTTTGGCGAATTTTCAAGGCACTAGCGATTTGTAAAACTTAGTACATGTACATTTAACTACCCGGGAATTAGGATTGGCTAAATAGAATTCAGTTCCGCTTACCCTAAGATGGGGCTGTCATACAAACTGCAATGCTATGCACGGCTCGGCTTTGCGGCGGCAGCGCTTACTTTTACTGAAGTACGGCTTGGTATTTCCTGCAACTTTAGGACTACTTGGCATCACGCTAAATCGCCGGAGGAGCGACCAACAGAATAAAATCCTTGAGAACCAATTACTCGATTTAGATGTGCATTGTATCTACGTCTAGCCTGATTCTACTAAAAACTTATAGATTACATAATATAACGCTTCATTACCAGAAGGGTAAGTAGTGAGTCTTAAAGTCTTATAACATGCGAACCACTTACCTGATTTATATGCGTATTTTATCAAGGTATAGCATCTCTGGGAGCAGTCAGGTTCGAGATGGGTTACTGTTTTCGATGTTGAGGCTGGCTGTGGGTTGGAGTCCACGCAAAACTTACCTACGTTACACGTTACTTACTAGGTAAGCAATGTAGCAGTGAAAGTTCAGAAAGGTTCTCGCGGCAAATGTTTTTTTTAAATAGCCACCAAACGTCAACGAAGCTCTAAATGGGAATTATTGGATGTTTCTCAGTAAATCATGCTATTTCGGCTCGAACGATCTTGATTAAATTTGGTACATGGATACATTGTCCTGGACCAGTTTGACCCTATTTTGGACCAGTCATGTGGGCTACTTTTTATCCATGAGATAATTTAGCCGACACTAACCCGAGCGGAGCCGGGTACCGCAGCTAGTAAATATTATAAAGGGGAAAGTTTGTAATAAAGGATGGATGGATGGATGTTTGTTACTCTTTCACGTAAAAACTACTGAATGGATTCTAATGAAACTTTACAATAATATAGCTTATACATCAGAATAACACATAGGCTACAATTTATAAAGATATTGTGCCCATGGGCTTAAGAACTTTCACGGGGCTTCGAAAACGATGCCGGTAGCGGTACTTCACACCAAGGGGAGCGGGGCCGGGGGCGGCGGCGGGAGCTGGGCCGGGGGCGGGGCGGGCGGTCCGACGGAGGCGGGTGCGGGGAGGGGGGGGGGGCGGGTACGGCTTGGTATTTCCCGCAACTTAAGGACTACTTGGTAAAATCCTTGAGAACCAATTACTCGATTTAGATGCGGATTGTATCTACGTCTAGCCTGATTCTACTCAAAACTTATAGGCTACATAATATAACGTTTCATTACCTGAAGGGTGAGTAGAGAGTGTTAAATTCTTATAACTTGCGAACCACTAACCCGATTTATGTGCGTATTTTATCAATGTATAGGATCTCTGGGAGCAGTCAGGTTCGAGATGGGTTACTGTTTTCGATGTTGAGGCCAGCTGTGGGTTGGAGTCCACGCAAAACTTACCTACATTACACGTTACTTACTTACTAGGTAAACAATGTTGCAGTGCAAGTGCAGCAAGGTTCTGGCGGCAAATGCTTTTATTTTAAACTAGCTGCGGTACCCGGCTCCGCTCGGGTCCATGACCTTTTGGACTGATGTCGAGCTAAATTATTTCCTATATAAAAAGTAGGTAGCCCAAAAGGCTGGTCAATAAATATGTTATTTATCTGCTACTTTTGAATTATCACGGATGGAGCCGATATGAATTAATTAAATAAGAAATATTCTAACGTTCCCATTTATAATACATAGGGCGCACTATAAGTTTCACTATAAGTTTTCGGAACTGGCCACTTAGCTAAATAATATCTTAAAAGTAATTAAGTAATTTGGTATTATAACTCATAGGGCCGTGTGCACGAAAGGGAAAACAATCAAAATCATCGTCAGCTTAAATACGTCACTTTGTATGGACAGTATGGAAGGAACTCCATGCGGTTCACTGAAAGTGACGCATTTGAACATTGATTAACTTATCCCTCTCGGTATGCAATCGGTTCTTAGGCTATTTTGACTTGTTTGTTTTGTCTTACTGTGACTTGTTTTTGCATTATGGCGTCATTTAAAAAAAATGCGTGTCTATATATCACCATATGGTATTAACTTATGAAAATGTTCATAGCACTATTTTATACGATTTTAAGTGTAATTTGACGGCTCAGCAAAGCCTTGCTCGGAATCAAACTGCTTTTGACGATGAAACACCATGAAAGGGGACTATCGCGTCAATCTTGTGATTAATTTCGTGATGTCAGCTTTATACAACAAAAACATAAATGATACGCGCCGTAAAATGAAACAGACAGGCATGCAGACTGTTGCTTCGGGGACTGTGAATAATGATTTGTATAACACCATCTGTTTGCTGGAAGTAAATGACGAACTTCGTAAAAATAACAACCTTACGTACTTCCACGTTAAAATGGATCTAAAACACGACAATTTTCATGCCCCGATGATGCATTCCTTCTATGCGATGGTACCTATGTATCTCCCAGGCGGAATGAAACCTACGAATGATGTACAAAAGTTTTACGTGGCATACAAACCACTGCCAGCCTCAACATCGAATACGGTCACCCATCCGTAACTGGAGCGCACTCAGAGACGCCAAACGTAGATTCAATTCGCATATAAATCGGGTGAGTGGTTCGCAAGTTTTTTTTTTTATGCGACCTGACATGGATGGCTAGTATCACACAACTACCGTTATGATATCAGCCCACAATACACCACATTCCCGAAGGAATTTGGTGCCATTCCAGGACCTTCCCTTTATGAGCACGGCTACATTGAACTGGGTGGAAAACACGGACAATTTTTCATTCCAGCTTCGACCATCTTTTCATCCAATGCGTACCATCGCGGTACGCATTAGATGAAAAGGGCTTGGGCTTAAACCCTACCACCTAGTAGGTGAAGGGACCTACAGTTTTACATGGATTCCGAACCATGGAGCAGCTCGCATTCGTGACGAAAATGCACTTATCGAACTCGGAAAGAGAAAGACAGTGGTGCAAGTCGGTATTGAACCCAGGCCTCTGGTACGCTAGGCCAGTCCCCGCGCCACTAGGCTACGAGCCGCTCAAGTTATAAGCATTTCACCCCACTGCTCACCGCTCCGGTAATTTAGAGTGATTTCATGTAGCTTTTAAGTTGTGAGCAGAATCAGGCTAGACGTGGAAACCAAAAGGTCTACATCGGATCTTAATTTATAAGCATTTCAAACCACTGCTTATTTGCACACCCCTCTCATAATTTTGCCTGATGCTAATTAGTCCTAAAATTGCGGGAATAATAAACCCATGCGATACAAATTAGGTACAATTAGGGAGTCTCGAAAGAAGATACATAAATTCAATCAGCGATAGCGCCATTTCTTAACCAAAAACATATGAACTATTCATTAAAAAACAGGTGCGTTTTCATATACCTAGTTTGAAGATATAATGGGTTACCCAAACAAATTTTCATATGTTTCATGATCTTCTATGAGACAAAAGATAGTTCCCCATGCCTTATTTAATGCTGTTCTGGCCTGTACAAAGTTATTGTAGACAGAATGCAAAGAATTTAATATAAAGTTATATAATGCTATAGTAAATAGTTGCGGCGAAAATATTTGCAGAATTTCGGTCTTTGAAAATATTTAATTTCACAGCGCCATCTATCGCGCCATCTATCGCGCCATGATCTTCTAATCGCCAATCACACGTGGTGCCATCTCTACCCGGATAGAAGTTATTATTTTCTTTGTGGTTACGGAAATTATCTCGCGCATGTGGACAGACGTTGCCTTTTATATAAGTAAAGAAAAGAAGAAGAAGAAGAGAAGAGAAGAAGAGAAGAGATAGGGCGCACTATATATTTTCGGAACTTCGCTAAACAATAACGAAAAAGTAATTAAGTAATTTGGAATTATAACACATAGGGTCGAGTGCACGAAAGGGCAAACAATCAAAATCATCGTCAACTTCAACACGTCACTTTATATGGACAACATGGAAGGAACTCTATGCGGTTCACTAAAAGTGACGTGTTTGAACATTATTTAACTCATCCCTCTCTTTTGAATAATTAAATTCAAAAGTGGTTCTGTTTAGTGATGGAAATCTAATCAATGTTAACTGTGCCGACAGATGGCGTCACAATCAACGTCAGCGTATGATTAAACATGTCACTTTGTATGGACAGTATTGAAGGAACTCCATTCGGTTCGCTAAAAGTGACGTGTTTGAACATTGATTAACTCAGCCGTACTTCGTATCAAATAACCGACTCGGGAACAAAATTTCTCGCACTGATTACCATGACTTAAAATTGTTCCTTGCGAAAAAGGTTTTGCCATTAAACTATTACGTAAAAAAAACATTAAAATTATATGCGAGATAAAAAAAACAGAAAAACAAATTGAATTCTCAGGATTCGAACTTGAACCCTCCCTCGAACAAAACATATTTGAACCAGTCGGTTATACGCGCTATGCCAACTGGCTCCTCGCTTTTGTCGCGAAAATTGTTAATCCTTTCTATTTTAGAGATATTTGGAAGGCGGGCAAAGTGACGCCGCACGTAGCGCCGCCATGCGCCACAAAATTGGTATTAATTTTGTTTGAGAGTAATTTCATTCTCAGCCCTTGGGATATTTAGCGTGATGGTATGTACATTAAAGCGTTCTCCGCGATGTTATCTTGAAATTGGTTTAAATCGCATCTTGATCTGTTTTGTGGTTACGGAGATTATCTCGCGCATGTGGACAGACGTTGCCTTTTATATAAGTAGAGATAGCCACCAAAGTTCAACGAAGCTCTAAATGGGAATTATTGGATGATTCTCATTAAATCATGCTATTTCATCTCGAACGATCTTGATTAAATTTGGTAGATGGATACATTGTCATGGACCAGTTTGACCCTATTTTGGATCAGCCATGTGGGCTACTTTTTATCCATGAAATAATTTAGCCGACACTAACCCGGGCGGAGCCGGGTACCGCAGCTAGTATATGAATAAAAGTGTCTCTTGTTTGTTTCTTATTTAAGCCTCCCAATAAAGGATGCGAGTCATAAATATTTCAAGAACTCGCCTATTACACCGAATTAATCAAAGTTGCCCTATTTCTGAGTGGTCATAAATATGAGACAGCTCGTCTACAGCTGGTTTACAGATTTACAGTAACATTAGCTAGCGTTGTTTTTCAATTAGTTCATTGTCTCCTTATTAGCGGACGGCCTCGTCCTTTTCGTATTGTCTCGTTTTACGACCGCAAAAATAATTTATGAGCCGTAAAAAATCCTTTCTGCATAATTTCCAGTTTCGCCTTCAACCATCTTTCTTCTTTATTTTCAAGACTTGTATTATTTTTTGGGCGACCACCGAGCCGATATTACGTATTCGCCGGTTGGGCGTCCCCAACCCTATTATAAAGCAATAAAATTTCTATCAAATTATATTTGCTTTTCGAGAAAAACGTTTGGGAAATTATTTTTCGCACGCATTACTGAGCGAAAGATTAATGGGCTGTTAAGCTTAAGGACTCGATAAATTTAGGTCAAAGTAGGGTTGGAGTAAATTTTACACACCATCCGTTAAGTTCAGGTAAAATATCAGATTCATATTGATCGGTTCATGTGACTTTTTTGAATTTTCGATATTACTTGAAATGATACATTTTTCAAGCAAAAGCAATTGTATTAAATTAGGTTGATATTTTTTGTGTGGTTCTTCATACTATCTACGTAACCAAAACTTTATTAGTTATTTGGTTCCTAGGATAAATATTAATCCATATTTCAGTAATAGTAACTTGGCTAAACCAACCTACTGTAGATAGCTCCTAAAGTGCTGTAACGTTAGGATAGGTTACTTACGTAATAATTTTAAAACACCGGTGTACGATAAAGCCTTGAGTATGTTTGTGTTGAGTATACTATTCTCCATCTCCGCTTACCCTTACCGGGAAGCTTCGATTAGGTATAACCGTATAATTACGTCGAATAACTTAGTTTTAGTTTTAGTTATATATACTCAAGACATCACATACTTCAACCGCGAGACTTAAACTTACCCAGTCTTGGCGAAGTTTCCCCAGTACAGCATAACCGTTTCAGACAGCGCCATCTCTGACTTGGTGTAGTTCCTCGGAAAATGCATGAGTCCTCCAACTAGCGGCGCGCCGAAAACGTACGGCAGATCCTCCCCGTGGATGCAACCTTGTCTCTGCAGCAAGCAATAAAACATTATTGCATATTGGAAGGGTTCGAGTCAATTGGTTTTATGACGTCTCGAGCGTATCCTTTTATAAAATGCGAGAAAGCGAATGCATTTTTCCTTGTTATTTACGAGGAATAACAAATTTGTTTCTACCAGAAATCTTTGCGACCGTAAGAGTAGTTGATATTACATTTGTATCTGTCGAGAAAATATCTTTAATATATCCTTTTTACCAAAACCACTCTAAAAGCTGTCCGCCTTTGGGTTGCAAATTCTGAAAAGCGATGTATAACATTCTTTAAAAACCCAGTAGTAGTGTATCTGTTAAATTTTGACTCCACATGACGCCGGAGTTGACAATTTATTTATTCATATATATACGAGTATTTGTAAGTATATAGGTAGTTAAAATTTATCATCATTTATAAACATCGCTCGACAATACAATAAGTAATTAGCTCGTTAATCTTCATTAATGTTGAAGGATAATTGTAATATCCGTAATATTCAGGAAACTTATAATCTATATAGGGTCGGTAAAATATGGAATGCACTCCTTGACGAGGTGTTTCCCGCGAAGTACAAACCGGGGTCCTGGAGACATAATTTTAAGAAGCACCTAGCTACATGATATTTTTCGCAACCTCTTTAAAAGTTCTAAAGCCCATGGGCGTCGTTGGGCACCTATTAGCTGAGGGCCTGTCGTACGCCATATGTTCTAAATAAAAATAAAATAATAGTACATATGTCCTTGATTTGAATTATTATAATCATTACCTACCTATTAAACTACATTACCTCACCCATTCTAATCCAATTTCATCTGGATCCTACCTAGCTGAATCTAATAAATAAAAATGTACCGTTCTATTAATAGTTTTCTTGGACAATAAAGAGTTTATGATTATTACATTTTTCTTTCACACAATCGTGACGATATTCGAGAAACACCTTTCAAAATAATTCAAATCTCAATAACCAACTGCAAGTAGAATCGTGAAGCGTCATTCGCCGAAAAAGAGCTCAGCAATTTTTCAAAAGGGAAAACAAGATTTTTAATTAAAAACGAATGCGCGCTGTATCTTGTTTATTCAGCTCGACTCGTCCGGTTGTGCCACCGAATCCGTTGCCGAGTTTTCGGTTTACATTCAGAGGTGATTTTTCTTGTTTCATTTTCAATTACTGAGGGTAAATTTTTCTTAAACGACTCTTGGTTATTGTTATATTTATAATTAAATAAATAATCACAGAAAAACATGATGTTTACTTTTAAGCCTAAATGCATTTTTTCTGTGCTTATAAAATATATTTTTTTATCAGTTAAATGAGGTTTATAATTTTGTTTTAAGTGTTAAATTAATTGAAATGTTTTTGTCTCTCTTATTTACCTTGCCGGTTCAATAAATGTTCAATTTATGAATTCAACAAGAAGGTCAGTTACTTTGAAAAATAATGGATTTGATGTTTGCAGCCAACTACACTAAATTTGTAATATAAACACCACCAAATATAGCAATCATAAAACATATGCAATACGAAATGCTATATTATATATTGTAAGTTTATTAATGTATACTATTTTGAGTCATAAGGAAATAAATTATATGCATAATAATATAAATGTAAATAACTAATAATGCAAACTAAAATCTAACATTAAAATGAATTAAAAAGAAACACACTAAAATGTAATATCTAAAATCTAAAAATATTTTATTTTAGTTCGTACAAATACACTCCAATTACACCAACATATAGTTAGCAAATAAATCGACGGGTTGCGAGGGGGGAGGAGGCGCGGGTGGGATCTCGCATTGGAGCGTGGCTCATGCATCGATACGAACTCGGCGCTAATGACTTGGCGAAAGTTGTGCTTCCGGGAGACAAATTATTAGAAGCGCCTCGGAGAAGGCGCTCCGAAACGGCTCCAGTTTGTCGGAGTGCGTCAAGCCACTTTGGCGCTATAACAGTTTACTCGTAGTTGGACGATCCGCGCCCGTTTTGGCGATATATTGCTTTAGGTGTGTGGTCATACATTGTTCCAGATAACTTGGTCGATGTTAACCAGCCAAGTAGTGCTACCCAACAGCGTGTTCTTAGCTCAGGTAATGGAAGAGATAAAAAATGGTTAACGGTACAAACATTGTTAATTGCTGCAAGCGTAAACAGCATTGCAATTTTACGGCGAAATCTTCGTCCGCAAAAAATTAACTGTCTTTGAAAATTGGCATAATCCAAGTGTGTGTGTCCACCGTACGAAGGACTAAGGATCTGATGACTTTTATAGTATTCTTCGCCCATTCTGGGTTCTATTTTTAAAACCCAAAAGAACTTTAAAAAATATATGGCTTATACCTATAATTAACATCACTGACCAAATCCATCGTGCTTTGCCTAGATTGAACTAGATCCACAGATGGTATTGAGTTGCCATATCAGAGTAAACCTTTTTTTTATAATTCTGAGTCGATAAAGTACAAAAGTGAAGATTTGATGTCAATAAAGTGAAAGGGGAAAACTTTTTTTTTATGGCTGGACATGGATGGCTAAAACCACACCTACTGACACTAGCCCAACAAACCTAATAGGAATTAGGTGCTATGCCAGGAGCTTCCTTGTATTGCATAGCTGCATTGAACTGCATGGAAAACTCGGATGAATTGCATTGTTTTAGATGTTATCCACTTTTAGGGTTCCGTACCCAAAGGGTGAAAACGAAACCCTATTACTAAGCCTCCGCTGTCCGTCCGTCCGTCCGTCCGTCCGTCCGTCCGTCCGTCCGCCGTCTGTCACAGGGCTGTATCTCATGAACCGTAATAGGTAGGCAGCTGAAATGTTCACAGATTGTGCCCCGGCTGCACGAAGAGGCGGCCGAGTTAATCAATGTTCAAACACGTCACTTTTAGTGATCCGCATAGAGTTCCTTCCATACTGTCCACACAAAGTAACGTGTTTGATCATACTTTGACGTTGATTTTGATTTTTTGTTCTTTCGTGCACTCGGCCCTAAGTATTTATTTTGCCGCTATAATAACAAATAGGTAAATTTAAAAAATAATAAAAATTAAAGGGGGGGCCCCATACAAAAATCTTGATTTTTTTTAAATATTGTACGATGGTATGCAACCCTTCGTGTGCGAGTCCAACACGCACTTAGGCGGTTTTTTCGTTTTGCGGTTACGTAACTAGAAATGTTAGCTACCCGTTAAGGGCTTTGATAGATACACGTTAGTGGCGGTAGTATGTTATTTTTTATATCTGTGTAGGTCTACGAACGATTATATTGATTTTCTTTCTTATCTCATCCCTTTTGCCCAGCTCGAGGAAAACTTTTTTGAGACTTTTCTTCCTCCAGAAAGATGACAATCGTCGAAGTAAATTGGAAGCTCTCTTAACGCGATCCACAATATGTTGCGCAGGTTGTTTGAAAAATACAACTTAGATATATTTCCTAGCAGGCACCGCTTTGATCCTTTTGTTTGGTCTTTCCGTTGTCCCTTTCCTTTTAATAAGAATGTGGAGCTCGACAAAGAAACTTCAGATTTAATATAAAAAAAACGATACAGGGTTCGTTAACCGATATTTTCCTAAAACATAATAAGTATTGAAGGTGCGTATATGAACATATAAAACAATCGGTGTAAAAATGTACCAGGTAAATCAAATGTCAGCATTTGTGGTATGGAACCTGTCATGGATTGCTAATACCATAAAACTACCGTTATAATATTAGCCCAATAGACCATATTCCCGAAGCAATAAGGTGCCATGCCAGAACCTTCCCTTTATGAGCACGGCTACATTGAAATGGATGTAAAACACACACAACTTTTTATTGCGGCTTCAACCATAGTTTCATCCAATGCGGTGGTATCAACCTGGGCGGGCTTAACCCTACCACCTAGTAGGGGAAGGTGACCTACAATTTTACATGTGTTCCGAATCAAGAAACAGGGCGCATTCGTAACGGAATCCCCTTTCCAACTCAGAAAGAGAAAGAAAGAGGTGTATGACCGGAGCGAGGATTTGAACTCAAACCTCTAGCATGAAAGGAAAGTCCTCTATCCCCTAGACCACGATCTGTACTATTATATTTATAATAACTGTCGTGCAAATTAAACTTCAATTCGAAAACCGCTGTAAATAAAATCACCGTTAAACCTTTTTTTATGTCAGCAGCGACTGTAGCGCGGAGGGCAGACGAGCGCCCGAGTTGACGAGGGCTGTGATGCGGAAGCGTTGAGCAGGGCGGCGCCCAAAGCGGCGATGGCTGCGCGGCAGTATGAAGGGGTGAGAGTATTCGAGGCTGTGAGAGTAACGCCGAAACAGCGGATGGCTCCGGGCATGGAAATTTGAGTATCGTATCTTGATTACTCTTCCAGAGAGACAGTTAATACTGTTTATTAATGTTTTTCAACTGCGCGATATGAAAGGTTGGCACGCTCTGTAGCGTTTTGTTGAATATATTTTAAAACATTACATGTCATTAAATTTATCTTTATATTGTAAGTCCACTGGGGCCAATTTAATTTTGGACATTGACCTGAGCAGGTCCTAGTAAAATGTGAGCATGGTATTCAAACGGAGAGATATGCATTAATTAAAACATATTTAGAGGTTCTGGGAGGGTGAAAATTTGGGATTCTTTTTTTGTTTATGTCACTAATAAAAATTTTACAACCAAAAAAATGCTCGAAAAAAATCGGTATTTCTGCACCATATATTAGCGTATTTTCGTATTCATTACCTAACAGCATCCAAAAGACTGGAGTGATTTTGACAATTGAGAGTTAAGCCTGAAAGTGTCATAGGTAACATAAAATATTTGAATATCTGGATATCTGTCATCGTCTAAAAAACATGAAGCGGTTTTTTAATCGGCCAAGCAGATAGCATTTTTAAAATAAAGTTTACGATTTCGAATACGAAAAGTCCAGAAACAATAACTCATTTTTGACGTAGCAATGCCTGAACCATATTTTCATGTTACCAACGGGGTTTTCGCAAAAACTCGGAAAGCTATGCTAGTTTACCCTTATGCAACCAAACCTAGTATTGAGTGCCCAAAACACAAAAATATTTGCCACCGGTATTTATATTGCAGAGAAAACCCTACCATAACTATAATCAGCTTAGACAAAACGTGATGATAACATTTTTTTGGCTAAGTTAGATAGCGTATTGTGCCCACTAGTTTTCACGAGAAACAAAAACTAGTTTTAATTTTTAATCACGTTCTCCAAACAACATATTTTATAAATACTTATAATAAAACAATTTCTTGATGCTAATATAACAATTATGTGGCAAGCATTTGGGCCAAAAAACATATGACAGCAATTAAAGCAGCGGAGCAGATTTCGAGTCTGCATTGAGACTCTTCTTGCAAATAAACTTCAAAAGCATGGGATGTAATTAATCAGAAATTGATTATTTTAATAATCCCGAAACCTCAACAACTGTGATCAAATAACATAACAAGGAGATCGTAAAATAACAAGAGCCTTCTGTAATCAACTCAACTTGTTAAAGTACGTAGCCGAAATACATGTAATACACTATCACTGCTGATATTAAAACTGTATAATGTAAGTTTACGCCACTACGAATGGATGTTGCCATAAATAATTATGTCACCAAAATAGAATTCTACTAGTATATTAAAAGGTAACGATGTAGTCCATCAATCTACTAGATACACTAATTCGGTTGCAAACCAGACACGGAACCCTTGGTAATGTGCATTTTCTTTATTAAAACGTTTTCTTAATTAAGCAAAAACACAAAATGTTCTTGCAATCATTGAAGCTATAGCTATAGCTTCATATAAATAAATATGTTCATTGTTATTTTTCTATGAAAGCACAATAATGGGCTTATATCATTTCAAAGTAGTTACGACTCAGAAATCTAATGGCAAAAAGGCAAACAACTTATTTGTAAGAGCCACCGGATTAAGCTCGCTTCATTAAGAGAAAGTGGAAAGTTTGCTTCGTATTCAAGCAATTACAAATAAAAACAAAGAATTAAAAAAAAAACTTACTTCACAGAAAAGTTTTTACAACCAGTGTTATAGCTTCCTTAGGCAGAACATCATCCTGGCAATTCAACGTAGAAACACCGCCTCTGTAATTTGACTATGTCGAATACCCAGATGGAGGAATATTTTTATTAATAGTTATTTTATATCAACACAATATTAATTAATCCTAATACTGATTATATTTCTTAGATATTAGGATATTTCCATTAATATATATCGTAAGGACCTGATTGTGTAAGAGAATTCTTTATTTTTTCTGAAATATGCATCAAGGTGAACCAAACCAACTCATGAATGATAGAAACATTTATTCGTTTAAACTTTTAAAGACTGAAAGTATTTAATAATATATTTAATACATTAACTAATATCAATATTACAGCAAACGTTGTCAGGCCCTGTAATAATTTTTTTCGTGACTTTAGGGACGCATCCGATCGAATATAGAAATTTTCGTAAGATCAACTTGCCAACCGACACGATTTTGGCCTCATTTCATCAATAAAATAGACCTACGATATGTTGACTCCATTTTATTGACAAATTGTCTTTGGCATGAAATAACACTACCTTGCTATTGATATGAAAACTAAGATGCAACATTCGAAAAACTGCGTCGCAATTCAAGCGCCATGTCGAACTGACGCAAGCTCTGTGCCGTTTTTGGCACGAAAACGTCGCACTTTGATCTTGTTTTCCACAAAATCTGTGTGAAAAATTACATTCATTAATGGCAAAATTGAAATATATTGTTAAATAATCATACGTTAAAGTGAAATAATACGTTAAAATGAACAAGTTTTATGTAATGAATGGTTTAGCTATTTTATTTATAACTACAATCCTTACAAGTTTGTAGGTTTTGTAAATATCTGCTTATACTAGAAGATATACTTGTTGTTTATAAACATAATGGGTTTTTAAACATAGATAGAATGAACATTGTCAAGTTCAAAACCACATAATTTATTCATGCTTGTAGTAATCAATGGTTTAACCACAGCGCTAACAATCGCTCTAAAACACCGAAAACCACTTCTTAGAAGATTACAGTAAAGATTCAGCAAAAAATCTGGAGTAACAGTCCCTTTCGTTAAATTTGTAGATATTTTTTTACAGATAATAAAACGGGTGTCTTAGTAAGACTTGAATTTTAAATACTTTAAAGTACTTTGAAGTATCGTTTTCAATAGCAGGGCGCGACGGTTCATTATGCACGCCGAAATAATCACGTAACTTACGAATCGCCCCCGTAAAATTTTCCGCATTTATGTAATGGGTTTTCACTATTAACAAACGTTCTTCCGAGATTTAATGTACAATTTCATAAATTTATATGTTTTAATTACAAAAACTTCAAAAATGCCTGACTCAACAATCGACAGTTGAAAATGGCACGCGATTCTAAATTCAAGTTCTTGTTGAGACAGCCTATACAAAGCCCAATATCTTTAATAATAAATTATTCTTAATATTTTTACATGTTTGACTCAACAAATAAGTTTGTTATATTTGCCTCACACACAAAGCCACCTACACCTACTCTTACACCTTTTCTTTCACGCGTACCTTAATTTACCTTAAATTGTTCGTTTATTCTTAATGCATAAATTATGAAATTTTAATCGCGTAACTTTATTTTACCTAAAACTTTATTATGATATGAAAATTGTAAGTTTAAAAGCTCTTAAGTTTCCCAAATTCATTAATGAATAAATTAGTATTTGGAAATATTCCATAGCGCTCATTCAGTACCAATACAAAACACATTAAAACATTCCAAGCTCAAACTCCACTAATGAGATTCCCCAACGTAAATAGTAGGCGGTGCAGTGTTCTGAGAAAGCCGCGACCGCCGCGCCGTGGAAACTTCACCCGCTCCAGTTTCTGCGGTCGGATTCAGAGCTAAGAGAAATCGACGCCTTAACGAGCACAGGCGAATAATTCAAGTGATCTCTGCCCTTGAGGCATTATTTTAGCAGGGGGGGTGCAGCGCCGCCCACCGTCGACCTGCTTTCTGGCAAGCTGCGAGCTCTGCCTCCGAAAATTACCAGTAGGCGTAGCCATTAATTCGGAACAACTTCTGGGATACAGTCAGCGCTAATATTGCACGAACATAATCATAAAAGTAATTCCCATATAATAGATCTTTTCAAAGGCGTTCACGATTTGTTTCTACGTGTTAACTGGTTGTGCGTGCACCTTTGTGTTATGGTATTAATAAAATAATAACAAATAATGAAAAAAGCTCTTATAGTAGAGAATTTATGGTTTTGAAAAAGCGTCTGAGACTCAAAATATCAGGATCTTCAAGAGAGTTATAGGAACATATTACTTACTTCCGCTCATAGTAACTTGGTTCATATGACTCTAACATTGCACGAACATAATCTTAAAAGTGATTCCCAAGTCAATATTTTCAAAGGGTTTTACGATTTTTTCCTACGAGTTAACTGGTTGCGCGTGCAAAGTCTGTGCTAGAATATACATAAATACACGGAATAAATAAAAATACTAAAATACTGAAGATAGATCTGTTTGTAGCCAATATATGGTTTTGAATAAGCGTTTGAGACTTAAGGCGCTAGGACTAGCCAACTACTCGCGCCATACAAATGCACTTTTTAACAAATGTAATAATATGTAGTGAAACGCTTCAGCAAATCCAAATAGAACTCCAGACTGATAATGGATTGTTAATATTTTTTTATTCCATCATTTATTTAAATAATAATAAAAATAAAAAAGTTGATTTTTCTCATTAGAAATCTGAAAGTAATTCGATTTCTAGATATAAGCAAAAACAGCATATATGCATAAACAAAAAATTCCATTTGCTTTTAGATTTCTACATTTAGTCAAAAAAGTTCGGAAATGGACACCGTTTCCGCAATGTATTTTGTATAGAAAAAGGAAACATTCATTAACGAAAATAATTCGATTCCTAGACAAGGAATCATATATTGTAAGGATGACACTTATAATCGTCAGACTTAGTTAGTTAACTTGGGGTGCCTCGTCTAACTTTGCGATTTGGCTAGTACCAGGCCCTTAAGATATCAGGGTTTTCAAAAGAATTAGGAACAGATTACCTACTTCCTCCTATAGTAATTTGATTCAAATTACTCTAACATTGCACGAACACAATCATAACAGTATCATTATTTTCAAAGGGTTTAACGATTTGTTTCTACGAGTTAACTGGTTGTACGTAAAATATAAAAAATAATGAAGAAAGATTTGTTTATAGCCAATTTATGGTTTTCAATAAGCGTTTGAGACTCAAAATATCAGGGTCTTCAAAACAGTTACGGAACGGATTACCTTCTTCCTCCTATAGTAAGATGGTGACTATCCCAGGGTTGACTTTCTCGTATGAAGGACTGAAAACCTATCGATTAGGTAAAGGTAGTGATTAGGGGAAAAAACCTCATAGAGAATAAGACGGGAACATAACGTGCCATGACAAGGTGAAAATGCTGGCAGGTAAGCCATGGGAGAAAATAGGCCTCGTAATCTACCTATATGGGGCCGTCCTTGGTGCTTTGGTAAATACAAACGGTCGATTTGTATCCGTTTTTGAGAAGCAAGCAGCAGTGCTTGATTGCTGATTACATAATAAACTTTGAACTCTAAGCATATTATTTTTATTATAAACAAACTAAATATATGGATAAGTTAACCATTTCAACCAAAAATATGTATTTCGCCAAAAAATATCAAAGTAAAAAAATACACTTCACACATTTTCACTAGTGTTACAATGGAGGCCCAGATTTTAAATTATTTGGTAATCACACAAATTGCCAGGACTGGTAACTGAATATCCTTTTGTAGCAAATAAATGCTGCAATGGCTTTTATATTAGAGTCTGCCTGAACATTTTATTATTTTTCTCCCTATTGTTTCGATATTTGATTCAATGGTATATGAACTTAAATTCACACACTTAAGCAAAAACGACGCATTAGTGGATATTTTTTGTAGTAATTTACACTACTAATTCATTGCGGTTTTTCTAAAACTTAAAGTTTTCCTAAAAAAACCTAACAAAAGTTTTTTTATGGTATGAAATAGATTTCCTACAAAATATTATCTTCCACAGTTTAATACAAGAAAGGAGGAGCACTAGGAAATAAATTATATTCTGGAGGTGAACTTTAAAAATAAATTTAAATAAATGTTTTTAGGGAAATATTTTTATTTTTTTATTTTACTTCATTAATTGACGGCGGGCAATTCGATAAACTATTTGATGTCGTTCGATACTTTAAGAAATCGGATCAGTCTTCCCGTGATCATACGCAGTGCAACCATTGAAAAACTAAAACATGGTGAGTACCGAAATCAATTTAGCAAACATTTTTTCCAAGATATCTGAGGCCGCAAATCAGATAGATTGCACCGCTCTTTTGACATATTCCACGATGTTTGAAATAAACTATAAGAACAAGTGTGTTATTAGCTGTTGTCAAATTCTAAAACTGAAACTGAAACTATTATTAAAAGTCAAACACCATTATTACTCCAGAAATATAACCACATTATTTATGCATCGAAGTATCAATCTAGGTTATCGCCTTGATACTTCTATTTTAATTACTTCCAATACCCACTGGCCGTAACGTTAATATCCTAACCTCTAATTAACCGATCAATTTAACTTTAAAGTCGTTAGGTTGCAGCGATTTTAAATTGTTGGAGTTGGTGCGATAAACATTGACAGAAAGATTATCCACGAAAGATTAACCAAAGATGGTTTTTGAATAAAATTCGCGAGGTCAGTGAAACAGATAGTCAATAAGACAGTCAATAAGACAGAAAATATAGTATAAGAGACTGTGAGACAAGGACATATTGATTAAAGAAAGAGCCCTGTATAAAGGTATACTTTATGAAAATACTGCAAAGCAGGACCCGAAACAGCAAATATAATATTTGCGGGTATTGCGTCTTCCAATTTCGCCACCTCATTTTTACCTATAATTTGGACATTTAAAGAAAGATTGAACATTTAAACATATTGATGTCGTCACCAAAATCGTATTGGGCATCAGACCTCAGCCAGTTCTAGGTTGACTTAAGTACATAAATAAACTAAACTAAGTACTAAGCAAAGTGGGTACGTCGCTTTTTCCAAGGTATGTGACTTTTTCTTTCATGTATTCTTTAAACCTTAATTTAATTAATGTGGTTTCAAATCACATTCCTTGGAAAAAGCAACGTACTTGCTTAGTACGAAAAAGAATATATGCTTAAAAAATGGTGTCAATTACCTGTGGATAATCTCCATACTTGGTCTGGTAGTCGAAGACGTAAAGGTAGGAGTTACGGCGCAGAGCCGAATGTAAATCCGCGGTGAGGACGGTGGGAGCCACCACTTGCGCGTCGCTCAGAGCTTCTAGAGTCTCGTCTCTGTGAACAAAAACATATTTTTTTCATGAGACCTGACATGGACGGCTAATACCACACAACTACCGATATGATATTAGCCCAATACACCACATTCCCTAAGGAATTAAATGCCATGCCAGGACCTTCCCTTTATAAGCACGGCTACATTGAACTGGATAGAAAACACGGACAATTTTTCATTGCCGCTTCGACCATCTTTTCATCCAATACGATGGTACCAACCCGGACGGGCTTAAACCCTACTACCTAGTAGGGGAAGGGATCTACATTTTTACATGGATTCCGAACCTTGGAGCAGCTCGCATTCTTGATGAAATGCACTTATCGAACTCAGAAAGAGAAAGACAGTGGTGCATATCGGAATTGAACCCAGGCCTCTGGTACGCTAGGCCAGTCCCCGCGCCACTAGGCTACGAACCGCTCAAAAATTAATAAAGTCGAAAAAAAATAATCCATTGCGTGGGATAGGGTAGAAATATAAATTGCATATTGACTACATATTTAGTATGGAATTAAAATTATTACAAAAAAACACCTACCACCTACGTTATTTTTTCATTGACGATGTTCTAGTTCTCACTAGAAAAAAGTGTACTTTAACAGATTTTTTGACAACTCATAATAGAATCAGCAGTATTAATCAATACAAAATTACTGCCATTGCTTTTCCCCGCTGGCCACTTAATCGTTTGGCTGCGTACTATACAGATACATACAAGCATTCCTCGGTGTTTTACATAAAAAATAGAGGACGCATTGAAGTCGTACTTTTTAAAATATAAGTCTGATTAAGTAATTTTTTTTTGTACATAACACTTGTACTAAATAAAAATAATAATAATAATAAAGCCGTTTATTTTATTAGCACACATGGTATCACATTGTGATGGTTTCTAGAGTGTTAGTGTAAAGCAAAAAAAGCTGTGAATAGATATTTCCTCTTAATCTTAAAAGTTAAGTCCTAAATATTAGTAAAGTCTACATCATTTTTCAAATTACTGTGCTCCCCACTGCAGGGTGAAGGCCTCCCCCATTCCTTCCCATTGTTTTCTCTCTTTTGCCTTTCTTGTCCATATTCTGCCAGCAATTTTAACTATGTCGTCGTCCCATCTCTTCTTCTGTCGTCCTACGCTCCTTTTTCCATATCGTGGGTACCATTCTGTGGTCCTTTTTGTCTATCTTTCATCATTAGTCCTAATTAAGTGTCCGGCCCATTTCCACTTAAGCTTTTTTGAGTGAACAATACTATCTTCTATTTTTGTCTTTTCTCTTACAATCGTATTCCTTATTTTGTCACGCCTTGTTATGCCTAGGAGACTATGTTCAATGGATCTTTGACACACCCTTAATTTTTGTACGTGAGTTTGCTTGCTGGACCAAGTCTGACATCCGTACGTGAGTATTGGTAGCAAACTTGAGTCGACAATTTTACTTTTAACACCTATTGGTAGGTTGCCTTTCATCACGTCTTTTAGGCTCCAGTACCTATTCCACGTATGTTTAATACGTCTATCGATTTCTTGGGACACTTGTACTTAGCAATACTAATATTATAAATGCGAAAGTAACTATGTATATTTGTTACGTTTACCACTTAACCAATTTAGATAAAATTTGGTATAGAGAGACCTTAGGAAAGGACTTAGGCTATTTTTGTGGTAAAAATTAAACTCAAAGGGGGTGCAAAGCGGGATAAAAGTATGTATTCAGTCCGACATCAGTCCGAAATGTCATTGACCCGAGCGGAGCCGTGCCTCAGCTAGTTTTAAAATAAGTATTGTATGTTTCATATGAATAACGCAAACATTTAATATGACACCGTTTATTAGAACAATTAATATAAGTACATGTACTGGGTCGTAATGATCGCCCATGCTCGCTCAACCCTTAACTGCTGAAACAAACCCCTAACTCAGCGTTAACGATTTATCCGGACCTCGAGCTTTGTAAAAAATGTGACGCATTAATACCGGTCTCTGTAACTTATTATTTGAGTTATGTGCCTCGGGTAGCGCCGAAGCAGTCCCGAATTTACTTCGCCTGTATGTTTTTTATTCTGCCGACCTTAAAGTTTGCTCGATATCAGGCCCTTGGGAGGAAAATATAAGCAGGCTGAAACCAATATTTATTCAAGGAATTAAAAAATAATGAATCAAAGAACTCATATATAATAAGTAGTTAGCCTATGGAACGCTTTACAATTTTTAATATTCGATTTACATATGAGACGATCTTTTCAATCTTCTATTACTTTTATCAAAGTTTGAATGCAAGGAATTATTGGCTACTTAAATAAGCGTTTGAATTGGAGTCATTAAACTATTTTTCTATAGGCATTTCATTTTAATAAAACATATTGCCGTCATCACTAAAATCGTATATGGCAACAGACGCTAGAGCCAGTCCTATATTGACTTAAGTAAATATACTTTTTCGTGCTAAGCAGGCACGTCGCTTATTCCAAGGAATGTGATATGTATGTATATATAATTGACCGTGAAGCAAAGGCACAATAATCAAAGGAAGAGCTGAGTAAAAAGAATATTAATAAACAAAGAATATTCCTTGGAATAAGCGCCGTGCCTGCTGAGCATGAAAAAGTATATTTACTTACATCATATCTTTAATAAATAGTATTAATTTTTGAAATGAACTTTGTGATCATTACTGTAATATATAACCACTCACAATTCTAAAATTTTTAACATCCCAATCCCTGTTTACTCAATCTCTTCCTATTCCTTCGAGAAAGCTGAGTGATTATGTGTATGTATGTATACACACGCATTTATGTTCTTAAATTTTAAAAAATACAAACTAGTGCTAAAGCGATGCGCCGCGAAAAAGTAAACTATTTTAAATGTAAACCTTAATTTATCTGCGGGGCTAAATTAATTCGACGTACAAGTACCACCCGTACAGGAAAACAATTCGGCGTGTTTATCATTACTGCAAACGTTTTCATGAATAACAAATGGCGCTTTATTTGAAATCGGCTGAAATATAATTGCGTTTGAATTTTGAAGGAGCGCGGCGTAACACACAGCAGCATAACTAACATTTTCGTTTAATCAAATCTAAGCTGACAACAATGTTTCAATAATTTATCCCTAAGCTCGACCGTTAAAGCCACAGATTAGTTTCAATTTGCGTTTTGTTTGCATCACACTGAAATACTACCAAACATGAAATCACGTGGAGTTGGCTTTGGTTGCGAAATTTATTTCTTCGATTTTTTTTATTAATTATATAGTTTGATAATGTGCATTTAATCAAATTTGGAACATTAGAAAAATAAAAAATCTAATTCAAAATTCAGCATTAAAAAAAAATATCAGCAGCATTTGTCATTCATTCATTACCTACAATCAATAAATTAACAAGTTTGAATTATATACTTTTATATGTACCTATATATCCACACTTTACAGCAGCTGCAGTGCAAACTTTTAAAGCACACTTCTTATTTTTTAAGTATTTTGTTTTAAATTGTAGCTTAAACTAATTTTAACGCTTAAGTTATAAAATATTATGTTATGTTGGAACTGAAAACGTAGTACCGGAAAAGGGTACAATTACAACCGATAAATTATGCTCTTAATATTGCCATATATTTTTGTATTTTAACGATTTGGGCATCTGGATTGTTGTTAAAAAAAAGACAATTCCAAGCGTCAGAATATGTAAATGATTCACGCTAAGTAGGTAATCGGGCTGAATGTGAAAACCGTGTAGGCAGGAGTGCCTCATATTGATAAGTAGGTCAAGGAACAGCCCGTAGGTAAGCTGTGCCCAGGTCATGGGTTCTGCCCCACGTACTCCTTGGAAAACTTGGCTCAATAAACAATAAGTTGAACATTTTTAACTCTTGCGGCAAAATATTCTTATAAACGTTAAGAAAATCCAGTTTACCGTCTACGTTAGGGTTGAGTTTACACACTTCGCGCAGTTTCTTGGTAGTCTGAAGGATTAATTGACACTTAAGAGAGTTTTAATGAGATTGTTTACTCTTAGTAATTCATAATAAGTTCTACTAAAACTCTTTCTAACTAACCAAGTGGATACAATTAAGATACCTTAAAATTACTTAAAACGATCATACGATTTTAAAAATAGTTGAGTACATAAGCGAGATTTTTCCAACGGATTTACATATTTTATAACAAATTATCTTGCTGGAAGCTCAATCAATCAGGTTTTTACATGACTAAGAGGCGATTTTTCAATAGCCTGATTATCCGTCAGATAACTATTCAACGAATTTATTTACGCCCCCCGCCCGTTATAATTAGACCATATATTGACAAAATTGCCCAAATTTTTGCAATATAAAAAATAATCGAATTAATGTTTTTTAAGAGATGGAGTTGAAATTTATTTGTTTTGTATTATCAAGCTGAGAGTAAAATTCTTGTTAAAATTGCATGAAAGATTTTCCATGTAAAGTTTTTTTCCAAGGATTTCCTTGGAATAAAACAAAAAAGTGATCTGCTTCAGGCAATGCTTCTATCGACATTCTTTTTCAGTTCTACAATCGGCAAAGTCCACGGCAAATAGCAGTTCGATAAACTGGAGTGTAGATCGACGCCGGGCTCCGCCCGCGCAACGACGAAACAACTTCAGACTTTCAGCTCTGAACAAAAACTCCAGAGGCAATTTCAGCGCACCGCTGCCGCTGCCATCCCGCCGCTGCCCGCGTGGAGTTGTTATCTGCCTAGAGAGTTGGTCTCAGGCTCCTACTGACGTACGCTCGTGGTCGGAAGTCCGTTACTTCACTGAGATTCGTTTAAATGTATTTCCAGTTTTTGCTATGGCCAAATAATACATTATATTTCAACCAAACTCCTTTTAAGTTTTGTGTTCAGAAATCCATTTATGGAAATAAAAAGTTACTTAATTAAATTAATGTCGATATAACGCCACATCCATAGCTCTCTTTCTTAATAAATAAATCATTTTTTTCATCTGCATGTAATTCACCGTTTATACCTTCACGCCGCTTTCCCGAAGGGGTCGGCAGGTATGTTAGATCGCCATACGTTACGGTACCTCTTTCGCTTCATCTACATACATACATTGTTTCATACATGCTCAATGATTACGGGTGCTACGTACCAGACCTTTACGAAGAATTACATCGATTTCATTGCGGTATGTCCTTCTAGGCCGACACCGTTTATGGGCTGATTTTTTTTCTCATCGGAGGCCTATAGGTATACTCGTACGGAATCATTAGTGTTACTACATCTTCAGCCACAGTTTTCTGAAAAAAAAAAAAACTTAGGAGAAACTCAAAATTGCTGCGTCTTGCATTAGATTTTATATTTTAATTCTATACTGTCATCAAGCGTGAAATTTCAAAATGGCTACCTAATTAGTTCGTATATAAACACGGGCCGGTACCACTGTTGCGGTAGGCAAATTTAAATTCCGTATTCTTATTAATTTCTTGACAGATAACCACATAATTGAATTAATCTTATTATACTTCATTTATATTTAATTAATAAATTAAAATAAAATGTTAGTCTTACGGTCATTTCATTCAATGTAATACAATTTTAAGAAAAATATTGCTAATTCCAGAAACATAAAATTTTCATATACTTGTCGTCCAAAAATGTTCAATAGAAGTCACAATATAACAAATTATGTCCAGTGGCGCGATGGCTACCACCTGATGTTCTCCGAACCAGTTCTCTGCCACTTGAGTGGGTATGAATGGGAACGAACTCAGATTACAACTGTACGCACCCAAAGTCTCAGTTTTTTATTAAAAAAAAAACGACTAAGCAGACAAGTACGATCACTTTTATCGTTTTCATATCAGCATTCATAAAAATGTCGCCCTTGCCTTATAAAAATAACTTCAGGTGTTAAATAATCATGTGGTCTTTTGAAGTAACGATGGAGACTTATGGAGACCAAAAGTTCACAGAGTTTTCACTTGAATAACTCTGTTTTTAAATTAAATTATTATTTTAATTGTATATGCAGATTTTTGTTGAATAAAAAGACTGTAGCAAAAATGAATGATATAATCATGATCGTATTTTTAAGTATTAAAAATTAAACAATGTCATGAAAATTTAATGCAATTCAATTACTTTGAAATTATGCACAAATTACGTATAAAATATTTCCATGGTCAATACGCGCAATTAAGAATTACTTCAAGCAAAAAATAGTTCGGCAATTCAACAATTAAAAAAATCCTAAATAAAGACACCTCTATTAAAACATGACAGTTGTCAAAACCTTCGACGAGGTGGTATTGAGATTTACTATAAATAGGAACAGAAAACCAGGTCCCATGCAACGGACGAAACCGGCACACGATCGCATATACACGCCAAACTTATATGCTTATATTAAGTATTCACAAATGAACCTTTAAAAACACCCTGAAACGTTTTTTTAATTACTTATTTCGGATGTACTAAACTATCGAATATAAGAAAGCAAATTGTTTAACCAAATCCTTTACATCTTCAAATCCCGTATAAGACACGACTGTTGCGAAGAGAGCCGACCACGTGATTGCGCCACGGAGGATGGTACCTCGTTGACGTAGCCATGCACGAAAGGGGTTACCGTTGTAAATTAACTCTCTGGGTGAACATGCAGGTGAGTGATTAAATATGACGTTTAGTTGCATTTCGTACTATGCTAACCGGTAAAATTTAGTTAATTTGAGCGAATAACATTTTTTTTGATTTAAGCATGCACGGAACGCAACTAAAGGTTAGGTTTTGGTTAGGTTAGGTAAGGTTAGGCCTAGTTCGGCCCCCGATCGGCTCATCTCCGGTCTTGTCTGCTCTAACCACCGGCATCGAACAACCCACCTGCGCTATTTCGTTTATGTATAGCGTCCTTTCTGACTTGTTAGCGTTCTACTCGGCTTATCAATGTCGGAGCGTGATGTTTTATTACCTGCCTTTCTGAAGAATTGGGCTGTCAAATGCAAAACATTTTTGTTTTAAATCTGACTGGTAGTTCCAGAGATTAGCGCGTTCAAACAAAATACAAAAAAAACAAACCCTTCAACTTTATTATATTAAGGGTAGAAATAGATTAATATGGCAGGGAAGCGACTTACCTAATCCTATTTTAAAATTGTTTCTTAGCCTTTTCTGCAACCTTGCGGTTGCCTGCAAGCGGATTCATAGCACCACACATTACTGACTGTGCAGTCCCGGCTTTTTACAACTTTTCTTTTTCGTTCCACATCCGCATCCCGTTTTCCTTAAGAGAGCGTTATCTTCACTGCTTTTCGCAGAAACTCACCGGAGGCAAATATATTTGGACTTCAAAATTACGTCTTAGTCGCTTTAAAATAAGGGGCAAAACCTTTTACGCGCTTCCTAGGAGGTTAGTCGACTTCGGACCAAAATCGTGTTTCATTATACGGGAAAATGAGCGATATGCGGAGCAGGACGAAAGAAAAGCACATTAAATATACAGAATCTCGTTTCTACTTTCTATTCTTTCTATAATGGCTAGAGCCGTAAGCCGGAGAAGCCCATCAGCTAGCGTGTAGAGACGCCTGGCTTGAGAACCTGAATATTATAGCCTGAAAATATATGCTCTTGTGATCACATGTAACGAGGACTCAGCTACGTATTAAAGTATTGTTTTATTTAACAATTCATTACTTGCGCCTTTAACATATGAACTTACCGCAACTATGGAGGACAAGATAATTCGTTTGGAAATAAAATATTGTTTACTAGTATGACGATTGCGCCCGGATTTTTTTTTTTTTCAGAAAAAAATCCGGGTTAACCAAAATATAGAACGAGAAGATGACTACTATTATATCGTCGTTATAAAGTACTGGTACCCATAATTACGAAGAAAATCCCAGCGATAGACCAGACACCGAACAGCACTCTGCAAAGTTTTTTCACGTCCCCTTTTATTTTAAACGGATGTCCATAATCGCGGTCTCAAGACACTCGGCTAAGTCGCCAGTCATAATGACTTCCGACGGTGGAGGCCGCGGGGAGTTCACGTGGATTATTCTCAGCTGAAAGAATTTCATGTGCTCCTAACTTCATCTCGTAATCGTGAAGCTTCCCGATTCCCGGGAGAGTTCTGCCGAAATGATGAAGGCTTATAATCGTTATTTTCCTCATAGTATTATGATCTCTTTGTTCGGTCTGTTTGTTACGACATTACAGTTTCTCCATTAAAAGTTTTGCAGCAGGAAGCATTGTAATCAGATTTTGAATGTGCGAAAAAAATGGTGTGGATATTAGTAGCAGCAGGATTCAAACCTGCGACCTTCGGATTATAAATGGTTAAAACCACATCCGTTTGTGGAATATGTTATCAGGTTGTATGTTCATTACGGGCGGACGGACTGTGGAGAATTGAAACTTAGGTTTACAGAGCATGTAGTTCATTTTACAGATTTGTTTCATGAATTGACGTATCCTTGCTGCATATTCAATTTTAAAAACATATTATATTAGATGAAATATCGTTGACATTCGTTTGATTGTCTGCGAAGAAGTTGTACAGTTGTTTGTGCACAACAACTTTTACTATTTTTTTTTATTGATACTAATAATTTATTATGCCATTATTGTCTATATGTCCATATTGTCAGCCTCGGTGGCCCAGTGGCGCGACAATTCGGCGATCGCTCTCCGAAGTCAAGCAACGCTGGGTCCGGTCTGGTCTTGGATGGGTGACCATTCGACCGTTGAGAGAGGCTGGCCGTGGTTCGGATTCCACGTTAAACTGTAGGTCCCCTTCCTTACTTACTAGGTGGTAGGGTTAATCCCGCCCGGGTTGGTACCATCGCATTGGATGAACGATGGTCGAAGCGGCAATGAAAATTGCCCGTGTTTTCCATCCAGTTCAATGTAGCCGTGCAATATAAGGAAGGTTCTGGCATGGCACCTAGTTCCCATGTGGTGTGTTGGGCTAATACCATGACAGAACTTGTGTATTAGCCATCCATTTCCACATGGAATAAAAAAACATAAAAAAAAATCGATCAGATAGACAAATTATTTACTCTTTTTCAGTTGTAAAAAAATTAAGAGAAACATAAATACCTAGAATTAATATTGTTTCTCTAACATACTTGCTTACCTTTTACCGATTTTGGACCTGCTTAGGGCTTTTTTCACCTACTGCTGATTAGCTTAATCGCCACATATTAAAGGCCTTTCTTAGCAGCTTGCAAAGAATGCCAGTACAAGATAATCAGCACTTTAGTAATAAAAGCGCTTTAGTAATAAAAGCGCTTTAAGTGTCGCTTAAAATAAATCAGCACTTGGTGAAATCCCAGGCTTAGTTAGACCAACTGTAGGATGTTATATTTAGTATTGTCTTTATTTCCGCGGCAAGTAAAATATAGGTTGCCCATAGACAACTGTCTATGGATGAAGAAAGAAAAATATGAAAAAGCCAATCAAGAGAGGACACACTAGAAGTCTCAAATTTCGAAACGTTGCCATGGGGATGTGACAAGTTTGGAACATTCCGGAAAATAAAAATAAAAACAGGAGAATATCACTGAACTGAAAATGAAAATATTGGGTTCAGTTCGACTCCCGCGCCCGTACAGACCAGAGCTCCGTTGAGAGCTTTCATCGCGTTTTTGCAGCGCCATCTTGAAGGAATCCCCACCAATCGGAATGGTGTGAGGATCTCGCCTCTGGCCTTCGACGCAGCTGCACCCTGAGGGAAGTCCTCCCGCGAGTGTCCGCCGTGTCCTCGACACCAGGTGGTGTACGAGTCAGTTCACGTGGCCCGTGAAAGACATTATGACTCTTTGACCAGGTTCTCATAAGAGACCAAGTGTAGAGGCTGTGCAGTTTATTCCGGTGATGTTTGGAGTCAGCCAGTTGATGAGAGCGGAGTTGGAGCAGGGAGCCTGTAGCCGTCCGACCAGTTCCAGTTTCATCTGAGGAGCGGGACGAAGACCCTACAAACGAGACCGGCGGTAGGACTAGAGCTTCATCGGTATGTCGCATCAGACTAACAGTTTTACACTTCTGTTTGTGCAATGATAAACTTCAATAAACATCACTTCACCTTCATGCTGTGTGTTTGAATATTTCCTCAAAAGTCCTCTCAAAGCAGATGCATAGATTAGGTAGGGTTTGTACGTGTTTTCTTTCGTAGCTTCGACCCTGCACCCTAAGCTTCCGACTGAGCGACCCGAGGCATCGAGATTGAGGAATGCTCTACACGTCACCTGCATTTCCTAGATATCTAGCAAGTCGCCGTGGAGGAGACAAAACCTTTACATCCTCACTCATCACTCACTCACCACCTTCTACGCACCACACCACACACCACCATCACGAACCCTACATCTGGCGCTCAATCTATAAAAATTTATTCCTATGCATCTGTGTGATCGGAGGATTTGAGAAAATATTTGATTTTTCCATCCTATATTTCCATCTCGTCTAAATTTGGTGACTTTATTTCACCCCGCGTATATACGTACTATGTAATTTATATTTAGTACATATCACATTTGCCTTCGTGATTATGTACCGCGATCGGTGAATTTTTGCGTTTGCACTTTTCCTTTCTCCTGCGACTTATTAATTTTCGGAATTTAGTTCGGCAAATATCGTTTATGCGTTTTAATTTTTTTTTAAGGTAGAATGAAAATTTATTTGATAAAATGATAAGAAACTAAAAATTAAAATCATAATCACAAATTAAAATATTCTTCCATGGGGACCGATGACATTGTCCCCATAACGGAGGCAGCGTTTCCCCGCTGTATCGCCTGGCTTATGCGCTGCTTAAAGAACGCTCCTGCTCGAAGGTCGCCCGAAGCTTCTATCAAAAGTTTTTCGATGTCGGTAGAAAGCGCGACTGCGTCCTCGCTCCAAGGGCCAAGTGTCTCAACCGCAAAGACCGAAAGTTCATAGTTCGCCGAGCAATTACTATACTTGCGATGTTTATGACTTTCGGCCTTTGCGGCCGCAAAACCTGCCTCTCTACTCGAGCCCTGTATGTGGCTCGGAGCGAGGGTGTCCACGCAGGTCGCGTCCCAAATGAGGGCCTTGCCTTGCTTCCACGGCAGGAGACTCATTCCGTCGGGCCTCTTACCGTCGTCCCTAAAGATTCCCGGCGGTTCCAGGATACTGGGGATATTGACCGATGCCAAGGAGCGCTTCAAAATTTGATTGAGGGCTGTGTGCCGGGAAAACCTGCCCGCACTCCTTTGGCACGATAAGCCGTGGTGGCCAGTCGCCTCTACGGCGGCGCCACACACACATGTGTGGGGCTCGCATATATTGGCTCCGAAGCGAAGGCAAAAGGCTATACGGAATGAGTTATTGTCAAAGAGTGTGCCAAGATGGGCAGATGGATAAGCTTCCATCCAGGCACCGGACTCCCGTTTTGAAGCAGCAAGTATGCGGGCGCGGTCAGTATCACTACCTTCGAGCAGGAGAGTATTTAATGATTTTTTTATTAGGGGCCTATCCCAGCTCTTTTGAACTTTGACGGATGCCGGCGTTTGTTCATCTGGACACAACAACGTCCATGCCTCAATCGCCTCACCCATGTACATGGTCTCGTTGTCACAGAGTGACGGAGAAAGAATACTACCGACGAGATCAGATGTGCAGTGGGTTGAGGATATGAAGGCTGGCAGCGCCACGTCTCCAACTAAACGAATGCCGGCCCCGCCACACTTAATTGGGAGTGATATTTGGTCCCAGGCAGGTTCCTGCAGCCTCGTGTTTAGCAAAGTATTGACACACTGTTTTAAACTGCTATCTAAACGCATAATGCTACCTGAAAACTTATAAATTGGGCTCGTTTTTAAAAAATAGGTAAGTTTGGGAATATAAAAACAATATCTCAAAAGGAAGATAGCCATATGCATGTTAATATTTTTAAGGCGTTCGGTATACAGATCTATAACAACAGATTTTGCCTCTACTAGACTCTCAAATCCCTCCTCTAATAGGGGTGCTCCCAGTAAATATAGCTCGCTTTTTTTCAGAACGGTAATTTTTGGTGTGGCGTTTTGCAGATTAAGGAGAATTTCTTCTTTTTGATTATTTGAGACTTTATCTAAAAAATACACTTCGCACTTGCTCGCGTTAAGTGTTAGGCCGATTTCTTGAAATTTTGAGATAATGGAGTTTACATCTTCAATGACTGTATTGGCCTTTCCGCATAGCACGCCATCGTCTAGGTACCATAAATTAAGTTCCGAGTTCAATTTTTTTATTATCGGTTGGATACATAGACTGAACAGGGCAGGGCCTAGCGGGTCCCCTTGCTGACATCCTACGGAGGATAAAATTGTGTCGTGTTTATTATAGAACAGGAACGAAGGGCTCGAGTAACATTGCCAAAGATACGGGTATACTTGTGGAATATGTTCTTTGACCTCTTTCAACATAACGTCGCGGTCAACGGAGTTGAAAGCATTTTTTACGTCTATTTTTATCATGATTTCAGCTAGGGGACTGTTTTGTATGTAGGTTCGCGCTGCATGCACCGCTGCTTCACACCCAGATTTTGAGCCAAAACCTAACTGGGTTGGCCTAAATTTTAAGCCAAGAATGTTTTGCAAATGTTTGCAGGCTATTTTAGATACGAGGCGGCGTATAGTGCAGCCTACCGCTATTGGTCTGATTCCTCCGTCTTTCT
This sequence comes from Incurvaria masculella, assembly GCA_946894095.1. Classification (NCBI taxonomy): domain Eukaryota; kingdom Metazoa; phylum Arthropoda; class Insecta; order Lepidoptera; family Incurvariidae; genus Incurvaria; species Incurvaria masculella. Next base: position 15,928,244 of record OX335648.2, on the reverse strand, counting down.
TATTAAATGCACACAAGGAGCCTCCGTAAATGAAGGCCGTAAAGTTGTTTGTGACTTTACCGGCTAACATCAGGTTTATGAGGTTCGATAGTGCCTTAAGAAGATTTTTTGATTCTATACCATTTGTGGAGTTAAGTAAGTCTTTTAGGTGTTGGGGTCTCAGACCATCGATACCTGCTGCGGAGCCATTTGGAAATGACATGACTGCGTTTAAAATAGTTGTCTGTGATGCCTTGCCATGGGGTTCATCGTCGTTTGGTGCTGGTGGGTAGATCATGGGGCGGGAAGGAGGCGGATGCTTCTCTCGCAGAGTCCGAAAGGTATCCTCTGAGTCGTCCGCGAATGTGTCTTCGGAAGATAGTAGTCGCACTGCGCCGCGGATGTCTCCATCGGATAATTTAGCCTCTGCTTTGTCATAGATAGAGTAGTGCTTTTTATAATTGTTTTCCGGGGAGGGCCAACTGGGGGTACAGCTGTAGTTTTTTAAGTTTTGCTTGATTTTCGAAGAAAGCGAGGCCTTTCCCATATTCTTTGGCGAGACATGGAGGGCATTGTAGGGGAAAAGGAATAATTCTTCCCAGGCTTCAAACGTGTTTACCTCTGCGGTGCGGTTTATCAGTTCGGTGAGTTTCTGTGCTACCGGAATCCTAGCGCTGCGGGGTATTCGACGGATGATAGCGACCGTAGATTTTAACTGTCTGATTCGTTCGGTGAGTTTTTCTTTAGGATTTGATGGATCGGAAGTGGTCGCGGCTGGTGAAGAGGCACTATTGGCTGGTGCTAATGCTGAGGGAGTGGCTTGATGTTGTGCTGACGGTAATGGGTTTCTTGGGTGACATCGTGTAGTGTGTATTTTGAGCCCTTTAATTCCTTTACAAAACTTTGGGTTTGCGCAGAGATTGCACCGCACGTAGTCCGTCGGCAGAGACATCTCGGGTGTTACATTTTATTAGCCCAGGGCTGGGTACTCACTGTTTATAATAATCGAAAACCAATAATATATTTTTCCAAAAAAAATTCTGACTTTTCGCTGTCAGCGTCAGATTTGCTTTTCAGTTTTAATTTAATTGCGTAGTCTTTAATTTACTTTATGATACATAAAATATTTACTATTCACGTTGATCCGATGCGTATTTACATGCCAAATATCTATTGACATTGAATTGATAACAAAGAATGACAGCGTATGTCGTTTGACGTCCGCTTATTACTCGTCGAATAGTTTGGGCTATTCGTTTATACGTTTAATGTAAACAAAGGTGGGATATCTCAACTGTGTATTGCTGTTTGTCATGAAACATATTGTGTAGGGTTAATGAGATACTTATTCAATACATATGAAACAAGCACGAATGGTGACTATACACAAAATATTTTACAAACAAGGTGCCATGCCAGTTTGATTTTGCGTAAAATACATTGTACAATCATATATCAAATCGTCAACAAATCTAACAATAAATATATAATACCGTAAACTGTGTTTAGCATCATTCAAACCCACAATGTCTTATCTGAACTTGAACTGATTGTGCTATAACTTGATTAAAATAAATATAAACGGGGATTATAAACAAAATATTTTATTATCAAACTGATATGCCAGGAGGTTCTTAGTACTTCATGCTTTAATTGAGATTTATTTGATTATAGGTACTATATGATGGAGCAAAGGTTTTTTTCAAATAAACTATCTCCACGTTTATTAAGTCAATCGTTTTAAAACGAAACTCTGAAAATACTTATTTGTTAGGGAATGTTGACGGAACAAGCGTGGGTATAATTCATGTCAGCGATATTATAAAAACCTAATTAAACTATACAATAGTTTCCCTTTAAACGTTCCAAAATAAGGGTGTAATGTATATTTAATTTGGCTGCTTTAACGTAGTGCTTTTTGTATAGCTCGTGTAGTTTAGATTATATTAGTTTAGAATTAGTTAAATATTGAGTAATTAGTTGTATGCTAATTTAATCTAGTTTGTGTAAGCTCTGTGCTTAACCTTGTGAGTAAATACTCTTTAAGAAAAAAGGGTTTTACGTTATTCTTGACTATAATGTATGGATTAAAATACATATTGAGTACTCTCTTATACTCAAAATTTTTTGGGGAAGCTGCTTGCTCCATAGTGAACTCTCCTTAGAGAAAGGGAGGTTTACATTAACTTGTCTAGACATATTGAGTACATTCTTGTACTCAAATTTGTTCTATTTTGGGTGGCTATTTGCTCACTCTTTTTGGGGCGAACACTTCTTAGGAAAAAGGAGGTCGTCTAATCTAGTCTATATAATGAATATATGTTAGGTAACGTGAATAAAGGGGGATAATATAAATAAAGTAAATATGAGTGAATATTTACCAAGTATGAAAGCGTGAAGAATTAGGGACACGAAAGACGACGTATACTTGAATCTAGGGAAATTTCACTCACTTAAATGATAGGATTTGCACCTGGCAAATTTTTCAATATTTTTACAGCCTCTTTAGGAAGTGAATTATGTAATGAACATTTCAGGAAAATGATTATTTTCTGGAATTTAAATAATGTCATTGGAGACATCATTAGGAAGGACATATTTAAATAATACTTGACATCTCACTGTAGGAGTGTTAGGTAGTGAATTCTAAACTAACAATAGGAACGCATCTTAGCGAAGGGCGAATTTTATTATTTTGTCAAATGACAAACGAGAAACATATGGATAACAATTGTGTTCATAATTTTCGATTCACTATAAGGTCTGATGGAGAAGAATCATTCATTATTTGTGAATCGAATGTTTGATCAACGCAAACATTTAAGAGCACTAATAGGTAGGATTTATTCCGGATATTAGGAAACACTATAGCTTGAACTTGACGGATAGCTTCCACTGATGTTCGATCGACGAAGTGTCGGTGTCAACTCGTCGGGAACAACTCGTCGAAGCCTACTCGCCGAAGTGTCGGTGTCAACTCGTCGGGAATAACTCGTCGAAGCCTACTCGCCGAAGACATATATATATAGATATATATATAATTCAGTTCAGTAATAAAAAAATAAATAAAAAAAAAATCATAATAAAAAAAAATTGCCAATTAGTAAAAAAAAAAGTATTAAAAAAATTAAAAAAATATTGTGAATTAGTAAAAAAAAAATAATTAAAAAAAAAATATTGTCAATTAGTAAAAAAAAAATTATTAATAAAAAAAATTTTTGACAATTAGTAAAAAAAAAAAAAAAGGCGTAATTTATGATAACAATATTACTAACTGAATTGCCTATAAACCAATATATTGGATTATACTGTTGATCTACTTTTTACTAAATGATTAAAAAAAACATTTTTTTTGATCCATACATAAGGTATGTATCATTAAAATTGAATCCTTGTTTAATTTCAACAGCCCAATATATTGTACTGTACTAATGGTTCGATTTTCTTTTCAAAGAATAATTTTAATAATTTTACTATTTTTATTTCATTAAATCGAACCATTCTTTTTAACTTTTTTAATGTCTCTATAGCTATACTGAATGGTCAACCATTCTGAACTGATTGGATGGAAAACACAGACAGATCTCTTTGAAGTTTAAAAGAGATATTTATTTTGACTTAATTTATTAGATGCGCGAATGCGCAAGTAATAAGCCACTTTGGCATTGAATTTGAATTTAATTCTACTTTCATTCATCTTCATTTCATTATTTTTAAATATTGTCAATTAGTAAAAAAAAAAAAAAGTTAAGATATGGAATTTTCGCTGGGAATTTTAAAGTCCGAATGTTATAAAGTCTAATGGGTTATTCTCTGTAATTTGAAAATTTACTTACTAGTAAATATTAACAGTCATTAAGTACCTATCCGTAATTATAGCTGCATTCAATTATCGCTGAGATTTTCGGTCTGAAAACTTTCAGTTTTTTGAATTTTAATGAGCTCAGCTGTTTATTAGAACAACTTCTTGTTTGAAACTTAACAAAATCTGGGGGTAGTAAAACTATTTTTTATTTAATTTTTTTTTTGAAAATTTTTAATATTATGATGTGCTTACCTGAAAACATAGTCGATTTGTTTTTTTTTTATGTTTTGGATATTCAATATAAAGTTAGTGAATGTTTTTTCCTTGTGATCAAGATATTCTTTTTAAATTCAGTTAAAGATTTAATACAAACTTGTTGGAAATTTTCAATTCGAGCATAAATTCACTTCCAGCTATTTTTGTTCAAAGAATTAGGAAAATTTTGCATTGTTCCAACTTAAGCAGCTTTCGTTCAAATAATTAGAAAATTTTTGCATTGATAAAACTTTATTTGCAGTAAGCAATTGAAACTTTAAACAGATTATACTTTTGCTGTTTGTCAAAGCCTTACTCTAAGTACACTTAGATGATTTATTAAGAATGAAAGTCTAGTAGGTTTTTAAAACATTCTGATGCATAATCGTAAAGAGAATTTAATTATGGAATTCCAAAAAAAAAAAAAAAGTTAATATTGTAAAATTTTAAGGGATTAGGATTAGATAGCTTTGATTGGATTTAAAATGTATATGATAACACTTTGTTAAAGTTATCATTCTATGATAGGGTGTTTTCTTTCTTTTTTTTTTTCATTATTTTTTTTTAAACTGAAAATAGGGATATATGTAGGATGTTATATTTAGTATTGTCTTTATTTCCGCGGCAAGTAAAATATAGGTTGCCCATAGACAACTGTCTATGGATGAAGAAAGAAAAATATGAAAAAGCCAATCAAGAGAGGACACACTAGAAGTCTCAAATTTCGAAACGTTGCCATGGGGATGTGACAAGTTTGGAACAAACAGGAGAATATCACTGAACTGAAAATGAAAATATTGGGTTCAGTTCGACTCCCGCGCCCGTACAGACCAGAGCTCCGTTGAGAGCTTTCATCGCGTTTTTGCAGCGCCATCTTGAAGGAATCCCCACCAATCGGAATGGTGTGAGGATCTCGCCTCTGGCCTTCGACGCAGCTGCACCCTGAGGGAAGTCCTCCCGCGAGTGTCCGCCGTGTCCTCGACACCAGGTGGTGTACGAGTCAGTTCACGCGGCCCGTGAAAGACATTATGACTCTTTGACCAGGTTCTCATAAGAGACCAAGTGTAGAGGCTGTGCAGTTTATTCCGGTGATGTTTGGAGTCAGCCAGTTGATGAGAGCGGAGTTGGAGCAGGGAGCCTGTAGCCGTCCGACCAGTTCCAGTTTCATCTGAGGAGCGGGACGAAGACCCTACAAACGAGCCCGGCGGTAGGACTAGAGCTTCATCGGTATGTCGCATCAGACTAACAGTTTTATACTTCTGTTTGTGCAATGATAAACTTCAATAAACATCACTTCACCTTCATGCTGTGTGTTTGAATATTTCCTCAAAAGTCCTCTCAAAGCAGATGCATAGATTAGGTAGGGTTTGTACGTGTTTTCTTTCGTAGCTTCGACCCTGCACCCTGAGCTTCCGACTGAGCGACCCGAGGCATCGAGATTGAGGAATGCTCTACACGTCACCTGCATTTCCTAGATATCTAGCAAGTCGCCGTGGAGGAGACAAAACCTTTACATCCTCACTCATCACTCACTCACCACCTTCTACGCACCACACCACACACCACCATCACGAACCCTACACAACATAAAAATCAAACCCTCGTTTTTTTTTCCACACAATCAGGATACATACTCGTAGTAATTTAACTTCAAATTTCGTTAATAAAAATTATGTAATAAATGTGTTTTCAGTTATTTAGATATTCAAAATTACGATGCGATTAATTTATTAAAAATAATAAATTAAATAATACAGTAAGTTCCCTTTTCACCTACCGCTGATTAGCTCAATCGCCACATATTAAGAGTATTCCTTAGCGGTTTCCAATCAATACTAATGCAAGATAATCAGCTCTTTAATAAAGCTCGCCTTTAAGTATCGATTAAAATAAATCAGCACTTGCTGAAAGCCAGGCTAATTGATTCGCCAACTTCACAGGCGGACCTGGTAAGGGTAAAATATTGTGCGCCTAGTAGGATTAGAGATGAAATAGTCGGTGTGTTAATAATGCAATTTGACCACTTTGGGGCAAGAAGCGTTACGTTTAGGCAATTTAGGTAAATGTAAATACTCCGCTGTATGGCCAGTTTTAAGGTTACGCTTATGATGTTAAGCTAAAGACGAGTTTCTGTGTGTTGGGAGTTTAGTTTTAGTAATATCGATTGCAATCGTATATGATTTGTAATTGTGCGAGGAGCAGGGACTTCAGTGAGCACTTTAAGCCTTTAAGTCTGTGCAATACTATAAACTAATTGCCAGTTGCAAGTATTTTGGATACGCTCTCCCCGCTCTGATTTGGTCGATACTGTCAACTGGGGTTACTTTAATAAAAGGGGTAACCTTGATAATTTTACCAACTAATTTGGAGAGACCGTATTACTTCGAAAATGTCTTTAATGCTTGCTCAAGCACAGTTAATGGTGCTTCATTAAATTTGGCTACCCCGCATGACTAATGTAATAATTTAATGACTGTCTCAGGGGATACGTCAGAGGATGGTACTGCCAGGTTTGTGACATCCGGCGACCTTTCTCTTATATCGCCCGACATCAAATCCTCTCAGCAAATCCGCTGGCGTGGTGCCTCGCTCAGCGTGGTTTCGCGGGTTTCGCGAGGCGAGGTATTTTTGGCATTTCTAAACACCTTTCGTCCTCGGCGCAGCCACTTATACCGGTTTTTCATAATAAAAACCTCTTATATCTCATGTTTTTATCTACCCACACTTGTAATCCAAGCCAGATTTAACATTTCTGCTGCACAATTTTTCGAACTCCCTTCATAGGCAAAGAAAATGAATTTAAAGTGTTAAGAGGCTAATAAGTTTATAGAATTCCATACAACGGCTCGTGCTTTTTCCACAGTCAAATCAAGAAATATTTTTCTAAAATTTTGCACATTAATAAACCGAGAGATACGTATGTATGTTTTGATTATTTTTAATAACTTTGCTTACATCCAAGTTATACGCCCTTTAACATTTTGATGCAACTCTTTAGATGGTTATATCACGGATATGAGCAAAGCCACAAAAAAAAAACTAAACTTACATTTATTTGATGTGCAACATTTCAGAAAAAGATTTCTTAATTTGACTGAGGAATCAGGCACGAGCCATTGTATGAAAGTCGAAAAACTAATTTTCCTTTTAAGTTTCACAAAAACTTAATATTTATGCACATTTCAAATGTAAGCAGTTGCGAATTTCTTTGGAATACATAAGTATAATATGCCTATGCATACAAATAATGTGCGAGGAAAAATAACTCCTCGCCATCCTGGGCGAACTCCCACCCAGTCGGCGGGTAATATTACAGGTAATCTGAATGCCGGCCACGTATTGCTATATTCTACACCGAGTTGTCAACAAGAAAGCCTTTGTGGATTGTGTTCTTATTTTAATTTTAATCTGGAACACGGTGGCTTGATATCTAAGGTGACAGTCGCGCATAAAATGTTGAACATCAACAACAATCATAAGAATGTATATCATATAAGTTGAAATATAATCTGTAGGAGCGGAAAGTAATAGATCGAAGTAAGGGCATACCTGCGCTTAAACCGAACCCACTAACATGAATATATGTTCTTTAAACTTTTCTCGTATCAACAACCTAAGCAAGGCCTCAAAAGGAGGCCCCCAAACTTCATACAAATCGTGCACCCCAAACCAAGAAACTGACAAGTTGCTAACGTCTTGAAAAGGAAACTGGGCGCAGATATTCAAACCCACATAGTATTTCACTAAGAATCTCTCAAACCGCAAACTTCTAAGTCGCTCTACCAGTTCTAGCGCATGACCGCAGGCTTTTGGTCTGCGAGGGCAGATTCGTTAACAATCTAAAGCGGCAAATTCGGTTTGTAAGTGCAACGTCTTCGGCTTAGCAGTTCCAGTCGAGACAGGAAATGGTACACCTTGCCTGATTTATTTTGGCGCTTCAAACTTAAGAGCATCCTCATACCTAAACATTTTGAACCAATTTTTGCGATTAAAACAAGATAGCCAGAGCCCGACGTCGCTTAGTTAGAGCAGCTCGGAATAATTCTTTCAAAATGTGACCAACCCGCATAACGCGTGAAACCGGTTTTTGTCTTATTTCGTTAAAGAAATTGGAAAAGGTAAACATTTTCTTCTCTGAATGGGTAGATAACGCTCAGATCTTTGAAATAGTATTAAAATAAATATTAGTTAATATCAATATAAGCCGCAAACTTGAAAAATAATACATTTGAGACCTGACTTCAAAAAAAATTTCCATGCATAAAATATCAATTACTGTAACATTTTTCTTTGCGTTTTGGTAGAAAGTTAGCTGGAATTATACATGTTTTTTTTTTCTTGTTATCATTCCATAAAGATCAGGAACTTAATGGAATAAATTCGAATTGGCTAGTACAACCATCTTAAAAAAGGGTAGGCATTCTTTATACATAACACCAGGCTGTTTTCCCGGACGGTTAGGCAGAGACGATAGAGCACCACACGGTACGGTTACAGCATACATATTTCGCTTCCTCTACAGACACACGCCTTTTCATACATGCTCTACGATAACATGTACTATGTACCTGATCTATGAATAGCGTTATTACTAGATTACCTTATGTTAATAGGATGCTGCACAGGTCTCTCCCAGTCCGTGTACTCGTTGACTATGGTCGCTAGAATCTCTGAGAGGTGGTAGCTGTAAGTATTCCGTACGAAAGACTTGAGTATTCTGGCACGTCGGTCTGCCTCGATTCCGTACTGGACGTCGTCGCCACTGAATGCGAAATACGCCTCTGCCTTTGTAACGCCGAGCAGAAGGTCGTATCTGGGGATGGAAAATGAGAAAAGCTTATTACTGAAATAGTTTGAGATTCTTCCGAGAAGTAGAATGGATTCGTTTAATGAGGTTTCATTTCGTGGGCGTATTAAGAGCGTTGTGACCCAAATATTTACGAATCCAATACTGCTAATAGAGGTTAGCTGGAAAAAAATATATAATAATAAAGATTTATAGTTTTTTACTGGTTCTTTATTATTACTGGTTTTAAATGGGATAGGTGATATACAATACTCATATATGTCAATAATAATATATTTAGTTCGAAACTTTAGACGTAATATTTTGGTAAAGGTAAGATATAATAAATACATCGTTTAGTTCCATGCATTTTTATATATTTCGCGTTTTTGCAGGATAAACACAAAAATAAATTAAAAGTATTAGCAAAAATGGAAGAATCCATAAAAATCCTAAAAATGCTGTAGATAGGAAGAAAATGTTTTAATTTCGGAAACAAAACTACCGAATATAATCACCCTAATAAGTTAATTTCTATATCATTTTATTTAAATACAAGCCAAAGTGGTGTTCTTCGTTTACATAATAATGCATTTTATCCTATATTTTTCAACATTGATATTTGCTGATGTATGTCGATTTCATTCGTTCGATTTAACCAAAATATTTAGTAGCCTTTTTTTCTCGAATCTTCCGAAAGTTTATGAAGTACAGAACATTCAAGTATTTTAAGGGTATTGGCTCATTATTTTCAAAACGTTTTCTTTAGGGTATAGGTTGATGCTAGTCACTCATACCTTGTAATTGCAAAATATTGTCCAAACGTAACTAGGAATAATTTAAATACAGATCGACAGAGTTACATCATAAATTAATGCCTCGTGCTTAGATAGTAAGAGAATCATGATGGTTAAACAATTTTCTGATAATGTGTCAGTTGTGTAAGTAAAGAGTCATTTTGAGTAAGCGACAGTCATGCTTAGTATGAAACAGTCGCATACTTAGTGAGCATGCGAGTTATACTGAAAAAGTACGCTTACTTAGTAAGCGAGCGAATGATATCTACAGAATAAGTACAGTAAAGTATGAAACTTTGTTGTCGAGAAAAACATCCCAAGACATAACTTTTTTATACTGATTCACATAAGCATGCCAAGAGAATAACGGTCTCACAATTTGTGTCCCCTTTCTGAAGCGAATTGCCGAAGTGCTCAAAATAAGAACCAACTGATCCTGTAGAGCATTTATCTATAGGGTCGTTATTTCCCCCAAAGTACAACATAGAGTTCTTCTAAAATTGTGTGAAGCAGCATCTGGCCGGCCGACATGGTTTTCGAAGCCCCCGCGAAAGTTCGAAAACCCACGGGCGTCGTCGGGTACCTCTTATGTGAGGACCCGGCGTACGCCATATAAAAAAATCACGCTGAGAGAGTATCAGTGTCATACTTAGTGAGTTGCGCGATGGCGCTCTTCCTCATGAGCACGGCGTTGAGGATGTTGATGGCGTTCTGCGCAGGCGGGCGCTGCTGCACGCGCACCGGCAGCGCCGCGCCGCCGCCGCCGCCCCCGGACCACTCGTACGTGCCTTCCGGGTTCACCAGCAAGTCGCCCGTGTCTGCGCGGGAAAATAGATTTATTCAGTTCGATCAAAAATACATTTTGACACCACAGAAAATAAAGTTAATTCTGCGGTGATATTACAAACACAATCCGAGAAAAACTATTTATGGATGTATACCTCGGATCTCCGTGTATAAAACATTGCGTTTTATGTAAATATATTAAAAGTGTGCAAATGTATTATTTGAATGTGATTTTTTTTTTCAGTCAGTAAAATTGTTCTGAACCTTCTCAACGAATGTGATCTGCATACATAATCGACCGTAAGGCAAGGATATATGAATTATTAATATAATATATTAATTAAGAAGGATTGCTGTAAAAAGAACTACTTTATGGATAAAATGCAAGATTGGGCCTGAACCAGCAAACGTTTTCGCGGGAATTTCGCCACCTGGTTTATACCTATCACTTATTCTCCTACAGTCCCTCCTCCCGTAATCAATGCCGCCTGCAAACACGATTATACATATGTTGATTAAACTCTTTACCTCCGTTGCGGGGATCAATGGACTGCTAAGATCGAACATTCTAACATTTTTAACTTTCATTAACGTGTCCTTGCTTTCCGGTCGATTCTAAATACATATCGCATTCTTAGCACAGAATATCATGATGGTCATGATGATCCACAATGGGTACCCAAAATTAGTTTCAGAACTCTAAGAAGTACAATTTGTTTTATAGGGAGATAATGTTATGGTCTTTATAAATATTTTACATGTAAGCGGGCACGGATAGTCAATACCACACATGCTGCCATGATATTATACCCAAACACACCACATGGACGTTATTATATTGCACTGCCATGTACATGGAACTTTTTTATGAAAAAACCGGTATGGGTGGCTGTGCTGAGGACCAAAGGTGCTCAGAAAAGCCAAAAACACCTCGCCTCGCGAAACAACGCTCAGCGAGGCGCCATGCCAGCGGATTTTCGGACTATGGCTGAGCTATCGAGCTTATTTAAATTACGCTTGAAGACTCCCAGGTTATGGGTATGTGGAAAGGCATTCGCCGGTAGTCTGTTCCATATCCTGGCGGTGCGGCAGAGAAATGATTTTGAGAAAGGGTTCGTTCACAAAAGCCTAATGTCTATCACAAGGGGGTGCTCTGAACTGGATGGAAATGACAGTCAATTTTCATTGTCGCTTCGCCCATCTTTCATTCAGTGAATGAAATAACCTTAAAGTGGTATACATGTCTGAGGTTCGGCCATCTGAAAAGGTCGCTGCACATTGACTGTGCAGATGCCGGCAATGCTCCGTCGGAAGAAACTTGTCGACCGAAATAAGTCAGCGAGCGACATACTGAAGTCATTTCATGCTTCACCTGCCTAGACATACAACTGCGGTGATATTGGTACTTTCTCACGAGACCGACTGACTGAAAATTAAAAAAAATAACACAGTATTTTAAATAAAAAATAACGATTATATTGGTTATCTTTGAAAGTTTATTTTTATCACTTTTATTGTGAAAACTGAAATACCCGAACGGCAATAATTTTAATATTTTCCGTAATTTTAAATTTATTGAATGTTCAAATGTGGTATGTCTGTCGGTCTTTCCGGTTTCTACAGTTCGCATTTCTCAACTGATTTTCGTGAAATTTTGTAAGCTGGTTCTAAATTTATATAGATTTTTGTTTTTAAAAATTTTGAAGTTTTAAAAATATGTCAAATGTTCAAAACGAATAAATTGCGAATTCAAAGAGCCACTAGTATTATACGATACATGTAGACAAAAAGGTTAAATTTTCATTAACGGTGTAAAGAATCCCATCATCTGATGCCGAACGGAACAATGTATCTTTACAAATGAACGCTTCAACGAAATCCGGGCGCCTTCACAACTCCGACGACACATAACTCGCAGGTATAGCTAAATCATTGTTTTCACCAAAGAGTTTTATTTATTTCCCAGCAGCAGCCCGTTTGCTCTAGGCTTCTGTACGTAAACGGAATTCTCGGAAGAACGCGCCTCAAGGCGCAAGGAATTTAATTTCACTCGTATCGTGTAGGTGCTGCGGGCCCGAATACATCGCGCCTGACTCGCCCCCCCCCCCCCCGGTCCGCCGTCACCCCCCCCCCCCCTCACCCCGCCCCGCCGCTACCTACTCCAGCTCCGCCTGAGATCACCTGATTAAATTACGGAGTCCTGCCCCCAAGTAAGGGGAAGTTTTTTGGGGAATTTCGCGAATTTGATTTTCCTCACGCGCTTATTACATTTTGAGTGTTATCAATCAACTAGTCTTGTGTGGAAATAATGCACACGAATCTGCATACATGATTTCTCTTGTAGTGTGGAAAAAGTATTTATGTATGCTTTAAATAACTATTTCTATATAGTACACATGCCTATGTACCGGAATTCCAATAATAATTTAAAGCAGTGCATTGCAGCGCACCAGTTACTGTTCTTTAGTAATTTTTACTCGCAACTTCAAGCTTATAGTTTCGCCCAACTTTAAGAATATCGACATTTGCATAATATTTTTAGTCCCTTTACTACAAAGCTGACAACTGAACCCTGAAATCAGGTTATATAATGTAAATTGCTTACGAGGTTCTAGTCTCATTGGCATCGTTTATCTCGCTATATTGTTGTAAGTTATGCGACAATCTTCCATAACATTTACTAAATTAATCCTTATTCAACCTCAACCATCCTCACCAACCCTGACAGGTTTTACGATTTTATGGAACTTAAAACTCGTGTTCTAATAAGTCGTTGGAACTCTAAAACATAAGGAGTAAGCGAATTCGCTAGCGAACTGACTGGCCGGCGCTACCGTCTGTGTACGCGTTAACTCTAAAAAGTGACTACACTGTCGCTATATGGATGAGTTTCGGTCATTTCTTACTTGAAGATCCTGCGCTCGTCATAGAGGTAAGCAGGTAATTTTAATATTTTGCTTCATATTAGATTTTCCAGCATGAATAGAATAACCCGGAATAGGTCAGTAGAAAGCTAGAGATATAGAAATTCTTCTACCTACCTATTTAAAAATAGATAAAATACAATATTTATAATCTTGCAACTTCGTACGCATGCTGGTACCATTGATAATACCATTTCCACCATGAGCGAGCATAGAAGGATGGACGTTGCGATCGAAACTCGTTTATATGGGTACGGTGGCGTAGCGTCGGCGCAGCCACATTTACATACAAAAACGGAAGCGCCGGCGAGTAACTTCACTTACGAATTCGCTTGTTATTGATTTTCTCGAGGTCCAACGACTAAGAACCTCCGAAGTCCTATTTAGTGCAACGAACATTCGATGTTGAGCCCCCCGAATTTGTAAGCGAACTAAATACAGTTAGACGTTTTCCACTAACTCGTGGCTACGCAGCCACCATTGGAATCCGTTTTGATCTCCACTCCCGCCCATCCATGCTCACTGATATTAACCCGCCCGGGTTGATACCATCGCATAGAATGAAAATGGTTAAAAACGGAAAAAACAAACATTTGCTATATACAATGTCGTCTAGTTCAATGTCGCCATGCTCGAATGCATAGAAAGTCCTGACTTGGTACCTATTTTCTGCTGTGATGTGATGACAGTAATCATGCCAGGTACCATAAAATTCTCCGTATAGATTGCTTTTTCCCTAGTATTCTCCATTATCGTACATTATTTTTGAGGTGAGCTTTACCTAATATACCCGTTTTACGGTTTAAATTAACGTATCATTGATTGCATCAATAATGGGGTAATTTTCTGCATGATCAATAACCGGAGAGGTGAGCAGTAGGGTTGAATGCGTAAGAAGTCTGCTTTTCCGACCCTTTTGGATTTTCATCTTATTACAATTTTTCCATTTCATTTTATTTTTCAGTAGTGAATATTCCTTCCTTTACACTTAGGGACATGGGTCTGCTTTTCAGAGATTTAGTGTGGGATAATAAATATTATTGCGCGGCATGGTGATTCGGTTAACTAATAGACATCGATGATTCTATGTAGCATTTGATAGGCCTAATTATGCTCTCTTAAACAATAGATAATTTAAGTAAGGTACGTCGCTTATTCCAAGGAATGTGACATATCTGTATGCATAATCCCGTATAATACAGGAGGAGTGACTGTAGGAGAATTCCAAATTATGGATAAACAGCCGTTGGCGAAATTGGTAGACGCAATACCCGCGAATGGTACGTTTTGCTGGTTCGGGACAAGCCTTGCAGTATATTTGTAAAGTAATTATTTTTACTGGCTTCTTTCTTTAATTAATGTGTCATTGCTTCACGGTAGATTATACATATAGATTATAATGATTATACATTCCTTGGAATAGATAATTTTTAGACAGGTTTTTTAGTTATTTATGATCTCTTGAAATAAGGTATAATTATTTTAATGGTAAAATTTAATTCGATGAGTCATTACACGTTATGTAATCGACATTTCCCCTATTTTACCGCATCAAAAGCTTCTTTGCGATTTTAACTGCAAGCTTACGTGTTTTTTTCTCGACAGCCGTATGCTATGTTGGTGAATGCAATATTAAGAAAATCGCACGTTTCAAATATCGCTGAAGATATCGATAATTTCTAGATGAGTTGTTCACTTTTCACAACATATTATTTCAGTCGCTTGTACGCGGATTGTTACGCGCTACGAGTTGGGTCCCCCTAGTGCCTTAAAATACTTTATTACAACACTGGTAAAAATCGTCGTCGTTGCACAACAACACAACCGTTACTTTTGCGGTAACTCTCCAATTGTATATTCAGTGCGTCACGTCGTTGGTAACGTGTCGCCTCCCGTTAAGGGGCGAAACGGGCTGCAAACTTTCCGACAAACCTATTCAATGTTCGCACGAAAAACTCCCAACGCCCGCGACCAAATCCAAGCGGATAAGAGCCCGCACACACGGAGAAGTAGGGCTCAAGTAATTCAAATGAATTCTAAAACTTTTAGCCATCCATCGGAATATTCGTGCGACTCTTGTAACGCGACGGAGTGGATCAGTTATACAGAATGGGCCCGCTCAGCTAGTATTGACGAATGAATTTGTGCGGAAGAGAGTGAAATCAATTTAAAGAAGACTGAGGTATTTGCATAAAGTGAAATTGGCTTTTTTATTTAAGTAGGCAAATTCTGTTACGCGTCTCGAATGGTTACGCGTGAAAGCCGGGCTATTCCTCTCGGATGAAATAAATGCCATTAATTCATCGGTCGCTGGGTTATGTTCGCGTCTCGTAAATTATTCATAGCGCGGTGTTACCATTGTAGAAAATTCAAATAGAAGAAAAATAAGACGCACATTCTTCGTCGCCAAGCGTGCAGCGTAGACGGGAGTTTTCTCCCGGCTAAGACCTCGTTATTACTTTTGTTGGGTCAGACTTTTTGTTGGGTACTCAGATACACTCATGTGAAGGAACCAACAGAAACTTTTTCCCCTGTTATGAACAGATGGCGCTGGGTCCCTAGCCGCCACTAACGGCGGCTGTGGCGCAACCGTATTCGTTGTGCGTGTGGGTGTAATTCTATTTAGCACGATTAATTCAATGAGCTAATGGACTTACTGTACAGTTGTATGTGAGAGAAATTCGTGCCGTGTTAGAAACTAGGCTTGTCCCACGATTCGAACAATACACTTTCTGGTAAAACAAATATTCGTCGTTGGATGAAATGTGTTGCCCTGAAATGGAACAAACGTAACATCGATAAAATATTAAAGTCAGCGTTCTACAGTATCATTTTCTATCATTGTACATGGTTGAATTAGCTTAGGAATAGACTACCTGCTCCGATTACTGAAAACACGAGGTTTCATAATGATGTAAATTTCCAATACTAAACTGCGAGTCCAAGTATCGTTATCTATACTTCTATACTCTATGCTAATATAATAAAGCTGAAGAGTTTGTTTGTTTGTTTTTTTGTTTGAACGCCCTAATCTCTGGAACTACCAGTCAGGTTTCAAAACATATTTTTACATTCGATAGCCTAATTCTTAAGGAAGGCTTTAAGCTATTGAAGATCACGTAACGACCCTTAGGAGCCGAACAAAAAGAAAAATAGTCAGAGGGCGCGGAGCGAAAACGAAATCATAGCGCGGCGAGGGCCGTGACGGCGGTGGCCACCCGACGAGGACCGAGTATTGCCGAATCGAGCCGAAGCGCGAGCGCGCGAAACGGTGACCAGCGTTGCCGATAACCACTCCTCCAATTCCCCGAAAACGTTCTTAGGATTCCCGGAATTCCGTAAAAATCCAGAATAGGAACCAAATTTTCATCGAAAATTTCGAATGACCAAAAAAAAGGTCGTGCAGTCGACGGCCGTCCGAACAACTTTCGGGAGAAGATGAAATGCAAAGATGCCCCGATTGCTCGATTGTTCGATATATTTTTCGAATGAGCAAAGAAAAAAAGGTAAATAAAAAGGCCAAAAAACTAAATTCCCCACGGATTGGCCAATTCCTCGCAAATTTCCCAACGCTTGCATTCCCCACCATTTTCCCCGAATTACCTCAAATTTCCCGTGATTCGGGGAGCGATCGGCAATGCTGGCGACAAACGTCTCGCCGCGATGCCCGCGCGCCGCCTCAGTGAAGACGCGTAGTCGCGCTCCGTGGTCGTGTGGTACACGGATTAGTATGAGATTTTTACGTAAATTATTTGTATTCTTTCTACCAACCCGCGCGGTATGCTAACTTAGCGACAGCCGTTCCTAGCTACACGCATTTGTTTGGGCTTTTTAGGTTGATTGTTTAAACGCGTATTGTTAAGATATTACGGTTTCAGTTGAACGGTTTCTTATTTTTTGTTTGGTAGATTAGTAGGTACTAAGCCAAGCGCGGCATTTCGAACTTTCACGGGGGATACGAAACCCATGCCGGCTGGCCAGGTGCTGTTTCACCCCATGTTTCAACGACCCCGGGGGCCTTTGGGGGAAATATATCGGTATGGAGTCGATTCCATAGTTTACCGACCCTACAAATAAAGGATCAAAAGGATCGGATGGTTTTTATTTTTAAGTGTCGGCTGGAACGCAGAACAGGCAGGCAATGCACCCACATTGCCTGCCTGTTCTGCGTTGAGCAATTGTAGAAAGGGGACGGAGGGACAGCGTTATGATGATCCGTCAAGCACTGTTTGGCCGGCAAGGTGCTGCACACAATGTTGAACAAATCTGATTACAACGATGCAATTTATATGTCACTATGAAGGGGGTGATATAGGGGATGACAATTTGTATGGTTCACCATTATTGATGCTTCATAATTGTACCTACGTGTAGCTCGATTTATTTCCGCAATTTTAGGTCTACTAACCATCACGCTAAATTACCAGAGAGGTGACCAGTAGTATGAAATTCTTATAACATGAGAACCAATTACCCGATTTAGATGAGGATGTATCTCAGTCTAGCCGTATGGGTTACTTAACATCACGCTAACTTACCAGAGGAGTGAGAAGAGAGGGTTACATATTTATAACAAAACAATAAGTGGACTGCTCCTGCATGTGGAAATTGGCAGAGTACATCACTCTAAATCACGAGAGGGGTGACTGGTGCGATTAAAGGCTCATAACTTACGAACTACTCACTCGATTAATATGTGGATTGCATCTACGTCCAGGACCTATGGGCGCGGTCGGGGTTTGAATGGGTGGCCGTTTTCGATGTTAAGGCTGGTTTTAGTACGGATTCCACGTAAAAAAATTGCTCCCCTTTCTTACTAACTAGGTTGTAAGGTTAATCCCACCCGAGTTGTTACGTACCATCGCACTGAATGATAGATGGTCGAAGCGGCAGTAAAATATGTCCGTGTTTTCCGTCCATGGCAATGTGTAGTAGTGTCAGTGCAGGATCGTCCCAGCGCGGCGACAAATGCTTTTAAAAAACAATTGGCCCCAATGTTTTGCAATATATTCAAGTACATTCCTTCCACTGAATTTATAAATGGCAGTATTTGGATGTTATCTTATTCAATCATGCCACATCGGCTCAACGGATTTCGATCCAGTTTTTTTTGGTAGATACATTGTTTATCCTCTGTTAGTAAAGTAGTTCGACTAGCTTTTTGGGCCAGCCCTTTGGGTTACAGCCTGACATCAGTCCAAAACGACATTGACCCGAGCGGAGCCGGGTACCTCAGCTAGTATTTTATAAAAGATGAAGATACCTAATGTTTTTATCATTCCATAACGCCTTCCATATTTTTTTATGAAAAAACTACAAGGCCGGACATGAACCGGCAACATACATACAATACCTTTCGCGGGTATTGCGGTTATAAGTAATCATACTTGCTAATAGGTTATAAGTAATTACCCACGCTCCATACTCATGACTTGGAATTCTCTTGCAGTCCTTCCTCTCGTAATCGATGCGTCCTACTATGTGCGATGATGATACGTCACAATGCTTAAGATTTTACAATGATTGTATAATGCTTTACCTACCCTGCGGACGTTGACTACAAAGATTAATCATTCATAAATATTGCCATCGACATCAAAATGTTGGCATCAGACGCTAGAACCCGTCAAATATTCTTTTTTTTCTTGCTTCACAGTCGTACACACGTATCACATTCGTTGAAAAAACCGACGCACTTGCTTAGCACGAAAAAGTGTATTTAATAAAGAGAACAACATAAAAGACGGTAGTTTTGTAACGGCTACTTTTCTAATTGCAAAGACTTCATTGTGCATTTTTGCCACGCGCCACTCTCCGCGAGTTCGGCGCAGCGTGGCACGGCGTGGCACCGCGTGGCACGACGTGGCACGGCGTCTCTCGGCGGACGCGACACTCGCAGTGTATTTCCCGAGGCATTTCGCCGACATCTCGGTTCCGCCTTTGATTTTCTTTTGTTTCTTTAATCCGGAGGAACGGCGATGTCCGCTGTTATTTTATATCTGGTTGAAGGTTGTCGCTTCGGAGCGATTGAAAAATTGAACGAGTGTGATCACGAGGATGAAAACGGTTATAAGATCGAAGTTGTATAATAGCAGATCCTATTCAATTTGTCTGCGCGCTGCGCTCGCATGCTAGGTCTATGATTTGTCTGGATAGGTACATTTCTTACAGGCGTATTTAAAAGCCAGAGGAAAATTATTTACTAGGAGAACGAAAATATGAGATATCAGTGTTTGATGCATAGAGGCATAACTATAGTTTGTTGGCAATGAATAATGATGCTTATTTTATTCTAGTTCTCATTAAAACAGAATTACTTTTAAAATAGATACGGTTTTTTTAAGCTTCTGTACTTTTATTTATACTTTACAATACAGTATTGAGTCCAACAGTAAATCTAGAAATACCAAGCATCCACTCAAATGCACACAAAATTTTATCCACAGCGATCTAGCCGTTTAGGAGGAGTTAGGTGACAAACACACATACAGAAATATTATGTATTTCAAGAGAAGATAATAGCTGAGATACCCGGCTCCGCTGGGTTTAATATCGTTGGGATATCTGGCTAAACCGAACATTTTCTGGGTTTCTATTTGTTAATTAAGCCGTGCTGCGTGAGTAACAAACATCTAAATTTACAAACTTTCACAAGGTGCTTTGGCAATATGGAGCCGATCGTGATTTTATTCCTGAATATTCCCTCACTGAGCTCCAAATGTTGCTGGGAGGCCAAGTAACGGGGGAACCAAAATCAGCCGATAGAGATCTGAATGAATCTGAAAACGAGCTCTATGCATAAAGAAATATTAACTTACCTATGACGACACCGTCGACGCTTGGCCCGAAGGCATAGGAGAAGTCCGGAGCGGCGACCGGCGCCGACAACAGCGCCTCTAGCGGCCGCTCGCGCAGGCAGCGCAGTAGCGCTGGAGGCGTCAGCTCTGCGGGCAACGCGCAACGTTAGAATATCCGTGAGATTCATTCTTAGCTTATTTCTAAGCAAGCACTCATATTTATGTATTGGCATTCATGGCCTCAGTGGCCCAGTGGCGCGACACTTCGGCGATCGCTCTCCGAAGTTAAGCAACGCTGGGTCCGGTCTGGTCTTGGATGGGTGACCATTCGACCGTTGAGAGAGGCTGGCCGTGGTTCGGATTCCACGTTAAGCTGTAGGTCCCCTTCCTCACTTACTAGGTGGTAGGGTTTATCCCGCCCGGGTTGGTACCATCGCATTGGATGAACGATGGTCGAAGCGGCAATGAAAATTGTCCGTGTTTTCCATCCAGTTCAATGTAGCCGTGCAATATAAGGAAGGTCCTGGCATGGCACCTAGTTCCCATGTGGTGTGTTGGGCTAATACCATGACAGAACTTGTGGTATTAGCCATCCATGTCCAGTCACAAAAAAAAAAAAAAATTGATTAATGGTGAACTCCTGCACAATCTACGATTTGCGGAGGACATAATACATCTTGCAGAAGATTCAGAAACATTGCATGTAATGATACAGTCCCTGAGCGGTGAATTTGCACTTGCGGGTCTCTCTATGAACACTGAAAAGTGCCAACTTATGACAAACAGTACCAATATACCCATTACAGTAAATGGAGGGACTATTAAATATGCCGAAGAATACATTTAGCTCGGACAAATTGTCTCATTCGGGAATCGAGAAAATAAGGAAATATAGCACAGAATCAACAAAGCATGGAGAAAATCTTGGTCCCTAAAGTTTATAATGAAGATCAAACTGTCCATGAATATAAAGATGAAAGTGTATAATGCTAGTATACTCTCGGTCTTGCTATACGGAAGTCAAACATGGTCGCTTACACAGAAACAATCCTGGCAAACTCGAAGTATGCCAAAGAGCCATGGAGCGATCGATGCTTGGAGCGAGCAGGCGAGACAAAATAACTGTAACCTCTGGTGACAGAGTGGACACAATTAGATTGTCGTTGATCCGTAGGGCGGCAGCGGTTACACTGGCGAGAAGAGCTCGACACTCAACTACCTCTCTGGTGGCGGCTAGCTCAAGACAGTTAGAAATGGACGCTGAGAAGTCAAGCAGAGCGACGGGTAGTCCATAACGTGCCTATCTCCGTCGCGACAGGCACGTTCTGCTGAAGATGGAGCCCATCCGCGGTTAGCCGTCAAACAAAATATTATAGAAATGGGACTATTTGGGGGATGCACATCGGGTATTTTATATTTAACTTACTTTTACTTTTATTTATATATTTTATTGTGACCTTTGTTTCATTACTTAAGAAATAAAATAAGTAAAGTTTTATATTCCATTTACGTTAGCATATATAAGAAAAAGGAGAAATAAGAAAGGCATACTTATTATTATTATTAAAGAGAATAGGATAGATTGTTAACATCATACCAGTGTCGAATAGGGATAATACGATAAAAGGTGGCGTTTAATTTCAGAATACAATAAATATAATCCAATGGATTTCAATATATTTTTTTATTTACGATGACATTGCTAAATTTATATTATAAATGTAACGTTATAATCGCAAATTTAGAATCAAGCTTAGTTTAATGACGGTGTTACTAGTACAGTGTCGGGAGATGACGCTGGTTATAAATATGTCATAGTACCACCAAAAATAAGCAGTTTTCACCGATTTGTGTGCGTTGTGTGACGTTAGCCATCTATACCTTCCTCTTTAGTCTTTGGTATTGGGGACATTTGACAGATATATGCGCCAACGTCAAAGAATATATACATGCCAACATTTGGCAGCATTGGGCAATCCTAGGCGAGTGACCAAGAATGGTGGCTAATTGGGTATCCATTTGCACTCGCCAAGTTGGCCGTGAATACGAGTGACGATTTGGGGCAAGGCAAAGCCAATGAGTTCTATACCCCAGAATAAGTAATGTGATGCTAGACTCTGGTCGCCCAACGCGTTAGCTTGCGTGAAGTCACGAATGCATGAAACTCATGCAAGTAGTTATGTATATTATTATGTATGTGCAGCGGGCATGGATGTACGCCCTCTTATAATAAAAGTAATTTAATTAACCTTTGTTTTGGGTTAAGGGATTATGGGGTTATCTACGGCAAAAACAAAAAAAAAACTATTTTTTTTTCTCAGTTCAAATCTGGGTAACCTTATGAAGCTTTTATTTTCTAGCAGACAAACAAAGATTAACATAGATATAAATAATAAAAGAAAACAATCGTAACTGGTGGGTTTTCAACAAAGGGGGTATATAAGTATGATCAAAATGTGTTGTGGATCTTCCTATCTGATATAAGACATTATTAAAGGAACATAACCAAGATTGTAGCCCAAATAACATCTGCTATCCAGTTATTCTGAAATAATCATAATGAAAACATGGCTAATACGATATTAAGGCATGCACCGCATATCATATGTATATTGATTCTATTTTGTATTAGCTTTGACCTTCGTTTGGAGTGAAGGTAAAATGCAAGGTAATGTCATCTAAGTACTCTTTAAGTTTTGAAAGAACGCTGCAATGCTTGGTCAGAGAAGAGATTGTATTCTGAATGTACCTATTGACAAATTCAGGACGTGTATTCTTGGCATTCAGTCATTGCGGATTCAGTAGAGTTAACAGAAGAAGAATTTACTTTGACATTACTGTTAACTCTACTGAATCCGCAATGACTGAATGCCAAGAATACACGCCCAGATCCAGAAACTGCACATAATAACAAAGCACCTCATTCTTGATGGCTTTTCGTCAGCTATTTAAAAATAGAACGTTACCTGGTGAGCAGTTGACGTGAGCGGCGACGATGGCGGCGTACTTGGCGGGGTCCGCCACTATCGACCACGGACTCAGCCCTGAACCCGACATCAGCACCGCTCGGTGGAACAGCAGACCTGCAGAAGAAAAATATATTATGTCTGCAAAACCAACAGAACACACAGTGGTTTGAGGTTACGATTTGTTGAATTTATAATGCAAGCAAATTGGCGGTATCAAGTGAAGCTTATAAAAACAAATACACGTGATTTTTTTCAAGTGAGCACTCAGGGCCAAATCCGAAACTATAAGAAATAGCGAAAAAGACTAAAAGGAGTCATGAAGCCGATTTTGATAAAAACAAAAACTGCATTATTCGCATTTTAGAAAAATCGTTTCCCTAGCCGGGAATCGAACTCATATAACATTTTCGCTGTTTCTTATAGTTTCGGATTTGGCCCTGAGTGACCACTTGAAAAATTCACCCTGTATATAGATGCTAATCTTTTTATGTAAATGTTTTTTATCGTGGAAAATTAAAAGTAGATATTTTTTTAATTTAAAAAGGGCAAAATGTGTCATTGAGATCAAATCCAAAACAAGTTTTCATGCTGATTAATACAGCCCCCGTATGAACGTAACCAGTCATTCAAAAGTGGGAAGTATAGGCATGCTCGCGTAACAGGTAGGAACAATTAACTGTCCACGTTACTGCTATAAGAACCAACCGTTTATCTAAATCTTTTATCGATAGAATTGCTAAACCGTGAAATGCTGAGGAATTTCCACTTCGACCTGGGGTCCTTCAATAGCATGGTTTATGAAGCACGGACAAAATTCGAAAGCGCATGGGCGTCGTCAGGCATCTTTTATTTGAGAGCCTGGCTAATACCTTATTTAGCGCTTATGTTTATACTTGTATTTTATTCATTAGCCATAGAGATTTAGCTGCACTCGGAATCGTCATATATCCACATTTTGTCAATTTTAATTTTAATTCATTTACTTAGAAAAACCAACACATCCTAACGAATAAATAAATAATAACATGAACAAAAGAGGATTTTCAGATTAAACATTATCGAACACACTTACTAGATGATTAGTAGCCGTTTTTTAACCGACTTCAAAAAAGGAGGAGGTTCTCAATTCGTCGAAATCTTTTTTTTTTTTACATGTAAACTCGGAAATTTTCCTCGACTTGAAAGTCTTAGTTCCTTATTGAACAAACATTTGGAAAATTAATTACCAAAAATAAAAGAGCTGAATATCACATACTTAGTACACCCAGCAATGACGCAACGTTAAGGGATTAGTCAAATATAACCATACCTACAAACTTATAAAATTAAATTGTGAATTGCAACGAGATTTAGGGCCAGTATTTCAATCGTCCCTCTTCCTACCCTCAACTTTAAGCAAAGCTTAAGCAGCGTTTGAACCAAAACTATACGGTAGCCGAGGCTTTAAGGTGTTTAAGGCCTTGGAAAATAGATTTCTGGGGACATTATAAAACTTCGCTTACCATTTAGTTTGCGTTAAAATGCTGCATTTTGTTCCTTAAGCTTCGCTTAAAGTTGAGGCTAGGAAGAGGGACGATTGAAATACCGGCCCTTAACGAATAATGGCATCGTTGCAAGCAATACCATCATAATTTTTGTTGTTCAAATATTGACATATCCCCACAAAACACGAACGTTATGTTAAGCGAGTATATTTGAACAAGGAGCGATATATTGCAGTCATATTTGACAAATATATATACTGAGATATTACATAACATCACAAAATTCCAAGCTATTACCAATCGTATTGATTTTCTGTGATATGTTATTGAAAATGGTACATGTGGATTTCAACAGAGACAAAATACTAATTTAGGAGATTTTATGCTATGTCCTATTGTTCGAGAGAAATTTAAACATATTTCTAATACCTACTTAGCTCGTTTTTGTAATACTTATCTAAAATATAATAATCTAATTCAATAAAGATAGTTGCCATCGTACTGAATGAACGATGGTCTAAACGGCAACAAAAAACGTACCGTTTTCCATCCAGTTCAAGGTGGCCTTAAAATATAAGAAAGGACCTGGCATAGCACCTTTTAGACCGATATCGTAGTAGTTAACACAAACCAGCAAAATATAAAAGTTAAAAACTGAAAAATCGATTCCTTGATTTTAATTAAATTATTTGTGAAAATTTATTAAAAATACTCAAAAGCAAAAATTAAGACTCATACATCACTCGTCTCTATTCTATAAAGTCTTATATATTGTGAACAGTCCGGTCAACCTACTTCTGGGGTACCAAAACCAAGTTACACACTCGCACACTAAGCAGGACAACGCCATAAGTAGAAACGGAAACTCCGTTACTCCTAGACTGGGCAAACAGTAATGTTTACAATATTACTTTAGAGGAAGGAAGCTCGAGCAAATAGGCATTACATAAGCTTTCATTCGTGTTGTACCCTACCCTCGGGTTGCGTGCCTTGTAATCCCATCCGCCATATTTGAGTGCAAGCTTCTGGAAAAGTCTACAGCGTATCCGACCGGAGGCGCCATAATAGTTCGGCGGGTTTGTACAATAGTGGTAGTGGGCTGGCCGATTCGCTATCAGCAATCGCATTGTCCGCCGGATGTGTACATTTGCATCCGGTCCGCAGCGGTTTCTACCCTCGCGATATTGTCGCAATAATTGAGTTATCTTCAATTACGTCTATTTCGTTAGGATCGGATTTCTTTTCCGTTTGGATTTCACAGAGAATAACTTACTTGAATGTGTCATGATACAGTAACAAGTACATATTTATATTGCACTAGCTGAGGTTCCCGGTTTCGCTCGAGTGATTTTGTTTTGGGCAGGGTTAATGTAAGAATTTAAAACATGTTAAAAATTTAGTCTGAAAACATCACTGTGCACCAACATGTCATTGTTGTGATGGAAATTATACGAAAATATTGTTATTAATATATTATTAAACGACACAATTAAAATAAGATATACATAAAACTGAAAAATAGAGAAGAAGAAAAAAAAAATATAACATGACCGCGGGTAATCGTCCGACCGGGGATTTGACGTACTATAGTATATACTAACCTTCAGGTACGGCTAGCGATGTGAGAAGGAAATGAACGCACTCCGCGCCCGCACCGTGACCCATGAGTGTGACGTTACTCGGGTCCCCACCGAACATTGCCACGTTCTCTTGGAGCCAGTGCAGCGCGGCAATCTGGTCCATCAGGCCATAGTTGGCAGGTGACCGCGGGTAATCGTCCGACCGGGGATTTGACGTACTATAGTATATACTAACCTTCAGGTACGGCTAGCGATGTGAGAAGGAAATGAACGCACGCTGCGCCCGCACCGTGACCCATGAGTGTGACGTTACTCGGGTCCCCACCGAACATTGCCACGTTCTCTTGGAGCCAGTGCAGCGCGGCAATCTGGTCCATCAGGCCATAGTTGGCAGGTGGCCGCGGGTAATCGTCCGACCGGGGATTTGACGTACTATAGTATATACTAACCTTCAGGTACGGCTAGCGATGTGAGAAGGAAATGAACGCACGCCGCGCCCGCACCGTGACCCATGAGTGTGACGTTACTCGGGTCCCCACCGAACATTGCCACGTTCTCTTGGAGCCAGTGCAGCGCGGCAATCTGGTCCATCAGGCCATAGTGGGCAGGTGACCGCGGGTAATCGTCCGACCGGGGATTTAACGTACTATAGTATATACTAACCTTCAGGTACGGCTAGCGATGTGAGAAGGAAATGAACGCACGCTGCGCCCGCACCGTGACCCATGAGTGTGACGTTACTCGGGTCCCCACCGAACATTGCCACGTTCTCTTGGAGCCAGTGCAGCGCGGCAATCTGGTCCATCAGGCCATAGTTGGCAGGTGACCGCGGGTAATCGTCCGACCGGGGATTTAACGTACTATAGTATATACTAACCTTCAGGTACGGCTAGCGATGTGAGAAGGAAATGAACGCACGCTGCGCCCGCACCGTGACCCATGAGTGTGACGTTACTCGGGTCCCCACCGAACATTGCCACGTTCTCTTGGAGCCAGTGCAGCGCGGCAATCTGGTCCATCAGGCCATAGTTGGCAGGTGACCGCGGGTAATCGTCCGACCGGGGATTTGACGTACTATAGTATATACTAACCTTCAGGTACGGCTAGCGATGTGAGAAGGAAATGAACGCACGCTGCGCCCGCACCGTGACCCATGAGTGTGACGTTACTCGGGTCCCCACCGAACATTGCCACGTTCTCTTGGAGCCAGTGCAGCGCGGCAATCTGGTCCATCAGGCCATAGTTGGCAGGTGACCGCGCGTAATCGTCCGACCGGGGATTTAACGTACTATAGTATATACTAACCTTCAGGTACGGCTAGCGATGTGAGAAGGAAATGAACGCACGCTGCGCCCGCACCGTGACCCATGAGTGTGACGTTACTCGGGTCCCCACCGAACATTGCCACGTTCTCTTGGAGCCAGTGCAGCGCGGCAATCTGGTCCATCAGGCCATAGTTGGCAGGTGACCGCGGGTAATCGTCCGACCGGGGATTTAAAAAACCTGAAACAATGCATTACGAAACATTTGTTTTTTTTTATATTTAATGAAGAATTATAGGGACTAAACACATAACAAAGGTACATGAGTCTTAACCCTCCGTTAGGCGTAATTTAATTTGTAACGCTGTTTGATCAGACAGATCTACTAACGGTGTTTTAATGAGATGTATCTTTAATGTGCAAGTACCAAGGCCCTAATGGTGCAAAAATTCAGACCATTCAAGGCCAGTGATTTTATAGAAACCACGGGCTTCCAAAGCATAAAGAATACATTGTTGAAGTTATACACGCCTTCTCATACCAATGCATTCTGCGGTATCCTTGTTTCTGAAAGAACCATTGGCACGAATCCAGCATCGTCGGCTCGTGACGTGTCAGTGTGACGGCTCGACGTGACGCTAAACGAGAAATCGCGTGACCGAAGCCGCCTACGACCCGCACTCGATATCGTTAACCGTGTTACTAAGAGTTATTCGGTTTTCCGATAAGTGCCCAAACAGGTTAAACGCGTGTAATAGGTGATGTTGCGTAACAGTGCCTTAGTACTAACTTATTCATTTATATCAATATCGTCTGTGAAAATAAATTAATGATTACTTCCTAGCATTCCTAGAAATATCCCAGTGACGTACAATCTTTTTAATAATTCTCAGTGACTGAGAATTCACTCCTAATGTTAAAAGTCTTGTAAGCATGTTTCGTACAGTTTCTTCATTTGTATCGGTCAGCTATTTATTTGTATCTACACGAATATTTTTTTAGTACTTGCCCATGTTAACATTATTTAACTCTTTCAGCAAACGTTCTGTTATGTTCTATTTTATGCGAGAAGAAAAAACCTTTTTATTTTTGTAATCTTAGAAATGCTATTCCGTAATAGACGAAACATTTAATATTTCACGATAACGCACATGTACTCGTAATAGATGTTTTCATCGACAGAGTACAAAATGTAGGTCCCCAACGTATGAGGTGGCGCGGGGCGGAGGCGATGGGGTGGACAGCGAGGGTCGGCGTAGCGCTGCTACGCTGCGTAGCGCTACGCGACGTAGCGACGCTACGCGGTGCCCGCAATCGCTACACAGCGTCCTGCTTGCTATGCATCGCGCGCGCCCAACCGAGTGCTAGTTCCGCGAATTTAGAGCCGAGAGACGGTGCTCACTTTACGATATCGCTTACTTCTAAGTGAAACTAGCTGCATAAAAGTAGCCGTTTCCACCCACGCGCGCATGCGAAAGTGGCTCTTAAACGATCACCGCGGAGACCTAATTTTGAATTGCGGACGTGAGAACTCCGGCAACCTTCGGCCCGCCTGTATCTGCATTTGCCACTTACAAAGCGGACGTTGATTACATCGAAGGAACTTTATTTTACTGGGACACTTTGTGTGAAGCTCTGCCAGGCGACGGACACGCTCTGACTACCAATTAGGCTCATTGCACATTTACTGTGGCTCTGTGAGAGTTTTCAAGTCATTACGCTGCCCTGATGCGCACAATGTTGGTTTAAAATATTTGTCCGCGAGTAAGAAAATTGGGGAATAAATCTGCTTTCGGAAAAAATATTGTATTATCTTTGTACTCATATATTACCTACACAATTGTATATACCGGACGACTTTCGCAATGGTTGGGAAAAATTCTATTCCCGCCAGAAATTGTATAATATAGTGAAGATAAATGAGAAGGATACATTTTTGGATATGCCCATTTTTTTAATGGACTCGTCCATATGGACGAAAAGGCTCACTACATAAAGGTTTTTTACTTAACTTCTCAATATTCGAGCGCGTAACGCTTCGCTTCTAGAGAAAAGGGGTGAAACTATCATCCTTGGGATGCCGATTAGCATCTTATATGACCATATTCATTAATTGTTTGATACGAGTGCTACATAAGGTATGTAGCACTCGTTACTAAAAACCATGCATGAAGACATATAGTTCTATAGAGTCAACAATTGGAGTATGCTTTGATTGTTTTTATGGTGCCCTATATTCCCAACCGTTCATAGAAGCGTTATGATAGGACCTTTGTGATGTAGAAGTATTTTTGATCGCGACGTCTGTAAAATAATTTTATCAGCTTTGAATAAACTTTACAAAAAGTTCCCATTCAAATTTACAGGATTTTGAAATAATTGTGTTAAGGCAACCACAATCAAATCGTTCAGATTAAATTTAAACATGCATTACGTCTTTATAGTCCTAAAAGTGAACAAAATCAGTGTGAATGCACTCAGCGAACTCCTCTATTCGTATAATTATTAATATGAAAGTGTTTTTGTCTTTCAGTAATAAAAAATATTATGTTACTTATTTTAATGAATCCATTAATACTTTAGTAAAAGATCTTAAGGTCAATATATGATAGCATTACAAATTAATAGAGATAGCGCCATTATAAACATACTCATATAAAAATACTTTAAGGGTGGAGTGCCCCATTTCTGATTAGTGATAATTATAAAATAAAAATATATCCATCCTTTTTTTTCGCCTGACTAAGAACGAAGCGAGATCTATAATAACTATAACAATATAACTTACCAAATATTGTGTACTCCACCCTAAGTATAATGAAATACCGTCTCGGCAAACCGAGGGCTGGGGGTTGCGAAGCGAAGGAGTCTGCTGTCTCTTCGCTCGCTCTCTATCTACTCCTGATGCTACTGGTGCACATTCCACGCGAATTCTCTCAACGTGTCACGGACTTATTAGTTGCGTCAACTTGACAGCTTGGCTCGGCATACACATAATTGCGTGAATTTTTAAGCGGGAGCTATCTGAGTAACCCGGGCCCACTCGGGTCAATCTAATTTTGGAGAGACATTTAATAATCCCTACGGAACCGGATAAAAAGTATCCAATGTATTATCTAGGAAATATATGTGTCAAATTTCATAAAACATCGTTCAGCTGTTTTTGCGGGATCGAGTAACAAACATCCAAATATCCAAACATACAAGCCTTCACAATTATTTTATTTTTAGAATTTATTTTACTGCCGGCAATCGATAATATTTCTAGTAAGCAATATCATGCATTGTCATATTTATTAGGTTTTACAATTTTAAATTCTAACTATTGCAAAATGAGAATCATCGAAAAGGATAATCAAAGGGATACTGCCAAAGAAATGGTTTTAACAAGAATGTTATTATATTGAGGTCTATAGAGGTTATTATATAGAGTGTTACTTTCGGTATACGTTTTTAAGAGAACAACAGAAAAGTTGTTCTATATTATTAATGCAATATATACAAATGTATGGAAAATACAAATTATTTATAAAACATTTCACTAAGAAGGAATATGATTTATATGTACAATCAATCGTGAAGCAAAAACGCATTACTTATAGAAAGAGTTCTATAAAAAAGAACTATTTCTTGAACACACTGCAAGGCTAGACCCGAACCAGCAAAACATACCATTAGGTCTTCCAATTTCGCCACCTGCGTTGTGCTATATACGCATAATTGGGTATTCTACGGCTGTCCTACCTCCTAAAATCAATCCCTCGTACTAAAAAGTGTTTATGATTATACTTACATTAATTTAACGCTTTACCTGCGTTGCGTATAGTGATTGAACGGTAAAATGAATGAAATGAAAATAATTTTCAATATTCAATCTATACTAATAATAAATCTGTAAGGGGTGTTCATGGAGTAAGTTGCTTTGTTTTCTAAGATACTTCGTTTGTAGACTTTATGTATGATCGTAAGACTAAATTGATGATTTTTAGAAATCATTTCTGTATGTATGTATGTATGTTCCTCCATAACTATTAAACCGATCATCCGCATTCGATGAAACTTACTACACGTATATGTAAATACACGAGACATAGGATAGGCTATATATACTATAAGTCAGTTCCGCTCTGCCATACAAACCGAAATGCCCTGAGGCATTTCGGTTTATTTTCATTCATTATTTCTTCGTTTACTTCTTTTAAGCCAAACAACGAACTTTTTGATACGGTTTTCAATAATATAAGGGGTGATTACCGAGCAAGGATTGCGTATGTAATTTTGAAATATTTAATACAAACCTTAAGAGAAAAATGTGTGTGTGTCAAACTATGTACTTGAAAATTTTAGGTGTTAAAAAGGCCTACAGAAAGTTCCACGACATCATTTAGAGCGATAACTTCGAACCACTCGCCCGATTTATTTGCGTATTTTATCAACGTATAGCAACTCTGGGCGTAGTCAGATTTCGGATGGGTTACCGTTTTCAATGTTGAAAGTGGCTCTGGTTCGTATTCCTCATAAAACTTTGTAAAAGTAAGGAAGGTGGTACGGTTAATCCCGCCTTTGTTGGTTTTGTATAAATTTCTATGTAGCAGTGCCAGTGCAGTAAGGGTCTGGCGGCACATGCTTTTAAAATTCGCTCCCAAATGTTTACGACGCACTAAATGGGAATATGTCGATGTTTATCATTAAATCATGCCATATCGGTTCAAATAATTTTGATTAAATTTGGTAGATGGATACATAGTCCTGGACCAGCCTATTGGCGGGTTACTTTTTATCCAGGAAATAATTCAGACCGAAATCAATCCAACACGACATTGATCCGAGCGGAGCCGGGTACCGCAGCTAGTAATATATAAGAAAACAATTAGAACTAGAGTCAATAATATATGTACAATTACCCAAAGGCTTTATGATCTGAAGCTGTATAGCTTCAGATCATAAAGCCTAACACTTTTTTCTCACTCGATGTGTTTGTTGAGTGAATGTTCAATATGTTATTCTACACATGCGTGTCACTAAAAGGTCTAAGCTAAGAAAAAGGGTCGCCTTACATCAGTCATTTCGTCTCAACGAGAAAAAAGAGGTTATTTTCTCGTTGTTTCGTTTAGTGAACGATCTTATTTCAGTTCGTGTGCTCAAAAAATAATTTCCATTTTCCTATTTGCCGTGTGCCGATAGCTTCGAGCGAACGTAATGAAACATGGCGCTTGCTCATAATCGTGGAAAATTATGCAGTGTACAAACATTTCGCATGGAAATGAAGTCGGGAAATGGCTTTTTAATTTTCGTCCCGGCGACCCCGATGGCGCCGCAGTCGCTTTTCGCCGGCGGCGACTGATAATTGTCGCACTTTGACTGTTATTGCTTTTTCATAAGGAAACGTTTCAACCGAACTTAGGTTCGTGCGGTGTTAAGAAAATTTAAATTATATTTGGTTCTCAAAATAGAATGAGATAAACTCCAAATAAATATAAAACATTTGTAAAGTTAATTTTGAAAGTCAATCCATTCCATATTGCAAAAGGGTAATGGAATTTTTTATTTTACACATATTTTGTAACTTTGTAAGAACAATTGAAATAACAAAATGAGATAAATATCATCGCGTTACATTATTTTCTGCATCTAAATTTCAATAAAGACGTAGTTGAGCAAATAAAAAAATCACAAAAACTAAAGTCAATGAACTAAACTGATTATAGAAAAAAAGCCACAAAAATACGGTACCACCTCTACACTATACCCTACTAAATATAAACATAGTCATGAAAATCAATTCACAAAAGTGGGAGCAGACGCGTAACAAACATACAAAAAAAAAACATACAGTCAAATTGGGAACCTCCTCCTTTTTCCTCCTTTTTTTTAAGTCGGTTAAAAATTGGTGTTTTGTGATCAACAAGCAAAGTGTTTGTAGGTATTGTTATTTTACAGTTCGGAATATGTTCTAATTACCTCCACCAGTTCGGCTCAAATAAGAAACGATTATGATGTTTGACTTATAATTCCAAACAATTGAATCAATATTAGGCACACTTGCAATCCTAAACTATCAAATGTATTTCCTGTGCTTTTCCTGTGTATTCTAGAAAATAGAGGTAGTTTCCATCCTGCCAGTGATCTCTCAAAATTCTAATTCTAGGACATTAAGTTGCGTATTTTAAACAGTTTATGAAGCCCTGGTGTTAAGAAGCACATCAAAGTGTTGAATGCAAAGAGGAAGGTAAAGTGACTGCCCGATCGCCGCCGATGCTTCGATCCCAGCTGTTACGACGACGCCACGTATGGTCTCTTCTTTCGTTCCTAGTCTATCTAGTAGTTAAGACAGATACCGGTAGCACTCGAAAGCGCACCAAGAGACCCGAATAAAGTCCACTCGCATATTCACTGAGGGATCCCGCTACCGCCTCCTCGGCAGACGCCGGGTAAAGACTCAGCGGTGGACCCTTTTTCGTCCGGGTAAGTGATTCGCCAGATCATATGATATAATTTGTATACATAAGATTATATTAGATATTCAAATTCAAATTCAAATTCAAAATTATTTATTTTGTTTCATAAATCAAGTAGGTGGTACAGTTATATAATCCAAGAATAAATCAGGTTTTTTGAAACGTGCCATTGATGGTACTAATAGTTCCTACACCTGTAAAAGAATACAATTCTGCACAACAGGGTGTAGGTTCCGTTGGACTTAGTTAGCAGACGGTAGCGTAGCACTATGTTATTAAAATAGACATGGGTGTGTGTGTACATAGGTAAGGGTGTATGTGTGAGTGTGTATGTGCGGAGGGGGGGGGGGTGTGAGTGTCAGTAAGCGTGATTGTGTGCAAGAGGGTGTGTTTGTGTGTGTGGTGAAGGGGGATAACTTGTTATTTTATTTGTTGTAAGTATACTTGTGTAATATCTAAATATTTTTGTGTTTATTATGTGTATTATATGTAGAGTATTCATATAACTATGTCAAATAGTTTTTGGGTATTTTGTATAGACAGTGTAAGAAGCCACTTATAAACAGATCTTTTGAACGCATGAATGCCTTTAATCCGTTTGATATTTTCGTCTAGTTTATTGTATATCTTTGGACCTAGCCAGTGAATTGATCTCTGAGCAAATCGTGACGTCACTGTAGGTAGCTGTAGGGTAAGTGTTGTTATATATATATAATAATTAGTTTTTTTATAAAAATGTTTAAGGACGTATCACTCATCATGGTTATCAAAAATTAAATCAAACGTTTAGACGTAGCTCTCAGTTAGTTTAGTAGAGCCAGTTTCTACAATGTTTTTTTTTTCAAAATGTTCCAAATAACAGACTCGCTAGGTCTACAGCTCAGAGAGTCACTAGTGTATAGAAATAGAAAGTAATTAGTTAAATTTATACTTTCAATCAATCGTACTTGATCTCGTATCAAAACCCTATTTCAAGCTTTAAACGAAATTAGACTAACCGTGAAGGTTTACCATCAGGGTGTTCCCTCCCCGCGCTCACGTCATGCATGCACAAAATTACAAATTCAGGGCGTGTTACGAAGATTTGTGTACTCGGCGAATAGAACTAGTTATCTTAATCGCCTCACGACGTACTTCTCCACCGGTAGAATTAAAATATCCCAAGCGTGTGATTGCTTGGGCGGGGGCCGAGGGGAGGCCGGCCTGCGCGGGGGGTGGGGGGGGGTGGTTTGCGAGAATTCGCGCAATTCTTAGATTCGCCCGCGTCGCACCTTTGCGTACGCAGAAAACGGTAGAAATGTTCAAGTTACAGGTTTGATAAATCGCCGGCGGCTGAACGCGTACAATTTCGGTAGCGTTTAAATACGAGTAAATTTCGGGATTTTCTACACGCATTATGTAATTAAATGGATTCTTCGCCGAACGTTTTGTAATGATACACGTTTTATATTTCATTGTGTACATTAAGTTCAGCCGGGTAAGGACTTATTTTTATGTTGAGATACTTAACTTAATGTTTCTAATGTAATGGATACATTTTGTATGTACGTTTGCTTAAAAGAAAAAAATGTGAAAATTAACAAGCTGGTTGGATGCTATTTCGGATCCCCCTGTGTTATATATTTATACGCGTTTTCAATGTATTTTATCTGTATCATGTGTGCTGATAAAAAGACCAACATTCATAGTGAAATGTGACCTTTTTTTCATTGCAGTAAATAAACAATCGAATACAAAATATAATTTATATGTGTTTGCAAAGAGTCTTAAAGGAGATATGCAACCGACTTGTATGGTGTAACAGAAAATTGATCGATAGTGTTCGAAACCATCGGTAATTATTTTTAATGATTTGAATATTAAAATATTTCAACTTTGTTTGTCAAAACAAATGTTTTGAAGTCGTTTCAATAATAATATTAAGTGTTGTATACATTTTTGATTTAAATAGAATATTATTAATAGTTGAAAAGGCATATTTGTATAACATGAATGCTGACAGTAAAATATTGAAAAAAAAACATAGTATTACCGTAAAGCTGTAGCAATGGATATACTTAATGACATGTGGGCTCGCTACTATTTTTCTGTGCCTAAGCATTGCCTATGCTGTGCCAAGTCCGAAATAATAGTATATGTAAACTAAACCTGCCAATGTGTCATTGTTGTTACTACTGGAGTAGCGCATCGCTTGAAGGTCCTTACTTGCGATGAAGCTTGGTTTGGGTCACCTTTTTTCCTGACTAAAATATGTTTTAAAGAGGTGATGGCTGAACCATGGGTTGCGTGATGCTCGTAAACTGTAGCTATTGGGGACTAGCTAGGGACTGGTCTGCGCCAAATATTGGCAACATGTTAAATGGCGGCCAAAGTCTTTGGAAATTTACGGATATTAGTGAATTCATGCATATGCCATGAATAGTTGATCTTCAGAATTTGTGATTAATTAAATGTATTTTTTCCCCTGTCATCAAAAGTAAATCCGTACTATTAAGTTAGAAAGCAATTATATTAATTATAATTCTCAAACAAATACCAAGAACAGGTAAGTCTGTACGCGGTGGCAAATAATTCGTCGTTGAAAAAAAAATCAGGAAAATTTCTTGCCACTTCTTCTTCGCTATGATTTTCGAACTGTCTTATACACTATTACAAATTCAAGTACAACCAATGGAAGATAAATATACAGTATACAATTAATCAAATGTGGTTATGTTTATTTATATCGACATAAATCCACTAATCACTCTAATTCTCAATATCCAGTTCTTGGGAGCTAGAAATGGGCATTAAATGGACTTAATAAAAAATACTAAATAGTAATGTATCTTAATCTAAAATTCGACGTGCACAGTTGGCTTAAAAAATAAAAATGAATGATCCGTGAACCAAGATTTTCATTACCAGAAGTCCTTTCTATTTAGCGGTGAGTGCTGTGTTCTAGCTTAGAAACAGTAAGAGGGTAGAGTAGACGTTTAACTGCAGCGGAAGTAGGCAGGGAAGAAAGCCGGAAGTACGGAAGAGCTGCACCACAGAGCTTTGTGCCAGAGTATACGTGCTCGGCTCACTTCCACCACTTTAGTAGACTGAATATTTATACGCATGCGCAGGTGTAAGGGGAAACAGTTATCTTATACTATCTAACTAGGTAATAGCAAATTGTTCGCGTGTATTGGATTCCTCGATAGTGGCCCTGGTAATTTCGATGGAAATCAAGGGATCAATGTCTTCTTAGAAACATCGTGTTAGGGTTTCTTCGGAGAAAACTCTTTTCCAAACGTGTATTGGTTTCAACTTTGGGAAACACGGACGATTCTAGTTCAATGTTAAAATGTATTGTACTTATGTGAGCAATTTAATTTTATACCTAAAATAAATATGGCCATGGATTAGGAAAGCACAAAAAATAACAATAAAAAAATTGTAGAATTCAATCGTTGCTTACAGTAGTTTCACTGTAAGAATACATCTGAGATTATCTTCTCTTTCTGGAATGTTTTTTGCATTTGAAATAAGCGTAGCAGAAGTAACGTGTTATTACTAGCTAATTGTACTGTACATATTGAACTGTACTGGAACGTAATTCGATACTAAAATTATAAATTCAAAATCAATTCTCTCTGTCTGTTACGTTTCAGGCCTTAACGCTAAACCAATTTTGATAAAATTTGGTATAGATAGAGTCTCGACCTTGGTGAAGGACATAGGCTACCTTATGTGGCGAAAATTAAAGAAATATTAACTTTAAGGAGGTAAAAAGGGGGATGAAAGTTTATATGAGGAACACATAAAATCAAATTTTAGGTTCATTTCATTCATTTCTATATTGACACGAGCGGAGCTAGTTTACCTACCCCAGCTAGTTTATTTCTTCACGGGCATTCATCACTTTATTTTCGAAATAAGGCTACTAGTTTACTGGCTGAGTAAATATTATGGTTGCACCACCACAAACGCCACCGTCCCCATTTTACCTCCGCGCCAGTTCAACGCCGCTGCGCTTACTCTGCTCATTAACTGCGAGCGGGCCCCTGCTACTTCACTAGCCGCTATACGACGCGCGTGCATTATTTAATACGAACATAATTCGCCTTATTTTTTGTGTGATATCATTGGACGTTTATTTTACTGTGGCAACCTAATAGCTTTTTTTAGAAATACCTTAAATGTTTGGACAAGAACATGCGATTTTGCCTGGAAAAACGAATGAATCGATTTGTCCGCTAAATTGTCATTGGTAATACATACTTGGAGAGGCGTTGACCAATAGTCCATGTCTTAAAATGTCAAGATATATGATGTTTTTGACAAATCCTAATTATTACAATTATACAATTACACACTAACTCCAAAAGTAACAGTAATTGTAACTACAATAACAGCATTTTTTTATTTTTAGTGCACAATAATTTGTTTTGGAATACTTTTTCATCGAAGTAGGTTTTTTTTATTAATTTATTTTTTATTTTTAATGAATCTGAATTACACTAAATAATTTGATAATTTTATGTATTTAATGGATACGACATTACCGTTATCTCATTAATTTGAGTTTCAGCGACATCTACATTTAAAGCATTGTAATCAGATTTTGAAAATAATCTGATAAGTATTGGTCGTGACATTCGTCGGATCTTCAGTCTCTTCGTCTTGAGAATAAAAACCGTACCGCTCAAGACACCGTGAGTGCATACTTGCACATCATCTGACACTCGGAACACAGCCCAAGTTTCTTCGCAGACTACCTCCACCCATAGCTACAATCTTCGTCAACGGCGGAAAACGTCAAACTGACAGTTCCATGTTGACCGCCGCCGGCACGGGTCCTGATGATGGACCAAATGTTTGGTTCGAAACGTCGTGAAATATCATCGACACACCTTGAGTAAGCCGTTTTCCAAATACCTTAAAATGAATAAGAAGTATGTTTATATAGCATTGAAATCGCATGCCAGGATTGAGTTAAATCGTGATTTAAGGTGGCCCTTCCCGGCGGGTTTAACTCATTCGCAGGCCTTCAAAACCGTGCTATTGAGCTCTTGGACCTTCTCTGTTTCAAATAAAACTACAGGCACCGTGATGAGCAGAATGCAACGTATCCACAAAGCAGATAATGCGCATAGTGTTTGATTTGATAAGATTTACAAAAAAAAATACAAACGGACTTATAGCTGAAAGTAAAACACGACCGCTGCGATCAAAATTCAAACTAAAACCAAATTGACTATAAATGTTCGTGAAACAAGCTATGTCTGATGACTAATCATCTTAAGATATTTTCTAATTGTCGTGTACTCGTGCACATAGCTCGTCAATCTCGATGCACAATTTCCTCTTTCTAAAAGAGGAAAATGAATAGAACATAACATCTAAAAATGTTAGAAATTTATCGAAATGTAAAATTCTGTGCCAAACCATTATGAAGTAATGGCGTGTTTAAATACTCTCTCGTGATTAAAGCGGCCCAAAGTCTCCAGAAAACTCCACGTCTCAAGTTCAAACCGTGCTGCGAATGAGGTGAAGCGATATTGAAGAAACAGGCAAGATTTAATTAGCTGAAGACACGCAACGTAACATTAATTAAAATGTAACGAGTTCTTTAACGTTTCAACTCCCGTCTGCTTTGTTCCGATTCCTTTTTGTGAAGCTAAATATTCCTTAAGTAGTCGTTAGCATTCTGTTCAAGGTATATTCATAATTGTTTGTTATGTGCAGTTACATAGAAGGTTTCTTATTAAGGAATCGTAATCTTTGAACTGGTATCAATTTTATCGCCGTTCCATTATATTCTATTGCATATTTCAATTATATTTTATGATCTTAATTAAATCAATCCGGTGCCTTAGAAGTAACATTTCCATAGTCTGTATTACTCAAAACCTGTGCGTTCAACCAAACAATACATTAATGTTCCAAGAGTTCTATTAATAAATCGATGTTACTAAAATGCACATGCAATATTTCAGTCTCATTACATTAAAGTAAATCTTAAATAGTTGACACTAATGTTTTGAGTAGAACAGTTGAGTTGAGTAGAAAATTTGGAGGTTATGAAAAAACTTTTTAAAATTCATTTTAGGATTTTCAAAAACCGCTAACTCATGATGTGTTGATGGATGATACGACCTTTTTGACCAACCATTCACGTCACCAATCGACACGCGCCATGAGTAAGCCGTTTTTGAAACCCTATAGTTAGTGTTAATGATGTGTTACATATATCACAGTAACCTCAAATCATACATTTTAAAATTGTGGTGATAGTATGGTTTAGCAGTTGACGGTTAGAGTGGAGTGTTCTTAATTAATTATGATCCCAAATAAAAATATATTTGTCGGCAATGCCGTTATTTTAATTTGAAGTCAAATTCGGTCTTCTAAAAGGAATTAATTAGAGTAGATAAACTTTTTTGTACTAAACAACTACATGCATGCGGCAAGAACACATTGGTTCAAAAAAGAGCCCTGGGAAAGGAAATACTTTAGGCTAGACCTGTTTGTTACCTTTCGCGTGTATTGCGTATATAAACTTCGCCATCTGCTGTA
The DNA here is from genome assembly GCA_946894095.1 of Incurvaria masculella. Lineage (NCBI taxonomy): Eukaryota > Metazoa > Arthropoda > Insecta > Lepidoptera > Incurvariidae > Incurvaria > Incurvaria masculella. The sequence continues at coordinate 15,887,816 of OX335648.2, read as the reverse complement.
TACACATACTTGGAATTTTCCTACATTCTCTCCTCCCGTAATGACGCAATGCCCGTAAAAGTTATGTTTTGCTGGATCTGGTCCAGCCTTGCAGTATTTTAATAACATAGTTCTTTTTATAGGGTTCTTTATTAAATTAATGTGTCCTTGATTTCTTTATGTGACTGGACATGGATGGCTAATAATACTACAACTACTGTGATTAAAATAACCCAAAACACCTCAAGGCCAAGACCTTCGTTATATTGCACGGCTTTATTGAACTGGATTGAAAACACGGATAATTCACGGTTTCACTGTCTATTCTGCACACATATTACATTCGTTGAATTATTTAAAGTTACTGTAACGATGAAGATGATTTGTTTGCACTCACCTAAGATTCCTAGCCTATAGTTGATTGTGACGACGACAAGACCAGCGTGTGATGCTAGCACAGATCCGTCGTACGGGTTGCCCGAGCTCCACTCGTACGACTCCCCGTGCACGAACACGAGCACCGGGTACCGTGGAGTCGTGTCTCGTACCCCTGCTGACAACACACGATGTTAATATCACTGCTCAGGGTCTATAAGTACTACTGCAAAGAAAAACCTATCCAGGGTATGGGTTGCCCGAACTTCACTCGTACGACTTGCAGTGCACGAACATAAACACCGGGTACAGTGGACGCGTGTCTCGTACCCTGCTGACAACACACGATGTTAGTATCACTGGTCGGGGACTATAAGTACTACTGCGAAGAAAAACCTATCCGTCGTACGGGTTACCCGAGCTTCACTCGTACGACTTGCAGTGCACGAACATAATCACCGGGCCCAGTGGACTCGTGTCTCGTACCCCTGCTGACAACACTAGATGTTAGTATTACTGGTCGGGGTCCATAAGTACTACTGCGAAGAAAAACTTATCCGTCGTACGGGTTGCCCGAGCTTCACTCGTACGACTTGCAGTGCACGAACATAACACCGGGCCCAGTGGACTCGTGTCTCGTACCCCTGCTGACAACACACGATGTAAGTATCGCTGGTCGGGGTCTATAAGTACTACTGCGAAGAAAAACCTATCCGTCGTACGGGTTGCCCTTGTTCCACTCGTACGACTCGCTGTGCACGAACACGAGCACCGATACCGTGGGCTCGTACACGTTACACGATGTTAGTATCACTGTTGATGGTCCATGTACAAGTTTGTATTAAAAAATTTGAAACAATGATATCATTTAAAAACTAAGCTTTGGGGTGTTTTTTACTCGCTCGGTGATCAGGCAAGTGAGTGATTAAATATGACCTTTATTTGCATTTCCTACCGTTCTAATTGGTAAATTTAAGTTTACTTGACCGAATAACAGAATATTTGACAGAATGTTAAGAAGTGCACGTAAAAGTCAGATTTAATCATTCACTCTCCTGTTCGACCGGCATGTTAATTGACCAGGGTAACCCCCCCTGGTCGTCGGAAATAAACTTAACAGTTTATTACTAAATTGTGTGTCCGCAAAGGATGATTTGATAACCGATAAAAAACGTATGACCCGGACGCAAAATCGAAAGGGACCGCTGTAGAAAAGGGAAATGGTGGCAAATTCGTGTCAACACTTAAATGTATGTAGATTGGAAGTCGGAAAATGGGTTGTATAGATACCTAAACATTGAAAGTCGACGAGTCGAGAAGTTTTTGCGAGAGAGAGTGGGAAAGGGCATCGTTACGGACGAGGAAGTGACAAAAAGTGGAATATAAAAATATTTTTAAATAAAAAAAGGACCGCCTTCAAAAAAACCGGAACTAAAAAGCAAAAAATAATTGGTTACTTTCAATTAATGTACGAAAAGCTACTTTAATTCTAACTAATTATGTACAATTTCTTAATTTTTAACCATCTTTTGAAGTCGGTGCCTTGGGTAGAGTTCGCTGCGCACGCTGCTGACCGAACAGACACTATTTCAGCCGAACACACCCGAAGTCTACGAGAGCGTAAACAACCTGAGTCAGCAATGATTGGTCCACAGAGCATTTTAAGCGACCGTTCGCCTAACTGGAGATGCCCTTAGCGTTGGTTTACGTGCAAGCTGATATCGATACAGCGCAGCGTACTGAAATTGGGTTGCAACGATTATTAGTACTTTCGGCTTTATAAAGGCGCGCACTGGTGAAGGAGTACGTTAATTCGCTGCTCTGTGTTGATTGGTACTTCCCTGCGACATCGTTGTCTGAAGGAGACGATTTCTGCCGAAATTGGTGAGATCTGTACTAACCGCACACTCGTTTTGACACGTAGTTGAGAGCAGACACCTCAAAGTCGCTACCTATTGTTTTCTGTTCTTTTTTATATTTGTATTTTTTTTTGTTTTGTGTTATGTAGGTATTTAGGTAGAATAAAAAGTACAAAATACAACTACCTAAATATTTATCATATAAGTGGTCGTTGTTTTTATATTGGTTTGTTCGTAGGGTTTTCTTGTAAATATTTTGTTTTTACTGTGTTAGGTATTTAGTTTAAGTATAAGGCATATTTAAATTACAAAGTACTTGCCTAAATACCTACTTACATACGTTTTTCCGACCTGTTTGTTTATTTAATTTTTGTTTTTGTGTTTTGTTCAAGTAGGTAAATATAAGTAGCTACCTACTTATATTTCTTTCTTAGCCATAGGTGATATTAATCTAACTACTTGCAGCTCTTAAAGAACGTCTACCCAAGGCACCGACTTCAAAAGATGGTTAAAAATTAAGAAATTGTACATAATTAGTTAGAATTAAAGTAGCTTTTCGTACATTAATTGAAAGTAACCAATTATTTTTTGCTTTTTAGTTCCGGTTTTTTTGAAGGCGGTCCTTTTTTTATTTAAAAATATTTTATTTTTTGCTTTTTAGTGGTGGCGTAACTTTTGACTCAAGGTGGGCGAGCCCTCCTGCTTAACTTCACATACAAAGTGGAAAGAAGATATACATACATATACAATACAATACAATGAACGAGCATTAGCAGAAATAAAACCATTGAGAAATCTCATTTCTGACGAAAGGTAGACCGGTAACTATCTGGACTCATGAGTTCACGGTTGATACGTACGATAATTGATACGATGAGATCACGTGAGATAGAGTGCTGTGACAGACGGACGGACGGACGGACAGCGGAAGCTTAGTAATAGGGTTCCGTTGGTGCCCTTTGGGAACGGAACCCTAAAAAGACAAAACAACGAATGACCGGAACCGCTGAGCTTCTGAATTTCTCATCTTTCCATCGTTCCGGATAGTCTGTTTCTTGCGTAAGTTTAAGTTGTATGAAAATGTGTACATATTGGCCTCGTGTATCCCCCCTTAACAGTTGAATTTTGTAAAATCCGTTGTGAGCGAGCCTTTTCGTCTTAACAAGAAGTCACTGAAAATTTTAAGTTTCGAGGATAATTGGTTTCAGAGATCTCAACATGAGTGGTTTTCGCCTAAATGTGTTCATTTTGACCTGTTTTACCCCCCTAATAGTATAATTTCCAAAAATATTTTCTTCTTAAGCAATCCCATCTAAAACAAAACATACTCTGACATTTCTGAGTTCAGCGGCTCTAGAAATAGAAATGTGTACAATTTGCCCTCTTTTACCCCCCTTGAATACCCCCAACAGTTGAAGTAAAAAACAACCTCTCATACTGAGCAATCTCACCCGAAAAGAAAGCTGCTGTAACTAAAAAATCACATTTCTGCGTTCGCGAGGTTAAGAAATTCGATGTTGGTATAGTTAAGTACCAAACTACTGAACCGATTTTGATAAAAAAAAAATGGGACCAACTAGAAAGTATACCCTTTCGAACAAAAAAAGAATTTTTCAAATCGGTCCAGGGGTCTTCGAGTAATCGGTGAACATACATAAAAAAAAAAAAAAAAAAAAAAAGATTCCGACGAATTGATAACCTCCTCCTTTTTTGAAGTCGGTTAAAAATGAGAAACAATGTCGTGGAGGGCGCCCCGGGGTCAGAGGATGTCGAAAGCGGTGAAAGCCAAGAACCAAGATATTTGCATAAGGAAGTCATGATCAATATAGAAAATCTTTTGCAGGTTTTTTTACTATCCGACCATAGTGCTTTTTTTCCCTTAACTTTCAACATTTAACTAGAAATGTTTTTTTTTTGTTTCGAATTGGAAATGAATAGCTATGATACCACACCTGTTGTTATGGTGTTTGCCCAACGGGGTGTGTTCTTCGTAGTAACTTCGTAATATCGCACGGTTACATTGAACTGGATGAAAAACACGGTCAATTCATACTGCCGCTTCGACCATCGTTAATGCAATACGTATATGTAATTGTCAAACCTAACCATTTATTTTACGTGGAATATACCACCGGATTTGCCCGACTTGGCCGATGTGACTTTTATTGCTCCCAAAGATGAAGAGAACTTTGAAAGGATGACGTTTTGCGACCAAATAGGAGATAAAGACCGAATCACTGAAAGATTCGAACTTCTTTTGAATAAGTTCAATCCAGAAGCAATTCAAGATGTTTTTAACATTTAAAAAGACACTGGAAGAAAAGTTTTATTTCCGACCGTGATTATTTTAAATCATATTCATGTTTAGGTAAATATAAAGATATTTTTACCTATTTACAATTTCCATGTAATCCATTTGCATACATACATGGTGATGGTGCTGTCTGAACAAGAAACTTTTTTTGCTAAAATTAAATCCAGAAAGTATAAGAATGATAAAATAAAGCGGAAATATTGCTGCCCTAACTGTTCAATTATGATTTTCGATATCGGTGCTCCTATTCCGATCCTGTCCTTCCTGCATCCCTTCGCAGCTCCGGCGTGCTCATGACATGGATGTAGCGAGCCAAGCACACTACCTTATCCTTCAAAGGCCACGATAGGGGCCAGCCGTTTTAAAAGCAAAGCTAAACATTCGTTTTCATTTGTTTCCTTTATTCCTGTAAGCTCTCTACATATACATACTTAGTTACATATATACATAGCTACATTTGTCAAATGTTGAAACTTTATCACATAGACGGCTTATGTAGTCCTTTTCCGTGTTACTTTTGAGCATATTTGTGTCACTGGCTCCAAAACAGTTATGTGAAATTGTTACACGAAAATCTTGGACCCCGTGAGATTTAAATCATGACGATTTATCCAGTCCAGAACGACAATGACTGGAGCAAAGCCAGGTATCTCAGCCAGTACAAATTAAATGAGTAAATATTGTCCCGGGACTCAGCTTGTACTACTGCACATATAATAACACGTTATATCGCCGCTTGCCATGTGTATTTTGAATCAGCCGTTAGTTTCATGTTTTTTGGATTAAATGGTAGATAAGAAAATGAATTTTTTTTTTCATTTTAATTTGTTACGAGAATGTCATTTATTAGAGGTTAGACGGAGATTTTCGTTTTGGAAGAATTATAATGACATTTTTTTTTAAATGAGCGAACAACAATAGTTTTGACAAAGCTTCATTCACGAGTGCCTTTGCGCCTAATGTAACTATGTATAACCAAATATATGTTTGGAGCAACTATTTAAGTGAGCGTAGAAAAAAAACATTTGTTTTTCTTAGATTGCATAACTTCAGACATTTTCATAAGATAACCGTACCCGAGAAAGCTTAATAAGATTTTGATTAAAACAACTTACACTGTTTTTTAAACTGCTATCTTTGTATACCTTTGTTATTTAAATACCTGAGGATTCTCTGTGATTATTTTTCCTTAAATGAAAAATAAGAGTCCCGCAATGTTGTTTACTTTCGTGTAATAACCTGGAGGGTTACGCCAGTAATGTAGGCACTAAATCTGCCTAGTCGCATAAAGGGTGGGCCTATTCAAATGACTACCATCCACGAAAACATCTTGGACCATTAAGGACTCGACTTTACTGGGAAATTTACATGAAAGGATTGCCCCTGCATATGCATAAATTAATTAGTCTAACACCGCTCCTGTTTGAACCAACCGAGCCAGATTTCGGCCTGTGAAGCTCGAATAAAATGGGTATTTCAGTTTCGATTGCATATTTCGACCACATCGTGTCGTGTGATCGATCACTGGTTTGAGTGAATAATCCTTGTGGAAAAAAGTGGGTAAAACCTAAAAAGCATGTTCATGACCCAATCGGTATCAATCTCCGAAAAAAGCTATAAAATTTACGTTATAAACTTATATTATATTATACTTATACTTTTACTTTTATTATGAGTATCAAAGTTTAAATTATTTGATTATTAGGATCCATAATACAATATTGACATTTTTTCACTAATTATTTATGGATTAATACCATTTCGATAGAATGTTCGACCCCTGGCCTGGCTCTAATAGGTATTATTGCCGTGGTGAAATGGTTACAAGAAGTAAATATTTCGATAAGGTAAGATGGCATTTTCTGTAACATTATGCATGAAATAAGCAAAACTAAAATATTACGTTAAAAAGAAAATATCAATTGGCACAATTCAAATAAGATATATTTAAATCTGCAAAATAGAAAAATAATGATTATAAGATTATGACCTAAACGTAAAATATACTCATCCATCATGGGTCCCGTTGTCATTGTCCCCATGATGGAAGCCACGTTCCCCCGCTGAATGACAAGAGACAACCGCTGGCGGAACAAAGACGGAGCTCGCCGGTCGTCAGTGGCCTCCACGAGCAACTTGCTCAATCTACGGGCGAACTGCCACGCGTCGTCACTCCACGTGCCGTGTGTCTCAACAGCGAAGGCAAGGAACTCATACGGATCGTTCAAGGACGAATACTTGGCGTGTTTCAGCGCCTCCGTCTTCGTTACGGCGAAACCCGCAGCACGGGAGGAGCCGTCTAGGTGGCTTGCGGCCAAGGTGTCAACACGCGTAACGTCCCATGCTAAAGCTCTCCCCTGCGACCAGGGTAAGAGGATGATCCCACCGAGAATCTTCCCGTCGTCTCGGCAGATTCCGGGGTGTTCGAGGTGGCTGGGGATCTTTGCAGTCGCAAGCGAGCGCTTCTAGAGCACTTGACACATGAAATACCGTAGCGGCCGTTAGTGTCGACCTGCGAGCCGCAGGGGCAGGTGTGTGGTTGACATTATCTTTACTACCACGCGGAGACAGAAAGCTATGCGCAGCGTAATGCGGTCTAACAGTGTTTCGAGGTACACTGAAGGATACGCCTGAAGGCACGCACAAGATTCTGGACGCGAGGCAGCCAAGATACGTGCTTTGTTCAATTTATCGTCATCCTGAAGAACACTTAATTTTACCGCCCGAAGATCTGAACAGAGAAAGATAAAATTGCTTCTCTCACAGCTTTTCTTAGTTAAAAGACAATCGTGATCTGCGGACCGCTCCTCCGGGGGGAAAAGAAGGCGTAATGGATAGACTTCAGAGCAGCCAGCGTCTCTGGCGTTTCATCTATTAGCGCGTCATCTAAAGTGAGCAACCTAACTGCTCCCCGGATGTCTCCATTCGATTGTTCTCCACCTTCACTCTTGAATTTAGGTTGAGGTATGTACATTAGTTTGGAACCTGTAGCACAGAATCATATTTTTTATAGGTTTTCTCTGATTTTACAGGTTAGTGAAGGCCGGTTTCTTGTCTTGTATTTGAAAACGTTGAGCACCTTATACGCAAACAGGACTGTTCGCAAGCATTTTCAGTATTGTCCGCAATCGCAAATATTTTCTATGCAACAGCCATTCTAGACCCACGTATTTTTGTGCCTAAATGTGGAATGAATTTTATAATATGGTTGTGTATGTTGGGGGCCAAGAAATCATAGAATATTTGTGTAAACCTTGTGGATGCGGGGAATAAGTGAGAACTGAAACGGTCAATTCAAAGTCAACAAAAATCTAATCGCACAAAAAAGGTATGTAAATAGACTATTATCTAATTTAACTAAAATAAAAAAATCATAACAGTAAAACACATTAGCCACTAAGCAAGGTCCATACGTAAGGGCTATATTTTCTAGCCAAGGGCAGTCATTATTATAGTGTTTGAACAGCTGGGCTTTCAGAGTGTGACCTCATGCTGGCATCGCCTATCAAAACATATTAATGAATCCCTAACTCCTCAGATATGTCACAACGGATTATTTTGATCATATTGGGACTGACATTTATTAGGAAACTCCAGTTCATTTAACGGTTAATTCGGCCTAACATCAAGATCTAATATGTGTCAACATTTTGATTATTGATACTATTACCAGAATTCCAATATTTCCTTGAAATGTAACGATATGTATGTTTGTATACATAATTGGCATGTAATTTTAGAAGCGCAGCCAAAAATGAAGAATGTAATCGAAATAAATAAAATGAATTATTTTCTTTCATTAATTCATTCATTCAAATTCAAATCGAAATTGTTTTTTTTTCTTATTCGCGAAGAAACATTATTTCGTTAGTTTCGAAGAATAGGTCACAAGCTAAGTATAAAATATGTTCCAAAATAAATACTTTTCCGCTTTACATAAAATCTGACAAATCCGTTTCTGCCATTAAAAATATTAATCTAAACGGAGCTAATTGACAGCAAAAAATGTCATATTTATAAAAAAAATCTCTGTGTCCATGATATTTTTTTGAAAAAACAAAAACATGGCCTGCTAGTTTCCAAACTACTAATGTATGTTTGCATGAGTTATTTTATGCTTGATTGAACTACAAGACAGAACAAAATACACAACAACAGTTTAACATTATAGTCTTCACACGAATCTTAATTTTTTTTCGTTTTAACGCCTCTCTTATGTAGGTACAATATCTAAAGGTTGGTAGCTCTATGTGCGTAATATTATCAATTATTTTTCGAATGTCTACCACGTATAATTGATAATAAGCACTCGTAATCAAAATGTTAATTCTTGGTATTACTGTAAGCTATTTATGTAAGGTATTTCTATATTTCCTCTATCCGAAAATCAATGATCAGTGACAGTAATTGTATCTACGATATGTTGCTCGCCTCGTTTGGTAATAACAATCAATTGCGCTAATATGTACATTGTTCGAATGCACCTAACCGACATTATTTGTGATTGACGTTGGTGCTGTAGGCGACGAGGCAGCAATATTTACTTGAATGAATCCTAATGTAATGTACGGATGTATATAAAATAATACGTATATCACTATATACATTTTGAAAGACTGGCAAAGGGAACATCATATTAGGGTTATAAGTTAAGATATTTTTTTTATAAATACTCTCAATTATTCTCTATGCAAATGTCCATACGCCTAAACCATTTCATAATGCATTGGATGAAGCTATGGTTGTAGCGGTAATGAAACATTTTCATTTTTTTCTATCCAGTTCAGTGTGGCCGTGCTCATAAAGGGAAGGTCCTCGCATGGCATCTAATTCCTTCAGATGTATTAGCAATTCATGTCCGGTTACATAAAAAAAACAGCTCTGGTCTTCCTTCGATAGGTTAGAAATGGCTGTTCTGTTAGGAGTCACCGCTTCTTCAGACCTTGAAATAACTTTTTGTTGATTTTATCCTTAGCAAGAATCACATCAATTCGGAGGGAGCTATTTCGGGTTTGTAATGTTGATTAATCAGGTTTTTTTTTCAAAACCATAACCTTAAAAATGCGTCCGTTCTTAGGAAAGTGTGTGAAGACGCGTTATCGTGGAGCGTGGGCATTATGTTTCCACAAAAACGATGAGACAAAAGTGTTCAGAATCCTTTCCAAACTGATCTGCGCCACAATGTGTTAAGTTTGCAACCACAGAATACAGAATTGAATGTGTATGTTTGATTCGACCACATAAACATCCTACGATTCGTCCATAGACTGGAAGATTATGGACGACTGTAATATTAGCAAACCCACGTTTGACCAGTAGCAAAATGAGTTATATCGTAGTATAAGCGGGTTGTAACCAGTCTTCGATTAAATCTCTGTATGTATGTACGTGGTACAGCCCAGTCCAATCCGCCACGTCAACAGTAATCAGGTGACGCCGTGAGGCCACCGTTACTCACTCTGTGATTGGATAGCTAAGTGCGGCGCGAGGATCGCAATGTCCAACCCGTCTGTCCCAATCACGCGGCGCTGCCGTTGAATTAGATTTGGGTGGGCTTTATTGCATAATGTACGTAATAGCTACCTCACGTGAGAGCACTACATATTTTATTACCTTTATATTTAATTGTAGACGCAGAAGTTTGTGGAGATTTATTTATTTATTTATTTATTTATTTATTTATTTGGAGAAGAACAGAGAACAGTTACAATGACACATTAATAAAATATTATAAATTAAAATTAAGCTACGCCTGCCTCCACTACGCTTCCCTCGAAAACACATAATGTAGAACATAAATATTTACACTAGATGAAGCAACACAGAACATTACATATGCTTAAGAGGAGTTCGTTTGGATGCCTGGATGTCTAGCAGATTAAATTAAAAGTTTTACCAAAAAGTGAATAACATTTAAAGCATACAGTTAGAAGAGGCACAAGTAAACATATAAAATAAAATAATACACTAATAATCACAACTATCCAGCAGGTGACGGACATGTTTTTTGAAGGTGAGATCTGTATTGCAAAATGGCAGGATGTTTGTTATAATTTCGCGCAAAAACGACTAAACGTATTTTGATTAAACTTCACAGTAAAATAGCTTAAAAATACATCAGAATAATAGAAAGACAACATTGTGTAAATTGGCCAAAATATAACTAACGTCAAGTAATTCAGCGAATTTCCTGCCATCTGATAGCTAACTCGGCGTGTACTGCAAGATACATTTCATACCATTAAAACTCGAATAAAAATATTGTTCTTCGGAAAATACATACTTTTATAGCTTCTGATACTTAAAGTGTGTAATACATACTGTAAAAAACTTTTTCTTTTACAGTTTGCATTTTTTGTGTTTTTAGGGTTCCGTACCCAAAGGGAAAAGGGAACCCTATTACTAAGCCTCTGCTGTCCGTCCGTCCGTCCACCTGTCACATGGCTGTATCTCATGAACGGAAATAAGAAGGCTTTTGCCGCTATAACAACAAATAGGTAAAATAAAAAAACAATGAAAATTAAAGGGCCCCCTTTAATTACATTACAATAATTAATACAAAAAACGTGACTTTTTAGTGTTGATGGTTCGGAACCCTTTGTGTGCGAGTCCGACTCGAAATTTGGCCGGCTTTTTTAATTTATAAACATTCATTCATTGAATGCTTTTATTGGTAAGTGCATCACTTGAGAACAGCTGACATTTTTGGCTATTTTTTGAATGCTCATAATAGTCCAAGTAAGGTTCTTGGCTCCGCTTAGTTGAATGTAAAAACCACGTCAGAGTCGGTTACCTTAGCTAGTGGTTTATATTTGTTGGGCTAACTGGCCTTAAAATCATTATTTTTTAAAACCGTAGCCAATATCTTTCATTGTATCTTTTACCATTTTGTATTTTCTTACTATACTCATTATAAGATTCATTATGTAGGATTATCATCGCAGATATACCAGCTGCAATTAGCTAAAAAAACCCTTGTTTTCATTTCTTCACAACGCCCTAAAACTCTACCCTTACATAAACCAATTACTTCGTTAGGATCACTAGAATCCTCTTAGACTACCTATTGTACTGGAAGTTCAATAGAACTGTACAGTTGTCGCCAGTAGAGCCGTTGTGTTCCCGCCTTTATTCGAGATTCGATCTGACAGGCTGATAATAGAATTAGTTGTATCGATTGCCGACTGAGCGAATTTAGTCGTGAAATTCGCAATCAGGCGAGGATAAACGCTGATGTATCGTGCGCTGGCTTGGCATTGAATTCGATTAGTGATACTAGGAAAGAGATGTGGCTTTTATTTCGTGAGAACGTTTACTTATTTACGAAAGTTTATTTTGTTGGGACATACAAATGGATGTGTGCAATACATTTCACCGTAGTCCTGTTTCATGTATAGGTAAATACTATCAGCGTTTTATGGAATACTTGTTACCTACGTACGTATTACACATACGTTTAAGAGGACCATACTAGTTTAACTCGTATTTTTTTATATGGAGAATAAACAGAAATTGACAATGTAACAGAAAACAGAAAAAGAGGTAAGACTATTTCCAAAAACAATTCTCACATTAATACGAACCCAATACATTATATCTATATGTACCTGAAAGACAAAATAAATGTAAAGACCAAAATAGTATGAGTAAGCATAACCATAAATAATGTATATTTATCATGTTTTAGGCATTGTATTAAATGAGGAAAATAAAGAAAAGAAAAAACCACTTTAACACATGTTTGTAAACAAATAATCTTATCAAAACGAGATGTCACAGACCTGGACAATTTTGAGCTAAATTCGGAAAATGAAACATGATTCCAGCGTTTGCGTACACAATGTCACGAAGAAAATTGAGCTGAGATCGTTATTTGGTGTATTATCAGTTGTGGATACTGCTCTCAAACATATTCCATTTCAACCTTGCGGCTGATATTGAAAGTAGATGATGTTAAGGAAGCTTTTTTCCAAAGGTTTCGTGGCAGAAATCCGCCTTTTTGCAGTCAACTTTTAACAATTAAGTATTTCTTTACTTTTTTCTTAAAAAGCGTGCTTTGTGCACCAATCGCATGATTTTTTTATCAAATGAATGGAAAAACACATGACACCAAAATGTTACGCGACAGTGGTCGTCATGGAAGTTTCGCTCACTTTTTAAATTTACATAAAAACAGGCGTGATACGCTTCTCTTAATAAAGGCGGAACCAAAATTCGACCGGGATGGGACGGGCGCGGCTTAATCGTAATTCCGTTGAACCGATTTACGAAAGCAGACTCGACAGAACAACACATTTTCGGTTCTGTTGTGACGATTATGTCAGAAATAAATGTATGTCTTAACTAGGTGCATATATGTATATTGTAAGGGGAGCATGGGCAAGCTTCGGGGAACTGAAAGGAATGGCATCGTCTTGAATAAAACAATAAATTACTCTTGCGAGTATGTGGTAGTTAGGCTAGGGGCTGGATTGGTGGCGGCATGGCATTCAATTTCGGACAGCCAGGACGGTGCAACATGATAACGTAGCGTTTGGCAGGAAAGCTTTTTTTTATAACCTTGAAATAATATACCAAGGACTTTGAAGGTGTTCCGATATTCGATGAGTGGTCGTGTTCGCCCTGTCGGTGCTAGGGAGAAAGTACATTAATCCTAGGTTTTGTGATAGTGAATGACCGTATTCCTGAGAAAAACAGGGAACCTGGGAACCAGTGAAGCGGATGGTAATGTGTTGCAAGCAGATATGGCTGGGATGAGTGATCTTTCATTGCACTGTTTATCGACTGATTGCCTTATTGCAGTTGTCGGAAAATTTAATCGTCACCCATTGACGGAATTAATTAGGTACAGGTGACCCACTTGCAATATATAACTGCTTAGGCGAAACTGTATTGTACACATAGAAAGTATGTAGTGTGTAGGGTTGTATCTAGTGTCCGGAAACAGAATGTATTACTAAATAAGTTAGCTGACATGACGAGGCCGACGGCGGACAAATCGACGTAAGCGCCCGCCCCGATCCTCTTACAGCTACGTGGCGGCAGGTAGTAACGACCATTCCAAATTAATCTGTTATTGTACTTTACTCCTATAAAGTTTACATCCATTCAATCACGTGGGAGATATTAAATCATTCAGGAAGGTCGGCCAATGGGGACGACCATTATTAGTTCAAGTGCCACATGGCCCATCAGCTACTAGACGATCACATTTCATAAGTTTGGCCAAATTCCGATTTTAGGTTAATTAAATAGCAAGACTAGAGTCTTAGACTTAGTCTTAGTACAGGCTATGCGTGACTTCATATAAGTTAGACCAATCATAGCTAGCAGTTTTATTAAATAAATAAAGTGAATGAGAAAGGTCATCTCACTTTATGACGTCGGGTATATGATCATATAAAATTTTTTCGCCTACGCACCATGTCTACTTGTGGCCGACTGACGGATTAACATTTAATGGGTTGGATACAGATTTCTTAAAGGTAGAATGTGTGTTTTGAACACAATTAAAAAAACTGTAACTCAACATGTTGGTCAAACCAAGTCCAAAAAGTAAATCAAAATGCAAAATAATGATTAAAATTCACCAATAATACCAAAGTCCTTTAAAAGAGACTACCGCGAATAACTCTTCCGGCACGCAGGAAAGCCTCTACACAATGTGGGTTTTGCTCTCTCTATTGTAGTGCAGTTCAATTACTGACGAAGCCCAGGTACAATGGTCTCTTGACCGTAAGCCGCGGAACCCTATTCTAAACCCCTACGAATCGCGGGGCATGGTTATAACGCTTCGTCTAGCTTACTGTGATACAGTTTGCATTCGAATGCTTTGGCTATAAGAAGATAGGATAACAGAATACAAATTGTTTTTCCACTTTGTGTGGTATAATTTCTTGTAGTCGCCATAGGCGATCACCCAAAAATATTTCCAATAAGAATAGCTTAATGATATATTCATTAATGATGTTTTGATTACAGCGTACATTAAGGTACAGGTAAGTAAAGTCAGTCACCAAATTAGTATCTATTTTTCGCCCAATGACGTTTTTTTTTATCTATCATGTTTGAATATATTGGCGCCAAAATGTATATCATCTGTGTCGCCTTTATTCAACGTTCTTTTTATATCAACAAGTGTGGTTACTGACTATGATAACGTAAACTACAATACTTTATATATGTTCTTAGATTTACACCGTCGCTGTACATAATGTTTTGAAAACTTACGGTTTTCCGGTGTGCAATGCCGTGCTTGGCCGACATGTTTCGCCTCCCACGACGGAAGCATCTACAATCTACAATCACACCTACAATCTTCGCAGCCGACGCCCGCAAGTTACCGTTTGACGAGCCGGGCTGTCAGACGTAACTCCGGGGCAACGAAGTGGCCCTGACGATGCTTCCGTCGTGGGAGGCGAAACATGTCGGCCAAGCACGGCATTGCACACCGAAAAACCGTAAGTTTTCAAAACATTACAATACTTTAGTTTAATGCTCGACTACATAAAAATGTGTGCTTCTCCATCTCCACTAATTATAACACACTAGGGACACGCCACCCGCGTGTCCGTAATTTTGGAATTTTACAAAAAATCTTTTTCGAGATATTTTTCTGACGAAAACTGATGATAAAACCTATTTTTCTGAAGTGTTTGTCTATCTGTCTGTTTTCAACTCTGTTTGACCGCTTTTGACGATAAAACAGCTAATTCTAATTAGATGTGGTTTTCACTAATAGAATTAAGCATATCTCGAAGAAGTTTTTGTATAATATCATCATGATATATTGAGAAATGAGGGAGTAGTAAGCGAAACGTAAATATTTTCTTTAATTACCGAATTGACGCGCTATGCGGGGAGGCGTCTCGGTGGTCGACCCTAATTCTCACAATTATCAACCTAACGTGAGCGGCGAACAGACAGATTAGACTGGAGCCGCGGGCACAGCTAGTAATAACTAAATGAATTTCCGGCCGGCATGGTTTTCGCAGCCCCGAAAGTTCGAAAGCTCATGGGCGTCGTCGGGCACCTTAAGAGGTCCTGGCGTACGCCATATGCCGTGCTTTACATAAAAAAAAAAAACATTAAAATCTACCTGGATGACTAAAATAGCGTCTACTATCAAAAATTGCTAACGTTTTAATCCAGATTCGGGACGATAGGTGACTCCAATATCTCCAGAATGGTACCGGGGCTGTTTGTTTGGCACGCTTACCCGCATAATACATCTCTTCATTCCACGTCAACGCGGCTAGATCGGCCGGTGTAACTGCTAACTTTGCCGTCTTGTTCTATAGACTAGCTCCGAAGACGTCGTCTGGTCCTAACACTCCGTTAGGTACTGTTCGAATTGACCATGAACTGAAATGAATGAATGTCTAATGGAACTATCGTCCAAAGTGAGCAATGACGCGTCTTTCCATTATAGCTGGGTTTTTATTCGAGAGCTGTGATTACACGAATACAGTTTCGGGATTTGTCCGTCTCTATCTTATTTGAAAATTTTCAATCAGCGCTTTTTGATACATTATGTACCTGAATATCTGTTCACCAGTGTATGTAAAAACGAAGAGAACATAACTGTCGTCCGATTTTAAACATGATGACTCAGTTCTATGGAACTTCAGAGCGGCAGACTCCATTGCAATTCAATGAACTACTGAATTAGATGAACCATATCCAAATAGACTAGGAGGTCGCGACAAAAATGGTAACGATAACGTAAATGGCTGAAACTTGGTTCAGGGGATAAATACCAACCCTCTGAAGCTAAATGTGTCGGTCTGCCTGTTCCAAGTGGTTGCGTTACGTAGATAAAGCGCCTGAAAAAGTCGTTATGGTGACAAAAAATATATATGATAAGGTAAATAGATGCAAATGACAACGCATGAAAGTATCAGTACATACTTGGTTAGCAATACAAAAATTGAACAAATTTTTGGTTGCATTTCGTAGATATAGGAGATTTAGGTTACAGACATAAGTTAAGGTATATTTAAGTATTTAATTAAAAACCGAATGGTTTTGGTGCTTAATTAATAGTTATCATTATTTCTAGACAATCTGTATATTCATCAGCAGGTACATACCAACATCTATTTTATATAGCCAATCTAAGTAACGCAACCACTTGGCGCAGGCAGACCGACATATTTAGTATCAGAGGGTTGGTCTCGAACACGTGAACCCAGATTCAGCCATTTACCTTATCGTGACCAAAAATGTCGTGACCTCCCGGAATAAAACTCTAGCTCGCATTCGAAATAAATGTTATATGTCCGCTGAATCCAATGACATGTTCAACCCGAGTCTTGTGGATGGGCCGGGAAGACAACCATTGCGAGACTGACTTCGATTGTCGAGGACCGAAGGTCAAAGTGGATGGCAGGCTCAACCGACTCCCGCACTACCCTGATCCAAACAGCCCGACCCGTAGATCGGTCTGCAAGTCCCATTAGATCGTGTCCTTCAGAGAGGATTAAATATTTTCGGAAGTATGGATCAGTTGGACCCTCGCAAAAATCCATAATTTGAAAGTCTTATGCAGAGATTGTTACATATATTTTGTAACGGAGACTGTGTATCCACCTAATCGTGAATTCTTACAGATATGTCATGCATAAATAAATATAACTTCATGGATATTTTTTACTTAAATTACGTGACGAATCTGATTTTTTTCCGTAAATATTTGTTACATCCTAACTTACATTTGTTACAGTTAATAATGTTGCCAATGGAGCAGGCCAGTCCCTACAAACAGCACCCGTTCACGAGCGTTACGCCGGCGCATTACGCCGTCACCTCTCTCGACCATATTTTAGGGAATGAGGTGACCCGAACCAATCGTTACCGTAAGCAAGGACCTTAAGAAGATAATGAGGTGATCAAGTACCATAAAATGGCGCGTGCCTATTAAGAAAGAATTGAGAATTAAGAAAGAAGTCAAATTAAGAAATATTTTTTTGGAATTTTTCAAATTAAATAAATTAACTGATAGCTACGTCTGAACGTATTTTTTTTTGTTGATCTATTGAATGTGCAAAATATCAGAAAACTATTTATTAAATTGGCAGAGTTAACAGGCACGAGCCATTACCAAATTTGATCCTCTTAAAGCGATGCACTACTGCAGTGGCAACAAGAAAAAAAATTGCACGTTTGGTCTTAATTAGTTTAATTTCGTCATAAACTACCAAAGGGAGATTATCACATATTTACATATCTCTTTAAATTTTCTCTAAAAATTAAGAGTTTAATGGTTTGGGAGCAGCATTAATAATAAAGTAAGAATAATAATCCTCTGTGAAGTTCTGCCCAATTACGAAAAACAAATAATTCTCAACGAAAATTTGTGTGTACTGAGCACTCGTCATTAAGAGTATAGTCCATGTTGATCCATGTTTATAGTTTAAAAAATAAACATATATTCTATAATATGTGTTGTTAACCTGTTAAAAACTGGCCAAGTGCGAGTCGGACTCGCACACGAAGGGTTCCGTACCATCGTACAAAATTGAACACAAAAAATTCAGGTTTTTTGTATTTAATTTTTATTGTTTTTTAAATACCTATTTGCTGTTATAGCGGCAAAATAAGTACACACTCAATGAAAATTTCAGCTGCCTATCTATTACGGTTCATGAGATACAGCCCTGTGACAGACGGACTGCCGGACGGACAGCGGAGGCTTAGTAATAGGGTTTCGTTTGGTACCTTTTGGGTACGGAACCCTAAAAAAGAAAGTCAAGGTGAAATGTGTGCGCTTCTAATCACCCAGTTTTATGTTCTCGTGTCATTTAGATTTTACCATTAAATACAAAACATAGCAACGGAGCCTTTTGCGCGTGTGAGTCCGTTGATCCGACCGACACGACGTGCTGGCGGCGCGGGGGAGGCGCGGGGGCGGCGCGCCACGGGGCGCGCAGCAGCCCGGACCTCGAGTGACGTGCGGTTTCATTACACGCTGACAACTGCCAACTATTCAACTATGTAACTAGGTTACATATTACGTACATGTATTTATTTAATGAAGCAATTCAAGCGTGTAAGTAGTTATTAATCAATACAATAAATAAGAGAAAAGAGTTATAAGGTGGTTTGGACATATGGAACGAATGAATGGCGAAAAGATTACGAAACTAATTTACAGAGCAGAAGTGAGCGGAGCTGCCGTGCCCGGGCGGCCTAGAAGAACGTACCACGACCAAATCGATGTGATTCTTCGTAAAGGTCTCGCACGTAGCACCCGAAATCGTAGAGCATGTATGAAAATATGTATATCTGTATATGAAGCGAAAGAGGTGTGCTGTGATCGTACCGTATGGCGCTATATCATGTCTGCCTACCCCTCCGACAAAGAGGCGTGAAGGTATGCATGTACATGCAATAACTATCCGTTATTGTGATACTTTCTGTCGTTTTTATTTTTAGTTAAAATATTTTTTAATCAACTGATAATAATTATTTCTTAATTTGTCTACTTGTTAAATCTTAATAAATGAATGGTTGTCCATAATGTCTTCATTTGAGTGGGTCCCTGGATGGTTAAGATTAATAATTGGAACCGCCAGGTGCCGCTGTTCTCACATAAAAAACCGGTCAAGCGTGAACGTGTTTAAGGTGGCCCAACCCGCTCATTTCCCCATACAAAAGGGGAAAGAAGATCACGCCTATATTTCTTGGCAGAGATCCAAAAATTTGCTCAATATAGCTTTATTTGATTAAACTAGATGTCTGATGACCATTGGCATTGTAAAATTGTGTTTGGTTTCCAAGCTATAACGTCCGAAAGTTCGGATTTTTCGCGCGTTTTATACAATTACTTTGGAGGTGGATTACGCAATGATAAAGTAAGAACATCTTAATAAGATTAGTCATCAGACATAGCTTGTTTAATCAAGATTTATAATCTATTTGGTTTTTATTAGATTTTTGACTACAGCGGTCGTGGTTTACTTTTAGCTATAAGTCTTTTTGAAATTAAAATGTTTGTAAATCTTACCAAATCATACACATTGTCTTTTTTGTGGACAGGTTGCATCTTCCTCATAACGGAGCCTATCTTATTCTTAGAAACAGAGAAGGTCCCAGAGCGCAACAGCACGGTTTTGTACCGTGCCCGCAAATGAGTTGAGGCCGCCGGGTTGGGCCACCTTAAGAGCCAAGGGTGCCGTCACTGCTGGACAAGGACGTGGGTCCTCAGGACGTACGATGATTATATTACAATTGCATACAAAATTAGCGCGAAATCTAGCTTTTTCTCTAAATCTAGCGAAATCTTTCTTTTTCTCTAAATCTAGCGAAATCTAGCTTTTTCTCTAAATCTAGTGAAATATAGCTTTTTCTCAAAATCTAGCGAAATCAAGCGTTTTCTCAAACAGCATGACGCTTTGAGAAAAAACAATTAGTTGGTGCATTACTCATCGATGCGTCTGTGTGGTTTTTTAGGGCTCCGTACTCAAAATGTTCCAAACGGAATCCTTTTACTATGCCTCTGCTGTCCGTCCGACCGTATGTCACAGGGCTGTATCTGATGAACCGTAATAGGTAGACAGCTGAAATTTTCACGGAGTGTGTATGAATGTGTATTTCAAATAAAAAACAAATGAAAATTTAAGGGGGCCACCATAGAAGAAACGTGATTTCTTTGAATAAATTCTTGTAAAATTGTACAGAACCCTTCGTGTGCGAGTCCGACTCGCACTTAGCCGGCTTTGCTTCGTGGATTACGTGTGCTTAATGCATCAGTGGTCTATACTGATTTTAAAATGAGTCTTAAAATATAAATAATTTAAAAAAAGTCGGCACGAAACAACTACACAAGTGTATATTGTTATTTTTTTAAATAATTTTCAAACAACTGGTAAACGTCGGGAGCGTGTGACCGACAAACAACAGATCCATACCCATTTTCGCCTTTGACGATAGGACCCTAAAAATACCTAAAACTAAATAGACCCAAGCAAAGCCGGGATCTTCAGCTATTATAATATACAATGAAAACCAGTCATGTATCTGCATAATGTGTCAATGTTCGAGAAGAAGATAAGCGAGGACGGAATGTTGAGTTTCGACAAAACCCGAGCCATTTGCGATATTTAGAGAATATTTGGGCGCCACCATGATGGGTAATCCTTGTACCAACTGTTCGTTTTGCTTATTCGGAAGCCCGGACGAAAGCGCATTTGTCCGCATCACTGGCGCGGCCGCAGCGCGCCGCCTGACGAAAGCCCCTCAAAAATTGAAGCCAGCCGAATGAATACACCGCCCGAGGGAGCGCCCGCTAGCAGTGATATACATCTGCGGCTACGTACGCAGATATCGCGGCGGCAATCTTTTACAGACCCCCCAAACTCTAGAGATGAAACGATGAGAACTAGATTTCTTCGGGGAACTGGATAGACTGCTCGAAAAGAGGGTCCCTTTTCATAGGTAATAAACATGAAGAAACAACAAGAAGCTTGTATAATGTATAGACGCCTACCGATTACAGAACATCTTGAAGGTTACTTTTTCAGGGTATTTTGAGACGATCAGTGGGAACGTTTTTTCATGTTTAGAAAAAAACTGGCCAAGTGCGAGTCACACTCGCACACGTAGGTTTCCGTACCATCGTACAAGAGTTAACACAACAAATCATTTTTTTGTATGGGGCCTCCCTTTAATTTTTATTATATTTTAGTTTTACCTATTTGATGTTATAGCGGCAAAACAAATACACACTCTGTGAAAATTTCAGCTGCCTACCTATTACGGTTAATGAGATACAGCTCTGTGACAGACGGACGAACGGACGGACGTCCGCAGTCCAAAAGGGTTCCGTTGGCACTCTTTGGTTACGGAACCCTAAAAAGTCGATACAAAACCGAAGGATATTCTTGCTATTTGTAGTAAATTTACTGTGTTAACTGTGAATATTCGATAATATATTTTTATTACGATGCATGGATCTATTTTCACTTTTGAATGTATGCCGTAAGCTATTTCATACATGGCTTAAGCCGAAACGCATTAGCTCGCCGTGTCTGGGCGTGGCGCTTAGTTGCCACTATAGGAACATAATAAGTAATAGTGCTATAGGTCGCTGTACGGCCCAACACGACACGTCAGTTTGCTTATAGTGATATGTATGTATTGGCTAGATACGTTTCAGCTACCCCAGATACGATAGGAAAATGTTTTTCCAATCTTAATATTTCGAGTAGTTCCAACCCATGTGAAATGCCCGGAAGTTTAAGTATGGGTATGGTTTTCTATTTTCCATCAAAAATATGGTAACTAGACTTTTCATTGCGCTTGACATAGATAGCCAACATAGCCATTAGCTCTACGTAACCCATTCCGAAAGGAATAAGGTAATTTGACCTAAATTCCTGCGACATTTGATATTATATTTAGATTTTATATTATTGATTGATATTATCTTTTATATGAAGTCGGTCGGACCAACCAAGGTGTATGGGTATGGGATTTACCCTACCACCTAGTAATTACGGAAAGGAATCATCCTTGACCAAACAATGTATATCAATAAAGGAATAATCATGGATATTAAAGAACCTGTGTTCTTCGACGCTTCGAAAAGTGTAAACAGCTATGCTACGTATCACACTCCCATGTTGCCACTTATTCGCATTCATTTTACGATCTTATAAACTTCTTTCCGAAACATTGCAATGGATGCTCTGTAAATGCTGAATCCTCTCTGTTCCGGCGACTATTAAAAAAGTATGCAGCCTTCACCGTCCACACTGAATACAGATGGGCCCGTAATTCGTTTTCTTTGTGGATTTCCGCCGCCGCCGCTATCAAATTTCCGTTTTATTTTGCACCATTCTGAGTTATGCCGATACTTTGAAAGGAGAATTGGAATATTAGATTCCATACGAGCGATCGGGAGAGGCTATTGTGCAAATTAAGGCTAAGTGAGTGTTGCGTATTCATCATCGTGACGGGCGTATGGAGTTAACGCTTCATAGACATGCTTCGATTATTGGATATTTGTATCTCTTTATGTGCCGTTGAGTCTCCTGAAAATCGTTTATGAAGTACTTTATCTAATATAGTTGTATTAAATTTCAGCCCTCTTTTCAGGAGGCCACCCACGGTGCCCAAAGCCTTCATAACGCGATATTAATCTTGGTTCCGCTTAGCGAGTGATCGATAAAATGAAATACGTTTACAGGGAAACGCCGGTAGTAAGTTAAATATACTATACGAGTATATAGTATATACTACTGATAAATAATTATATAAATATACAATAAGTAAATACACGTACGTATTATGTTAAATACATTAACATTGCAAATTGTATGTTTATAGAAACCAACGAAAACGCTTACTTGAATTTCATAATGTAAGTGGATATCCATGATACATTTTTAACAGATATGTTATTATTTTCCCAGTCCCCGGAAAAAACGAAACGTAATATCTTGCCTTACAGAAAAATAGAATATAAACTTTTGTTCAAAGTTATTGTCAATGAATAAATATTTGTAATGTAGACTCGTCGATAATTTTTTGTCGATGAAACTTTTTCCTTATCACGCGTTTGACGGATGAGGGCTAGACAAAAAAAAATAATATGATGATAAAAGGAATGAAGGAAAATTTTTAAGGCCCTCATTAGTAGTAGTATTGTTATTTTATAAAATAATTAAACGTGGATAACTTTAATTTGTACACATTAAATATTCGTAACTTCTTTTAAAATACAAACTATTAAGCTGTATGATACAAAAAAACTCGCTAATCCAAAAACTATCCATATATTTGGCACACAACACCAAAGATAAATTCTTTTTAATATTCATTATCTACGATCGAACGAAACTTTTCACAGCGTGAAAGCTGTAGGATAGGAAGCTATTATACACATAGAACGCTATCTCGGCTCCGTCCGCTTGAGGAGCGCAGAGCACATCGCGGCAGTAAATCTAGGAGAAATTCGTCAAGTTAGCACGTCGAACTGGGGCGCGGCGGGGATGGCGCGGGGCGGCGGGCGGCGAGATGGAGGTGGCTATTGGTTCGGCGTCCGGGCTGCTGGCAACGACCAAGGAAGGACGGGAATCATTCTCATATCGAAAGTGTAGTCACTTTTTAGTTATAAAACATGCAAAATTCGAAACTTATTCCTCCCCATGCAACCTAGATACAAGGGCTTACTTCAATAATGTATTAAGTCAAGTCTTTGATTGAATGCATTGAATGAGGCAATATTCTTCCAAATTTTTTTTGCGCAAAAAATTTCAGAAACACACTTTATCGTACACTGACAAAGTCCAATCATAGCGTAATATTTACATCCTAAATATGTGTCAAACTTTATTTTTTGCAAACTTTTAAACTTAATTATCTAAATACAACTTTTTCTGGCTTATTGGCTGGCTTAAGAAATCGAATATTTGGAGCACCCGACGCGACGCAGAGAATCAGAGCACGCCCTTGTGCCTGATATTAGGCTTTTGAGAACAAACCGTTTCTCAAACTAGTTTTTATGCAGCACCTCTATATGGTACTCTCTGCCGGTGGGTGCCTTAACTCGAAGCTATAACCTGGGAGCCTGCAAACGTAATTTGAACAAGCTCGAATGCTCTGCGATAGTCCGCAAATCCGCTGTTATGGTGTTTCGCTGAGCGTGGTTTTGCGAGGTGAGTTAAGTTGCCTTTTCTGAGCACCTTTGCTTTCCCAGCACAGCCACCTATGCAGGTTTTCGAGTACAGCTACCCTGTAAAAAGGATGCCATTTAGCGCAGCGAATATTCGATGGTGCGCATCCCGAATGCGTAAGCAAACTATCATCAGTGCATTATCTCTTCTCTCCTCAACATATAAAAGTGAACGTCTGTCCATAGTTCGGGGTGGACTCCGTAACCACAAAAAGATCTCGGAGTTCACTTTAGGATGCATACCATCACGCTTAACAGCCGATGGGCTGAGCAGTATCAAATAAAGTATAATCTCATAGGAAATAATAACCTATGTGCGGATAGGGATGGCGCCACGTGTTTATTACGTCTGCATTGGCATAAGTAGTTTTAATTAGCGATTCAAAAATGTACACCGTTACATCGGCGCTGTTAAATAAAATATTTTATAAGATTACAAATTTTTACTATGGCTTCACTTTAATTTATAGTTTTTTTTTTGCTAATTAAAATTTGATTAAAAAAATATATTGTCTTGTTTTACATCCATTTTAATGTGGAGGTGCTAGAGCGGGAAGGTCTTGGTGACCTCGCAAACATGTTTTTCATACTCTTCGAAAGCCTCTTCTGGTGATGTAAATCGTTTGCCGCGTTGGTTAAACATTTTTGGGACCAGAAAAATGTCACAAGGTGCCAGGTCGGGTTTACTCATAAGTTCTACGTTTTTAACCTTTGAAAATTCATATGTTTTTTTTATGCGACCTAAGATGGATAATACCACACAACTACCGTTATGATATTAGCCTAATACACCACATTCCCGAAGGAATTAGGTGCCATGCCAGGACCTTTCCTTTATTAGCACGGCTACATTGAACTGGATGGAAAACACGGACAATTTTTCATTGCCGCTTCGACCATCTTTACATCCAATGCGATGGTACCAATCCGGAAGGGCTTAAACCCTACCACCTAGTACGGGGAAGGGGACCTACGATTGTACATGTATTCTGAACCATGGAGCAGCTCGTATTCGTGACGAAATAAACTTATCGAACTCGGAAAGAGAAAGGCAGTGGTGCATGTCGGAATTGAACCCAGGCCAGTCCCCGCACCACTAGGCTACGAGCCGCTCTGCATGCCTGTCTATTTCATCTTACGGCGCACATCATCTATGTTTGTGTTGTGTATAGCTGACCATCACGAAATTCGTCACTAGATTGACGCGATAGTCGCCTTTCATTGTGTTTCATCGCCAAAAGCAGTTTAATGCCGAGCTAGGCTTTGCTGAGCGGTCAAAAAAAGTATGAAATCATACCACGAGGTTATATAGACATGCAATTTTTTTATATAACGCAACAATTCAAAAACAAGTGACAGGGAGACAAAACAAACTGTATGCTACAGACAAAGTGTTATGTTTCCAAATTATTAAAATTGCTTTTTCAATATTGTTAAGCAAAGTGGTCAGTTCCGGAAATGTATACTACTACTTTTTATTTAGGAAATAATTCAGCTCAAAACCAGTCCAAAACGACATTGACCTGAGCGGAGCCGGGTACCTCAGCTAGTATCTAATACGTGGCTACGATGCCGCTGTAAGGATTCGTTTCGGTCGCCACTGTCATCCTACTCCTTACTCGATAGCCTGGTTCCATTTATGTTCCATTTACGCTTCACGTTTTACAATATTGGTACTCAGCTTTCTACTGTTATGTATATTGCACTGTGCTACTTCATGGAATACTGCAACCCCAGTTATTTTAACTCTTTTGGTTTTCCAGCCTTCCGAGCTCCATGGGTTTTGTATGAGAACAATATTTCGCAAGTATGTAAAAAAATTAAGATGAATATTGTGTTCTTCAATGTATTTCTTGCGCGGCGAGAATGGAAGGCTGCAAGGACGAGCAATTGAAACTCATTTGTATGGGGGCGAAAAGCAAATTTTACATCCATACTTTCCAGCGTCGACAAGTGAGTTCTGTTGATTTTCTCGATTTCCAACGTCAAGTAAGAATACTTAAGAAAATCACAGGACGCTTTTTAATGTAACGAAGATTCGAGGTCGCGCGTAATTTACCTTTAACCAATCATCCCCAATGCGTCATAACTTTGCCCCGAGGCGTCATCAGAACCGCTTCGAAATCCTGGCGTTGGCAGGTACGTATTTATCCCTCATTTTCGGTCACAACATTCTTATCAAGCGCACGCAGTCTCCGCGTCAACGTTGCCGAGTACCCATCGAAAGCCTGATAAAGGATTTTTCTGCAGAGCTGGTTAAATTCCCGGCTACGTGCGACGTTTAGAGTGACGAACCCGCATATTTGCTGTTTGAAATGTGTCGGCGCGTCGACGACGGCGGCGGCGGCGGCACATTTATCACGGTGCGTGGCGCGCCGTGACAGCACGTTAGCCCGGGAAATTTTAAATAAATGAAAACACAACTAAATCCTGCATTTTGACAGGCAGTCTATGTGTCGGCTTTTACACATCTGGGCGTGGTGAACTTGGAGCGTGCGTTTTGGAAAACTTAACGCTTAAATTTTGGAACCCAGTAGGTTAATGTGTGTTTTTAATAAACTGGATAAAAAAATAATGATTGTTATGTGAGCACAAATTCAAATATGCACGAATATATGGCAACCGCAGACCTCATCGTGTTCACAGAAATCCTAAATCAGGAAAATAGCGTGGAGACCGCTGTACATCGTGTCCTATACCGATATCTTAGACCATTTTCAGACGATTTGCCTGTTGACCAAGGATAGCCTCCCCACAATGGTCAATGCAAGGTTCGGGCCCCTAATGACTCGCCTTGGGCTATGCTTGTATCAGCGAGAAGGCTTCAGGGTACTGTTTATCTGACCTCCGCGACTCCCAAGAAGGGATGCTCAGCATACACACTCCTGTCCATCCATCCCCCGCAAGTCCACCTGCAGGCCTATTCCTGGAATTTCGTAACCAGGAATCAGGACTCCCGAGTCTATAAAACCGCTTTTATGGATGTTTTCAAAGCGGTTTTCCTGACGAAAAGGTTCCGGAGCATGCTATTTCAATTAATCAATATTTCTGTCGAAAACATTGCTTTGAAAACCGCTGTAAAAGCGGTTTTCTAGACTCAGAATTCCTGATTCCTGGTTACGGAATTCCAGGAATAGGCCTGTTAATCGCAAGCGTGACAGTGTTGATCTTTATCGTGATTACACCAACGTTCTGTAAGCCAGTATGTGTTTATCGGGTATATTTATATCTATCTTTTCAATTAAAGAATCAAATACGCTCGAGTTTCGTTAACACGTGTAAGCCAGCTAGGCATTTTAATGAACATCTAATGTCTTGTATTAGCGAGTATTTTGTTTGTGCGAAATTAAATTCAAACGCTCTAAATGAGCTTTTATGTGCGCTGTTTCGCGTAACGGTTCGTTTGGTCGTCGAATAGCTCGTTTACGCACTCGCTTCGCACTTCGCTTGTTTACTTGATGGTGATACAATGATTAGCCATGTTGTAACAAGATTGTAACTAAAACGGATTTTTATATTTTACTTTACATATATGGCTTTTGTTATGTACATCTACAGCCATGAGACATATTAGCTCACGGTGATCAAAGACATATGTTCATCGATAAATTAAATCGTTCCCAAAGGAACTAGGATCCAACGAACGACCTTATATTCGATAACGTTTTGATTTAACTGGATGGAAAAAACGGACAATTTTACTAATTGCAAATAAACACCTAGTAAGTAGGAAATTGGTCTAACAGTTTTAAAAAAAAAATACTTATCCATAAAATTTCACTTATATTATTTAAGAAATAAAATAAAAGCATCCTTGGTTTTAGACAAAAGACAGGTGGTATTCCTATAATATGATCCATTTTAATAAATTCGTTTTTTACCATTTGAACAAAGCCTTGCAAAGCTGCCAAAACGATTGCATAACGTTCTCTTATACTCCGACTCAATTGTAGAACAGGCGCCTACCCGCGCAGTGTGCACACCGGAGGATAGTGCATGGCTTTACGCCATACCATCATCGTACACCGGCACTTTTTTGGTTAATAATTGCCTAATAATCGCTTTTCGCCTTGGTTGCGACATGCGCCTGCCGCATAAATGCAGCTGCGGCATTATGGTCGATACCAAAAGACGCCATGGATTAAGTTGCTTGAAATGTGCAGGCAGATTTTCACGTCATGCAACCCTTAACTAGCTAATAAAAAGAGCACTTTCTTCTGCAAATATTCCATCATTATTAGAGCCGGTGGGCCTCAGTACTGATGATGGAAAGAGACCAGATGGCATGACCATAATTGCATCGGACAAAGGCAGGGCTCTGGTGTGGGTCGCCACATGCGTGGATACATTGGCGGCCTCATATAATATTTCGACCGCTCGCACGTCAGGAGCAGCACTAGAAACTGCTGCAAGATTAAAACACTCAAAATACTCGGCAATTAAACTAAATTACGAATTCGTAGCTTTTGCGGTCAAGACTTTAGGTGTTTGGCGTAAGGAAACAAAATTATTTGTCAAAAATTTGGGTTCTAAACTAAAAGAATGTTCAGGCGATTATCGATCTGGATGATATTTTAGACAGAGAGTCGGCCTGGCTATGCAGCGAGGAAATGCAGCGAGCGTAATGGCCTCTACAAAATTGCTTTGTAGCTAAAAATTGGATAAAATCTTTTTATATTGTGTAAGTCTATGTGTCTAATTAATTAACAAATTTTCATGTGCAATAAATATAATTCTCATTCATTTTAGATACATAGAAAAATATATAATCCTTAGCAAGTATCTACTGTGAATAAAACTTTCCAGTTAAATTTGAACAGTTCCTCTGGAGCGCTACTTACAAGTAACCATTGATTGTAAGAACTAGGACGATTGGGGCTGGTATCCTGCAGGGCTCCGTGCTGTCTCCTAGGTATTATAAATCTTAATCGATGATGAATGATTTAAGTGTACAAGTTGGTGGTAAAATTATTGTCTGATATTGGCTTACTACAGTTATTTTTCGCGGAAGCCGAACGTTTCGAACTGAGGGGATCCTCAAGTATCAAGACATCCTTTTGTGCAGATCATGGTGTGGGTGCTAAACGACTTGCCTTTTATGCGACAGGTTATGTTTTAAATACCTCGCCTGGTCTTGCTCTCTCTTTCTCTTTCTGAGTTGGATAAGTGCAATTCGTGACGAATGCGAGCTGTTCCATGATTTGGAACCCATGTAGGGAAAACTGTAGGTAACCTTCCCCTACTAGGTGGTGGTAGGGCTCAGCCCGCCCGGGTTCGTATCACCTAATTGGATGAGACTATGATTGGAGCGGCAATAAAAAATTGTCCGTGTTTTCCATCCAGTTCAATGTAGCCGTGCTCATAAATGGAAGGCGCTGGCATATCACCTAATTTCTACAGAAATGTGGTGTATTGGGGTAACGTCATGACGGTAATTGTGTGGTATTAGCCATTTATATCAGGTTCCATAAAAAAATAACGTAGTTTAACGAAAATGTATTTACCATATTTATTTCAGAATAAGTTATGAGTTTTTAATAAAATCACCGGTCGGTGGTAGAGCACCGT
Organism: Incurvaria masculella; assembly: GCA_946894095.1. Lineage (NCBI taxonomy): Eukaryota > Metazoa > Arthropoda > Insecta > Lepidoptera > Incurvariidae > Incurvaria > Incurvaria masculella. Next base: position 15,858,043 of record OX335648.2, on the reverse strand, counting down.
ATTTGGCATTCTATGAAACGTTTTCGCAAATAAATTAACAAACAGCTCGAACGCAATGATCGGAGAATGCCAAGCAAAATTGACGAATTTTAAATTGCGTATTTACTTGACTGAGTTAAAATTAAATAAAAGAGACTGATTGTTTTGAAATAATTCAAACGCTAGAGAGATTTAGAGCAACCGGGCCGTCGCTGCTGGTGTAACGAAATTGAAAATACAGAATGAAATTTTGTGAGTAGCGTGGGAAGCGTCGGAGCGAAGTTAATTTCCGTTTTTCACGTTTGGAACGACTCTTTGACTTTCAGAGAGAACATCACATTCACTAGACTGTAAAGACTGCAATGACTTATGAAATTTTAAGTCTGAGTGACTGAGCTATGGAGTTTTTAGATTGAATAAAACATAGATGAAAAAATATCATTACTTGAGTAAATATACTTTTTCGTACTAAACAAGTAAGTCACTCATTCCAAGGAATTGGATTTGGCTGTGTGTGTATAATCGACCGTCGGTTACACATGCAGACATGTCACATTCCGTTATTACTTGATATTTCATTTGTTTTTTAATTAGAAAAAACTAGCGCATATTCCACTAGCCCTAATTACGAATTAAGTCCATCGCTTTCTCAAAGTTTTCACGTTACGCACTTGTGTAGCAAAACTTTTTTTTTGTTAAGTATATCTTTTTTATTTGAGCTAATAAAATAACTTCAGTGATATCCTATCAATTAAATCAACACGTTAAAAGGAAATATCTCGCGCTAGCTTACAAACATAATTACGAATACTTTCCATAAACATCCCAAGCACAGTCCAACGTCGTGTTTTATATAACATTCTCTCATAGCGTCGATCGTGCAAAAACGAAACGATAGCGGTGACAAAGTAATTTTCTTTGCCGTGCAGCCGCCGGATGTATGAAATAGTTTAGTGATTTATTTACCGTTGCCGTCAAAGGGCGTTTGCGGGCGCTTATTTATTGTCCTAGAGCGTATAAATAAAAACACATGACACCGCACGTTCTGCCATTGATGAATAAATTTCGTGTCATATTTTTCTCTAGATTAACTGTCATTGGAGTTTCGCGGGCTGAAAACGAAAATTGCGTTTGCATGGCTTATCCCATTGGTGCACAAAACGTAGGATTCAGTAGCATCGGGCCCAAATAAGCCCAGAGCTATACTAAGTAACTTAAACTTAGTATATAGTTACTTTAAGTTCGTTTACAAAAAAAATATTTAAAAGACTTTCTCAAAATGGAAGCCAGTTAACTGTATCCAAACATTTATTGCGATGCTTAGCCGCTATTAACCATGCAACATTCTTTCGGACCATCAAAATACAAAACCCAACAAAATGTAATTACTGATGAAACGGTATATAAATAATGTTGTTTTTATTTGTATCCCTTTATTAAAACGGGAATTCGTTAAGACCGACGTAGAATCGCTTCAGATGGGACGCAATGTCGAAACCTACCTATTTTATTTATATTCAAAGTTCGTTAAGCCACGTATTTTTAAATTTTTGTGAAATATTTAAAAATTCGCTTTTCGTTCAATTGCAAAATTTGTGTGAGCTAAGTAGTTATTTATCAATAAAAATAATTTTGTTATATTTGCTTGTATTCGAGGGATTTGCATAGCGATTCTTAACTTAGGATGCGTTAGTTCGACATAATTTGGGTGCAGCACTTTATTTATTAGTTCAACATTTTTAAGTGCATCTACATTGAAACAACAATCATTTCGCTGAATCAATGTATGTAGGTATATCACAGTGTTTGTAGAAGCCATTGATAACGGGAGGAGAGACTGTAGAATAATTCCAAATTATGGGTCTACAGCTGGTGTAAAAATTGGAAGACGCAATACCCGCGAATGGTATGTTTTGCTTGTTGCAGCCTTGCACTCTATTCGTAAAGTAGTTCTTTTTACTGAGCTCTTTCTTTAACTAATGTGTCCTTGCTTCACGGTCGATTATACATGCATAAATATCACATTCCTTGGAATAAGCGATATAAGCTTAGTAAGAAAAAGTATATTTACTTACATACAAAATGTTAAAATGCAAAAAAAGATACTTCAGGAGAGATATTGGACGACATACAGTGATATCCCCTTGAACCCTTTTTATTTGCTCCTCCATGCCGGCCGCGACCCTGCGCTTAAATAAAATCTCTACAGAATTCTGAAAAGTTCATAAATAGCAACATAAATTGGCCAAGTGTGCATCGGACACGCATTAACATAGGGTATTCCGCGGCAGTTGCCGAAGCTGTGATTCGAAGCAATTAGAAACACTTGGAAATAACAATAAACAACGCCCTTTATTAAATCCATACTGTGATCCATATAAGTAATTTTACTAAATCAAAGATCTCTAAGAAAAAAAATGTGATGTGTGGAGCTAATACATGTCAGGACAGTAGGTATCGACAAGCCATTCATGTCAAAGAAAAAACCGGCTAAGAGCCGAGTCAGACTCGCACACGAAGAGTTCCGTACCATCGTACAAGATGTAACACCAAAAAATCACGTTTTTTCGTATTTTTAATATATTGTTAATTTTACCTATGTTTTGTTATAGCGGCAAAATAAATACATACTCTGTATAAAAATTCAGTTACCTACCTATTATGAGTCCTGTGACAGACGGAAGAACGGACAAACGGACGGACAGACGGACGGACGGACGGACGAAAGACCGGACGGACAGCACAGGCTCAGTAATAGGGATCCGTTGGCAATATTTGGGTACGGAACCCTAAAAAAGGAATTATTATATATTTTCATAGCTAAGTTAATTATTGTCTTAGTAGTTTATTATTTTTGCTGAGTTACTGCTCTGCAATAGGCCACAAAGCCTCCTGTATAGTGCCTCGCCGAGCGTGGTTCCGCGAAGTAAGATTACTTTGGCACATTTGGTCTCTCGGCGTAGCTACCCCATACCGCTTATTAATAAAGTTATTCAGCACCCACCAAACAAATTTTAAAATTTCAAAACCCCAAAGTTCCAATCCTTTACCTCCATCCGATATCCCACGTTCAGCAAATGTGCCAAACTCACTGAACCAGCGAATATAACATATTCGGGTCGAACATATGTTTTCAGCAAGAAAACTTGGCTCGGCTTAGCCTGTTTGCTTAGGTAGTCGGTAGCCGCCTACCGACTACCTAACTTTACGATTAAATTTTCAGCCGAGGCCCACGTGCCTGCATAATTTATTTATTCATTAAATCATAGGGCAATGCGGCGCGTGTTAGTTTTGCGCTGGATCAGGCTTAAATAAATTTAGGGTGTTTATCCACTCGGCCACCCCGCGGAGCCGCCCTCAGCCGAAGGCAGCGCTTGCGTAATTTATTACCTGGCAATATTTAAGTTTAGTTTGATCTAAATACATTTTATCCGTCAATAGTTAATTTAATATTGTTTTTAGATAATGTATTTATCGCATAATGATGTCGCTAATCGTGATATTGATAGAGGAGTATTGAATACTAATTATGTCATTAAAAACCTATTCTATATTTTTATAGACACATGAAGTGGTCCGGTCCTAAATAAGGTAAGTGAAGTTTTTTCAGGTTCTTCTTCACTAAGTAAATAGTTAGAAAGAGCCCAGCAAAAAAAACTACTTTACGAATATACTGCAAGGCGGAACCCTATCCAGCAAAATATACCATTCGCGGGTATTGCGTCAAGCAATTTCGCCACCTTATTTTTTATGCAACTTGACATGAATGGCTAATACCACACAACTACCGATATGATATTAGCCCAACATTCACCTAAATAATTCGGTGGCATGCCAGGACGTTCCCTTTATGAGCACGGCTATATTGAACAGGATTGCATTGCCGCTTCAACCATAGTTTCATCTAATGCGGTCGTACCAACCCGGGCGGGCCTAACCCTACCAGCTAGTAGGAGAAGGGGACCCACACTTTTACATGGGTTCCGAACCTTAGAACAGCTCGTATTTGTAACGAAATTCACTTATTCAACTCAGAAAGAGAAAGAAAGTGGTGCATGCCAGGCGGGGATTTGAACCCAGACCTCTCGCATGAAATCCCCTAGACCGCGAGCTGTGCAACCTGCTGTATACCCATAATTTTGAATTTTCCTGCAATCCATCCTCCCGTTATGAATGCCTCCTAGTAACATAATGTTTAAGATTATACCTACGTGGATTTTTTTAACGCTTCATCTGCGTTGCGTACATCGACTGTAAAGATTGAACATTCAAACATATTGCCGTGCTGTCATAAATGATGTGCTACATTTAAAACATCCTAATTCACATAACGTTTCTAGGTCCCAAGTACAAACTGCAATAAATTAGTTTTACTTACATTGAAAAGAAGGTCTGTATGAGCCACAGAGGACTCCAAGAAATGCGGTTGTTGCGTGAATTATTTTATTGCAAATAGATAGAAAGGCGGGATGAAACAGAACCACTTCTAGTCTTCGACACACTCAAAAATACAACAAACCAAAAGAAATCGTTGGAAAACACTCACAGGTTGATGGCATCAGTTGTCAGCACACCAAGGCATTGGGTTTCTGATGAATGTGGGCGAACACACCAGCGTGGTGGTTCACGCACTGCGATCCAATGTCTTTAGCACAGGTTCACTAGATCGTTCGTCGTTGAGAGGTCACAAAACACTCCTAGGAGGTAAAAACGTCCAAAAATATAATGTTCAAAGAATACGTTCACTCGAGGACATGTGGCGCGTCTCGCGATTCAAACGGAACAGGAAGCACTGGCAGCGAGCTGTATTTGCGCGCTGCTTAACGTTTTTGGTAACTGTCACATGCATGCGGTAGGTAAAAAATTAAGTCCATGCATGCTGAAGCGTTTCCGGTCAATTGGAATGCCCTGTTTTAAAATGTGAGAAAGATTTTGAAGTGGCCAAAACAAGGTCATTGGCTTCAAACCTTAAATTTAGAGAGTTCATGGCCTATATAAAGGACTCCCACAGGTCCGATATATTTTGATCTGTTGGCATTAAGATATGTCACCAGCAAATAAAACTATCTCGATGTCTGTTGCGACTCAGCTTGAAATGTCATTAATGTAAATAAAAAAGAACAATTTTCCTAGAATTGAGGCCTGTGGTACACCCATAGCAATTGATTAGTCTAAATCAGACTTAGTACCGTTTACATCACAAACTTGTTTACTGTTTGATAGGTATGATTTATGTATAATTAATTCATTTTCTCTAACGCCCTATGGTTCTAGTTTCCCTATTCGCGAAATACTCGTGATTTACACAGGTTAATGCTTTCGATAGATCACAGAAAATGCCGTAGGTACTCATCGAGTTATCGTGACGCAATGGCATCTCCTGATGATCTACCCTTACGAATTCCGAATTGATTATAATTTATTACACTGTAAAGATGTAATTTCTTGGAATAAGCGAAGTACCTGCTTAGTACGTAAAAGTTTATTTACTTAAAACTGACTTTTACTACATCAAGCATATCTGATGTTTAATACATTGGCAAACACCCGTTTTTGAGCACATTGAACTGGGGGGACAACTCGGATCAACTGGCTATAATAGAGACTATTACCATCGAACCAGTTGGCTTGCTCACACGAAACTATCGCTGAGGCTGGCTAATGATACAATACAGACTATGTAACGTCCCTAACCGGCTCGAACCGAAGCGGCCGAACGCTTACCTACCCTTGACTCTTTGATCGTCTAGATTATTTTATTAAATTGATTACCTAAATATTTACGTGATTAAATTTTGCTAAATAGATTACTTTATTAAATTGTTGATAGTAAAATGATCGATCGTGAAAAGTATAATTAAAATCGGATGGCCATCCTTGAGCAACTCTATTTATATAGCGCTATTTGACAGCTTGATGTATCAGGTTTGTCTATTTGGCCTAACCTAGCCACACTAGTAACGTGAGATAAACTTATGTAATGTGTAATCAACAGGACCTGGGTCCACTATATTGCTTAAATTACTTGCTGCTTACAACCAATGTGTCTGAAATACCCTAACGTCACTGTTTAGCTATTAGCTCTATGGAATTAGTTGAATCTAACGGAAATAATGCAAAAACCAAATATAAATATTTCAAAACGTTTATTATTTATCAATTTAACTACCTAGAGACTCGCGTGTATGTTTTATGTACACGCGTGTCTTCCCCCTGCGTTACTAGGGCCAAATATTATTTATTCTTAAAGGGGAAAACCAGAGAGACAAGAAAAACCCCTTTGCCCTACAAGTTTCAACACAATACGACAATTAATAAAATGTACCTTATCAAAAAACCCTTAACACCAACTTATAGCTTACTTGCTTAACATTTAATATCTTCTCTACTATTACAAGTGTATCAGTATAATGTCCTTTCCATGGTTTCTCAACGTGATATTAATACAATATTAATACAATATTATATGTGAATGTCCAACAGTTACAATTTATTTGGAGATAAAACAGTACACACAGTTTTAATTTCCTAAATCTAAGGTTAAATATGCGACGGCGCTATACTTCCTTTTGAGTCACTTGTATGGTCAATTTCTAACACAGTCTCGTATAACCCACTACATTAATGAGTGCAGTCCAAAGTCTAGCAGCTGTATTCAGAGTGAGGCGGACTAAATTTAATCTGCCTCCCTAAACCGGTTTATGAATGGTTAGTCCGGTCTTAATCTCGTACTAAATTATGACAGGTGCTCTCTGAATACGGCTGTAAATATTTAGCCAGAGCGATGCAAACCCCGTACTAACATAAACAGGAAAATATATTTATTTACTTAACTCTCAAGTTTCGTCGCTGCAGTCTCTCGTTCCACTTCAACACATGACTTTTAACTCACGGCCGTATCGTGGCCTAAGATTAAAATAATCCTACATGGAATTCCCTCAAGACTTTATAACCACTCAATGTCACTGATATTCCCGCTATACCCACAACTAGCCTCTTCGAGGTGCAGAGCCCAAGTCCCCCCCATTTTCCAATCTTTTCCATCCAAGATCCTTTCTTCGAAGTCAACCCCTAAGTCTACCTTAATGATAAAAATACTTAAATTTACTAATCGACTTATTCCAACTTAATCTCTATCGCAGTTCACTAGAGTCCATTTTTCACATTTCCACTCCACTCACTTCTGTCGTTTCTATCTGCCAACTCCCTCAACTCCCACGCGTGACGTGGCTTTTGCGTCGCTTCCTCTCTGCCTCACTCCCCGCGCCGCCCTTGACTGCAATTGTACTGCTCGCACACCTTGGCTTACGCCGCGTGTCCTCTCCTTCTCTCCTTCCGCAACCCATGTGCCTGGAAATACAAATGTCTTCGGCAGTATGGGAATTCGAAAGTTTTACAACTTATTCTTCGAACACATTTATTATTTTTGTCATGGGAACACAAATGCGCTTGTACGTCGATGTTCACGACCTATCCCGCAGTTAAGAGACAAAACGTGCGTGGTCTTGGTATTTTTCATTGTCTTTTAAATATGAGCCGTTTCTAATTCCTTTTAAAATAACATCTGCGTATTTAGTTAGCGACGCCATAATTCTCTGCTTGACAACAAGGTTCCGAGACGTAATAAATAATTTTATTTTTAAACGCCTGTACCATCACAACTATCACCATCAAACCACTTGACTCGCGCACACGAACCCATCGCCGAGTCTGAATAATGATAGAGACGAATACAGCTGAAGTAATGTATTTGCTGACACGAACCAATCGCCGAGTCTAGCTAATAATGAGACTGACATTACATAAATAGGATATTTGCTCACACAAACGAATTGCTGACCATTACCATCGAACTACTCGGCGAACCACTGATTTTTCTCACATTAACCCATCGCCGAGTCTGGCTAAACCTAATGATAAATCCAAAGTGTTGTGTTTTCTCAAGCGAACTATTTGTTAAGCCTGGCTAATATTAGAGATTAATATTACCGACGCATGTATGTCTTACTTCATCGGATGCATACTGTCATATGAATGCACTTACCAATATCGAAGAGAAGAAGTAAGTAAGAAGTAAGCACACAATCTGTATCGAACAACCGTTTCTTGAAGAAACGCGCAGATCTAGGCAGACCACGAACGCACATACCCACATAAACATAGTCCCATACATCACTCCCTAAAGCTAACTTTCGGCACATATGTATGAAAATGGCTGCGAACTAACATAAAAATGCATTATTAACTACACGAGGGGCGTTCGGCGCTCCAGATGCTATTCGTACCCTTCAGCATGACGGATGATGAGTAAGGGTGAATTAAGTTTTTGCTCAGGCATGTCCTTTCTTACTCATTTTCAAGCCATCAAAAATAATGGTCCTTAAACCAGTTTTTCCTATTCTTCAGGTTGGAAAAATCTATGTATACACTTGACCTCTCGTCTCGTTACCCAGTTATTGAAATCGAGGAAGATAACCCAACACGTAATGTAGTCCGAAGGTAATTACATATTCTTTCAAAAACTCGGAAATATTCCTTTCGGGTCACGGCCCGTCTACCTTTATTTAACTTTCAGGAATGTGAAAGGGACAAAACCGGACGAAATGCGGCGAAAATATACAATAATAATATATTATCGCACGAGAAGAGATATTAATGTTGTTCGAACTTGTCCTTTGGTTTGTCCTATACACTTTGATATGCATTTAAGTAACACACACGTAATACTATATCTTTATTTATTGTGTATTTAAAACCGATGGTACCGATGTCGTCTTTTTATTTATTTCTTAATGAATAATTTGTTTTTATTCATGGTTCGGAACCCATAAAGAACTGTAGGTCCCCTGTCCAACCTACTCAACGCAGAACAGGCAGGGAATCCACGCGTTTGCTGTCGACATGCCAAAAATAAGAACCAACCGGTTCTATAGGTCCTTAGCTGAGCTTAGATCCTCTAGCTTAACATAAAACAAACCGGCCAAGTGCGAGTCAGACTCGCACTAGAAGGGTTCCGTACCATCATACAAGATTTTACTAAAATAATCAAATTTTTTGTATGGGGGGTCTTTATTTTTGATAATTTTTAATTTTACCTATTTGTTGTCCGTCCGTCCGTCTGCCTGTCACAGGGCTGTATCTCAAGAACCGTAATAGGTAGGCAGCTGAAGTATTCACAGAGTGTGTATTTATTTTGCCGCTTTAAGGATGTTCCGACCCATACAATGTTTTTTTTACACAGAACGCAAAAAGTATTGCATTTAAGGCACGAATTCATCAAAAATATTCAATATAGCTATAGTAGTTGCAGCGAAAACATATTCACAATTTCAGGTTTAATGGTTTCGTTGTAATTGCCGATTAGAAGTTTTACACCGTTAGATGGCGCTGTTAAATAAAAATCTTATTTAAATAAATTGTAACAAAACCAATAATCCTGAAATTGTGAAATTGTTTTTGCTGCAAGTAATCTGACTATATTCAACTTTTATTATTAATTCGTGGCTTAAATTGCAATACTTTTTGCGTTCTGTGTAAAAAAACGTTGTATGGGTCGGAACATCCTTAAAGCGGCAAAATAAATACACACTCTGTGAAAACTTCAGCTGCCTACCTATTACGGTTCTTGAGATACAGCCCTGTGACAGGCAGACGGACGGACGGACGGTGGAGGCTTAGTAATAGGGTTCCGTTGGCAACCTTTGGGTACGGAACCCTAACATGCTTGAAAATGCCATAGAGTAGGATTAACAAGCTCCATCACCATCTAATTGTAGATACGGAAAACATCGTGACGGGCTGACGGCTATAAAATAATGAAGAGATCCGTTATGTGACGTAATTGTATGGATGGCTTATCAGTAAGAGCAGTCAGCATGTAATCCCAAGGTCGCAGTCTCGAATCCTGCTGCCATTCAGTGCTATAGAAGAATATCACCAATATTGAGCGGCTCGTAGCCTAGTGGCGCAGGGACTGGCCTAGCGTACCAGAGGCCCGGGTTCAACTTGCACCACTGTCTTTCTCTTTCAGAGTTCGATAAGTGCATTTCGTCACGAATGCGAGCTGCTCCATGGTTCGGAATCCATGTAAAACTGTAGGTCCCCTTCCCCTACAGGTGGTAGGGTTTAAGCCCGCCCGGGTTGGTACCATCGCATTGGATGAAAAGATGGTCGAAGCGGAATCATAACGGTAGTTGTGTGGTATTAGCCATCCATGTCAGGTCGCATAAAAAAAAATAAAAAAATCAAGTACAAAACATTGTATTACTATGCTTTTATCAAAAGTTTGAATATAGCCCTAACCTTACCTGTATAAATGCTCAGAAAATGCAGTAGCAGTTGCTTGTTTAGGTACTTTTATTTAATTGACCCGTATTTTTATTTTTGTGGCAATTAAATATATAGCAAGAGCGCGGCTGGCATTTGCCAGAACTATTCTGGCAAATGGAATTCGCTGAGACAACCCTTCCTATTACACAACACAACAAGGAGGAAGGAAATCCGAAATTTATGTTCCATTTGACTGTTTGCGGGCCTTTTTGACCCCCATTAGACAGTCAAACCTAATAGAATTGCTCGGAATAACGGTAACATAATTACTTTACTGAGGAGTTATAAGGGTTCTTCCCTACTGCTTGGAATTATCTTGATTCCGCAGCTGAATGGATACAATTAAGTTTATTCTGTAGATATAGATACTTTCCTCTGGAGTAGTAAAAAAATCAGTTTCGAAAAGAAAAAGGTATCGTTATTGAAGGTGTTTACAAATAATTGCGAAAACCACTGCGTGCGATGATCCCACAAAAAATATGCTTTGAACAGCTTAAAATCGGGAAAGAATAGGAGAAGAGGGTAGGTAATTTTTTTCCCTAGATCAATTTGGGTACAAAAATTATTAAAGTAGTGGTGTTTTTATTTGATTTTGAAAACATAGATATGATTTTTTTTTAATTTATTTGATTCCAAACACATATAGATAAAGAAACAAAACATATCAACATAATAAAAGTACAACTATCTACATGCAACAACAGTTGCCACAGAGTAACAAAATGTAGAGCTTATGCCTAAAATCTGTAAGTACCTTAAAACTAAACTTATGCAAGAGGTATGACATTGTGATATGTACACTTAAATAAGTTTTACGTTTTAAGCTCTCAGACACGTAAAAATACATTGATTAAATCAATGGAATTAATGGAATCATTACGTTGCCAGATTTTTTAAATCATTAATGATATACTTCCAAACAAGACCTGTATTATAAAAGTTAATTTGCAAAAGGTTTCGTTGAGGTAAGGTACCTAAGACATGAACATTTGCAAATAAAATGAACTTCTGTATTATGGCTGGATTAAAACAATATTTTTAATATTTTACTTTATTTTTGGAAACATCCATTTTATTAGTAAATAAAATAAATGAAAGACATATTTTTTGTTATGAAATATTACTTTGATTGACCAGTGACTTTCATCAATTTTCTTCAAACCAAAGAAACAACGATTCTGATTTAAGAATTTTCGTTATATTCCAGGTGAAGAATCTCCCATTTTTCTGACTCCTACCATCACATTCTTTCAACGAAAGGGTAAAGGACAACGGAAGCACCAAACAAAAGGATCAAAGCGATTTGTTCCCGCCTTCAAGATGTATCTTAGTTTTATCAAGGTGCGCGATATATTGTAAGCCTTTACTGAGTAATATGTCCTGTAGGATTACTTCGTGTTATTTAGTAAAGTACGTGTAGTTTGTCATTGTTTCGCAGAGTTTTTCGCATGGATTTGTTCTGTTACTCAATCGCTGATGTTACTCAATGTATGAAGCCATAAATACTCCTAATGTAAATCATACGGGAACAGTTGGTTGGTTGGGCAGACTGTAAATTACATCAAAAGTGGCAGGAGATGATAGGCTAAGAGTGTACTGACGAGGTGACGATTTAAGTAATTTAAATATGTATATATTTTATTCTGAATTGCACCTTGTATATTTGATTTATGAAATATATTACCAAAAACGATTTTGGTGACCCAGATTGATGTATTTCTATAAAATTTATATTATACTTTTTTTATGTGCTGGTCATGTCAAACCCACAGTCGTGATATTAGCACGACATAACGCATAGGATCAGCACGGCTACATAAAACTGGATGGAAAAAACGAACATTTTTTCATTGCAATTTTGGAATCGAATCTTTTCTATCGGAACTTATCCAATAATTTTTATTCTCTAATTTATATCGATTTGTATCATCAAACATGTGCAAATGACATAAAAAGTATGCTCGCTTGCACTGTAACCAATTGTATAATCTTTGACATAAGCGGGCATGTCACGGAGGCAAAAAAAACACTTTTTCCTATCTGAACTAGTAGCTCTCTGGGCTGTAGACCTAGCGAGTCTGTCTTTGCCATTGATTGGTATTAAATATAGGCAGCTTCGCTAATTCGCAGGTTAAACGATATTTTATTTCCCAAAAGAACATGACATTCACTTATACGAGAAACATTAAATTTAGTATAAGTATGTTGCGTTGTTGCAACGTAATTAACTGGTGATGGCTACTGACGCCCTAACCCAAGCGGTCAGGTTACCATAACGAACTCATATCAATATTTGTGCTGCCACCTAGTGGCTGGTAGCATACTAAAACAAAACATAAAATAAAATATGTTGCTCTCCGCCTGGCTCGAACCTGCCGCCACTTTGCCTGAGCATCTTAGACCGTAGCGAAGTTGTTAACCATTAAGCTGCCCTGAACATGTCGAATAGTGCGAATGCTGCTATGTTGACTATGAATGCTTTTACAATTTTATACGAGTCTGTCTTTGCATAGTTTGTAACTCTATAAATGTTCACCGCGCACCTTATAATATTTTTTTCAAATTCAAACTCAATTTCATTTTATTCTCCCAAGAAACATAAAATAAAACATACAGGTATAGAGCATCACAACATTAGGCAAACAGGTGTATAATTAACAATTTACAAAATTAAAAATAATTTAAATCGGTAGAGACTTGAATAAAACAGATTCTTTATAATTTTATATTGGGAGAAAAGGAATGAGGCTCAGCGATAGTGCTCTCGATTCACTTCGCGGGCAGGCGAGAGTCTTTTATATTTTCCTCACTTTTTGAATGTAGGTGAGGAAATTCACCTCAATGACCTTTTGTGACATGTCTTGATGTGTCAGAAACTTTCATTTTGTGACATTTTCGAATATATTTCGAAATGATGCAGCCATTTTGAAAACTGAATCGAGAAAAAAAAAACCTTATATTAATGATCAAACCCGCCCTTTAAATTTCACGATAATCGGTTGAGAAATGTGACCTCTAGAGAAGAACAACCGAACAGCCGGACGCCGAACAGACAGACATACGAAAGCATTTTTTCCAGGAAAACGCTTCGCTCGGTCAATCATCACAAAAGTTAAAGGAAAAATAATAAAAGGGCTATGTTGAAATACAAAGTGCATTGTCTCCAGTCCTAGCGGCACTACAAGAGTAATTAATGTGCGCGTTTTGGCGCAAGATGTCGCAGCATCCGATTTAGCAATGCCTTTGTATCTCAGCGAATACCACGAAACGTTCGTAAACGAACAATTAGCTTGTTCATAGAGCGTCATCGTCGTCGCGTCGTGACGTCACAGCTCGACGAGACAAGGAGAGCAAATTGAGATTCGAATAATTGTTTGAATTCATCACATCAAGACAAAAGAGATATTTTTATGCGTGGATATTCTCAGAAAGAACATTGCATATGATTGAAATTGTAAATTCATGCTCGATTTTATTCCTGTAACTTCTGAATTGAGTGTAATTAGACGGATTAACAAATGGCACCTTTTATTTCACAAGACGTTGACTTCTGCTGGACCCCAATGATTTAATAAATCTTATAATAACCCAGCTTTGCGAATCACGTATAGGTACATTGCACTCCACCCTAGAGGAGTTCGAGATTAATCCAAATTGCTCGTATTTTCCTTTGTAAACGAATCGTACAAAGCGCGCACGTTTGGGAGCATAACCTGTTTATAATGTGCACAAATATCTGTGAAGCACTGATTTGTGAAGCAATTTAGATAAAAACACCAAAATTAATTCATACGGTGTGAAGCAAGGCAGTATATTAGATGCGTTGTTTTTTTATATTAATTATTTACTTCTATTTTGCGTATATAATTATTAACGTTAGTGACGCTAGTTCCTACGAAAACGATGTGAACGCAATATTTGTTCAAGCAATAAAACACGGATGGTGTACAACGAAATAAAGTAAATGACGTACAATTTTAAGGATTAAACCTTGTCTGTTATTGTATTGTAAAGGCACGAAGATTCGGTGTACCTACTCAAGAATAAATCGAAATATACATGATCTCAAGAGATTATGTTTCTAAAATGTTTGTTCGTAAAACGATATCCAACATATTCCAAAAGTTAAATCTCACTTACAAAATATAGTACACGATGTTGGTCGTCATAAAAACACAACACGCCCTCTCGGATTAGAGGGTTAAGTATGCAAGAATTTCTTTATTTATTGTTAGAACCTACATACATTGTTTAAAATTAATCTGTTTTGCGACGTAGCTGAGAGCTTTTAGATATCATAAAATAAAATGAAAATTTCAAAACAAGTTAACAAGTTTTGCATACATAAGACATGAACATTTGCAAATAAAATTAACGTCTGGATTATGGCTGGAATAAAAAAAAATTTTTGCTATCATCGACGCTGACAAATATACAAATGTATGAAGTAAACATAACATAACTTACCTAACCAACCTATATATACGCTGTCGATATTAGTTGTCATCGCACTATCGTAAAGTGTGGTTTTTCTATGGTTTTCTGATCGCGCGCTCTGTATTCTGATTTCATTGCTCGCTCTGCATTCATTTTTGCGTTTAGTACCGTTAAACAATTTTAGGTTACAACCAATTACAGCCGAGGCTAACTGAGGTTTGTTAAGCTCTGACACATATCGTCTACTCATATTCGTACCAATCTGCATATCGTAGAAATCGTGACGTATGTGTCTGCGAGCAGCTATGTCAATTATGTGTGTAAGCAGTGCAGGCAATTGGAAACGTATATTAGCTTAGCTTTCTATCTCCATCTTTATTCATCTCTGCAATTACAATTCCTTATTTTTTCGAATCAAATAATGAGATGGAAGCTCGTCTAATTCGCTCGTGTTGTTGTACAGGCGAGACTCGAATTATCCGTTGAGAAGTAAAAGCATCTCGGGAGTGCCTCTAATTGCAGATTTGCCGTCGGCAAGGAGAATCCGTGGGCGGGGGACGGTGGCGCAGGCGGGGGTGGAGGCGGGTGCGGGGCAGTAAGTCGTTTGTCACGTGGCCTGGGGTAGACAGAGCTCGTTGATGCCGTGGGCGGTAAGTACATTGTGATTCATAAAAAGCTTGAGAGGTGCAAGCCGTGTTACACTTAAGTATGAAACGGATTACAATATTAGTCATATAAGACTGGTTCTGTGAAATGGGCTATTGATACAGTCAAAATTGTCTACCATTTTTTTTTCGAGTCACAACTAGGTTCCCAATACACCTTCAAGCTTTATTTTTCAACATCCATTGCAGTACCTGTAGAACAGACTGAGCGACTCCACAAACCGAAAAGAGCCATCTGCAACGGTATAGGATTCCCAGTTTCTGCGATGCAATTTTGGCCTCGGATTCAATAAATAGCCGAAAACCCACGTCTTTGGAGATGTTGCAGCCCAGTAGGTCCAGGTGCTCCGAGACAGGTACAAAGTTCTCTTAATAACTTGCTAGGAGCGGAAAAGGTTCTGCCTTGGCAGAGAAAACAAAGTATTGGGTCTTGCGAACGTTAAAGGCTGCAAGGTTCTCCTGGCCCCAGCTGGAAACTTTTCAGATAAACGTGTCCACCTTATTCAATACAAACCGTTTCGCCTCGCTGGTCTGTGCATCTCTTTTCAAATACCGTACTGCTTGTCACCTTAGGAGTTTATTCACTTGTAAGTACACCAGGAGATTTGACGCGTCAGTTAGTGACTTGCGCGGCTCGTAGCTCGAACATTCCGACCTTTTCTCAGTTGGATAAATCTAGTGAATACGTGCATTTCGGTACCAATGCGAGCTATTCCATGGTTCATAATTCATTTAAAACTGTAGGATCAAGGAGACCTCCTAGGGGACCACCCCTTCTAGGAGGTAGAGTTAAAACCACCCGAGTTGGGACCAACGTATTGATTGAAAACAACGGCAATGAAAAATTATCCGTGTTTTCCATACAGTTCAATGTAGCCGTGATCATAAAGGGAACGTCCTCGCATTAAACACAATTCCTTCGGGATTGAGGTGACAGTGGGTGTGGTATTAGACATACATGTAAAGTTCCATTAAAAAAATTAAGGGCTATTAAATTATGCAATAGATGTATATGATCATTATTCAAAAATCTAATTTATATTTGTTCCCGGTGTAAGTATTTAGACTCGTATAATTTGGCTAACCCAATTCAATCTCACATCACCAAACGGCAATTGCTCCGCTTACCCCGATTATCGGGATTATAGCGATATAAAGTGGAGTCTGCGCGAATGAAAAACCACTCAAGCACACCTAATAGGTGATTTAATTTTCCAAACACATCCCGGGCACCTATCCGCGTCTTGTAAGCGAACACGAATTCTGTAATGACGTTAATAAAACGCCCATCCCCGCTACCGGCGCGACGATACTCGAACTAGGCGCCCTCCCCCGCACCGCCGACGCGCGCCTCCCCTTGCGGGGTGAGATTAACTCGTAATGCGTACAAAGTGGCTTCGTTAGATCCGGCTGCGCGCGCAACTGCAGGAAGATTACCTGGTTTCCTTCAAGGTCGATCCTCTCTTGGGTCCCACGGCAGGTCGGTGACTCGGTTGATGGAACACTTATAGGCGATCGCGCTTGCGCAGTTGAGTCACCGCCATGCGGTGCGCTGGGGGCATGGTGTGATGTCCTGATTAATGCCTACGCTAGAAGTTAATAATATTGGTATAGGTTTGATTTAATTTAAAGTTTATATTCTTCTTTTTGAAACATTAAAATATAAACAAGCTAAAAACAAGAACATTAAAATAAAAAATCACTATTTTTTACATTTTTTTCATGTATTTTGCATTGCACCTTTCATTTAAGACGAACATTACAATGAGCCATTGAACATTTGTAATTTTATAAGACATCGTTGTTTCTTATTTACAAGAACATTTTTGTGTACATTCTTTGGGACGCTTACAACAGATATGAAAGCGCTTACATCGGTATTCCGGTACCAATAAACGTCGAGCTATATTATATATTTAGTAGTAAGAAAAAACATATATCAAAACTGAAATCCATTGGAAAGATCACTATTTTAGGTATTTTGTCTCACAAATACTATTGGGCTAAAATGGACCCAGCATTTTATTGTTTTGTAATGTATTTATTAATCCTCCTTTGGGACGCAGGGAATAGTTGAAATCGTTTAAAATTTACATTTCATAAAATTAAAGCATAAAAAGTTCATTATCCGTTGTTATCTTGGCAAGAGTCTCACAGAAAAATTGTTTTGGGGCTAAACGAGTCCACCGAGTGGATAAAATGTTATTATGATGCTTAGGCCATCGAACAGTTTTTTTCAAAAGTAAAAAAGTGTACGTAAATCCATTTCGCCCTCGCGAAAACTCTTGCCTAGGGGTAGGTATGTTTATTTTCTAAGCCGGCCTAAACCAGCAGCATTCGCCCTTGGCTCAAATGAATACGACCTAATCAAAATAAACTTCTCTCTAATCCTTGTCCCGTTCGCCCTCCACCCCACCCCGCCCCGCCGCTCGCCCGCGCGGGTCACAAAGTGCCAAGTTTTACCCAGAACTCGTTTAGAAAGCTTATGTAAATGTCTACTATTGTCTCGACCGATGCGCGAATAGTCCTCTTAATTGGGGCCTGACCCTAGCGTGGCTCTGTCTTTCGCCCCTCGCTTACATTTTCGCGGGAATAGGTATATGCACGAATAACTAACGAGATCGGTAGGCACATTTTTTAATATTTATATATGGAGATTAGGAAGAGAAATATTGTAACGATATTTGAACCTCATGTTACTTTATGACTTAAAGAGTATATACATCTGTAAATTTTTTTAGTTCCATCCGTTCTCCTGTTATTTCTTCACCTCGATGTTGTTTAATTATAATAAAATTATCAATGCTAAAATTATACTAATAAATATGTTTAGTTTAGTACTTTGTGAGATCTTTAGTAAAGGCAAGGACGCCATATCCTACAGAGTACCGTTAAGATGGGGTCACTTGCGCCACTTTTGTATCAGATTATGCTGGAAGAACATTGGACATCTACTCGAGTGGCGCAAGTCACGCAACCGGTACCGCGGTATTTACTATCCGAGATTAAAGTTTGTTATCGCTGAGAATGCGGGTCACTCAGTGTTTCGGAACCCATGTTAATTTTTGGATGCCTTTTTCTACTTACTAGGTGCTAGGGTTCAGCCTGCCCGGTTTCAGTACCGTGGAATCGGAATAAAGATGGTCGCAGCGAGAATTCATTATTTTTCGCGTTTCCAGATCAATCCAGCCATTTACTAGTAACATTCCCTTTACTGGCATATCAACTAATTTATTCGTGAATGCCTATCTATGTCCATTTCCAGAAGAAACAACTCACAGAGCTTAAGGGTTGGCAGAAAACGATTACCAGCACAACTTTAATGATAAGAGATATTGAAAACTTCTAAAGAATCTAATATAACGGTTTATCTTCTAAAAATATTTTGTTAGTAGCTCAGATCAAAAACGGAAAATGTACAATCTGGCACGTCTATTATGAGACCAGATTTCGCTATTTTCTTCCCCCCAACGCAGACGTAGATGCCACACTAAAATATGAAGTTTTATGTTGGTAGAAACTGACTTGGCGAACGCATTTTCGAAGCAAATTCGCGCAGCGACGATTTTTGGACTGTGTCGCACAAAAAGCGCGCGCTGCCAGCGGTTATAATAAAATTGGCAACCCTCCATCGAATCAGGTAATTCATACATTATACATCTCCTACGCCTTTTATTATCATTTCTATAAGTTAATGATGATCTAATTTCCGACGCATTATCAAAACAAACATATCTACATACGTTACACACATTTTCAACCATTTTCACAACAAAATCTCTCTAACGTGTTGATGTAAACGCTTCCGAGGAGGTGAACACTTGTGTTTTCTTTCTGCAGCGCGAAGGTCGCTATCTCCAAATGTGCCATGGCTCATTTATTTAGACACGAGGACGTGGACGTGCGAGTTTGGGGGATTTACGACTTCAAAGCTGTTTAGATAGATGCAAGGGCTCACTCGGTTCAATGTGTTGTGAAGATAAGTCGCAACAAAGGAGCGTCCTCGCACGAATAACAATGTGAAGTGCGCGCCATACAAACACGCTTGTTATTTTTTAATTCGATGCTCAAATGGGTTTTTCTAAAATGGTTGCTAAATGGCGAACTACGAGTTCGTGTTACCTTAGAGTACCAATTTTAAAACAATATGTTTATCATGCAAGGACAACCCTGAAGCCTATTTCTGTATGTAAATTCTATGTTATTGTATGTTTTTTTTTGTTATATACTGGACATAAATTTGACTACCAGAAAAGTTTAAATAAATTAAATGGAATGAAATTAAACATGGATCATTACCCACACTACACATAACTGTGAAGATTTTAGACCAACACACCACCCGGGAACAAGGTGCCATGCCAGGACCTCCCTTATATTAATCAATGGAGCCGTCCATTGAACTTAATGGAAAACACGAACAATTCTTATTGCCGCTTCGACCATATTTCATTCAATGCGATGGTACCGTCCCGGCAGCATTATCCCTACCACCTAATATGTAACTAAGGACGGAGATCTAAGTTTAAATTTTAAATCCGAACCACGAACGACGAATCCCTTAGTTTCCCTCACGACTTTTATTTATTCATTTACGACACTCGCGGGAAGAAATGCAGTGTGACTCACTGAGAAAAAAATATTGTTGGCCCAACAAAGAAACTTTAACCCTGGAGAGCCGTCATAGTGAATTGGTTGCAACGACAACCTTTATTTTCTCGACCATATATACAATCTAACAAAGTTATTCTAGCAAAACATACTAGACATTGTTGCGCTCGCAACTTCCACTTTGTTACACTAACAAACAGTGACCAAAGTTGTTACAGTAACAAATACGACTTTGTTTCAATGACAAAAAGCAATTGACAAAATAAAAGCTGTCCTGAGAAATAAGCTCGATTCGTTATAGTAACAACTTATTTTGATGCTTCAACAATTTTTTTCTGACAACGTGATTTTTGTCACTTTGTCAGCCTACTTTTTTCTCAGTGTAGTTGTATTATTATAAGTGCCGAAACCTGCATGTTACTTCATTTTCAATGCTGCATTATCTTATTGTTGTAACATCGCTTTAAATAAGTTTTCAAAGCCATTACGTCAAATCGTGACATTATATCACGTGCCTGACTTGGTATATTGTGAAAGAAGCGCAGCTCAAAGTAGCAACCAAGTTTCGATAAAACCGAAAACCTGACATGGCCTCTTCAGAAAAAAATGTCTTGCATTGCTTCGATCAAAACATAAAAATTTCACTCAGCTTTTGATTTGACTTTTCGAAACATCCTCACATTTTTTGTCGCGTGTGACATTATGACATTTTTAATTCAATATCTGCGTCGACGTTAACTTAGTGTCAACTTTACTCGACCGGTGCTTAGGGCCGAGTGCACGGAAAGACATAAAATCAAAATCAACGTCAACGTATGATTAAACACGTCACTTTGTATGGACAGGATGGAAGGAGCTCCATGACGTGTTTGAATATTGATTAACTCAGCCGTCTCTTCGTGCAATCGGAGCTAAATGATGCGTCGGCGAAGCTCAGTGTAACTCACTATGGCATCAAACCTCCTCGTTAGATTATAAAGAAATAAAAAAAATACTGAATAAAGTCTGAATCTAAATTGAATGGCGAAAAATTTCGGTTGATGTATGTAAATCCCAACCAATTGATGTTGGAGTTTATTTTCTTCATAGAAATCAAGAAAACAAAACTAGCGGAAGTAACCCGACTTCTGCCATCCCGATTTATTTTATTAAAATTATGAAAGATCTAATTTAGTTTTAATTTGAATGATATTATTGACCTAAAATAGTAATTTTCATTTACTCAAGATTTTTTTTTTCATATGGTAAACCTAAAAATACAGTGGTGCCCTCAGCCATGCGCAAATTAAGCTATGTGGGACCATACTGGTATCGATTGTAAGATGGCAAGAACGGCCATTTAATGTGAGGATTAAGCTAATCAGTACTTGGTAAAAGAGGCCCCAAAAGTTCTATTCTTTCTAATACCCTAAATTTTCTGAAGTATAAGCTGGGGATAAAAATAAGAGAAGGTAGTAAAACCTTTTTTTTAGTTTGAAAAAGCGGTCATATATCTATCTATTTATATTCTATAGATATAAAAATCTATGTGTGTCATGGAGTTGAAGAAATTACACGAGAACGGATGGAACTAAAGAAGTGTCGACAACTCAATCGTGGCACCGCGGCGCCGGATGAATTTGGCTTTTGTTTCGGCTCTCGATGAACACATAATTACGAATGAAGAATGACGTAACGATCAACTGGCTTATTGAAAAATAATTCTTTTATCTATCAGTTTACCTACCGATTTGGGAGACTTCAAATTTGATTTTTCTCTGTTTTCATTACTGCGCTACAAATGTGTACGGCGATATAATGTTGTAAGTCGCGTGGCGCAGTTTTTTGCGCGCTAGTTGTATGGAAGATATTCTCCATACATTCTTCGCCTACATGATGTGGATATATTTCTCCCCATAGAATTCAAAACGGCAACCTTCAGATGAGCCCAGCCGGTGATCCTGTGAATTTTGGTAGTGATCAGGGCTACAAATTTTTTAAATTAGTTTTTATTCGCGAGCAAATCTCATTCAAACCGCAGTACACGGTACACGGTACACGGGGCGAACACGGTATAAATTGCTCTCAGTCCCGTCAAATAATACCCAAATCCGGCAGCGTGCATTACTATGGAATGACAGAACGGACCAAAAGTCATATGGCTATGTGTACATAGATATAATTTGCTTCCCGTGCGAAGCCGAAATGGGTCGCTAGTTATTTATAAATGTATAGTTATTTCGCACGACGCTTCGAAGCTATTTTCATTAAACGATAATTATTAATGTGACGAAAACGGATTATAACTCAATTTAACAGTATACGCTCTCGCGATTACGTTGAAACAATTAGCGATAGAAATTAGCGCAAATTCCTTTGTTGGGAGACGGCGCTTACCAATTGGATTGAGGTTTATTTTACGAAGCAATTTTGTCGTAAAGCTTCCACAAGCAAAGAGGATTTTCATTTTAGCCATACATTCAAATCACATTTTATAGTATGTTGAGTTTCAGCGACATCTACATTTGAAGCATTGTAATCAGATTTTGAAAGTAATCTAAAAAGTATTGGTCGTGACATTCGTCTTTTTTCGTCGTTTTATATACCTCTTTGCAGAATCATTCACTGAGATAAATTTTAACTGTTCTATTCGTAATTGTACAAAACACAAAAACATGCATACAATAAAAATAGTTTTCTTATCTGAGATCACAGTTTGAAAATTATAATGAAAGTTGGACATAAATTTCTATATATTTAACATGCTAACTAAGTTGAAACAATGAAATCAATGAAATAACGAATTACAAACGTTATATTAAAAATATAATAGTGTTAATAATCATAAATAAAATATTTTTTAGGTGCGTTATTCAATTAAATATAAATAAAAATATACAATATCCAAATAAGTATAGTGTTGCAGGCAAAAGATTTATGAAGTATTGTATTAATTTATGTAAACCTTAAACTCTTTAAATAAATATATACTGCGAATAACGAATATTTTGTTTGCGAATGTGAATGTTAATGTTTATGTTATAGGGCATATATAGACTTATTTAGACATATGAGAACGTGACTTATTTATTGTGAAAGCTAAACCCTTAGAAGACTAAAAGGGTGCATGGTAGTGTTAGTTAGTTGGACGGTTGTTCTCCGCACTAAATCCGCACTGCTACAGAGAGGTCATCGTGCGTAACTAGGGTGACTATGTGACCCATCCCAGCTCGGCCCAGAAGTCCAGCAGGTTTGCAGGTTTTTAAAGTTCCCACAGGCCTTATGGAAGTGATCCCGGTACTCCCAGGGTCCGTGCCCGTTGATTGGCCACACTCCTGCACTCCAACAGTACATGGGCGGTTGTCTCTGTTGCCTCCATGCAACCTCGGCATAGAGGGCTATCGGTTATCCCCAGTTTATGGAGGTGCTTATTGAGTGGGCAGCCTGCCGTCATTGTTCCCACTGCTGCATATAGGCCAATCCTGTTCAGATGCAATAGTTTTTGCGTGATGCGGTTACTGAGGTAGGGGATGACCTTTCTGGCCTGCCTGCAGTCTACCAGACCTTTTCATGCGGCATTGTGTTGCATATTTGTTCTAATCTTTAGCCGGTTTTTAATTTGGTTGAACGGTAAGTATAACTCATACGGTGTTTTAACCTCCCACTCATTTTATGAATCCAAATACATTTTAGAAATTGACAACATGAAACTGATTTTATTTCGCAATAAGAAACAAAATATTTTTCCTTTTAAACATTCGAAGGGCTGTGACCGCGACATACCTCCAGTGGCCTTATTGTAGCTCAGACAAAATCCTGCTCAGACTCCCCAAAGAACAACAATGCATGAACGTATGGATCTACATTGTTCGTTCAATATTTGCAAAGAGAGAAGGCTTTGCTCGGTGCATCATTTTGCCTCTGAAGAAGCAGCGGGCGGCGGGGACTGCACAGCGTGGGCGGCTCGCCGCGCGGCGCGGTAGCTCAACGTTAACAAGGAGTGAATGGTTGAACACTAGCATTACACTGGTAATTACATATTTTTCTGACGTGAATTCAATTAACGTCTTAATCCAGGTTCGGCCCAGGTGCGGCTTCAACTTTCATGTAACGAAATCGTGTACCGTACGAAGTTTACGTCCAAGTGCGTCAGAAACAAACTCGTTTGGGATTTATCGAGCCCCGTGCAAGCGACTGGATACATGCTAAGCATCCTTATCCATTACTGTTAAATAACTTAATAGGTATTACCGACGTTTTTAGGGTTCCGTACCCAGAGGGTGAAAACGGAACCCTATTACTAAGCTTCCGCTGTCCGTCCGTCCGTCCGTCTGTCCGTCTGTCACAGGGCTGTATCTCATGAACCGTTATAGGTAAGCAGCTGAAATTTTCACAGAGTGTGTATTTATTTGGCCGCTATAACAACAAATAGGTAAAATTAAAAAAGATTAAGAATTAAAGGGGGGCCACATACAAAAAACGTGATTTTTTTGTGTTAAATCTTGTACGATGGTACGGAACCTTTTGTGTGCGAGTCCAACTCACACTTGGCTGGTTTTTTCATCATTCGTTTCAAGGTGTTTTAACTCACCGTCGCGGCGGCAGTCATTTCTAATCTCAAACGCGTAGCCCCGATAAGTCACGGCTCATAGAAATGTCGCCCCCGTTTCATATTACAGTTACAGTTATGACGTAAATTATATTCACGCTAGCTCGCGGCCCTAGGGGAGGCTCTCGCTCACGCGCCATTGCCTTTCATAGCATATGCAAATATTCCGGCCGCATCGTAAGGAGCGTGTGAAGTGCTCTGTGTAGACGCTGCCTTTGGCACGCGTGGTAAGGACAAGTTGAAAAGTAGTAGTAGGCGTCTTGCAGACACATACTTCCTGTAGATTTTTAATGAAAACTAGGTATGACGTGCGCCCATGAAATTCCAAAATTCGTGCTCCAAACTCGATGATCAGTATATTCACAGCACGTTTTGTTTCTCGAAAAACATTTACACAGCGAAAGTTTGCACGAAAAAAAACCACAAATGCAAGCATGAACCGTCTGGTGTCATTATATATTTAAAAATCTTATAAAACAATTAAAGTCGTAATTCAATTATTTTCAACATAACTTTCATAGGGAGTATCGCTTACGTTTGAGACTGTATTTATAAAAGATAATGAAGGTAATGAAAAGTAAAAATTAATTGAAAAACTCCAAGTATTCCGCTTTTTTTGCCACCCCCATACAAATAATTTTGGTTCCTACTCCCGTTATTCCATGCTCGCTGCACAAACCGTTCCGGAATGGGCTTATATTCCTTCCGGAGCTTTGGCTTAGTAATGTTTTACGATGTACTTACCGCATGACTTTTCCTGTTCATTCGAAATTCTCAACTAAATCTGGTCCCCAATCCAGATTCTGCGGGTTCAGTAACCTCAACCAATTTCGGAGTGAATTCCGGTTTGCCGGTATGCGATTCCGTGCTTGCCATCGCACATTATTCCGGACTGATATTATAACCATTCCGAATGATCGCGGCTTCTCGAAGTAGCATTGGACCTTAATTCCGGAGGTCGTTCCGCACTTGGTAGTTGAAATGCTGAAATGAACTATCGCTGGTGTCGACCTTATTCAGTGTAGGTGACTACTTCAACTACTTACTAACTTTAATTACTCGATAGAGTCAGCACAATAAAGTTATTCGTAAGTACATGGGAACTTGGCCCTGTCGCGACAATAAGCTGGAGCGAAATTGCTTCAATGTATTTAAGGATTCGTTAAGCTTAACTTACTCATTGAAACTTAGTTCGCTGTTTGCGGGATTACTAATTGTTTTGTAAGCTATTGCGGTGGTTCGAATATTTGGAAGCATTAATTATATTAGAACTTCAGTTTTGGATATTCTCAGAATCCTTGCTTTTCAGTTACGTG
The DNA here is from genome assembly GCA_946894095.1 of Incurvaria masculella. Taxonomy (NCBI): domain Eukaryota; kingdom Metazoa; phylum Arthropoda; class Insecta; order Lepidoptera; family Incurvariidae; genus Incurvaria; species Incurvaria masculella. The sequence goes on along the minus strand of OX335648.2, from coordinate 15,832,118 downwards.
CTAAATTAATTTACTTAGAAAGCGAAAAATTTAACATTGCTTCACATATATTCGAAATTAAATGAGCCCTAAAAAATGTACTCACAGGGCTTCATTATACCAAATGTACCTAATTATGCTCGGTTCCCTCGGCCTAGCTTGAGGATACATGCGCTGCGGTTGTTTTATCATGAAATAATAATATGTTTCAAGAAATTAGTGCATGAATATATATTTATTTACCTTATTATTATGTAATTAATCGACAATTTATTTTTGTTATTTTTCACCTTTCCATGTAATTCCATGAGTAATTATAAATGTCATAAGTTTTTTTATAATAATTATCATATGTGAAAGTGATGCTTTGTGACCGACAGACAGACTCTCCATCCAGCCATCTCATAAACATGCGGTTCAACACTTACTAGGCATTGCTTTATATAATTTATGTTCCAGCTATCCTACTATATATAGTACCGTAGTAAAGTACCGCTTAGTAAATTAGCACGTGTGAAAGATCAGGTGATTTTTAACGGATACCTTAACTAATTGAACATTACCGCTTACTAGAAATTAATTACTATATAATCATGTTAATTATAAAAATCATAGATACAGAACACTACCCGTCGGGCACCCCGAAATCTCCTGTAAGTGTGTTATCTTATTTTATTGTGTTTATTTTTTCTGTTATTTTATGTACTTTTCCTAAAAGTTGTTATTGATACTATTTAAGATAATTCTATACGTGGAAACTTTGCTGGATTGTGTGTATTTTCTGCAAGTTATTTATATGTTTGCTTTGTAACTGTATGTTTCCCAAAGAAAATAAAATAAAAAAACATTACAATTACATAACTCCCGAATCAACTAGATGCCATGTCAGGTATTTTGATTCAATTACCATGGCTTTGTCCGTGCCAGTAACAAAAAAACGTTTCATTCAATTTCGTTATGTTAAAAAACCGGCCAAGTGCGAGTCGGACTCGCACACGAAGAGTTCCGTACCATCGTAAAATATTTAACACAAGAAAATCACGTTTTTTGTATGGGAGCCCCCTTTAATTTTAATTATTTTTTAATTTTACCTATTTGTTGTTATAGCGGCAAAATAAATACACACTCTGTGAAATTTTCAGCTATCTATCTGTTACGGTTACTGAGATACAGCCCTGTGACAGACGGACAGACGGACGGACGGACGGATGGACGGACGGACGGACGGACAGCGGAGGCTTAGTAATAGGGTTCCGTTTTCACCCTTTGGGTACGGAACCCTAAGAACTAGCACCAGAGGCAAACAGAGGCACCAGACTGGTTTCGCAATCTGTGTGACATCATTGTTTTAAGTAAATAATACCTAAAAATATTATTAACATGAATAAAAATACACTTTTCAATTCCACATTATCTCGAGTGTGTCACATCAAGATCGTGACAAATACTCGGTTACTCCACAGCGCATGTCCTTCTTTTTGCGTACCTAAAACCATCGTAAAGATACGACTTTTACGACAGGTCTTAAAATCAGAGGAATAAACTCAGTAATAAATGCATGGCTATGGCCGGTTTTTTTACATGTGCCAGGTGAACGTTAGCTTATCAGTATCATCAGGAACTTAGCCTGGGGGTGAATGAACGAAATTGTTGAAATGTAAGTTATTTATTTATTTGTTTAACAAAGAAAACAAAGAGCCTATTACAAAAATAAAGACAAGAATTCTTATGAACTAATATGGTTTGGCCAATTATATTTTTCCCTAATTACTATTTTATTCAAATAGGGATGTGTCTGTCTAAGAAGTGTGTGTATGTAATTAAGTGTGTATGTATATATCTACGTTTATATTTCGCTAGCAGCCCGTCCCGGCTTTGCACGGTGTTTCGTCCCCGGCGTGGTATGCCCCAACTTCTGGGAGAAAGGACAATAAATAGGAATGTTGCGCGCTCGCGACTTACTTTTGTTGGTGTCTTCTTCCGTCGGCGTGGGGGCCCCCTGGGGTTGCAGCAGGGTTCAGCACAAGAGTCTTATATTCATACGATTTTATACGAAATCTCGCGGTTTGTTGGGGTCAATGACACACCCATTCGTCAACGCTATGTTTTGGCGACTGACAGGTCGCCTGCGCGCGCGTTTGTTGCCAGGATGGGATATCATGGATGAAGATCGAACATACTCACGCCCGAAATCAACATATGATTTCCTAGCAAAACTACTGGTGACAATTTGGCAACAAGGTGATTATACAATCGAGTATCTGAATGCTATGCTTTCACATAACTACAATACTCATATGATAAGATACTGATTAACATTAAGATGAATTTTAATACAATAGAGTATGTGAATGTTAGGCGCTGACATAACAACAATACTCATTCACGATAATACAAATACTAGATAAAGTTATGAAAATTGTTCATTATTAAATTAAATGTTATTACCATAAATTATATTCTAAACAAGAGACAGTTCGTATCCAATATTTTAGGTAGTTGGAAGTGGACACAGCTTGACTACCGGACGGATTAATGTTCCGGTAGGCGTACGTATAGTGGCCACTCTCACAATTCCATCTTGACCGGGGTGAATCTCGATAACCCGACCAACGCGCCATTGCATCGGCGGTACACGTGAGTCATCTATCATAACCAAATCATTAAGCTTTAAATTGTTTTGTTCCTTTAGCCATTTCGAACGTTGTTGTAAGGTGTGAAGGTAAGAGTTTCTCCATTTACTCCAGAAATGTTGTGTTATTTGTTGGAGCATTTTCCATCGATTTAGACGATTATGAGGTGTGTCAGTTACATCTATTTCTGGTAAAGAATCCATAGGTGCACCAATTAGGAAATGTCCTGGAGTTAATACATCTATTTCTGTTGGGTCTGGTGATAGGGAACATAATGGTCTAGAATTCAAGATAGCTTCAATCTTGGAAAGCACAGTCGCGAATTCTTCAAACGTCAAGGCTCGGTTTCCTATAATACGTTTAAGATGGAATTTAGAAGATTTTATGCCAGATTCAAAAATTCCTCCGAAATGTGGAGCAGATGGTGGGTTAGTATGAAATGTAATATTTTGCTTGGTCAAATGATTTGATATTTTACATGCGTTTGGTTGAGACATAATGAATTTATGAACTCCTGTTAAATATGATCGCGCACCAATAAAGTTTGTGCCACAGTCGGTATAAACATTGCTGCAAATTCCTCTGCGTGATGTAAATCTATCAAAGCACGCGAGAAACGCTTCGGTTGACATTTCAGAAACTAGTTCCAAATGAATGGCCTTAACTGACAAACAGATGAATAAACATATATATGCCTTACTTGTTTTTGCGTTGCGTCGCTTACTTTCTTTTATTATGAAGGGTCCCCCAAAATCTATGCCAATATTAATAAAACATCGACCATGCTGAAGGCGTGACGTAGGGAGATCTCCCATCAAGGGTTGACAGTGAATGGGTCTATTTTTATAACATGTTATGCATTTAGAGAGTCTTGATCGAATGGCATTACGAATACCAATTATCCAAAATGTACGCTGAACTAGGCTTTGAAGGGTACGGGGACCCACGTGCAAATACAAAACATGATAAAAATCTATGATTAGTTGCGTTAGGTGAAAGCCTTTAGGTAAGATCAAGGGATGTTTCATGTTGATTGGTATGTTTGCATTTTTAAGTCGGCCACCAACCCTTACAAGCCCAGACAAATCCGTGAACGGGCACAATTTTTTAACTGAATTTGTAGAATAAAAATCCTTTGATGATTTCAACATTTCCACTTGCACATCCTTAACTAAGATGTCTAGGGATTTCCTGAGCTCGTTGCATTTAATAGGTCCAACAATACGATCATGCACAGCCACCTGACAGTTGTTGATGAATCGCATGCAATAGGATAACACTCTCTGTAATTTTATTAAATTTGAAAAGCGTTCCGTTAGTGACATTAGAAATGAGGAATTCGGCGGGGCTTGCACAGAAATATGTACAGTTGACTTAATTTCCGGAAGATTGTTCTCAATATTTTGTACCTTGCGGACAGGCCAAGTATTTTCTGGATATCTGAGCCACGCGGGTCCGTTCCACCACGTTTGTTCAGCTAATAATTTAATCGGAAGCACTCCCCGACTTGGCATATCACTGGGATTCTTATTTGTGGATACATAGCGCCATGCTGAGGGATCCAAATTATCAATGATTTCAACAACACGATTAGCGACGAATGTTTTAAGTTGATATGGTGGAGTGCGAAGCCATGCCAGCACAGTGCGAGAGTCAGTAAAGCAAACACTCTTTGAGTTCAATTTCACTGTACAATTCAGAATCGATTGTAAATATTTGATTAATCTGGAAAGAATTAATGCCCCAGACAATTCCAATCTTGGAACTGACAATGTTTTAAGAGGAGCCACTTTGGATTTAGCCATTAGAATGTGAACTTTGTTGTTTGAATTATTTTCACACTCTACCTTAAGATATACAACGCATGCGTACCCCAGCTCAGAGGCATCACAAAACCCAATTAACTGGGCTGAGATATAATCATTTTCCAGGACAAATCTACCGATCTTAACCTGAGATAAGGCTGGTAGCTGACGGATAAATTCAGACCATTGAGACGAAATTTCCTCAGGCACAGCGTCATCCCATGATAAACCCAATCGCCAGAGCCTTTGAATAAGGCATTTAGCGAGAAAAACGACCGGTGAAACCCATCCTAAGGGGTCATATATGCGTGCAATTTGAGACAAAATTTCACGTTTTGTGCACTTTTGTATATCAGTAGCAATAGAGTATGAAAATGAATCACTTCCTGCACTCCAGTGAATACCCAATATTTTTAAACTTGAGTCGTCCTGGTCCAATGAAAAGCATTTTGGGATTTCGCAGTCATCATCAGGTAAGCTCGACAAGAATTCTGGATTATTGCTGGACCACTTTCTCAGCTGAAAGCCACCGCGGTCTAACAACGCTATGAGTTCGGACTTTGTATTTAATGCTTCTTCAAGGGTATTGTTACCAGTGACCACGTCATCAACATATATATCTTCAAGGATCACATTGGCGCCTTCCGGAAATTCTCTTCCTTCCTCCTTTGCTAGTTGTCTCAACGTACGTTGAGCTAAAAACGGAGCCGATGATATTCCATATGTCACCGTGTTGAGTTCATATTCCACAAGAGGTAAGTCGGGAGATTCACGCCAAAGTATGTGTTGATATTTCCGGTGTTCTGGGAGGATCAAAATTTGCCGGTACATTTTACTTATATCGGCCGTGAATACAATAGGATGGAGTCGGAATTTTAAGATTACTTTAATAATGTCATTTTGCAGTTTTGGTCCGCAAAATAATAGATCATTCAAAGAGAGTCCAGAAGTAGTCTTTGCAGATGCGTCAAAAACTGTCCTTAGTTTGGTACTGGTGCTGGCAGGCTTTAAGACGCAATGATGAGGAATAATGTAAGTGTTGGCTTGGATCTGGCTAGATTTCACTCGTTGCATGTGGCCTAACAGCTCGTACTCTTTCATGAAAGCCACATACGCAGCCCTCAACTCTGGTTGTCTAGCCAATCGCTTTTCGAGAGTACGGAACCGAATCAATGCCTGCTCATATGAATTCCCCAAATTCGATGGAACATCCTTAAAGGGTAATGGGACTGCGTACCTACCTGTCACGTCTCGGATGTGTTTGTCACAATATATCTCTTCGCATTTTAAATCGTCTGGATTGATTGGAACAACTATGGGTGACTCCTCAACTTCCCAAAACCTTTTCATTGTACTCTGCAAGGTCTCGGTAAAAAATGCTGCCGTAGTATTATTGGTCAAGTCACTAGTAACCTTTCCCGTAATAACCCATCCAAATATACTATGTAGGGCTGTAGGATACCCAGGGCCAATATGAATTTTTTGGCCATCGTAGACATCTGGGAAGATATCGGCGCCCAAAAGAAGTTCAACGGGTGAAGGCACGTCAAAGTTTGGATCAGCAAGCACCAAATCCTTAAAGTTATCACGTATGTCACACGGTACCTTTTTTGTGGGCATGGATGATGTGATCTTGGGAATTACTATAGCATCAGTACATATGAGGTTTTCTTGTTTAGTATATATCTCGCATCTTACATATCCACTAGTGTTTTGCAGGATAGTTTGTCCGAGACCTGCAACAGCGACATTGCATTTGCGCGATACTAGTCCGAGGCGAGTGACACAAGAAGACGTAATAAATGAGTTTTGTGCTGCACTGTCAATAAGTGCACGTACCTTTTGTATACTACCAGACGCGTCCCTTATCTGTAAAATCGCTGTCCCCAGCAATACCGTGGCCATGTTTGGATCGTGTTTTGTAGATGAGTGACATGTCACGTTAGGCTCCGGGGCAGCATTTTCTTCCCCGAGAGTATTTAGTACATCACTTTCACTAGGATGCGAATTTACGTTATCATCTAGATCGGGATCATCGTTAGAGGCGAGCATAGCATGGTTGCTGTTTAAATGCAGTGTTGAATGATGCCGCAGTCCGCAATGAGAACATCTTGATGAAGATGGGCAATCCTTGCTCTGGTGAGATCCTAGTAGGCAGTTTTTGCATACATTAAGGAATCTTACCTTTCTAAAGCGCATTTGTGAATTCATGTTTAAATATTTCTCACAATTATAGAGTCGGTGTGACAGGGGGCACATAGGGCATTTAACAGAGCTTGCACTTGAAGGGCCAGCATCGTTCTCTGAATTGGAAGCCACAAAGGAGCTCTTCGAGTAATTTTTGTTTGTCGAATATTGAAATTTAGAAATTAATGATTTTGGTTTTTCTGCTCTACTCGGAATATTACATTGGGAGATCTCAATAATCGTTATTTGTTCTTGAACAAATTTTATTAATTGGTCAAATGTTGGAATGTCAGTCGTCGTATGTTTTGTTTCGAAATTTTTTCTTGTTTCTGCATCCAAGTTACGAACTGCACAGTAAAACAATACAAATTCCGAAAGATTTTTTAAATCAAGAGCCTTTAACGCTGACATAGATTCAAAGAAGGTCTCCATAAAGGAATTTAGGTTAGGAAGCGTTTGCTTTGTGAGAGGCTGAAAATTAAACATAGTGTCCAAGTAATGTGTGGCCAGGATGCGCTTGTTTTGGTACTTATCCGTGAGCAACTTAAACACAATAGGATAGTTTAAGTTCGTAATCGGTAGGCTGTGTGCTATGTTCAGAGGAGGGCCTGATAAACAAGATACCAAATAGTGAAATTTTTCAACGTCACTTATAGAGGTATTAGAATGAACTATGGAAATAAATGTGTCGTAAAAATGCGGCCACTTTTCAAGGGACTGGCCATCAAATTTTGGAAGATCAATCCTTGGAAGGCGCGGTTGTACCATCCGTTCATCCCGAACTTGAGTTTCTTGTGTCTGAGGTAGACTCGCAGATAACGCCTCGTGAGCGATAGCTTGTACTTTATAGTACAAATCATCAAACGCATCTGACGCTTGATAAGATGCTTCTGCATCTGGTTTCAATTTAAGCTCAGTTTCATTGTACTCCTCCTGAACCATTGAGAATTCCTTTCGTAATTCGTCTATACGGTTAAATCGAACCTTAAATTCTGTAAATGATTTCTTTTCCTTAGTGAATACGGAAGATAGGTCATACATAATTTGCAATTGTTGAAACAAACGTTCTCGACGTTTTGTTAGCATTTTTAATTTAATTTGTTGTCCTGCTTCTGAAAGAGCCATTTTATATAGAGCCTTTAAAGATTACGAAAATAAAGTTTAGGTTATTAGGTTTAGTGTGCAGGAGACACCGCCCAAATGTGACTTACTGGAATTACTTATAGGTAAGTTTTCCACAAGTAGTCAGTAGAAATATTAACAGATAATCCCGTTATAGTTTAACTTCGATATAATTCAAGAACAATTTAATACCGTAAAATTATATCATTCAATTTTTAGTTATATATATTATCAGTATACTAAATAGTATTTATTTTTATTTTTAATTATTTCATTGCAACAGTGAAGAATTCTTTACTTCTGGAACATTACAAATTCTATGCTATTAATATGTCGTTCAAACTAACAAAATGTATTGCGCGAAATTCCTTTAAGTATCAAATACTTTCTGTGTTCGACTGTAATAATGAGCTAATATAGATTAGAGTTTACCACTATTATAGCTAGTAACATAAGAAAAATAGTCACATTAATTTCATTTTGTAAATCAACCAATGTAGGTTATTATTGTGAGTCTTTATCAAAAGATACCAATTCGTAATTATGTGTGAGGAGTATAAATAGGTTTATTCACCAAAACTACAACGTTATTTAAGTTAACATGTGATGCGTAAAAAGATTGTAAATAAATTATTGTCAAGCACGAGGGCTCACTTACTGCCTAGTGGCAGAAATAATATGAAGTATAAATAATGCGAATAATATCGTCTAAAGAATAATTTAATGATAATGAATAATTACGCAGTTTGCACAAGGAAGTACATTAAGTTAAGTTATTAGGAAGTTAATAAATGACACAACTTATGACCCGAATGGGTATGTGCACAATTATTTGCCTACCTATATTGTTCACTTCACAAGAGTAGTGAGTACCCGGAGATATTTGACCAAAGCCTGCGTGAGCTAACAGAGTGTGATGTACAACTGGAGTCCTAACTATGTAGGCATGCACTACAAACGGTCTCTTGTCTAGCTCCCCAAGACTAATATATGGATATATCTACCGAATTGACCGCTACCTATCTCGGAAGTAATACAAAGCATATGGCAAAACAAATAACAATCAGTAATTAAAGATGAGCCCGTGTCTCAAATCCCAATAAACAAAAATGTACACTTGTTAATAGATGGGTGTGTGCAAATTGTTATAAAGAACCATTAATTAATCTGAAATTTAATACAATAGTATCTGAGAAGGCGATCGCAACTAACGGAAGTGTTCTTCTCGTCTACGGGAAAGTTATAAAATGTATTAAGTTATCAATACTTCACTATCATTGAAATATAAAGACTAGGGCTTATGATAAATTATTCACCACTTAAACTTATTAAGGAATAACGAATATTATAAATTCATCACAATGCAATTGTAGCATTTCATCATTTGTAACATTTACGATCGTAAAATAAGTACTTGCAAAATGTAGGTAGAAAAAAAAGATGTACACGTCTTACGTTTTCTTAAACATTACAGAGAACAAATGACCTTTAAAATAATTCAATTCTGATAATATAAGAGATTGTTTGATTAACTTATATTTATGTATGTTTTACCAATTTAGTGTAAGGTACCTATCACATACAATTTAAATGTTGAGTCGCCCGATTATGGTATGGGTAATATGAGTTATAAGTCTTGTTGCCAAATTGTCTGCATAATAAAGTGATACATATTCATTTACTTTCGCTGAATATCCGAATCGAATGGACCAATGTTTCGTCCCCGGCGTGGTATGCCCCAACTTCTGGGAGAAAGGACAATAAATAGGAATGTTGCGCGCTCGCGACTTACTTTTGTTGGTGTCTTCTTCCGTCGGCGTGGGGGCCCCCTGGGGTTGCAGCAGGGTTCAGCACAAGAGTCTTATATTCATACGATTTTATACGAAATCTCGCGGTTTGTTGGGGTCAATGACACACCCATTCGTCAACGCTATGTTTTGGCGACTGACAGGTCGCCTGCGCGCGCGTTTGTTGCCAGGATGGGATATCATGGATGAAGATCGAACACACGGGCTTAATGTCATTTAAAAAAATATTATTTTGACACAATGATACACAAATAAACAATTTTTACGTAGAGTTCCTACATTGAGATATTTGAAATAAAAAAAACTTAGATATTATTACATGATTATTAGATATTAGAGAAATAATAAATTCAAAGTGCTATAGGGAGAACCGCGGCCTCCGAGGCACGCTCCCGCCGCCCCGGCCGGCCGGTACCGCCGCAAACACTACATCCCGCAATTTTTAAATCTATAATATCTTCGAAAATATTCATTTAAATTATATGCTGTAAAGGGCCGTATAGATCTATATTAAATCAACAATGTATTTAAGGTATTTAATTGGATAAGGATTAATGCTGTATTGGTTAAAATCGCTTCGAAAATTAGCCATTATTTGTCGTAAAAAGTAAATGAAAAAAAAATGTTATTGTGGGATATCCATAAGAGATAGATATATACCATCGCGGAATTTTCTGTAGACCTTTTCAATGTATACAATACTTAGTACATTATTTTGATAAATCTCGTAGGGTTCAGCCTGCGTTTGCAATGTAAGCGGAAAAAAATGATTTTTTTACGACATCACATTGGAAACCTCAAAAATAACAGTATTTCACCAATATTTAATGGATGTTATTATACATATAAACCTTCCTCTTGAATCACTCTATCTATTAAACCGCATCAAAATCCGTTGCGATTTTTTAAAGATTTAAGCGTACATAGGGATATAGTGATATAGGGACAGAGAAAGCGACTTTGTTTTATAATATGTAGTGATAGTGATAACGTTCTAGAAAGTAAATCAGAGGACTGTATCTCATGAACCGTAATAGGTAGGCAGCTATAATTTTCACACAGTGTGTATTTATTTTGCCGCTATAACAACAATAGATAAAATTAAAAACTATAAAAAATTAAAGGGGTCACACACAAAAAAGTGATTTTTTGGTGTTAAATCATGTACGATGGTACGGACCCCTTCGTGTGCGAGTCCGACTCGCACTTGGCCGGTTATTTAAAATACTCAATTTGTACTACAACAGATTTAAACTTCGGTTGAAAGATGTTTGCAAATAAACGTGAATCATTTGTTAGTCAAAAAATATATTTTGGTATAAACGACACGAAACGAAGTACTTTTACACAGTTAAGAAAACTAGATCCACAAATTCTTCATCAATTTCTTTATCCGTCTAAAAATATATATAGTATATTTATTTATATAGCATCATAACCTTTTACTTTAAATACTATTTTTATTATATTTTATCATCTGCATCATGTTGTTACCAAATGCATTAATTCCACCACAATTATTCCCAGATGAGGGAAGGCAGAGATAATAAAGAAGTCTCTAAAGGCCTTTAATGTATCCTGCGAAACAAATTATCTTCTTAGATCTAAGCCGTCGCTGTATATGATACTTTGAAAACTTACAGTTTCCCGGTATGCGATGCCTAGCTTGGACGACATGTTTCGCCTCCAATGCGACCACCGACTGACTGACTGACAGACCGACTCGTACTTATTAAGAAGTTACCGTTTGACAATGGAAACCATACGTTTTCAAATCATTAATTAAATGATCACTGCATTTTGGCAAATATATGTACACATATCTTATTTAATCTCTAGGGCGCTGCTCATCTCAAACACCGAACATAGCCATCTCGATTATAACTTTGATCCTCGTTTAGTTCATTACTTTATTGAAACAGCCGTTGTAGGATGCTCAAACTAACAAGACGTCACAAACAAACACAGCGCCAAACTGATATCTTCGGCAAACAACCCACTCTAATCCCCAAACACCCACACCGACTCTATCGCTCTGCACTGGGCTCCACTTCCATACATTGGAAGCTTCGCTTCAAACTATCCCCTAATGGCAGGGATCTTAAATTCAAATTAGTGTGCACTCGTTTTCAGATGCAATATGTAGTTTAAGCATGTGAGAAATCAACTACACAGCCAAACAGCTCTGCATCATAAGAGGATGTGTGAACGTCTTAACCTTGGATCTTATCAACAACCCACTTATTACTAATTTATAGTTGACGTTGGTTGTTAGGGTTCCATCGCAAAAAGAGAATATATGTTGTCGCTCTGGTGTCCGTCGGTCACACGCATTTGTCCCGAATTGTTCTCGAATTGTCCTCGAGGTTGTTGGAACATTTGCAAAACAAATTGCCACAATTTGTAAGCCTACACTTATGTAGTTGTCCAACAGCTAATTATGTTTTCTCAAAACGTCATACTTTTTGAGAAAAACTAGTTAATTTGGTATTAAGTTGCAACCAGTTGCATCAGTTATTCCATATCCAACAGTGACGGGACCCTCGGCACATGAACACGTTCATGCTTGACCGGCTTTTTTTTCCAGATATGCTCATGCATAGATCTTAGTAATAACATTACATTTCGTAATATGATTATGAAGTGAAATGTCACGACCACTTGGTGATAAGATAAATTCTCAAAAAAGCGTGCAATAAAAAATATTCAGACTAACAGAATTAATTTGCTCAAGCAAAATTTTTATTTCACTTGAGTAGAACTGTTGTTGTTCTTTAGGTTTTCCTATTCAATATCTACCGCAAATATTGTTTACTCAAAGTACAAATTCAATTTGACCTTGTTTAAATGAATTGCTATAGGATTTTTTGTATGCAAATGAATATGAATGGCTAATATGGTTTATATAATAGGTCGGGGAAAAAGTCTTTTCGCATTATAGTATGTATGAACTTGTAATAAAATCTCTTTGGCTATACTATTTGTATCTGGCTGGTTTTGGTATCATTGAAAGTTTAAATTTTAAAGAACATAATTCCAAATTCAAATTAGGAAAATGTGTGATTCTCATTTGTTTTTCGTACTGTCAAAATGAGTGAATCTAATGAAGAAATTCGATACATTTTAAAATTTTACTACAAAAAAGGTAAAAATGCAACGCAAGCCGCGAAAAAAATTGGCGATGTTTATGGACCTAGTGCAGTGTCTGTGAGAGTAGCACAAATTTGGTTTAAGCGTTTTCAATCCGGAAATTTTGATGTCAAAGATGCACGTCGCTCTGGTCGCCCTATTACGGATAAAATGGATGCCATTTTTGAAAAAGTGGAGCAAGATCGGCATATCAGTAGTTACGACGTAGCTGAAGAACTAGGAATTGACCACAAAATAGTTTTGGCGCATTTGAAAAAAACTGGGTACACAAAAAAGCTCGATATTTGGGTACCTCACGAGCTCACTGAAAGAAACCTAATGAACCGTGTACTCATTTGTGATTATTTATTACGACGTAATGAAACCGAACCATTTTTGAAGAAGCTGATAACTGGTGATGAAAAGTGGATCACGTACGACAAGAACGTGCGAAAAAGGTCGTGGTCAAAGGCCGGTCAAGCTTCACAGACTGTGGCGAAACCCGGGTTAACTCGCAACAAGGTGATGCTGTGTGTGTGGTGGGATTGGAAGGGCATTATTCATTATGAGCTGTTACCACCAGGCAGGACCATCGATTCTGAACTCTACTGCGAACAACTGATGAGATTAAAGCAAGAAGTTGAGAGAAAGCGGCCGGAATCAATCAACAGAAGGGGTGTGGTTTTTCATCATGATAACGCTAGACCTCACACATCTTTAGCCACTCAGCAAAAACTAAGAGAGTTTGGCTAGGAGGTGTTAATGCATCCGCCGTATAGTCCTGACCTTGCACCTTCAGATTTCCACCTGTTTAGGTCTCTTCAGAATTCTTTAGGCAGTGTCAGGTTAACATCACGAGAGGACTGCCAAAACCACTTGTCGCGGTATATTGATCAGAAGACCCAATATTTCTATAGCAATGGGATCATGTCCCTACCTACAAGATGGCAAAAAGTTATCGAACAAAATGGTACCTACATACTTTAGTTAAATGTAAATAAACCATGTTAAAAAATGTTTTAAATTTTCTTAAAAAATGCGAAGAAACTTTTTCCCCAACCTATAGTTTATTTTAGTCGATTATACCTTGTTTTTATTGTTTGATATGTTAATTAATTGCTGCCGAATGGTTAATCTGGTATTAACATTATTTCTTAACATTCTGTTGTATTATGAATCATTAATTATTTTCTCTCGTGCATTAATCAGGTTACTAAGAAAGATTTCTGTACTTCAAACAGTTCTGTTATTTCCATAATCATGTTTTTCCAGCTAATTTTATGTTAACGCACTCCCGAAATCCAACTGACTTTTAACTCGGGCCCACCCTGTTGTTTTTCCGTGTTTGTTATTCTGTTCGTTTTCGTTGAGTGGAGAGATATAGTAGTATAATATAGTTGAAATCATAATTTCATAATGTCGATAAAGAGTCCGATTCATTTTGCACTCTTAGGACTACTCCAGGTTCTGCTTTAGAATTTTTTTTCAAGACTCGCAAAACGTCACATTCAATAAGAATAACATACTTATCATGTCCCCATTGAACGTGCTTCACAGTAGCGAGACATTAATTCGGTCAGTCCGTCCTTCGACCACATTTTTCTTCGGTCATCAATTTTATCGCATCTTCGATTTGTGGTCCTTTGAGCCCCCGATGAGCAAGCAGATTTTAAGATGTAGGAGCATCCAACAGCAAGAATTTATCGTCAGTTGTAGTATCTGACTAAACATTGTATAACATTGTGGTTGTTAAAATAGTTTGTTTATGTGTCAATTATCACTCCGAGCTGGTAGTGATCAATATTTTTCTGCTTTCTTATATTAAATTTGGGATGAGGGCTGAGGATAATTTTATATAATTTGTATTTTTGTGTGATTAAGCGTACAAATAATTATCAAAACGTTCTATGTATTCACTATTACTTTCACAACAGATGTTTTTCTCAAATTTACGGTAACTAATTTAAAATTAATTAATATATTTATACAAGCTTGCAAAAATAAAACACTATTATAAATATCTATCAACTACATGACACATTATATTAATAATACTGTGAGCCTATGAATCACTGATTATACAATTAAAAATACGGTTTAGGGGAAAAGGTTGAGTAAACAAATTAATTACTGGTTTTTAGGTTATTTTATAATCCTCATGTATGAAACAGCAATGCGCATACCACACAGTATTGGTGGAAATATGATCGAGTTTAAACACACAAGGGGATCTTAACACCAAATATTAAACATGATCTTGGTTGTTTTGTTTCTATTATGTATTCTATTATTTGATACCTATTTGGCTGTATTTTGAAATATCTGACTGATACTAATTTTATAGATTAAAACTGCCATGCCAACTCAGGCAGTGATTATATTTTTGATAGTTTCCTTGCCGCGACATTCACATCCCTAATGACAGGGCTCCGCCATTTTTCATGCAAGCCGTTAAGCCGACCCAAGGCGACCGAGAGTGCTAGCTACTACCATAGATATTCATTAGATTTTTTTCTGAATCAAGGTTAGCGCTACTTTCATCCAAATTAGACGTATACTAAAACAACAATATTTTGTTCAACGGTATTGATTTACGTGTCTAAACAAACTTCCTATGGTGTTATAATTATCATAATCAATTTTATGAACATCATTTAAGAGGATAATGAGGTTATCAATTTCCATACAATGGCTCGTGCCCGATTCCTCACTCAAATTAAGAAATTTATTTCTCATATTATGCACATTAAATAAAGCACGTACGCCCGTGCGTTTAGATTTTTTGGATGAATTAACTTATATCTATGATATAAGCCCTTAAAAATTTTCATACAAATATTGTCCAGTATTGCCCATTACCCAATGGGAAGCCGACTTAGCGTCTTGAGCCACAGACTCGAAAAGTCAGTTTGGACCAATACAAAATCTCTATAGTGCCTTCGACTCCGTGTGGCCAGTTGCGTTGGTCATTTTAGAAAACTGGCGACGGCTGGTGTTATTGCAAGAGCACTAGATGTCACAATTCCTTTTTTTTTCATCTGGTAGTGCATAAATTAATTCTCACCAGACGTTGAAGGGGACAGTGAATATGTGTTACGGTTTGCAAAACCCCGAAATAGTTTTGAATTTCTACCCAGTCGATTTTTGTTATAAAAATAAAAGTAATCGGGAAAAAATATGGAGTAAAATGAGAAAATCGTTAAAATAGGGGAAGTAAAGTCCAGTAAATAGTGAGCTTCTTAAATCCGCGATATATGTAATACGGTAGCAC
Source organism: Incurvaria masculella (assembly GCA_946894095.1). Lineage (NCBI taxonomy): Eukaryota > Metazoa > Arthropoda > Insecta > Lepidoptera > Incurvariidae > Incurvaria > Incurvaria masculella. The sequence continues at coordinate 15,816,184 of OX335648.2, read as the reverse complement.
GGAATGTAATCTGTGATAGTAGCGATCAAGCGAAATGGGAATACACAAAAGGGACGCACGGAATGGGTTAGCGAAAGAAAGGGTAAGAGAGGAAGGGTAAGCGGTAAATAAGACTTTTTGTTCAGATATGTAAGCGAGGACAACGTTGGCAAATTTGCCATGAGTTCATATGACCATATGGAAAGATGGTTTGTATTACCAAGCCTTATAACATCATATAATATTTTTGGTCGTATTTACAAAATTAATTTTAAAACGTTTTTAGGGTTCCGTACCCGAAGGATACCAACGGAACCCAATTACTAAGCCTCCGCTGTCCTTCCGTCCGTCCATCTATCTATCAATCTGCCCGGCCGTCCGTCACAGGGCTGTATCTCATGAACCGTAATAGGTAGGCCGAATTTTCACAAAGTATGTATTTATTTTGCCGCTATAACAACAAATAGGTGAAATAAAAAAAATAAAAAAATTGAAGGCGGCTCCATACAAAAAAAATATTGTGTTAAATCTTGTACGATTGTACGGAATCCTTCGTGTGCAAGTCCGACTCGGACTTTTTTTAAAGTTATGTTTCGCCTAGAAATCTTCACATACTTACTGATTCTCCTCATCATACCCCATTCATCGTCACTTTAATTCATTGATATTACCTGAAACAAACGAATCAGTTGTTAAATTTCAAGTGATTACAAGGAGAACATGTTTTGGGATGAAAAACAATTAACGGATGGATAAATAACTGAACATTAATTAAAGTATTTCGATTCGCAAACTAGAGCATACAGTAACTAACATGCAACTAAACGCTCGGAGGCGATTTGCCTTCCGCTGTCAATGGACAAACGAAAATTAATGAGAAAATCCCTCGAGCAGCCGACGGAACCCTCATCAAGCCGTCCGCGAGCGCTGAGCCTCTGTTCCCCGAGCCTTTAGGCCCCAGGCAGCCGTGACGAGACCACGATGCTAAATTGATATTATATTGATTATGAAGGCACGCTCTATTGTCTGAGCAATCAAATCAGTGAAGCCGACAATGCACTCATAGGTCAATTATTATCATCAGCGTATTTGCTATCAGAGCAAGCTGTGAGGAACATTTCAGACAAAAACATAACTTGGAGAGCGTATATCATGAATATAAGTTTAGTTTAAAAAAATCTAAACGTACAGACATAGCTCTTAGCTGGTTTATTTAATGTTAAAAATTTTGGAAAAAGAAATCTTAATTTGAAACAAGCACGAGCCATTGTATGGAACTAGAACACCTCATTATCCTCTTAGGGCATAAGGTATTTATTCAAATTTGTTTAAGGTATTAGGAATGTATTATTCTTTTCTGTGAAAATAAGGCACATCTCTTATTCACGACATTTCACAAAAGATATTTCGTTTCAAAGCTTCAACGGGAAAGTCGCTCGAGACCATTTGTCCATATTAAACTCTGACGTGTAGAATGAAAGGTTCAAAATTGTGCACAATCAAACTGAAATTCATTCCAGGGCACAGCTGAGGTGTACATGACAAAAGTATCGCCGCTGAATATGATTAATGATAGCTGAAAGGATTGGCAGCTGGAGTTGGAAATGCTCTAACTGAGGCGAGCCTCCGACACGATTCTAACCCTCGACTATTGTGTAAGAGTTGAAACTCTTCTCAAACTCGATTTGTCTAGGACGTCACGGCGGGATTCGGTGTCGGAAAAAGACAGATAGTGCAAGATATATCACGCCTCCGCTGTCAGTACCAACACTCCAACGTTGGAATAGTCATAAAAACAATATTTATAGCTTCATAAAGTTTATTTTGCCTCAAAAACTTTTCGTTCGATATCGCAACTGTTCAATCTAGCATATTTTATGGATTTCACTGAGTGAAGACAATATTTATGTTTTGATATACGAGTAAATTGCCTGCTAATAAAAACCTATCGTGAATATCTTTACTAACAACTATGTAGTTTGTAACATGCCAAGAGGGTAGGCAGGTATTCAGAGTCGCAGCTCAGGCTTGTAATAGCAGGTATCAGAATTGGTAAAAGCAATATCCGCGATTTGCTTTTGTGCTGGTTCGAGTTCAGTCTTCTAAAATACTAATAATACTATCTGTATTCTTTATTTAAACAATATGTCCTTTTAAAGGGTTCACACCCAAATAGTGCCAACGGAACTCTATTACTAAGCTTCCGCTATCCGTCCATCCGTCTGTCGGCAGGCTGTATCACATTAACCGTAATACCGGAAGACAGCCGAAATGTTCACAGAGTGTGTATTTCTTTTGCCGTTACAAAAAGGTATAGTCAAATTAAAAAAATATACAATAAACGTTATATTTGGTTTTAAATCATGTAAAATGGTACGGAAGTCTTTGTTTGCGAGTCCGACTCGCCGGTTTTTGAATGATTCTTACATTCTTAATCTTACCAGCAGGGCGGAAATAATGTCTGTTCTGCCCACAGATATTTTAGTTCTGCCTATAGAGAATGGACGGACCATTCTCTATGATTCTGCCTAACAACGAGAATACGATGTTCCAATTTGGTTTTACTAACTAGCAACATAGAATTTCATTACTTAACCCGCTATGGTAGCGTTCCATTTTATGACGAATTATAAGTGGTCCTTCAGTATGCTTACGCCGAAGATTTTGAGCCACTTAATTTTATGAATGAGGTATCCCCGAGGACGAGATAAAGTTGGTCATAAAATAAGATTAACAGAATTAATGTAGTATTTTACGAACCTCGTTGGTTTTAATAGTTTAATGAATAACTGTGCTGCTAGTAAATTTCAAGCTTTAGACCAAATGATGTTCTCATATTGTTTATAATGTTCAAAAAGTAATTACGTACGTATCGTGTGAAGAAAAAAACAATGATTGGAATTTATTGTAAATATATTTACAAGCTTAATAATGGGTTTAAAATTTTTATAACCCACTCATGAAAAAATCGAACAGGTAATCTTATAATTCCACATCATTTTGTAGTATCACTCCTTATCTGACTTTGTATCGTATGTAGCTCTATCAACTCAAAGGGATAATTCTTTGATCCATGAATCTCAGCCATACTTGAATTGAATATTGGATTTGATCTTATCTTGCGATGGAGTACATGTCGTTTTCAATATCGTGTATTTTATGCTCTTATAAATTAATATACCATAAAACGTTGGGACGTTCAACTTTTGCCTTTTGGAAATCAAGTGTCTTGCCTAATATTTATCGAATTACCTCACCGAGATGGAACGAGTTCTAGTTCTAGTGTTTCTAGTTCGAAAAGGGACTTTTGCTTCAAATTGTCACTTTATTAAAGTTACGTTTTGTTCATTTTTCATGTTTCTTCCTTACAGTAGGGCACGTTAGTATACTTTAAATGATATATATGAATAGGTTATCAAATATTGGGTATTACAGGTATTTTTGTTTGAATTTAACATATCGAAAAACGTCTTCTACTAGATAATATCTTGTTTGCGGTGACGCCGCTTGTTTTGGGTCACGTCTTTCCCTAAAATATGGTCGAGAGAGGCTATGGCTGGACTCGGCGTGATGTGACGTATACGCGGTATTAATTGTTGATTTTCGCGGATTCATATAAATTTAGTTGTTTTCCCATTTGTTTTTCTTACATAATCAATGTTTAATGCTTACTGTTAATATAACAAGAAATCAAAATAAGTTATTCACGTAAACAAGTTCCATTCACTCGTATGTCTGTACCCGTTAAGGCCGTGTCTGTCTGTCAAACGCTTTTGTAATCTTTGACTAAGGCCTGGACGGCATAATCGGAATACCACCGGACGGACGGAATGTTAAGAACTCCGGAATCAGTGAGTGCATGTGGCTGGACCCATACACTTTCATAAGGGATTCATAAAACAAATTCCGTCCGTCCGGCAAACACTTTGGTAAGCTCTGATTAAGTGGAAAAAAATAATACAGCGAAATTTCTTGCCAGTTCTTCTTCGTTGTAATTATTTAACCAATGGGTAATGTTTAATTTATGGCTTATGATAAAATATGACAAATCCGTTTGCAGTGTACTTGCCTATGGATAATGAATAAACAACAACAATAAAGAATCTACGTATGTGCCAAGACTCACAAAACATAAAAAAATACGTAGGCTCTTAAAAAAATGAAGTCGTTGAATATAGGTTAGCTGGTTTTTATCCTTCTGTAAGTAAGATCCGAGAACAAATGCCACGTGTTTGTTCCCGTAAATTCGACCCGAGTGCAATTATCTCGACCTAAAATCGCGTCCAGCCGCCGGCGTCGCCGTTTTTCCTGTGATTAATCGGTGGAAAAACGGAAAGTGGAGTTAATGATGCGAAGCCGTGTCGGATGATGATTTCCCGCCCATCGCCCCCTCTCCTCTCCGCCCGCCCCGTTAACGCGCACCTGCCCCGGAAACGCCCATTGGCAAAGCAGGCGTAAAACAGTTAGTCCGGGGCTTGGATGGTCGGCCGACTTAAAAATATTTTCAAATGGAAATATGTGTGAAATACTATCATAGTTTAGTTTCTCAGAATTCTTAAGTGGAGATACAGGAGATGTGGCTTTGTGATTTTACCTAGTGCCGCGGAGACTTGTCTAGCATACCAGAGGTCTGGGTTCAAATCCTCGCATGCACCACTTTCTTTCTCATTCTGAGTTAGATGAGTGCATTTCGTCTCGATTGCGAACCACTCCATGTAAAATTTATAGGTCCCCTTCCCCTACTAGGTGGTTGGGTTTAAGCCCGTTCGGGTCGGTACCATCGCATTGGATGAAAATATGGTCAAAGCGGCAGTGAAAAATTTACCGTGTTTTCCATCCAGTCCAATGTAGCCGTGCTCATAATGGAAAGGTCCTGACATGGCACCTAATTCCTTAGGGAATATGGGCTTATATCAAGACGGTAGTTGCATGGTAATATCATGTCAGGTTGCATAAAAAATATATAAATGTAAATACATATTTTTAGCTCTTTATGTCAGCGACATACTTTTCTTTGACGACGTTACATAGAATAGGCTCAGAAGCTATCGAGAACAATAAGCACAGCAGTTTCAATCGAGAAGACTATTTTAAGCTCTCTGCAATGTGAAACCCCATACTTCAGCCACGAAGAAAAGTCAAGCACGACGCCAATATTGGCGACGATATCGTCAGACTCGTCTGAAGTAAGAAATGCATTCTGCGACTACCCGCACCGACATTTTCGAAAAGGCACTGTAGTTTGGTTATGTTGCGCGTCCTCTCGTATCACTTACTTCAATAGGAATTAATTATTACTGACGTTTGACGTATCAGGCTGTCGAAGTGGTCCCGATGCCTCCATCTATGGAGGCGAAACATGTCAGCCCAGAGGGACATCGCGCATCAGAAAACCATACGTTTTTGAATAAACATTGGAATTATTTTGCATCAATAATTTATTAAATTTATTTTATATTTATATGTTTGTTTTTGAATATATCGAACCGGGCAATATTGACTCGCGACTGGCAACACTCCGCGCATGCGCGGAGCGGAGGAAGATGCCGCGCTGTCAACTTGGTTTGAGAGCACAGGGCCGGGCTCTGCGCGGGCGCCATCTTTTTGTGGTTGTTACGTTTTTTTTCGGTTGCGAACACGCAGCACATCCGCTCGGATATCGGCGGCGGATCGGCCGGTGCGCTCGCGCGTTATCATTCGGTCGGAGGTCGCCAGGATCATCGAAAGCGTTCATTTGACGTTCGACGCGCGACTCGTAGTCGGTTACGTCACGCGAGACGGGTAGGCGGCGCGTCATCATCGGTTCGCGCGCCCGTAACACGCGAGTGGGAAGTGGAGAAAGGACAGTGGACGCAACAGAGGCGAGGTGGAGTGAAGAACCTGACAGCGGCGTACAGAGGAGGGTTCGACATCGCCACACTAAGGGGCCAGGAGCCGGATTGGACATCCACGCGTGCCCACGGTGACGTGAGTTTGGTTACGGTGGTGGGAATTTGTGCCTCAGTAGATGGATCGACTGCAAAAGCCGTGGGGTGGAGCGGCTCGGCCCTATTGTAAGTTAGTTTTATCATTGACATTTTGTTCTGCGCCAATGCGTACGACATTTTTAGTACGATATTTATGGTACAAATCCTAGATGTGTGCTTACTTATCGTACAATGTTTGTATATTTTGTATACAAAATAATTGCGGCCCCTACTGGCCGATATAAAAGACGTTGCATTATATTTAAATCCCGAATCACAACTCTGTGAAAAATCTGCACCACGTAATAACACTCGATGAAAAATAGGCATTCATTCACGTCCAATGTTCACGCTCGATCGGTTCACATTCAACACGAATTTCTTCAACCACTCCGAATGAACGACGGGCGATTACGCCGACTTCAAATCCAACGAAATCTTGTTATTTGTTCGAAGCAAGATTAAGGAAGTTAATTTTATGATGTTTTTTGGTGCTTTGATTTTGATTTATTAATAAACATATCGTCACTTCAGAAACGTTCACATTGCCTAGTGATTTTCATCTCCGCCTTTATTCACGAAAGTAATTAGTTCTATTCCCTTCTACTTGCGCTACTATATTAATTTTCGAACCTGGTAAGTGCATTTATACTGTTACACTCGTGAAACTGAATGGGGAAAGAATACAAGATAATGTAGTATTTTCAATAGTTCCATCAAGTGTGACCGAAAACTACTTAGTATGGCATCGGCTAGCTCGGGTCCTAATGTAGCGGCTCGCGAGACCTCTACTAAGGAACACGTGAAAGGTATCCCTCGTAGCATTTCTCGTAACAGATTCAAGAAAAGTGGTAACGAAAATTGATGTGTAGTAACTTTTACGAATCCGCGACAGGTTTTGCGTGTGGTAACATAATATTACACATTGTTACGTAAATTTATCGCAACGGTGTTACTAAAGTCGACACAACAAATTGACCACACATTGTGACGTAAATTTGTTGAAACGGTGTTACTAAAGTCGACACAACAAATTTACCACACATTGTGACGTTAATTTTTCGAAACCGTGTTACTAAAGTCGACATAACACATTGACCACATATTGTGACGTAAATTTGTCGAAACGATGTTACTAAAGTCGAAACAACTCAATGACCACACAATTACGACATCAAATTCCATCGCAATGTCGTAACATTGAGACGTGTTTTCAACGTGAATCCGTTACGGTTACATTGTGTGTAAAATGTGAAACACGTTGGTTTTCAAACACCAAGTGTCGTCTTTGTGTAGACAAATTGTGGAGGTTAGGTTAGTTACAACACAATTACGGAACTGTTTTGCAACGATGTTTTCGAATAATAAATAATATCAAGACACATGTTACTCTCAAACTGTAAGTGAATTCGATACGTTCAAAATGCCGAAAATAAAAGACAACATCGGTGGCGGCGGCAAGCGATTTCGACATTCTACAACATATTATCGAAAAACCAAAGCCCATTTAACTGTTCCATCTGTTGATAAGGCCAGGCAACATGAACCAAGCGACGGTCAATCATCACAAGGAAGAGGTTAGAGTTCTGTGATGCTATATTTTCGCATAGTTATAAAAAATATGAAAAAAAATAAACATAATTTATAGACAGGTTAATTTATAGAAGACACGGAGCGCCTGCTCCGTGTTTTCTGTAAGTTTTTTTTTATGTGACTGGACATGATGGCTAATACCACACCTTCGGTCATGGTATTAGCCCAACACACCACATGGGAACTAGGTGCCATGCCAGGACCTTCCTTATATTGCACGGCTACATTGAACCATGGAGGTGAAGAAATCATTGAACTGGATGGAAAACACGGACAATTTTCATTGCCGCTTCGACCATCGTTCATTCAATGCGATGGTACCAACCCGGGCGGGATTAACCCTACCACCTAGTAAGTAAGGAAGGGGACCTACAGTTTAACGTGGAATCCGAACCACGGCCAGCCTCTCTCAACGGTCGAATGGTCACCCATCCAAGACCAGACCGGACCCAGCGTTGCTTAACTTCGGAGAGCGATCGCCGAAGTGTCGCGCCACTGGGCCACTGAGGCTGACAAGAGTTAACCTGACCCTATCTGGACCAGGTCGGGGTTGCGCATGTCGGTCTTAAATGATGCTCCTTTTTCGCATAGTTATAAAAATTAACCAAAGGTTAATTTATAGAAGACACAACTGTTTTTAACATAAATTATATTTTTCTTGAATTAATTTATTTTCTTGAATTTTTTTTTTTTTCGGCAGCGACTGTTTTTAACATAAATTATATTTTTCCTTAAACTTCCTTACGTTCTGTGAAATGAAGAGTGTAACCGATTGGGGAAATAAAATCGCGTAAGGACTTCCAAGATCGAATGCAGTCTATACTTATTAATACACTAGCTGCGGTACCCGGCTCCGCCCGGGCCAATGTCGGTGTGTATGGGAGCCACAACCGGAACTAAATACTATACAGGGTGTTAACGGGGCTATGTTCCAAACGTTAACCAGGTATTCCTTGGCATATTTGGAACGGAAAAGGTATATAACATTTTGTTGTATGACTTAAAAAAATTCGTAAGTAATAAGTATTAGTATAGATTTTATTTATTAACACCATTCATTCGTACAATCAATAATTTAATAATACAGTCAACCTTTTGAGAACCTTTGATTTGCAATTCCGACACATTGTTTCGGCTTATACTAGTAACTGTTACGGAAAGTTCCGAGATACAGTAACTACGTTACTGCGCCATTTTGATACCTAAAAACCATCCGTTATGAAATATTATTAATGTCTTTTTTTCACCTAATTGTTACCTATTTATGAATATTATATAAACAAGGGGAACTTTTTCGTTATTTCTATTATTTGTACAATTTTCAAAGAATAATTGAGTTTTTTTTTTATTCGGCATATAATATATGCAAATTAAAAAAAAGGTTTAAAACCAAAACACAATGGGGGCGTTATACATATCGAACTATTTACGAGAATCGATCGACAAAGTGTACTTCCCAGTAAAAATCCTAACCTATATGTGCGACAAATGAGTCGCGGAAGTTGATTACCTCCATTATTATTCTCCGTAAGCCCTGATAGTTAGCAAATAAAAGCACTCTTACCAACCATTTCTCAAGTGTAGAAAATGTAACAATTCTGATACGAACACGAAATAAAGCTGTCGGTAAAATGTAGACACAATTTGTGCATATCATAATAGCTTCTATTCCAACCCGAGGAAACACTTTCTGTCAAACCGTGTTGTGGAAGACTGGAACAAGCTGCCGGAGAAAGTCATAAGTGCTAACTCAGTGAACTGTTTCAAAAACAATTTGGACAATCATGTTAAAAAATATAAAAAACCATTCGTATTATGAACACTTTAAATAAATAAAAAAAAACAATGTGCACTCAATCAGTGAAGTACACGCATCAGCTTGCACACAAACAATAAACAAAGTGTCGACAATGCGACCTAACAATGTGTCGTCTCAGCAACCGAACAGAATGTCTCCTAATCTTCCCCAAGTTTCGAAACGGCGACTAAACATCACCGTAACGGTGACTGGATCGGTTACCGTATGGAAACATTGTGTCGTCGCCGTTTCAGAACTGCGACCTTAAAATATTAGTAGGGATAATTAAAGGTAAAAAACCAAACACTATGGAATGCACAACATCTCCGGTTATAAAAATAAATAAATTTGGATATCAAAGGCAATTTGGAATGCACAATATCCGTTTAGTATTGATAATATAAGTTGCCAGTCGACAAAATAATTAATTAAAATGCTTTATTTACACGGTGCGAGTGGACGGAGTGGGGTTGCGAGTGAAATATAGTTTATTCTTCGCGGTTTTGAATCCGAAATACCACCACCACTCGCCACGTCGCCAATTTTTTTAGACATCGCGTGGGTCGGACGCCACACGCTTCCAAAGGGACACGGCTTGGTCTCCACGTGAATCTAACCACGTGGTCAGTTTAAAACGGATCACTTTCTGGCCCCTCGCATGAAATGGATTCAGCACGTCTACATTAAGTTATAAACAATCAAATATAAGAAAGAGTAAAGGAAACATCTTAATACAATATCCAAATTAGTAAGCCCCTGAAGACTTAACTTCGGTTCTCGGAAGGATAAATGATTGGTACAGTAATTTTTATTTTCAATTATCGTTTTCTTGTTTAACCATTATTAAAAACAAAATTAATCATCATAATGACAAAACACACAGAAATATGTGTAAATATACATTTTGAGCCAATAAGCTAGGTAGAAGTTAAAGGCCTGGGTCCAGAGCCGATGAGTTTCTGGGAAGCAACGGAATGGAATAACCCAAGATGTATGAAAGGAAACACCGTGGGTTATCTACGTTGAGAAAAAAAGCTTGAAAGTGAAAGCAAAGTCACCGCAACTCGAAAATAGGGTAAAAAGGGACAGCCCAACTTTAAAGTTTGTTGTTAAAATTATCTAACAAATTCAAATATATCAGATACATAGTGCCAAATTCTACTTTTCAAATTAGGAGAAAAGTGTTTTTATAGATGAAGTACCCCTTTTTTAAACGATTTCAAAAAAAAGGAGAAGGTTCTCAATTCGTCGGAATCTTTTTTTTTTAAAAATATTAATTAATCTTAACTCTAGTTAAACCTACCATACACGCTTTTACTAAATCATGTTGGCTATACCAACCGAATGGTCATTCTGATAACACTTAAATTTATGAGTCTACACAAACTGTGCTGCTCGTATTAGGTCATATTTTTCTAAAGTTCAATTGACGTCTTCTTTCTCAGTGTATCGTATTATATGTAGTTCATGAAAGCATTGCTTCGTACAGTACGAAGCAATGCATAGCCCTAGCCCCGCTCTTTGCGTGTGACGGTGTGTGTAAGGCTGTGAGGCTATGAGCATTCATGAAAAAAATATAGGTCACTTCACAGAAGTGCACATCTCCAAACACGTTGCCGCCGCCGCTTCGCCACCGAGCGCCGCCTCCGCCGTTGGGAAAGGCAGCACAATGTTCGCTAGCGGAAGGTTGTAAAATGATAAAGCTGGGCTTTAAAAGAACTAGTTTTGGCTCGACTGAAGAACTTGCATATATTATGAGTTCAAATTTGTTTCTTTTACGAGCTCAGGATAACTCTGCGGCACGAGATTTACGAGCAGTTTTAAACTGGACACATTGTTACGTTTTCGTGTTGTTGGCGGTGATTCTCTGCCACTTTGGCGTGTGTAAGAATTTGTAACTTATTTTGTTTGCAGCACTAAGCTAACTGTTTATTTTGAAAAATAATACAAATTATTCATATTTCATTCAATATAGCTTGGAAGTCTAACCTCATGCCATCTTTTATAATGATATAGTTGAGGTTCCCGGCTCCGCTCGGTCCAATGTCGTTTTAGACGTTTACCCGAGCGGAAAATGTGATCATACACCTTTGCGGGCATGCTGTTAAAATTAATTGCAATTTTAATAACAAAATTAAGATTGATATCTCAATCATTGCAGTTATCAATACGCAAAAACATCATCAGTGCCATCTAACAGAAGATGGGGGAAGCATTGTGTCGATTTGAATAAAACATCCTTTGGCTGCCGTCATTGTCGGGATAGCTCAGCTGGTTAGAGCAGTGGACATATAATATAATCCAAAGGTCGCAGGTTCGAATCCTACTTCCGACGAATGTCACGACCAAAACTTTTTGGATTATTTTAAAAACCTGATTACAATGCTTCAAACGTAGAACAACTCAAATTAATGAGATAACGTAATGTCTTATCCATTAAATACATAAAATTATCAGGACAACATATGTAACGTGATATCTATTGAAACATGTTCGGATATATAAATACGTCAGGAACGAGTTAAATTTGCCTAGCTCTTGTGTGGCACAAACAGTTAATTACCCGTGCTACCAATTGTGGTTTGCGATAGTTTCAAAGTAAACCTCCACTTTTAATTAACTTTTAATTGAGGAACACCTTTTACACACGTGAAATAGTGTAATATCAATATCTATTGATTATAGCATCACCATCTATTAGACCATTAGACTCCTTTTATATGTTTTTACTTAGTTTTCGAATAACACGCGGTGCTAACACGTTGGGTCAGTATTGAGTTCAATAAGTCTTAAACAATAATGTAATGCATTGAAAAAACCATAGCTTTTATTTTATAACAGATAGCTATTACAGTAGGACAGTTATTACAGTAAATATCATTATATCAGTCTTACACATTATTACCAATCTTCTAAGAATAATGTTATAGAACTTTAATAAATTATTATCAACGACAAACATATTTTTAGGCCGAGAAATATAATGCTTATCTGTTCCAGCCTGTCGTATTTTTTCCATTCGGACAGTGAATTACCCTCAAGAGATGTCTTTCATCGCGATTGTTGTAACCTTTTCATCTTTTCAACGGTTCCATTCCGTCCGTTGACAGGCCTATTCGAAGCTTCTTACCGAGTACGTTTCTATCTGTATCTATCTGTAGATCCGTTTGTATCTCGCAGCGAGCAGGAAGAACGGGAGTGGTGATCGTAGTGCGGCAGCGTAGCCACAAGTTAGTTTTTAGGGTTCCGTACCCAAAGCGTGCCAACGGAACCTTATTCTAAGCCTGCACTGTCCGTCCGTCCGTCTAGCACTGGGCTTTATCTCATGAACCGTAATAGGTAGGCAGCTGTTTTTTTCTCAGAATGTGTATTTATTTTGCCAATATAACAACAAATAGGTAAACATTCAATTAAATTAAAGTAAAAAAAAATATAGGGGCCCATACAAAAAACGTTATTTTTTGTATGGGCGTTAAGGGTAAGGGCGCTATCGTTAGTAAACATCTCTCAAACTCGCACTTGGTCGGTTTGTTTTAGTAAGGTTTTTACAAATTCGGAAGCCGCAACATGAATGTTCGTACACTATATAGCGTCCTTTGAAGTTCTAACGTGTTCTTACAAGTCAATGCAACTCGAGAATATCAGACGTAAGCGAATTCGTACATAGCCTCTATTACGAGCTATAAATCACTTATTGAAATTTCGCTGAGCCCTTCGAGTCCGCTGGTTTACACCATTGCCAGACATTTGAGGCATGCAGTAAATCGCCAGTCCATGGCTTTTTATATTTGTATAGAAATATGAAATCATATAATTGGTTCGAAAATATGCATCTACACAGATATAAAAACCAATGGACAGGCGATATAGTATGTTCCTTCAATACCTGCTCTATTCAATGATGTAAACCGGCGGAATCGAAGAGCTCAGGGAAATTTCGATAGGTGATTTATAGCTCGTAATAGAGCGCCGCGTCTAAGTGAAGAGAAGAGCCTCCTTGCTGCGCAAGCAGAAGAAGAAAGTGATTTGTACCTCGTAATAAACGCTCAGTACACGCTAAACTTACATGCGCTTCACAAAAACGCTCTTGAGACCAGCAGGCTTGTCCCTGGCGTTCTGTAATCAGGAAACAGGATTCCTGAGTCTAGAAAACCGCTTTTCTAGCGGTTTTCAAGGCTAGTCTTTCGACGGAAAAAACTTTGCCCCGGAACATGTTCGACAAGAAAATCGATTTTAAAACCGCTACAAAAGCTGTTTTCGAGACTCAGGATTACTGATTGCTGATTACGGAATTTCAGGAAAAGGCTTTGGAGGAACATTTAAGTTTAGCGCGAACTATAAGCGAACTGACTCGCTGGCGCTTGGTGTCATTATTGTATATAAAAGTGGTTACGGTGCCCCCGTACGAACCAGCGTCGGTTGTCACTCTCGTCCGTTCCTCTTCGCCGGAGGCCCTTCCTCCTGCGAGCCTCGCCGAGTGCGCAGCCGTAAGACAAATTGAAGTCTCGCTTATTCGGCCTTATTTTGTAACTTAATTTCTATAATTGAACTATTCCCGAAGGATAGAAGAGTTTGTCCAGTACATTATCGAATTGTCTTTCCACGACAATAATAAGGTTATGTTCATCACTTAGGGCCTAGTGCACGAAAGGACAAAAAATCAAAATCAACGTCAACGTCTGATCAAACACGTCACTTTGTGTTGACAGTATGGAAGGAACTCTATGCGGATCACTGAAAGTGACGTGTTTAAACATTGATTAACTCAGCCGTCTCTTCGTGCAACCGGGGCTTAGTCGTTTCCATTTGGTCGTATTTTGTAATTAGTGTATTTAACTAAGAGTAGGTAATTATAATTGTAACCACTGAGGTTCTGCAGTAAAGACTTTAAGTTTCTCCCCAAAACTTGTTATGCACCATACATTACATTTTATGTATCAGGGTATACATAGTTGGCTAATACTCACCTGCTGTAATGATGCTAAGTAATTCTGCCTAATACATCACATGAGATCTAGGTGCATTGCCGGGACCATGTTGCCTCGGCTTATGATAAATACACCAATATTTTTCGACCATCTTTTCCCGGACGGGAATAACCCTATCACCTAGTAAGTAATGAAGGGGACGAAATGGTCGAAATTGGTAAATCATAAAAAAACCCGAATGCGCCCAGAGTTGCTTCACCTTGATCACTAAACGGCTAGGCAACGCGCTACTTAAATACGTACGATGGGTAACCTAAATCAATGGTTACTCGTACGTGTGTTCTGTCGTAATAGTTATCGTGTGCGTTAAGGTAAATAACGGGATAAAATGAAAAAAAACATAGTGAACATTCCAAAAATATAAACCCACCCATCCTCTAGATCCTTTATCTGTAGGGTCGGTAAACAATGGAATGAACTCCGTTCCGAGGTATTTCCCCTAAATTACAACCTGGGGTACACACACATGGTGTGAAGCAGCACCCGGCCGGTCGACATTGTTTTCGCATATTTTAGTATCTATCATTTCAAAAACCTAGTAAAATATTTAGAACATAGAAACAGTTATCGCTCATTACGGACCAAAGACTTCGTTGACATTCTCTGAAACTCAATCATAATAGCTTCTATTCCAACCCGAGGAAACACTTTCTGTCAAACCGTGTTGTGGAAGACTGGAACAAGCTGCCGGAGAAAGTCATAAGTGCTAACTCAGTGAACTGTTTCAAAAACAATTTGGACAATCATGTTAAAAAATATAAAAAACCATTCGTATTATGAACACTTTAAATAAATAAAAAAAAACAATGTGCACTCAATCAGTGAAGTACACGCATCAGCTTTCAGCTGCTTGTGTATATAATAATAATATAAAAATAATAATAATACATGGGGAATTGATAAAGTAACGACAGTCTTAAGAGCTGACTTAGGGATTCGTACTTCGTGGCACGGATCTCGACGATCATGACAGTAGGGTTGGTATCACCATGTCGAATCAACAACGTTCGTCATAATAGTTAGATCCCGAAAAAGCAGCGAAACGAAAGGTCTTATTTGCTTTTCAAAATTTACGAAGAACGCTTAATGTATGGGGGAAAACCAAAACTGCGACTAGGCTGGAGGCTTACTAGTTCATGTCGGACCTAATAAGGAACTGAATATTCAAGAAAAAATATCGTTATATGTAAATTGGGTTATGTATATGTACACACTTAGAGCAACGCGGCCCGGCTCGACCCGGGAGCCGCGCCGCGTTGCTCTAAGTGTACACATAACTAAACCTCAAGTTCTTTGGTAGGAAAAAAACAATATTGTAATAAATATTAATAGTCTATACCATTATATAAAGAGGAAAGGTTTGATTGTTTGTGTATTTGACCCGAATAGGCTCTGAAACTACTGAACGGATTTGAAAAATTATTTCACCGTTGGAAAGCTGCAGTCTATCCGAGGGACATAGGCTATGTTTTATCTTAAAAAAATTAGGGATCCTTACCAAAACTCCGAAAACGTAACCCAAGGTGCAAAAAAAATACCAAAATTGTTCCTTACATCGCGTGCGCTGCGAAAACTATTCACGATAGAACAAAATGATGTAATACAATTTTATAGAACACATTATTATCTACAAAAAAAAATTCCCACCGGAGCATACATCTAACTATTATAGTTATGTCACAATAAGTGTGCATTTATTTTAAAATAAAAATTTAAATACCGCCGCTAGAAAAGGCTCTTTATTTGTATCTAGATATTAATCCTTATCAATTTTTTTTTTATTTATTTAAAATTATTATTTAAGACTCAATACCTTTGTATTACTTTTTTAATTATTTGATTCGGACATTTCATGCGAAAGATATCATGAGTTTAAAAATTAGAAAAAACTCCGCTCGGCCAGCTATGCGGTTTAGAGTTTGTAGGCGTCACTCAGAGGTACGGGAGGGGAGTCAGTCGGCTCCCTACGCAGCGGAATTTAAGAAATTGTCGCTTGTTAATACTTTGTCGCTTGATGATAATTAGTTTAGTAGGTAACTAAATGCAATTTCAAAAAGATCTTTTCAGAACTAGACCCATTAATATATGTTTTACATTTAGTTATCCTAATAAATAAGTGACTTAAATAGTTTTTATGATTTTCGATTAAATACTTTTTAGTTGTAGGTTAGAGTAGTAGTTGTAGGTAGCTAATAACAGTTAAACATGTTTGAAAAATGTTACGGCTTTTCACGCGGCAGGAAGATACATTCTCCAAAGACATTTTCCAAAGCCGTAACATTTTTCAAACATGTCTAACGACCGCGGTAATCTCAAAAGTATCATAATAACAGTTAAGCTAATTATTCAGTGAAAAATAAAACAACATCAAATAGTGTTTACTCCCAGGCTTTAACTCAATAAATTATTTATTTAATGGCTTTTGTTTTGTGGTTATGACCTTTTTACAATCATTAATAGTATGAGAAATACATAAAAGTAAAAAATACAAAAAAAGAAAAAAAATACAAAAAAAATATATTCACAAAATTTGTTATTTTTATTTTAAATATTTCAATGTAGGTAATATGCTCTTTTTTAGGAACTCTACGTAAGAAGGGTTTATTTGTGTCAAAATAATATTTTTTTAATTAAATTATGCCCGTTCAAAGCCGGGACGGGCTGCTAGTCATTAATAAGAGTGCTCTTAACAACAATGCCAATATTAGTATTAAGACGTCAATTTTCTAATATTGGGATAACTAAGTAATAAAAGTCCATATATTTTGTTACAAAGTATGTACTGTTAGTAGATAAGGTAACAAATGTAGTAAAAAAGGTGAATACTGGAACCTAACCTAACCCAGCAACGATTACGTCAAGACGGATGCACAAGAAACGGCTCCACTCCATTTTATTTTCCATGACATCTAATCAAGAATGATGCCTGGGTGGTGTCGTAAAGAGCCGAGTTAGTAACTGGCCTAAAATGTTTTTTCTTGTATTGCGAGCACTATAAAATACAGTCATGTATAGTTACCTGTACCTGTAGTACCGGTAACTAGCCTCTTGGAGCTATTAATTCCATATAGTTAGGATTCCTTCCTAACTCTTTGCCTCCCCTCTTCGCCCTCACGTTTGCTACGTCCCTAAAATTGACTTCGGCCCAGGTGTGTCTCGTACGCGTTGGTTCTAGTTAGCTGCTGGAATTTGTATTATTACTACAATAGTGCACATAATGCTCGAAGCAGAAAACAGTTAAAATTCCTTTCATTTTCCGTCTAGTTAGAATTAACCTTGCTCAAATGAGAAGATCATCATGGCATGGATAATTATTTCTTCAGGAAGTGTCTGATGGCCTAAACACACGATTGGTGTCATGAACAGGTGCCATAACCCCAAAAATTGCCTTACTCATATTTGTTAATTTAAATATCCTACAAAATAATAAACAGGTTGTAAATGTATGCGCACTTTTCGAAACAGTATTATATATTTTATTCAAACAATCATTTTGTTAAGTGATGGTAGTTGAAGAAACATTTCATGAATTCAGTTAAGTCCTTAGTTATCGCATTCCGCCTGTCAGACGCAATGCGTCGCTTCCGTGAACATCGAGTTTTGGAATTCCCGCATTGTTACCTACTGGAGCGTCTCTTGCTTCGTTTGAACGTTGCTGATTTCAATGAATAAATACTGGCATTGGAAGGAAAATATATTCGATTATTTGTGGTAAAAAGTCACTGATGGTTGGAGCAATACGTATAAAGCCTTCCATTATCAAAGAGTATTTGCACTGCGCCAATTATGCTCATATTGAGTTGATAATATTGTTGGTGTGTGGGAGCATTGAGTTCACATAACATTAGTGGCTTAAATTTAATAAAAAAACTAATCACTATTTCTTCTAAACATTTAGTATTTAATATTAAAAAAGGAATGTTTCGGTATTTGAGAGGTAAATAAATTTATACGCGTGAAGTGAAAGTATGGCGTAGTAAGAACGAAATGAAATATTACAAAATAAAGTTTATAACTGAATAACTCGCGTTACTTAAGAGTCTTTAGGACATTAATGCCGTTTTAAATTTGATAGCTTTTAAGAATCTGTGACAATACTTCACTTTTTAAAATTGCTTATATTGAATAGTATATGGAATATGAAATAAAATTTTACGAACTGGGTAAAAAAACAGATGGTGTTTTCAGACCAAAAACGCTGAAAAGGACGAGACCAAATATTATGGCTGATCGATAATGCTTTTAGTTATAGGAAACTATGAACATCTCGCGTTCATTCTATCTTAACGTTCTGTGTTCAGAGCCTCTATTCCCAGCTGTCACCTAAATTGGCATTTACGCCAAACATTCGACTAGCGTTTTCAAATGTATGGAGAAATTGGCGAGCGCGCGCAGTGGCCGTTAAGCGAACTAACATTTGCGAGTCCGAGTTTGATTTGACAGCTTACTCACCGTCTCCGTAAATACGTTGATACAAAACTGAAAGTCCGAGGTTAACTATGACAGATTGAAGAAGTAGTATAAACTTGTTGGGGTTTGCCGTTTTAACGTAACTTAGAAGTTCCGTAAACGCCAATTTAGGTTAGAACTCGGACTGACCACTCAGACAATCAAGTCTAACAGAGCATAACATTTTGTAAGAACAAACATGCACTCATCACCTACAGGGATCTGACATCGTGGATCGAATACAAATTCTGTACCTCTCAGAGCCAACGAAGCTTCTGCCCCGAGTTTGACCTCCCGTCCTTTATTATTACGCGCCGTATGGAAGTTTTCTACTTAGGAAATAACTTTGCTTCGTGGAGCGGCTGGACACGAGAAAACTCATTAACTGAGTTATTTGCCACGCAATAGTCGAGTGCAAAGGATCGATGGGCTCGTCCACTTGACTTCGCATTACCTTGACAGACATGAGTACCTCGAGTGCTTTCAAAACTCGGAATTGAATGAATGACGTGTAAAGTCTTGGAGAATCCGTTTAGCTTTAGTCGCCAATATTTAACTGATATTTTTTTAAAATTATTTTAAAAACAATTGTCTGTAAAAACACGAATCATTAAAATATATTTTTTGTACTACGTCGCTCTTTTAAATTAATAGGATACTTGAACGAGAAGTAAGGACAATTAATAATTAGGATGTGAATAGGATAGTATAGAAATGAACAAGGATTCATTAAAGAAAAGCATAGAGAGCACATCACCCGCTAAAGGCTTGCTTGCTGGTTCGAGTCTATCCTTGCACTATGCTTATACTTTAGTTATTTTTAGAGCATTTCTCTTTTTTTTTATGTGACTGGACATGGATGGCTAATACCACACCTTCTGTCATGGTATTATGCCTAACACACCACATGGGAACTAGGTGCCATGCCAGGACCTTCCTTATATTGCACGGCTACATTGAACTGGATGGAAAACACGGACAATTTTCATTGCAGCTTCGACCATCGTTCATCCAATGCGATGGTACCAACCCGGGCGGGATTAACCCTACCACCTAGTAAGTAAGGAAGGAGACCTACAGCTTAACTTGGAATCCGAACCACGGCCAGCCTCTCTCAATGGTCGAATGGTCACCCATCCAAGACCAGACCGGACCCAGCGTTGCTTAACTTCGGAGAGCGATGGCCGAAGTGTCGCGCCACTGTGTCACTGAGGCTGACAACTTTAATGAAAATGAAAGTCTTTAATGAATATGTCTTAATTTCACGGTCGATTCTATATACATATTCTACACGAACAATGTTATGAAATCATAAAAAAACGATCAAAATTATTTCGTGCCATCAGACAAATAACTAATATAATGGAGAATTTACAGTTCGGTGATGTCGAAAAGACGACATCGGTGGTGCGGTGACGACACTTAAGTGGCGCGCACTCAATGCGGCATAAAATTTTGTGGCCTCTCTGAGGAAATGTTTTGTGTCATATTTTATATGCATTGCTCCATTCTTTTGTGCCCAAAACGTAAACAAATATGGCGACTTCGTGCTGACATTCCGGAGACTATTTATAGCCTCATTTGATGTGTTGTTGATCATTTGGTCTTGGGGCGCGCTAAATATTTTGGGACTTACTGTTTCCCGGTCCGTGATTCCACGCTTAGTGGAGGCATTGTTTATTGCTTATTCATCATTTAATGGCAGTAAACTGGCATTGGATTGGTCATATTTTACCATTTACCAGTTCAACAAACACAGCAAAGGAGAACTGGTAAGAAACCTCGATATTTTTTTTTCAACTTAGTCAAAGTTAAAAAAAGTGTTGGCCACTCCTAACATTCCTCCGAGTTATTGGTACCTATCTGTAAACCATATATTAATTTAATTCCTAGTAACCTTAACGGTAAGTAATTACAATTGGAGAAAAAGATAAGTAAAAATACAAAATCAATATGATTTCACGAATATCATCAATTCATGCCGTATTCATACAGTTCATGACAACGTGACTGACGTCAATTAGTATACATATTAGAGAGAAGTTTTACATGGGAAATGCTATTTCGACAGTAATTTTATTTTACAATGGTCGATATTTAGTTGGTGTTTAAACGTAACTCTTACATTTGACAATACATGACAATTCAAGTTTACTTGGAAAAACTTTGTTAACAACTATTTTTACATGATAAAAACTTATTGTGATAATTTTAGTGAATACAAGTGAATATTTTGGGCCGGCTAAATTCACTGGGAAAATGTTGAGTTCCTTATATAAAAAAAACAGTAATATCGAACTATGTTCAGGACAGTTCGTAGGTAAGTCAGATTACTCTTTTCTAACACGTATTTAACCCTCACCTAGGGAGGGTTTTGTCAGATTAAGAAACCTTCTATCCCCGCCTTGAAAAGGGCGGAAATCCGCAAAAACCGGCAAAAACATACGAAAGTACCAATGTAAGGATTATATGCCGTAACATCCGTGTTCCAAATCCCAATTCAATGATCATTTAAATTGATAATAATAAACTAAATGTAGGATTACAGCATCGTCACTTAACAAGGACATAAAATTAATTGTTTTTTAGAAATAAAATAAAAAACATTACTTCGGATAGCTAAGCAAGGTTACTAAGATTGTTAAATTAATACTAATAATTAACTAATTATTAAATAGATATATAGAATAGATATTAAAACCAAACTACTGAGAAGTAGTTTCATTTAACTGTGTTCCGACCAAATCAAAGTTGTTTGTAAACAAAACGCAAAATGCATAAGTCGGAGAAGTCTTAAGGAATTAACAAAAAATATGTTATCAGAAAAAACAAAGGGTATCGGCGATACAAACCAGTATAATATATAACCACCTAATTTTCTAAGAAAGAGGTAGGATAGGGTCGTCTCTTAATCAAATTGTACCCTACCTTCCGAGAATACCGCCTTTTCGGTCCACCCTTAACTAACCCTTGACTAAATCTTTTATAAGGAAAAGTAACGAGAGTATTGATCCTTTTTATTTTGTCAGTAATCTTGCATTTTCTCGGGTCAGATTATCAGCTAACCAGCGAGTGGGAAGAGAGATTTGAATCCTCATGGTAAAGCCGTGCGATGAAACTCATAACAGATATATAATTGGTACTGATTTTTGTTGAAGTATTGTAATGCTGACGATCAGCCTTATTTCCGTTTTAAACTATAACGCCAGTCCATTGTGTAAAATTATGTAAATATGGAAAAAATGTCGTTGATTACCCTCCGTCAAGCCCTTTGGCATTTTTCATAAAATGATATTAGCGGTTTAGTAGTTCTGTAATTATTCTTCCATCTACAGCCTAAGCTGTCTACTTTAACCTGGAAAAGCAAGTATGATAACAGCTCGTGTCATAAGGGCTAGACGACTTGCATTTCATGCGAAAGGTTATGGTTTCAAATTCTTGCTCCAGTCTGTGTTTAAATCCTTGGTTAAAGCGGCAATGAAAAATTGTCGGTATTTTTCATCCAGTTTAGTATAGTCATGCTCATAAAGGAAAGGTCCTGGCATGGTACCTCATTTCTTCAGGAATGTGATGTATTTAGCTAATATCATGACAGTAGTTGTGTGGTATTAGCCAACTATGTAAGGGTCCATGAAAAAAATATTGTTACATAATTCATAAGACTTGTTATTTTTGGTTGGATAAACGCCTTATAGTCCCAGCAATTTCCCCAAACTAAAATCATTATGGATTACGTACCTGAAGTATTATATGTTACCACGAGGTTCACAAATTCAGATGATTCCTCTTCCGGAAATCTTAAGCCACAGGTAGAAGTACGAGCAGTCACGTTCTGCTAACCGCGGCCCCGCAACAGTCCGGATTGCAAGTCACAGATCAAATAGTCCACTGAAATATGCTTAATATACAATTTGTGAGCGCAAGAAAATATGTTTTTGAATCACCAACTAAATACAGCAAATAAATATTTGTATTCACGTTAACTTAATTTACATCCTGATTCTATAATGAACTAAAATAATAAATGTGAAATTGAGTTTGTTTGTTACGCTTTTAGGACAAAACCACTGAAAGCATCTTAATACAATTTAGTTAGGAGAATGTATATATCCTGGGGAAGGACTAGTTTATGTTAAAAAAATAAAATTGAAGAAGGAAAGAGGGAATGAAAATGTGTATGGGCAACCCACAATTCCTCAACTTAGAGATATGAGACCTCATATTAAGCGTTTAATAAGACTAGAGAACCAGTTATCTGAATTCCATGCTAATAGTACCGACCGATGGCTTGATTTTTCCCGTAACTTCAGGTACCGAAGTATGGCTTGATTTTTCCCGCAACTTCAGGGCTATTTGCCATAACAAAAAAATACCAGTTGGCATGAAATGCTTATAACTTGAGAACGATGCGGTTTGTATCGTCTAATTGTCTATTCATCTATTGTCTATATGTCGCGTTTAATTACCAGAGACGTGAGCAGTGAGGTTTAGATGCTAATAACTTATAAACCACTCACCTGATTTACGTGCGGATTGTATCTACGTATATCATTTCAAGGCGCGGTCAGGTTTCGAATGGCTAACCGTTTTTGATGTTGAAGCTGGCTGTGTGTTTTTTATACATGAAATAATTCACATTCATGTCATCAGTTCAAAACGAGATTGACCTGAGCAAAGACAGTTACATTTTAAAAGTACAATATTATCATATTGAACAATTGTTTTTGATATATTTTACACATTCATCTCAAAATTGAAGCTGTTCTGTGTGAATGTAATGAATGATTAAAAATATAATCTAAATACACAGCTGCTTTCCATAAATTTCAGGACTACTATTAAGTTGAGTATTAGCTGCCCATGTTCAGTTACATAAAAAAACATAACAGTCCCAACCCCAACCCAAAATCCATTAACGAAGTAATAATTTTAATGATAATTTTGATGATGATGATTTGATGATTAAACTTCATTCGACCTTTAAATCACACTATTCCCGAATAAAGCGAGTCCAGTGCTTGAGCCGTCTGTGTCCACGTTCCACTTTGCATCCCAATTCCGCTCGCGTAAATTCAGAAGGAAATCGTCTGCGAGTGAATAGAGACCCCTACGGGCTCTGAATGTATGCTTTCCTCCACTGCTGCTCTGGTTTTGAGCTAAGCGATGTCACTGCAAACTAAAGTAGTGAGTAGTAAGTAAATTGCTTTATTTAAGGAAGTACTCACACAACTTTAAAATAAAGTATTAAGAGTGAAATTTGTTTATTTTCTTGGAAATATATGTAAAATTTAACAAATAAAATAATACTGACAAAGTCAATTCGTATTTGAAATTTCTAAAATTGGGACTTTCCAATTACGGTTACATGGCAAATACAATATCACAATACAAAAATGCAAAATACAATTTATGTCTGACCTTGCATACCATGTAACCTTGATTGAAAAGTTAAGATTTTAGGGCTGATTACAAAATGTATTTACGGTATTTGTTTATTTGTTAAGTATTATCATTTGAAGAATAATGAAGAGGAATGAGGCACACTTATCTATTTTTAACCGACTTCAAAAAAGGAGGATCAATTGGTCTGTATGGTTTTTTTTTATGTTTGTTACCTCATAACTTTTGCCTGGGTAAACCGATTTTGATGATTATTTTTTTAAATGAAAGCTAGTGCTTTCCAAGTGGTCTCATTTTAATTTGGTTAAGTTCTGACAATGATATCCATGAGAAAATCATATAAGTCTTAAATTTGTATTAAGATTGCGCGACAAATGGACGAATAACTAAATATAACGCCAACCGATTTCGGTGATTATTTTTTTATTGGAAAGGACGTGTACAAATTAGTAAGTGTACTTCAGATTCACTAAAATTAAACATATAAAAAAAAATCGACCGACTTTTATTAGCCGACTCAAAAAATAACAAAAATCGTAACTACAAAAATGCCAATTATTTTTTACTTTTTAGTGCTTTTTCTTTGAAGTCGGTTATTTTTTTTGTTAATTTTTTTTTTATGAAAAAGAAGTATCCTTTGACGATTTCCACTATTTAACCATTATTAAATTTATCTGAAATTCATTGGTAACATATTTGGCGTATATTTTGCAAGGAGTTTACATTCGAAAAACCTCGCAATAAATACTCAACCAGTATAATTATTAGGTTATTAGGTTGATGTAATGAATAATTTATGACTTTTCACATTGTGGGTTCTTGCTTCCTCGTAGCTCTTAGTTCTTCGCCTTCGACCGTTCTACCAAAACTGTAAGTTTGGCAGTAGCATTTAGGCATGAAATCATAATTGTATTATATAATTAATTCAAAACTTATAGACCAGTCACGTTTCTTTGCAGGTTTTTCTTTACTGAGTTGATCGAATTCGCTGATAAATCAAATTGTTGACTTGACTACCAGAAGTTGAATAAATAAGTGAAATGAAATGTAACATTCGCTCTACGTGTGCAAAACGTCTAATACGCTCATCTGCCATTACCCAAGCCTCGCAGCCACGCAATGTTACTGCAGCAATATTAATCGCTAACCAAATTGCAGTTAATGAGGTGATCGAGTTCCATACAATGGCTCGTTCCGGTTTTCTCACTCAAATTAAGAAATATTTTCCTAATATTTTCCACATGAAAGGCATGATATGAGTCGATTGCGTTCAGTTTGATAAGAAGTTAAGTAAAACAACATATAATTATTTTTAAAAATAACCACGACTAATTGCGATAATTTAAAAAGTAAATATGTAGATTGATGGTCTTTATATAATTTAAAGATAAAATTGTAAGTCGCTGGTGAGTTTTGTTCTCAAAATATACTACAAATTTTCATAACACAGAATATAGGCGTCCGATATTTACCGTTATAGGTTTAAAATATAGCTAGACCATAAATTCATCTTTCTTATTTTTTAAACTCCAAAATAGGTAGTAGTAAGGATCTAAAGCCAATGGACATCGCCGGGCACCTCTTATGTGAGGTCTGAGCGCACGCCATATGCCGCGCTTAAGGCGCTAGGACTAGCCAACTACTCGCGCCATACAAATGCACTTTTTAACAAATGTAATAATATGTAGTGAAACGCTTCAGCAAATCCAAATAGAACTCCAGACTGATAATGGATGGTTAATATTTTTTTATTCCATCATTTATTTAAATAATAATAAAAATAAAAAAAGTTGATTTTTCTCATTAGAAATCTAAAAGTCATTCGATTTCTAGATATAAGCAAAAACAGCATATATGCATTAACAAAAAAATCCATTTGCTTTTAGATTTCTACATTTAGTCAAAAAAGTTCGGAAATGGACACCGTTTCCGCAATGTATTTTGTATAGAAAAAGGAAACATACATTAACGAAAATCATTCGATTCCTAGACAAGAAATCATATATTGTAAGGATGACACTTATAATCGTCAGACTTAGTTAGTTTACTTGGGGTGCCTCGTCTAACTTTGCGATTTGGCTAGTACCAGGCCCTTAACATATAAAACCACATCACATACCTTCATTCCCTGTATCGCCGATGAAACCGTAAGGACAGAAGCATCGTCAATTTAAATTAAATATACCTGTTCATACAGTATCCATATAAAAGCACTATGCTAGAGAGATAATGTAAATAAAGTTAGAGCATGTCAGAAACTGTTTCGTCAAAAAATTTTAGTTAGTGAAAGTTACCTGCCATTTTATGTGAGGAACATTGAACCGTGATTGAAATCGCAGCGTGCCTTGTGTTCCGTCGGCAAGTTTGCATCGGCAAAATTTTATAAAAGTTTCTATCTAGGAGGCATAACTCAATCCGGGGCGAAAGTTGAAACGTTTTCACCCACGAAATATCTTCATTTATTTTAAACTTATTTCGGCATCCGATTTGAATTTATCTCATTAAACCGCCGGCAAGCCAAGTTTACGTCTCTCGGTGAACTTTATCCGACATTTCGGCAAAATTATTAGAAAAGTTATGATCGAAATTAACTAATTAAATATCGTAACTTCTTACTCTCGATAGGGAACAAGGCAGTCGTGTCGCTCGCTGGAATAAATAACAAACTTGTTCCGACTCGCGAAATTCCTAATTGACACATGGTTAAATGGTCGTCAGTAATTTGCCGAGATGTTTATTTCAGTGTGCCCATTCCAACGACTCAATAATGAGAACTGTCAAGATTTTATTAAAATTTAATTTTATGTTCTCATATTATCTGTTTGCAAGAAATAGCAATTTGCTCGTACCTGTTTACTGCGTTATTGAAGGTTTTGAGAGAATATCATGATATTTATAAGGCATTTAAAAACGTTCATTTTTGTATTTGAGCGGCTCGTAGCTCAGAATGCGTGGACTAGCTTTCCATGCCACTATCCACTTTTCCACTTTCCTTCTCATTCTGGGTTGGATAAGTGTATTTTCTCAGGAATGCGAGCTTTAGAGCTTTTCTTGGAATTTCGTGCTCAGAAATAAGGAATCTTTAAGTGGAGAAAATTACCATTATAGTGGTCATCAAAGCGATTATGTAGACAGAAATATTCTGGAGCACGGCATTTCAATGATTCAATACGAGAAAATCGCTTTAATGAGAACGGAGTTCCAAGAATAGGCATAATCTATGTAACTTTTGGACAACATCCGGGGCGAGCCTTTCCAAGCGCCAGCGGTGCGCAAAACCATGTTACAAAAATACAATTTTGTACAATTCAAATACAGTTTTGTTTCTACACAGCCGCTGGGGCTTGGAATAAGAAGGAATTGTCTCGCCCCGGGCGCTGTAGTTGCTTTCCGTTGATACCCGGGTTGATACAATCGCATTTGATGAAAAGATTTTTGAAGGAATAACGAAAAATAATCTGTGTTTTTCATTCAGCCCAATGTAGCCGCGCTATTTATCTAATTTATTCTAATCATGACGGTGGGTATGGTATTTATTATCATTCCAACAAACAATATTTGTTCTAAACAAATATATTTCGACGAACAGATGGCGAAAGGCCTTCATTATTTCAGAATACAAGTGCACACAATCAGGGAACTACAGATAAACACGCTTAATGACAGCTCGATGACAGCCATTTGACAGCGTACATACGCGCACACGCTCTTAACCGTTCGCGCTTTGTACGATCTGTATGCGGACAAGAGTTACGTCCCTTGTGTCAACGTGACGTTCACGGGAGTGAATATGAGTTCAGAACGGTGTACGCGTACATTGCTGAAATCTCAGCAATATACGCATTTCGGAACGTACAATAAATATGTGTATGCCTCTCCTTCACCACCTACAGTCCCCGAGGTCACCGCCACTCTGCCTCCGCAGCCTCCGCCTCCGCCATCGCCGCCGCCATCGTCCCGTCAGTGCTAAAAGTTGTTACATAAAATATTACGAGCTTTGCTTCGATCCGACATAGGGCGGAATGACTTTTTGTAAATTATTGTCAATCCTGATATTAACTTTTCCCCTTAGTAAATTTGGTTCCTGTCAACATATTATATGAGTTATGCCAAGGTGCCCCATTATTTTTTTGGAAATTGTATTGTTAAAATAAATCTTTACATTTAGGTCGGTACAGATAGCGTAGTGAAAGGAAGCTCCAGCATGGCACTTAATTCTTTCGTGTGATTTGGTGTAATTGGATGATTTCATTTTAATAGGTATCGTATTAGCGCGCCCTGTTCAGTTACATAAAAAAAACCTGTACAAATAACAAATTAATAAGCTCTTCCAGAAGAAAAGTTTGCTCTTAAATGGTATTTGAAAACAAGTTTAGATTAAGAAAGTCATTGACTTAACAACATTCTCAAACTCATTAATTTGGCAATTAACTTTCAAAAGAACGATATAATTAATGCCTTTTAATTAGGAAATCGTAAAGCAACAGTTGTTTTTATTGGCACCGTCGCTATTTATTTCTATGAACCGAAAACCGAGTTTGTATTCGATGGAGACATTTATTTTGTATGTATCCATGTATTCAATTTAATATTAAAATCGAATTGACTCCATTTTACAAACCATAATGGCGACCTCCGTCCGCATTGTATTTCCGTAAGGGTATGCGCGCCAGAATCGAGTTCTCAGCTTGACTAGGAAGCCAAATTTAATATTTTTAATTAAAAACATTTTTTTAAAGCTTAATAATATATTTTTCACACTTATTCACTAGATAAATATGTAATATTGTACCACAAATAAAAATAGTCTAGAGCATTAGCGCCGATTTTTTTAATAATAGAAGCAACGAATTAAACCAATTTCCCGTCATACACCAGTGAGTCCAAACTTTGATATTTTGATTTTTATAGTTAACTGATGATGGCATAAGAGGAAAAATAACCCCTCAATATACACATTAGCGTTATTGGGAGCGTTAGCAGTAATTTGAAGGCGCGTACCGTTTGGGAACTAGATGAGCGCGTTGTGCTTTCAAAACGAATACAGTGTGGTAGTGACGATCCGACAACTTTTCGAATCGCTATAAGTACATAGTGTCACGGCTCATGAAATGTGTTTTTTTTAGTTCCGTACCTAAAGGGTACCTAACGGAACCCTATTACTAAGCCTCCGCTGTTCGTCCGTCAGTTCACTCCGAGTGTCCTTACATTCTAAGTCTATGGGACACCAATGTTGACTTAATTGAACGCTCGAACCGGTCAATGCAATTAGTCGCTCAAGCGACATCAAATATGAAAGCAGCAATAATTCAATAACCGATTCAAGGTGAAGACGGGTCACATTCTGACCCGTCGAATCAACTCGCCGCTTGGCAAGCATTCATCCAAGGACCCATTTTAATCAGGACCCTTTTCACGGCGCAAAGCGCCTTCTGAGGAAACAAGACGGATACAAAATTTCGGGTCGTCTCCTTGGGTCCAGACAAATTACGTGCATTCCGCTTGAAGGAATTCAAGTTTGCCAAACATCGACTGAAACGTGTTTCGCTCCCCTGACAATTCTGTCTGAGTGGTTTGAATGAGACAGTAATTGAGTGTCGTCGCATTAGTA
The DNA here is from genome assembly GCA_946894095.1 of Incurvaria masculella. NCBI lineage: Eukaryota > Metazoa > Arthropoda > Insecta > Lepidoptera > Incurvariidae > Incurvaria > Incurvaria masculella. The sequence continues at coordinate 15,786,400 of OX335648.2, read as the reverse complement.
TGATTGTTCTGACTAAATAAAGATTTCGTTAGATGCTAGTTAACAGTTTACGAAGTTTGTGCTTATCGTTGTACCTACGAGCTTTTATATTAACTTGGTTGCCTTTATGTTCAACTAATTCATTGTTATTAGCTATGCTTTGATAACTTTTGTATGCAATCAGCTATGGATTTCTAAGTTCACATTTCGTGGAAGGCTCATCGCACTCCACGAGATTCCAATGCATGAAAAAATGTTATATACATTCACCAAAATGTAAAATCAAAGCTTATTAAAATCATGTTTTATCAACAGCTTCAATACCCTGGCAGAACCGAATTATTTCAGTCTAAGATTGCCATCTTCTTGCAACACTGCAGTCCAGATATAAAAACGTCGCTATTTTAACTTTTTAGTTACAACGCCGAATGCTATCAGAATCAATAATTGGTTTTTACTGTGATTAGAATACACGAAACTAAAATTCGATTAAAAAAAGCCAATGGTTCCTGCACCGAATACTATCCAAATCGATATCCATGGCCTTGTGATCACATTAGAGGATGATGGCATGTCAGAATTAGAAAAACATTTTAAGAAGTTTCAATTAAATTTAAATTAAGTTGGATGTTTCGCATTTTTTGTAAATTAAAAATAAATATGACATCTAGAAAAGTCTATGAACTAATTGACCTATCAACTAATGCGGTGGTACCAATCCGGGAGGGCTTAACACACACACGCATACACCCTCATGTGATCCGTCTCATATTTGCGTATTGGGTATGGTTTGTTGGCTACTCGGATTATAAATGTGTAAGTTTGTATGTTTGCTCTTTTGGATTTGTTACTCAATCACGAAAAAACGGCTGGACGGATTTTAATTAAATTTGGCACAAAGATACTTATTTTCTGCGTAACACATAGGGTAAAATGTATCCGAGAAAAAGGTTTAAGTTCGCGCCAAACCTCACGCGTGTGCTCTATGCCCTCCTGCGCGTTTTTGTACGCGTATTAAGTTTGGCGCGTAATGTAAGTTCCCATAGGATTATCAAAAACTTCGTCCAAAATTAGATTGACCCGAACAGAGCCGGGTACCTCACCTAGTTTTGTATATCCTTCGGTACGAAGTTAGCCACCCGTATTTAGTTACATAAAATGAATGATAATTAGTAACGGTACTGTAAATACCGTCACAGTGAGTACTGCATGTCATCTGACATTCGGAACGCAGCTCTTGTTTCTTCTCAGACTACCCTCACCCACTGCTACAAACTTTGTTAACGGCGGAACACCTCAAACTGACAGTTCCCTGTTGACCGCTGTCGGTAGGGGTACTTGGCTGATGGTGGACGAAATGTTTGGTGCAAACGTGTCTTACCATTCATCGACACACCGTGAGTCAGCCGTAAAATTTCAAAATGGCCGAAACATGGTAATCTCAAGTCTTGTAATTATCTGTTTTTAGTTTTTTCCATTAAAAGTGTGACATTTTTTATTATAACATGATTGTTTTTTATGTTTTTTTCCAAAAAATCTTTTGAAATACGCTATTTAAAAGACGAATAATTATAATTTCCTATCGGCTCTCGTCTTTCAGATATGAAATTTAATGGATTTGGTTCATCTTAAAAAAAATAAACAGTTTCTGGTGTAACTAAAATGTTATGTAATTAATTAGTCTACATTTTTACATGGGTTACGAGCTACATCAGCATCAAAATACACGTTATAAGTATTTTTGTATGTAATTGGACATGGATAGCTAATACCTACCTATCTATCCTAACACACCACACAGGAACTAGGTCCTATGCCAGGACCTTCAATATATTGTTCGCCCACATTGAACTGGACGAACTGGCGAGATTCATCATACCACTTCATAAATCCGAACCATTGCCATCCTCAACGGTTGAAAACGGTCACCCATCTAGAACTTAACCGCGCTCAGAGCTGCTTCACCAAGCTTACCGAATTGCATGTGATCATGCCATCGGGCTACCGAGGCTGCCTAACATATAACACTTAAAACTTATATGCTCAGGTACTTAGTACGTGCCTTGTTAGCACTGTTATCAGTACAAGATAGAAATGCAGTTTTTAGTCGTAAACCGTAACAAAGTTACTTCTCCGCAAGTTCGTTCACAGTTCGTGAATTTCCTCATTTCGCTGCATGCTTAAATGTTACTTTGTCGTCAGATCCCCGGGCAAGGAGATAAATCCACACCATAAAGTCCAAACAATGAGCTTTATAATGCACACGAAATAAGTTTATTCAAGGCTAACATAAATTTATTGCACAAATTCGGATGTACAAACAGACAGAGTTTGCTTAAAAAATAACTTCTGTAATATAATATTTTCGATGTATTTATTTTTTGAGGAGAAAATAAAAAAGAAAATAAAAAAAAACAAAACGATAACAAAACAAATCTCCTTCCACTACGTTTCCCTCTGGAAGATAAAATATGTTTTCACAAGGTTAAAAACATAAACACAATATAACTTAGCAGAAAATTAAAACAAAGGAACATTAATAAATAAACAGAACAAATTAAAATATTAAATGAGAACCTCCTCATTTTTTTCGAAGTCGGTTCAAAAGAGGGTCAACATAATTAATTAGAGTGAAGTATTTTTTTGATGTGGTATAATTGATAAATTGATATAATTGGTATAATTGAGTAATGTAGGCGTCCTTCCTGCAAGTTTAATCTGGAAGATAAATTATGAGACATTTAGGGCTGATTTTTCAATAGTCTGATAAACAACCAGGTAACTATTCGATGAATTTATTTATGATTCTGCTTATCTATCCAATATAGGAAGGCCATATCTTTATTAGTAAAATTATAATCAGATAATTGTGATAGAAGGTATAATTCTCCGGCAATGAGTATACGTCTTTTGACCAACGTGAATAACGTCAGTCCGATAAGTACTATCTGAGGATTGAAAAATCGGCCCTTAAGATTATTCCAGCACACTACGAACGTTGAGTTTAAAAGTAAATGCTGAACTATTACAAAAAATCTGTTGACACCATTTTTTTATTACATTTTATACTAACATTCAGTAAACTCCTTGTTGAGATAGATGTTTATAAACTCAATTCTGTTTCCTCTTTAGATTCAATACGGGCAAATTCCTTAAAGGGAATACTTTTTTCAGATTCAAATTCGATCAAACTCTTTTTGAAGCAAATATACCCACTTAATCCGCGCAGAAAATAAAATATTTCTCCCACACGCAATAGAAAATCTGTTCTCAATGTTCACTCCAGCGCGGTTGTCGAAGGCTTAAGCCGAGATAAAACCATTTCCCCTCAGCCATTTCTAATCTCGCCAACTTGAGCGCCGCCGCCGTCGAAACAAAATGAGCGACTCTAAATTAAACACGATCGAAGGCTCTTTGGAAGAGCGCTTTGTGACGGCAGACACGACAGGGGTCAGGGCACAGCGTTGAAAACAGGAATGCGCGGTCCAGTACCATTTGGACAATGGTCCAAATAACTACGAAATATCTTACACATCATCGTCACATCGACGTTTAACAACAAAGAAAATGTTTCGGATGTCGATGCTCAATTTGATTATATAATTTCTACTAAAGAAACATATCTACCTACCTATTAGTAGATAATTAAAAAAAAACGAATGTTGGATCGATGGTCGCCAGCCAAACATTTGCATGCATTTGCCATTCATAGCATGCATATATTGTTACGTGCGCGTCGACATCTGCGAAAGCATAGCGCTGCCACAAAAGCGAAACTCAAAATAGTTCGTGAGTTTAAAAAGATGGCGGGAGTTATCGCAATTTAGTGTTCGAAGCAATCTATATTGAAGTAGAATAAAATTGCATTTGTGAATTGTTTGAGATAAAGAAAAAATGTTAGGTTTTGGTGTTTTTTCTTCTAATTCACATCCCACACACGTAACAATATCAAAAGAAAGTTTTTTCGTTACTCATACTCATACTCTTGGATTTGTCAGTTTGTAAAGACAGTTAGACTAACTCGGACGAAGAAGAACTGACAAGAAACTTCGTCGGGAGTCTTAATACACATACGTATTTATTATTAAACCTATTAAAATAGCATTATATTAAATCTTTAAATTATATGACATATAGTAACATCGAGAGTGGGAGAGATGGTAACAGATAATTTAAACTTAGACAGTAAACTACAAGCAAGAACAAAATTTATATGGTCGACAAGAAGCCATTTCTATTTCAGCCAACCAAAAGAAATCATTTTTTTTACTGCTATTGACTGTGATTCTTCTTGTTATAATACTATGGCAAGGCTCGTGGGCGGTGGGGGGCGGGGGTTAAGCAAGGGGAGGACTGAGGCGTGATCGATTGGTTCGACCCCTGCCCGTTCGTATATGCCACGATCTCTCCGTCGCTGCCGTGGACTGACGAGTTTTCTGGAGGCGGTGAACTAATTACCTATTCAAGGTCAAATACAAATACGCCAATTTGACTTTTGCTGTGCGCTATAACTTTTTTACTGCACGCTTAATCAGAGCTTATATTTTCTTAATATTTTAATATTTATAGCTTAATATTTTATCAATCTTGTGTAACTTCCATCGTTTGGAATCATAGTGAATGGTCTTTAGGGTCATAAGGATATTTTTCCACCATCTATGATTTTTACTAGAATGTCCTGGCACCTAGATTGTACCACCAAATTAGTTATATTTTGCGAACAATGGAATAGGCTCATTATATAAATATTTACAGCATACTAGTTTATAGAAATTAGTTTTATTCTGAATCCCCAAAGAGATAAATTTCGCAATCATAATTTAATTGATCTTCTTTGATTAAAGAACAAACCAACTAAATATAAACAATCACTCCTCACTCAATAGAAATATAAATCGTTTATTAAGAAATAAATATACAAACTATTGAAATTATGTTCCCTATACACTAGGCCGTAGGCTTTCTCATAGGATATAGAGGCTAAACATTCTTATATTTCTAAGTAGGTATATATTCTAATCTATATAATATTACAAAATATTATTAGTACATGTGTATGTATGAGTGTGATTTATATTGTGTGGAGACACGTATAGATGAATAGGTGCGTCGGTTTGAGAAATATCTCCGGTGGGTAGCCTGAATTGTTTGAAATGGTAGTATGGGTAAATGATTTAGTTCCAAGTGCAGAGCTATAAAAGGCATAGAGCGTAACTATTACTCATTTATAACAGTCAAATATTCCGTTTCGTCGTAGTTCATATTATTTATGGGTGCATTCCCTGCCTGTAACGCGTCGAGAGATAGTAGACAGGCGGATGTAGGGATGATGTTATCCACTCAGAGCAACAAGGCCGCTCAGATCTTACTCTACCTTTGCCCTTACTATTTTAGGTTTTTGAGGGCGCGCGGAAGAGCCTCTTAATTCCATGATCGGAAGTTATAATTTTCATGTAGAGCATGAAGCAAACAATTTTTTGAACTTATTTGTTATTTAATTAAATAATTAGTTTTATCATATGAGTTGGTTAATTCTGAGTTTAATTTTCGGTGCCTAGGGTCTTGAAATGGCAGATAACTCGAAATTTAAATCAATGGGATACCGTTTTTTAATAATTATTTCGAAATTGATTATTTTCATTTGAGACCAACATTATTCCAATCGATCATAGATTTTTATTTTTATTACTGATTGTGATTTCTTGTTTGATAGAATACTTTGTATAAAGAATAATTGAAGATCCAACCACAAAAATGAAATCGCGTGCATCGGTGTTCATGTACTAAAAAGAGCTTGAACTGTAGCCCAGAGTAAAATTAAATTCAAACCAAAACGAAATCCATTGAACGGATCACTATTGTGCTGAAATCGACCCATTGTGCGTGAAAAACTAACTCGATTGGTACTAATTAAGCCCAAGGACAATCGGGTGGTTATGCAGTTATGAATATCAATACCAGCCAGCAGCGCAGTACACCACGTAAGCTGTACTTCTGAGGACAAGACGTACAGTTGCAGACCTCGTTTCAATACCTCGGTGTGTCATCTATCGGTCCCTGCACATAACGTCTATGGTGGACCATGTGATCCGAGAAGGCTAGGCGTCGCATACACTAGTGAGACCGATCATCTTCTCGAGGCTAATACTGATAATCTACAATCATATCCGTTCTAGACTAACCTGCCCAGCTCCAGTGTGGTATGTGCTATGTTCAGCCACCTAAATTCAACGGACCCAGGCGAAAGAAATCATCCCTCTGCGATTGATCATCGGCGCCGGGCGGTACGTCAGGAATGACGTGATCGCCCACGACCTGAAAATGCTTTCGGTGGAGGAGTTAGTCGCAAAACCCGCGCGCTGCATCTTCTAGCACGCCAACGCTTCGCCACACCTACACCTGACTAACATTGCTCCCTTGCATGCAAGACCACCCAAAGGGCGATCACTCACGAGATAGCTGCTGAGGCTACTAATCATACGATTTGACACGGTAAAGCGCTCTTTCCATCCTGACCTGCAGACATGATATGACCAACCCACCTAATAAGAATTTAATAACGAGCCCAGCTAATAACCTCCCATGACCGGCAGTTCTTTATAACTACTGAGAAGCCCGGCCAGGAAAGGAGCCTTAAAGGCCCACATGTGCCACAAATCTAGAGTTACAGAAGACCCTACTTCAGATGCGAACGTCCGGCGTGAAATAAGGACGCACCCTGTTGAGGACTCCCAGCTTTTTTGAGATGAGCTTGGTCATTGCTTTTAACACGAAACATAACAATGCAAGCAATTATGCTGCTAATTAACACTTATATTACATGTAGTTGTGTACCGTAGTTAAGGAATTGTACATGGCCGACGGTGTCATGCAGACAATAAGTAGTCGCCTTTGTATCGGTTTGGCCCCCGAATCGGCTTATTATTTCCCCTCTTCTCTCACACCGATGCGCCGCCGAAGAGCTTACAGGGTTATTGCCAGGGAGGAGGTAAGTGGGTGGAGACGATATAATCAAAGTATGAACGTCCGCATGAACGTCATCAAATTGGGCATGGCTATTTAACCAACTTCTCACGGAGACCCATCTCGATTATTGGCCACTGGGCTAACGAGACTGGTAAAACAATACTGAGTATTAAAGTAGCTGAAGAGTTGTGCGATTAAGATTATTTCTACCATGGATATTAAAACGAGTATTCTAATCTAGGTTGTATCACACAATACGTGGTCAATACAACCCGATTTCTGTTGGGGCAACGCCACGCTATTATATGATATATAATTGATTGATTGAAAATTCTTTAATACGCCACAAAAAACTATTTACAAAAGAAAGTATAGTGCAATAACAACATAAGTAGGGCGCAAAGGCGAGCTTATCCCTTATAACAATATATCTTAAGGTGGCCCATCCCGCTCTTCTCCCCATACAAAAGAGGAAAGAAGATCACGCCCATATTTCTTGTCAGAGGTCCAAAATTTTGTTCAAAATAGCTTTATTTGATCGAACTAGATGTCTGATGACCATTGGCATTGTAAAATTGTGTTTGGTTTCTAAGTTTTAAGGTCCGAAAGCATTTTTCGCGCGTTTTATACAATAACTTTGTAGGTGGATTACGCAATGATAAAGTAAGAACATCTTAAAAAGATTAGTTATCAGACATAGCTTATTTAATCAAGATTTATAAATTTGGTTTTTCTACAGCGGTCGTGGTTTACTTTTAGCTATAAGTTGTTTTTAAATAAAAATGTTCGTTACCAAATCAAACAATATGCACATTGTCTTTTTTGTGGGCATGTTGCATCTTCCTCATCACGGAGCCTGTCTTATTATTTGAAACAGAGAAGGTCCCAGAGCGCAACAGCACGGTTTTGTACCGTGCCCGCGAATGAGTTAGGCCCGCCGGGTTGGGCCACCTTAAGTATATTAGTGTCATAGTTCGCGCTGTACATGATTTTGTTGCATGAAAGTTGAGACTGCACCTCAAACGAACCTCAAGTACGACGTTAATCTAAAATTAAAACTGTATTAACAGTTCTTAATAATAAATAGAATCTAAATTCATAGGATCCAAAAGCAAACAGTTAAATTGGATCATATGCATTTTGGATGTTGTGCTTATAATAATAAACCGGAAAAATTTACATATACATTTGGGAGTTTGAATATTATGCTTTTTGATTATTACAATAGTGGACCCTACATCAATAACCGAAAGGCGCACATTGTTATCGTGACATCAAATACCCATCCCCACCTGAGTGTCTGACGCAATATCCGATTAAGATGAAAATCTCAGAAATATGATTCTCGAGACATATATATATACATATATAGAAGCGACCATATTTAATGTATATAAATCATGTGTCACTGTTTTCGTACAGGTTTATTCTCCGAAAGTACTCAACCGATTTAAATTATATTTTGTGCATGTGTACGGTTGGATTTTAAGATAGGATAGTTTTAGACTCGATTGGTGGCGCTGTTGTTGAACCTCAGCTTTTGTTAAAAATATTTCAGTTTATAATATCAATTGAAATTGTAATGCTTTTAATATTAAGCCAAGCATCTCTCATGGAAGTGAAGATCCTAGTGATCTGCCAAGTAAATAATGATGTAAATACTTAGAAATTTGAATGAGTTTACTTAAAGTCAACTCTTTCCTTTAGTTTGCCGTATGACAATATTTCACAGGATATGTTCCTTATAAGCAAGACTTTTGACTGGTCCAATAATACAGAATGCGTTGTTTTTCTCAAAATTAACAAGTTCGATTACCGGCTAGGAAAATATTATATTATAAAAATATAATAATAATTTAGATTACATCTGATGATATGCCTGTCTAAAATAATTATTTGTTACGATACATTCATAATGAACATTACAAAATCTCCTCACATCTTGCTACATAAAACGTGTAATCACAACGGGAGCATCTAGCTAATTCTAAAACCACCCACCGAGCCAAGTTCAATTTAAAAAGCAGCGTAAACATAATTTAAATATTAAAAGGGTCCATTTTTAGTGAAGGGTAAATACCTGGCCGGCATGAAATATTCAGTATAATTTCGGCTCGCAATATTTCCTGCTTGTGTATGTGGGGAAAAGTTTACGCTTACGGACCTTTCGCGGTGGCCGCCGGGTGTAATATTTTGCTTTGTATGTCCGCTTGTAGCTTCGCACCTGTCTTATGGCGAAAAGATTTCGTTAACACACTGGCGTTAAGGTAAATATTGAACCGGCTTTAACGAGATTGCTTGCGCGTTCGGCGAGTCTTAATTAAATGTTTCATTATTTTATATATTTCACCAGTGGTTTAATGGTAATGCAATATTTCATAAATAATGTTCTGATTACAGTAATTTTAAACAATAATTTACTATATTGTAGAATTTCAGTTTAGTTCGTTAAGGATAGTGTTGACCTTATGTAAAAACCGACGTTTTGTCTTACTCATTGCGAATACCTAATTGCGCATATCTTCAGAATCAACCAACTACAGCTGGCACATAGAACAGTCATAATAAGTGAATGGTAGCGCTAGTAGGATCTAGGACTTTCAATTATTATTTACAGAGTAATTTAAAAATAAAATATATCCGAAAAACTTCCCTATGTGATCAGTTATTTCTCGCACATAATATAGGAAGTATGCGCCATGTGTTTGCACGTTAGCACTATTCCATTTCCATTTTTCCAATAGAAATATTAGACGCAAGTTTCTTAGTGTACTTTAATTCATTATATCTTTTTCATACAGGTAATTGTGACACATAAGGTAGCTGTTTTGGACGTTGATTCAAAATGTGTGTGAAAATATGTGTATGAGTATAATAGAATTAAAAAAATAAGTACCAGAAGTAGTACAGTCCAAGGAGCGGGAACCTGCTGATTATATTCAACGTATTCGACTGCAGTGTGATTAAATAAAGATTCAAGACAGATACCTAAAATTGTCAATTAAAACATAAAAACATTGAACATCTCGTGGTCCAGCGGCTCGAGGAATTGCCTTTCATGCAAGAGGTCTGGGTTCAAATCCTCGCCCGGTCATGCACCACTTTAATTTTATATACTTTTTCGTACTAGGAAAGTACGACACTTTTTCCAAGGAATGTGATATGTATTTATGTATGTCACGGTCGGTTATACATACTTTTTTCACATCTTTCACAATTTTTTGCTTTCAGTGTCACAAAGTAATTGTTTCACGTCACAGCTGCGATATTTTCCGCCAATCTTTTGGGCGGATGATGGATAAAGTCTCTTTCATCTTTCAATGAAAATTTCCGCTCTTGATAATTTTCAAGAACAGTCCGCGACGGATTATACGCACCAAAATAATGATCACGTAATTTGCGAATCGTCACAGTAAAATTTTCACCATTTGGGTTTGCGTGCGTTTGCGTTTTGACTTTAAACAAACGTTCTGTAGCGCAACATTTTCGTAAATATCTTTCTGATACACAAAAATCAAGTCGAAAATGGCCTTTCCTTTTCACTAAGTTCAAGAAATTGGTAACACAAAACAAGATATGAAACCCATTAATTTCATAGCGAACATTAAAATTAAAGTGTATCATGGCCAAATTTAATTAACCAAGTGTTGGCTTATGAATAAGGCTGTAGTATTCTGGGCTGAATTGCGTCCCACCCGCCCTTCAAGTCTGCACGGTTCCCTAATTCCCGGCGGCCAACTGGCGGCGCCCTGCTCCTAATATGTGAGAAGGTCGAGTGGAATCGGCATCTAATGTCTCGGAATAATCCAGACGGTTCAATGATGAGTTATTACTGCTCATATTATTGATGAAGTTACGGGGCAGCGCTGATGAATGAGGCAGAGTTCGGCTTACTCGCAATTTGTGTAAGTGGGTTTGTTAGGAGTTATGGTAATGGGACGAAGTTGTTCATATATATCACAGTAAGACTTTTTTTACGTGGACTAGAGGACTTTAGGCTGGAATTATTCGTAATAATTTTCCAGGAAATTCTTATGTTTTAATGGCACCGAAATTACTGTTTTCCCAATAATTCGCCGTAAAACGGTTTTATCTACATTGAAGCGTTTCTGTCAATTTCAAAAGTAAATTTGATTATGTTTATTTAAACATTTTATTGCAATACTTTAATGTATATACAGAATGCTATTAATGGAATGGATATTCTGAAGACAAAAATAAGTGAGTTCCAAAAATAAATAAGCCCCCATACAATTCGTCGAAGTCACATGACTATAATGCATGGGAGCTGCGTTTTTTTTTTATTTTAGAATTTTTAATGTAGCTGCTTACTTTTGCCTCCACAATAACCCCTCGCAGTGCTGAGCGCATTCAAAACAGTAACCCATATTTTGTTGTTTAGTATCCAATGTTTTTTTCTTTCATAGTGTGGGAACCATATATTGCTCCCACATACAAATAGTAGTTATAGCAAACATCTATCAACATATGTAGGAACATTTTGCTTGGTCAAACTCTCATATAGGGAATTACCTCTCGAAAAATGAAAGGCTTGTTTTGCTAGCGAGCGTGCAGTTGGTCTGAATGATGTCATGGCTGAAAGACTACAGGCTGATAGGTACATAAGTTTAGTTAGGTACACTAGATAGAGATAGGCTAGGCTAGGTTTGTGGGGCTGTGGGTGATTACAATGGCATCGATATCAGGTTTTCAGTATTTATTTATTTAGCTGTTGTACGATCATATGTTACTTATGTAACAATGCCCCTTATATCTTGACTGTTACATTATACAATATATTACATAAAACAATATCCGCGCACCAAATTCACCTTTTTTTTAACACTATATAATATATAACCTATGACCTTTTCTAATTCCAAATACCGGAATTCGTCGTTCATGTCTCCAGATTCGGTATTTAAAACAATTACGCTTTGTTTAGAATGCTGTACCTAACTCGATAGCGACAATGGAACCAAGTGTAACCCGTGCACAAATCTAACCCTCCAGAAGAACAATCTCTTGCCACCCCACGCCTAGTGCCGTTTCCTATGTAAGCACGTACACGGAAACCGGAAACCACACAAACAACTTGCAGATCAATCATGCAACATTTCAACGACATTGTTATTTTAGTGCAAACTACCCCCAACCCCTCCCGCGCACCCCCGCCCGCTCACCCCCCGGGTGATAATCGACGCGTGGAGATGCGATAGCAATATATTATTTTTATGGCATCTCCTCCGGCACCCTATATTAAAAGGAAAGCCCCGAAAAGTGCCCGCACCATATTTTACTCTACAAATATAATATGGGTAGTATTTTTGCGGTTCCGTCGTCATAAATGTAGAATAAAAGATGGTTCGATGCGAAGGAAAGGGTTGTTCCTAAAAATATATTATGCGAAGCGTTTTCATTGGAAATTTATTAAAATTTGTGCAATAAAATGTGTGGTACAATATCGCTCAGATATATTTTATAAATTGGCTACCTTAACTGTATATTTTTTAAATATTGGTTCAATATATCCAAAAGTCTCATACTTATTTCTTTAACTGAACCTACGGAGCAGTATCATTCAAAGCACTTTTTGTCACTCGTTACGTGCCAGGATAATTTATAATTTTGAAATAAAGATCCATCGTCATTCAACTTTTTTTTAGTAATGACGTAAAGAATGTAATATGAAATTCAAAGCGTTATTAAGATCTATCTCTTCTGATTTACATTTATTAAGTTCTCTTAATAAGTTTGAGATTACGATTTTTTTAACATACAGCTTCTAAAGCGTATAAATGTGTTATCATTATGTTAGTTGTTACATGATAGTTGGTGGGGATACTCTTTGCAAATAAAATTATATTTGTCATGAACTATTGCATACGGGTGAATTTTCGTGAATTAATGTTAATTTAGTGTTTTACCTATGTTTTTGTTATTAATTTAGTGTTTTACCTATGTTTTTGTTAAACACTTTGGTAAATTTAGACGGAGCGGAGTTTCTTTCCAGTTCCTCTTCGCTGTGTTTTGTTTTGCCGAACTAGCCAATGTTAAAATTTGACGAATCCGAGTGCAGTATACTGTAATGGTTGATGAATAAACAATACAATACTATCCTTAGCGCTTTTCAAACATATCCTTACCGTGTTCGGAGCTTATATAAATTATTTGTCTTCTGGGTACAATTACCTGGATATTCTTACCTGTTCCAAGATAACTCGGTTTAATAAATACATTTAAAAAAAAATCATTTTTATTGCCGACTTTTTAATTTTAGTTTGTTTAGAATTTTTATTTATATTTAATTTGCTTTTATAAATTTTACCAGTACCTATTACGTTTACTGTTATATTTATGTCTAGGTGCTGAATATATACTTGCACCTATGTATATGCTAGCGAAATATTAATTTAACATTGCTTTTATACCCCTTATTTGTGTTCAATTATTATCGTTAATCACACGGCTAATGTTCTGTAATACTATTCGGAAATTAAATAAAAAAATAGTTTCAGACTACCATATAAAAACAATTGGGTTTATTAGTAGTGTTCATTATTGTATCCATCGCAGGAAAGTTGGTATAAACTTAGAAGAAACCAACGAAACTTGTAATCATACCACATTAAATATTATTAATATTTTTATCTAAGTTAACCTTACCTAATTCAAGCTGACACAATCCAATCTAACACAACTTTAAGTAACCTAACCTAACCGAACCCTTCCCGCCAATAATACCGTCATACTTTTAACATCACAGATAAAACAATATCTACATTAAGCGACTACATTAGTGAGTTCAATATAACTGAAATTTATATAGAGACCTTCAGCAGCAGCGGTCGAATATCCCGAACGAGAATGTGAAACCTTGCGAATATTGATGCCGGCATTCTGACCCCCGGAGGAATCCAAGCGGATTACCGTTGCCTCTGGTCCTCGACATTCCGAAGATAACCTTCTTAACTTCCTTCGTGTCGCTGGAGGCTTATTCTTCACGCCAGTTACTCCTTTCTAAATGGATATTTTTTCATAGTGTCTATATATTTGGTTTATAATATCATTTTTAAGATAGATTAAGTAGATACATTTACATTTCATCATTTATATTGTATTTTGAATAAGAGCTAAAAACAAAACAAAATACATTCGTGACAATTCTTGTAAACATCTTCAATGTTAGCTTTAAAAAAAAACGCTCAAACCGAGAATGTCCGGAACTCTACACAGGAATAAATAATAATTTCACTTATAAAGCAAATTCAAAACACGCACAGACAATAAAATAGAGCAGTCACCATTTTCAAATATTGTAGTATTTTTGTGAATTTAATAATACGAGTCAGATTTTTAGGATCCCTGTCACCCAAAATATTATTTCCTGTGCTATGGGAGAGAGGGTATTTCATCGGGATGAAATTAAATATAGTAAAACGTAATATAGAATAGTAAATAGTAATATGCAAACAAAGGGTTTTTTTTTTATGCGACCTGACATGGATGGCTAATACCACACAACTACCGTTATGATATTAGCCCAATACACCACATTCCCGAAGGAATTTGGTGCAATGCCAGGATTTTTATTTGTATTTTATTATTAATTCAACAGTGCCTATGGCACCGATTTTGATGATTGTTTTTTATATGAAAGCTGGTGCTTCCCGTGTGGTCCCATTTTAATTTGGTTTAGTTCTGACAATGATTTCCATGACAAAATCATATAATTCTTAAATTTGCATTAATTATGTGCCAGAAAAATGGACGAATAACTCAATATCACGCTAAATAAAAATTAGTTAGTGTTCTTCAGATTCACTAAAAATAAACAAAAATAAAAAAAAATAATAACCGAATGCCTTTTTTGTAGTTACGATTATTGTTATTTTTTGAGTCGGTGTCAGCCAAGGTAGCCAACGTTCTCTTGACTGGCGCAGCGCGTCCCGGCTGACACCGACGAAAAAAATAACAATTATTGTAACTACAAAAATTGCAATGATTTTTTTTACTTTTTAGTGCTTTTTCTTTGAAGTCGGTAATTTTTTTTGTTATTTTTTTTTATCATTAGTCAGTTCATCAATCACAGCAAAAAAGAACCGGTAAGAAATATAGCTGTTAAAGTTTTCAACGTTCACTTAATCCAAATTTACAAAAGCGTATACCACAGATTTACAGGTTATTGGTTATTGTTTGTGTGAAAAACATTTTAATAGGATTAATAAGACAACCGGGTTGCTATCATCGAAATTTAAGAATTTTGAGTTGACAATAAAATAATGTCTATGTTTTCCATTCAATCCAATCACAAGTGTTAAATGTAGCTGTACGCATATAAGGTGAAGGTTTTCTAGAGGACGTTGTTCCTGCATGGAAACGCGGCGTGTTGAGGTAGTATCATATCACAGCGAAAGTGTGGTATTAACCATCCTCTTGCAGTCCCAATGAAAAACATTACCACTGCAATAAAAGTTTTACAGCACTGACAATTATTATTTTTTTGAATTTTGCAGTTTTCCTAGTACCAAAAAAGCTATCATAGCGACATAAGAAAATAGCTGGAAATACATTAACATAAATGTCACATTGTTTCGCAACAAAATCTTTCAGCGGCATTTTGACAAAGTATCGCCTCCGTTTGGGTCGACACTTGCTGATTCAGGGCGAAATGAGATTGAATTCTACAAACCAATTCTTTTTAACATTTTACGGCCGCGGTAGATTCGGATTTTGTTGCTTAAATTGTCCAAATGCGCCTTTACAATTTAAACCTTATGTAATCACCGAATCCAGACCACACGATCTACCCGAACCAGTCCTTGTCATCATCAGTCATCAGTTCTTGCGATATGACTGCAAATCTTTAAAAAAGTTTTTTCAATTGATTTAATAATCCCCGGCTTTTCTCATGATATTGAAATTATCATTTCTTTATTTTTAAAAACAGATTAAATCTAAGGCTAGAGTGCGTATAGATATATCTTCTTTTTTCTTCAAGGGAAAAAATAGGTCAGTCAGCGTGTTTACGTCCACTGCTGGACATACGCCTCTCCAATTTTTCTTTAGTCTTCCCGGCCCTCAGTGGTACGGAACCACTGCTTTCCGCCCACGCACTCGTCGTCACACCTGGCGGGTGGTCTTCCTAGACTCGGTTTAAATAGTCACGGATCTATAATTACGAAGGTGTACTCCAGCGTAAGATAATCTCCGGTTAAATATTGAGATATATCCTTAGTGATAGAAGTAAGGTGGAAATATAAGCAGTACAATACAAGTAAGATGGAATATAATGAATTCATAATTTTACCGTCGACAAAATTCGCATTTTTTTTAAATTCGTCAGCCATATTATACTATTATGTTCTATCATCAAAAATCATGTTTTGTTAGATTCATAGTTGCATAATAGTGGACGCTACAGGTTGTTATTTCATCTGGTTTTGATTATGTACTTATATTACATAGCTATTATTAAATTTATATTTAAGGTAGCTACATACCTAGCATCTAGAATAATAGCGCTCAGTGCTGCTAGTTCCAGTTGTCACCTAAACTGGCGTGTACGGAACTTCGAAGTTCCGTAAAAACGTCAAACTCCATTCAAGTACACACAAATAACATACTTCCGTAACAATATAACAACACAACAACATTAACAACAAACTTCCGATTTGTATGAAAACGCGAAGTCGGCGTAAACAGCAACGTCGACGTATGCTCGGGGGAACGGCAGAACGTCTAATATGCAGATCGTATAATGTTATATTTTAACAAAATTTTAAAACCATGCACAACGTATAATCGGCAGATCGTATAATTGTATACGTAGTGCATGAAGAAGTTTAAAAAATAAAATTTCTTATTTCTCCATGCATAACTTATAATAGTCACAACGTATAATATCATGATCTTTATTTAACAAAAAAAGAAAACCATGCATATCATATAATACAAAAACTTTTTATACGATAAGCGCCCTTATGAATATACTTTTAAAGCGTATACTTGCATGCGACTTTTCGACCGTCTCAATTAGCGTTGTAGCAAATTGTTACTCTTCAACAAATACTGATTCGAAGCAATTTCAGCCTTAAATGTATCGTTATTAGGGCGCTTTATGCAGTGCTTCTTGGCATATTATACGTTCTGTATGGTTTTCTTTTTTTGTGAATTCATGTTAGGAATATTATACGTTGTGACTATTAGACGTTCTGCATGATGCAAAGAGTTGATTTTAATTTTAAACTCATGCACAACGTATAACATTATACGTTGTGAATATTATACGATATGCATGATTTTCATTTTTTGGAAAAAAATACTATTATACGTTGTGAATATTAACGTTGAGTAAGCTGACAAATCAAACTCGAACTCGCAAATGTTAGTTCGCTTAACACCCACTGCGCGCGCTCTTCAATTATCCATACATATTTTAAAAACGCCAGTCGATCGGTTAGCCGAAAACGCCAATTTAGGTGGCAGCTGGGACTACGGGCTCAGGTTCGTGCTCTAGTTTAGATTATCTGTCAGACTCGAAATTATTTCGTCATATTAAAAAAATCGAGTTACGAAACCGATTGTAGATTTTGTGATTCCATCTTTAAACTTCCCACTCGCAGAAAATTGATCCCAAGCTCTAACAAAGAGCAAAGCGGACGAACGACGGCAGATAAACTCGCTCCGGCAAACAAAAGCTTTTTATTAATTTCCAAAAGGCGGGCGGCGCATGGTGCGGGGGCAGAACTGATAACTCCTTTGATGACAACTGAGCGCTTGTGAGAGGAAAAAAAATGAGCTGTCAAACGAGAAAATGTCGGAAAAACGCGACGGGGAGACATAGTAAACATCGATTTATTACGACCGCTCCGGTGATATATTTTCGCTGCGAAATCTACACCGATATCTCGGCCACTTACGCTTTGTTTTGGCGTTGCTGGTGCTTGCGCGATGGCTGTTTTTCTCTATTCGCTATGCTCCCGTATTCGCTTTGAATATTCAGATGAATTTGTTATCTCGCGTGTTGAATCCAATGTTTGATAGTGCGTGATGGGCGATAGTTATGTGAACGAATCCGTGAAACACTTTTTCCGCATACATCTCTCAACAAACCTGCGTGTTATTGTTTACAATCTAACTAAAACCTCACCACAGATTAATAATATTAAAAATATGATAAAATTATCACAAAATACACAGTAAAACAGATTAATTCTAAAACATGATATGCACGCATCAAACCAAATATTAAATAATATTAAAATAAAATGAACCAAAAATCTAATAATTCATTCTTAAAACAAATGTAATATTTTTTTGCAATGATGATTATTATAAACATCAAGTTTTGGATGTAAACGATTTCATAGGTAAGCATCAATAGCTACACATAAGCCGATGAGATAACGGTTACAAATCTCGTAAAAAATAAACTCTTCAAGATCATATGGATGTTCTGGTCAAATCACACACACTCAATGAAAATGAAAATATCATTTATTTGCTCGGTTTACATAAAATAATGGCAAAGAGGAACACTTAATACCAAATGGCATTCTCTACCTGCATGCATCGTTTGTCAGTTCTAATTTGTTATTATCAAATGAGAAACGGTCATTCAACCGAACATCATAGCCGTCCAAATGTCGATGCCGGCGATTTTACTGGATTCGCACATCTTCAAAAGCTGCTTTTCCAAGGTAATGTTCGCATCTTTGCTGTGGATATCCGCGTCAGTTGTACTTTGATCCTCCCAGGGTTTCGCAAACAACCGTGAGAGCAGTGCAAGAAGCTCAGCTGAAGACAGAACCAGAGGAATCTTGAGGGCCTCGTAGCCCGAGCGGCTCGTAGCCTAGTGACGCGGAGACTTGCCTAGCATACCAGGGGTCTGGGTTCAAATCCTCGCCCGTTCATGCACCACTTTCTTTCTCTTTCTGAGTTGGATAAGTCCTTTTTGTCACGAATGCGAGCTGTTCCATGTTTCGGAATCCATGTAAAACTAGGTCCCCTTCCCCTACTAGGTGGTAGGGTTTAAGCCCTCCCGGGTTGATACCATGGCATTGGATGAAAAGATGGTCGAAGGGGCAATGAAAAAATGTCCGTGTTTTCCATTCAGTTCAACGTAGTCGTGCTCGTAAAGTGAAGGTCCTGCACCTAATTCCTTCGGGAATGTGGTGTATTGGGCTAATACCATAGCTGTAGTTGTTATGCATAGGGTTGCTTAACTCAAGTGGCAATGGGAAGGTCACGTATGTCGCAGAGATGACCACAGATGGAGCACTGAAGTCTTAATGTGGAGACCCTACACAGGGAAAAGAAGCGTCGGCAAACCGCCAGCAAATTGGTCAGACGATATACGTCAGACAGCAGGTGATAACTGGCGAAGAAAAACAGGAGACCGCACAACTTTGCGAAGTCTGGGAGAGGCCTACGTCCAGCAGTGGACAACAAAAGGCTGAAGAAGAAGAAGAAGTTGTGTGATATTAGCCATCCATTTAAAGTTGCATAAAGAAATGGCTGCAGACCCCAAATCGAATGGCCAGTCCCATTATGTCCGCTTAAGTCGGATGCATTTTTATTTATTTCTTATATGCATTTCGCTCATTGAAGTAGCGTTTGGAATGGCGACTCAGTTACTGCTCTCGCCCTATTCCATATGACAAGCAAAATGATGGCGACGATAGAATGGCCAAATTATACAGCAACAGAACCAGACGACTCAATAAAAATTTGCGAACCCGATAGCCTTTTTCGACTCGTAAAATTTTAACTCGCCGTAAAGAAAATGTCGCCCTCCAACTAAGGGCATCGAAAGAAATGGTGGAAGTTTCAAACGTCCGTCCAACGCAACGAAATAACTCTCTGAGATGAAGAGAAGGGTCTAAGCATTCCTTCTGCTGAATAAACGAAACATTTGCGTGTTTGACTGCTCGTTTATAATCCTTCACAACTATAGTGCGTATAAAAATATTCTGACACAAACTAATCCATTCAAAAGAATGAGTATTTAATTTGTTTCAAAGATATGCTATTTTCAAAAGCGTGTCACAATATATTTTTTACTAGGATATCAGTAATATCTTATTTCACTTGTTAAACTAGTAAATTAATACGTCTGAGTAGCAGCGTATCTATCCGAGGGGATCATTTTCGATACCACTTCTCCGTGACCGCAACGGCGATACATTGCTGTAATATAGCTACTTACGTCCTCAACGACTTGCCGATTTTCGTTGCCATCTGAGCCGGGGCCCGCTCCCTCTACGTCGGCGCCCCGCCTCGGCCCCAATAAATACGGCATTCGTCTTGTCTGGCCGTGGTCAATAAGCAATCACTTTTTATGGCCTCCTCGGGCCAGAAACGCAGGGCTGTACCGCAGCGCGTCGAGCTTCCGAATTTGAAATTATGTCGATAGTTTTTTCTTCCGCAGCTCCGAATGTTGTAGAATGCCGCCTTTTCTCACTCTATTTTCTTTGGTTTTCAATAAACTGAAGCTTTGAAGGGCTTAAGGGCCTTACCTTGCCTATTTATCAGGCCTGTCGATCCGCATGTCACCTTAATCCTTAAATGTCGTATTTCACCGCTGTTCAGACGACTGTAAATACCATTTTTGATAAAGGTGACCGGGGATCCATAAAAGCCTTGGGCTCTATTTTCTCATTGCTGTTTACTCATTTCATCATTGTAATTTACTTTATAAATGCGATGATATTGTGACTGTATTTTGTAGAAAAGTCATCAAACGAATTAAGACAAAATAATATACAAATGATTGCTAATCTGTTGAAAAATTTAATTTACTTTTTATCTATTAATATTTTTATAAAACAATTAGATTTCTTGAGTTCAACTACATCAGACATTTCGTTACGTAGATTGAAACCTCAGTATCGTGAATAAAACATTACCAAAATACAAATATTGCCTCTTCGATCAAACCTTGTTTGATTTGTTTACTTGTGATTATTGTTTGCTCGGTGATCGCGCTTGGGAATTTTGTAATAAAGAAAGCTTTATTAAAAATCGAACATAAATTCTATTAAGGGCGTCATAGGAGCCGGTTGCGTTCAGTTAGATACGGATGTAAGTAAAATAACATTTAAATAAAAAAAAAGAACAACTAATTTTGATAATAAAAATAAATTTAAAGATAAAACTAAGTCTCTGGTGATTTATATTCTCAAGTTAAACAAATAATAATACACTTTCTTTCAAAAAAGTTTCAACACAGAAATATAGCTAGAACATCAACGCATGAAAGAAATTCAAAAATATGCATTCGTTATTTTTAAAAATAATAGAACATGATTTCACTTACGGCCTTATGGAACTGAATGCAATCATGGTCATCACGCCCTGAAGTAATCAACGATGACATCCAAAAATAATTCCAAATCGAATTAACACAGTTTGTTTATTGGATTTGGAACAAAAATCAACAAATAAAAAAAATATATAATAAATTTAATACACATTAAGCAATTCAAGTGCACCCGGACAAATAAAGAATACACCCATCAGCTTTAAGCTGCTAGTATTTTCATACACAAATAAATATATTAAATAGGTATTATATACGTTTAATGTAAATTTAAATTATTTTTATAAATGCGAAATTGAAAATGACTCATAAATGTTCTATACAAATATTGAAAAATTATATTTGGTATATCTGTTTTTTGTAAGAACAAATCAACCAAGCTGTATTTGATGTCATTTGGCAAGGAGATAAGTTGAAGTCTAGAAAATTGCACTAGAAATTAAAATTAGAATTGAGTCCAATTATGCTACCTTGTAACGACAATATAACGAGTGGAGCCGAGTATATTGAAATAATATGTTAGGAAATCCCATTTCCCATCCTCTCGTTGCACACCCCAACCCGAAGGCTATAAAGAAAAAAACTTCCTGCACCTCCGCGTCACGAATTCCCCTTTCGCTGCGATCGTAAATTTTATTTCTTAACTTGCCCCCGCGCGAAGAACTTTTCATTTACGAGCTGGAGATCTGGCTAAGCGTTTAAGATCAATTAAGTGAGCTTATAACTCCTATCTGGGCGAATCTATTTATTGATTCGCAGGCTCTTACTCAACGGGTCAAGGATAATGGTTCCATGTGTCTTCGACGAGGGCTTGTTGGCATGGGTAACTTTATGTTGTGTAAATGTTCCCAGAATGTACACCAATTTAGGTCGGCATGCAACTCTTCCTAGAATAATGAAATATTTTAATGAACTCACACATAACATAGATGTGGACATATTTCAAGACCAACTAAGTAGTCTTAAGCATTATGCATTGACTTACAAGGCATTACTGTGAATCATTAAATCTCAACCGTTATTCAACGACTGTTCAACTTTCATTATATTATTTTTCTTTTACTTTGGTTTTGCTTTTATTGTTATATTCTAGACTCTCTCATTTATAATGTTCTCAATTTATTATATTATGTTTTTATTAAATATGTTTAAATTTTGCGCTCGGTGTTAGACACTGTTCCGAAATGTTGTGTTCGCCTATAATTGGTATGCACACCAGGAATGTGCCCCCCACTATGTTTGCTATTATATAAAGTTTTCGTGTGTACACTGTTGGCGTACCTTTTGTAAAATAAATGAATAAATAAGCACTGCATGATAAATCGTAATTACGAGATTTAATTAATGAATTGCTTTGCGCCTAATTTCAATATTTCGATGTTAGCAATAACATCGAAATATTGAAATAGCATAGTGGAAATGGATATAACAAATTTATTGAATTTTGATAATATTCTCTCAATCTTATGTTCTAATATATAGAAATCATGTTCGGACATGCTAATGTCCGAAAAAAACCAACCGATTTCAATGAAATTTCCTGAATGAGTATGTTTGGTTCCAGCTTGAAAGATAGCTTTGGCCCCGATAGGTGGCGCGGTTATCCAGATCCAGGCCAATTTGGATAACCGCCTAGGTTTGTGATCACATTTTACGAACGTCGAAAACAAAATTGACCTGAGCGGGGTCAGGAACCATAACCAGTAATATTATAAAACTTAATTTGCATGATGTTCGAACATAATACAATATATAATGCAATAGCCAGCTTCGGTAGTCTAGTGGCACGCCTTGTCGTTCAATAATCGAGGTAAAACAACTCTGGATGCCCATCCGTGACCGATTCCGCCCATTAACTGTGGCAGCCGTTCGGATTTTTGATAAATCTGGAAGTCCTCTTCCTTTCGTAATGTCCGATAAGGTTAATTTCGCCCGAATTGGTACCATTCCATGGAATGAAAGATGGTAGAGACTGCAATGAAAATACCCCGTGTTTTCCATCCATTTCATAATCTAGACGTGCATAAAGTTAAACAGTACCCCTAGATTTTGGAGTTTTTGATTTGGCATGCGAATTCATGAGCAAATTTGTATCGGTGAATGACAGTAGAACGGTGTCTTTAAATTTCCTTATAATCTGTCTAGGAATTACATTATATTTTCCCAAATGCTACAATGGCTATAAAATGTCTCGTTATAAATTAACTTAGCCAATCGATCACAAAGGAAACGCATATCAGTCTTAAATCAATGTATACAAAAAATACTAATGAGAGACTTCGAGGACACTCCTTGAAACTTAACCGCAATAATACTACTTCAAACCCGAGAAAGCACTTCCTATTTAAGGCGCTAGGACTAGCCAACTACTCGCGCCATACAAATGCACTTTTTAACAAATGTAATAATATGTAGTGAAACGCTTCAGCAAATCCAAATAGAACTCCAGACTGATAATGGATTGTTAATATTTTTTCATTCCATCATTTATTTAAATAATAATAAAAATAAAAAAAGTTGATTTTTCTCATTAGAAATCTGAAAGTCATTCGATTTCTAGATATAAGCAAAAACAGCATATATGCATAAACAAAAAATTCCATTTGCTTTTAGATTTCTACATTTAGTCAAAAAAGTTCGGAAATGGACACCGTTTCCGCAATGTATTTTGTAAAGAAAAAGGAAACATATATTAACGAAAATCATTCGATTCCTAGACAAGGAATCATATATTGTAAGGATGACACTTATAATCGTCAGACTTAGTTAGTTTACTTGGGGTGCCTCGTCTAACTTTGCGATTTGGCTAGTACCAGGCCCTTAACAGAGTTGTTGACACTTGGAATAAATTGCCAGAAGAAGTGATAAGTGCTAACTCAGTGAACAGTTTTAAAAACAAATTGGACAAATATCAAAAACGAGAAGCAATAAATAAAAACGAAACTTAAAAAAAACCTTACTTGCAAAAATATGAATACAGTGCACTCAATAATTAAAATACACGCATCAGCTTGTAGCTGCTAGTGTATATAAAATTTAATAATACTAAATAATAATAATAATATATTACGTTCACCATTAATGTTTTTTCCCCAAATATGCGAGATTTTGAATTGCTCAGATTGAGTGAATAAACAACGCACTAAACTTTTGCGGGCGCAAATAGAGGACTCTGTTCTGCTCGACTACAAATATTTTAGTACAAGTGGTCTAAATTTTTAAAATAATAAATAAACAATGCACCAAACTTTTGCGGAAGCCAATATAGGACTATTTTCTGCTCGACTACAAATATTATATTACTAGCGGTCTAAATTAGATAAATAATGAATAAACAACGCACAAAACATGTGCGCATGCGAATAGAGGAATCTTTTCTTCTCAATTACAAATATCATATTACAAGCGGTCTAAATTAGAAAAGTAATATATTAACAATGCACCAAACTTGTGCGGAGGCCAATAGAGGACTATTTTCTGCTCGACTACAAATATATTACATTAGAAGTTTATTAATTTTTTTTCAAGTTTATAACATAACAAATTATATTACAAGTGGTCTAAATTAGAAAATTACATAAAATTGACATCACTCAAAGTCGCATTATAAAATACATTTTTGATGGTCATTTCGCAGCTTGAAATATCGCTCATATTGTCATGTCGGTATATTGTCGGTATGCATATCACCCATTGTGGTGCCCAGCCCATGCAATGTTTTATGTTAAAAACATGACAGTAGTAGGTGTGATATTATAGCCATCGACACGTCCAGTTCCATAATAATAGTATGTATTTACGTATTGAAACAATAGATTATTTTCAAATTGCAGCGCAGCTTCACAGAATATTGCACAGTCGGTAGCAAGCACTTCACGAAACATTGGCTTGCTCCAAGTCAACACATAACGCGGCTTATGCCTCTGTACGGTATATCTGCGCATAATTTCGCCGAGTATTTCAACGTTGCCGACCTCTCCGCGGATTGCTCCATCCAGCGCTCGCCGAATATTCGCGTTACGAAAATATGACGTATTGAATGCGCCTCTCATTTCACCTTCTGACATTGCGGTGGCTCTGTTCTATACAGTTGTGAGCGAAATTATGTTTCAGCTACAAACCATTTACTTAGAAATTGTTTTCTATGGAAGCAATATTTCGCCCATTCGAAGTCAACTTGTCAGTAATTTCTTTAGATGGTGTGTTTGAAAATTGTAAAATAAGGAATAAAATATTATTACAAAACGGTGTTTTCTTAACTTGCAAGCAAGCTTTCTTGACAACAATAGTATGTTTACTTTAATTTATACCTTATATCCTTTAATGTTGAGGCTGACCGTGATTCGGATTCTACCAGGCATCCGTCACTCCTAAATACCTACTCAGATCTTCACCTACGGCGCGCTAGGGAACCCGAGGTTCCAAATTCAGTCAGGGCCGCCGCGCGCACACGTTCGCACGTTCACTACGTCCAGTCGATCAGTCGCTTCGGAAAGCGCACTTCGCTGTTTTTCTTCGTAATAATGTCTAATCATTATAGATATGATAACTGTTGCGTGAACGGATGTCATAGTACACAGAAGAATTGGAAGTTACCTTTCTTTACGCTACCGAAATATTCTGAATAGTAAGTTTGTTTTTTTAGTTTAGGTTTATTGACGTTTTGCCCTTATGTGGCATAGTGTTATGAGGGGCCTATTGAATTGACACGTATTTAACTAGTATCAGCACAGCACTATTTTATGTATTAGGTAGTATTTATCTATGTATTACAAGGAAAAACAACATACATTGGTTTCGTCTAGTGAAAGAATAATGGGCAATCATTCGTGGCAGCTCCAGGTACTTATTGCCTATTCTCATTTGCTGCATGTAGTTTGTTTTTTGCCGTAGCCGTAGTTTTTGCGTCCAGGCATGCCACCTAGTTCCCATGTGGTGTGTTAGGCTAATATCTGACGGTCAGTTCGGTATTAACCATCCATGTCCAGTTACATAAAAACAAACCTATGATTTGGAGTCTACTTTAATTACCTGTATATGTACTTATATCAATTATAATTATGCGTCAATTATTTATATTAAGGCAATATTCGAGCGGCTCGTAGCCTAGTGGCGCGGGGACTGGCCTAGCGTACCAGAGGCCCGGGTTCGATACCAACTTGCACCACTGTCTTTCTCTTTCAGAGTTCGATAAGTGCATTTCGTCACGAATGCGAGCTGCTCCGTGGTTCGGAATCCATGTAAAACTGTAGGTCCCCTTCCTCTACTAGGTGGTAGGGTTTAAGCCCGCCCGGGTTGGTACCATCGCATTGGATGAAAAGATGGTCGAAGCGGCAATGAAAAATTGTCCGTGTTTTCCATCCAGTTCAATGGAGCCGTGCCTCATAAAGGGAAGGTCCTGGCATGGCACCTAATTCCTTCGGGAATGTGGTGTATTGGGCTAATATCATAACGGTAGTTGTGTGGTATTAGCCATCCATGTCAGGTCGCATAAAAAAAAAAAAAAATAATAAGAACAACACTCAGAATGTTGATATAGTAAGTAAGAGCCAGAGTTGAGTGGCAAAGGATAGAATGGAGTATTATGCATGGAAAATAGCTGTTTCTATTGCTTACCGCGCTATAGAAACATGAATAAAAAAACAAAAAAGCTAAGATAGTAAAGTATATTAAATTATATACTTTTACATTTGTTTCATATCAAAACAATGAGCACTCCTATAAACAATTTAAATTTTTAGTAAATAAGGTTTGATATTTGGATTTTTTAAACTGTTTTAAAGTAGTTGAAAAAAAATACAAAACAAAATTTGTAGTTAAAGATTAGAGTATGATATTATTTTTTTACGGATTTTTAAGATTAACTCTTCGTCTTTAAATCGTCGGTTTTTCACGTTATGTGTCCCGTTTCCGTCTTAAAGAAATTATTTCAGCGAAGTAAGTATTGTGAGGAAATCCACTACTTTGGTTATGCTAGACTTCAGATAAAGATAGATCTCATTATCTGTGGAAAGCCACTAGAAATGCTCAGATCTAGTAATAGGTTCTTGGCAGCCTCAAATAGATGACATTTCATGCTTCCGAACCAAATACTGTAACAGAAACATTGCCTATGACATTTAAACCATGCATCATTTTTAGGGTTCCGTACCCAAACCCTGGTTTATTATGGATTAAGCCTCGGGAACCCTGTTACTAAGCCTCTGCTGTCCGTCCGTCCATCCGTCCGTCCGTTTGTCACAGGGCTGTATCTCATGAACCGTAATAGGTAGGCAGCTGAAATTTTCTCAATATATGTATTTATTTTGCCGCTATAACAACGAATGGGTAACATTAAAAAATAAAAAAACTTTGAAGGGGTTCCATACCAAAAACGTGTTTTTTTTTGTTACAAATATTGTACGATGCTACGGAACCCTTCTTGTGCGAGTCCAACTCGCACTTGACCGAATATTTTGCATTAAATTTTCAATATTTAAATACATTTTATTTTAACACCCGGATTATCCAGCATCATTTATTCTTCTAATATTCTTCTAAAATTCTTTTTTAATAAAACTAAGCCATTCAATACTTTTACAAATGATATGATTTCATAAAACAAGTAGGTGGTACAGTTATACAGGGTGTCCCGTAAGTAGTGGATCAAACGAATAGTGGGGATAGAAGAGGTCAGTGCCTATCAGAAACACCTACTTTAGATTCTAAGTCATTCCTAGTTTAGAAGTAATTAATTTATTTCTGATTATTTTTAAATTTTCAGAATGTAAAATAAAAAAAACATGTTTAAAACAATTTTTTCATAACTTTTTCTAATTTTTATTTAAATTTATTGTTGCCGAATATCTTACCTTTTTAATAAAAATACATTTGCGTCTAACTACTACAATATTTTAAATTTTAAATATGTTTTTCGAAAAAAGTTTCAAATTTCAATAAATTCAACGCTTATTCCAACATTCCTGGTGCAAAAAAAATGTACTACCAAAAGTTTGCCCATAATATCAAAAACTTGTACACTTTATTCCGCTTTTAAAAAGGTATAATAACCCGGACTTCCCTTTAACAAAATCTTTTTTCAAGTGAACAACTTTACACTGGCCACCGCGCTCACCGGATCTGAACCCATTAGATTATTTCCTGTGGGGATATTTTAAAGAAGCAGTGTATGAAAACGAAAATTTGAATGAGCTAGAGTTACGACAAAAATTACAAGCAACAGCTGGTATCGTAGAAAATAACCATCGTGCGCTGAGAAGATTGAGAATAAATTTTATTAGAAGATGTCGGTTGTGCATTCGGGTTGGTGGGAGAAATTTTGAGCACTTGTTGTAGTCGATGAATAAATGGATTAGAGAACAGGCATTTTTGTTTTTATTCATAATAAAATCCATTTGAAATTTTGAACTAACAAAATCTATTTAATTTTAATTGCAGGCAAAATAATGGTCGATTGTCATGTAAAAATTTGTTTTATTTAAAATACCAGTATTTTAAATATTTTCAGAACTATCATCAAGCATACAATAAGTGTCTGATAAACAATATTAATATTTCTAAGAATATTGTGCAGTCAGATATTTCGAAAATTACCACTCATTTCGGTTCTTCACTTGAAAAAAAAACTTTTTTAAATGAAAGTAAAATGGTATTATACTTTTTTAGAAGCGCAATAAAGTGTACAAGTTTTTGATATTATGGGCAAACTTTTGGTAGTACATTTTTTTTGCACCAGGAATGTTGGAATTAGCGTTGAATTTATTGAAATTTGAAACTTTTTACGAAAAACATATTTAAAATTTAAAATATTGCAGTAGTTAGACGCAAATGTATTTTTATTAAAAAGGTAAGATATTCGGCAACAATAAATTTAAATAAAAATTAGAAAAAGTTATGAACTTTTTTTAAACATATTTTTTTTATTTTACATTCTGAAAATTTAAAAATAATCAGAAATAAATTAATTACTTCTAAGCTAGGAATGACTTAGAATCTAAAGTAGGTGTTTCTGATAGGCACTGACCTCTTCTATCCCCACTATTCGTTTGATCCACTACTTACGGGACACCCTGTATATTCCAAGAATACGTTAGGTTTTTTGAAACGTGCCCCTGATGGTACTAATAGTTCCTACATCCTGTAAAAGAATACGATTCTGCACAACAGGGTGTATGTTCCGTTGGACTTAGCAGACGGTAGCGAAGCACTATGTTATGTAATAGGCGAGGGTGTGTGGGTGTACATAGGTAAGAGTGTACGTGTGAGTGTGAATGTGTGGGGTGGGGGGGTGCGTGTCAGTAAGCGTGATTGAGGGTAAGAGGGTGTGTTTGTGTGTGGTGAAGGGTGATCAGTTTTATAAATGTGTTCAGATTTGTATGTGTGAATATACTAATCTTATGGATAAACATTTTTTTCACAGTCATAGCCCGGCATTCTTTAAAAAGCACTTCACTGGAATACTTGTATGGTTTCTTATACATAACCTTTAACACAGCCTTCTGTGCGACATCTAGTCTATCGATCGCTGATTGCGTTGCACATCGCCATGCCAATACACAGTAGTGATTGTAGACAGTGCTTAGTAGTGATTGGCACAGGCCGTAATACAAGGATTTGAGTTTCCTTAGGTCTAGAACGTTTCTAGTTTGTTTAAATATATATATAAGTTTTCTGACTCGACAGGTTAACGTTTTTAAGTGATTGTGCCATGGAGATTCTCATCTATGGTAACGGTACTTATGATTATTTTTGAAACTTATGACTTGAGGACTTAATTTTTATCACATCAACATAATATTCCTATATAACAGGTGCTGTGAAGAAACGTAAAGAATACGGCCACCAGGAAGCGAGAAATAATTCACCAACCGCCGCAGTTCGCGGGCAAACCGGCGAATGCGGGAGTGAAACAATGCCACCATTTCTGCCACACGGGCCTCTGTCTGGCGGCGCGGAGGCCGGCGGGCTCCGCCGCCCGTCTCATTGTCTGCTAGAGATGTGCACGATGCACTAGAGCGTATGCAGTCAATACTTACCGTTTCGTGATGAGCGGAAACTGGATATGCTCAAATCTGTGAAATCCGTGAGGTGTTTTTTTATTGCAGGACAAAAACAGAAATAGACAGCATTAACACAAATAACAACATGAATTCCAAAGTTATTTTGCCGCTGCCTCGAACGAACGCCATCCATGCAAATAAGGCTCAGGATGTCGTAGCGGCAAACGGACCGTTACCATTAAAGCGGGTGCGTGCCCGAGCCATAGTTTCTTGACAGTAAAGTCAACTCAACAAAAAACTGGCTAAGTGCGAGTCCGACTCGCACACGAAGGGCTCCGTACCATCGTACAAGAATGTTTCTTATTTTTTTATTTTACCTATTTGTTGTTATAGCGGCAAAATAAATACACGCTCTGTGAAAATTTCAGCTGCCTACCTATTACGGTTCATGAGATACAGCCCTGTGACAGACGGACGGACGGACAGCGGAGGCTTAGTAATAGGGTTCCGTTTTCACCCTTTGGGTACGGATTCCTAAAAAATGTGGAATATCTGCCACGTACAGATAAGTAATTATCCAGATAACTTAATTTATGCAAAATGACCGTGGTGGGTCTCATATTGCATTACACGTACAGCTTAAGAAAATTAACAACAACAACAAAAATAAACATTTTTGTAAATTGACAACATTACTTGATTTGTGTACAATTCAGCGCAGAGCTAAATTGAACACAAAACAGACTACTATAAATCATACCTAACATTGGCATTCTATAACGCATGTCAGAAGTCAGGGTTATATCCCCGCTCCATTGATGCCACACTTTATTTCTCTTTCTGAGTTGGATAAGTGCGAGCTGTGGTTCAGAATCCATGTACAACTGTTGGGTCCCCTTCCCCCAACCCCCGGCTGGCAGCATCGCATTGGATAAAAAGAAGGTCGAAGCGGCAATTAAACATTGTCTGTGTTTTTCATCCAGATTGCTGAAAAATAGGTAGAACTTAATGCCTGACTCATTATTAAATAGCCTAACTTCAATAATGTAGAAACAACAAAAGAGTAGGCGCACTAAAATGAAAATGTAATATAATATAGGTATTTAAAACATATCATAAATAAATATACAAAATAAAAATATGGAGCAGATATGGAGAAGTGTGAGATTTTGGAAGGATTTTAAAAGGAAGTCTTAGACATGTCGATATTTGTGTTTGGCACAAAAAACAATTGGAATTTAATACCGATGATTCCAAAAACATATAATAATCAAATTCCATTTAAAAGCTATTATTGCCCCAAGATAAAATGTTTTTAACTGAACAATCATTAGCCTCTGTCGAGCTAAACGGATCCAACAGATGAATGGACAAACACCTGTTTACATATTCTGCTTAAAACTAAAAAATGAAACCGAAACGTAGGACGCTACTATTATATACATATCCTTCTTTCCATGTCTGCATTTACGATTTTCCGGAATAAATTAATAAGCCTTGGGTGAACTAATAAACCAAACCCTCCGGCAGTAATTTCGTGCGACCATTTCAAGTTACAAATATTTAGGAAAATACGCTGATACCTGATTTGATTAATATAAATTAAGTTTGCGAATACTTTCCGTTTGAATTTCCAAAAATAATATTCGTAGTAAACGAATCGTGGTGGACTGTTATTATTTTATACTCCCATGATAAATATTCTAAATTGAGAAATTTCCAAATTTTACACAGTAATGCGCGGGGCATTATACTAATGTTTCTTGACAGTAAAGTCAAGAAACATTAGTATAATGCCTAATGTATAATTATGTATAAAATGTATAATTATGAACAATAAAATACTGGAAATAACAGGAATAAATGTAAAAGAAATAGCGGCCAACATTAAGATAAGGACAATGTTTTCACAAAAACCGCATTTCGAAGGAACATACGTGACTACTTTAGCATGAATTCATTTTTACCGGACTGAAAATACGAACAAATAATAGGATGTTATCGAACCGGATGATGTTAACCTTGTCACCTAGTTAGTAGAAACTTACAGTTTTACAATGGTTAGGATCATCGAAGCTACCAGGGTTTGAGGTAAAATTGAAATTCAAAATTATGTTTAAACTACGAAGTACACCACAGGCGATACAATCCATGGTCTCTGGCTTATTTGAGCACAAGCATCACCGCATGGCAATATAAGCCGCCAATTCACGCAAGCAAATAAACTTGAAACAATACAAGCGTGGACCCCTTCTCTCTCGATAAATATGTTGCGCGGACACAACACGTCCTAAGGAAATAACGGGTAGGAAAACACACATATCGTAAATTTGTTGCGTCTCCCTCTTATCGTCTTTTTGGGAGCCCCGAAAGGGGCCAGGACAATCTGCGATACGATGATCGTAAGTCTTGCCGAAGAAGCGACTGCGAGCCTTAAAAGGGCTTGTGAAAAGCTAAAAATACCGAAACGTGAGATGAAAATGTAACACAAAAGGAGGATAAAGGAATCGTTGAATTCGATTTCTCAAACAAATTATTACCTTCACCTACAATGGCGATACCCAAACGTTCGCACGCTTTGGTAAGTGGAATGCAGGTAAATACGTATGAAACTATAGGTAACTATAGCCATGAAATCCACAAAAGGACCTAAATTACATCAATTTCCTGGTGGCCCGGAAGTAAATTGTATTACCGACTGGGTACTTCACATTACGCAGCCCCGCTCCTTCACAATGAGAAACATTGCGCAAGACGAATACCCGCAGTGGGGTGGTGGAGGCGGGGGCCGTGTGCGAAGCTGAGAATAATGTATTTATTCCAATAGCATCGATGAGCTTTTAGCGAGCTGCCTCGAGCCACAGTTGCTCTAAGGATTTAGTGTGAGATTCTGTCAAAGCTTCTGTAATTCCCGATATTAGCTACTTTTACCCTCACCTGAGTATTGGAGTAAGAACTTTTTCTAGTATCATTATTATTACGCTCTTTAAATTTTTTGGGGTATTTCTGTGATTTTTTTTCTTTTAAAGGTAATGCAATGTAATGTTGAAAAAGTGAATAAAAATAAAGTACACACTAAACGTATTTAATTCAAAGCTGAATGTACATTTACCAGAGAACAAAAAGGAACTGTTTTCCTACCCTAGAAAGTGCCGAAGCTGAGAATAATTTATTTATTCCAATAGCATCGATGAGCCTTCAGCGAGTTGACTCGAGCCGCAGTTGCTATAATGATAGTGTTAGCTTTTTGCAACGAGAAAAAAACCTCGTTCTTATTAACCGCGAAGCTAGTTTCTTTTTTAGTTTTTATTTAGTATAGTTTTTATTTGCTTTTTTAACCACTCGTTCCTAATTAATTAGTTACTGGAAAAGCCATCCATATCCAGATTCATAACAAAATACCAATCAGTGTTTTATATTTTCTACATTGCTTACAAATTACATTTGAAAATTCCATTCGTCAGCCCTTCAAAGGTAACTATACTATTTTTCCCGTACCTAAAC
This sequence comes from Incurvaria masculella, assembly GCA_946894095.1. NCBI lineage: Eukaryota > Metazoa > Arthropoda > Insecta > Lepidoptera > Incurvariidae > Incurvaria > Incurvaria masculella. Next base: position 15,752,629 of record OX335648.2, on the reverse strand, counting down.
AACCCAGTCAGAGTGTGTTCGTAACCCTAAATACGGGTCGAGCTGTTTAGACTATAGGGTACTACGTGGTCGGAGAAACCCAAACGTCGTCGCTTTCGACCTTCGGACTCCCAAACGTTTGGTGTCCAACGCTTAGTTAGAGCTATGATGTTTGCTTTGGAGTCGTAGAATTTCTGTTATCAGGCGAGCACGTCGCGTCTGCGCGTTTCTAATATATCTCCGTGGGCTTGGCCTTCGTTAAGTCAGACAGTTTTCGGGACGGACACTTCCGGTACCTGCCTTTAGAACAAGAAGTGCAAATCTAGTAGCTAGGCCGACCGCATCAGCTCCATAGCATAGTAGATAAATAGCTGTGCGACCGGGCCCACAGCAGTACCTAAGCTCAGGAGATTTTTGAGATAAATACCTTCCCTCCATCGAATGTCGGGGTTGCCACTTAAATATTGACGGAGCACTGCTGGTTCTGTTATTTTTTTTTTTTTATTCTTGAAGGACCATCCGCGACAGTTCAGCACTTCGAAACCAGCTTAGAGCCCTTACAAGTGAAATGTGCCTGTACAGGTGCACGAAATCGGGACTTTGTATGGAGTTGATCCACTGAATGTAATCATATATATATATTCTGTGCCCATAGACACGGAGTTGAGAGATGTATAATGTTCATCGGGATGTGAGCATGCAAATGAACAACTTCGGTACCATACTGGAAATGAGAGCCAGCCAAACTGGCGTCCCAAGCGTGGATTATTAAACGTGGGCAGCTTCTTTTGCGGGTGGTGTAATGCACCCTGCATTACAGCTCTGGTACCTATCTGGAGAATAGGGAGTGGATATCGTTCACATGGCACTCGCCATTAAGAGCACCGAGGCTATACCCGAGGTGACAAGACCTACTTGCTGACTGGTTCCCGTTAGCGTTTCACCGAGACATTAGTGGAAGTAGGGGCTACCTTTCCGATAACCTAATGGTTGGTCATTAGGATGAGGACATTCTTATTGGAAAACATCTAGTATCCTATTTGTATCTGATATTCTATCTTGAGCTCAAATCTTTCCTTTCAAAACATATTTAATCCTCTAGATATTTCTTACACACAATACGATTTCACATCAAGGAATGACGTAAATACGACGTTATATATTCTTATACACCTAAAAAGAAGCTACATCAGAGATTATGTTAAAGAGAAAGTCTCGGATATGTTTAAGATCTAGTACGGACTAGTAGCATCAATTTAGATATTAGGTCCGACTGATATGTATGTTATCAAATAAGAAATAGACAATCTGCAACCATTGGAATTCTTAATTTAATATTACCCATCCATTGTCAGTTCGCTATTTAAAACAACTTTAAACTATGCTTGCGCCCTGCGTTGGATCCGATGCAAATTGTATGAAAGTGCTTTCCCTAACCAAGGAATCGTATGTACAACAAACATGCACAAATTCGTATTGTTAAATAAAACAGGTCTTAGAATTTCTCCATATGTATCGATTTCTCTTGTGTGAGAAACGGACCGGACCCTGTTTATATATTTAAAGCAGCGGCGCTCGCTTCTGCACGAGCAATTCTCGTTTCGGATAAATCTTCGTCTTTAAGTTGAACGAACTAAAACTGTCTGAAGGTAATGTTGAAGGTTGAAGTTATTTAAAATATGTCCGTGATAAATATATTAATTAACCTAGTGATTACGGTAAATTCGACTAATGGTTGGCAATCATAGAACTTCAACTCTCACTAAGGATTAATTAACCGTGCAATTTAATTTTAGGGTCCCAAACTTTTCCTAGAGAGGTTTGAAAATTTTGAAAATGTTACCTGTACATGTATCTGTGCTATTAAACTTAGGAAGGTCCAGCCATGCAAGCTAATTTTGTTTCTGATTATTCCATTCACAAAAGTTGGTTCGCCTTGAAGCTGTCATCGGCAGCGGTTTCAACCCCCGTCACGCGTGAAAACGGCGGGCGCTCGTATCTCAATTTATAATTTACTTAAAAATACGTACGATAACAATAGCACACAAAAATCTATGTTTTAACAAAAGGTTAGAGTAATGTTAAAAAAAATCATTGTGGTTTTTATAAAATTGGACATGGATGGCTAATGCCATACCCACCGTCATGATTTGGCCCCACCACACACGCGTTCCTGTAGTAATTCGGTGTTATGCCAGGATCTTCCCATTATGTTTACTGTACAGTATACTGAAGGAAACTGATGTTTGAAGCGAAAGAACAATCAAATAATGTCTAAGCAAACTTAGGTTGGAGTATGGTTATTATAGATGTCTCGTAATTCTTCTTCAAGTGAAATATAAAGGACGAATATATTTTATTACATAATATTTTATTTTTTAAGGTATCACTTACCAGAAATTGTGCAATCCACGCTTAGAGAGCTCAAGTGAGCCCGGGTAATGGCCTTATTGAATTCTCCATGACCAGTCTTTTTTTTATGCAACCTGACATTGTTAGCTAACCACACAAATACCGTTACGATATTAGCCCAATACACCACATTCCCGAAGGAATTAGGTGCCATGCCAGGACCTTCCCGTTATGAGCACAGCTATACTAAACTGGTTGGAAAACACGGACAATTTTCCATTGCCGCTTCAAGCATCTTTTCACCCAATGCGATGGTACCAACCGGGGCGGGCTTAAACCCTATCACCTAGTAGGGGAAGGAGACCTGCAGATTTACATAGATTCCGAACCAAGGAGCAGCTCGCATTCGTGACCGCACTTATCCAACTCAGAAACAGTAAGAAAGTGGTGCATGAACTGGGCGAGGATTTGTACCCAGACCTCTAGTATGCTAAGCAAGTCCCCGCGCCACTAGGCTACGAGCCGCTCAATTTCCTTAAGCACTCGTTTATATTAATCGGAATAAATAACTTGTACCAATTAATGTTAAAATTAAATTTAGTACGCACTCCATATAATTCCGTTTTTTTTTTTATTATTAAGTTTATTTAAATTAGTTCACTTAAAGGTGCTCACTGGCATACACGTTTCACGATAAAACTAATGTTGAAATACATAGACGTGACTCCTACTTGGCTGAGCCAAAGTATGGCTACCGACTGTAAAATTGTCCATTCATTTTATGTCAAAACAGACAGTCGACAGATACACTTTGGCTCAGCCAAGTACGAGTAACGCCTATGAATCTCAGCATAACTGTAGTGTGCCCCCAACACAGTTCCACCCACTTTTTTATAGATAGGTAAATGTAATAATAATAATAATAATAACATTTATTGCACGATAAAATTGTACTAAAGGTAGAGCTTAATGCCTAAAGTCATTTTCTACCAGCCTACCTTACAGTATTAAGAATCAGAATTGTAGGTAGGTTTATTGCAATAATTTTGTTAGTGGTCTTTAAAACCCTAGTGTCTGCTTTTCTGCTTTAAATTACCAGGTATCATGCTCACACTTAACACGAGTCTTCGTCAGAAACACGAAATAAAACGTAGCTGTGACTAGCAATTTTCCGCAAAGTGTACAAAAGCACGGAATTGCAGTTAGGAAAAGCGAGATTGGGTAAAGTTTTGAAAGTGCAGGAGTTCTAATATTGCATTATCTCTTTTAAGCTGTGTTCGGGACGATTTTGCGCGTCGTTGTGGCCTTTGCACCAACACGACAAAATGTTTTTGAATAAGGCTAAAAATTGTTTCCTCTATTTGCGATGAGCAAAATATTCTAATTTAATTAGGATCTTTTGTTCATCGCATTTCTAAATGATACTCAAACTTAATTATTACCTTATATTTATGTATTAAATCGGAGTAATGTTTATTTGTAGCTGCTGATTCCGAATACATATTTTGATTCATTATTCATTCGATCTTAAGGATATTTTATGATCGATTTTTGCTAAACTGTAACGGTTGGTTTTAGGTTAAAAAAGTGTCCACAGTAAAAATAAAATAAACAATCAAATATATTTCCTTCAAGGCCGAGTTATTTTACAAGTGAAGGAAAAAGAGCTGTTTCTCTACCCTGGAAACAACCTGGAATCTATGTAGAGGAAGAAAGCGCCTCTGTTTGACTAAAACAGATGGAGCTAAAAAGGTCGGCCGCTTACGCCCTGGCAAGCAGAAGCTGTAAACGTTGCAGTGAGTACACAAGGTCTATAATAGGATAGCATACAGTGTCGGAGAGAGAGGCGCTCTGTATGCTAAAGCCCGGTGTGTAAATATGCAAATGTAAGCTTAACGGAACTGACCCCCGTCAGACTTGCTCGTGTAATCTTCGGGCGTCCCAGCGTCCGGAGCTTTTTCGAGTTGAGTGAATATTGTAAAGTCGCTCGCGCGCTGCCAGCGCCACGCTGAATACAATCGGTTCGCTCAATGTTTTGTGAATTCTTTCACATCCACATCAAGCGAACGAAAATAGTCCTGGAATATTTTTGAAAACTGTACATTGTAAATGAGATTTTTGATTGGTGCATATTTTACTGTTGGAGTCCGATGTCGTTCAGAATTCGAACTATTTTATTGAAGCCAAGGCCAACATTGCATTGCAGAATCTGGAGATCCTATACCGTTGCAGAAAGTTATTTTCACCGGCACAACTACTTCTTCTGTACAAATTAGAGATACGGCTGGTGATAGAATACTGTACCCACATTTAGGAAGGTAGTCCCCAGTATCTGCTGGCGTCTTTGGACTCAATACAACGCCGAGCGGTTTTTTTTCTTGGTGACCCACAACTCATCTGGAGTCGCTGAGCCACAGACGGTTTGTAGGGTCTCTGAAGTCTGTTCTACGGGTACTATCATGGACGTTTGCTCTGTGGAACATATGCATCCCTTATTCCTCCCCATCCAATCTATATCCGGTGCACCCAACGCACAGAATCAGAGCACCCCTTGTTGGTAACATCAGGCTTTTGAGAACGAACCGTTTCTCAAACTCATTTCTCTGCCGCACGGCCAGGATATGGAAGACCCGGCGGGTGTCTTTCCTCAAACCTATAACCTATAAGTATTAAAACTGTGATTACCCGCAAATCTGTTAGTATGATGTCCCGTTACAGGTGAGGTGCATTTGGATTTTTTGAGTACCTTTGGTCTCTCAGCACAGCCATCCCATATCAGTTTTTTTTTAAAAGCTCTAAATAAATGTACCTAACATATCTATTTCTCACAAATGCACCTGAATAGGTGATTTGGTGATTCAGTTAGGATTTACTGTGTCTATTCCGATTCAAACGAATTAATGCAAGAATTGGCGTCCTGTTCAAAACACCACGCCTAGATAAAAACAACCAGTTTAGTTGAAATTGGTTACTTTGGAGCGAGAACATTATTTAGATCTAAATATAACTGACTGCACTGACCTTGTGCGGGCGCGTAGATGTTCAAGTAGAGACAGTCCTCTGACTGGTTGGTGAGGTGCGGCAACATCCGCTTGAGGTATTCGAGCCGGCCGCGCGACACCCGCTTGAGCACGGCCGTCTCGTTGCGCACGTCGGGCAGCACCTGCGGGCACACGGGCCCGAAGCGCTCGGCGGGCCGCACGCCGGCCCACTGCGCGCCCGACACGGGCGGCATGAAGCGCAGCGAACCGACCGGCGGCGACGCGTACGGCACGCCGCGGAACACCTCCACCGGCTCGAGGAAGCGCGCCTCCGGGCTCGCGATGAAGCCGCGCACGTCGCCGTACTTGGTGCGCACGACGCGCGAGCTCACCGGCGGCGCGCCCTCCGCCGGCGAGCACCGCACGCTGAAGTACTTGCTCGTGAGCGTCGGCAGCGTCACTAGGCAGATCAGCTGGAGTATGAGCATCGTGGGCCGCCGCGAGCGCTATAACTCGTCGGATAGCATCGCACCGCGGCCGCTGCGAGCTTTAGCTGCCGAGGCGGACCGGCCGGCGAATCTGCAACGGAGGAGAACGCTTTTTCAGATTTTAGCCAGTGACAAATACGATATTTAAATTCAGATTATAACATTGTGGTTTAGCTCCTGTTTCCCAAACTAGTTCAGGACTTATCATGGGAATGTATAAATTTTTAAGGTCTTTAAAATTAATTTATTCATTACTAATTGAATTTAATTAAAATTGGTGTTTCGAGAGCGAGTATGTGGAGTGTGTCTGTATAAAGTTGTGCTAGGATTTGGAAGCACGAGAAAGTATGACTGTGGTAAGGTGTAGGTATGTATAATGACATATGTAGATACTCTTCTGCATGCTTCTATGTAAGCAGTTTGGGCAGAATTTAGGGCTATCGGCCAATCTTTTAAGGTCTAGATCAAAACATTTGTGAAATGAAATTATATGTTAAACTAGTTTGATCTTTGCAATAATTAATTATTTTTTTTTGTTGCAGTTACACGCTTCCATCTTGCCTCACTTATTTGATTAATCTCACAGTAAGCAAAAGGACGTTACTATTAAATTTTATATAGCTCAATTAACACAGTTTAAGTAAACCCAACTCCAAATTAATTGTTGTCAGAACAATCATTCGGTTGCAATAGCTAACATGATGTTTTAAATAAAAACGCGTATGATAGATTTAACCAGATTTAGACATAAATAATTAATACTGCAGCTACAAACAAATGTATGTAGTAATTTGAATCATATAGCATTTGACAATATGAACTTGATTGCACTTATCCAAAAAAAAGTGCATGAACGGCGCGAGGATTTGAGCCCAGACTTCTGGAATGCAAGGCTAGTCCTTACGCCACTGATCTATGAGCCGCTTAGCAACAGTTATGCGCATTTTCGTAAAATTTAATTTTGCTTAATAGGTTATTTGCTATTTCCAAATAGGTTTGTATTTTCTGCAACTTATTTCGAAGACAACAAACTACGACCGTTGTCAAACCTGTTGTCGCGAAAAGACACACATTCGCTCGCAAATTGAGAAAGTTTACAACGAAGTCCCGCTCTCGCAGAATGTATTCCTACTGCGAATTTATTTTCCCTCCCTTATTCAAATGAGCCAACATTGAAAAATAAGTTCATGCACCCGGAAGTTGTCGGGGCTTATTGATTTCTTTGAAATTGTTTACTCTGTTGGCGGCAAAGCATTCGTTCTTCCCCTGCTCCGTTTGCAACGCTCACCGAGATTGTGAATCTGCGTGAATTTGTATTAAAACTTGGCTACAAGTGCCTGCGCCGCTGGTTCTTCAAAGTCGATTCTCGAGACTTCCTCAAGAAGCCTTTGTTAACTCTCTGAAAACGGAAGGAAATAAGGAAAATACAAGGAAACACTCTTCGGATAAATTACAGTAAATCTCATGCTTGGCCCAAGAACTTATTAAGAGGTCTGATGAAGGTGTAAGTGCTGGTGTAAATTGATCTGGTTTGTAAAATTTATAATTTTTATGCAAATATTTCCGCAAGATCCTTGAAACTTTTCCGATGGATAGGAAAATATAAAGTTACCTCTAAGTGAGAAGTTATAATTTAGATCATGAATGTACACATAAACTGAATGGTAAGGTGTCGCAAAACCCATTAATAATCCTACCATGCTCCTCCTGATTTAACCTCGAATAACCTAAACCAAATTTTTCAAACGGCAAGCCTTATTCAATAAGCTTGCCTTCCGCCACTTTCCTCCCAAGGATTCCTTGATTTACTATGCTTAGGATTAATTATTTTCAAATTATCAAATATCATCCTAACTAAGGTATGTCAGAATTAGATGTAAACAGAGGAAAATCATTTAATAATCAAATCCAATAAAGGTTTCACGTACACAATATTCCAATTAACTTGTATTCTTCAATTAATATCTGATCAATAAGTTCTTTGGTTCGTGTCAAAGATCTTACGTGTTACTGAATTAATAATTACTAGTAGTCTTGTAGCATAATTGCAGCAGACAAAATATCACGTAGTAACGCCTGTAGAAATTAGTTATCATCACCGCCGTAATCCGCTCCGTAAATATTTAATAAACTAGTACTGACGTTCTGCGTACCTTTTTATAAGTATTGTTTAATGGAAAATATTTCCTAGAAGGAAAACCAATTTAAATTTTATTACACGAGCTGGGATTTTTTTCCAATGGATATCACAAGAAGGAACACATGAATACAACGGAGATGCTACTGACATCCTATCTAATTAATGTTTAATGAAACATTTTTTTAAGACAAAGATACAAATATAAAAGTCATCAGGCCACCAAAGAAATTCCCTACACAATTGCGTGTGGAAACGGACTTTTCAAACTCAAACTGAGAATCTTAGTGCCGCAGCTCAAGAATATCAAACCCCTGCTGCTTAATAAGCGCGTCCCTATCTGAAATGTACAGATACTTTTTACGTGGGTAAGGCACATTAAAAACTCATTCATATTTTAATAGAGGAAGTTATCTCTCTCTATCGTTCCTGAAGCAAAGAAGAGTGTAGACCATAATTAGACCGTTAATAATGAAAGCTTCGCGCTAACGAATAGTCCCCCGGCGACAAATCCTTTGTCAGCAGGAGTGATCCCGAACATGGAGCGATAGATAATGGCTATGAATATAATGAAGCCGAAGAGTTTTTTTGTTTTGTTTGAACGTGCTAATCTCACAACTTTTTCTAGTTGATAGTTGAAACATACAGGCTAGTTAGCATCACGCTACATACGTACATATTCATACGTATTCTTCCTAATCTAATCCTAGCGACTCCATCTGTGCGAGACTACTATTTCTTGCTGATTTCTAGTGGATTGGGTAGCTTTAAAATAATTTTTAAATTTATTTAAAATGTATTAATGTAAGTAAAACCTTATAAGGAAGTTTTTGGCAATTGCGGTTAAGGGCTTCTTCGTAAATATTTTTATCGAGAAGACACATAGAGTTTGTCTGTTTCCAAGAAGGACACTAAGGGTAGAAAATAAAATGGACGGCGTGAAAAATATATTTTTTAAATAAACCGAACGTTATTATTCTGTAATAATAATTCTGTACATTTTGATTTAAAACTATGTGAAAATCGTTTAGAAATAAAAGTAGCCAACTATAGACTGTGACAACGACCTAACTTTTCCGTCATACATTTTAAAGAATAGACAAATAATTAGATTCAGCTTTGGATCATCATTTATATGAAAAGTTATGGAGAGAGGCCTACATAAAACGGATTGTATTGAGTATTTTATTTATTTTTTCAAATTCGTCGGTATGACGATCTAATTACAGTAATTACTTCTATTCAGTTGTTACAACCGACAACACATGAGTATTACAATTATTAATTCCAATTACAATAAATTAATACCTTGGTAATTTTATTTATTCAATGGATACGTTATCTCATTAATTTGCGATTCAGTGACATCAACATATTGAAAATTATCTTAAAAAGGATTGGTCGTGACAACGCTTCAAATGTAAATGTCGCTGAAACTCAAATTAATGAAATTAAAACTTATTTTCTAAATCTAATAATAAATATTATAAAGGGGAAAGTTTGTAATAATGGATGGATGGATGGATGGATGGATGTTTGTTACTCTTTCACGTAAAAACTACTGAATGGATTTTAATGAATCTTTACAATAATATAGCTTATACATCAGAATAACACATAGGCTACAATTTATAAAGATATTGTGCCCATGGGCTTTAGAACTTTCACGGGGCTGCGAAAACGATGCCAGTAGCGCTACTTCACACCAAGGGGAGCGGGGCCGGGGGCGGCGGCGTTAGCGGGGCCGGGGGCGGGGCGGGCGGTCCGACGGGGGCGGGTGCGGGGAGGGGGGGGCGGGTACGGCTTGGTATTTCCTTGGTAAAATCCTTGAGAACCAATTACTTGATTTAGATGCGGATTGTATCTACGTCTAGCCTGATTCTACTCAAAACTTATAGGCTACATAATATAACGCTTCATTACCTGAAGGGTGAGTAGAGTATTAAACTCTTATAACTTGCGAACCACTAACCCGATTTATGTGCGTATTTTATCAATGTATAGGATCTCTGGGAGCAGTCAGGTTCGAGATGGGTTACTGTTTTCGATGTTGAGGCTAGCTGTGGGTTGGAGTCCACGCAAAACTTACCTACATTATACGTTACTTACTTACTAGGTAAACAATATTGCAGTGCAAGTGCAGAAAGGTTCTGGCGGCAAATGGTTTTTTTTTTAAATAGCCGCCAAATGTCAACGAAGCTCTAAATGGGAATTATTGGATGTTACTCACTAAATCATGCTTTTTCGGCTCGAACGATCTTGATTAAATTTGGTAGATTGATACATTGTCCTGGACCAGTTTGACCCTATTTTGGACCAGTCATGTGAGCCGACACTAACCCGAGCGGAGCCGGGTACCGCAGCTAGTATTAATATAAACGCAATACAAACATTTCCTTCTTTTCAATATACACATTAAGGCTCATTACACACAATTGTTTAGTATTTTTATTTCTTAATATTATTTATACATTCTAAAAAAAATCATCAAAACAATGTTCTTAGTTTATTTTTAAAATATTTTTTGGATGAGATTTTTTAACGTAGTTTTTTTTGCATTAAATATTAATATGGACATGAAATAATTGTATTTGTTCCTTGATGATAATCTAGTTTATGGTAATGTACATTTTCTTCTATCTCTTAGTCCATATCGATCTTGTTGAGTGCACTACTTTTCATAATAATTAATATTATATTTATATGTATTTACATATTATAAATTTATATATTTACATGATTAGCCTAGAGGATAATCATGTAAATATATAAATTTATTACAGTTAGTATTTCCATATGCTTAAAAGGATGTGTTCACGCCAATATGGCATGGGTAACCTAGGTGGGTAGTTTGCACTTCACAAGCATTCAATTCCATCCGAAGTTTTTCTTTGCCATCCCCTCTCTCTCTCTCTCTCTCGGCTACTAGCTGTCAACATGGTGCACGCATGCGCCGCGTCCCCGCATACTTTCACCGTGGAGCTCTCGCAGGGCTCCACGCCCGCAACCCGCCGCGCGCCTGACCATGCTGTGTCGTCCTGCGCGAAGTGCTGTGCCGCCAAAAACTGTCCCGGAACCTGACGCCTAGGAGCTGGTGCTGCTGGAGGTAGGTGGCTGTTCCTTCTCCTCTGGTGGCCCGCTATGACATCCCGAGGCTACCGCGCATTGCAACTCCTTCGCTTGTGAAGTGCGACCTGCCAGGGCGCGTACAGAATGCTTAAAAATAGTACTACTACAACATTTTGAAACGCAAATTTGAATATCGAATTTGTATATGTATGTCCTATCGGGAATAAAAACGGTAAGATCTATTGAATAATACGTAAAAATTTATTTCAATCCATTTCATCCCCTTAATGGGTGGGTTTTAATAGATCTTGAACTTATTTGTAAATATTTTTAGAGCAATATAAAGATTAGGAGGTTTTTTGAAATAATTTTAAAACGAATTTCGGAACTTTTATCCTTTTTAACTATGGTTTTGTCCGTAAGCTATGACCCACATAAGATGTAGTTTACTAATATTGGAAAACCACTGGTTCCAATTGAATTGATATTTAATATCTAGCCAAAAATATATGTGTGCATTTTTTTATTATATTTATATCCAAACCAAATCAAATGAATGCAAAGATAAAATCTTCATACACATTTTGTTTTGTCTCTCGTTTGACCCAAGGATGCATTAACCGAAAAAAGAAAACATAAAGACAAATGTATGTGTTGCCTGATATTAAATACCAAATACCAAGGATAAGTAATGTTCAAATGATTAGTAAACTAATCGCACGTAGGTATGGGGACCACAATTTTCTGATGCTTACGAGGCTCAAGGTAACTTTTTTTTTTTCAAAGTGTTTTATGGCCATTATTACAAGTGAAACCAACTCGATAAAACACATTTGATAAACATATTCTTAAAATGGCCCTGTATCCACACATGTTCCCTTTACTCTATATCTAAATATGTACTAAGCAAAAATAGTTATAGAGATCTCTAAAATGTTTTGTCTATAAGATTTTCTTCTTGGTGATATATTTTCAGGAACTGATTGCCATACTTTGTTTAAATAAGTGTTTTAAGTATAGTGGTAATGAGGGCCCTTTCATTGATTTTCTTCAAGATTGACGTGGAATAGGCTATCAATTTCATCATGAACCCACTTGTGATGTTAAGCCATCCATATTTGGTTTAACACAACAGTATCTACCTGAGCGCGGCGCTATTATCGAACCGATGTGTGTGTATCATTTCCACCGCTGTTTCCCGATTTCCGAAGACAATACTATTGCGGAAGCACGCACAGACGTATCTGGATGCAATGTATCACGGTCTGAACAATTTCAACCGGAAGACATTACAATATATTCTCTTGGTGCGGCTGCCCTCTGTTTGGGTATTACGTCGAGTGCGAGGATCTGCCGATGCTTCGCGATGGTTGCTCCGCAGTGAGACTTAGGGGTTAAATTATAGCCACATTAAGGATCAATATTAGGGTATAACATAATTTAAATCACTTTCAATTGCGTCTCTGTTTAAAGACGGTTTCTGGGTTATTTTCGATATTTGATTGAAATTCTTAAATGTAGATTTCGTCGGTTGATCTCAAATTAATAAAATACCAGTAATCCTTTCCATTAAATACGTAAAAGAATAAATCAAAGGTTTGTTTTTATAATCTACTTTCCTTTGGTTAGGTGGTTAACATTTTCTGTATCATAACATATCACACTACACTACCTTAAAAAAACAATGTAGACTTTTATTAAGACATTTTTATTTTTATAAAGAACTAAAATGTTTTGAACACAAAACAAAAAAATAGGTGGGATCAATGCTGATGGACCTAACTTTAATACCTAGTTACAGCTCGAAACCTAGCTTCTAGATACGTGTTTAGGAACCTTGATAACTTGGATTAGAAAGAAATGTGCGCCTTGTGACTCAAATCCCTGGTGTCCGGCACAGAAGTACTATTAACTTATTTTGTGATACATAGAGAGCACACGGGGAAATGTTAGGCATTCAAAAAATTAAATGTAGTTTCTTACTTTCTATTTTTGTTTTGTAAGTGTGAGAAGAACATATGCCTCGGTAAAAGAGATTTAAGAGGCTGGGTGAGAAAAAAAATCACTTAAGATTATCAAGTGATGAGTAAGTGCATACTCAATATTTTTAAATCTTAATGAAATTTTAAATATTATCCGACTCAATTGTGGGTTAGCTTCCACCTTATAGATGTAATTCGTTCCATGATTCGATTTATGCAGAACCGTGGCCATGTTTGCACACTATTGCTAGATTTTTACTATTCCAACTGACAATAACGATTATCTTATACCATACAAAATTGGCATTTTTTTTTTAATTTATTTAATTGCGGTTACTCATGCCGCACATTTTCACACTGCATCAGAAACAGTAAAATAGGAAGGAGGACGATACAAACGAATAGAACCGGTCAACTGTCACGTGAGCTCTCCACGTCCGTAACTAAAGTCACAACTCAAGGGTCGCTGGGCGCACCTACCGGCCATAGACTAGGATCTTCCTTTAGATACATTATTTCTAGTCATTTTTCATTTACCGTCAACTTATTAATTTTCTTCTACAGGCTTTTTATCAGGTTGACTAATAACGTTTGGTCAGTGACGTTGCACTTCAAATTGGGTCACGCGATGTCTTCTAAAATATATATCCCGAGATGAGAAAATCCTTCCGTATTCCGACATTTGCCATGTCATCGCCTCTTTTGTGTCAAGCTCCGCCGCCGTCACGAAATTCTTCGCGCCGTCGTCATCGGGTAACTTGTTGGTTGAGAACGCTCAGTTTTCGTTCCTTCCCTTTCTTTCACTCTCGTACACAAAATTAATGTTCAGTTTAGTAATACCTGAGATTAACTCGGATAACGGTTAGGCTGTAATGTGTTAATGCGTCATGTGGTCGATACATTGCTAATACTCGATGTTCTTATGATATTGTTCGGTGGTTTCCGAACAATAGATAAATTTATGATTTCACGTTTTGATGAAATTTAATCATACTGATAATTGAGTTTTATTCTAGTACCACAAGACCATTACTATAGAATATTAAAGTAACTTCATGATTTATAGAACTTGCTTGTAGCCCTGTCGAATCGAAAACCTTGGCACCGGCACGAAACAAGGAAAACGTAAAAGGTTCGTTTCCGCCGATTGGTATCCGTTACTTATCTGATATTAATAATGTCGGTCAATTGATGGTTCGGAACCCATGCTTAAGCCCGCCGGGCTCGGTACTCTTGCAATAAATGAAATACTATCAAAGACACGTTACACATTGTTTAGATTAATTGGAACTTCCTCAAATATAACGGAAATTTTGGCATGAATGTGCCAATATCATGATGCTGAATGTGATGTAAGCCACCCCTTGACGCCGATTTATATTCTAGAAATTGTATTGTATTGTTTTATTGCATTCATAGGTAGGTAACCTACACTTAAACATGTCAAGAATCGTTATGCTATGCTATCGTTATGTATATAAGAACTGGCAAACATACCTTGCCAGTCACAAAATAAGTTTAAAACTTAATTTAAATTTAAGTAGTTAATTAATCAATACCACCACTCACAAGAAAAACATAAGAAAAAATGTTATTGGTTGATCTTTTGCCTTTTAAACGTTTATTTACATGTAAAGTTATCGCATTTCAATACCTTCCCCTGCGACGTGACAACTGCAGGGGATGAGGCTTGGAGGATTAAATGTTTCCACAAGACCTTTATCTTCACACGCCGTAATTTGCTGCGGGCCAGTTAAGGTGGCCCAACCCGCTCATCTCCCCATACAAAAGGGGAAAGAAGATCACGCCCATATTTCTTGTCAGAGATCCAAAATTTTGCTCAAAATAGCTTTATTTGATCGAACTAGATGTCTGATGACCATTGGCATTGTAAAATTTTGTTTGGTTTCTAAATTATAAGGTCCGAAAGTTCGATTTTTTCGCGCGTTTTATACAATAACTTTGGAGGTGGATTACGCAATGATAAAGTAAGAAGATCGTAAAAAGATTAGTCATCAGACATAGCTTATTTAATCAATAGTTATGATCTATTTGGTTTTTGTTAGATTTTTGACTACAGCGGTCATGGTTTACTTTTAGCTATAAGTCGTCTTGAAATTAAAATTTTCGTAAATCTTACCAAATCATACACTATGCACATTGTCTTTTTTGTGGACATGTTGCATCTTCCTCATCACGGAGCCTGTCTTATTCTTTAAAACTGAGAAGGTCCCAGAGCGCAACAGCACGGTTTTGTACCATGCCCGCGAATGAGTTGGGGCCGCCGGGTTGGGCCACCTTAAGAACGGCCCGTAAGCTATGCTCCCCATACAAACGTAGTTTACTAATCATTTGGAAACCGCTATTCCAATTAAATTGATATTTAATAACTAATATCAGGTAACAAATATCTGTGTCTGCATGCTTTTGTTTTTTTTGAAAAATGCAAACCGAATGAAATGAATGCAAAAAGAATATCTTCATACGAATTTTGTTTTCTCTGTGGTTTGACCCAGAATACATTTACCGAAAAAACAAAGGCATGCAGACATAGATATTTGTAGCCTGATATTAGATACCAAATATCAAGTAAGTTGGAACAGTGGTTTTCAAATTATTAGTAAACTACGTTTGTATGGGAGGCGAAATTTTCTGATGCTTACGGGGCGACCTTAAGGCACAACTCGATGCCGGACTTATCTTTTTTTTTTCATGCAGCCTGATATGGGTGGCTAATACCACTCAACTACCACACAACACAACGGAGTGTGGGAAGACCACCCGCCAGGTGGGACGACGACATCAAGTGCGTCGGTGGAAAGCAGTGGTTCCGTACCGCTGAAGGCCGGGAGGACTGGAGGAAAATTGGAGAGGCGTATGTCCAGCAGTGGACGCAAACACGCTGACTAACTGACTGACTGTTTTGATAATAGCCTAATACACCACATTCTCGAAGGAATTAGGTGTCATGCCAGGAACTTCTTTTTATGAGCACGGCTACATTGAACTAGATGGAAAACACGGACAATGTTTCATTGCCGCTTCGATCATCTTTTCATCTAATGCGATGGTACCAGCCCAGGCGGGCTTAAACCCTAACACCTAGTAGGGGAAGGGGCCCTACAATTTAACATGGATTCCGAACCTTGGAGCAGCTCGCATTCGTGACCCTTCTCGAATGCAGAAAGAGAAAGAAAGTAGTGCATGTCGGAGCGAGGAATTGAACCCAGGCCTCTGGTACGCTAGGACAGTCCCCGCGCCACGAGGCTACAAGCCGCTCAAAAGACTATAAATATGATATGTAGTATATATAGATATATAAGTTGAGGCTATTCACCGAGCGTTGGGAGTTGCCTCTGTCAACCGGACCATCCTCTGGTTGGGTTCCACCCTTCACCTGATCTCATTTTCCGCACGAATGACTTTATTGTAATCGTGGCGATTTCATTTAAAAATTGGATTGATACTCGGATGGCAACCAGGAGTTTGAACCTGGGAGCCGTCAACCGCAATTTTAACAAGTTTTATAGCTCAGCAATAGTCCACAAATCCGCAGGTTTGGTGCCTCGCTCAGCGTTGTTTCGCAAGGCGAAGTTTATTTGTCTTTTCTGAGCACTGCTTGTTTCATAAATAAAAAACAATAAGGCAAATCACCCGCCATCCTCGTCCGCGCTCTGGGCTCCTGGGACTGGGTCATCGAGCCACTGCTGCTCCGGTTAGGGCCGCAGCCGGGAGCACCACAGCTTTGCCCTAGAGGTGGTATCCAACATGAACAATTGGAACCGGGACTACGTAACCGGAGCATTTTAAAATACCTAGTCGTAGTAATTTTTCGATGTTCTTTCTTCTTATAAATCGAATTTCTTTATTTAGTTGCCTATGAAATGTTTTATGAATTTGATGTTTTTTTTATTCGCGGGCACGGTACAAAACCGTGCCCGCGAATGGTCCTAGAGCGCATCTAGGACCTTCTCTGTTTTAAAGAGAAAGACAGGCTCCACGATGAGGAGGATGCAACATGTCCACATAGCAGATAATGCGTATATTTGATTTGGTAAGATTTACATTTTTTTTATTGCAAAACGACTTATAGCTAAAAGTAAACCACGTCCGCTGCGGTAAAAAATCTAACAAAAACCAAATTGATTATAAATTTTGACGAAAAAGCCTATGTCTGCTGACAATTTTTTTTGAGATGTTCTTATTTTACCGTTTAGTAATCCACCTCAAAAGTTATTGTTTAAACTCGCGAAAAATCGAGCTTTCGGACCTTATAACTTAGAAACCAAACAAAATGTTACAATGCCAACAGTCATCAGACATCTAGTTCGAACAAATCAAGCTATTTTTAGCAACATTTCGGATGTTTGACAAGAAATATGGGCATGATCTTCTTTCCACGTTTGTCCGAGGAGTCGAGCGGGAAGGCCCACCTTAAATGCACTCTGCCGACTCAGCACACGTTGCTCAGAATACACACACGCATATACTTGAAACTTGCGCGCACACATGATAACTTGGCAACCGCCCGTCATTAATATGGAAATGTATCGTCCCATACATCACGCCGGCCGTTATCACACGCGCCCCCGCGCGGCGCACCTCGCGAAAAATTATGAAATTTTACGTGTGCGACGCTCCGGCATAATTCACTGCGCACACAGCGCCACGCACGGCGGCGGCGCCCGCGCGTAAGGGCCCGCATAATGCGGGGCGCATTAATATTCGCCAGTGTTAAAGCGGCCGCTTGCTTGAGAGCTACACATACAGCGTCAGCTGTAATTAACGACGTCGACACGTGGAGCGACACATAGCTGTTGAAATTTTCTCTTTTTTAGGGTTCCGTACCCAAAAGGTGCCAACGGAACCCTATTACTAAGCCTCCGCTGTCCGTCCGTCCGTCCGTCCGTCCGTCCGTCTGTCACAGGGCTGTATCTCATGAACCGTAATAGGTAGGTAGCTGAAATGTTCACAGAGTGTGTATTTATTTTGCCGCTATAACAACAAATAGGCAAATAAAAAATAAAAATAAAGGTGGACCCCATACAAATAACCTGATTTTTTTGTGTTACGTCTTGTACGATGGTATGGAACCCTTCGTGTGCAAGTCCGACTCGCACTTGGCCTTTTTTATGTATGTAACTGGTCATGTATGGCTAATATGGATCAGCTATATTAAACCAAATGGAAAACACGGACAATTTTCATTGCCGCTTCGACCATCCTTCATTTAATTTGATGGTACCAACCCGGGCGGGAACAACCCTACCACCTGGTAACTAAGGAAGGGGACCTACAGTTTTACGTGGAATCCGAACCACGACCAATGGTCACCCATCCAGAACCTAACCGCGATCAGAGGTTTTTTTTTTCATGCGACCTGACATGGATGGCTAATACCACACAACTACCGTTATTTTTTTATTTTTTTTTATGTTAAGCGCGGCATATGGCGTACGCCAGGACCTAAAGGTGCCCGACGACACCCATGGGTTTTCGAACATTCAGGGGAGCTGCGAAAACCATGCCGGCCGGCCAGGTGCTTCTTCACACCACGTTTGAAGGACCCCAGGTCGTAATTTGGGGGAAATACCTCGGAAGGGAGTTCATTCCATTGTTTACCGACCCTATAGATAAAGGATCTAGAGGATCGGTGAGTTCTTATTTTTGGAATGTCGACTGTGAATTTGTGCATTTTCTCCCTGTTCCGCGTTGACCGAAGGTAGAAAGGGGACGGAGGAACAGCGTTATGCAGCTCCGACGAGCATTATGGTATTAGCCCAATACACCACATTCCCGAAGGAATTAGGTGCCATGCCAGGACCTTCCCTTTATGAGCACGGCTACATTGAACTGGATGGAAAACACGGACAATTTTTTATTGCCGCTTCGACCATCTTTTCATCCAATGCGATGGTACCAACCCGGGCGGGCTTAAACCCTACCACCTAGTAGGGGAACGGGACCTACAGTTTTACATGGGTTCCGAAGCATGGAGCAGCTCGCATTCGTGACGAAATGCACGTATCAAACTCGGAAAGAGAAAGACAGTGGTGCAAGTCGGAATTGAACCCAGGCCTCTGGTACGCTAGTCCAGTCCCCGCGCCACTTAGTAATTGCTGAAAATTTAAGAAAAATAATCCTAACGAACAGTTTTGTGTTTTGACTACGTTCAAAAAATTAAACATTAAATAACTCACTTTAATTCATAGCAGATTTATTTTATACAGTCGAGTAATATTAACCTTAACACTTATAGACGCCGAATGCTTTTGGTTTGCAAATGTTCCAATTTACTTAAGCAACCTTAATTCAATGTCAGAGTGTGCCCCCAGGGGTGCTTGCTAGCTCAGAGTATGACGATGGGGTGAGCCCATTAGCTATTTGAACAGTGGAGGCGCTCGCTGTACTCTATTCCGGGCGAGAGGCTCTGGTGTGTTGGGCAGCTGCGGCATAGAAATTACGTGAAACATGCTGATGCCTTACTTTACCTACTAACTGTAAGCCGCGTACAAACTTTATTTTGCATGCAAATGTAAGTTTTAATTAATCCTATCTGGGATTGATTTTTTCATCACAATTTTGGTGACGAAGGCACATGATAGTTGTAATGTATTCAGGGCGAACAGCTATAGCTTGTTGGGCAGCTGCAATATATAAATTACGTGAAAAATGCTGATGCCTAACTTCCAATCTGGGTTTGATTTTTCTGTCACATGTTGATGACGGAGACACTGCTAGCTATAATGTATTCAGGGCAAACAGCTTTGGCTTGTTGGGTAGCTGCAACATAGAAATTACGGGAAAAGTGCTGATGCCTAATTTCCAATCTGGGATTGATTTTTGCGTCACAACTTTTATGACGGAGGCAGTACTCGCTGTTCTCTATTCCGGGCGTGCATCGTTGGATTTTTGGGCAGCTGCGGTATAGAAATTATGTGAAACATGCTGATGCCTTACTTTACCTCACAGTTCAAGCGACGTACTTTCTTAGTACGAAACTGTAAGTTTTATGTAATCCAATCTGGGACTGACCTCGGCGTCACATTTTTACTGACAGAGGCAAATCTAGTGAGTTTGATTTTGAAGACTTCCTTATGATAGGTTGTAAACTAGGTGTAGAAATTAGTCAAGAGCATTCGGGTCATGCCAGTTCTGTAATCGAGAGAGTTTTTCTCTTTGTACATACCATTATATGTCCTTATGTGTTAGACATATTCCCCATCTACCGTCCTATAACCGAACCCGTTTAAATTGTTATAAGAGTAGATGTACATATATAAATATTCAAGTGCACATATGCTAGGAAAGATCGATCGGCTAAAGGATTACGTCGAGTGCGAGGATCTGCCGATGCTTCGCGATGGTTGCTCCGCAGTGAGACTTAGGGGTTAAATTATAGCCACATTAAGGATCAATATTAGGGTATAACATAATTTAAATCACTTTCAATTGCGTCTCTGTTTAAAGACGGTTTCTGGGTTATTTTCGATATTTGATTGAAATTCTTAAATGTAGATTTCGTCGGTTGATCTCAAATTAATAAAATACCAGTAATCCTTTCCATTAAATACGTAAAAGAATAAATCAAAGGTTTGTTTTTATAATCTACTTTCCTTTGGTTAGGTGGTTAACATTTTCTGTATCATAACATATCACACTACACTACCTTAAAAAAACAATGTAGACTTTTATTAAGACATTTTTATTTTTATAAAGAACTAAAATGTTTTGAACACAAAACAAAAAAATAGGTGGGATCAATGCTGATGGACCTAACTTTAATACCTAGTTACAGCTCGAAACCTAGCTTCTAGATACGTGTTTAGGAACCTTGATAACTTGGATTAGAAAGAAATGTGCGCCTTGTGACTCAAATCCCTGGTGTCCGGCACAGAAGTACTATTAACTTATTTTGTGATACATAGAGAGCACACGGGGAAATGTTAGGCATTCAAAAAATTAAATGTAGTTTCTTACTTTCTATTTTTGTTTTGTAAGTGTGAGAAGAACATATGCCTCGGTAAAAGAGATTTAAGAGGCTGGGTGAGAAAAAAAATCACTTAAGATTATCAAGTGATGAGTAAGTGCATACTCAATATTTTTAAATCTTAATGAAATTTTAAATATTATCCGACTCAATTGTGGGTTAGCTTCCACCTTATAGATGTAATTCGTTCCATGATTCGATTTATGCAGAACCGTGGCCATGTTTGCACA
Source organism: Incurvaria masculella (assembly GCA_946894095.1). Classification (NCBI taxonomy): domain Eukaryota; kingdom Metazoa; phylum Arthropoda; class Insecta; order Lepidoptera; family Incurvariidae; genus Incurvaria; species Incurvaria masculella. The sequence continues at coordinate 15,731,421 of OX335648.2, read as the reverse complement.
CTATTGCTAGATTTTTACTATTCCAACTGACAATAACGATTATCTTATACCATACAAAATTGGCATTTTTTTTTTAATTTATTTAATTGCGGTTACTCATGCCGCACATTTTCACACTGCATCAGAAACAGTAAAATAGGAAGGAGGACGATACAAACGAATAGAACCGGTCAACTGTCACGTGAGCTCTCCACGTCCGTAACTAAAGTCACAACTCAAGGGTCGCTGGGCGCACCTACCGGCCATAGACTAGGATCTTCCTTTAGATACATTATTTCTAGTCATTTTTCATTTACCGTCAACTTATTAATTTTCTTCTACAGGCTTTTTATCAGGTTGACTAATAACGTTTGGTCAGTGACGTTGCACTTCAAATTGGGTCACGCGATGTCTTCTAAAATATATATCCCGAGATGAGAAAATCCTTCCGTATTCCGACATTTGCCATGTCATCGCCTCTTTTGTGTCAAGCTCCGCCGCCGTCACGAAATTCTTCGCGCCGTCGTCATCGGGTAACTTGTTGGTTGAGAACGCTCAGTTTTCGTTCCTTCCCTTTCTTTCACTCTCGTACACAAAATTAATGTTCAGTTTAGTAATACCTGAGATTAACTCGGATAACGGTTAGGCTGTAATGTGTTAATGCGTCATGTGGTCGATACATTGCTAATACTCGATGTTCTTATGATATTGTTCGGTGGTTTCCGAACAATAGATAAATTTATGATTTCACGTTTTGATGAAATTTAATCATACTGATAATTGAGTTTTATTCTAGTACCACAAGACCATTACTATAGAATATTAAAGTAACTTCATGATTTATAGAACTTGCTTGTAGCCCTGTCGAATCGAAAACCTTGGCACCGGCACGAAACAAGGAAAACGTAAAAGGTTCGTTTCCGCCGATTGGTATCCGTTACTTATCTGATATTAATAATGTCGGTCAATTGATGGTTCGGAACCCATGCTTAAGCCCGCCGGGCTCGGTACTCTTGCAATAAATGAAATACTATCAAAGACACGTTACACATTGTTTAGATTAATTGGAACTTCCTCAAATATAACGGAAATTTTGGCATGAATGTGCCAATATCATGATGCTGAATGTGATGTAAGCCACCCCTTGACGCCGATTTATATTCTAGAAATTGTATTGTATTGTTTTATTGCATTCATAGGTAGGTAACCTACACTTAAACATGTCAAGAATCGTTATGCTATGCTATCGTTATGTATATAAGAACTGGCAAACATACCTTGCCAGTCACAAAATAAGTTTAAAACTTAATTTAAATTTAAGTAGTTAATTAATCAATACCACCACTCACAAGAAAAACATAAGAAAAAATGTTATTGGTTGATCTTTTGCCTTTTAAACGTTTATTTACATGTAAAGTTATCGCATTTCAATACCTTCCCCTGCGACGTGACAACTGCAGGGGATGAGGCTTGGAGGATTAAATGTTTCCACAAGACCTTTATCTTCACACGCCGTAATTTGCTGCGGGCCAGTTAAGGTGGCCCAACCCGCTCATCTCCCCATACAAAAGGGGAAAGAAGATCACGCCCATATTTCTTGTCAGAGATCCAAAATTTTGCTCAAAATAGCTTTATTTGATCGAACTAGATGTCTGATGACCATTGGCATTGTAAAATTTTGTTTGGTTTCTAAATTATAAGGTCCGAAAGTTCGATTTTTTCGCGCGTTTTATACAATAACTTTGGAGGTGGATTACGCAATGATAAAGTAAGAAGATCGTAAAAAGATTAGTCATCAGACATAGCTTATTTAATCAATAGTTATGATCTATTTGGTTTTTGTTAGATTTTTGACTACAGCGGTCATGGTTTACTTTTAGCTATAAGTCGTCTTGAAATTAAAATTTTCGTAAATCTTACCAAATCATACACTATGCACATTGTCTTTTTTGTGGACATGTTGCATCTTCCTCATCACGGAGCCTGTCTTATTCTTTAAAACTGAGAAGGTCCCAGAGCGCAACAGCACGGTTTTGTACCATGCCCGCGAATGAGTTGGGGCCGCCGGGTTGGGCCACCTTAAGAACGGCCCGTAAGCTATGCTCCCCATACAAACGTAGTTTACTAATCATTTGGAAACCGCTATTCCAATTAAATTGATATTTAATAACTAATATCAGGTAACAAATATCTGTGTCTGCATGCTTTTGTTTTTTTTGAAAAATGCAAACCGAATGAAATGAATGCAAAAAGAATATCTTCATACGAATTTTGTTTTCTCTGTGGTTTGACCCAGAATACATTTACCGAAAAAACAAAGGCATGCAGACATAGATATTTGTAGCCTGATATTAGATACCAAATATCAAGTAAGTTGGAACAGTGGTTTTCAAATTATTAGTAAACTACGTTTGTATGGGAGGCGAAATTTTCTGATGCTTACGGGGCGACCTTAAGGCACAACTCGATGCCGGACTTATCTTTTTTTTTTCATGCAGCCTGATATGGGTGGCTAATACCACTCAACTACCACACAACACAACGGAGTGTGGGAAGACCACCCGCCAGGTGGGACGACGACATCAAGTGCGTCGGTGGAAAGCAGTGGTTCCGTACCGCTGAAGGCCGGGAGGACTGGAGGAAAATTGGAGAGGCGTATGTCCAGCAGTGGACGCAAACACGCTGACTAACTGACTGACTGTTTTGATAATAGCCTAATACACCACATTCTCGAAGGAATTAGGTGTCATGCCAGGAACTTCTTTTTATGAGCACGGCTACATTGAACTAGATGGAAAACACGGACAATGTTTCATTGCCGCTTCGATCATCTTTTCATCTAATGCGATGGTACCAGCCCAGGCGGGCTTAAACCCTAACACCTAGTAGGGGAAGGGGCCCTACAATTTAACATGGATTCCGAACCTTGGAGCAGCTCGCATTCGTGACCCTTCTCGAATGCAGAAAGAGAAAGAAAGTAGTGCATGTCGGAGCGAGGAATTGAACCCAGGCCTCTGGTACGCTAGGACAGTCCCCGCGCCACGAGGCTACAAGCCGCTCAAAAGACTATAAATATGATATGTAGTATATATAGATATATAAGTTGAGGCTATTCACCGAGCGTTGGGAGTTGCCTCTGTCAACCGGACCATCCTCTGGTTGGGTTCCACCCTTCACCTGATCTCATTTTCCGCACGAATGACTTTATTGTAATCGTGGCGATTTCATTTAAAAATTGGATTGATACTCGGATGGCAACCAGGAGTTTGAACCTGGGAGCCGTCAACCGCAATTTTAACAAGTTTTATAGCTCAGCAATAGTCCACAAATCCGCAGGTTTGGTGCCTCGCTCAGCGTTGTTTCGCAAGGCGAAGTTTATTTGTCTTTTCTGAGCACTGCTTGTTTCATAAATAAAAAACAATAAGGCAAATCACCCGCCATCCTCGTCCGCGCTCTGGGCTCCTGGGACTGGGTCATCGAGCCACTGCTGCTCCGGTTAGGGCCGCAGCCGGGAGCACCACAGCTTTGCCCTAGAGGTGGTATCCAACATGAACAATTGGAACCGGGACTACGTAACCGGAGCATTTTAAAATACCTAGTCGTAGTAATTTTTCGATGTTCTTTCTTCTTATAAATCGAATTTCTTTATTTAGTTGCCTATGAAATGTTTTATGAATTTGATGTTTTTTTTATTCGCGGGCACGGTACAAAACCGTGCCCGCGAATGGTCCTAGAGCGCATCTAGGACCTTCTCTGTTTTAAAGAGAAAGACAGGCTCCACGATGAGGAGGATGCAACATGTCCACATAGCAGATAATGCGTATATTTGATTTGGTAAGATTTACATTTTTTTTATTGCAAAACGACTTATAGCTAAAAGTAAACCACGTCCGCTGCGGTAAAAAATCTAACAAAAACCAAATTGATTATAAATTTTGACGAAAAAGCCTATGTCTGCTGACAATTTTTTTTGAGATGTTCTTATTTTACCGTTTAGTAATCCACCTCAAAAGTTATTGTTTAAACTCGCGAAAAATCGAGCTTTCGGACCTTATAACTTAGAAACCAAACAAAATGTTACAATGCCAACAGTCATCAGACATCTAGTTCGAACAAATCAAGCTATTTTTAGCAACATTTCGGATGTTTGACAAGAAATATGGGCATGATCTTCTTTCCACGTTTGTCCGAGGAGTCGAGCGGGAAGGCCCACCTTAAATGCACTCTGCCGACTCAGCACACGTTGCTCAGAATACACACACGCATATACTTGAAACTTGCGCGCACACATGATAACTTGGCAACCGCCCGTCATTAATATGGAAATGTATCGTCCCATACATCACGCCGGCCGTTATCACACGCGCCCCCGCGCGGCGCACCTCGCGAAAAATTATGAAATTTTACGTGTGCGACGCTCCGGCATAATTCACTGCGCACACAGCGCCACGCACGGCGGCGGCGCCCGCGCGTAAGGGCCCGCATAATGCGGGGCGCATTAATATTCGCCAGTGTTAAAGCGGCCGCTTGCTTGAGAGCTACACATACAGCGTCAGCTGTAATTAACGACGTCGACACGTGGAGCGACACATAGCTGTTGAAATTTTCTCTTTTTTAGGGTTCCGTACCCAAAAGGTGCCAACGGAACCCTATTACTAAGCCTCCGCTGTCCGTCCGTCCGTCCGTCCGTCCGTCCGTCTGTCACAGGGCTGTATCTCATGAACCGTAATAGGTAGGTAGCTGAAATGTTCACAGAGTGTGTATTTATTTTGCCGCTATAACAACAAATAGGCAAATAAAAAATAAAAATAAAGGTGGACCCCATACAAATAACCTGATTTTTTTGTGTTACGTCTTGTACGATGGTATGGAACCCTTCGTGTGCAAGTCCGACTCGCACTTGGCCTTTTTTATGTATGTAACTGGTCATGTATGGCTAATATGGATCAGCTATATTAAACCAAATGGAAAACACGGACAATTTTCATTGCCGCTTCGACCATCCTTCATTTAATTTGATGGTACCAACCCGGGCGGGAACAACCCTACCACCTGGTAACTAAGGAAGGGGACCTACAGTTTTACGTGGAATCCGAACCACGACCAATGGTCACCCATCCAGAACCTAACCGCGATCAGAGGTTTTTTTTTTCATGCGACCTGACATGGATGGCTAATACCACACAACTACCGTTATTTTTTTATTTTTTTTTATGTTAAGCGCGGCATATGGCGTACGCCAGGACCTAAAGGTGCCCGACGACACCCATGGGTTTTCGAACATTCAGGGGAGCTGCGAAAACCATGCCGGCCGGCCAGGTGCTTCTTCACACCACGTTTGAAGGACCCCAGGTCGTAATTTGGGGGAAATACCTCGGAAGGGAGTTCATTCCATTGTTTACCGACCCTATAGATAAAGGATCTAGAGGATCGGTGAGTTCTTATTTTTGGAATGTCGACTGTGAATTTGTGCATTTTCTCCCTGTTCCGCGTTGACCGAAGGTAGAAAGGGGACGGAGGAACAGCGTTATGCAGCTCCGACGAGCATTATGGTATTAGCCCAATACACCACATTCCCGAAGGAATTAGGTGCCATGCCAGGACCTTCCCTTTATGAGCACGGCTACATTGAACTGGATGGAAAACACGGACAATTTTTTATTGCCGCTTCGACCATCTTTTCATCCAATGCGATGGTACCAACCCGGGCGGGCTTAAACCCTACCACCTAGTAGGGGAACGGGACCTACAGTTTTACATGGGTTCCGAAGCATGGAGCAGCTCGCATTCGTGACGAAATGCACGTATCAAACTCGGAAAGAGAAAGACAGTGGTGCAAGTCGGAATTGAACCCAGGCCTCTGGTACGCTAGTCCAGTCCCCGCGCCACTTAGTAATTGCTGAAAATTTAAGAAAAATAATCCTAACGAACAGTTTTGTGTTTTGACTACGTTCAAAAAATTAAACATTAAATAACTCACTTTAATTCATAGCAGATTTATTTTATACAGTCGAGTAATATTAACCTTAACACTTATAGACGCCGAATGCTTTTGGTTTGCAAATGTTCCAATTTACTTAAGCAACCTTAATTCAATGTCAGAGTGTGCCCCCAGGGGTGCTTGCTAGCTCAGAGTATGACGATGGGGTGAGCCCATTAGCTATTTGAACAGTGGAGGCGCTCGCTGTACTCTATTCCGGGCGAGAGGCTCTGGTGTGTTGGGCAGCTGCGGCATAGAAATTACGTGAAACATGCTGATGCCTTACTTTACCTACTAACTGTAAGCCGCGTACAAACTTTATTTTGCATGCAAATGTAAGTTTTAATTAATCCTATCTGGGATTGATTTTTTCATCACAATTTTGGTGACGAAGGCACATGATAGTTGTAATGTATTCAGGGCGAACAGCTATAGCTTGTTGGGCAGCTGCAATATATAAATTACGTGAAAAATGCTGATGCCTAACTTCCAATCTGGGTTTGATTTTTCTGTCACATGTTGATGACGGAGACACTGCTAGCTATAATGTATTCAGGGCAAACAGCTTTGGCTTGTTGGGTAGCTGCAACATAGAAATTACGGGAAAAGTGCTGATGCCTAATTTCCAATCTGGGATTGATTTTTGCGTCACAACTTTTATGACGGAGGCAGTACTCGCTGTTCTCTATTCCGGGCGTGCATCGTTGGATTTTTGGGCAGCTGCGGTATAGAAATTATGTGAAACATGCTGATGCCTTACTTTACCTCACAGTTCAAGCGACGTACTTTCTTAGTACGAAACTGTAAGTTTTATGTAATCCAATCTGGGACTGACCTCGGCGTCACATTTTTACTGACAGAGGCAAATCTAGTGAGTTTGATTTTGAAGACTTCCTTATGATAGGTTGTAAACTAGGTGTAGAAATTAGTCAAGAGCATTCGGGTCATGCCAGTTCTGTAATCGAGAGAGTTTTTCTCTTTGTACATACCATTATATGTCCTTATGTGTTAGACATATTCCCCATCTACCGTCCTATAACCGAACCCGTTTAAATTGTTATAAGAGTAGATGTACATATATAAATATTCAAGTGCACATATGCTAGGAAAGATCGATCGGCTAAAGGATTTTAGACTTAGGATTTAGACATTACGATCCAATAAGCGATATTCGTATTCAGTCAAAACTTCAAAAAAAAACAACACCTGCCCACAACGCGAGACAAAATGTTTTGGGTTTTTATTTTATCATTAGTATGATAGGCATAGATTTCGGGTATGTGTCTTTGTTTTAGAGGTTACGGAACATTTAAAAACAAATTAAATGCTTATCTTCAGATTGTTATGAAACGCAATATGTTCATATCAATAATTCTGCATCATTTGAGGTGTACACATCTAACCTTTCTTCAAAATTAAACTTACAAAGCTAGATACTGACCGACAGGAGACACATTTTGTTTGTCAGAAAAGTCTGAGTCGGACATTCTGCTCTGTGCATTCTCTGCACGTTACTCGGCTACGGCACAGGCGGCCTCAGCATCCATTCGATCGCATCAAACGGAGTCGCTCGTTTGTCGCGGCTAAGATTTTCCACCGGATTGGCTTACCATGGCCGAGAGAGCGGACACAATTGGCTTACTCGGCGGAGGCGAAACCAAACCCTATGGAGGGCTGAAAATTAGGCAAAACCCTTGCGCTGGAATTATTTCAATTTAGTTGGAGTCGTGTTAGGACGTGTATAAGTTAATGAGATACTGGAAGGTTTTCTTCAAAAGATGGTGACTACTACATTCAAACTTTCATGTCGCCTAGCCCTCCTAGGAGATCGTCCTCCATTTTAGCCTAAGGTTTAAGTATTTATTATAAGTTACTCTTATATACCCTTATATTTTTAGTTCAATAAAACATTGGATGATCCTGATCAGTTTTCCTCACCAAAAAAGTTAACCCTTTTTTTACATTTATTGTATTGTATTGTTTTATTGCATTCATAGGTAGGTAACCTACACTTAAACATGTCAAGAATCGTTATGCTAGGTCTATGTCAAAAATATAAGTGTCGTATACTCTATTTCCATGCATATAAGAACGGGCAAACATATTTTGCCAGTCAGTATTAAATCTATATTGAAAATTAAATCGGAGAAATAAGTGACATGCGTGAGACAAAATAATTTTACGATGTGTAGCAAGTATTGATCCAAATAGTTGAGTCTTGCATCTTGCCACATTGTAATAATCATTTCTTACCTGGTAATACTATTTTAGCAGATATTGGAAATATGTACACCAATAAAAGCCTAAGCTATTATAGGTATGTACGAGCGAAATTGGACTTCGACGAACATTCACGTTCCTTGTAAATACCTATGCCATTCTGTAGGTGATAGCATTTAAAGTGATTTGTCTATATATTTGTTTAGCCATAAGAATAAAAATGTATCCGTAAAATAAACGAATAAACGAACGAAAACAATTTAGGAATAGTATTGCTCGTAGCTAGTTGCATCATCTTGATGCAAAAATAGTTGGCAAAAAATAGTAATCATCTTAACATGGCAAGCTATTTTGTTCTGTGTTATAACTGATAGAATATGTATAACAAGTGAAGATGATTACCAAAACGCTAACAAAGATACGCCAAATTCGAAGCCACCTCGCACGCCGCTATCATTATGGCTCCGGGCATCTAAAAGCTCCCAGTTGTCGCCGTCACGTGATGGATAGGGATCAGCATTCCCCTGTCTGTATCAGTCGACCGAAAGAGACGACTGTAGAGACTGGGCGGGAGAGACGGAGACAGATCTAGTCTCGGAAGCGCCGGCGACGCAGCTTGATTGACAATCGTAATTTCAGCCCGCGCTCTGTCTGTGTTCCTTGGGTGTTTGACGCGTCAGAATAAAGACATTTTGATATCACGCTTTCGTATCTTAGCATTTAAAGCGTTCTGTCTATAAATTGAGATAATTTTCTGCCAAATCGTGGGTTCTGAAGAAGACATAATACTGCGATTAGTAGATATCCATTGTTTCACAAGAATATAATTTCTTGTTTTTGTTATTGTTTAATTTTTTATTTTTTTTTATGTCACTGGACATCTGCACACCTTCTGTCATGGTATTAGCCCAACACACCACATGGGAACTAGGTGCCATGCCAGGACCTTCCTTATATTGCTCGGCTACATTGAACTGGATGGAAAACACGGACAATTTTCATTGCCGCTTCGACCATCGTTCATTCAATGCGATGGTACCAACCCGGGCGGGATTAACCCTACCACCTAGTAAGTAAGGAAGGGGACCTACAGTTTAACGTGGAATCCGAACCACGGCCAGCCTCTCTCAACGGTCTAATGGTCACCCATCCAAGACCAGACCGGACCCAGCGTTGCTTAACTTCGGAGAGTGATCGCCGAAGTGTCGCGCCACTGGGCCACTGAGGCTTGTATTGCTAGTACATTTGAGAAATATTGTTAGTTCGTCTTGCATTTATCATTTGAACCAAACGTGATTACTATATATATTTCTTCGACGTTAACCTAGTTTCCTTTCATTTTCTTTGAGTGTTATTATCAATGTGTAACATTTTATACGAACATTCGCGCAGTTTTCCCGGAGGTATCGGCAGAGAAATAATGCATTCCTCTTTATATTTGATTAACATTCAATTCCTTATACCAATAGGATCAGCAAAAGCTTAAGTTTTACCAACAATAATATAATATTTGTATCGATAATATTCAATAATTGGTTCTACAACACATATAAAAAAATATAAATCACGCACTTAATTAAACACTGCTGACCCAACAGATTGAGAATCCACTTTAAAATATTTGAGAGCAGTGAAGTTAAAATATAATTTATAAATACGAACATGCCACGATTTTGTCGTCCAAGTGATCAATTTATTGAGGGTTGACGTGTTTGTTGATTTTTCTTAGAACCTTACCCGAATGGTCAACTTGATCCAAAATAGATATATTTTTTAAATTTCTTTATTATATGTGCATATAATTGTATTATTGGATTTAAAGTAATGAAAAATATTTTTTTTTATTTCGACTTGCACGGAAAAATACATTAGGAAAATTTTATTCCAACAATATTGTCAGCATTCAGCAGCGAGCAATAATGGACTGGAGTAGCAACGGAAACTCATCTGTTTGGGGGCGGCGTAGCCACTTTTACTTGCAACGAAATCGTCGATCGAAATCAAATCTTCCTTGTCCTTCTTTGATATAAGTTTAGTATAACTTATTTTTAAGAGGTTCGCTAAATTTCTAAAAACTCCCTGGGTAGACGTGCATAATGACATAGCTATATTTATTTCAAATTCATTTACAATCTAAAATTCATGACATTATAATATTTCTAAATGCATTTTTTAGCTTTTTAAATTGATTTAAACAAACATTGTACACATTGAGAACATTAAAAAAATTCCCATAAATTTCCATTAATAAATTTACTTACACAAAGATATTTTTTTTGATTATCCCATTTTTTTACTTATTTTCTCTGGTATTTCATTACAAATCTTTGCAGTCATGTAATATTAACTATCTCTAAATATATTTGTGTGTGGTTGAGTACGGAGCGAATCACTCTCTGCGTCACAGTAGGCGTTGGCATTTCCAAGGAAAACGTAAGTCCATGCAGTTTGTACAATATAGGTTTCCCTCCAATCGAGTATTGTATGTTTGTATGAAGCTCATTGGCCTAAAATATTTTTAATTCGTCTTAACAACAATACAAGCTTCATAAATATGGAAGCTAGGAATCGTTAATGATGCTTATCTTTTTAACAGTGGTCTAAAATTGTATCAGGGTGAGACTAATATATATCGCAGACAAATTATGAACCACCGAGAAAATAACCTCGCAAAAGGAATCACAAAAAGTACAAGTCTGATTAAAAAAGTCGCTGGAAAAATATTGGAGAACCCCTAAAGCACGAGACAGTCTGTAATATACATGAAACATTCGTACACAATGTAAATAGTGAACAGTAATTATGCGTCTAGCTCTGGCGGAGAGGCAGGCAAGTGAGTGGCGCGGCGGGGGACAGACCGAATCTTATTCATTATTGAAGATAAGCCGGAGCCACAATTTGCATTTTCAACTTATTCGATTACCGGCAACTAAACTAATTGCGGTAGTGTGCTCGGAATAGTAAGTAAATAGTAGGGACCCGCCGTGACTGCCTCCCCACCACCTTCTCCCAGCTTCGGGCACGCGATCTCCCCCAGGCATATCACCCTGAAGGCTGCCGCCAACCTATGTAAAGCAATCAAAATAAGATTGCAGCCAATAATGTAATAAAATTCTCCAAATGGCCTGCAAAGTAACATAAGTTTTGTAATCTCATAACGTAAATTTTTTATTTTTAAATCAAACACCATGGAGTTTTTCGGTATGAATTTTCCCTGATAGATGCCCAGCAGATTACCAACGTAAAACTGCGCGAAAAATAATATCGACACGTGACGTACGATATTAAAAGAGCACTGATTACTTCAAAATGACTATCTCCGATAGTGCGTATATTACAGGGATCTAAGTAGAGTTGTCATATAATTACTACAGCGGTGCCTAACATATTCATCGAAGAATTAGAGAAGACCTTGCTCCGATATGTTGAAGAAAGTTTTGAAATATTTTCTAACAAAATTAGTAACCTTAACAGCTTCCTGGATTCACACTATACGCTGACAAAGGAGATTGAAACATAACCCTTCTACTTGCGCAGTCGGGTAATAAATATCTTGAGCGTGTCTACAAACGCTGGTCACGAGACGAGGTCACGGCGCATATGGTATTCCGTAAATCACTATCAAGCTACTCACACCCCCATTATTTTCCATAGAGCACAGCTAAGTTCTCTCTCATTGACTCTCGTGAACCGATATGTGATGCCGAATATTTTAAAGCAGAAATATATGAAGGAGGTTTAAGATGAATCGTGCAAAGGATATTTAGAAGCAGAGACCGGATAGTGCGCATCCTCCCGTATATATTAAGCGATCAGTTAGATCTCGTAGAAAAGTCATTCAGAAAAAATGTCATCAAAACCTTTTGTTCAATCTGTCACAAAACTTGTAAAAGAAAAAATCCTACTGCCGGCTCCAGGAGTCTATAAAATACCATGTCGCTGTGAGAAACCATACACAACTTCTAAAATTCATGGCATATTTTTCTCATCATTTAAAAATATCCTATCATATTACAATAAATATACTAAAATAAATATCATATTTTCCCATATATGCTCTTCAAATTCGGTTACTACGAATTTGACCACTGTGAAGCCCGTACCATCTTCTTCTTTTTCTCCGGATATGCCACTTTCACCCACTTTCGCTTTAAACATTTTATTTTTAATTTTGTGATCAGTTATTTGTTTTATGTGTCTTCACACACCCTTGAATCTTAACACACCCTTCCACAAAACCATAATCCTTACGCACAATTTAAAATTACCTGCAATAAAATAACTTTCAAGAAATCATATAAAATATTTAAAAGTTAACAGACTGTTCACCCAAATGCCTATTTTTTGCTTTTCTTGTAACTAATGAACGCGCTTGTTTTGACTCTTGATCACGTATTATGAGTAAGATATGGGTTAATTGGGATAGCCAAAAAAATCAAAAAAGGCAATAAAATACTCGTTTAATGGCCCGGCAGGGGGAAAACCAGTGAACGATACGATGCAACCATTGAATGATAAACTAGTAAAAGGTCCTTGCATTTTTTAAATTTGATTTTAACCATTTTTTTCTTTTATTTTAACAGTCCGAGCGATCATATCTACGCTAGGTCCTATATATGATTGCATTTCAACGAATTCCTAATCATTAACCATCGTGTTTAAAATGTAATTCAAAGACACTTATTTGAATTATTACATACTTGCGTACGAATCGTTTCAATCACAAACATTTGAATTTTATAGGGGAAAATACCATTCTCAAACAAACAATGTAAAACTTTGATGGATATCAGAAGTGGGATGTAACATTTTAATTAAGAAAAGATTAAAACTTATGAAAGAGTAGTTTTCTCTGTGCTCGGCGAGACATTTTATGACACCAGCGCCGCACCGTCGCCGCTCCGCCGCCGGCGCGTCGTCAGCGGCGGTGCGGGACGGGACGCGGTCGCGGGGCGGTGGGGGTAGGAGGTGGCGGTGTGGCTGAACGAACCAACTTGAAAACTATAAATGGAAATGTAATCCGGGTAGTAAAGTTGAATTATGATGATGAAAGTGTTTCAGTTTCTGCTCCGCCTCGTGTACGAAAAAACAAAATGGTTTTCTGTAAAAATCACTTGGTACTAAAATTCAATATAAGCATTAAAACAAACACGGTGACGTTTGCAGTCGATTTATCAATGACTAGTTTTCATGAACAAACTCCTTTCTCCACCAGAGGGGGTCTCCACCAAATGTGATCTCATATATTCTGGCAAACACACAGCCTATGAAAATTCTCTTAAAAATTATCATATTAATCGAATATTGGAAATTTTGTTTACCGAATCGCGCGTCTGATGTTTGAAGAGTGAACAAATTATTGATGTGCTTACGCGTTGGGAGGTGAAGGTACTGTATATGTTAGCACTCTATGTATACGAAAGAATTAGCAAGAAGGCCAAAATATTATAGCAATCCATACTGTCTGTTGAATTTTAATTTCACACCTAAACTGCAAAACCAATTTTTATTAATTTCTGTATAGGGATAGTCTGGGCCTTGAAGAAGGACAGAAGCTATATTTATAGGTGCTATAATTAAACTCGAAGGTTCGAAATAGGAATTGAAAGTTTGTAAGGGAAACCTATATAATATCCAGGAACTAATTAAGCCCGACATTAGCCCAAAACGGCATTGACCCGAGCAGAGCCGAGTACCTCAGCTAGTCTTTTAAAAAATCGACAGCCACGGACTCACTGACTCATTAATTCTAGAAACTAGTGAACTCAGAAACTTGTAATTTACAAAGTGGCGTATTTTACGATTAAATCGGTCGCTAAGAAATTATTTTCCAATATTCAATTATGAAGGGGTGACAGGGGAAATGAAAAAATGTCCTTGTTTTCAATCCAGTTCAATATAGCCGTGCTCATAAAAGGAAGGTCCTGGCATGGAACCTAATTCCTTCGAAAATCTTTTTGTTGATATTTTTTTAATTTTCAAACGACTGATTAAATCGGAAACTAAATGAATACTAAAGTTACAAATGTTCAAAATATTCTTGTGCAAATTAATGATACATATTACATGCTTGAGTACGTAAATATTATTGTTATCTACTAATCTGGGCTTAATGTTTCCTTCAAACGATATTTTATAAATCAAATACATGCAATCCTTCGTTCCTAAAATAGATGCTCGGTTTACCGAAATCGCGGATATTTATATTTGTTTTGTAAGGAGAGCCCTGAACATGAAATAGGAGGCAGCCAAACAGAATGTTTGCATGTATAATGTAAGAGACATGACTTCCCGGGAAGCAAACAAGGGTCGTCAAGCGACAGATCCACTTTGTGTTACCACCATATTGGTAGAATCAAAACGTAAAATGTGTTTCCCTATTAGAGATATGCCGCTAAACATTAGACCCAAAAATATTGGCAACCTTTTTTATGTATCTGGACATATACTACTACACGTACTGTTTCTAAAGAACGTTTAAATAACTCTAGATTTTCTAGATAAACCTTAGATTTTGGAATCGAGATTTTTCATAATCATGTTGGCAGGGCAACCATACCTATGTACATACACGAACACGGGTCTTACAAAGAGATATCGAAAATAATGTATTGAACCATATACAGACGATAGGATAGGTTTGCTTCATATTTTTCATTATTGTTTTGTTTTTGCATGTTTTTGTAATATGCCACAACTATCAATTTTTAGGGTTCCGTACCCATAGGGTGAAAACGGAACCCTATTACTAAGCCTCCGCTGTCCGTCCGTCCGTCTGTCACGGGGCAGTATCTCATGAACCGTAATAGGTAGGCAGCTGAAATTTTTACCGAGTGTGTATTCATTTTGCCGCTATAACAACAAATAGGCAAAATTAAAAAAGATTAAAAAGGCCCCATACAACAAATCTGTTTTTTTTTTGTGTTAAATATTGTACGATGATGGTACGGAACCCTTCGTGTGCAAGTCCGACTCGCACTTGGCCGGTTTTTACATTACAGCAATCGCGCGCGTAGTCGGCATTACTAAAGGCTTTTTTGTATTGTTATTATTGTCATTAAATTCAACGTATAAACATTTATTTTTCTGTTTGTATTTCCATCTGCCTGTCCTCTTATAACTAGGCAATCATTGATCCGATTTTTATTCGGCTCCAAGCCCAATCAGAATCTATGAATCCTTTTTGCCTGTTTGAATAAAGTTTAGGAATGCTCGTAGATTTGTTAATAAAAATGAGAAATGAGCAAGTGCAAACACGAGAATATTATTTTAAAGAACAATTACTGAATGATTTTATCGAGGCTGATTCATTCGTGGAAATCAGTTCATGACAATAAAATAGAATGACTTAAAAATCTAACCTTGACCGACGACGGTAATATGTCCAAACATAAACAAAGAAACATCACGTATGCCATTTCGGGCTCCCGACCGTCTGAGTGTACCTCGTTCCGCTAAAAAGTCCACAACTTAGTTTCTTATAGTGAGCTCCACAAGATATATTATTGCATAATACAACCTCATCTCTTTATTTTAATCTTTATTCTCAATATAAAATACATTTTAGTTTATGATACACAATTTGAAAAGCACAGAAAGAAGCAGCATCAGGGGGTAAGATAAAAAACCTTCATCTAGTGGCGACACGTACGGTTGTGTACCATTACGCTTGCTGCATTTCCTCTCTGGTGTATGAAAAATAACTTTCGGCTATCTTGTCTCCGGTTAAGAGGATAATGAGGTGATCGAGTTCCATAAAAGGCTCGTGTCTGGTTTCTCCACAGACATCGTAATCTGTGGGTTCCTCAGTCAAATAAAGAAATATTTTTCTGAAATTTTTCATATTCTATAAATCTTCTGAGAGTTACTACATCTGTTCTTTTTTATTGTTTTAATAACTTCACTTATATCCATGATATACTCGCTTAAACATTTAGTGGCGTATATCATGCATATAAATTAAGTTATTGAAAAAATCACAACGTACAGACGTTGCTTTCAGTTCATTTATTGAATATGCAAAATTTCTGAAACATATTACTTAATTTTACTGAGGAAACATGCGCGAACCATTGTTACTCCAGGAACTTTAGCCTTAAATCAGCACTTAGAAAAACATTAAATCCGAAATGCATTTTTTTTTCTCATAAACGTAGTATTTCATGTGGACGTGTGTACATTAAGTTTGTAACATTTTGGGGGGTCCGGAAGATAGAAATAAAATATGAAATATGTTTAAAAAATGATATCTCCTAAACAAATATTTAGAAATGTTATTTAAAAATGTTATATGTTAGCTAATTTTAAGTGTAATATTACTGTGAATTTGCAACAATTTCTTATTTAGGAACTGTGTAAATATATATTTTTTGTACTTTTAATATCTGTATTATTTATGTATGTAAAGCAAATAATGAAAATTCTATTTTATTTTCTGAAATTAGAAACTGACTACAAACTATATATTCTGTGAAATTTATAAAATGTTGCAAATATTAGAAGGACTTTTTTTTTCATTTATAATGTTTACATTCACACAAAAGCTAAAAAAAATTCCAAATACGTATAAAATCGTTCCTTGTATAGTTTCTAAAGAATTTAATTTGCTTTTACATATTCTAGAAAGAAATATAGCAATAGCAAGTTAGGTTCGCGGCATAGATTTATTTTAGTAAAAACATTTTTTAAAATACATTTCCGTAATTACAAAATTGTTGCAAATTCACAGTTACATTACGCCTTAAAAGACTTAACATATTTTTTTTTTAATACCGTTTCTAAATATTTGTTTAGGAGATATATATTTTTTAATACATTTTAAAAAAAAATCTATCTTCCGGGCCCCGCTAAATGTTGCAAACTTAATGTAAGCATATGAACATGAAATTACATATTTCTGAGAAAAAAAAATTCATTTCGGATTTCATGTGCTTCTCAAACCGTATCTACCCCGGTCTATGTATGTCACTTCATTATCCTCTTAAGTTAATTATGTTTTTGCCTATTTTATTAATAAGCTGTTCAGGTCGATATTTCTCCTAATCCTAAAGTTACATGTTCGGAAGCTGTAAATCTTTATCAAATTACGAGAAGGGTATTATGGTGTAATTTTCCTCGTTCGTTATTTATTTACAAGACTTTTTTCCGTGAAAACACGATGCAGGCCGAGCTCGCAATTCTTCTATTGATGATGATTTATTTTTGGATGGGGTTCTTTTCATATAATGAGAGAGGGGCTTGCTTGCATTTTAAGTACGTGAACATTTCCGCAGGATGTGAGGAGAATAATTTACGATTCCGATAATTTACAAAAATGATAATGTAAATTATGAAAGTAAATGTAACGTAAACACTCCACACGAATCCAGTATTCACGTTAACTGACTTACCCCCGATTTCATCATCTCCAGCTGCCTGAAATCCGATAGTTTGTTTCGTATTTGTATGGTGTAACCGAAAGGTAACTTTCGGATTTATGTAACTGGAGGTGGTGAAACCGGGCGTTACGCATTGAAATATCTTAAATTGCAGGCAAATGTCGGCTAGAAGAAATATATTTGAGGGATAGGCCCGCCTTTGCGCCCCACTTATGTTGTTGTTGCACTATACTTTCTTTTGTAAATTGTTTTTAGCGGCCTATTAAAGAATTTTTCATCTTTCAATCAATCAAAATATTTTTCAAATATGTGTTTTTTTTAAATAATGATTCTAACTTATTTTATTTCGAAAAAAAAATGAGTCATAAGGGTTATTTTCTTTCCTTGGTCTGAATAACGTTACACAAACACCTAATTATTTATTGACTTAGTATGAATTTCTGTAAAAACACATCATTTTAATAAAAGAAGGAAAAACAAAAATTTTTTTTCTTATATATATCCATTTACTATTATGAATTTCTATATTCGTTATCAAAATATGTAAGTGCGTAGAAATTTAATGTCGACCTAAACTTTAACAAAACTACATTAACCTAGAGTATTTGAATATTTATTTAACCTAAATGCCTTACATTTACTAACCATTTCGAGGCCTAGAAAACAAAGGAATCACTAAATAATCAAAAGGAGTCCATTCAACGCAGCGCTCTCGGTAGACTTACCACATTTTGGCGCTCACAGCTTATGAAGCGGGTAAAATTCAAGTTACTTTTACCATTTTTTTCCGTGCCGCTGCTTCCTGTTCCTGACCGTTTATATGAAAATAATTTTGAACTACAATGATGTTGCGGGTTATAACTTTTATGGCTCGTTGCGAGTCTTAAAAATACATTTGCGTTTTAGCTAGGCGCTCACTGAACTGAAACATCGAGTTGTTAATAATCCGTGCTCTGTGAGTAATGTATTATGTGTAAGTTTAAGTAAGTTTTCAAATTAAAATTTAAAATACAAGCGATCATGTTCCCAAATCTTTTTTTTTCAAGCGATTAATTGCGTTTATAATCATCACCCAAATGACATATTATTTCCGTCTTTTCCCACAGAACTTTCCGGATTAATATCGAACTTCCCTTATCCCATTGTCGGGGAAAATTGGCGAGCTCCGGCCATTGTAATACGGAATGAGCTCTCTCTACAATGTACTTTCCTCTTATACTCATGCCTACCTATACATATACTATTAGTAGGTGCTGCACTATAGCAAGCCGTATCTAGATAGTGACCATAGCTGAAGGAAACGGCCAGCCTTATCTTAACTGGTTCGGCTTCATAAAACGATTCTTTGAGAACTTTATTTTTGTGCTGATCAAGAAACTTTCTCTTAATGGAAGGATAAATGTTAATTATTTTACCTATGACCAATATATATGTGACTTTTTTAAGGTAAATGTTGATTCATCACAATTTTTCCTGGCTTATGATAACAAAACGTATACTTATATAAATAACATCACACCCAGAGGCATACGATTAGACCGAATTATAAAGACCCAAATGAACAATCTAGTATAAAATTAACGGAGCCATAGCACACAGATCAAAAAAGGAAGGAGATGTCCCATCTAGCGCGCCTGTTATGGAACCCGCTATCCACTATTTTCTGAAACTACAAACAAAACTTGTAACATGCAAACATAATCGCAAATGTATTGGAGGGTTCGTGTGGGAGGAAACTGACTAGGCTAATGAATTTCAGGAGCACATTCAAGCGCGGCGGCGATGTTTGGACTATGTGGCATACGGCGCACGACCGGTTTCCCATACGATTATATGTACGACTTGACCACGCGGCGACGATGGGACATGACACTACTCAATAATTTTATCCACGGAGATGAACTAACACTATATTGTGTTTGCTTATTTCCATTGGTACGTTAATGAATGTTTCAAATAACTTTTCACAAATTCTGTAGACCATATTGATGATTTCAATAACATGACACTTGTTAAATATAAAACCTTTATCTCCTATCCTTCATCAAGCAACCGTTTCTCAATAAAACCCAAACCAAGATAAATTTGTACTTGTTATCAGAGCGAAAAAAACTAGAACGCGGTTTCGATCAGATCGATCACAGGCCACATCTGTAGGGATACAAAACAGATGTTTTGCTAAACTTGTTTGCCTGCCTAACCTGCGTCTCAGTACATGTCGTACCCAAAGCAATTTTAATTAATCAATAATTAGATATGTTCTTAGATTTACACCGTCGCTGTACATAATGTTTTAAAAACGAAAACGTTTTGAAGGCGAAATATGTCGGCCAAGCACGGCATTGCACACCGGAAAACCGTAAGTTTTCAATAATTAGATCACTAACATAACAGGTTCATATAAAAATACAATAGGTATTAAATGAATCTATGACTGTTTGCTGTTAGAAACGTTCTCGTATCGACGACGACGACCCTCCAGAAACCACAAGGCTGGCCACAAAAATGTCAACAACAGATCTGCACTGAATAATCCCGACTCCGAACTATATCTACGTTTTGGACAAGTCTATCATCAGTGAGTTCCAAACAAATATTAATTAATATCCATTATAATGTGTTGGGTACCAATTGATCATTTCACGGAATCCCATCCAACTTGCCACCGATTTCCTATAACTATCCTTGGGACCATCGCATAAGGTGCAATATGCCATCGCATTGCACCATACCAAGTCATCGCGAGCGCATTCGCGAGACAGTTATCGAAGATTATTTCACGCGGCGGTCGCTTCACATTCGAGTCCGTGACCTTGGAAGTTTTTGTGGACATTTTGGCGGGAACCGTGTTCCCGAACCGACCTGGATAGCCCCGTGACGTGTGTCCGCCGTGCTGGGCGCGTTGCTGGTGCTGGAGCTAAGGAGGCGCCATCGCCGTGCGAGCGGTCCCCCTCTTCCTTTGAGTCCAGGTTGGTGCCTATTTTAGTCCCCGCCGCATCATTTTGGTCCTTCAGAGCCATGATAGTGTCTCAAAATTATATTTAAATAATTTATTATATCTACTAACCCATATTTGCCGTGCAAAATAGGTATACGTAGGTATAGTGTGCATGAGCTACCCTCATTTCACACACTACCTTTTTCTAAGTTTTACTTCAGTTCACATTCCTGTAATAACCCCCTTAATTTTTCACTATGGAAAAAGAATTATCACATAGTTTAGAACCATCAACTACTAGGGAAAACAGGTTGCTGAAGGATTTAAACAAACTAAATATTGTGAAACAACGTTTGTTTTCACAGGTTCAAACATTATTTGAACTTTCTCAAAGTGCCCTGAGCAAACCAGAAAATCGTGATTCATTTTTTGCACGATTTTCGGATTTAAATTCATTAAAAGAAAAGTTCGAAAAAACTGTCTACGATTGCATTGACTTGGAGTTGCAAATAAATCCAAAGTCTAGTCCGAAAACCCAAGAGTTAGAAAGTTTTGACGAACTATTCTATCGCATTAAAATAAATCACGAAAAGATTAAACCTCGCGAACGCGATGCACAAAACATTTCCGATCCCAGTCAGTCGCGCGCCGCGGCCGGCAGCCAGGGCTTCGTAGTTCAGCTACGTTTACCGAAACTTCAGCTTATTGAATTTTCGGGAGAAATTGAAGAGTTCAATACGTTCCAGGAAACGTTTTGTTCTTTGGTGCATAACAAAACAGACATTGCTTCAATTGATAAGTTTCACTACTTACTGTCTTGCACTAAGGGTCCAGCTCTAAGCATAGTCAAAAGTTTGCCCCTTTCCGGTGATAATTATGCTATTGTCTGGAAAAGTCTCGTAGACAAGTATAAGGATGACAGGACACTTTT
Source organism: Incurvaria masculella (assembly GCA_946894095.1). Lineage (NCBI taxonomy): Eukaryota > Metazoa > Arthropoda > Insecta > Lepidoptera > Incurvariidae > Incurvaria > Incurvaria masculella. Next base: position 15,709,996 of record OX335648.2, on the reverse strand, counting down.
GGGTAGGTACTTAGATAAGATGTTGAACTTTGAGCCGCTCACCAAGGAGTCATCTTCAAATCTCAATTTATTTTTGCAGACATTTGAACATTCTGTAAAGGCTGTCGAGGCGTTAAAGGTGCCGGATTTGTCTGGGTTCATATTGTGTCACATTGCGTTACGGAACCTTGATCGTGTGACACGCAAAACATTCGAACAGAATCTCGATCAAAAGCAGATTCCAACGTTCAATGGCTTGATTTCTTTCATTCATAATCAAGTCAAAATTCTCGATCATTCGGCATTTTACACAGATGTTAATTCGACTGAACCAAGGGCTAAAAGGCAATCCGATGTACACCCCTCCAAATATACTCCGGCTGCGGTCCGGGGCACAAATAAAAAGGTTAATTTCGCAACAACTGCAGACAAGTCGACAAAAGGCAAAATGCATTGCTTGCATTGTGATTATGATAATCATATGATTTTCAAGTGTTACAAGTTTTTAAAGTTAACACCTGCAGAGAGGGTCGCGCGAATCGAATCATTGCACTTATGCAAAAATTGTCTAAAATCACACGGCACAGACATTGATTGTGGTAGCAAGTATCGGTGTGTGCTGTGCAGTAGGTCACACCATGTACTATTGCACGTTGAGCAGGCGGCCGGCGCCACAGCGCGCGCGCCTGCGCGGGACGCTGCGCGGGACGCTGCGCAGAGCGCTGCGCGCGCAGCCTGCTCCGGTGATGCGCCTGCGCACGTACCTAAAACGTCGTTTCATACCACTTCGGAAGAAACGAATGCGTATGCAGTATTGCTCGCAACTGCCGTTGTTGATGTGATGGATACTTCTGGGAATTATCAAACCTGCAGGGTACTTATTGATTCGGCCGCGATGTCAAGTTTTATTACTTCGGATTGTATTCAACGCCTGGGACTTAGTCGTACTAAGTGCCCGTACAAAATTTCCGGCCTAAATAATGAGGTCGTTCGTAATTTTGGGATGACTGAGTGTGTCATTAAACCTCGTCATTCAGAAATACCGATTTTAAAAATCGATGCTGTTATTTTGAAGAAAATAACGTCGGAGATGCCGACCGTTGAGATTAGTCAAGACGTTCTTGATGAATTCAAATACCTCAACCTTGCTGACCCTTATTTTTATAAGAGGTCCAGTATTGATATGCTTCTCGGAGGGGACGTTTTCCCTCATATTTATGATGGACGCAAAATACAATTACGTCCATCTGCGCCGTGCGCACTAAGAAGCATCTTTGGTTATGTGGTCACTGGAAAAATGGAATTAAATACACCCCAAGGAGAAAATTACCCCTCTTCAACACTTGTATCGTATACTAGTGCTGAGGATGAAACAAATTCTCTGTTAAAATCATTCTGGGAAGTGGAGTCCTCGCCGTGCGAGATCCCTCCGTCCGATCCGCTAGACAAAGTCGCGGATCAAATGTTCAGAGCCAAACACTATCGCGACGAGTGCGGTAGGTATGTAGCTCCGCTCCTATTGAAAGAAAGCGATCAGCAGCTCGGCGAATCGTATAAGATTGCGATGCGCAGATTATTGCACATTGAGAGAAGGTTATTGCGGGAACCACACTTGCACTCTGCTTATACAGCCTTTATGAATGAATATGAGGCTCTCGGACACATGGAAGAGTACAAAGGTGTTGAACCAAGTAAAAATATTATTCCTCATCATTGTATTTTGCGGCCTTCTAGTGAAACAACGCCTTTGCGAGTTGTGTTTGATGGCTCAGCAAAAACAAGTAACTGTGTATCTTTGAATGACATTCTTTTAACCGGAGCAAAGTTGCAAGAAAATATCTCGACGACTTTAATCAATTTCAGACTTTTCGACATATGCCTTACTGCTGACATTGCTAAAATGTATCGGCAGGTTTTGATTGACCCTTCTAAGCGCGCGTATCAACATATTTTGTGGCGCGACTCCCCTACGAAACCGATAAAAATCTACGAACTGAAGACAGTTACATATGGCCTGCGCAGTGCACCTTATTTGGCTATGCGCACGCTGAAACAACTTGCATACGATGAGCGTGAGCGATATAAACTCGCTTCGTCGGTATTGTTAAAAGGTTTTTATGTTGATGATTTTTTGTGGTCCGTTAAATCGGTTTCGGAAGCATGCCAATTACAGAATGAACTCACTGCGCTTTTAAATAGTGCAGGTTTTGAATTGCGCAAATGGGCATCAAACAGTTCGGAAGTTCTGTCTGAAATTAATCCTGAGTTGGTTCTTAAAAAGGCCAAGGATTTTGAGGACGACAAAAATGTCTCTTCCATAAAAGTTTTAGGTTTGCAGTGGGTGGCCCAAGAAGATTACTTCACATTTTCTGCCAATTTGTCAGATTCAGTCACCACAAAACGCTCTGTTTTGAGAATTTTATCTAGTGTTTATGACCCCGTGGGTTTTGTAGCACCTTGTATTTTTGTAGCTAAAAGCATAATGCAAGACTTGTGGAAGAATAGTCTAGGTTGGGACGTTCCCTTACCTGATGACCTTCGAGACAAGTGGTTAAAATTTATTTTAGACTTGCCGTGCTTGTCGACCATGCGAATTGAGCGCCATGTCGTTATACCTAAAGCTGTAACCTGTCAGTTGATTGGTTTTTGTGATGCGTCATCGCGAGGATATGCCGCTTGCGTGTACATCCGAAGTTTAAATGCACTTTCGGAAGTCAAGGTGCGATTGTTACTTGCCAAGTCAAAGGTCGCGCCCTTGAAAACAATATCTATTCCTCGGTTGGAATTGATGGGAGCCGTGCTCCTTGCAAAATTGCTAAAATATGTAATGACTCAGTTCGAAAATGTAAAATTTGACGAAGTATTTGCATTCAGCGATAGCCAAGTCACACTTTCGTGGTTACAAACGGAGCCACATAAATTAAAAACGTTTGTTGCGAACCGTGTCTCGCAATTGACCGACGATATCCCACCACAATGCTGGGCTCACGTACGCAGCGAGGATAATATTGCAGATATCGGCTCCCGTGGAGCGCTGCCCTCGCAGCTGGCTGCGATGCCCGAGTGGCTGGCCGGTCCGTCGTGGCTGTACGCTCGCCGTCACGAGTGGCCTGTCTCGACTTGTCACATAAAAAATGCGGATAAGGTGCCAGAGCTTCGAGCTAACGCAGACACGTTTGTGTTAGCCAGTCAAATCACACGAGACGAGTTGTTTGATTTTGAGTTTTTATTAACTGAACGATTTTCATCTTTCAATAAGCTCTTGCGTACGATCGCATTTGTTTACCGATTCTTTTACAACAGTCGCATGAAAGATGTCAGTAAAAGATCTCGCGGTCCGATTACAACCGTAGAACTTCACAATGCTCGTGACCGGTTGCTCAAACTATTGCAGAGTGTTTACTTCCGTGAAGAGATATCTCTGCTGACGGCCGGAAAACCTGTGCATTCATTACGCAAGCTATCCCCATTCCTCGATGCCCGTGGTTATCTCAGGGTGGGGGGTAGATTATCACAATCTGAACTGCCGTATGATGCAAAGCATCCTCTTTTATTGCCAAAAAAATGTCGGCTAACTATTTTGATAATAGAATATTATCACAAGGTGTATTTACATGCTGGCCCGCGCGCTCTTCAAAACATTTTGAACCAATCCTATTGGATTGTCAGCGCTCGTAGCGTTATTCGTTCGGTATTGTCGAAGTGTGCTGCTTGCTTTAAATGCAAACCGACGTCGGTTCAGCCTGCTATGGGCTCACTACCGGCGGCCCGGGTTACACCAGATAAGGTTTTTAACCACGTTGGCGTGGATCTTGGAGGTCCATTCCTCATAAAAGAAAGTCTACGCCGCAATGCTAAGATTGCAAAGGCGTATTTATGCCTATTTGTTTGCTTCACGACAAAGGCCGTACACTTAGAAGTACTTTCGTCGTTGTCAGCGGAATGTTTTTTAGCTACTTTAGACCGATTTGTGGCTCGACGTGGTTTATGCTCTTCCCTTTATTCGGACAACGGTACAAATTTTACGGCTTCTAATAAACATTTAAAGGAAGTTTCGAAATTCTTAAGAGCACAACAAGTGCAAGACGAAATAACAGACGGATGTACCTCGAGACAAATTCAGTGGCATTTCAACCCACCTAGTGCTCCAAGTATGGGAGGTTTGTTTGAAGCAGGAATCCGTTCTGCTAAAGGGCATGCCCTACGCGTAATTGGAGATAAGGCCTTAACTTTTGAGGAATTGACGACCTTATTTTGTCGAATTGAAGCCGTGCTTAATTCGAGGCCTTTATGTCCTTTGTCAGACAATCCCAATGAGTTTGACACATTGACTGCTGGCCATTTTTTAATTGGTCAACAGCTGGTTGCTGTACCGGAGCGCGACTTGACTGAGGTTCCTCACCATCACCTGTCACGTTGGCAATTTATCCAGCAGAGCTCACAGCACTTTTGGAAAAGGTGGTCGAAGGAATATCTCCACACGCTCCAGCAAAGGGCCAAGTGGTTCTCATCTCCTCCGAATCTTAAGGTTGGAGATTTAGTTCTCATAAAATCCGATCAGCAACCTTCACTTCACTGGTCTCTCGCCCGAGTCCATAAGACTCACGAGAGCCCTACAGACTCTGCTGTTCGTGTGGTAACCCTCCGAACACAGAGGGGATTTCTCCAGCGGCCAGTTAATAAACTGTGTCCGCTTCCTTATGCCTACTAACCGATTTCGGCATATATTTATTTATATTAAGTTATGTATGTAAGTATATTTATCATACTTTTGGTGGCTAGAGTTGCCTTTTTTATTTTTCTTTCACATTAATTTTCCAGCATATGTAATTAATATTTATTTTATTTATTCAGTCATGGGCCTGGAAATCATCATAATGATTTCGGTGAGGGGTTAATGTTGGGTACCAATTGATCATTTCACGGAATCCCATCCAACTTGCCACCGATTTCCTATAACTATCCTTGGGACCATCGCATAAGGTGCAATATGCCATCGCATTGCACCATACCAAGTCATCGCGAGCGCATTCGCGAGACAGTTATCGAAGATTATTTCACGCGGCGGTCGCTTCACATTCGAGTCCGTGACCTTGGAAGTTTTTGTGGACATTTTGGCGGGAACCGTGTTCCCGAACCGACCTGGATAGCCCCGTGACGTGTGTCCGCCGTGCTGGGCGCGTTGCTGGTGCTGGAGCTAAGGAGGCGCCATCGCCGTGCGAGCGGTCCCCCTCTTCCTTTGAGTCCAGGTTGGTGCCTATTTTAGTCCCCGCCGCATCAAATGACTATTGAAATATTTCTTGGGTTTGTTTTTGTTTATATTATGTAATGATACCATTTTCTTATCAAGAAAAAGAGATTCATCTCTCACCGATATACTTTCAGGTTTATTAATATGACGTGAATGCTCACGGAGGTATAGGAAACCATAATTAGGGAAGCCTCTACTTTAAGGGAGATCGGCTGGGCGATATAGCAATTGGTCAGGCCATCAGATTAGTAGATCACATAAATGATGAAAGAAGTCGATCCTGGGACCAGAAACAAAAAATATATTCCAGAAATCTCGTTTTTTAAGCTAGAAATTTTATCAATTATTTCTTTTCATTTTTGGACTTAGGTTATGGTTTTTCGAATGTTCGATGTACCTGATGGGCCATCATATTGTACGATCGGGCCTCCAATGACCCCTTTGCCTGGAATGATAAATTATCGGCCAGTAGCCTTACTACCACTGTTTAGCAATATATGTGAAATTCCCACCAAATTAATCAATTTATTTGACACACACATAGTTCAATAAATTACAATCAATTCGGATTTAGTGAATGTAGGCCAACAGACGATGGCCAGAATTGATGATGATATCTCAGTTCACTTATCAATATAACTCGATAATTACATATGAAATTTTCTAAGACTTGTCAAAAGCATTTGACTGTGTAAATCATGACACACTACTATTGAAACTACAACATTATATTGCATGGAAAAATCATAAACTAATTGGAAATGATGTATATCGAACAGAAAATATATTTGTGATGCAAATGACTATGGGTACTAATTCTATATCTAAATAAATAACGTTTCCAGCTGCACCGCAAGAGATATCCATATGTTGTTGGGTTTTGGAGCAATATTCAAGATGATTTATGTTTAGTAAAATGCAATACTCAGTGTAAGGATACACATTAAAAAGGTTACTTCCTAAAAACTTCTTAAAGGAGTAAGCTTTACACCGTGATACCATAAAATGTAGTTATTGCGTCGAAAAGCTGTTAAAATCCACACAAACATGATTGTCATTTAAAGTTAATTCTAGCATTTGAGGTTCCAATTACGTATTGTATGAAGGGCATGTTGAGGGGCGTTCCTTCGTTTTCGTAGATCTGTGGCGGAAGGCGATCGTTAATCGCTGCGCGCGGATGCGGTGTCGGCGGCGGCGGGCGGCGCCGGGAGGCAGCGGGGCGGAGCGGGGCGACGCGAGGGCGGGAGCGGCGCGGTCGGGGCGGATATAGGAAATTGCGGGCGCGAAGCTTCGAGCCGTGGTAGGGGAAGACATCACGACTCCATTTACAATGCAATAAAGTGCATTCGACAAACGTTACGCCCATCCTTTGTGGAGTGTGGAGCAGGTGCGAGGGTTATTTAGCTCCTGGACGTTTGCTGCTCTGCTTGTTATTCGTCGAAAACATTCAGTACCGTTAATATGTATTGGATGTAACTATGTAATAGGTTAAATGAAAGTAGAGGTTGTTCTTCTTCAGAACAAATTGCTGATCAAAATTTTGTAAGGATTGCTCATTATTATGGAACATGAGAAAATGCAGTTTGCGGCGTCATGGGTTCGAATTCCCGCTCCGTTCATGCACCGCTGTATTTTTATTTCTGATTTAGATAAGGGCATTTCGCCACGAATGTGAGCTGTTTCAAGTTTGGTAAAGCTGTGGGCTCCCTTCCCCTACTAGGTGGTAGGGTTGACTCGCCCGGGTTGGTAATAAATGGTTGATACAGCAATTAAAAATTGTCCTTTTTAGGGTTACGTACCCAAAGGGTGCCAACGGAACCCTATCACTAAGCATCCGCTGTCCGTCCGTCCATCCGTCCGTCCGTCCGTCCGTCACAGGGCTGTATCTCATGAACCAAAGTAGGCAGCAGAAATGTCCACAGATTGTAGATTTATTTTGCCGTTATAACAAACAAATAAGTAAAATAAAATGTGTTTTTTTTTGTATTTAATCTTGTACAATCGTACGGAACCCTTCGTGTCCAACTCGCACTTGGCCGGTTTTTTTACAATCCTACTACATTGAACTAATGTAGCCGCGCTCTATTCCCAGTTTTGTTATGATGATTTTGTAATGCATGCAGTTTTGGTTCCAAAATGATTCTCGTTGCAGTTTTTTTGACATGTGATCAAAAATGTATTATTACTATTTTGTCTGAGTATGTTTATCATACGATGAATGTTTTCTCCTTAGTTAAAAATGTATATATGTACAGAATGTAGTCTAGAGGGTTCAATCACTGCCAAACAGCCTGTCTCGGCATCCTTTTTTCGTCAACACAGTTAAGGTGGCCCAACCCGGCGGCCTCAACTCATTTGCGGGCACGGTACAAAACCGTGCTGTTGCGCTCTGGGACCTTCTCTGTTTCTAAGAATAAGACAGGCTCCGTTATGAGGAAGATGCAACCTGTCCACAAAAAAGACAATGCGCATAGTGTATGATTTGGCAAGATTTACGAAAATTTTAATTTCAAAACGACTTATAGCTAAAAGTAAACCACGACCGCTGTAGTCAAAAATCTAACAAAAACCAAAGAGATTATTAATCTTGATTAAACAAGCTATGTCTGATGACTAATCTTTTTAAGATGTTCTTACTTTATCATTGCATAATCCACCTCCAAAATAATTGTATAAAACGCGCGAAAAATCCGAACTTTCGGACGTTATAACTTGGAAACCAAACACAATTTTACAATGCCAATGGTCATCAGACATCTAGTTCAATCAAATAAAGCTATATTGAGCAAAATTTTGGATCTCTGACAAGAAATATAGGCGTGATCTTCTTTCCCCTTTTGTATGGGGAAATGAGCGGGTTGGGCCACCTTAAGTAAATTCGGTCTTTTTTTTAATAAAAGCATGCCCCATATATCTAGTTGGCATAAGCGTGAAATTAAATTTGTGATTTTGTGAAAATCTGTGAATTTTTTCAAGCGCATTTACACACAAACGTTTGCTCTGGAAATGTTTTGGTTACCAGTTATAACGTAATGAAAAGGGCCAACTACAAAGTAATAATATGCAGTAGATATGAGTGAGTTTTATAACATAGAAACGAAGAATTAATTATACCCGGAATTATGTCAGATTCGGTAGCCCTTGGCTTGCGGTTCAATAAGCTTGGTGAAGCAACTCTGAGCGCAGTTGGGCTGTAGTTGGGTGACCGTTTTCAACCGTTGCGGCTGGCCGTGGTTCGGATTTTACTTAAAACTGTACGTTCCTTCCTTCCTTACTTTACCAGGTGGTACGGTAAACACCGCCCACCATCGCATTAAATGAACGATGGTCGCAGCGGCAATGAAAACTGTCCGTGTGTTCGATCCAGTTGTATGTAGCCGTGCTAAGGAAAGTCCTGCTATGGCACCTTTTCTTTTTTTATGTGACTGGACATGGATGGCTAATACCACACCTTCTGTCATGGTATTAGCCCAACACACCACATGGAAACTAGGTGCCATGCCAGGACCTTCCTTATATTGCACGGCTACATTGAACTGGATGGAAAACACGGACAATTTTCATTGCCGCTTCGACCATCGTTCATCCAATGCGATGGTACCAACCCGGGCGGGATGAACCCTAACACCTAGTAAGTAAGGAAGGGGACCTACAGTTTAACGTGGAATCCGAACCACGGCCAGCCTCTCTTAACGGTCGAATGGTCACCCATCCAAGACCAGACCGGACCCAGCGTTGCTTTACTTCGGAGAGCGATCGCCGAAGTGTCGCGCCACTGGGCCACTGAGGCTGACCTAGTTTCCATGTGGTGTGTTAGGCTAATATCATGACATGGCATTAGCTATCCATGACCAGTTTCATAAAAAACCCGGATTATTGTAATCTCTTTCTATTCGAAAATTTAAATAGCTCTCATTTGGTCATCTATACTTATAATAAATCTGTAAGGGGTGTTCATGGAGTAAGTTGCTTTGTTTTCTAAGATACTTCGTTTGTAGACTTTATGTATGATACTAAGACTAAATTGATGATTTTTAGAAGTCAGTTCTGTATGTATGTATGTTCCTCCATAACTCTTAAACCGATCATCCGAATTCGATGAAACTTACTACACGTTTATGTAAATACACGAGACACAGGATAGGCTATATATTATTCAGTTCCGCTTACGTTAAGATGTAGCTGTTATACAAACCAAAATGCCCCGAGGCGGCGGCGGCATGGGGGGTAGTCACTATCTGCCTTTATTTCTTCGATTACTTCTTCTAAGCCACGCAACGGACTCTTTGATACGGTTTTCATTAATATCAGGAGCGATCAACGAGCAAGGATTGCGCATGTAATTTTTTAATATGTAATACAAACCTTAAGAGCAAAATGATAATTGATTGAAAAATTGATTGAAAATTCTTTATTACTCCACAAAAAAAAAACAATTTACAAAAGAAAGTATAGTGCAAAAACAACATAAGTGGGGCGCAAAGGCGGGCTTATCCCTCGAAGAGATTTCTTCGAGCCAACCTTTGGGTCTTTGAGAAGTTTAATAGGTATATATTCGTAGGTAGTGGCGGTAGGTTTGGTTTGTTACTTTGAGTATTAACCTAAAACTAAGTAATCATTTGGTACATACATACATACATTAGTTATGTTATAAACTTACTTAAAAATATTATAACAATAAACCTACATATATAATATTGCACACATATATATATATATATATATATATATATATACATACATCATACATATTGTGTGTATGTAAATATGTTTTTATTTAATATACATCTAGCCCTAAATATTAGCGTTACACTGGCTGAGATAATATGCGTGTAACCTTATTTTAAAAGTGGGAAGTGATTCGGACTGACGGACAGCGTCGGGTAGCGAGTTCCACAGTCGTGCTGCCTGAATTGTGAATGATTTAGAAAAATAGGAACTTTTGTGAGAAGATATAGTCAGTATGTTTGTATTACTGGACCGTAAAGGGATACCATGGGAGGACAGAAATGTAAAACGGGATGAAAGGTAATCAGGAGCAGATGAGTTGTAGATGCACGAATATAGTAGGTTGAGGATGTGGGAGTTTCTTCGAAGACGGATAGGGAGCCACTTGAGACGTTTGCGAAAGTCAGAAACATGATCATATTTGCGTAATTATGTACTTGAAAATTTTAGGTGTTAAAAAGGCCTACAGAAAGTTCCAAGATATTATGTAGAGCGATAACTTCGAACCACTCGCCCGATTTATTTGCGTATTTTATCAACGTATAGCAACTCTGGGCGCAGTCAAATTCCGGATAGGTTATCGTTTTCGATGTTGAAGGTGGCTGTGGTTCGTATTCCTCATAAAACTTTGTAAAAGTAAAGAAGGTGGTACGGTTAATCCCACCTTTGTTGGTTTTGTATAAATTTCTATGTACTTAGCAGTGCGAGTGCAGTAAGGGTCTGGCGGCACATGCTTTTAAAATTCGCTCCCAAATGTTTACAAAGCTGTAAATGGGAATATGTCGATGTTTATCATTAAATCATGCCATATCGGTTCAAACTATTTTGATTAAATTTGGTAGATGGATATATAGTCCTGGACTAGCCGTTTTATTGGGTTACTTTTTGTCCAGCAAATAATTCAGACCGAAATGTATCCAACACGACATTGACCCGAGCGGATCCGGGTACCGCAGCTAGTGCTATAATAAATTCACCTACATTTTTTTCTTACCTTTTACATACCTACGACATTTACCTACATATTTCGTAAAATGTTCATTGTGTTGTAGAAGCGAGAAATTATTTTCAAAGTAGATATAAATATTTTTTAAGGTTTTTTACCCAAAAGGTGCAAATAGTATTACTAAGCCTCCGCTGTCCATCCGTCTGTCACAGGGCTGTATCACATGAACTGTAATAGGTAGATTATTTATATTGCCGCTATGAAAACATTTAATAAAAAAATGTAAAACTACGTCTATATTTACAAGCGTCTATATTTTCGTGATTTCCTTACATCTTATACGATGTTACGGAATCCTTCGTGTACGAGTTCGAATTGCAGGACATGTAATAGTTCATTTAATTTTCATAAGGGAAAAAGAGTAGATAAATAATGTTTTTGATGGATACAATTTGATAGAGTTTAAAATATAGACGATTAAACATACTTGTTAGAAAGTTATATAATGTAGTTGGCTTGATTGAAACCAAATATCTTTAGAAATGGTGTAGAAAATAGCTTTCCCTCTAAAAATATACCCTCTTAATGATGCAGTATTTACAGAAAATAGGTCAGCGTGAAACGAAGCTATTCACTTGCGATTGCAGGGCGCAGCCCGGGTGGCAGTCGCTCTTTACTATCTCATATTGTTTTTATGTAAATTTTTACATCGCTTATCTATTCTAGCGTATTTACACATACGATGATTTTGCTTTTGTTTTAAAGATCAAAATGTATTTTTGCGGATATAGAAAAAGCGTCAATAGCTTATCATAAAACAAGAAATGTTGCTGTCCTTTTGAGGATCTAAAAAAACGAAAGTAAGAAAGCTTGAAAAAAAAATTCTAGTTTCAATTTATTTATTTCTTATAAATGTATACAACACATGGATTCATAATTTGCTTTTCTGCCTGTTCGAAAATCTCTGGCAAAGAAGAACCAACAAAAAACTTAGTGAACTTTTTTTATTGTAGATTGAAATTTTTTATCTTTAAAAACTGTTCATAAAAATATTATCTGTACATACTTGAAGAGAAAACTCTGACATTTGATTCTAAATTTATATATATATATATATATATATATATATATATATATATATATATATATATATATATATATAAAACTTCTTTATGAGATTAGCCTAATACACCACACTTCTGAAGAAATTAGGTGCCATGCCAAGTCCTTTACTTTATGAGCACGGCTACACTGAACTGACTTGAAAACACAGAAATCTTTTCATCGTCGCTAGTAGGAAACCTACAGTTTCACATGGGTTCCGAACCATGAACAGCTCACATTCGTAAAAAAATGAAAGAGGTATAGCCGGGGCGAGGGTTTGAACCCATCGCCGCCATAGCGAATGAAAGGCAAGTCGTCTAGCCCCTACACTATGAAATTACTCTTTACCACTTGCTGTTTGTGTTTGCTTTCCGATACAAACAATTTCTTCTACACATTTGGCAGTAATGGGCTTAAAAAGCATTCTCAACTGTAATATATCACTAAATATATAAAATCTTCATAGGAACTACTATTCAATTAAAACAGATTCCAGTATGAAACCAAATTTATTGGTGAGTATTAAAATATACAAACAATTGGTATTTAAGATATAGATTTTCATACAACGTCGGTTATGCCGCGATGAACAGATAAAATTTCATTCAAAATATATTCAAATATATCAAATAAATCCTCGTTTTAGTTAAACGGACTTGAAATCCTGATACCCGCGTTGAACCTTTTACATAATGTTACGGTGTCGTCGTTCAAAGATGTCTTTGTACTAAAAATAAGTGTTTTCCTCCACTAGATAGTCGTAGTAACATTATACACACTTGATACGGAGAGGCGCATACCTCAAGGTTCTACTCTGACAAAGAAGATGAAACGACGCTGTCTCCAGCCCGAAACGCGTCTGTTTTGTAGCAAAGGAACGTCTGACAATCGTTATATACATGTCAACTTAAGGACGAATCATGTTACGGAGTTTCTAAATATCTACACATCACAAAATTTAACTTGACACATGTCCCAACGAATTGTAAAACAAATGTTCTCTTATCATATAATGGTATGTTAATATTTCAAGTTGCTTAATGTAAATTGAAATTGCATTTCAGATATATTCATCATCAATTGATGGGTATTGATATATATAACAGTTATCTGTTATACTAAAACATTGTGCACCTTCAGCATGTTTTTTTTTCTGCTAGATATGCTTTCCTGTTTAACAATACGGTATTCAGGGGCGATGCGACCTGGAGGACTTCTGACAGTTCGTCCAGTCAGATGTGAACTGACAGGTCGCCGGCTGCGCAAATTGTAGCAGCGGCGGATGGCGGCTGTGACAAAGTGACCGTGAATCTTGAAGTTTTCACCAAAGTGGTGGATAAAACGTCGAGCTAAGTAAGTAAGCTGAACCATCTACCCTATCATGTAATTCCATGCCAAAAACCGTCGGCAGCCACCCTAAAATTGTAACGTCAGCAAATATAACATACTACAATGGCCACAGCGCCAGTTTAACATGGATTCCCAATAATGGAGCAGCTTGTATTTGTGACGAAATGCACGCAATGAACTCAGAAAGAGAAAGAAAACAGTCCACGAACCGGGTGGGCATTTAAGACCATTAGCTATGGGCCACTCTATATTACCCCTGGCAATGATTTTCCTTTTCCCCGTTCAAGAACAATGTACCAACACAAATTGCCAAGCGTCCACTTGCATGTTTTTGCGACCGGTCCAAACATTTAAATGGATTTTAAACACATATATATTTTTTAAATTACATGTTTATATGAACGAAAATATTTGCGGAATTTCGGTCTTGCTGCAATTTTAAAATAAAATATTTCATTTCACAGCGCCATCTATCGCGCCATGATCTAACGATGTAAAACTTCCAATCGCTAATACTAATCGACTACATAAACACGTGGCGCCGTCTCTACCCGGATAGAAGTTATTATTTTCTATGAGAGTGTACTTTATTTGATACTGCCATAGGATGTTTAGGGTGATTGTATGTATCCTATAGTTCCATTTTCATCAAGCGTGGCTTCTTAAAAGTCAATAAAGCACCCTCAAAGTTAGTGCTTGGGTGACTTTGTAGATGCTAGTTTGCAAATTTTGCTTCCTTTTCTTCAAATGTGATTTATGTTATAAACGGATGTGTGTGTAAAACTTTTTGATATTCGGTTTTCTCTTTTTTTTGTATTATGTTGCTTATTTATTTTAATTCCTCTCTTTTTTGAATATGTTTCGACAGATATGATATTTATAAGGATTTGTTTTTTATTTTATTGTTTTAGGGACCGGACGTAAATCAGCGTTGCTGCTCACGGAGTGAAATGCAACTTATGCCCTTTTCTTTATAACTACTTACTAACTCATTGTGCTACTTTTCTTACTGTGTATATGAAGAATAAATGATTTTTGATTTGATTTTATAGTGAGAGCCGAGATCTACTTCTTACATTGGTGTGATTACGAAGTTTACCTCGAGCATGTGGACAGATGTTCTCTTTTATATAAGCAGAGATATGTGTATATCTATTAAGTCTAATCCATGGTATAATTATGTGCGAGAAACCATAAATAATAAAATGTAAAAAACGAAAAAAATGATTGAGGCCATCAGGATTCGAAACTATACCCTCCCGAACAAAATACGTATAGAAGAGTCGGTATTCCGCTCTGCGCCATTCGCTTTCTGACAATCAGTGCGAAAATAGTAAATTGTTTCTTTTTAGAGATATTTGGAGAGCGGGCATAATGACGCCGCATGTAACGCCACCATACGCCACGGGATGGTATTAATTTTGTTTGAGAGTAATTTCATTGATATTGCTCATCCCTTAGGATATTTAGCATGGTGGTATGTACCCTAAAGTGAGCCCCTCGATGTTCTCTTTAAATTGGTTTAAATCGCATCTTGATCTGTTTTGTGGTTACGGAGATTACGTCTCGCATGTGGATAGACGTTCCCTTTTATCTAAGTAGAGAAGATTAATTATGTTGCTTACGAATTCGGGACGCGTAACATCGAAAGTTCTACTACTGCACTAAATAGCGTCCTGTGAAGTTCCTACGTATTTTACGTGTCGTTGGAACTCGAGAACATCCGCAGTTAACGAATTCCTAAGCGAACTGACTAGCCAGTGTTACCGTAATTGCATGTAAAGGGAAACTCGCTCGAGAGGGGGAGGCCCTTTTGAGCGAGTTTCAGTTGCCGCTCTCGTCCATCCATTCTCGCTGGTATTAGTGGGCGCCGCTAACGGCGAGACTCACGTTATCGGCGCTGCGTGAGCGGCGCGTCGGGGTGACTTCGTCAAGCGGTGGGTTGAATGGCAGCTGGGCGAGTTCACATGAGATGTTTAACGACTCATATTCACGCACAGGGGCATGGCTAATTTGCGTGTTGATGTTTGAGCTTGGTAAGCGTTTGTTATTATTGGTTTTGTTTTACAATAAACTTTATATTTTTGTTAAGGTCCCGTCGCAAAAAATGGTTAGACCTAAGGGTTAGTATCTTTGTTTTTTTAATAAAGAACATCAAGTGGTGGGTCAGTGTTCGTGAGAGGAGGCAACATTGCATACTGTGCGTTAATATTCAGTTCCTACTCGGTAATTTGTAAAACAAAAGATCCGCAATTTTTTGTAATACAGTATAACTAGTTCTTGTAAGTAATATGAGCCTGGTTTTCACCAAGTGCTGATTTATTTTAATCTTTTACTTTATCTTGTACTAAATTTATTTAATTACCTTGTACTGGAATTGATTGCAAGCTGCTAAGAAAGGCCTTTAATTTGTGGCGATTAAGCTAATTGTCAGTAGGTGAAATTGTGCTGATTCATTTTAGTTGACACTTAAAGGGCCTTTATTACTAAAGCGCTGATTGTCTTGTATTAGCATTGATTGCAAGCTGCTAAGAAAGGTCCTTAATATGTGGCGATTAGGCTAATCAGCAGTATTTTAAAAGGCCCTAAGACTTGTGAGATCAATTTTGGGTCTGGAAACTGGAAGCTTTAGAAAAAAAAAAATTAAATTCTTCTATTTCAACTTATTTGATTCTAAACTGTATGGTTATGAAAATGAAAGGTTCGAAAGGAGGAAGGACGACATAACTGCACATATTCAAATTTAATCCTGAAGTCCGTTCAGGCCATCCTGGTTAATTTTTGTTGTTTTTGCTTCGTAACCTAACTTAATTTACAAACCAAATTGTGAAAATTTTATCCAGGAGAACTGACGCAGTACAGAGATGACTTTATTTATATAGTCATGAGTTAGAACGGGATCACAAGAGAAAAAGAGAGAGTAAACAGCAGCAAAATTGGTTTTTGTTCCAATGGATTTGCGTCCGTAACGACACCGGTACTCGATTAATTTTAACGATGGCGAATCTGGAATGCTTCCGTTGCGCAAGGGTGTAATTTCTGTTAAAGGTTAAGCCGATTTCAGCTTACAGCAGCGGCCCTTACGGATCAAATTCGTGTTCTGATGCCGTGCGCCCTGCGTCGAGCGCGTGAAAAATAAATGCGACCACCCCCGCTCTGCTAAAAACGCTCATTTATTTTGTAGGCTCCATTAAAAGGATGCTGGACAACATTTTAGGTTAATTTTAATACAAATTGAAACTAGGAGCTCATTATTATCCAACAAATTCATAAACGGTAGCTAATCTATTTTAAACCAATTTCAATTTCTTAATACAGGCA
The DNA here is from genome assembly GCA_946894095.1 of Incurvaria masculella. Lineage (NCBI taxonomy): Eukaryota > Metazoa > Arthropoda > Insecta > Lepidoptera > Incurvariidae > Incurvaria > Incurvaria masculella. The sequence goes on along the minus strand of OX335648.2, from coordinate 15,693,317 downwards.
GGTTTTTTATGTTCTTATGCTTATCTGATAGGAATTGTACTTGATTTGTTAATCAAGGTTAATGATTTTTTTAAAGTGATCATTTTTAGGGTTCCGTACCCAAAGGGTGCCAACGGAACCCTATTACTAAGCCTCCGCTGTCCGTCCGTCCGTCTGTCACAGGGCTGTATCTCAGTAACCGTAACAGGTAGACAGCTGAAATTTTCACAGAGTATGTATTTATTTTGCCGCTATAACAAAACATAAAAATTGAAATTGAAAAATAATTAAAATTAACGGAAACAAAACAAAAAAAATTTTTTTTTGTGTTCAATCTTTTACGATGGTACGGAATCATTCGTGTGCGAGTGCGACTCGCACTTGGCCGGTTTGAGTTGTGAAAATAATTTAAGGGAGTATTTTAAGTATTTTACTGCCAATTTCATAGTAATTTAATACCATAAGCGATCTGTTAACTGATTTTTAGGGTTCCGTTGGTAACCTTCGCTGTCCGTCCGTCCGTCTGTCACAGGGCTGTATCCCATGAACCGTAATAGGTAGGCAGCTGAAATGTTCACAGAGTGTGTATTTATTTTGCCGCTATAACAACAAATAGGCAAGATATAAAAATAATAAAAATTCAGTAGGCCTCATACAAAAAACCTATTTTTTTGTGTTAAATCTTGTATGATGGTACAGAACCATTCGTGTGCTAGTCCGACTCGCACTTGGTCGGTTTTTTTAAAGGACAGGTAAGTGGCACGCATAATCAAAAAGCATGCATATATATCCGTTAAAAAACGAAAGGAGTGAGCTATGTCTTGTCCTCATATCGCCAAATTTCCTCAAGGCTATATACCTTGCAACAAGTATTTGGCATTTCACTGTCTGATTCTGTTGCTCTTCAGTTGTTATTCGTTTGCGTTCATTTACTTCTAAATTATATTCGTCACTTTTTAACATTTATCGTAGAAATAAAAAAATAGAAATATCGTAGAAGTAAAATTTTTAAAACTGTGATCTGTGGCTGGGTCCTGCCTGTGTTAATACCGCGAAAGGAACATCATTCCTACCGGTTGTCCCACGACACCTCTCGTATTTTTTTATTATGATTATGTCATCTCTGCCTGTGACTTCAAGGGAGGGGGGGGGGGGGGGTCGCGTGATTCTATGTGTGCATGTAAAACCAGATGGCTTTCATTACGGTCAGCAAGAAGTTTTTGCCGGATAGAGAAATAGATAAAAGCAGAGAGCGAAACAAAAGCGGCCATACCGTGCCTACTGACTGTTTGCAGAACGTATAATAAAAGTTTGAACAGTTCCGAACTTTACGTTTGGAGTTTATGAATGCGCTGAAATGTTTTCTTTTCAGTGGTTAATAGCACACTCGCGTTTTATGAATATGCTGCAGTTTTATTACTCAAACTCAGGCATTGGTTTCCTTATGCCCGATTGTCGGAGTAATTTGGTAGCGAAGTAATTAACTTCGGAGCGTAAGTTTTTGGTAATGTGTAGTGTAGTTTTGTAACCAAAGGGTGCTAACGGAACCCTATTACTAAGCCTCCACTGTCTGTCCATCCGTCATGTACCGTATGAACCGTAATAGGTAAGCAACTGAAAATTTTAGAGTTTTTTTTTATTTTGCCGCTATAACAACAAACAAGTGAAACTTAAAAATAATAAGAATTCATACAAATAACGTGATTTTTTTGTGATAAATCTTCTACGATGGTCCGGGAACCCTTCGTGCGGATCGATGTGGGACATCTACTATAAGAAATTTCCGGCTACCGATATGTCCTTGCTATCACGTGAAACGTTTCAAAGAGTATTCGCAATGTGTTGGAATGCTAGTATTGGATCAGACGTGTCGAATGTATAATATGTGTATCACAAGCACATCACAAGTATGAAGCTGTACATAATATTATTTTCTGTAACAATCACATGATCTCCACTCTGATTTTTTTAACTTTGCGTTTTTTTTTCTTAAATAATTATTTAATATACTAGAATAACTTAATAAATAGATGAATATTGCTGAATTGTAACAGTTTCAATTTGTTTTAAACATACATTTCAAAAATTAACATCTGCACTGATTTTTCCGGTTATCGACCGTAGAACCTATTTCCGACTCCATTTAATTTAATTAAAAAAAAAATGACACTTATCTAGTTGTAGCACAGTTTGTAGCTCCAGAGCGACATTCTTCGCGCAATATTGCCACCATGTGAAACTCATCGAGTTCGGAAAGAGGAAAGTGGCAACCGAAACCTACCCATAAAGCGGCAGTGTAGCCACGCTGTAGTGATATTACATACACAGGTGGCAGCGCCAGCCAGTCAGTTCGCTTACGAATTCGCTCACTCCTGATATTTTAAGTTCCAACGACGCATAAGGACACGTAAATAACACCACATGACGCCATTTAGTTCAAAGAACATTCATGTTGCGCGCCCAGAAATAGTAAAAGAACTGAATGGCCTGCGCTACCATCAGTGTACTATCCTTACTAATATTATAAATGTGAAAGTAACTTTGTCCGTCTGTTGCCATTTCACGCCTAAGCCGTGATCGCTTTGGTAAGGTTAGGTTAGGTAAGGTTAGGTTAGTTAGTTCATAATATACTAAAATTTTGATGAGTTTCGGTGTAGAGATAGTCTGGACTTTGGATAAAGATGGATAAGGACTGGACTTTGGATTTTGTGGAGAAAATTAAACCTCGAAGTGGGTGAAATAGAGAATCAAAATTTCTGCTGCAATACAGACGAGTTTCGCCGCGACTAAAATGTCTCCTCACTCGATGTTTCAACTAGAGCCAGACAGCGGCGCCACCTTGTGCGGGCGCTTGATGTGACGTGTTGCGTTTATTAACACGCGTGGCGACACCGAAGCACCGCCTCCAAGACCAATATTAAATCGGCGTTTCATATTAATTTTCCCCGCAGGAAATAATAATTATAATACGTTGGAAATGTCGTGCGTGATTAACGCGTTTTGCTATCATCCTACAGGTGTTTTGTCTGGATGTTATCGTATATTCAATCATGAGATGGTAATTTGTATTGTGAATATTCGTGGTCATAGTCATAGTAATATGGACGTACTAGTAGTACTAGTCGCTATTTTTCAACGAATGTGATGTATAAGTAAAATCGCCTCTGAATGAAGAACACCACAAAGCTGTTAAAGAACAATTTTAAGAATATACTGGAATGTTGTTACTTCTTAAGAACGGCCCGTAAGCTATGTTCACCCTGTTCATGTGCACCAAAGGTAGTTTACTATTCATTTGAACAACACTGTTCCAATTTGCTTGATATTTGGTATCTAATATTCGACAATAAATATCTGTGTCTGCACGTTTTTTTTCCGTTGAATAAATCTAAAGCAAGTCAGAAACAGGGAAAATAAAATATTCATACGACTTTTATTTTATCTGTTGCGTGACACAGGATACATTTTTCGAAAATACAAACAGGTGCAGACATAAATATTTGTTGCTTGATATTTAATCACAAATATCAATCAAATCGGTATATTAGTTTTTTTTACTATTAGTAAACTACGTTTGTATGGAGAGCATGATGTTGTGATGCTTACGGGACCACCTTTATACAGCTTTATTAATTTAATATATGTTGTCCTTCCGTCTCTGAAGATTCTACTTACATATCATATTCATTCGTAAACATATAAAGGAAATTATAATTAATGAATAAAAATAAACTGATTTAAGTGAGAAGGTTTTCAACATCTGCATTAAGTTTATTCGGCAAAATATTCATTAAATAACCAAAAGCATTTTAAACATATTAAGCTATTATTCAAATTAATTAATTTTATGTGAACATTGCTCCCGATTTCCTGCAAAAGGCGTATTTTTTACAACTAAGGGTCGCCCTCGAGAAGAGTTCTATTAAAATTCCATTTGCATTGTTTATCACACGATCACATTAAACCACTCTAAGTGGAATATGACGGAAGGCTGCAATTAAATGGCCGAGGGCCCCGGTCCCCGCGGGCAGACTGGGCAGAGCGGGCCCCGCTAGCGGGCAAACTGCCGGCAATCTGCTCGACATCGCAGAGCAAACAAAGCGAAATCTCCGACCCGGCGAGATCTCATTGTGAAGCACTTCAGCCTCCTCGGCAAACAGCCTCCAGGCAAATTCATAAATAAACTCATTTCTGTCGGAACAATGTGAGGCCGCTCCACCATTTTAGTCATATCCCTCTAATGGAGTTTAGTTAGCGATGCGAATGTAACGGGTGTCTACATCGCCGTGAAACGAGACTCCAATTATCGGAGAGAATTCACGTCGAAATGTATACATATTCATTAGTTTTGAATATTGAGCGCATTCCCTGAAAAAGACAGTATTGTAATTTGAAAAACAACATCAGAAATTTAATTAGCATGACAAAATTGAAATTACTTACTTTTGTTAATTATTTACGGTGGCGTAATAAGGAATTATCTTTCTATTAATATCGAAGTTTTGGGTTCCTTCATTATGTAATTCTTATGTGTATTATTTAAACTTCATAACAACTTATGAAACTCGAAAAGTAAGACTGAGTTGCAATTGTTCCCGGTGCTCCTGAAGTAAGAACCTAGGCCAAAAACGACATTGCTTTATATTTTAAAACAGTCGTAATGAATACAGCCTCCTCATAACCATATCACAGCAGATCCCATCAGATGTTTTACAGGGCTCTCACCTCGGTCCGCTGCTCTTCAACGCGTATATTTATGACATTATTGTGTGCTTTACGCATGCCTTGATTCTGTTGTACGCTGTAGACGCTAAGATATACATCGCTGTAGAGTGTCAGTCAGATTGCGAAAAAATACAAGAAGACCTTGATAAGTTAACTAGATACTGTGCAATCAACTGTATCAATCTAAATGTCTTTGAGTGTCAAAGCATCACATTCAGCAGGAACAGGAAACCGTTGACGGACGACTATAAACTCAATTATGTTGTAATTCAGCGTGTCACTGTTGTAAGTGACTTGGGAGTATTGCTCAATAATTCCAAACTGTTGTTTTACCAGCACTATAACTTCATAGTCGCAAGGGCTTACAGGATGTTGGTTTCCTAATGCTTTCTTCCAAACTTTTTTCTAACCCTGTCACTTTGAAATCTTTGTACGATGTGTACGTGCGCAGTTTGCTAGAGTTTGCGTCACCAATCTGGTCTGCAACAAATGTATGTTGCAGACCAGATTGCAGACTCACACGCGCGTTGAATCGAGCAAGTACAGAAAAACAACTTGAAACATTTAAATTATAGGGAGCGGCTTATCTTTCCAGAGTGCAGAAGTGCCCCGATACGCACCCGTAACCAGAATATGTTCTAAGTTGTTCAAGTGCCATACAAAACACGCCAAAACTATTTTATATCCTATACATATTTAGCCTGCGCAAAATTTTTTTTTTTCTTAAGATGTCAAGAAAATTATCAGAGGTCAAAGATAGACGGTTTATCGGAGACTAAGGTATGCATACGTAAACACATTCACTTAAAACACACTCATAATACATCAAGCTTCACTGTACACACCCTAAGCACACCCTAACACACCCTCTCACGACTTCCATCCCGTACGCTTACAGATTCTTAGTAGGTAATTTTATGTTTATTCATTAAGATTTGTAATTTTGTGAAACTTTACCATGGGCTTAGTTATAATTTGTAATTTTAAGTATATTGTTATAATTAGTCATGTATGCTGTAAAGTTTCCTAAAATAAATAAAGAAATATTTAGTATTATGTAAATATATATATTTGCTATGCGCAGTCTTCAGCTGATTTAAATTAGGTTTATGTACCGTGACCAAATGATCTGGCATGTTCAGTTATGCTTCTAATGTGTGCAATGTTTGTTATTTAGTTAGTTTTACCGTATTGGTTCTGTAGGAAGACATAATAATAACAATGTTTGTAAAAAAATATTTATAAAAGAGTTATTTACTAATCAATTTGAGATTGCAATGGTATCATTACACGTTCTGAGTGTCTTAAAAAGAAAATTAACTTAATTATTGACAATATTTTTAGTCGACACGAATTAAGAAATAGTTAAATATTGTTGATGTATTTTCTCATATCATTGTATCAGTATCTATGGAGTTGAGAAGTATTTTTAGCATACTCATTCATAAAATTACTATTTTAAAACTACTATTTCTAGTCAGCAATCCAGATCAAGATTCATATCTTGACCCGATTTCATCTACACCTAATGATAACTTATTGTTACCTGTAAAGACAGAAAATTCAATTACAGCCCACTTCCTTTGTAGCAAAGTGCTTTTACTCAGCGTTGAAATTCGCGCGGGACGAGATTTAAGCGCTGCCGTGGGTCGCGCTGATTTTTCCTTCTTCATTTTTCATGGATTACGCGTAGGGTTCTGGACTGGCAACAAAAAAATATATCTCTGCATGCAATGTTACGTAGAGATTATAGTTATTTTAATAAAAAAAATATATTCTTATTTACAGTAATTGTATTTAAACTTAAAATCAAGCACAGTTTAATTATAACTATCGACGTTAATATAATTCAAAACATCTTTATAAATCAAATTAACCAGAATACGCAAGTTTAGTTATTATTGAAAAATGATGCAATCTAATTATTTAAAGAGAGGATTATTTTGTGTCCATACAGGTATTAAGTTCGGTGTTCTCACTAAAACTGTCTGCCCTTGTACTCATGGAACGAACACATCGCACTCTAATTAGAAAAACTCGACAGGGATAACAGATGTAGGACGACTCGTGTGAAAAGGCTTACACTTTCCATGAAGAAAGTGAAAGCATTCACCGATGAGTCACAGGTGACTGTGAATTATATACCGGCGAATGTAGATTGCAAGATTTACCCCACCTGGATGCTACGTATGGTTTATAGACGCCTTGTCACTTTCATGCACAAAGCGTTGCAGACAGGTAAATGTACCTATGTTTGCGCCACTAGCTCTTCTTAGAAGGCAGATATTGTTACTTATCTAAATCCCAAATCTTAAGTGCTTTACGCTCACGACACAACGTATTTAGCAATGCAAATCGAGCACATCGCGAGCACTACGCCAACATCGGCCCACAGCGGTTGGGTAAACAGGCCGTGCTTCCCTAATTACTTGTTTAGTGCCGAATGCCATGTCCAACAAGAATTATGCCCAGTGGCCTTCCGCTACCTCCGGCACTTACGGCGGGTTCGGCGACCGTTATGAGCCCCACAGACGCCGGCTCGTGACTGAAGGCTTTGAAGTCAAGAAGAACACTCACTGCGAGGGGCTGTTATTTTGTACGCATTTTTTCTTGAGTTTGAAAAGTTCGGATCCTATCGAGAGACGAGTGTTAACCTCACACTTTGAGGTCTTCATTTCTGAGTTTCGTAAAATCGAATTCATATTCGGGTTCGTTATTAACGAAGCTCGGCGACATACTTTTCAAAGATCCAACGTACCTATTGACGCGTAAATTTCTTCAAAAACTTCATGACATGAAAGACATCGCCTTTATTAATATTTTATACTTATCTTGTCCCGGTTTATGCTTGATTTAAAAACAACGCAGTGATGTGCCTCCTATATTGCTGTATTGCTCTCCACATACGTAAAGAAAAGGTGTTTTTTGAGCAGTAATTATCTATCAATTGCTGCAAACTAGTTTGTAAGTATAAAGAAATAATTTTGACACCTAAAGGTAACTGGATCTCCGGTTGGACATCTCTTTTGACCCTTTAACAACACACACCTAGTGACGTAAAGCGAAACTTATCACATTTAGTAAATCAACCGATTAGCCATTTTCCCCTAGGTGGATCTTCGTCACGTATAACTTTGGATGGGGAGACTTATTATTGCAAATTGTCAAAAAATCGCAGGTAAAATTGACTACTCACATAACCTATGTTACTTCTTTAGTTTACTATAATGTTTTGGTGCACAATTCATAGAGATTCGACTCTTTGTGTAGCCCTTAGAGTGGCCATAACAAACATACATACATTCAAGATAATCACATAGCCCTTTTTTCGCTTCGGCTTATTCGGGGAAAAAATTACAAACCAGGCAAATTTTCTTGTCGGGTCTTCTTCGTCAGGTAATCGAACCGACAGAAAAAGTGTGAAAAAAACAGACGAATTGGTGTTTTTACTATACACATAATATAATATAATTAAAGTCAAATATTAACGGTAACGTTAATGTTAATCATACGGTACTAATAAATATTAAAGACGTTACAGCGCGAGAGGAGTTTAGTTTTGCTCTCGAGTTTTCCGAACAAGGTACCGGCAGCGGCACCACTATAACGTGGGCTCCTCCAAGATTAACAGGCCGTGGGTGGCGCGCTGCAGGAGGGACCGGAGAGAATATCATAAATATTGATTGGACGCGAAATATGCGGGTAACGAGCCATGACCCGCCGACGTATAATTCACCACGGATTTTGCAATATTTTCCTAGCACGGAAATGGCCCTTACCCAAGATTGTACGTATATGTCTGTATCGGCATTGGAGTTGTGATATAGAAAAGGGGGATAGGTACTAATAATTTATATCAGGGTTTGTAAGAACGCCTTTCTCACGGTGTGTCTATGATGATGATACACGACGTTCTTACAAACCCTAATTAACCACAGTAATCTCAAATCATATATACTTTAATGCGGGGTGCTCTGAGCTGTAGACCTCGTCTGTCCTCGCATAACTTAAAACTTAATAAAAAATCACCGCGCATAGCTCCCGAATCCTATCGATTTTCTTGGATTTTTCTTACTTGGAACTTACCTAATCTTTAGGTCTCGTTTTTTACATTATACAAAATGAAATCAAATGTTAAAAATTTTCCACAACTGGCTCGACAAAAAAATCCATTAAATTAACGAACCTGCTTACAACATTTCACAAGAATCGGTTTAGAAATGCGACCTATAGAGGAGAACAGCCGGACAGGCAGACGCCGGACAGACATACGAAAGCATTTTTGACCAACCTGAAACTGAGATCAATGAATAAGCTATCCTTTATCCGCTCATTCTTCTTGGAAATGGAAAGTACACATCTTTATAGTCGTTTTAATACCTTGAAAAATTAAACTGAGTTTTAGGCAGAGGTAAACCCTATGTTAATTGTGTTAATTGTATTGTATAATATAACTGTATTGTTTAATTGTATTGTATTGTTAATTGTGTTAATTAATTATGTTCGTCCTATGTTATATTGTGCGTTTTACCATTATTGTAAACTAGCCGAGATTTTTGGCTCCGCTCGGGTTAATTTATTACTGGAATTCACCCGAGTCGAGTTTGGTAAAATGTGTTCAAAAACCCTGGCAGTCGAGTTAATAGTTCAGAAACGCACACAGGACAAAAACAAATTCCATACAATCTTTGCCACCCCTGTTCACTCCCTTTAGTATTTTATTTTTAATCCTTTCTCAGTAAATTCTAGGGCAAGGTAGGGCAAGGTTTCTTAACCTGGGGTCCATAGACTACCAAGTGATGACTCCTGGGCGTCCATGATAGACATGATGACAATACATACTGCGCGTGATGGATCTAAAACATTTCGGTACCGTGAGTAGACCGACCACCGCTTGCGGATTTCTTTATAGGCCGAGTAGGCAAAACCTCGGGGTATTTGGGGATTTTCTTAATGTAATTGTATTTATATGAATTAAAATTGGACGCACAAACCATTTTTAACGTATATTTAGAAAGGGTCCGTCAAATTTTTGTTTATTCGTAAGGGGTTTATAATCACAAATAGTTTAAGAAACATGCTCTAGGGGTTGAGGTAAATATTTCTCAACTGTATTGTTTACTAAAAAAAAAGATAAGGAAAATGAAATACTTTCAAATCAAAATGACATTCTGTAATGGCGGTCCCCAGGCTCTCCAAACCAAAATATAATTTCTCACACGACAGTTTTAATTTATAAATATACAAGGATGTAAATTGCAAACAAAATTATGCTGATAAATAGGGTCCTCTTCCCCTATTTTCATCTGAGACCCCCGCTCCCCCCCCCTTCCCCCCTTCCTTCCGCCCCGTCCAGCCGCGGTCCCGTGTCATGCGACGAGATTGCTCTGACAGCTTTACGCGAAAATATTATCCCCGAGCGATGCGGCCTCTTTATAACACGTTCGCGTATTTCATATCAGTCACTTCGACCGTCAAGTTACTACACTCCCGCCGTCCGCTCCCGGACTGATCGATTTTTCTAATTAAAAAATAAGATATAGATACATGACTGTAGATTTCCTTCGACCCATTCGTTTCTTTGTGGTATTCAACGGTTATAACTCATTAACAATAATATTCGATGCGTGTATGGTAAAGTTTATAAAACAAATATTTTATAGAACATGTTTCTAACAAACTTGTTATAAAAATATTATGATGAAAATTTGATATTTATATTTATATTTTATTATCTGTACATAAATGAAATTCCAGGTGAACGTTACATGTTTTGAACACTGCATATTTTCTCATATTCCAACGTAGATCATTTTGTTTATACGCACAATTCTGAAATCCGCTAGTACTGGTTAAAATGCTGATTCAATAGCGGTTGAGTTAATCGTGTATTTTAAAATTACAATACAATTATTTAAGATTTTAAAAAAAATCTTCACTACGTCAAATGTACGGAAATGTTTAAATCTTACCATTGCCTTAATAATTGCAGTCACAAACATCCACAATTTATTTTCACTTATTTCATTAAATCTACACTATGAAAGTTCAATGCTAATTTCTCAATTAAATAGTAATTACTTTCTCTTCAATCTTTAAACTTTTTTTTTAACTGCGTTCTACATCATTTAAAAATCACACAAGGATTTCTTTTTTCACCGAAACTGACATCGTCACCATACGTCAAACCTTCCAAACGTCAGTAACACTCGACATTTTCGGTAACAGATATGCGACACGAAAAATCTCCAGCACTTCTCTTACAATCCAACCGGGAACCAGGTGTCGTCAACTGCAATCCATCTCACTGGTTGACTGTATCAATGGCGACTGACAGTTTGAATATCGAACGTCATTTTGACATAATTAGTTCGATTTCGGCGCGGCGCGGCGGGGCTCGGTCGGTGAGTTACACAACGCTCCGCGACTCACTGGCGGCGTCAGGTGGAGTAGAGACGGGAGTGCGCACTGCGCATCCCGTCCGCGCAGCCGTTCCTTCTCCAGCTGAAAAGAGATGAAAAGCGGCCAAACGCTAACTGTCGGCGATGCACGATAGACGCCGAACGACCTACGGATATTTTCAGCTTTTCCCATTTTTTAAGAGTTGATAAACTTTTGGTAAGAGAGGGTATTTGAAATGGCAGTCGTATGTAAATATCTAGGAAGAACTTTTATTCTGTCAAACTACTGGTTGCATTTGCGGTGCCGCCACTTCGCTGCCTCAGCTTTTTTAATCTTTCCTTTCTATTTATTATTCAAATACTAAATTGTATTCTTATCTTTTAAGTAATAAAAGTCTTTGTTAATTACGTTTCTTGAGAAATAATATCTTCACATTTTATTATTAATAAATTTTACATTACTTCATAATGATTGATAATCAAAACTCTTAATGAAAATAAATGTACATGAACAATACAAACTATCAGCTTTCAAGTTAAGATATTCTTGGCGAGATTTGTACAAACGAAAATGTTATCGACGCCTGACCGTGAGCTCCGTATTGGAGGCTGTATTTGACTCTGCCGTCGACGACGTGTCGTTCGGGCGGCGTCGGTGGGCTTCGGTTGCGTTCGGCAGCTGAGCTGCTCCCTCCGATACGCACGTACATAGGTCCATGTGCTGAGATTCTATCTATATCGGCGACGGTTATGTATAGCTGCTCCGGGGGTGAGTGAGCGGTTTGCTTGCCAAGTTATATCTAGGTAGTACTTGTTAAGGTACATTTGTAGGCTGGAAAGCTATTTTAGTTAATACGAATGAAACTTCAAATTAAGTTTAATAATCAAGATATTGTCTCGAATGTTTCTGACTATTTGAGAGGATGTTATTATCTACTACGTCGACTACTTGTGTCTTTTCCCCGATCATTCAGATTATTTTAAGCTATATTTACTATTTGGACACTTTTGGATTGCAAATAAGACGTGGACATGAAATTAAAGATTTTCAATTGTCTGGTTTTTTCAGATATTTCCATTGCTCGAAAACATCGTGTGCCAGAGTTCGAGTACATACTACTCCTGAAATTAGCTGGTACCAAAGAGAAAAAAACCTTTTCTCGGGTTTTCTCTCATTGGCTGGTTACATAATTAAGTAATTTTAATGAAATTTTTGTCGATGAACCTACTCATTTTCATTATAGATTTTCTATTCTAAAATTATAAATATATTTTTTTTGCAGTTTTATCGCTACTTTATTAAGTATTAGCTTACATAGGTACCAGGCTCCGGTCGGGTTAATTTCGTTGAGGACTGATGTCGGGCTGAACCTAGCCTTTAAGGTTATCAGTTTTCAGGAATCAAAAATCCTGAGTCTATTTTTTAGTCGGAAAACCTCGATTAAATTGAAATACTATGCTCTGGAATCTTTTCGTCAAGAAAATCGATTTTAAAACCGCTATATGAGCGGGTTTTCTAGACACAGGGTTCCTGATGACTTATTACGGAATTCCAGGAATAGGCCAATGATGTTTTTTCCGCAAGTACTGCGTAAGTATACAAGCATGTATGTATATTTACTTCGTTTACAAACATCGTAGGTTACCCACACCACTGGCTACATTTTGCCCGGCCACTTCCGACCAAGACGGCTCATGTGGTGGAATCCGATACGCCGAGAACTTATTGGGAAAGATTCCCCGCCCCTGCCTGAGTAACCCATTAAGGTTTAATATAAACTGTCTGCCTGCGGCCTCTCCACGGATAATTGGTTTGGACTTTTGCGTAGTATCGTATTACTGGCTGCGAATCATGCTCGAACTCGATACGGAGCTGCCGGCGGAAAAATGGAGCGGCCGAACATATTTCATTTTCTATATTCTTTCTTCCTGTTTTTTGTTCTGGCATAGCCAACTATTATTTCAACTGGTATCGATAATGTTTTTGGTGGCTGTGGTTCTGGCTGTCATTAAACGATGCCAGTTCCACAGTGAGTTAAGGTTACATTTCAAAACATTTCTATTTTAAATATATAATAAACATGTATATTGAATTTAATAACCAATAACGTATATTATTAATATGGAGCATGTGTAGGCATGTAGTCATACCTGTATTTTTAGGTTCTATCTCCTGTAACAAAAACCTACTTTTGCATAGGAGATAACACATATTTTGTAATACATTGTGCTTTATAGTAAATTAAAAAATATCAAATGATAGTTTGAAATTCAGCTTACCCTATACACTTAATCAAGAAATAAATAATGATGGATTTAAGCTGAGGTAATATTAACATTTTTGGGATATTATTTTATGACTTAGTATGTCGCTTGATTTACTATTTGAGTTTAGGAAACGATTGGGTGTCTAAGGTGTTCAAATATAATTAATAAAAAACAACCCAATCCACAAAAAGTATTTTCCGTCTCGGTAGCTCAGTGTGCGACGCCTTGCACCTCTGAGCGCGGTTTGGTTCTGGATGGGTAACCAATTTCAACCGTTGAGGCTGGCCGTGGACTGGATTCCACGTAAAACTGCACGTAAACTGCACGTTACTTACTAGGTGGTAGGGTTAATCCCGCCCGGGTTGGTACCATCGCATTGAATGAACGATGGTCGAAGCGGCAACGTGTTAGGCTAATATCTGACTGTCGGCTCGGTATTAGCCACCCATGTCCAGTTACATGAAAAAATCTGTTTGGTCTACTGTGTCCCGGGAAGTAATCCATGAAATTGGTTGTGTAGCGGTTTGGGTGTAGTAACTACGGGGAAATACTAAGAACGAGAGCCAGTCCTGAAGCATATAACATAAGCATTCATAGAAGGCCTTAATATTTATATTTCTTTAATTTATGGCATCATATTAACATTGATTGTACCACGAAGGTCATGCTGATACTAATAAAATAAAATGTATTATTTTCTTATAAAAGTATTCTATTATTCCATACATCTACATATTTTTACAAAATATCCCTGGCCACTCTTCTTTCGACAGCTCACAAATCTCCAAAAACAACCAGCCAGTGGATGTTCTTTGCCTGCAAACGTCTTGTCTTTTAATGTTATTTTGTTTTTTTAAAACCCATTAAAACCCGCGTATCGGCAATACGGCCGATGAGGTGGACTGGTAGGCTGACGTGTGCGTGTGCTGAGGTATTGTCGTGGTTGCAGAGAAGGTGCTGATTTTCTGGCTTCGCTGCTTGTCAAATACCATTCAGAGACTCCTGTGCCCGTCTTGCAGAAAAAACATTGGCCAACATATGTTTCTGTTTGGTTCTTACTCGACGACATTTCGTTGGAGTTGGCTAATGGTCAAATATCTATGCAGCGTCACAGTCGCTTTCATCCATACACTAGATGTCATCACCAGTCAATATATCATGTACCTACATTTCTTTTCTCGCCGCCGTGGAATCTATCTTTATTTATACTAAACAGCTTGACCGATTTTGATGAATTATTTATTTAGGATACCTGCCCGGTAGGTGGCGCTATTGTCGAGGTCTATGGTAGGATACTACTCTATGATAAATTTATTATATTTTCTGCTAATCGGTGAGTTTTTGCGGCACCCATCTCGAGAGATAGGTGCTTGTGGTAATGGCTTGAATTGCTGCTGATCCGTTACCCAGTTTTCGCTCGAACTCTATATTTGTAAATTTTCGGTTTTTCACGACCGCCGACCTATTTTCTTCTCATCTTCAAAGATATCTTCTCCTGAATTCAGCAAACCAATTAATACTGTTGCTCGTGAACAAACTAGATACATTTCCTAATATTGGGGCTTTATAAATAGTAAATCAAATCGCGAAAACCCGATCGAGTGAGCTCTATATTACTTTATACTTAATACTTACTTACTTTTTCTTTGAAGTCGGTTTTTTTTTTAAATGTTACTATAGCCCGCACAGTGAAACCTGCCTTTAATATAACTTTGTGCGTTCGCGCGTACCTTTTGTAGTCTATGCGCATAAACGGACACAGGCATTCTGTGCATTCATACATAATGACTGTGTCTGTTCATGCAAATGTGCAGTGGCAGAACTATTTTTACTATGGCATTGGAGAATTTTCAGCCTAAAGGTATAAATGCAGTTTTTAGTTATACATCTTGCGAAAAAGAAAATGTGGAATAGGTTTTGTTATGTGGCTTGTGTTGTGTGTAGCATTTTTGTTAAATCTAGACCTTTTTATGCAATTGTCCGTATTATTTGAAGTGTTTTTTATTTAGAATGCATTTCAGATGTTTATCATGTATTCATGATTTTCTCTTTGTTTTGGATATAACATATTCTTTAATTATATCGTTTTTTAGAAATATGTTTATTTTTTGCACTACGTGGAAATACCTACCTCGTAGTGAGTCTAATTCGATTAGCGTTGTAATTGCAACCAAGCAATGTATTACTTGTCCATCGACAAAAGCGCCGAAATGTAATTGTTATGCCATTGTAGACTTTGAAATAAATAAAACATAATTGTTCCCACTAGGTAAGTCTGTGTCGCCTATTTTAATGAATATTTGCATATAGAGAAGGAGGTTTCTGGTATTTTTGAGGTTTCGTTATTTAGTTACTTTGTATTTATTGGCAATTTAATTATTATCATCATAAATAATAACAAATAATTAACGAGATTCAGGCGCTTAAACCAAAGTTGCTCGTAAAAAATTAGAATGTAATAATCACTATAATCATTCAAGTATAATAACTTTCTGAACATATAATGTCCTAAAACAAACATCAAGACAAGTGTAAATTCTGGTTTCCGAGCACCGATATATACGGCTTTAGTTTATTGTTTATTATTTATTGTTTCGGAATAATTACCATGCAGGCATAGAAACATTTCATTACCTACACACACAACATTTCATTATAAATAGGTACACACAACATCACATAAGCCGACGAATAAATTTTTACATACAATAAGCACAACAAGTAATACTATTTCTTATATTTAATGTTCTAAGTTATCCTTATTTATTATAATTAAAATATTCACTGAGAGAGTAGAAAGGATTATCTAATAGGAATTCTTTAAGTTTATTTCTAAATAGGTTAGTTGAGTCTGCACTCTTTATTTCATTCGGTAGCCTATTAAATATGTTAATTGATTGAAAGAGGTGTGGAAGTTGTATTGAGGGCCTGTGTAAGTTTACTTTGTAGTTGTAAGTGCTCCTTTTCGAGATTTACCAATTTTAGTTTCAGTGGGGTGATTATTTGGATATTACTGCTTTCAAACTCCTCATGTTCGTGTCTGTACGTATTGATTACGCTTTGTGCTGTAGTTAATTGGTCTTCCAAATCTGCATTTTCAATTTGCAGTTCAGTTAATTGATTTTTAAATCGGTATTCATTCTGCAATTTTTTTCAAAATCTTCACTATTTTGTTCATGCTCTTTGAGTAATAAATTAATATAGTTTTCTTTTTCCAGTAATTTTTTTTTCATTTCTTTTAATTTTTCATCTAATTCCAAAATTTGATTTTGTAGTTTTTCATTCTTTTTATCATCTAGCTCTTCTTTTAACCTTAAAATAATGTTTTCTTTTTCGTTTATTATGGCATTTTGTTCTTTGGCAGTATTTTCCAAAATTTTTAATTTGTCTTGAAGTTCCCCATTTTCTTGACTTAATTCAGGTAGTGAATCGGCCTTTTTTATTGTTGATCTAGTTTTTATTCTACATAATTTGTCCATGATCGTGTTGAAAATGCGGATAGAGCGAGTGCTTCACATTCGTGTCAATGAGGAGATAATAGGGGGTCTTGATTCTGAAAACTTAGCTCGTGGATGAACTAAATGTGCCGGGAGCGCAGCGCCCAGGAGCACGAGCACGGATTTTTAATATTTTATGGCATTATATTATAGTCCATATTATAGTAGTATTTATATTTAGCGCTTTAGGCTAATAGTGTTTTAATAATGTTAATAACACTACTTGATACTAGATGGCGCTGTTCTATATTTAATTTACTGTTACTTGCTGATATCGTTAGATGTCGCTACAATCTTATGCAGCTATTCAGTGCTACTTAATACTAGATGGCGCTGTTGTAGCCATTAATGAAATAGATGCGGTAGTTTTGGTTGGAATTTCTTATTTTTGTGTTATAAAACTTATATAGATATTATTGAAAAAATTCAAAATAAATTTATAAAACATTTTAGTTTTCGTTTTGGCCTAGAGGATCTTAATCTCTTGACTCATTAGAGAACAGACGCACGCTCACTGACATTAAATACTTGCAAAAAATTCTTAATAACAAGGTTGATAGTCCATACCTACTAAGTAAAGTTCCCTTTCGATGCCCTAATCGTTTTACACGATCCCGCGACCTGTTTAACGTTCCGATCAGTAAGACCAGGTACCTTAGTAACTCTTTTTTGCGACGCAGCTGCGATAACTATAATAAAATGTTTTTTGATTTAGATTTATTTTTCGATAATGAAAGTAAAATAAAAAAATTATAGAGGTTAACGGGACTTTTGATTTTTGTGTAGAATATTTTATTTTATAAAAAAAAACATGTTAAATTTTAGGCGTTTTTTGGTTTGTTTTGTATTGTTTGGTCTAGATAGTTTTTTATTTTTGTTCTTATCTCAAATTTTGTTTCCGCTTCTTTTCTTTTTATTATCTCACATTGAGTTAATTTGCGTAGTAGTTGGTTTGTTTGTTTAGTTGGTTTGTATTTGTATCTTGTACTTGAATCACTGTAAATTCTGTTATTTTGTTTAAGTGGAATCTTTTTTGGTTTAATTATTATGTGTTATTTTTTTTTTACTTATATATTTTGTGTAACTGTGTGATTCCTGAATAAATAAAATAAAAAAATAAAATAGTTATTTTTCTTAATTTTCTTCAAAAGAAAATCATAGGAGATATAAGGTACTCAGTGCTGACCTTTATATGTTGTTAAAGTAGTATCTGATGATGTTTACTTGAGATATGCTGCAAATCTTGTTTTAGTTGTTTTTTTGTAGATTTCTACACTTTTCACTGCTCATACGTTTAGATAACACTCCCACAGTAAGTATTTATGCCCAGTCACACGAGGTTACTGTGTAAATCACATTTAATTTGTTTTCTTAATAATTATTGACTATTTGTAGTTAGAGGTATTATGCAATGTAGTGCTCACTTTGACAGCGCCATCTGGCATCACCGTTCCGTAGTGTACCCGGCGGTTCACTATTGACAATCTGGTATCGATGCGTGACCTTAATTTTGGACGTCATATCGAGAATAAAGCCAAGCTCGCCTCAAAAAACCTGGGAATTTTCACGCCTGACTAATCCAAATAATCTTCATTTAAAATCAAATATGTGGGTGAAGACTTATCGGTATTGCAATAAAACACTTCGTGCATTATTAAATTTTATATTCTTTTTCAAACTATTTGATTAAACTCAAAGAAGAATCCACAAAGAAACCTCACTTAATATAAAAGCATTTTATTTTCTTGTTCACGTTCACTTTATAATATACCTTGATTCTAAATACTATCGCTAAACTTTGCATTTTTTACCAGTAAACACAACAAATTTAATACAAACACAATACTTTACAAACGTACTACATATTCACGCGATTACCAGAAAGCGTGACAGTTCCCGTCGAGTTAAAAAGATATAAATCGCAATTCGCACCGAGAAAGCCATTCCGAGTCAACAGCAGAGCGGATATCTATCTACATGCATAATCATTATTTTTCGGGGAGGCAGTAAAGATTACGCTAACGGCACAGACTAGCAGACTTACTCAGATTAACACGAAGCAGGCTCTCGAACAAAAAGCTTAGTTGGCTTCGGCGTCCGTGATGTTGACATTATCCGAGTAGGTACACACGAGGCCCTTCATTATGTGCTAGGTCAGTAAAGAGCCTTCCAATTTCGGAGGCGTAACACAAATTAATCTTCTTGTCACGTCGGAGGCTAAATGACGCTCGTGTCCTTCAATTATAACCCATGTTCACTTAATTCAGTCAGATAAAGCATCTCAACACATGTATGAGGTAAATGAGAGCCTTCAATATGTCCGCTTCCTCTCTGGTCACTGATTGCTGATGATGCACGATAATTATCTCGCTGCACTGGGCTAGAATGCTGTATTTTCGTAAAGCTTTACCGTTTTTTTAATGATGGAAAATCATAATAAATGCTCTTAATCATTGATCGTGCAATATAAGGAAGGTCCTGGCATGGCACCTAGTTCCCATGTGGTGTGTTGGGCTAATACCATGACATAACTTGTGGTATTAGCCATCCATGTCCAGCCACAAAAATAATAATATTGAAACTCCTTTTATGTTGCATGATTTTACCTATCTTTGTTTGGTTTAGCAATAATTAGGTTTCTTATGAAACTTAACATGGATGGTTGATACCACACAACTGCCGTTATGATACTAATTAGCCCTATAAACCACATTCCCGAAGGAATTTGGTGCCATGCCAGGACCTTCCCCTTTTATCGTTTCGAAAAAAACGGTATCGACAGCGCAGTGACGTAGATAAATTAGAGGAGTCTGAAAATAAAAGCTTGTAATAATAAAGCAGCAATAATTTGAAAGTGAATTGACACTTTGTTTACTCAATGCATTTACATTCCCAATGCGACCTTAGTGTAAAAACATTACGCGGTATCGAATCCCGCTTACTGGCCACTCAGCCCGGCTCGACTTCTAAAAGACCGGTTCAATCAAACGATATATCGTTTCAACCACACTCAGCGCACGGGCGAGTGAGCCCGCCGCCAAGCGAACGCACCGGGGCGTTGCAGGCCTATTCCTGGAATTCCGTGATCAGCAATCAGAAGTCCCGAGTCTCGAAAACCGCTTTTACAGCGATTTTCAAAGTATTTTTTTCGACAGAAAACCCTGATTAAATTGAAATACTATGCTCTATGCTATGAATCTTTTCGTCAAGAAAATCTCTCTGAAAAACCGGTTTTCTAGACTCAGGATTCCTGATTCCTGATTACGGTATTCCAGGAATAGGTCTGCTGTTCTCCGCCCGCCGCCCACCGCGGCCACCCGCCCGCCCTGATGCGAAGCTTTTTGCCTAGCGTGAACGTGCTTCACGCCGACTTTACAAGCACGTCGCCACACGTTGTTGCCTTTGTAGGTCGGAAAGTGCAACCCCCTGCCGCGTTCCGATTATTGACGGTAACTTTAAAGCAAACACTAGCTGCATTCAATTTAAAACTTCAACTGCAATCTATTTTGATTGAATTCTAGTCAATTACTTGACGTTGATTTAATAAAACTGTGGTTTTCTGATGGCTTACAACGGCGGCGTTCCTCAAGAAAAACCGGCGGCCAAAGACCTGCAGTGGGTGGCACTAAGGAAAAAAAGAAAAAAAAACAGAAATTTAAAATATTGTTAGACCCTAATTAGTGTATAAGGCTTTCATAAGAATAATAACTACGGCGGCGAAGCCAAAGTAGGGTTATGTGTTTAGCCTGAATGTATGTACGTATTTTAAAGCCACTTTAGCGCCTAAACGAAGAGTTCAATCTTTATGTAATATTTTTAAACAAATATTCTAGAAAACTACAGAAGTAAGATAAATTATGTAAGAAGTGAATTTTAATTGCGAATTTGTAAAACCTGTACAGGACGTGTATTCTTGGCATTCAGTCATTGCGGATTCAGTAGAGTTAACAGAAGAAGAATTTACTTTGACATTACTGTTAACTCTTCTGAATCCGCAATGACTGAATGCCAAGAATACACGCCCAGAGCGCGGAGAAGCTACCTAGCGGACAGTTCGGATATCATATAAGAAATACGGTCAAATATCTTATTCAATTTTTCATTTAAAGAAATTGTGTGCATCACATTCTCTTCCTGTTCGAAAAACGACTACTATCATGACCAATAATGTAGTTATGTTAATTTCGGAATACATACATATGATTTTTCCTTACCAAGAACAAATATTTCATGTCTGCAATGCAAACCAGAGCTATTTTCACGTTATTTACCAAAAAACCAATGTAATTTCCCATGGCGAGAGCGTGAGGTCGGTTCACATCGCTCGACCCGCGCTAGTTTTCCTGTTTCCGGTGAAGCGCTGATAAGGGTGCGATTTTCAGCGGCCGGCGCCGAAACAATTTATTTACGAGCCAAATTATCGGGCTAATGGGCTGCACTACGCCACTATACCGGATACGCTACTAATTGAATAGCGGCTGCTTCATTGCAGCCACGTGCTTATATCTATCGAGATGCAGACATTACCCGCTCAATAATTAGGACTTACTTTGTTATACTATATGTTGATTTTAACACTACAATATTAATGACGCATGTCAAGAAAAAACGATTCTTAGGGTTGCCATTGGAACTCTAGAACGAAGCCTCGGCTGTCCGTCCGTCCATCCGTCCGTCCATCCGTCCGTCCGTCCGTCTGTCACAGGGCTGTATCTCATGAACCGTAATAGGTAGGCCGCTGAAATTTTCACAGAGTGTGTATTTATTTTGCCGCTATTACAACAGATAGGTAAAATAAAAAAAAAGATAAAGGAAAATCATGATATCATCAAAAACGTGATATTTTTCAATATTGTACGATTGTACGTAACCCTTCGTGTGCGAGTCCGACTCGCACTTGGCTGGTTTTTATTATTTATTGGGGCAAACTTACCACCACATACATCTACGAATATAGCGGGAAGCCTGGCTAGGAGTTCTTGTACGCATTGAACTGAAATTTCTTAAAATATTGAGCAGTCGTGTTAAAGGTAGTTTCGTGAGTATTAACTTGTTTACTACGAGTCCATACGTATATTTCCTTACTCATATTCATTCTAAAAAGCAGGATAAGACACGTGGCCTGAATCTGCAGAGTCAGGCCAGAACATTTTGCCAAATAAATTAATTTATTTTAATTATTTATTTTATAAAGGTTTGCCAACAGGTTGACACATTTACACTCACGTATATACATACATATTAAATATATTTTAGTGATGGGAAGAAACGTCCACATTTGTTCAATGTACACTTACAAAAATATTTTCAATTGCTTACTTAACTGTAGGCAGTGGCAGATATTACATGTTATTGTCAGTCAAACTAGCTAAAACTTCTTGCATCTATAAAGATAGAGGTGATGAGAGGAAATTTTGAAAAACCGGCCAAGTGCGAGTGACTCTCACACGCAGGGTTTCGTGCCAAAATCAGGTTTATTCTGTAGCTTTTTACTATTTGTTGCTATATCGGCAATAAAACACGCTGTGAATATTTCAGCTATCTACCTAATACGGTTCATCAGATACATCCCGCAGACAGACGGACGGATGGACAGTGCAGACTTAGTAATGGGGTTCTTTTGGCACCCTTTGTAGGGACACAGCTGATTTTCCCGGATGACCGAGATGAACCAATCCAGACTAACTGTCTGTTAAAGAAGGAGATAAGTGTGAAGTGATCATATCGCATGGGGCCCTATCATATCTGCCTTGCCCTCCAGGGAAAAGGCGTGATGTTATTTATGAAAGTACCTTTATGTTTCGAAAGTGGCTACGTACCATTCAAAGTTTAGGTACTGTGATGAATACAGTTGGTCGAGAGTTAAATAGGCATATTCTCTGTCAAGCCTCGACCCTCTCTTGAGTTGGACAGGTAATTAGTTAGACAATATATTTAAAGCGGTAGGTGAAACTACGCAGACCGCTATATTAGAGTGGATAAGTAAGTTACTTTCCAATGCAGGTTGACTTTGTAAGATCGAAACTTTTAGACTAACACCACTACTTGATGTTCTCATCATGTACTAGTTTGTTGTACGCATAGTCGGGGTTTACTTGTGAAATCCAAATAAGGTACCCAATTTTTTTTTTAAAAATATCATATGGCTGGGCTTATCGAAATGTAAAGGTTTTTTGTAGTTTTATGTAAATGAGTTTTATTTTACATAGGCCCATTTTTTAGTTTTCAGTCACCAGGACTAAATTCATTTTCACCCTAATAAATATGTAAACTAAATATTATTAATTAAGGTTGAAATTAGTATTGTTGAAATAAAAGACTATTGTAGCTTAACTGAATTAGGACTATATTCTGACATATCTATATGGAAGATAACATTACGTACATGAAACGACAATATTTTATTTTCAATGCGCGATTAATTATTTATTTATCGTTATTTCTTAGGAAGTGACTCCCTTTGGTCGCTCTGCGAGGATGAAGAATACAGGAAAATTTATCATGCTTTTGTTAAACTGATACAGGCTAATCTTCATTTGCTTTCTCTTGAAAGGTTGCGCCCTGAAAGCTGGGCGGCAGAAAGAGAGATTATCGTGGGGCGTCATTTGTCAAGTGGAAGTGGCTAGGAGTATAGCCATGGCCCGCAACCAAACCTACCTCGGTACTACACAATAATGTCGACTTTGTTCTAAGGCTCTATGTGACGCTAACCTCTAATATTTTAGGGTTTTTTCAATTATATCTGAGGGTTGGTTAAGAATAAACCACCCGTAGAAGAATCAAAATAAAAAATAAAGTTTATACTATCATCTAGCTTAAGACCGTAAAACGATTAATAATTATATAGATATAATTAGTTGCTTACATTCTTTAAAAACATATGTTTGTAAACACCTATTTACTAGGTTTTGACTATGTTTTCAAGCCGCTGCTTGGAAACTATAAATGATTTAGACAATGTCCTTTGTTGTGTTAGAAGATCACATATTTATCTAGTGAATAAGCGGAAAACGTATATTTTTTCACTTTTAAAATTAGACTTTAGATCAAAAACCTAAATTTCGCTTCGTCGCGCTCGATTTTGACGCGCATACTACAATGGATCCTAACGCAAACTAAATGCTTCCGGAGGTCGCCATTATCGTTTGTTTGCTGAACGCTGAACTCAATTGGAGCCTTAAAATCTGCCTATTATTAGCTTGTCCAATCACGAATCATATTTTTGGAATTTATCAACAACTATCTAAGGTTTCCGGCTCCGATCGGTTCAATGTTAGTTTTGGGTTGATGTCGAGCTGATTTTTTCCTGAATATTATATGAGTTCCCCGTACAAACTTCCCTTATCTAACAAAAAAAAAACTTCCAGTTTAATTTTCGTCAGACTATCTCCTTGCCCATATTCATCAAAATTAATTCAGCGACAGACAGAATTACTTTCGCATTTATACTATTAGTATGGATTAATATGGATTATTATTATATAAGTAACTAGCAGCCCGTCCCGGCTTTGCACGGGCATAATATCATTTAAAAAAATATTATTATGACATAATGATACACAAATAAATCCTTTTTACGTAGAATTCCTACATTGGAATATTTGAAATAAAAAAAAACTTAGATATTATTATTACTTGAGTATTAGATATTAGAGAAATAATAAAATCAAAGTGCTATAGGGAGAACCGCGACCTCCGACACACTATTTATAGGCACGCTCCCGCCGCCTCGGCCGGCCGGTACCGCCGCAAACGCTACGTACCGCATTTTATAAATCTGTAATATCTTCGAAAATATTTATTTAAATCATATGTTGTTGAGGGCATATAGATCTATAATTAATCAACAATGTATTTAAGTTATTTAATTGGATAAGTATTAATGCTGTATTGGTTAAAATAGCTTCGAAAATTAGCCATTATTTGTCGTCAAAAGTAAATGTCAAAAAAATGTTATTGTAGGATATCCATAAGAGATAGACATATACCATCGCGGAGTTTTCTGTAGACCTTCTCAATGTATACAATACTTAGTACATCATTTTGATAAATCTCGTAGGGTTCAGCGTGCGTTTGCAATGTAAGCGGAAAAAAAAATTTTTTACGACATCACATTGAAAACCTCAAAAATAACAGTATTTCTCAGCTATTTAATGGATGTTATTATACATCTAAATCTTCCTCTTCAATCACTCTATCTATTAAAACCAACCGCATCAAAATCCGTTGCGTAGTTTTAAAGATATAAGCATATATAGGGATATAGGGATCTAGGGACATAGGGATATAGGGACAGAGAAAGCGACTTTGTTTTATACTATGTAGTGAAGTTGAACCATTTATGGCGATTTTAAAAAGAACATCTTTTGAGGTAAGCAGATTTATGATACCGTATTATTTTTTTTGCGTAGAATACCAAAGAAATACCAAGAAAACCATAATGAATGTATTTAAAGGATTACGATATTTGATCCTTTCCTATCAAACAAATTTTGAATGTCATCAATTCATGCAAGAATTTGAGTTCATCCTATGTTGTGAAGAATCACCTGGCCGGCCGGCATGGTTTTTACAGTCCTCTTGATAGTTCCAAAACCCATAGGCGTCGTCGAATCTCTTACGTGAGGTTCTGGCATACGCCATATGTCGTGCTTAACATAAAAGAAAAAAATGCTTTTCTAAGCGTTGCGTTTTTGTTACTGTCTTGCTTAATCAAGCACCGCTTTTCTTCGCTTTTACCTAACATTTTGATACCGATTTATTAACACATAATGTGTGCATCCATGTGAATATACTTCATCGAATCATAAATATAGTTCCCATAAACCCCAACGAGGCCGAACACGCCATTCCATTATTGTTCGTTGCGGCCATTGCTCAAGTTGTGTTTTGTTCCGCTTACAATAATCAGAGGTTGGGGTCGCTGAGCGGCACGTCACGCTGTGTCAGGCGCCAGCAGCAAACCATAGTCACACAATGTGGCCACACGCCACTCCCCCGCGTTGAAAGCAACGTG
The DNA here is from genome assembly GCA_946894095.1 of Incurvaria masculella. Lineage (NCBI taxonomy): Eukaryota > Metazoa > Arthropoda > Insecta > Lepidoptera > Incurvariidae > Incurvaria > Incurvaria masculella. The sequence goes on along the minus strand of OX335648.2, from coordinate 15,667,431 downwards.
GCGGACCTATTACCTGATTCGTTGCGGACCTAACTGAACACAAACCTCAACCATACACTCCATAGTATTCCGGTATCCACAGTATCTCGGTTGAAAGGCAATGTATGTCGACTGTTAGTAACGATCTCGGAATGTAGCAATTGTATGAGATAATATATGCAACCATTGTTGCAAACAATATGTTTCATTGTTGTTATTAAAAAATATACCACCCAAACGGCAAATTATATGCAGCTTTGTGTGTTTGCAATTTTTATTATTTGATGTTATGATTTAAGCTCAAAACATGGGAAATAGGCGCCTTGCCAGGACCTTACTTGAATTGCATGGGTAAATTGAACTGTTTGGAAAACCAAATTGTAATTGCCGCTTCGATCATGGTATTAACCGGGCGGGATTAACACTACCACCTAGCATGTTAGGAAAGAGAGTTACAGTTTAACGTGGAATCGGAACCACTAAGGTCGGATTCCTAGGCACATCTTACGATATGCCCGGAAATAATTTCATAGGGCGTTTGAGAACCAACCGTTTCTCAAACCCATTTCTCTGCAGCACCGCCAGAATATGGAACTGTCTGTCGGCGGGTGTCTTTTCTCAAATATTTAACGTGGAAGTCTCCAAACGTAATCTAAATAAGCTGGATAGCTCACTGATAATCCTCAAATCCCGCTGAGCGTGGTTCCGCGAGTTCAGTACCTTTGGTAAGTAATTTATTAAGTAAATTAAGACGGACGGACGGACGGACAGCGGAGGCTTAGTAATAGGGTTCCGTTTTCACCCTTTGGGTACGGAACCCTAAAAATGATGCTTGTTACAGAAAATAGACCTAAGGAAACCCTCGTACAAAATATTTCAATTTGCACTTAATGATAGATAATATCTGTTTAAATATGCTCTCCACTAACTCTTGGTAAGCTTAATTTTAATTAGTTTTGTATTTTGATGTTTGATGGTTTATGTATTACTTGTTACATGATGATTTACGGTTAACTTAACATAGCCATTTCAGGTGTTTAATGCTTACTTAAGGTCGATTTTTTCCTGGAATTTTCTTTAATAAAAGAAATAAATGAAGTCGGTGCAAACGAACAAAAGCGGGCCCGACTGACGTAAGGTGATTTATCGCTGAACTACGCCCGCGGAGGGCCATTCTCCACCGCGAAGCGCTTCTTGAGCGCTAAATAGTAGCGCTGCAAACTTAAGAGCTTCTCAAACTTTTTATTGGACTTATTATACCCGTTATTGTCATTTTGGGAAAACGGACTTTATGGAGACCTTTTTAACTCGTAATTTATTGACTACAAAAAACTTATTTCTTTGCATAATTATGGCTACAATATGAAGCAAGTTATCGTAAAAATAATGTTAATAGAACTACGTGGCTGAACGTGGTACCTATGTATGGGCACATGTGGGTTACCTTACGTGCCATCATAATTTCTAGTCACCTATTTGTACATACCAGCCAAACTTGGGAATGCTAATAAAACCACCTTAAATCACACGCTTACACGTATATCTATCTAAAAATACCCTTAGGTCTCCCTAATTTAAAGCCTTCTTATTAACTAAAGTATTAAGTGGAAGATTATTTAGTAAACTTAAATAATATAAATAATTCATCATAAAATATTGGAAAACAACAATTCCAAACTAAATGGCCTTATCTTCCAAAGAAATAACTAAAGCTACTTTTCTAAAAGTTAGCAAAAAAGGTAACAGAGGTATCAGCAGTACGCTTAAAGCGCTGACTCGTCGCCAGCACACCGCACGAACGTGTCTCGCTGGCTTTTAAGTAACTTGTCACCAACGCCTGTCTTCAGACATTACTCTTTCGATTTCCTAATGGGCAGGCAACTCTTTCGGGACACGATGCGAATGAGAACGCGACATAATACTCAGTGACGCGTCGTGTGTGAGCCCCGTATCGCAAACCCTAACATTATCCACTTTACGAGCGAGCAATCTGACGATAAAATCTGCTTTTTACGCTCTTTATACGAGGTATGTAATGAGAAATGAGACTGCATGAGAATGGCGAATGGCACGAAGAGATCACAGTCTTACATATATTAATCTATTAAACACGTTTTTTCATATCTGAAAAGTCAGGAGTGTACAAGCCTAACCATTGTTTATTTCACAATAGACACTATAATTTTAGTCAAAATAAATATGGCTCAGGTTTTTTTTTTATTTTCATCCAAAGGTCGCAGGTTCGAATCCTGCTTCCGACAAATGTCACGACTTACAACCTTTTTCAAATTATTTTCAAAATCTGACTAAAATGCTTCAAATGTAGATGTCGCTGAAACTCAAATGATTGTGATAACGGTAACCATTACCGTCGTATCGATTAATACATTAAATTATCAGAGAGTAAACTGTTTTATTGGACACCTTTCACAATTTCGCAATAAGTTTTGAATAACACAATGAAACATTTGAATTCCAAACAGACACGTCACCGCGACGACGCCGTAATCGCAGCCAGAAGTCTGCATTTTAGCAACTGGGGCAACGCACACGAATGCCATATTGTGGTTATAAATCAATCCGCCATCATAGATAACGAGAAAAAAGTTAATGAAATAAGGAACTGTAATTTCAAATTGTAGCGGAATCGCGCCATACGCTGCATATAAACGGTTTTCGCTCTTCGGTGTCATTTTCCTATTTCCTCAGGTACATGTTAGAAAAAAATGCATATTTTCATGTGAAAGGACCTCTTTTCTTTTGAAACGGCTGTGAATTAGTTCCGACCTGACCGCTTTCCCGAAGCCGATGGAAACGTTTATTTTTCATTTGCATATTTTGTTGACTTTACCCAAAGGCTGAAATGTTAATTATTACTTTTGGTTTTAGCAGAGAAGGGTTTTTTAATATAATCAATTAAAAGGCTGAGAGATAGTTAATATTGTTATGTGTATTTAATGTATGCGATATTACCGTTACCTCGTTATGTTGTGTCGTGTATAGTTGGGGCATGCTATCTGAATGCTACACCAATCTACACTATTAAATAGAACTTCAAATGCTTCTATGTGACACTAACAAAGTTAAATTGTTCACTATAAGAATTAGAGTCAAGTACTTTAAGGGTCTCTTCCACCAAGTACTGATTATCTTAATCCTCATATTAAAGAGCCTCTCTTACCATCTCGCAATCGATACCAGAACAAGATAGTCAGCACTTTAGTAATTAAGGCCCTGTAAGTGTCAATTAAAATAAATCAGGACTTGGTGAAAAACAGGCTAAGTCGTTCTATTTTGAGAGTTAAATTAAAGTAAAGACAGAGTATGCTGACAGTCAATCCCACTCATCAGCAACTCAATCAGCACTCGGCAAAGTTAGTTATCTATGTTAGTCAAAATACATCTAGAATACGATCGTACAATTTCCATGAAAAGCCAACAATGTTCCTTAAAAAATGCATAATGAAGATTTTTATCCAAGTTTGGTGACATATGAAAAGCATAGAAATACAGCAGCTCCATGCGGTGCAGATTTACACAATGCCACCTTTAATAAAGGCAAAATCCATTTGCTTCGCTTTCAGGACGATTTGAAAATTCCCTTTGTGGGAAACGAATGAGATGTTTTCGCACTCACATTTACAAAACTGCGCTAAGAGCGTGTCGGCCACCCGCGGCGGGCGGCGGCGGGCGGCAGGCGGCGGGCGGCGGGCGGCGGGGGAGGCGCGATGGCGTCGCCGGCAATCCATCTTCGAATGCAAGGGGTCCTTTATGAAAATAAAATCTTGGAAGTGTGCACTGCGTCACACGTTACTTTATAGCTGATCTATGGATGTAATAAAACAAATACACGATTTCGTGGGTTGAAATGTTTTGCAGATTGTTTGTTCTAATATATTCTATAATCTTGTAATCAATTATAATAACAAATATGTGTATTACCGCGAAACTAAAACAACAATGACATTTTTTTTTTAAATACACAATACAAAAGATGTGTAATAGAACATAATTTCCTTCTCGGCATCTCTTCTGCCCATAGTGCTTTCAGCTCTGTGCATTCCTGTTCTGAAACTCAATGCTAACAGCCGTATTTAGAGTGGGTGGAGTAACTTTAATACACCGGACTAAACCAGTTTTCATGGGTGAACCATGGGCGTCGTCGGGCACCTCTTATGCTAGGGCAAGGCGGCCCCTCTTATGCCGCATTTAAATGATAGTTTGGGCAGCATTTTGCAAACATTTCATTCATAATAAAGTCAACGTCCTTATTTCTGCCTGCCTTAGAAACAAACTATACCCTAAATACTTCCGGATTCCAAAGCAGTAAAATCAGAGTCGCGTCACCGCGGTACAGCCGACGGCGCTCGAAACACTCCACATTCCAGCGAGCGGAATGCTCCTTTGGGTATGTGGGTCATGTGTGTGGTACGCGCCAAAGAAACTATTTTCTAGTTGATCATGTGTGTATGAACGTAAAAGGTTTAACCACACATAAATTGACTGAAATTAAATGCGACGGTGAATGAAGTACTTAAATCAATCTTTGCTTCATTGCTCTGTAAAAAAAGTATGAGACGTCGTTACATTTGTGATTTTTAATTGCACATTTCTAATGTATATTCAATCCGGACTTTGTTTCTGGTGTTCATTTCCATTTCTCAGGTCATGAAATTGAGCATAGATTCCTTTAACAGACAAAAATATTTCTTTTCTCCCGTTTCTTTTTTAATCTGACGTTATGATTCTGTAGATATTTTCCTCTGCTTATAGAAAAAGAAAAGTCTATTACCCCTACAACAATTATATTGGAAGAATGGATCGTTTTCCATCAAAAAAATAATTACCAATTAAAATCCAATTGAATAAGAAATAAACATCGAATTACTCAAATCAGCCAAGATTGTTTATCATACAAACAATATTTATTAAAATGCCGTATTCTTGCTTTGTCAACCGAACATACTGATGTTATTTGAGAGCTTCCTACTGCTCTAGAGAACTACAAATTAGATAGTTAACACAAATCATATTTTTTATTGCGACGAGATAACCATTTGGCCTGCGCGCTGCCATCTACCGGTTGGTATACGCATCCATACGTATAGATAGTAGTTACCTGTTATATGTGTATTTATAATTCACTAATATTAGCAATTCTTAATTCCTAGTAAGGAATTAACCAAAATTGTTTTTAAAAACGCGCAATGCAACACTGAGTTAGCTCTTCATTAGAAATAATGGAATTTACGACAAGTACGTACGTACTAGCATTATCAAACAACGAAGTTTTCATAATTAAAACATGACAAACTCGAATTTATTTTCTCGCAGCCCTTAATTTTCTCAAAACGAGCTATTGGCCGTCATAAAATGTCCCATTATCCTTTATAAATCATACTAATTATGGACGCCTACTTCCGAAGTGGCGGGTCCGGATTGCTTCCTATTAGTCGCCTGGTATCAACTGTTTGATGAAGATTCAGAGTTTCAATGAAAACCTTAAAAGTGAATTGAATAAGGGAGAAATGTGGTAGCCTGCGTCAAAATACTAAGGTCACCTTTTTTTTTACTTTGTTATGTTCAGTCAACTATACACTTCATTATATCTCGAAAGGAAGCTTACATTTTGTATTCATCGACATTATTATAGGTCGGTCAATCTAATAACGGTTTTTTGAAAATTCTGTAAAAAAAATCAAAATATAGGTACACTTATTTTATGGTGTATCAACTAATTTATATTGCTCAAAAGACCGTCTACGTCTTTTAAAATTTCTGAAGCGCTAATTTTGTATGAAATTGCAAAGTAATCATGAAATTAAATGAAAAATACTTTATTTGTAGCCACACGGTACAAATTTGCGAAAATTAATGCCAGTAGGCATTCTCTAACATTCAACCTTAGAGATGTAGGAGAGAGTAAGTTAAACTAAAGTCGAGTCAACAGGCGAGCGAGGGCGTACGTCCAGCAGTGTCGGCACCCTCGGCACGTTAACACGTTCAGATTTTTCCGCTTTTTAATTACTTTACATTGATGGCGTATATCAAACGTACATCAAAATCGCTTAGGAGGTAGAGCTTACGGCGCAGTTTCGCCGACTGGGCGGCCGTCAACTGCTTTAACCTTCCCACAAGGTGGTGGAGCTGACGATACATTACCGAATGGTGAACACAACGTAAGTTTAGCGTGAACAGGAGAAGCGTGTTTATTCGCACCGAGGTATACGGGCCCAGGTTCGAAGGGTGCCATGGGTTAGCTCTCGTCACGTGAACACGTTCAGACTTGTCCGGTTTTTTATTACTTTTATCAAAAGTACATCAAAAATGCTTAGGTAGGAGGTAGATTACTGACGAAGCAATTTCGCCGACTGGGCGGCCGTCAACTGCTTTAACCTTCCCACAAGGCGGTGGAGCTGACGATACATTACCGAACGGTGAACACACCGTAAGTTTAGCGTGAACAGGAGAAGCGTGTTTGTTCGCTCCGAGGTACACGGGCCCAGGTTCGGAGGGTGCCATGGGTAAGCTCTCGGCTCGTGAACACGTTCAGACTTGTCCGGTTTTTTATTACTTTTATCAAAAGTACATCAAAAATGCTTAGGTAGGAGGTAGATTACTGACGGAGCAATTTCGCCGACTGGGCGGCCGTCAATTGCTTTAACCTTCCCACAAGGTGGTGAAGCTGACGATACATTACCGAACGGTGAACACACCGTAAGTTTAGCGTGAACAGGAGAAGCGTGTTTGCTCGCACCGAGGTACACAGGGCCAGGTTCGGAGGGTGCCATGGGTAAGCTCTCGGTACATGAACACGTTCAGACTTGTCCAGCTTTTTATTACTTTTATCAAACGTACATAAAAAATTTTTAGGTAGGAGGTAGATTACTTACGGCGCAATTTCGCCGACTGAGCGGCCGTCAACTGCTTTAACCTTCCCACAAGGTGGTGGAGCTGACGATACATTACCGAACGGTGCACACACCGTAAGTTTAGCGTGAACAGGAGAAGCGTGTTTGTTCGCACCGAGGTACAAGGGGCCTGGTTCGGAGGGTGCCATGGGTAAGCTCTCAGCACGTGAACACGTTCAGACTTGTCCGGTTTTTTATTACTTTTATCAAACGTACATCAAAAATGCTTAGGTAGGAGGTAGGTTACTTACGGCGCAATTTCGCCGACTGGGCGGCCGATAACTGCTTTAACCTTCCCACAATGCGGTGGAGCTGACGATACATTACCAAACGGTGAACACACTGTAAGTTTAGCGTGAACAGGAGAAGCGTGTTTGTTCGCACCGAGGTACACCGGCCCGGGTTCGGAGGGTGCCACGGGTAAGCACATAATTACCTGGCCCCGCAGGAGACACGAGTGGCTGTCACGTCACGCCGCGTCACCGGTGCGCTCATCTTGCGCCGTCACGTCCGTATCGCCCCCGGACGGCGGAAAGATTTCGCGATTACGGCTAATGTAGCCGACAAGGCAACACTTGGGGCGGGACGCGCGTGCCCTCTTAAGACGCTGAGTGGGATAAGTAAATTAGGTAGCTGTACTTAAGAACATTTTTTTTATATAACTGGACATGGATGGCTAATACCGAACTGACCGTCAGATATTAGCCTAACACACCACATGGAAACTAGGTGCCATGCCAGGACCTTCCTTGTATTGCTCGGTTACATTGAACTGGATGGAAAACACGGACAATTTTCATTGCCGCTTCTACCATCGTTCATTCAATGCGTAAGGAAGGGCCAACAGTTTTTTAACCGCGCTCAGAGGTGCTTCCCCAGCTTATCGATTCGCGAGGCGTCGCACACTGAGCTACCAAGGATGGTGTGGTTATGGTGTTCTTATGATAAAAACAATAATTAGGGAATTAATTCAAATTAATTAATACGATTACATGACATTAAATTATTTTAATACATACTGCTAAATATTAAAATAAAAAAAATAAAAAAATAAATACGTGCATTTTGTTTCCAAATTTCCATTGTCAAAGCAAAGAATAGTTCATGGTTAAATAGCTTTTTAACATATTAGTTTTATTAGAATTATGTGTACAAACTTGTTTTTCATATAAATATTTATTATAAAATAAAATAAAAAATATTTATATTAAACATATGTTAACAGACTATACGGCCGTGTTGGTATGGCGTATCTGCGTATCTGTCAAATGTGAATTAACACTCAACATTGCGAGTAAAACAGCCCCGTACGCCGTCAGAGCTGATTATCTCAAGAAAAATGTTTTCTTCAAGTAGTTGGTAACATAAGTAACTTTTCCAAAATCGTATCAAAATAAATCAGTGTAAATACCGAATATTTTTTGTGCATTCAAAATAAAAAAAAACATGGAGCAACATTTGTTGATATTATAATGTACTGTGGAACAATTCAATCTTAAAATTTAACTTTTGGTATTCTAGGGACTTGATCAATTGCTCTGTTTTAGCAAAGCTATGACTTATATATAAGCAACATTTTTATTTTTGGGGACGTGTTGTACCTACTTCAGCTGACTTCTTCGATACTTGGAAATACCTAATCATAAAAATCCTGTTTGTATTGACACACGTCCGTTGACTCAGGCGCGATCGATTCTGCGTTCACTGTTGACACTGGCAACACCGCACGGGAAAATTGAAGGGATCTTCCTGTCGAAATGAGGGAAAACCCTTTTAGTGGTGCGTGGTAATGAATTCTGGTTCCCTATATTACAATGCGGAGGGACCGGGGTAAACCTTTACAAATATTGCGAACGTGCTCCTGTCACAATAACGTATTGAAAGTGTAAAGTAGGTTTTATGCCTTAGTTTGATGTTGAATCCAAGCTAATGTTGAACGCAGTTAGTATATTCAATTAAGTTTCTTATTGGAATAAAATAATCACCCGAATCACTTAAAAAGTCTGAATGATTTTAACCCAGATCGCAAATTTCAAATATTATTTTTTCTTGTTACTCGTAGTCGTCAAGTAAACTCTTGAATAAAGTTTACATTAGACTTGATCATTTTATTGATACGACATTATCGCGATATTATTGAATTGAGGTAATCTAACGACATCTATACTAATAATAAATCTGTAAGGGGTGTTCATTAAGTAAGTTGATTTATTTTATAAGATACTGGGTTTCTAGACTCTATGTAAATAAATAAAATAAAAATAAAAAAAGACTCAAACTAAATTGACGGTTTTAGAAATATTTTCTGTATGTATGTATGTGTGTATGTTCCTCCATAACTCTTAATCCGATTATCCGAAAACGATGAAACTTACTCCACGTATATTTAACTACATGGGACACAGGATAGGCTAAATATAATTTAGTTCCCCTTACGCTAAGTTTGCCACATACAATCCGAAGTACCCCGAGGTACTTTAGGGCGGCAGCCCGGGGGGTAGTCGCTATCTGCCTTTGTTTTTCCGCTTACTTCTTTTAAACCAAGCAACTGATTTTTGGATAAGGTTTTCACTAATAGAAGGAGCGATCAACGGGGAAGGTTTGTGTACGTAACTTGTAAATATTTTATACAAACCTTAAGAGAAACGTTCATACTAAGTGCTCGAAAATTGTAAGTGTTAAAAAAGCTGATAAATTAGTCTACTATATGTAATGGGACCAACCTATTCAAAATAAATATTAAATCATTTACAGCAGAAGAGACATACATACATTTCGAATACAAAAACTAGTTTGTATCGAAACAAATACATCTTTAATACTTTTGACATTACCTCACTCAGTAAATAATAAAACATAATTTATTCTAAAGCATTTTATAAAAGTTATTAGAGATATTGAACTCCACATAAATAATAATGTTTTGGTGATTATGGCGATAACGCTACATTAGTTGTCAATACATACATAGATCAATATAGATGCTTTGTTTACGTCAACGCACCTGCGGATTTGCGTTGTTTGTTTATACCTATCCCTCATGCGACTACACGCAGCGAGAGCATTCGTGCCCTGGACCCCGCTTGCGCAGGACGACTCCCCAGTGCGTCCGCGCCGCCGTAGTTGTTTGTTTACTATCGCGAGTGTGAAACTGTAGCAGCATTACGTGAGTTGATTATTAGTCTTTATTATTTCTTTCTAAGTCAAAGCACTATTTAATTGGAAGTAATTGAATTAAACCATTTATTTAAGGCTTGGCCAAGGTTTAATATTGAAAGGAAGCATTTGTTTCGTTGATTAAATGCTAATGGTTATTTATATTATATTGTGATTATACTTGACTGGTTATAACAATAGACAAGGCATTATTAACGTAACCTTAGATTTAAGATGTTGTGTATCGAGCATTTGGGAGACGTGAGTGGGTTGTTAGCTTGTTTTATTAATCTGGATTCGTTTCGAACTTTCATGAAGTTTTTTTTTTTTTTTTTTTATGTGACTGGACATGGATGGCTAATACCACAAGTTCTGTTCATGGTATTAGCCCAACACACCACATGGGAACTAGGTGCCATGCCAGGACCTTCCTTATATTGCACGGCTACATTGAACTGGATGGAAAACACGGACAATTTTCATTGCCGCTTCGACCATCGTTCATCCAATGCGATGGTACCAACCCGGGCGGGATAAACCCTACCACCTAGTAAGTAAGGAAGGGGACCTACAGCTTAACGTGGAATCCGAACCACGGCCAGCCTCTCTCAACGGTCGAATGGTCACCCATCCAAGACCAGACCGGACCCAGCGTTGCTTAACTTCGGAGAGCGATCGCCGAAGTGTCGCGCCACTGGGCCACCGAGGCTGACAAGTAATTAGTTAAGACTAGACACATGTGATCAACCGGATGATACTAGACGAAGCTTGTGAGAATAAAATAGCAGTTTCTTTACAATTCAAAACCAACGTGGAGTCTAAATGCTTCCGGTATTCTTAGTTAAGGCATTCCCACCCCAAAAAGTCAACCAAACCTCATAGCTTTTGAAATGTTGATTTATTAATGTTAGAATGGATTCAAAATAATTAAATTTGCTTCAAAGTTATATGTATACATTATTTTGATATTTGAAATTGTAAGATTGTGAGGTACGGTTGATGTAGTGTAGACGCTGACTGAAAGGTTCGGGAGTTATCTTGTTTTGGAATTCGGAGTAATTGAGGCAGAGATTATCAGAGATCGTCAGCCTCGGTGGCCCAGTGGCGCGACACTTCGGCGATCGCTCTCCGAAGTTAAGCAACGCTGGGTCCGGTCTGGTCTTGGATGGGTGACCATTCGACCGTTGAGAGAGGCTGGCCGTGGTTCGGATTCCACGTTAAGCTGTAGGTCCCCTTCCTTACTTACTAGGTGGTAGGGTTTATCCCGCCCGGGTTGGTACCATCGCATTGGATGAACGATGGTCGAAGCGGCAATGAAAATTGTCCGTGTTTTCCATCTAGTTCAATGTAGCCGTGCAATATAAGGAAGGTCCTGGCATGGCACCTAGTTCCCATGTGGTGTGTTGGGCTAATACCATGACAGAACTTGTGATATTAGCCATCCATGTCCAGTCACATAAAAAAAAAAAAAAAAAGTTAGATATAAGTAAATTTGCGATTGGAAGATGCACATAACTTAAAATACATCATATCAGCCAATCCTTTTTGGAAGAAGGCGTAATGGTGTATACATGTTGGACAAGCTATTATCTTTGAAGGGTTCACCAACTTGTGTGTCTACCATCCTAGGCCTGGCTGCACCTAAATAGGTACGGCACTAAGTTTTCATCCAGATAAATTGAACTTATTTTCACCTTAGACATTCATAATGAATGTTTGTTTACACCTAATTGAATAGAAGAATAAACCATATTTACAGTTACTGACTGTTTCTGTTATAGGAAGCATATTGCTTTACATTTACATAGATTTATGTTTTTGTAGCCTTCCTATGATACAGAAATGAATCGCATGAAACAAGATACATAGAAACCAGATTATTTCTGATAGGATCAGTCTACCCATGTGATGCCGATACACCGAATTATAAAAGGTAGTTCTGAAATAAAGTTAAATTTACTATAGATTAGATTGTTTATTGTTTTACTTAATAATCATGTTGTGATTAATCCGAGTTAGGTAGTTAAAAATAAGTAAATTTTATATGATGAATGATTAACCGTGAGCTAGATATAAGTAACCGTTTATGTTTCGGATTTCTATGAGTTTAAAGTGGCGAACTGTCGTTCAAGAAGGTTGTATGAATGTTGGATGTATTATGGGGTTTTTAGACTCGGAAAAATCACATCTAATACATTGTTGTTTTCTTGGGTTTTTTTTTTATATTTCAGTGCTATCTTATTTAAATTGCATTTGCCTTGATCTATTGTTGAAGTTGACTCTTCTCATTAAAAACAAAATAACAATATAAAAAGGGAGATCATATTTTGATTATCCTAGTTTCGATGAGGGTTTACAGAAATAGTACAAAGTATAACTTCCATTATTAACAAATTATCATTAATGTTAATAAGCCTACAAACACCGGGCCATACCTTAGTTGGTCAGACTTTAAATATATCTAATGTTTTATATGCGGTATGTATTCAGGGTTTTATGAATAGAGCTATTGTTGCAAAACACATATTACAAACGGATGGGTTAGGTATATAATTCATCGACATTCGAGACCTAACTATCAGGTCGGCTTAATATTGAATGGTGCTTTGATTTTAGAGATGAGTAGGGGTGATATGAATACCATCTAAACTGAGAACCTCGTTCCAGAGCTGGTTGGAAATGTATATAAAATTACTATACCAATATAATGTTACTGTCATCGTTGAACATTTTGACATATTTTTGCTTTGGATGCAGTACACAATGTACTGCAGTCGGATTAAAATGTTTACACTAATGTAAATGTTCTATTTCTATGAGTGGTTGTTTAAATGCTGTATCAACTTTAATATATTATAATAAATCTAGTAAAGACTAATTAATCTAGGTTGGGGAAACAGTTTCTTCGCATTTTTTAAGAAAATTCAAAACATTTTTTAATATGGTTTATTTACATTTAACTAAAGTATGTAGGTACCATTTTGTTCGATAACTTCTTGCCATCTTGTAGGTAGGGACATGATCCCATTGCTATAGAAATATTGGGACTTCTGATCAATATACCGCGACAAGTGGTTTTGGCAGTCCTCTCGTGATGTTAACCTGACACTGCCTAAAGAATTCTGAAGAGACCTAAACAGGTGAAAATCTGAAGGTGCAAGGTCAGGACTATACGGCGGATGCATTAACACCTCCCAGCCAAACTCTCTTAGTTTTTGCTGAGTGGCTAAAGATGTGTGAGGTCTAGCGTTATCATGATGAAAAACCACACCCCTTCTGTTGATTAATTCCGGCCGCTTTCTCTCAACTTCTTGCTTTAATCTCATCAGTTGTTCGCAGTAGAGTTCAGAGTCGATGGTCGTGCCTGGTGGTAACAGCTCATAATGAATAATGCCCTTCCAATCCCACCACACACACAGCATCACCTTGTTGCGAGTTAACCCGGGTTTCGCCACAGTCTGTGAAGCTTGACCGGCCTTTGACCACGACCTTTTTCGCACGTTCTTGTCGTACGTGATCCACTTTTCATCACCAGTTATCAGCTTCTTCAAAAATGGTTCGGTTTCATTACGTCGTAATAAAGAATCACAAATGAGTACACGGTTCATTAGGTTTCTTTCAGTGAGCTCGTGAGGTACCCAAATATCGAGCTTTTTTGTGTACCCAGTTTTTTCAAATGCGCCAAAACTGTTTTGTGGTCAATTCCTAGTTCTTCAGCTACGTCGTAACTACTGATATGCCGATCTTGCTCCACTTTTTCAAAAATGGCATCCATTTTATCCGTAATAGGGCGACAAGAGCGACGTGCATCTTTGACATCAAAATTTCCGGATTGAAAACGCATAAACCAAATTTGTGCTACTCTCACAGACACTGCACTAGGTCCATAAACATCGCAAAATTGTTTCGCGGCTTGCGTTGCATTTTTACCTTTTTTGTAGTAAAATTTTAAAATGTATCGAATTTCTTCATTAGATTCACTCATTTTGACAGTACGAAAAACAAATGAGAATCACACATTTTCCTAATTTGAATTTGGAATTATGTTCTTTAAAATTTAAACTTTCAATGATACCAAAACCAGCCAGATACAAATAGTATTGCCAAAGAGATTTTATTACAAGTTCATACATACTATAATGCGAAAAGACTTTTTCCCCGACCTATTATTATCTTTTCTTACTGTGTATTGAGCCTTTAAAAGAGATTTAATGGGTTTTTAAAATATATTGCCAAATGGGTTGCTGACACTGTGTATTGAGCCATGGAAGCAAACATTTGGTAAGGTTGTCTTATAAAGACTAATTAATCTATTATCTTCTCTTACTGTGTATTGAGCCTTTAAAAGAGATTTAATGGGTTTTAAATATAATGCCAAATGGGTTGCTGACACTGTGTATTGAGCCATGGAGCAAACATTTGGTAAGGTTGTCTAATAAATACTAATTAATCTATTATCATCTCTTACTGTGTATTGAGCCTTTAAAATACATTTAATGGGCTTTAAAATATATTGCCAAATGGGTTGTTGACACTGTGTATTGAGCCATGGAGCAAACATTTGGTAAGGTTGTCTAATAAAGACTGATTAATCTATTATTATCTCTTACTGTGTATTGAGCCTTTAAAAGAGATTTAATGGGTTTTATTACTACATTGATTTGCTATTATTGCGCATTTAGCCCCTGATTAAAGTGTTTATGCAGCCTATTCTCCTTAATCTATTATGTTGGCTGAACTGATGTTAAAACACATTTTATGATCAATATATAAGCTAACCATTCATATAAATATGCCGGAAATACTCATCATCAATACGTATAATAACCTTCAATATGTCAATTTGTCTATTGGTGAACTAAGGCGTTACAGGTCACCGCGATTCGAATAATTGACTTCCTATTACTCTGGGTTTGTTTGTTGCACTCAAAATAGTCGTGAATAAATGTATTATCATTATTAAGAAATACTTATAACTTTCTAATGTGGGCCCACAACTTCCAATTTTAAATAAATGGTTGAACAATATCTAAAGTTTTACGACATTGATCGGTTACATAAGAATTAGGACCCATTCAATATGGTTTAAATCAATTACATATATCAGTGTCGGATATACGTGAGTGTCAATGGCCATTGAGAGGCTCTTTTAGAGTCTAAGGGATCCCTTAAGCGAGCATCCAAAATCACAAGCTTTGGAGACCGACACTGTATATTCAGAATTCAATGAATCTGATAAGTGCACATGACGATTCATTGAAAGTAAATTTCATGAACCAAATCTGACATGTACATCTCTACATTGACATTATCTACCGATAAAAGGTTTTCTAAAATAATTATGACCATGTGAAATAAATAATAAAACTCTATGAAATATAATTTGACGATTTAGCTTGAATCTGAACGTCTACGGAAATGTAGGATCCTCAGACGATTACGTTGCCATTGAAGTAAGAGTCTGGCCGAAAAGATTCTTTTAGGAGGGTGGATTCATTAGAAATATCATGTGTATATTTTCTAAGGTACACTCACAATAATATTTTTTGTCTATTACAGATTAAAAATTAAAAAACCTTACTGTCGAAACTTTTTCCAAAATTCATCTTTGGCATTTAATATTATATAAAAAAAATATGAGACTATAGTACCTAGTCAAAAGAACAGTTAGGAGATGTTTTTACCGATTCAGAATTTCGTACAACCAAAAATATCGCTTAGTTTTTGAGGCTCACTAAACTGAGCAGTATAAAATATAATATGAATGGAATTGGTCACCTTCGCGCGCACAGAGATGGCGCCACGTGTGTATTGGTGATATGACAACAACTTCGTGATTAAAGTACCAAGACCATTGTTGCTATGTAAAAATGACGTTACGATAGGCACGGCATAATAAACAAGAGATTTGCGGCGAATGTTACCGATACTTATATTCTAAATGTAAAAGTAACTCTGTTTATTTGTTACCTTTTCACAGCAAAACGACTGAACGGATTATAATGAAATAAGGACTGGAAATATATTGTATCTCGAGGAAGGACAATTTTGTCTCAAAAAATCTTGAAGGGGATGAAAATGTGTATGGGGAACACCAGATAATTCCTAAAGTTAAGGATATGAAATCTCATCGCTAGGCTTTTGCTACGAATTATTCGATTTTGATGCGAATTGTGCCGAAATATGACTTTAAATTTCCCGCAACTTTAATACTCAACCTCACGCTAAATTGCCAGAGGTGTGATCCATAACTTAAAATGCTTATGACTTGAGAGCCAATTACCCGATTTAGATGTGGTTTAAATCTACGTCTAGCCTGATTCTACTCTTTTTACAAGAGGGATGAGCAGTGAGGTTTTTGTATTTTTTTAACGTATATAATCTCTGGGCGCAGACAGGTTCCGGATAGGTTACCGTTTTCGATGTTGAAGGTGGCTGTGGTTTGGATTTCACGTGAAACTGTAGGTACCGTCCTTACTTACTAGGTTGTAGGGTTAATCCCGTCTGTGTTAGTTTTGTATCCATATCAATGTAGCAGTGCCAGTGCACGAAGGGTCAGGCGGCACATCCTTTATTTATTTATTTTTTTAATTGTCCCCAAATATTTACGAAGTAGTGCTCGAATGTTTGAATGTTTCTCATTAAATAATGCCATATCAGTTCAAACGATTTTTATTAAATTTGGTAGATGGGTACCTCGTCCTGGACCGCCTTTTTGACCAGCCCTTTGGGTTAATTTTTATCCAGGGAAGAATTCAGACCGACTTCAGTCCAAAACGACATTGACCCGAGCGGAGCCGGGTACCGCAGCTTGTTTATAATGAAGCATAGTAATGAGATAGGTTGATTTCTCAATTATTGCAGTCAACCTTAGTATAGGATCATTATGCGAAGCATTTTGTGAATTAGAATATTATCGACCTGTAATCCAAAGGACGCAGGTTCGCATCTTGCTTCCGACGACCAACGATGTTTCTGATTATTTGAATATTTGATTAAAGAGCTTCATTGTAGATGTCGTTGGCTCACCTCAAATAATTTTCATTAGACGTTTGAAATTAAACTAATATTTAACAGGATGAAAACTTCATCCTCATATATCAATACAAAATGTGACTGACAAGTACGCAAGTAATTGCCAAAACCACAAACATCGCCACTCTCATAAAAAGTCAAGCCATAAATTGTGAACATCCGGTCGGCTATAACTGATCCCTCACACTAGTCATAAACTTTATCACCTGTTATTACCTGGGAACGTCCCAAAGGAAATTACGGAAAGTTTTGGGCGAATTGTCTGCCATTTACAGCGCTATTACAGTCAAATAAAGGTTAAAATGTTCGATTAGGGAGTTCTATGGTGTAACATTTCAAGTTACCCTAAATCCGCATGCAACAGTTTACAACATGTACATACATAACTCCATTCAAAAGTATTCTCTTTCGATATCGTGTAGAGTCAAGTTTTTAAGGCGCTAGGACTAGCCAACTATTCGCGCCATACAAATGCACCATTAAACAAATGTATTGAAACGCCTCAGCAAGTCCAAATAGAACTAAAGACTGATAATGGATTGTTAATTTTTTTTATTCCATTATTTATTTAAATAATAATAATAATAAAAAAGACGATTTTTCACATTAAAATCTGAAAGTAATATGATTTTTCTAGATATAAGAAAAAACAGTAGATATGCATAAACAAAAAAAACCATTTGCTTTTAGATTTCTACATTTAGTCAAAAAAGTTCAGAAATGGACACCGTTTTCGCAATGTATTTTGTATAGAAAAAGGAAACATGCGTTAACTAAAATAGGTTGATTCCTAGACAAGGAATCACATATTGTAAGAATGACACTTCTAATCGTCAGACTTAGTTGGTTAACTTGCGGGCTCGTCGACGCCCATATTTAATTTAAGCAAAAAAATCATTTATTGCTGTTGGTTAAAGGACTTACCGCCCACTGTTTATTTTATGGTAAGTGTATCTAAAAAAAATATGGCATATATTTAAGTTTAAAATATTCCACTACCATCAACCAGCAGTCGCGTCTAGAGACAGCCAACACAAAACGGGCCACGAACGACAAAGTTCCAGCAAACTGACGAACATGGCAACTCCCGCTAAAGTCACGTGCCGACCTGATCCCTGACATTCGTGCAAAATAATGTATGTGCACTAGTTGGCAGCGCGCGGTGTCGCTCACTTTATGCACGGCCTCGCGTTCCGTCGGCGGCGCGCTGCACGCAGCCCTCGATACGGACGCTTCTGGGCACGGTGCTCTTTATTTAGCCACATTTCTCCACATCTTCATAGAAACTGACGAAAGTTATCGGTACAAAATGAGTAGAGAATATAACCTATTTTATTAAAATAAAAAAAGTGTTTTAACTTTACTTACTTAACTGTATTTATTTTTATTTTAACTGAACATACATGTGCGTGCCCAGGTATGCATTAGTATTTGACCCTCCTTCTCCCTATCCGCCCAGGTTTGGTCAGTTTTACGTGGAATCCGAATGAGACCGCGCCTGTTAATGTTTAACCCACAAATCTAAGCCCAAAGTAAAGATAAAGATAAAGTTTAGCCGCACACGAAAAAACATACACCTCCTCAGTTATAGAGGCTTAAGTACTTTAATCGCTCCCTTTTTAATTATTCGTACGTTAATTCCTTATTTTAATAAGTTAATAAAACTTGAACATCTTGTAAATATCTAAAAACCAACTTCGAAATTCCACTTTTATTGGCTGTTCAAGAAGCGTGTGAACGGAAGCTCGAAAACCTTCGAAACACTTCGAACACATTTTGCCTTAATCTTAATTTATTGAAGCCAGTATCACATACGAAATGTTACAATTTGTTTTAACTCTTCAGTCATTCTTTAGTGCAACAACTTTTCGCGATATTATATATACATACACACTATGTTGTATCATTTTCATTTCTTTACTTGATCTTGTCACATCCATAAATACTAAGACATTTAACTATAAATATAATGCATAACAATTTGTTTTACAAATGCAAAAGTAACTGTGTCTGTCTGTTGCGTTTTCACGCTTAAGGGCCTGGTACTAGCCAAATCGCAAAGTTAGACGAGGCACCCCAAGTTAACTAACTAAGTCTGACGATTATAAGTGTCATCCTTACAATATATGATTCCCTATCTAGGAATCGAATTATTTTCGTTAATGTATGTTTCCTTTTTCTATACAAAATACATTGCGGAAACGGTGTCCATTTCCGAACGTTTTTGACTAAATGTAGAAATCTAAAAGCAAATGGAATTTTTTGTTTATGCATATATGCTGTTTTTGCTTATATCTAGAAATTGAATTACTTTCAGATTTCTAATGAGAAAAATCAACTTTTTTATTTTTATTATTTTTTAAATAAATGATGGAATAAAAAAATATTAACAATCCATTATCAGTCTGGAGTTCTATTTGGATTTGCTGAAGCGTTTCACTACATATTATTACATTTGTTAAAAAGTGCATTTGTATGGCGCGAGTAGTTGGCTAGTCCTAGCGCCTTAAACACTTGAACCAATTTTAATCAATTTCAGTAAAGAGATAGTCTGGACCTTGGAAAATGACAAAAGCTACCTTTTGTGGTGAAAATTGACCTCGAACTGGGTGAAATTAGGAATGAATATTTATATGGGGAACTCATTTAATATCCAATATTCAGCCCGACACCAGTCCAAAACCACATTGACCCGGGCGGAGCCGGATACCTGAGCTATAAAATAATAATAAAAAAAAATTACATCAATGGTTATTTTTACGATTTCTGAATTTCAAATATAGATGTTGCATTTGAAGACACGAATGAAATAGTGAAGACAAGATTTGTATAGCCATATAATTCTGAAATCCAATCATAATCATGTTCGTTAATAACATTTTGATGTGTTTAGAGTCTATATTTCATGTCTTTAAGAGTGGGAGCATTTTCCGGTAAATATTTTTCATTTCCGATCACAGGCGTCAAGCAAAAAAAAGACATCTGAAAAGAGCGCTGGCTCGATTGTTTGATATAGTAGCGGTACATCCGTAGTATGCACTCGCTGCAAAATTCTTACGTCGAACGATATTTAAGTCTACTTTACGTTTGGTAGATGATTTTATTTAAATCACAAAGACAATTTTAAAATGATTACACCGTTTTCTATGAAACTGTTAAATACCAGCTAGGGAATGTGCCGTGAACAAAATATAGTTATTGTATCTTCAGGAGAATCATACATAATAATCAGTCAAAAAGTCAATTCAGATCTTTCGACATGGAAAATCTTATTGTAAGGAAGAAGGACGGAAGAATTAGGCCACCAACGACTACCAAAGCGACCATTCACGCCAATTAGAGCATATTGGTTCGCTCACTGTACCGCCATAGGATTTGTTGCCATAATTACAATAAGTGATAGCTTATCCTATATTCGGCACATCAACCGACAAATATTATTTTTGTAGGTTAGTGAGACCATTTAGTCACATGTCACGTGGTAACGAGATATGTTTTTTTTTTAGTTTAAAAAAATACCATCTTGAAACCCCTGTAACGTTTATATTAAAAAAATTTATCAACAAAAACTATAATGTATTGGATATTACGTTGCATCCTTGTCTTATAAAACATGTTATTTGATAAAGATAATATCATGAACAGGACTTATGACCTCCGAAAGTCCCGAGAAAATGTAAAAATATGAAAGAATCATAATTTCTTAATGCATTTACAGATCAATGGAGTACCTTCATCATAAAATCACACCTCATCACATTCGCAACGAGAAAAAACCTCTTTAATTTCTCGTTGCTTATCCGATCCATCAAAAACTAACGGGTTCGATTTAATCTAATACCTATTTCAACATTTTCTGAAATTAAACCTCTTAAGGGGCGAAAAGGGGTGGCAAAATTTGTATTGATGTTTTTTTTTTGTTTGTAGTCAGATTAACTTGAAACTGGGTACTGATAACTGGGGTTAAATAATATAATTAAAACTAACACTTTTTTCAGAATTTTCCAAAATTTAACCTCTTAAGGGGTGAAAAGGAGTGGCAAAGTTTGTATGGAATATTTTTGTTTGTGGTCATCTTCACTTGAAAGTCGGTATAATTGCTCTTAAATATAAAAAATGAACACTTATTTCAAAATTTTCTGAAATTCAACCCCTTAAGGTGTGAAAAAGGGTGGCAAAGTATGAATGGAACACTTTTGTCTGTAGTCCAATTGACTTGAAACTGGTTTTAAATGCTCTTTAATATAATAAATTAATCAAACACCTATTAAAGCATTTTCTTTAATTCTACTCCCAAGTGGTGAAAAGGGGTGAAGAGTTTTGTTTTTGTTTGTGATTAGATTTACTTGAAACTGGGTTTTAATGCTATTTTATATGCTAAACAAATAGTTATTTTAGATTTTTCTTATATTTATTATATTACTATCTAATAGTTCAATGAGTGAGAAAGGGTTGCAAAGTTTGTATGGATGTAATTTCGGTTTGAGGTCAGAATTACTTTAAAGTTGGTCTTAATCAAACCTATTTCGATATTTTTTGTAATTTAACTTCTTGCAACGTTTCTAAGGGATGTACAGACGGGGGGAACGGCAGAACGTCTAATATGCAGATCGTATAATGTCATATTTTAACAAAATTTTAAAACCATGCACAACGTATAATCGGCAGATCGTATAATCTTATACGTAGTGCATGAAGAAGTTTAAAAAATAAAATTACTTATTTCTCCATGCATAACGTATAATAGTCACAACGTATAATATTATGATCTTTATTTAACAAAAAAAGAAAACAATGCATATCATATAATCCAAAAACTTTTCATACGATAAGCGCCCTTATGAATATACATTTAAAGCGTATACTCGCACGCGACTTTTCGACCGTCTCAATTAGCGTTGTAGCAAATTGTTACTCTTCAACAGATATCGATTCTTAGCAATTTCAGCCTTAAATGTATCGTTATTAGGGCGCTTTATGCAGTGCTTCTTGGCATATTATACGTTCTGCATGGTTTTCTTTTTTTGTGAATTCATGTTAGGAATATTATACGTTGTGACTATTAGACGTTCTGCATGATGCAAAGAGTTGATTTTATTTTTAAACTCATGCACAAGGTATAACATTATACGTTGTGAATATTATACGATATGCATGGTTTTAATTTTTTGGAAAAAAATACTATTATACGTTGTGAATATTATACGTAGTGAATACGACTCTACAGACGTACGATTTTGTGATCGGATTCAGTTGAAAGGAAGTAAAAAATGCTATTATAAATATTCTAACGCGAGCGAAGCCGCGGGCAAAAGTTAGGTTGAAAAATATACCAGTATAAGCCCAAGGAGTTATATGACCAAAATATAATGGAAAATCTAGAATAAATTACACTAACATGCATAATAATATACGAATCGTACATTATTTTGTATTTATTTCATATTTACGGATGCGAGTTTAATTAGCTTTTTAAAAATATGTTTCTAAGCGCTTCTGGAATTTACTTTATTAAACTTACACTATTAAAAAGTAAACTTTTTGTATTGTGACCCTCGCCGAGCTAGGGATGACCCAGCTAATTAATTTAATAATTATTAAATTTTTAAATCTTTTTTTATCTTTTATTAATTTACCCGGATACACCCGGATTGGAAAATAAAATTAGGCTAAATATTTAAACTTATTTTGAAGGAAACTACAACCATATTAAATATAAAGTAGCATACTCTAATGATTGCATTTTAAATAAACACATCGCACTGGCTACTCATTCCTCGTACACCGACAGCGAGTCTTCAACAAAATGTATTCTTTCCCCGGTCTTTCGTCATTACGACCGAACTTCCGGTGGAACGACGCCGACATCGTCAAAAGATTTCCACGGTATAAACTGAAACAGCCGAAAAGAATGATAAAACCGAGATGGAGAGACACTCGATTGTTTTGGCGTAGGTTGACTCTCATAACGCGCAACTTGGGCTGTAAATCATAACGGAGTGACCTTTCAGACTGGCAAAGTCGTTAATAGAGAGATCGCAACTCTCCGTTTACGAGAAGATAAACTCAAGAGGTAAACTTTTGGCCCGTTTCATTTCATAGAGATCGTTTAAAATATGTAATGTTCAACTTTCGCAAGGAAGATGTTGCAGTTTCGCGACGTGAGCGTTTTTATGTCAGATCAAAATAGGAAGGAGATTTTCCATCTGGCGCGTCTACTGCGAGACCCGCTGTCTTCTGAAACTATCGAACCAACTTAAATGTATATGCCACACGCAAATACTTGTATAGTCGCAGACGTATATGAAGGGTTCGTGTGGGTGGGAACTGACTTGGCGAACGCATTTTGGGAGCACATTCGCACGCGCTGGCGACTATACTATGTGCCATACTAATAAAAAATCAAAATTAATTCGTACCAGAAAAACGTCCTTTTTACGATAAATACATAATTTTAATGCAACACGGCGGTTACGTAAACATTAAAAAAGTAATGGTTTTCTTGTCGGTTTTTTTTTTTCTTGCAGGGTAGATATGGAAGCAAAATTCAACCAATTTTCTCCCGTTGAGAATCCAATATTTCAATACTAATTTCAAAAATACGCAATGATAATGTCTGTAAAAATGGGGGAAAGATTATTTTAGAAAGTATAAAATTCAGATCGTATAAAATAATCTTTCGGAGAAAAACTAAAAACCATGCACAACGTATAATCAGCAGATCGTATAATTTTATACGTAGTGCAATCTCTTATAAGGATACCCCAGCGAACAAAAAAAAACTATCATCAATTAATATTACCCTAAATGATTTAACAGGCGGACTATAGGACTATATGCACAATTTGTCCTTACGTTGGAATCGCGGGTAAAGACCACATACCACCTTTCCTTCCTCTTCTCTTTGGTGATCTTCATGTAGACATAGGAAATATTTTAATATACTACTCACCACATAACGCTCCTCGATTCAAATCAATTCCTCGGTTGTCACGAATAATAAGATCGCTTGATCAAAGCACTTCCAAAGAGCTCTAAATGTAAATGTATCCGCAAATGAAGTCGATTGAGTGCTTCCGCAGAATCGAGCACAGGGCACGAGCGAGGGAATCGTTTGTCCGCCGCCGTGTAGCGCCCTCTGTCGGCCCGTCCGAAGCCTGTCAATTGGTAGTTGTGCTGACAAGCAACCTGACAAGGAAAGTCGGGATGATTGTAGAGCAAACTTTGTATTTGTTGTTGCTATCATTATATTTTATTCCAGGAAGTAGCTGCAAGTATATATGTGGGGCTTAGACCTAGCATAGCGCGCTGTGATTACAAGACAAACAAAGTGTGGGAGTGAGACGTCAGGTACCACTAGTCAGAGAGAGATTGAGCACATCTGCCCCATGAGACAAGTTCTCAAATCGTTATCAGTACGTTGGAGTCACGCTTATGGAATGTGAAATGTTTTTTTTTTTGTGAACTCTTTATGATTGCTCTGGTTTT
This sequence comes from Incurvaria masculella, assembly GCA_946894095.1. Taxonomy (NCBI): domain Eukaryota; kingdom Metazoa; phylum Arthropoda; class Insecta; order Lepidoptera; family Incurvariidae; genus Incurvaria; species Incurvaria masculella. The sequence continues at coordinate 15,642,862 of OX335648.2, read as the reverse complement.
TCTTAAAAAAAAGCATGGTGACCTGTTCATTTACAGATTGTTAAGTGAACAAGAATAAAAAACTAGGAGAAAAACCCTTTTTTTATGGTAAATAAGAAGTGACCCACTGATTCTTTGTCGATCAATTTATATTTTTTTCCTCAATCAACATAATACTTAAAACATAAACTTGAAACATAACTTCAGATCATTATTTTGAAACGAAGAACACTTTGACAGTCTGTAGAGAAAGGAATTTGGTACAAAACAATTGTGTCTGAACCGCTGTGTATCCCTTGGTTTAACATTGTCCAACTCCCCAGAGAAATAATAAAAATTGGCTTAAGACTTAGATCAGGACACACTCCGCTACATAAAATGGGACATATGATGAAGAATCTGGACTCTCCAAATTGTTCTTCTACTTGTGACAAACCAGAAGATCAATTTCACCTATTTACTGAGTGTGTTCTGAACGAGAGGATTCGACTTTACCTTGAAAAGATATTGTGCACAGATCGAATGAATTTATTTTTTAACACGCTTTTATTAGCTTGGGTTGTATCTATGTATGTATCTATGTAACGGAATCTTTGAACTTAATTTTCACCAGTTTCCAGAAGTCTGATTAATTTGAAACTTTGCATACGTATCAAGGACCGATGACAATGCAATAATTTCATAACAGTTTCCCATTATCCTTATTAGGACCGCCAGGATTAATAAATTCTTTTATAGATCCTCTGTAGTGGAGTAAAAGAGACAGAGCTAGCGCGAGATCTGCGCATGCCCGCACTTTCGGACTTACTCTTTCGCTCGGGCACTTGGTACTATGGAGTGTAGAGACTCTGTACACTCCATACTTGGTACAGTACAACGGAGGCAAAAATGTTTTCAGGATAATTGCGTTCTCACCTTGTTCATTCTTTATGCATGTGTAGGTACTAATGAGTCTAATATCAAATTACTGTATATAATATTCATAAAATATATAATATGATAACCGTGATTCACAAAAGGCTTTTTAGTCACAACAAAATAATCAGAGGCGCAGTAAGGCTGCTATCATCATCGGACAGTATCGCTCCTGATAATGCTGAAACACTGGAATCATTGGAATCAAAACACCCAGCCCCGTCACGGCCACAAATCTTCCCCGAAGTAAATATTGAAGATATCTCAGTTGTAGTTGCAACAGATACATCAGTTTTACACGCTTTAAGGTCTTTTCCAAACAACTCATCGTCAGGTATGGACGGTATGACACCGCAACATTTAAAAGACCTAATCTGTTTTAACTCGGGCGTAACAGGTAAAGAGCTTGTCAGCCTCAGTGGCCCAGTGGCGCGACACTTCGGCGATCGCTCTCCGAAGTTAAGCAACGCTGGGTCCGGTCTGGTCTTGGATGGGTGACCATTCGACCGTTGAGAGAGGCTGGCCGTGGTTCGGATTCCACGTTAAGCTGTAGGTCCCCTTCCTTACTTACTAGGTGGTAGGGTTTATCCCGCCCGGGTTGGTACCATCGCATTGGATGAACGATGGTCGAAGCGGCAATGAAAATTGTCCGTGTTTTCCATCCAGTTCAATGTAGCCGTGCAATATAAGGAAGGTCCTGGCATGGCACCTAGTTCCCATGTGGTGTGTTGGGCTAATACCATGACAGAACTTGTGGTATTAGCCATCCATGTCCAGTCACATAAAAAAAAAAAAACTACAAAGCGCACTCACATATGTGATAAATTTGATGTTGTCAGGAAAAGTGAACCCAGAGTTTTTACCATATCTCGATGGAGCTAGATTAATAGCACTCAAGAAAAAGGATGGAGGCATCCGACCGATAGCGGTTGGGTGTACACTACGACGAATAGCTGCCAAAGTGGCCGGTGCCTCAGTCAAAGAAAATCTTGGATCCATTTTCCGCCCAAGGCAACTTGGTTTCGGCACAAAAGGAGGAGCAGAAGCCGCCGTTCACTCAGTGCGCACGTATCTTAAAAGCTCTAGGGCAGATATTGCTGTGAAGATTGATTTAAAAAATGCCTTTAACTCTGTCGAAAGAGACTCTATGTTAACAGCAGTTAACGATCATATTTCATCCGCATATCCATTCATCTACCAATCATATTCAAGCCCGATTTATTTATTTTATAATAATTTCAAAATTCTGTCAGCGTCTGGATGCCAGCAAGGGGATCCTCTCGGTCCAGCTATTTTTAGCTTGACAATACAATCAATAATCGAGACCCTCAGCTCCGAGCTAAATCTTTGGTACCTCGATGACGGTGTGTTAGCGGGCAGCGCTGAACAAGTTTTGAACGATTTAGAAAGTGTAATCAAACAATTCAAACTAATCGGCCTAGAGCTGAACCCTACAAAATGCGAAGCAATATTCTCGAAATTAACCGCCGATAGGACAACAGAAATCAAAAGCCTTTTGGAAAAAAATACACCGGGAATCAAAACTCTAACTGAAGAGAACAGATTCTTCCTGGGCGCCCCGTTGACGGAACAATCCACAACAACGCTTTTAGAAAATAAAACCAATATGTTGGAGATATTCACAAATCGCTTTCGTGCTATCCAACCTCATGTCGGCTTACATCTCCTTAAATTTTGTTTTGGTATCCCACGATTCACATACTTTATGCGCTGTTGCCCTTTATGGCGCAATACAGAAGCACTAACTAAAATAGACGCTATTGTCAAAAAAGGCCTATCCCAAATAACGAACATTCAATTAGAAGGAAATGCTTGGATACAAGCCTCTCTTCCCATAGGCTTCGGCGGAGTTGGCATACGATGCACAAAAGATGTTGCACTTCCAGCATTTTTGAGTTCCGTCCACAGCAGTTTACCACTCGTGGGTAGTATTCTTTCACCATCACTTGGCTGTGATTTCGAGGTGGACTGCTTGAACAGGGCTATCGAAGGTTGGAAATCCAGGTGCCCAGAAGAACCTATTCCAATCCGTCTTAAACTCCAAAAAGCCTGGGATTTGCCGATTATAAAATCTATACACTCTTCCCTCTTGATGAATAGTGCTGACATTGACAAAGCTCGCATTCTAGCATCATCAGTCGCCGAATCCGGGGCGGGGGGCCTATCCATCATCAAGCCTAGGAACTCTGCTTGACAGTAACACTCTCAGAATTTCAATAGGCCTTCGAGTCGGTGCTAGATTGTGCCATCCTCATACGTGCGTCTGTGGTACCAACATTACCGAATGGGGCCACCACGGTTTATCATGCCAAAGGAGCGCTGGTCGTTTATCCCGCCATTACAATATAAATAACATTATAAAAAGAGCACTGGTGACAGCAAACTACCCCAGCATCACCGAGCCCCCAGGAATCAGTCGCTCGAATGGTAAACGCCCGGACGGGGTGACCTTAGTGCCGTGGGCAAGTGGAAAGGCATTAATATGGGACGCCACCTGTGTGGATACTCTGGCGCCGTCCTACATTCAGGCCACTTCTCGCGCGGCCGGAGCGGCAGCTGAGAGGGCAGCAGCAAATAAACATCAAAAATACAGCTGCGTGGCGAGTTCTTTTGAGTTTTTAGCTTTCGCCGCCGAGACACTCGGTTCATGGTCACCAGAAGCGATAACTTTTGCTTCAACGTTAGGCAAACTTTTAAATGAAAGTTCTGGTGATCCCAGGTCCGGGGCACATTTTGTCCGGCGAATAAGCCTCGAAATCCAAAGAGGCAACACCGCCAGTATTCTAGGTACAGCTGGAGCTCCGGCTCTTTTAGAAGAAGTTTTTTATCTTTAAGTCTAAATTAAATATGTATTTTATTAACATTAGTTCCTACCTATCTAATAAAGAGATTGTACAACCGAACATAATTTTTTAATCTATTTATTTTACGGGACAAAATTTGGTAAACACCAATGCTTTGAAATTACAGTCGATAAGGAAGGAATTTAATACGATCAAAAAATTTGTAATTATAAAGTCTTATTGATTAGAGTACAAATAATGCATATGAATTCGAAAAATCGAACTAAAAAATGAAAAATAAATAATAGTTTAAAAAAACTAAAAAAACACGCTTTTATAGCTAACCGAACTAAAAAATAGAAAATAATTTTTAATTTTAAAGAGTTTATATTACAGTAGTAGAAGATCGAACAATCAATCAGAATTTATCACCTCAAGATAAAATTATAATAAAGTTTCAGTTATTAACAAAATAATTCAATTCAGAGTAAAAAGCGTGGGGTGCATTTTACTACTTTTCATAACTCTCCTCTGATAGACAGTTGCAAATAGAATGATTGTTACATTTACTTTATCAAGCACCCCACGCTTTTTACTCTGAATTGAATTATTTTGTTAATAACTTAAACTTTATTATAATTTTATCTTGAGGTGATAAATTCTGATTGATTGTTCGATCTTCTACTACTGTAATATAAACTCTTTAAAATTAAAAATTATTTTCTATTTTTTAGTTCGGTTAGCTATAAAAGCGTGTTTTTTTAGTTTTTTTAAACTATTATTTTTAAAATACACGAAGCATTAGGAAGGCCCGGGTCAAGCGAGTTTAGGGAAATTATATATTTTTTCAAGCTGTCATTGGCTCTAAGGAGTAACTGATAGCTTGAAGAAAACTATATTCTTAAAGTCACTATGGGGCTGGCATAGTCGGTGACGGCTTAAACCCCAAATGAACATCTAGACAAAAAAAATATATATTTTGAAACGACACGTGGCGATTAAAATTTTTTTTAATAAAAAAATAAATTTCAGTATATTTTGTATGAAACGATTTTGGTCATATCCATCAGTTAAATCTGTATGTCTTTACATTCTAAGCCTATGATGCGGTGTAACATAAAATGCTTTCGCATTTTTTTATGTACCTGGACATGGGACTACCACCAACTGTCAAAATATTAGCCTAACACACAACATGGGAACTAGGTGCCATGCCAGGACCTTATATGTCTCGGTTCAATGAAACTTGATGGAAAACACGGACAATTTTGATTGCAACTTGAACCATCGTTCATTCATTGTGATGGTACCTACCCGGCGGGATTAACCCTACGATCTAGTAAGTAGGAACATGGAATCCGAACCATGGCATATTTTTAGCTTCTGGCACGGAAGGCCAGTCCCTGAGTTACGAGCCGCTAATACCTTCAATATCTACTCTACCTTAACACCGACATGCATTTCCAATCACCGTGGTTCTGCTATCCCGAAGCACATCGGGCCCGTGGCAGTGCCGAGGGCGACGCATCCACGTTGAGGCGGCAATCCGTAATTAGTCGGAGTCGGCACGTTGTCGTCCGGCGCAGCGCCATCTCTCGGTAGACTTGCTGAGTTATAGCAGGCAGTGAACCAGCTTAAGCTCGCCCTCCCGTGTGATGAGTTTCCACCTTTTAATACCGACCTCAGCGTAGTGTTCGACTTCATGCGAGCAAAATACCTTTTTTAATAGGTACCAAATCTACGCTTTCTCCGATGGCTTTTATTTTGGATTTTTGCCGATTGTACGCACCTCTTCTTAAATTAACACATCTAAGGGTGTAAATTAAAATAGATCATCATTTTTTTTATTACATAGCACTTAATTTAAATTTAACGACACCAGTTGGGATAAGGCTCTTTTCTTGCAAGAAGGTACTATGCCACAGGTAAAGGAGAGATGGATGATTATTGCAGTCATTTTAGGCACAAACTAGATAGAAAATGATCAACGTATAAGCAAAGACAGACAAAATTACTGTTTAAAAAGTTAATACACAATTAATTCAGTCAGAAACAATGTTAGCTGAGCATATCAAAAAGGTAGCGATATTGGTTTTAAATATATAAATGAAATATTGTCTTTAATAACATTCATTTGTTATTCGATGTCTTGTGCCGTCGTTTCATATCAAATGTATACACTGGAAATGGCAGGCATTCCTAAGTCCCTTTTACTCTATAGTTGACGTCAGCATAACAGAAAGAGTTTTCAAATTTGTCTCAGTTTCCGGTGTATAGATTTCAGAGGAAACGACTGTACGTGTTTATTCGCTTGAAGTGTCATTAAGAAAATCATCACTGGAGTAATACGCTTTCTCCACTAGAAACAGTTTAAACTTGCTAGTAAAGATGTTCATTTTCCCTGCGTTTACAATACAATAAATACGTTATTATTTTGAGCAAGTTTCGACCGGTAACCCTCCTGGGATGCGCAGGAGAGAGACGGCCGACATTGAAACACGACCGCGCATCCCCGGAAACCGACAACGGTCCCCCCACTCTACATGGACCAACTTGTAGCGTTTCAATGGGAGAATTAGTGCAGATACGCCTTCGCTATCAACGTACAATCAATGTAGCATCATGCTCCAATTGATATAAGGTTCGCATATGTAACTGTACTATGTCTTATTGTTGAAATGTTGTATCTAATAAAAACCATTGTTACACACTTTATTTCAGGCAACGCTAAAAAATCTGGCTCCCATCTGGATTTCATGGATGCATCAAGCTGCACAAGTTGGCTGCATCTATGCAATGCAAGCGCACCTCGAAGCGCATAGTCAGCCCTTGTAACACCGATTGAGCAAAAAATATACAGCCTTTGGTTCATATTGCGTGTACAGTAGAGTTATTAGGCTTTTAATAAGAGCTATGTCGTTGAAAGTGTTAAATACTGGCTACTTAAAAGCTTTCATCATCATAAGCAGGAATAGTTCTTAAATTATATAGCTCTAAGTTAAAGTGGTTGTGTGTAAGCACGAACATTAAATATTTGAGGAAAATTCTGTAAAAAAAAAACACATTTTCAAACAGCTTTCATTCACCCATTTTATTGTTTGTGAGTTCGTAGTGAAATGTAATATAATTTAATATTATTTTTTATTTTTGACGGATATTTACGATATATGACCGCAAATACAAAATATTTCGTACGATTAATTTAATGCAACATTATTACTGCACTGAGAATCTAGAATATTTTTTGTAAAATATAGGATACATATTTATTGTTGACAATCAAACAATGACCAATAAACAGGAACTATTGAAGGGACACTTGTCCTTTCTCTGATTGATTTTGATTGATTCTAAGAACTAACACACCGTTATAATTAATGGTATACAAAAATGGGAGCGTAACATGATATATTCCAATATTGATCACAATTACATAGGTAATGGATAACCTTTACGGGTCGCCTTCATAAAGTCCAAAAAGCATAAGGTCCAAAACCCAGAACATCCAAAATTATGTTTTTTTGCATATATTTATAAATGCAAATATTATAATCTAACCTAACCTAACCTAATTGAAAAAGTTCCGTATTCATTAGTGTTTTGGACGGTATGGGTTTTGGACCTTGTGCTTTTTAGACTTTATGATGCGTCCCCACCTTTACAACACTCGATATAATGTTACTTGACACATTACATTGGGTCGTTTAGTTAATACGTTACGGACTAATTGAAGTGAGCGTTGGCGGTGAGAGTGTCAGAACATCTCCGAAGCGTAAATCACCTCCACCGCGAACATGCCTGTCCAACGAATGACGTCATGAAGACAAATCGTGGCCCGGCGCCACGACCAGAGCAGCTGGATTAGACAATGTTTTAATTATCTCGTTTCGCTTCCGTAGTGAATCTCACAATTTCCCAAAAAACCGGCCAAGTGCGAGGCGGACTCGCACTTGAAGGGTCCGTACTATCGTACAAGATTTAACCCAATAAAATCAGGTGTTTTGTTTTGGGGCTCCTCTTTATTTTGTATTTTTTTTTATTTTGCCTGTTTGTTGTTATACCAGCAAAATTAATACATACTCTGTAAAAATTTCAGCTGCCTACCTATTACGGTTCATGAGATCCAGCCCTGTGACAGACGGATGGACGGACGGACGGACGGACGGATGGACGTATGGACGGACGGACGGACGGACGGACGGACGGACGGACGTATGGACGGACGGACGGACGTACAGCGGAGGCTTAGTAATAGGGTTCCGTTTTCACCCTTTGGGTACGGAACCCTAAAAATAGGAACCACCAGAGCCATTCAACAAAGACTCGCATTGCCACTTTAAATGCAACTTTAAGGTACTTAGAAACGTTTTAACATGAACTTACTGACTTAACACGCAGACTGCTTGCGTACAGAAGTTGCGTAACTTTCAGCCTGTTAAGGTCTGGACGGTTGAACGTTTTCGGCCGTTGAGGCTAGCCGTGGTTAGGATTAAAAGTGAAATTATAGTTCCCAATTAAACTCGTATTGAATGAAAGATGATCGAAGCTGCATTGAAAACTGAAATCCGTGCAATATAAGGCATGGCATCTAGTTCCATTATTTTCACTATTAATAAAGATTTTGTAAAAATAAATATTTAAAAGACCGGAAACAAATAAAAAATAATATCTTTTGCATGATTATTATTAATATAATTATTTTTTATTGTCTATGTTTTTTCTATGTTGTCTATGAAGTCTGACGTACGTCTGGTACGTAGCACCCGTAACTGTAGAGGTGAATGAAAATATGTGTCTGTAGATGAAGCGAAATAGGTGTGCTGTGATCGTACCGTATAGCGCTCTATCATCTCTGCCTAACCCTCCGGAAAACGGCGTGAAGTTATGTATGTATATCTATGAAGGGATTATGCACCGGATATCATAACTTAGCTGGTGATCCTGGACAATATAGTAAGCACTTTTGCGAAAACATGAAACAATTCGTAATAACTAACAAATTCGTAAGTTTTCTTTTATGTAACTGGCCATGGGTGGCTAAATGGTAAACCCACTGTCATGATATTAGCCCAACAACCCGCATTCCCGAATTAATCAGGTACCATGTCAGGACCTAGCCTTTATGAACACTACTACTGGATAGAAAACTCGGACAATTACCGTTAATAATGCAATGGAATGGCATTAATCCGACCAAGCCTAACCCTATCTTACTAGAGCAAAGGTACCTACAGTTTTACATGGATTCCTAACTACGGAACAACTCGAATTTGTAACGCAATGCACTTAGCAAACTCGGAAAGAAAAAGCTGCCGCACTAGCATTAAAAAAAAGTGGTACATGAACAGAGCGGGGATTTGAACTATGACCTCTGGCATCCACTGCGCATTCAACCTTAAAATATATAGGAATAAAAAAATATCGTTCTTCCACGTACGTAGAAGAACGAAAATTATCTCTGGAATCACTCTCGTAATTTAACAATCGACCCTATATCAATATCTTATTCTTCAAGTGCAAATAGATTTTGTACAATATTATAACATTTCGAATACCTCAGATGCTAACTTTTATTAAGTATATTCTTGTAACTTTATTCGCCTCCGCTGAGAGTTCAAGGGCAGCGCAGGGTAAATTATTCAGGGAAGTTTTTTTTTCTCCGATGCTCAACAGAAAAAACTTCACCCCAGCTACCCTTCACGCGTCGCCATCTGCAGACGCCGCCGCCGCCTCCATCGGTCCGCGAAGGCAAAAATATTATATTTCGCCTATCGCGCAAATACGCACACAAATCATGAAACAAAACAGTGGAACGTGCCCCGCCGATGATTCCATTGTACTTTCCTTACAATTTATCGCTTCCCCTTTCCGTTCGCTGATACGCCCGCTGAAAACACTCCGGGGCCCCCCCTCGAAGCAGCCGAAGCCCCCAAACTATGTGGAATGGTGAAGGTACTGTCAGGGAACCCCTGGGGAATCGGCTAAAGCTAATAAAGTTGTACACCGTTCAGTCACTGGTTAAATAAACGGTCACTGTAGACAACTAGAACGAAATTTTATCTCTCACCGCTTGTTATTAGGAAAGGGTGCAAACGGAACCATGTTCCTAAGCCTTCGCTGTCCTTCCATTCGTCCTTCCGTCTGTCAGCGGACCGCACCACATGCACCGCAATAGGTAGACGGATGAAATGTTTCCAGGATGTTTATTTCTATTGCTCCTATAACAACAAAAAGTAGAAATAAAAAAAGAGGCCCCCATAAAAGAAACATAATTTTTGGGTTAGATCTTGCACGATGGTACGGAACCCTTCATGTGCGAGTTTGACTCGCACTTGGCCGGTTTTTATTTATTTATATATAAAAGCAGATTACACATGCATACACTTTTTTTATTACATAAATCAATTAGGATACCATGATTCCGAATCCCATGTCATCATGGGATGCAGGGGTCATTAGGGATACATTGTTGACTAAACCTACTTATCATTAACTCTTATAAAATCCAACGTCTAGCATCTGTCAGTGTGTATTTCCCCGTTTATCCGCTTATTACTTACTTGCCCGATTACGATGCCATTTGTACGTATTTGATGTACAGTTTGATTTCCATCAATTATACACCACTTAAAATCAACCACTAAACTATATCATTACGCTAAATCACCTGAGTGATAAGAAGTTTGGGTGAATTTGTCTAAAGTTGGAAAATAACTCTCCGCAGAGAATCAGAGCCTCCATTTGCGGTACACATCAGTATTTTTCAAAATTATCAAAATCGTTTATTTGCTGCCCCACAGCCGCTTCGGCCCGTCTGCCGGCGAGTGATTTGATTAGTCTTTAAATGGGAGTATTATCAAGCAGTTTAAACAATCTTAATGCTCTGAAAAAGTCTGCAAATCGGCTGGTATGGTGCCTCGTTGATCGTGATGTCACGAGGTGAGGTATATTCGGCGGTTCCGAGCACTATGAGTTTCTCGGCACAGCCACTCATACTATTTTTTTATAACACGGAAACCTCCTTTCAAAACTTCTGAACATGTTTTTATGTTCAGAAATTTTCATGTCTCATTTATGTCCTTGTGATTGTGAAATTCGTGTCATTCCAGTAAAAATAATACCTGCTTGCCAAAATGTTTCTTTTCATCTATCGGATATCTTATTCTTTACTTTTGTATTCTTTGAAAGCTAAGGGATATCGCTGTAAAAGTTCGGCGAGGGAATCGAATAAAGAAAAGTCCTAAAATTTAGACCACGCGATAAAATTCGCAGCGGAATTCTAAAAATGAATTTGTATTCGGGCTGAGGAGGCGCTGGCGCGGGATATCTCGACTCCATATCTAGTTTCCAATCGATTTTCGTGATAACTTCACCTGTAAAGCGATTTTTCATCCTATAGACTAAGTCGATTCGTTAAGTGAGCCTTATTCACTTTTTTATCTGAACCTTCGATTGGAAATCACTATTAAATATGTAAATATATGAAATGTACCATCAAAATATAAATCAACCTATTCTGCAAAAAATCTTTTGTTAGCAATTCTCACTCAAGTTATTTAAAAAATATGATTTATTTCACAGCACCGATTTTATATTTTTTTATACTAACAAAGGTACCCGGCTGCGCTCGGGTCAATGTCGTTTTGGATGAATTCGGGCCGAATTATTTCCTGAATATCATATGAGTTCTCCATAAAAACTTTCATCCCCTATTTCACCCTCTTCAAGTTTAATTTTCGCCACAAAAGGTCCAGACTATCTCTGTACCAAAATTCATCAAAATGCTTTTAAGCGTGAAAACGCAACATACAGACTTTGCATTTAGTATGGTGCATGGATTCTTACCAAACATAAACCGATATAATCTAATAAACACAGGTTTGTTGCACGAACGAACCCAAAATCCAGGTGAATCACTGTTTCTCGCAAGCTGACCTTCCAAGCTTCATAAACCACGCATCCTGCTAGCACTTCATGGCACTCCAAACTCTCCAATACTCCCACGAGTAATGAGACGATTGCTAGCGCCGTATTACATCGCGTCCTGATAGAATTTCGTGGTGTTAGGGTTTTCTTTGTGTTGAATGAACACACGAAACGGTTTCGTTGTGCCCGACAGAATTTTATTGAAAGCCCGACGTAGGCGTGTGAGGCGAATCGTCGCTCCCAGGCTTAGCGGGCACTCGAGATTATTTCCAGAGGGAATCAGTGCTGTCTACTGAAATCAAATGTCGAGTCGCAGACAACGCGGGTTATGAGATAAATCAGTCGCTTTTACGATAACAGAACCGCGATTTGCAAAAATATATTTCGAAAATCTCTGAGCGAAGATACGATGCAAGGAATTTATTGCCACATGGGATTAGCGATGACATCACGGGTTTGCTTTATGGAACTATTTTCAAATATCTCGGGCAATAACTACAATTTAGGTAGGTACTTACTTTGGCAAGGTGGTTCATGTTATTCGTCGATATTTTTAGGGCCGATTTAAAGACATTTATGTCACTTGACACTTGTGTTGAAAACAATAAATGCATAATAATAAACGCGTGGTGAAAATAACTCGGAAAAGGTTGTGGCAACGCAATCGAAATCTTCTTACCATTTTTTTTATTTATTGTGAAACATAATTTTTCTTTAAATTAGTTTGATGCGTTATATTTATTTACAATCATTATTTTTACTGTTCAGATAACCTTAAATTGCACCTTATAGATTTTATAAAAGATAGAACCTAAGTTTCGAGGTGGTTCCGAACATATATAGGCTACAGTTTCATCAAAATTGATGGTTAATTCGTTCGGATAGAAACAGTGTACAGTTAGATAGCGTAATTTTATTATTATTATTTTTTTTATGTTAAGCGCGGCATATGGCGTACGCCAGGACATCTTAAGGTGCCCGACGACGCCCATGGGATTTCGAATTTACAGGGGGGCTGCGAAAACCATGCCGGCCGGCCAGGTGCTTCTTCACACCATGTTTGAAGGACCCCAGGTTGTACTTTGGGGGAAATACATCGGAAGGGAGTTCATTCCATAGTTTTCCGACCCTATAGATGAAGGATCTAGAAGATCGGTGGGTTCTTATTTTTGGAATGTCGACTGTGAATGTGTGCATTTTCTCCCTGTTCCGCGTTGACCGCAGGTAGAAAGGGGACGGAGGAACAGCGTTATGCAGCTCCGACGAGCATTCTCCGTGGTAAAGACGATAAAAGACAGACAGAGACCCTACATCCCTTCTGAGTTGGAGGGTCTCCAAATTTAGGGATACCTCGGGGTCGTCGACTAGACGCACGGCCCGACGCTGTATCGAGTCCAGAGAGCCAAGCAGGTGTTTAGCTGAGCCGTCCCACAAATGCGAACAGTACTCCACGCAAGACCTTATCTGCGCCTTGTAAAGAAGCAGTTTTTGGTCAGGCGTGAAGTACTGACGCACTCTGTTGAGGACCCCCAGCTTTTTGGAGGCGAGCTTGGCTTTATCCTCGATATGGCGTCCGAAATTAAGGTCATGCGTCAGGTCGACCCCAAGAATGCCTATGTGGTCGTCAATACGCAGAGTTGTTCCCTGAAAGGTCGGAGCCACGCTGAACGCAGTACGCTTCGCACTGAATACGCACGCCTGTGTTTTGCTCGCGTTAAACTCGACGAGGTTCTGGAGACCCCACTCGGAAACTTTTTCCAGGGTCTCTTCGAGTCTAACAACGAGACGCCGCCTATTTTCTTCCACTTCAGCCCGGCTAGCGGTCTGGTGACTGGCGTACCTGGCTAGCACTGTGCTGTCGTCTGCGTAGCAATCAATGTCCCCCAAGTTGAGCATATCATTAATTTGCAGCAGAAAAAGGGTTGGGGACAGCACAGAGCCCTGCGGCACACCGGCATTCACAGACATGGCTTTGGAACAGCAACCGTCAATCAAGACTTTTATGCTGCGGCCATGCAGGAAGTCGGCGATCCAGTCACACAGCTCGGGTGGAAGGCCATAAGAGGGCAGCTTGGAAATCAGTGCCTTGTGCCAGACCCGGTCAAATGCTTTCGCAATATCCAGGCCGATAGCCATACCTTCGCCATGATTTTCGAGCGCATCGCCCATCTCATGTGAGACATATACTAGGAGATCCCCAGCAGATCGATTCGGACGGAAGCCGTATTGATGATCGCTGAGAAGTTCATTGCTCTCTAGATACTTCATCAACTGAGAGTTAATGATGCGCTCCATCACTTTGCATAGAAGAGAGGTAATGGCTATGGGTCGGTAGTTGGCCGGGTCTGATCGATCGCAATAAAATATTATGCAATAAAAACAGTTACTCTTACGAGAAAACCAATATACATCAAATTTGGACATTTTTTTGGCAATAACATTTATAGCTCTATTTAAAAATTGCAATGAAGTGTGGCTGTCCCCAAAGTCCATAGTTTTTGTCTCGTGTGCTAAGTAAACTGTGAATGGGCCGGCCACGTTCGGAATCCAGTTAAGGTGATTCGAAAAGAAGAAATAAACTGTCGCTAACAAAAAACGCGAAAAAGCAAAATAAAGTTTAAATTATATATAGCGGGTGCAAAACTCGGGCAGTTATAAAATAAGTTTTAACAATGAAGACTCAACCACAAGCTCACCGGGGGCACTGTAGAAGAGTTCACTAGGTACCCCACTGCGCCGCGAAAGGTTATCTGCGACCCTAATATTTATATTGTAATCGTTTTTAGGGTTCCGTACCCAAAGGGTACCAAACGTAACCCTATTTCTAAGCCTCCGCTGTCCGTCCGTAATAGGTATAGGGAGCCGAAACAGATAAATAAAATTTAAAAATAAAAAAATAACGGGGGGTCCCATACAAAAAACGTGATTTAAATCTTGTTCTATGGTACTGAACCCTTCGTGTGTGAGTCCAGCTCACACTTGGCCGGTTTTTATGTAACACATTGTTTAAGGTCCTTCGAATGATACAAAATTACTAGCACAGCGAAATCACCCAAGCCACCCGGCCACGCCAGAGAATCATAAGCGAAATGCGAGAAAGGGCATTCCTTTTATAATATTCCTGGAAATATTGACGCCAAATTGAAAACAACATTCAGCATTATTCGTACTCACCGTAATGTGTATGCAGACTGCTACTTGATAAAAAAGCAAAATATATAATATTTGTACCATCAAACAAGAAAACTGAAGCTATTTCCGAAAACGAATCTGAAATTTTCATGGAGAGTCTGTTTCCTCTTGGGCTGTTCGGTCGATCAGTAGACCTCGCCGCATCCTTTGTATCTCGTGCGAGTTGTTGCTTGGGGAATAAGTTTATGCTCCCTGCGCTACGTTACAGGCAATTTGTCAAATTAGAATTTTCCTTGCCTGAAACTACCGGGTTTTCATTGTAAATATTATTTCATAGTAATATTCCATTCTCTATCGAAACTAGTTTTATATATTTCATTAAGTGATTTTTTTTTTTTAAAAGAATCAATATTCATATAATTCAATCCAGAACACTTTTAAGAACATTATATTTTTTTTATTCTTGGACTTTCTTCGTTAATTTCTTGTTGACATTATTAAAGATTTCAACTTCAACTACAGCAGGTATTTATGTGTGTAGTTGAACATGTGAGTAATTAGTTTATATGGCGACCCCAATAATAAATTAACATGAGATATTTTTGAATATGATTGAGATAATAAATGCAAAGGAATTCACCAAATTTTTAACAGCAACAAACGAAAAAAAATTACCTGGAAAAATATTTTATTTAAATTTTCTAGAAAATTTTAGTGTGCAAATTGTTTTACAAATAGTGTTTTATTATTACATAAATATATCTTTTACACACATTATTATGGGTTCAATTAAATTGTTTCCTCTGTACTAATATTTATACCTTTCGATTTATCACACTTAAAAATGATCGATATTTGTTAAAAATTGGTATTGCGTACCAGATTTAACAGTTCTAAAACAATGATTAGACGGGACAATTTTTGTTTATTATAATTATTATAAATATTTGTAATTAAAATATTTGTAAAATAAAATCCGGATAAAAAAGTCATGATTATCTTTTTCATTCGATATCCCCACATTTTACCATATTATAATGCAAAATATTATCAGAGGTGACAATGACTGCAAGCTTAATCTTCTTATTCGATGGCCTAATCAGAAGCAGGTGACTATTTTCACACACTGGGGCTCAGAATATCCGAGGCGACATCGAAAGAATTAAATTATTCATTATTTTTCCCTAGTTAGGGAGCACCCATTGCAACATTAAATAAGAATTGAAACAAACAATTCAGTAAAGCATTTCGTAAAAAAAAAATATCCTTTTCATTTCATCCAAATATAATAATGGGTTAAATTTTCCCACTTTTCTAAATGAAATTGTCTCTCTTCATCACAAAAATATAGGTACAACGAGTGTTTTTGGGCTTGCGATATTCACAAACAATATAATTTACCCCTTTAGTCATGCATTGCAGTAAGTACCGTACATTTTCGCAACGTAAAAAAAATAAAAAGAAAAAAAAATAAAAATTAGTAGTGGTTCGGATTCCATGTAAAACTGTAGGTCTCCTCCCTGGTACTGGACATGGTAGGGTTAATTCCGCCCGGGCTTGTAGCATCGCATTGAATGAACGATGGCCGAAGCGGCAATACAATTTTCCGTGTTTTCCATCCAGTTGAATGCAGCCAAGCAATATAAGGGAGGTCCTGGCTTGGTACGTAGTTGCCATGTGGCGTGTTAGGCTAATATTATGACAGTTGTATGATAGCTAATATCAGGCTAGTTATATCAAAAAATTCAATGACATATACTTAATATCTATTGTGAGCCTCAGTGGCCCAGTGGCGCGACAGTCAGCCTCAGTGGCCCAGTGGCGCGACACTTCGGCGATCGCTCTCCGAAGTTAAGCAACGCTGGGTCCGGTCTGGTCTTGGATGGGTGACCATTCGACCGTTGAGAGAGGCTGGCCGTGGTTCGGATTCCACGTTAAGCTGTCGGTCCCCTTCCTTACTTACTAGGTGGTAGGGTTTATCCCGCCCGGGTTGGTACCATCGCATTGGATGAACGATGGTCGAAGCGGCAATGAAAATTGTCCGTGTTTTCCATCCAGTTCAATGTAGCCGTGCAATATAAGGAAGGTCCTGGCATGGCACCTAGTTCCCATGTGGTGTGTTGGGCTAATACCATGACAGAACTTGTGGTATTAGCCATCCATGTCCAGTCACATAAAAAAAAATAAAAAAAACTTAGTAAACTTTATTCTAGATCAATGAAAACTAGTTCAATTAAGAACTATTTCACATGTTAATCTAGCAGATTTCTACTTCGTTATTGAATTTCATTTTAACTTTTTCAAAATAGACGACTTAAATTGGTTTATTAAATTAGTAAACACATTACGTCCTTGAAAGCAAAGAAATCCGAGCATATAGTGCTCTCGCTCATTCCCTAGGAAAATTCGCGAAAAGCCTTTTTATGCCCAAGTTCCTTGTTATTTACACACGGGTAATCGCTTTGCCGGATTAGCTTAACAGCAAATACGAGGTAGGAATTCATCATGACAGATTAATACATTCAAGGAGGAAATACATTTTTCTTATCCTATCGGGATCGACCAACTTTTGTGTATATTTTATTTACCAACAAATTGATTGATGTTGCAAGGTACGTGGATAAGTTGTGATAGGGGTATGTTTTTTTTAACCCACAATTATTTTAGCTTTTTAAAAACCTTATTGAAATTTAGTTAAATATACAACTATCAAGTAAAGTGGCATGTATGCATGTATGTATAATCGACCTTAAAGCAAGGACACATTAATTCAAGAAAGAACCCAGTAAAAAGAACTATTTTATGAATATACTACAAGGCTGGACCTGAACCAGCCATGGTTTCTCTTACATATCTATCTACTTTTGCCAATAATGTTTTTTTATAATAGCAATTATTTGCTATCCTCACTAAAATAGTGCATTTTGGTTGCTGTATTTTTTCCACCCTAAGCATTGATGTAAAACTAACTAAAACAATTCCAAACAATTAAAGCGACGTAAATATTACGAAATAAGTTACGTGAGCATCACTTAGGGTTGATTTTTCAGTATTCTGATAAACAGCCAGATAACTATTCGACGGATTTATGCAGACTTCCGCTTATCCATCTGGCATAGTAAGTCCATATGTTTGCTAGTAAAACTATAGTCAGATATTTGTGTTAGAAGATATAATTCTCCGGCAATGACTATCCATCTTCTGACAAATTTGAATTTGTACTACCAGTCCGATTAATACTATCTGAGGATTAAAAAATCGGCCCTTAGTTAAAGAAATGTTTCAATTATTTTGATTATAAAATTATGAGCATACCTCAAGCCTAATTTTATTTATAAGTGTAGTAGGAACATTTTGTCTGCGCAATATTATAAAAGTCGCCTTTGAGGACAAGTTTTAATGTTAAATGTTTATTTTATTAGCAAGTTGTTCACGATTTCCTCTCTTTATCTCCAGTTCACCTCCATGTCCAATGAATTCTTCTCTGACTAGGAACCTGAAGTTTCTGAGCTGTTGGAATTTCTCACATAGAATTATCATCGTCCATGACCAAATGATAATATAGTTGTTAAGAATCCGGAGTCTGGCTTCCATATATCCGTGCACGCACCAGTACACAGTTATTATACGCCCTACAAGCTGTAGTAAGGCATATTAGAGAACATTGCGCCAACTCACTGCGCTCACACAATCATTGAAATAATTACCTTTATATGCACAAACGACTGCGCAATGAATGGCGTTACTAGATACAACCAGTTCTTGAGACCGTTGAGTTGAAACCTAACGTGTCAGGCGATATCGGTCTGAATACTCACTCAGGCACAAGCTCGTAATATTGTCAAAATGTTTACCAGAAGTCGATATTAACTATGTTCCGTGTGGGCTAGCTTAAGACGTCTACCCTCCCACGCTCAATCGGACTAACCTTACCCAAACGTGCCTCCGGGACTAGACAATAATACCAATGAAATGAGTACATTTGTAGCGAGTAACTTAAAATACATCCTCTCTGTGATTTCGGCTGGTTTATCACAGCGGGTCGGACCAGTCGACTCACATCGCGGTGCGTCTGGCGTGCGGGCGAGATTAATGGCTCGTTTTTGTTTCGGTGCTCTCCGAACACTTGTCTAGTTATGCAGGCTTACTAATCCCAAATCTAGCTTTCAGGTGCCTGAATACTAGATTTAATTCTGGTGAATTATAGATAAAAAAAAACCGGCCAAGATTGAATCGGACACGACGGGCTCAAGATTTAACACAAAAAAAAATCACGTTTTTTGTATGGGCCCTCGATATATTTTTTCTTTGTTTTATTGTAACTATTTGTTGTTATAGCGGCAAAATAAATACACACTGCTGCCTACCGATGATGAACAAAATACCATGAGATACAGCCCTGTGACAGACGGACGAACGGACGGACGGACGGACAGCGGAGGGTCAGTAAAAGGTTTCCGTTTTTACCCTTTCGGCACGGAACCCTAAAAAGGAAGGAGATATACCATCTGGCGCGCCTACTATGAGATCCGCTGCCTCCAATTTTCAAAAACACGTACATGCTACATGCATACATAGTCGCAGACCTATTGGAGAGAAGCAGAAATATTTGAGCGGCTTGTAGCTCAGAGATGCGTGGCCTTGCCTTGCATGCCAGAGATTATGGGTTCAAATCCCCGCCCCGTTCATGCACCACTTTCATTCTTTATCTGAGTTGGATATTCATTATAAACTCTGATTCAAGAATCATTGGATGTTTCATGTATGTCAAACTGTATGTCCCCTTCCCCTACTATGTGGTATGGTTTAAACTCGACCATGCATGAATAGATGGTCGAAAAATTAAGTAATATTTTGTATTATTCATTTCAACTCATAAAGAAAAGGTTCTGGCATGGAACCCAATTTCCTCGGGAATGTAGTGTGTTAGTCAAATGTTATGAAGTAGGTCTGGTATAAGCCATCCATTTCTAGTTCCATAAAAAAATATTTATTCCATACCTAACAATGTACATTCAATGACATATGATTAGATACCTACATGCTTAAAATCTTAAAATATGGTTTAGCTAAAAATGTTCTTGAATTATTTTCCAGTCAGACAGTTACCTATTTGTCAATTATTTTTCATTTTCTAGGTGCCATGCCAGGACCTTCCTTATTTTGTTCGGCTACATTTAACTGGATGGAAAACACGGACAATGTTCATTTCCGGTTCCACCATCGTTCATTCAATGCGATGCTACCAACCCGGGCGGAATTAACCCTACCACCTAGTAAGTATTGAAGGGGACCTACAGTTTTACGTGGAAACCGAACCACGGCCAGCCTTAACGATAGAAAACGGTCACCCTTCCAGAAGGCAATCGCGCTCAGAGATCCTTCACCCAGCTTATCGAATCGCAAGATGTCGCGCCACTGGGCAACCGAGGCTGACGAATTAATAATGTATTTAAACCTAATAATAATCTTAATCCTGTGCAAAACCAAAATGCAGACATGAAAAACCGGCCAAGTGCGACTCGGACTCGTACACGAAGGGTTCCGTACTGTTGTACAAGATTGAATTAAAAAAAACGTGTTCTGTGTTGCCCCCTTGCATTTTTATGATTTTCTAATTTTGCCTATTTGTTGTTATAGCGGCAAAATAAATACTTACTCTGTGAAATTTTCAAAGTCCAGTTATAGATTATCATACGGTATAAATGATACTCGTCTACAGTTTGGACTGTTAGTGGATTTTAACTTTAACACTGATGTCTGAAACGTTGCCAGACTGGTATAATGGGTTCAGGTGTCCTGCTTGATGAACCGTTACAATGTGTGACCTTTGTAAACAATTATTAAAGTTTCACCGCTTAAGTGCATCGTTAGAACCGAGTACCTTAGTTTGGGTAGAACTTGGATATTATAGTGGCTAGCACGCTTGGAATATTACTTTAGAATATAAATATTAAGAAGATATTACAACGACACCAAATATTCTAATTACCATTTTTAGGCTTCCGTACCCAAAGGGTGCCAACAGAACCATATTACTAAACCTCCGCTGTCCGTCCGTCCGTCCGTCGGGCATAGGGCTGTATCTCATGAACTGTAATAGGTAGGCAGCTGAATTTTTCACAGAGTATGTATTTATTTTACTTCTATAACAACAAATCGGTAAAATAAAAAATTGGTTTCTTCAAATAATTAATAGGTCTATATTTCTAGACAATCAGTATATTCATCAACAGTACTAAAAAAAATATATGCAGCCAATCTATCTTGGCGCAGGTAGACCGACATATTTAGCATCAAAGGGTTGGCTCTAACCTGAGAACCCAGATTTAGCCTCTGAATCGTGGCCTTATCTTGACCTTCCAGAATATCATATACCTATCTCACGACCTGTACGTTGGATCAATGTTTGAATGCTCAGTCATCCCACAGAAACAACCAATATTCTATGCAGTGGCGAACGTTCAGTTCCTCTGCTACTTTGAGGGATTATTCTGAATCCGACGTTTGTTAAATGTCTACGGACGTATGTCATCTGGGAAGTTTATCATATGTTTAGATTGCGTCTTTGAATTAATGTATAGGCCGATGCAGTCATCAATCGGGAAATGTACAAATTAATGTCATATTTCTGATATTCAAAGGCGACCCTACCATATATCTATTACAATATGTCACTTAAAAACTGAGCATAATTTAGAAGCTTGGAAGTATCTATTGTAGATATGTATGTATGAGAAGTTTCCATGGAGAATATTGTTTTGGCGCAATGACGTGGAGGAACTAGCAAATATTGTCATAATGATTATATGTTATTTAAAAAAAACTTAAAACAAATTTATTTATTTGATCTCGACAAATACCACACAATAATTAATAAATCAATACAAAAAAACTTTCTTTCACTGAAAAAAATATTTGCAACCGTTCTCTGTTTTAGCACAGTAAAATATCTTTATCGTATAATACTTTATAATCCTTTATGATGAAGGATATTCCTAATTACTACTAATGTTCTAACGCAGTTGATATTAAAAAGTTATTTTAACCGATTGGACAGAACCGAAGAACCGCTTTAACAGTTATCTTAACTAATTTAACATTACGGCTGACTACAAATCAGGTCTGTCCAGTTTCAAGAGGTACCGTAATTTTAATGGATTGGATATTTTTCTTTTTTCACTAAATTTTAGACGTAAGTAAGAATGGAAAAAATACTAAAGCTTTAAATTGTTTTCACACGTTAGGAAACCAGTAAGAGAAAACATTTATTGCACACAATTAAAAACACTATTAAATGATGCAGTAACAATTATTGTTTAAGGCTAACTGTTATGACTCAGTTAGGATAATCAATTTACTTACATAGTTGACGCTATTTTAACGCTGCAAGACTGTTGTTACTATCGGAATTACAGAAAAAATCACGGATGTTTTTTCTTCCAGTGTTCGCAAATCATATTATGTATTACATTGATTAAAAGGCCTTCTGCCCCTACATAATTTTTCTTGATAGTCACCATAGCGACCGGTTTTGTAAAAAAATGTGTGTTGTTGATTTTGCTTAGAGTCCGTCTTAGCATCCCCTGTTTTATTTCTTTAAAGTTCTTGGATTCTTCGAGCCAAGTAGGACTACATATCAAAAGGTTCCGGTTATTCTACATAACTGGGAGAAGTACAATTTACCTCCCTATACTGGGGAAGGCGCCGGGTACATCAATTTGGAGTACTTGTCGATCTGTTTTGTTTAATATAAAGCACCAACACAACTACGAGTCGAACAACAATAAACATTATCCAGTTTAACATTAAATCGTACGTAACAACCTCTAAACTCACTTCCCGCGGAACGGCAAAGCTAATCTAATTTGCAAACGGAAAGTTGTGATAGCGTAATTCTCGAAACAGTTTCGCGTAACGGCTATTTTACGCTGTGCTCGCTACAAATATAGGGTTCCGCGTCGCAAACTAGTCGCCGACGGGTGGCGGCAAGGCTTGTCTGCTCAATTCGCCAGTTAGGGATGGGTGTGACCGGCGCGTCAGCGGCAGAGATTCACGGAACGTGTAAATTACGGACGGAACGGGAAGTTGGCCGGCCATTGTGTCGCCGGCTATCGATTCGTTATACCCTGGCCATTGTCGGCGGTCGGCTGGCGGGCCCGATCCGGCATTCCGGTTGGGATACGTCTGAGTGCTTCAGATCGCCGCGGAGAGATCCTGCCGTTCGGTAACAGTTATATCGAGAGCCAATTTATGTGTCCAATTATGTAAAATAACGGAACCCTCACTCAAATTATACATACATTCAAACATTATTTTTTTCGACAAATATTGAATAACTGTTACCTATATTGATCAATTAACCATCTCGATAAGATGCGCGCAATCACATGCACGGATTTAACATTTTAATAAAAAAAAAATCATAGCAATTTACCAGCATTTTGGTGGCAGAAAATTGACTGAAAAAATATCAGTCAATGCAATAGTAATTCCGATAATATCAACTGTCTTGTAACTTTAAAATACAGCCAAGTAAATTCGTTTCTCTTAATGAGTGGAACCAGTTAAACTTGAAACATTAAAAGTTACTGTATCTTTAAATTGTTTTTTAGCTGTGTGCCATAACTGTTTTCTCTTACTGTTTACTAACAGTTGAGACAACCGCCTCAAATATATTTGTTAAAATACTACGTATGCATATGTATATGGTAGGGCCGCAGCGGGCTTCGTAGCACTCAAGAACAATTGCGTTGTCCCTCCTAGAGAAAGCGGTAATTTACGATTTCCGGGTGTTTTTGGGGGCTGCGCGAGCGCGGGATTTTGGCATTCGAGTTCGGACAGCGGTGCAGCGCGCAACGGTGACGCACGCTATCGGCGGGAAACGCAAATTTTCTCAACCTTGAATGTATTCCGATGTTCGATCAGTGGTGGAGTGAACTGTGATAATGTTAGGAAATGAACTGTGACCATGCTAGGGAGTGAATAGATTAATTATAGGGTTGTGATATGAAAGACTGGTTCCTGAGGACATCTACAACTGTACGAGGTGGCGGGATCGTGTTGCAAGCAGATTGCAGAGGATGAGTGCTCTCTTCGTTGCACTGTTTATTACTTGATTGATATCATTGATGTAACCGGATAAATTACCGTCGCGCGTTGACGTAATAAGGTGCTTAATTAGGTGCATTCGCGTGACGCTCTAAATTTCAGTACGGAATTTGAATTTCGATTACGGATTTTATGACGGATTTTACTGAGCGGCTGGTAGAATTTCCCGTAGCCCTGCCTGCCCGGATCGGATACCGCCAATTAGCTCAAGGTACATAATTTATACGATTTTCCAGAGTGGTTGTGTATGATTTTCCCGCGGCCTTGTCCGTCGGGGATTGATTCCGCCAATTTTCCAGTAGTCATCGGGACAAATTCCCTTAACGTTTTTGTAAGCAACGGCAAATGTGTTCACGAGAGAACGCGGACTCGCGCTGAATGTGTTTTCCCGCGCTTACGAGGACTCTTTAGCTAAAGTCGACAGGGGCCCCAAGGAAACGTAGAATAATTCTAGTATCTAAGTTAGCATAAGGTCTTGCCTTGTATAACTGTGTAGTCTTGTAGCTAGTGTCAGGAAGTCAAATGTCTTAGACCTAAGATAGCTGACATGACTCGGCCGATGACAGACATGACATTAGGCGCCTGCCCATAGTCTCTCGCCTCTACGTGGCGGCAGGTAGAAACGTCCATTCTAAATTGATATATTCTTGTACTTTAAATTTCATTCGATTTATATCCATTCAATCATACGAAGAAGTCTAACAGACGGAATGGCGGCCAAGGAGTGACCATTAGTTCAAATCTCCATGGCCCATAACTTACTAGACGATCACATGTTAATAACTTTGGCCAATTCCAGATATTAGTTAATTAAGTAGCAGCACTAGACCTTTCTAAGTATGGGCTATGCGAGACTTGATATAAGTTAGCTAGCAGACAGGTTGATTAGTAAGATAAATAAGTAGGATAGTGATAAGGTCGTCTCACAGTGTGAAAACTATTTCTGCCTTTAGTATTTTTAACCGACTTCAAAAAAGGAGGAGGTTCTCAATTCAACTGTATTTGTTTTATGTTTGTTACCTCAAAACTTTCGACTGGGTGAACAGATTTTAATGTTTTTTTTTTATTTGAAAGCTGGTGCTACCCGTGTGGTCTCATTTCAATTTGGTCTTGTTCTGACAATGGTATCCATAAGAAAATCATAAAAGTCTTAAATTTGCATTAAGTATGTGCGCGACAAATGGACGAATAACTCAATATCACACCAACCGGTTTTTATTCGTTTTTAAGGTAAGGATGGACAAATTAGTAAATTGTACTTGAGATTCGCTAAAAATAAAATAATAAACAAAATTTTTAACAAAATAAACCGTCTTCAAAGAAAATTATTCGAAACAAAAGCGTTCAAAATAATTACATTTATTTCAGTTACAATTGTTGTTACTTTTGGAGTCCGCGTCAGCCAAGGTAGCCAAGGTTCTCTTGACTGGCGCGACGCGTGCCCAGCGTGTTCACTTGAAAGCTCCCGTCCCGCCGCGGCCTTACTCTCGCCTCGTCAAGTCGGGCGTTCGACACAAGCACATCTCACCTATAACTATGTATGTAGTTACAAACCTGCCTTGGCTGACACCGACTCAAAAAGTAACAATTTTTGTAACTAAAATAATTGCAATTATTTTTTACTTTTTAGTTTTGGAATACTTTTTCTTTGAAGTCGGTTTTTTTTTTTTTAAACTTTTTTATCCATTCTTGCTTAAGAATATAAATATTTGATCAAGTTCCATACAGTGGCTCGTGCATCACTAAAATTAATATATGTAATTTAGAGAGTGCAATCTACTATCATGCTTAATTATATGAGGGATATGAAGTCTTGGAAACACCGACTGATTGGGATAGGAATTCAACGCAGGCAAAACTATTTTTTTTAAATATAACCTATAAACCAAAGAAATGTATTTTTTCGTGTTTTCCTAAATCATGGAGTGAATGGTCCTAATAAGACAACTTAATCGTGGTTGTTTAGCGGGGTTTTATTCATCGACTTGAAAAGAAAATATCTAGCAAAATGGTACTATCATCTATATCTACATTAAGTGTTGGACGGCTCAGCTAAGCACCTGCTTGGCTCTCTAGACTCGATACAGCGTCGGGCCGTGCGTCTCGTCGACGTCCCCGAGGTATCCCTAAATTTAGAGACCCTCCAACTCAGAAGGGATGTTGGGTCTCTCTCCGTCTTCTATCGTCTTTACCATGGAGAATGGTCGTCGGGGCTGCATGACGCTGTTCCACCGTCCCCTTTCTACCTTCGGTCAACGCGGAACAGGGAGAAAATGCAAAAATTCACAGTCGACATTCCAAAAATAAGAACCCACCGATCCTCTAGATCCTTCATCTATAGGGTCGGTGAACAATGGAATGAACTCCCTTCCCAAGTATTTCCCCCAAATTACGACATTGGGTCCTTCAAACGTGGTTTGCATGGTTTTCGCGGCCCCCCTGAATGTTCGAAAACCCATGGGCGTCGTCGGGCACCTTTGGGTCCTGGCGTACGCCATATGCCACGTTTTACATAAAAAAAGGTGAATAAATAAATAAATTTATAATGAGCCATATCAAAACGTTGAAATTCCAAGCGTTACTCCTCCATGAGAAAGATTAAGAAAAAAACCCATATTATGTTATTTATTACGGTCAGAGCGTTAAGTATTGATAGAACAATAATGCTCGAGGGTAAAATTATTAAATTCCTTCTCCTAAAGCTTAGCCTACAAGTGTCAACGCAAGTATATGCACTCGAGAAAATCATAATTTCTAAAAATTAATATGCAAACAGGCTAAAGAAAAAATAAGGGTTCGAAAAATCGCTAGCTCGCGAGCTTTTTCCGGAAATTTACCGTACCAAAACAAATTTACCGGTAGCGCAAATAAATAACGCAGCGCTCGCTATGGTTACACACTTTTAGCCATGCACGCGACGCCTGTTACTTGGTTTTAGCCACAGACTTAGAATAGAAAAGACACATAAAGTCTCCAACAGAATTTTTTTGATTGAAAATGTACTGAAATGTATTATTTTAATGTCCATGTAGCTGCAAATTATCATCTGTAGGTATGTTTCATTTTCACTTTTAAATATTGAAGAAAAACTATCGACAAAAAATAAGTTGGTCGCCAGTTATCAGTTGATTGGTTTTAGGCATAACTTTGCAGTACCAAAGTTTTACTAATATTCGAAATCATGCCGTATCTAATTTAATATACTTGCAATGAAACAACGCAATATTACTATTTTAAGCACTCAGCAAATTTTATAAAATTGCACGTGTAATTGCCCAAATGTTGTTATTACATACTACAAACACAGATAAGCTTCCTTGGAATAAGCTTAGCACAAAAAAGTATATGTTCTTAAGTCAACCTAGGACTGGCTCTAGCGTCTGATGCCAAATACGATTTTGGTGACGACGGCAATATGTTTGAATGTTCAATCTTTGCAGTCTATGTACGCAAGGCAGATGAAGCGTTAAATAAATGCATTTAGGTGTAATCTTAAACACTGCATTAGTAGGAGGCTTTCATTACGGGAGGAGGGACTGCAGGACAATTCCAAATTATGGGTATACAGCAGATGGCCAAGTTGGTAGACGCAATACCCGCGAATGGTGGGTTTTGTCGGTTCGGGTCTAGCCTTGCGGTATATTCGTAAAGTAGTTTTTTGTACTGGGCTATTTCTTCAATAAATCTGTCCTTTATTCACGATCGATTAGACCATATTTTGGAAAAAATTAATTTGCATTTCAATACTGTCAAATGACATGTTATTAAGTGATCTAAAATATTCCAGTTGACATGGTACAAAATGCAAAAATGTCAGATTTAATCACTCTTTTGACTGTTTAATCCCTTAATTCACTTAGCAAGTTATTTACCATTGTAACCAGATGGTCATTTGTCATATCGATACTACTATTGTAGATATCGTTTCATTTTATGATTTAGGCTTTGTAATTCATTAAATAAAAATAAATATATTTTTACGTTCCATAAGTTACTTTATTCTTCTATTCATACTCGATTTATGTCCCTCCGATTTTTTATAATGAAATAAAGTCATTTCCAATGCGTCGGAAGGTCATGGGCCATTCCTTTGGATTTTAGTTGCTAATCTCTTGAATCTCTGCTAAATCCTTATAACTTGCGAATCAAACACCCGATTTATATGCGGTTTGTGTTCACGTACAGCATTTTTGTGCCCAATCAGATCCGGATAGGTGACCGTTTTAGATGTGGAGGGTGAATTTGTTACGGACTCCACTTAAAACTGTAGGGTCTTCTTAAATACGTACTGGGTGTTGGGTTTATTCCGCCTAGGTAGGTACATACTATCACATGGCAGGAAAGATGGACGAAGCGGTAATAAAAATTGTTATAAATTTCAATGTAGCAATGCCAGTGCAGAAAGGTTCTGGCGGCACACTCTTTAAAAACAATTTTGAAAAAAATCGACTTAATACCACCAAATAGGAATGTTTGCATGTTTATTACCAGGTAGGCGATTTTGATAAAATTTTGTAATATTTTTTTTTCAGGAAATAGTTTTTCTTGATTTTAGTCCAAAAGGACACTGACCCTAGCGGAGTCGGGTACCTTAGCTAGTACATTTATAAGACAAAATCAAAGACTCTTCCAGCCACTGAAGCTTCCAGCAGTTTGCATTTTGCGACCGACTCCCTATTTTGCGATCCAGCCACTATGCTCCGGCCGTTTCGATCAGGATTATAACAGGATATTATGTGTAACGTATAGTGCTAAAGCATCCAGATGGGATAACCGGATAAGAGCCTGTGCTAGGGTCCGGCCACACCGCCGGCGCACATAATGCCGTCCTTAGACGTACGACGTGAATTTTTCATGGCAACACAGGCCCTCATGGCAACACAGGCCCTCCCCCCCTCCCGCACCCCGCTGCCCGCCCGGCATCCGACCCCGCGCCCGCTTTGCTTTATTTAAACCGTACAATCCGGACATTTTGCAAATATTTTGCGCGTCTCGCAACGCCGCATTGTCCTGTGTATGATGATTAATCAAATGTTGAAGAACAATGGCTGTGTCAACCACCTTATTTGAATGATGAATAAAAAAATCGCAAACCGGCTTATTAATTCACTTATATTTTACTCTACGGAGAAAAGATAATTTTAATTTATCTTTTATTTTTTCATTTACAATCAATTTAAAATGATATACCCGATTTTTTAAAAAAAATCCAAACTCGCGTTCTAAAAACATCCCCCTGCATTCCCTCCCATGCATGTTGCAAGAGAAGGGCCGGTAGACCGTAAGATCGACTGGCTTACGGCGCCAACCTCGGTGATCAGTCCCTTTACCAAGCGTTCGCTGTGTTCCGGTGTATATTTTAAGGACTCAGTAGCAATGAGGATTCGGGGCGAAATGGAGTTGTCCAGTGAGTCCAAAACGAAATCACTGCTCTTCCTTAAATAAATATTGGATATGATTTTTGTTAAAAGTTTGAGCATATGTTAAATTCTTTATATTCAGAGAGCATGGGAAGATGGAAGTAGTAACCGAAACGTGTTGTATACATAATGGCGACGTAGCCACTATTATTTATAATGGCGGGTGGGCCGGCGAGTGAGTGCGTTTACAAATTCGCTTAATACTGATTTTCTGGAGTTTCGACGGCACGTCAGAACATGTAATAACTTCACGGGATTATATGTAGTGCGAGTTTCAGTCGCTACTCCCGTTTTTCCATGCTCGCTGTTTATATTGCATAAAGTCCATGTTTCTCAGAGCTACACACAAGTTGAGCCATATAAAGGCGGGTCAGCAGAATAAGCACGCTTGAACAAACTACGAAACAATAAGGTCGGACAGCAGCGTATGTAAACAGACCGAATTATACACGAATTTAACTTCTCTAACGGAACTGTTTGGCGGAATAACTATTTCAACTGCTGCGCCGGGCTTAGGATGAAGTTTTATACTCCCGGCACATATGCAGCAATAAAATTATAAGCGTTCCTCTTGCGTGCTCGGAAGAAAATGTTTCCGTTCCATTTTTGAATATCACAGAGACCGACGATATCCTTGTTGAATGTAAACGGTTGGAATTAAGATTGTTGTATGTATCCGGACATGAATGGCTAATATACGGATATCGCTGATTTCTGTGGGATAATACCATGCCCACTGTCATTATGTTAGCCCAACGCACCGCATTCCCACAGGAATTATGTGCCATGCTAGAACTTTCCTTTAAGGCGATGGATAGAAAACAGTATCATTTATTTATTGCCGCTTCAACCATACTTTCATCCAATACGATGGTATCAACCCGGGCGGGCTTAATCCTATCACCTGGGAGAGGAAGAGGGGGTAGAACGCACCTGAACTAAGATCTGTTTCAAGTATATAATTGTGAGATGTAAACTCTATCACACCAACACTTTATCTATAATTTGTGTCCAAATTCGATTTATTCGGGTTTAATGTATTACATATTATTAAAGATAATAACCATTATTACGGATGCCATTTTCGGCTCCCGAGCACCGATATTCGTTCTCAGGGTGCCAAGTAACGTCCACCTCATTTTGCCTGATGATGTTTTAGGCACAAATGATGAGTGGCGAACCCATTGCTGCACGGAGATCGATTGCTTTTATATAACCGAACCTAACCTAATACCACGATAATGTTGGTTTTCCTCATTTGGTTTCCTTATTTTACAAGTTTTAGTTTGTAATCATTTTATTCCGTTATGTCCTTCATTTTAGAGGTCCCACACTTGTTCCAAAAAAAATTAAAATGTATTTATTAAAAAATATAAATATACATGCTTTACATTCATAGACCCCTGCACTAGATAAATTCTGTCTTGCAGAGGTCATTTTCACTTTAAAATTTTTTTTTAATTCCTTTGCGCTTTCGTCATGTTACTTCTTCAGTTTTGAAGGCTTGTCATCTTATATAACTTTGGGTAAAATGATCACACTTTAAATCCTTTCAAAATTTTGTCTTCTAAATTGGTCATCATAAACTACGAACTCGCAACTAAAGTATATTCATTATACATAATTTAATCATATATTACATTGATATATTTTATCAATTTAGAATTGGCGTCACGTCTATGAAACCCTAGTGTTTCCGTAGGTGAAGATTGTTCCCATAAAATGGATGGTGGGGCCGGTCACAGTTCATGTCCTCTATGACAAATTGCTTCCGGAACCCTTACACGGCGGCATCTCCATACTTGCCAGTCCTTCTCCTAAATGCATAAAGTTCTAAGACGATATACGTAACTAGTTCTTCTCGGGAATACACCACAGACATGCCCTGAGCCTACGTGTACTGAGAATAATATCCTTTTTCTCAATGTATTTTTTTGATCTAGCAGGAGTTAAAATTCATTTTGGTACGCATAGCTGTGGTAAGTGTATCTAGATATATATCACCTCTGAGAATATAATGTTGTCATTCATAGGCGTGTGAATTGAATTCAATTGGAATTCATAAATAATTGGTTGGTGACAAATAAGCGACGATTCTACAACTTTATTAAAATACAAAGCACATTGTATGGGTTTTCTTTCGCTGTATTGTATTAATATAAAATAATTTTATCAGACAAAACTTAAAGAATGAAGTACTCAAACTATAAATCTAGTGTCTTAAATATATTTTATATACTATAAACATATATTTACAAAATTGTTTGCTATATCAAGAATGCCCTGATATTACTAATGAGTCGTTTGACTGTCCATCTATAAGCCTATTCTTGAAATTCCGTGCTCAGAAAGCGGGTCAAAGCGAATCATAGCGGTAGTCAAAGCGCTTTCCTCGACGGAATACCTGTACAAATTTAAATACCGTGCTCTGGAATATTTCCGTCAAGACATGCGCTATGACAACTGCTATAAATGATGTTTTTCTGATTACAGAATTGCACGAATAGCCCTACGCGTATTAGCCATCAGGATTTGAGGCAAACATCTATTTTTTCAGTTTCTATATTTACAAAGAAAAGATGCAAACAAAACGACCAAGCTTCACCGTGTTCACGCTAAATGGTGGTTTCTCCCGCGATTTATTCTTACACCTCCTTAGCCTCAGACCCCAAAAGGCGCAATTTGTCTCAGCGCAGATCCTCTCGAGGACTCAAAGTAATTATTGCTCGTCAAAGAGCGCCACTTTATCGCCCAGCTCCGCGTCTTTGCACACTTTTCATAAATTAAGCCGTGGAGCCTTTCGAGGTCGGCTCGTATTACTTTTAATTAAGCCTCTTTAGCCGTAGCCGCCGCTGCAATAAACTTTCTGCGTTTGACACTGGTCACACCCATTTCTTATTTGGGGCTTAAAATTTGCCTCGAGTGGGTGGCGCCGGCGAAAATCTATTAACACATTTCCAAGCGAGCCGTCGCCTCTCTGTCCTCGGCCATCTTCATTGCGTAGGAATATTATAAAGTGTTTCTGAAAGATGACCTAAATCGTGGAATCATCCTCGACTCTGTCTGTCTAGTTGTGACTTGAAACCACTTACTAATCATTGTATTTTTGGTATTTTGATCCATCCCATTTATTACAGGATACTTTAATGTTAAGCTTAATTAAAAGCAATGGATTTGGATATGAGATCATTCTAACCGTACCGTTATGAGTCCGATTTTAGGAGGGCGGAGCAAGGGGTACAAACTAGTTAGACATTTATGTAGAATCGGCTGTGAAGCAAGCATGTAATTTAATTAAGCATTGCAATTGGTTCTCGTATACTTCGTTAGGTTATATACGTACATTTCTAACCTATCTAAAATAGCCCTTGCAACAAAAGGAAGGGGTTTAGGATTCAACTTCCCTTCAAAATTTATTTTTAAAATTCATTATTACATTCACAGTATATTTTTTATTTACACATTTATATAGGTCCCATTTTATATATTTACATTTACATACATATGTAAATGTAAATATAAAAAATAAATAAAAAAATAGCGTCTTCTTCAACGACGGCGACAAAAGGGGCCAGGTGGGCACAGGCGTGGGGGCGGCGCTCTCCGGGACGCGAGCCCTAGCTTTGAACGATAGGTGGTGGCACTGGATGCGTAGACCACCTCTCTTCACCTTGACCATCTTGAAGATCCCCGCATCCGCCGGAATGGTGAAGCGCCCCGCTCCTCCGGAGGCGGAGTCCTGCGCGAACACCAACCCGCTGACCTCAAGCACGCCGGAGAAGTGGTGGGCCTCTCGTCAGATGGTATCGGGGCCATCGGCTGGTCCTGTTTGTAGGGAATCAAGGTGGTGAGTGTCACGGCAGTGGTGAGGATCTATGGCGGACATATCCAGATCTAGAGTATCATTACTATGCCTACACTCAGAATGTCATGTCTTTGGCTTTTATTCTAGCCCCATACTAAACTGAATATGATAGCAACGATTAAACATCCAATAATGTTTGCGTAACTTAGGGGCGTTTTCACTCGCCACATGTTCAGGGCCTTTCTTAGTAGCCTGCAATCAATACCGTACTAGATAATCAGGACTTCAGTAATAAAGTCCCTTAAATGTCGATTTAAATAAATCAGCACTTGGTGAAAACCAGGCTAAGTATGTAGTTTGCTTACTATGTTTAGCATAGCTTTAAAAAAACAATGTCTTTTGAAAAAATTAATTTAGAAATAAATAAATAAGGTTGTTATTCTATAATTAATGGGTCTGGCTTTGACGTAGGTGGGCTCACATAGAAAAATCAGGTCACAAAATAAGTCACTTTTAAAATACGAGCAAATGTTTTCTCAACAATAATTCTGTTTTGTTTTCCTAGCGAAATACCCTTCGTAATGCAGCCACTTTTTCTTTGAGAACGTTTTTATTGTGAGCACGCCAATTTAAATATTCTGGCTCTAACCATGTTCGGGCCTTTGACAGGCCAGTTGGAAAGCAATGGCGATCACAAAGTATAGTTTACGTTATTCACAATGTTGGTCGTACGTTGATTTTTTTATCATTTGGCAGTGCAGCAGCGTGTTAAAGCCTACTTTGATATTTGTTCTAATGACAAAACCAAGTATGTATTTATATGACTATGTGAATATGAAAAAGATCAAGAAAGTGGTGCATGGACGGGGCGGTTATTCGAACACATGACCTCTGGCAGTCAAGGCAAGTCGCCGCGCCCCTGAGCTAAGCTCGAGTTGTTGTTCCAAAGGCATGTCCCAATTGTTTTCTTCTGCAACTAAATTATCAGCCCAATGATACGGTCTGATGTGTTTTTGTATGATAGCGTCGTGGATAGCTTCCATGCAATCATCGTGTTGAGTGTACAGAATGCAGCCTTTGGCCCGGTTCACCAGTCATCCGTCAACCAGGCTGACGTTGCCTAGGGATGTGTATCGTTTCACTCCAGTTAGGACCTTCAAAGGAACACCTCTGAGTATTAACGACTACATCGGGATTCTCGAAGTATACTCGAGGAACTTTAGCCTTAAATCAGCACTTAGAAAAACATTAAATCCGAAATGCATTTTTTTTTTCTCATAAACGTAGTATTTCATGTGGACGTGTGTACATTTAGTTTGCAACATTTTGGGGGGTCCGGAAGATAGAAATAAAATATGAAATATGTTTAAAAAATGATATCTCCTAAACAAATATTTAGAAATGTTAATTAAAAATGTCATATGTTAGCTAATTTTAAGTGTAATATTACTGTGAATTTGCAACAATATCTTATTTACGGAACTGTGTAAATATATTTTGTTTGTACTATTTTCATAATATCTGCAAAGCAAATAATGAAAATTCTATTTTATTTTCTGAAATTGAAAACTGACCGCAAACTCTATATTATGTGAAATTTTTAAAATGTTGCAAATATTAGAAGCACATTTTTTTTCATTTATAATTTTTACATTCTCACAAAAACTAAACAAAAAATTCGAAATACGTATAAAATCTTTCGTGGTATAGTTTTTAAAGAATTTAATTTTCTTTTACATATTCTAGAAAGAAATATAGCAATAGCAAGTTAGGTTCGCGGCATAGATTTTTTTCAGTAAAAACATTTTTTTAAATACATTTCCGTAATTACAAAATTGTTGCAAATTCACAGTTACATTACGCCTTAAAAGACTTAACATATACATTTTTTTAATACCATTTAAAAAAAAAATAACAATAGTGCTACGTAGTAGATATACTACAAATATGGTAAGAACTAAATCAAGCAAATGATAGAAAGCTTAAAGCAAGTGTCTACTACTTGATGGTATTCGTTTACAGTTTCGGGACTCGCAACATCGATTATTTAGTACACTAAATGGCGTCCTGCGCACTTCTTATTTGTTCTTATGTCGCAGCAACTCGAGAACATCACAAGTGATCGAATTCGTAAGCGAACTGAATAACCGGCGATACCGTTAGTGTATGTTAAAGTGGCTACGCTGCAGTTGTACGGATGAGTTTCGCCGTACAGCCGTTCTCCTTGCTTGTTGGAACGAATATGCAATTTTACGGACGGTCCTCGCAAAGGCCAATAACCCTTAGTCGGGTCCGGGTCCGGCCATAGATTCAAGAGAAGGGATAGATTGTTAACGTCATATCAATGTTGAATAAGGATAATAATTGTCCGCAGGTGGCGTGGAAATTCACATTTCCCGGCGGGACTAACTCATTCACGAACACGAATTGCGCTCAGGGACCTTCTCTGTTTCAAAGAAAAAGACAGGTTCACTGATGAGGAATATGCAACATTTCCACAAAGCAGACAATTCGTATAGTGTTTGATTTTATGAAAATGTTACACTATTTTACGATCACAATGGTCATCAGACATCTAGTTCGATCAAATAAAGCTGTTTTCAGTACATTTTTGGATCTCTGACAAGAAATATGATTATTCTTAAAACGTTTGTGTTTCTCACACAAACGTTGAGCGGGAAGGCTCATCT
Source organism: Incurvaria masculella (assembly GCA_946894095.1). Classification (NCBI taxonomy): domain Eukaryota; kingdom Metazoa; phylum Arthropoda; class Insecta; order Lepidoptera; family Incurvariidae; genus Incurvaria; species Incurvaria masculella. The sequence continues at coordinate 15,607,080 of OX335648.2, read as the reverse complement.
TAAGTACAAACCAGAAATTTTCAAGTTTTTTTTAATAACAATGTCATTACTTAATTTATAGTTAAAATGTAACGTTTCGATCACGCCTACCTAGGCAAAATTTGAAATCAAGTTTAGTTTGATGACGGTTTAACTAGTCCTGGCAGTGACCGGAGATGGCGCTGGTTAGAAACTTCATATTATCAGCGAAAATAATAAGTAGTTTTCTGCGAGTTTTGTACGTTGTATGACGTTAGCTATCTATACATTCCTCTCTAATATATGGGTCCGGCGATGCATGTTGGACCTTTACCGCCAACGTAGCCCCCCGCCTCCGTCGGCATCCGGCCGCGTGACTTACGGCGGCGGCGGCCGGCCCCGTGACGTCACCGCCCTGTGACGCCGCTGAAAGAAGCGACCGCCATTGAGATCGGTCGCGGCCTGTGAAAGCTGCCGCATAAAAGGGAAAAACGATGAAGCCGCCGAGGCCGGAAAGCTTTTTGGTTATGTTGATGCGTTGGCGTGTTAGGTCAAGCAATGACATGAAACTAAGTCGCTTAAGTCGATAGTTCGTTATAGTTCGAGGCGATAACTGTTTCGGTAGCGATTTTGATGTGTAACTACGCAAGAATACTAAGGATCGTGGGTAACGAAAAATATTTATTTATTACAATTTTATGTAAGTAATCAATGTTTGCTGAGTGAGTTACTTGCGCTTATTTTCCTATCGTCTTGTATGTTTCTTTTAAATTTATCATTTAAGGTAGGTACGTAATTAGTTAACGTTTAATATATTTTATATTGAATGCAAGTTAAACTTAAAATTTGATGACATTTACCTTGTTTATGTAAAGTAGGACATATGGCGCACGCCATACTCAGAGTTTGGTAACCAGCCTGGGTGGACTTACCCCTAACGATCTAGTAAGTTGGAAAGGAAACCTCCAGTTTTACATGCTTCCACCATGATTTGAAAGTACTCTCAATAAAAAAATTAACAATTATACTACAGCAAAAAAATAGTAAACTTCGTAACAAACAAACCCACGGTCTTTGGCACAAGAGACTAACGGGCGCAAGCAACTACGCTAATAGCCGCTTCAAATTGTATAGAGAATGTCGGCGGAAGAAGAAATTTAATTGTATTTGGTTGCACTGCATTGCAGTCTATCATTTCCGCCAGGGACCCAAATTGAAATTCATGCAAGTAGGCCAGCCGTTATCCATGCACATTTTAAACTAGATGGGGTTCCCGGCCCTGCTCGGGCCGAATTCGTTTTGGACTTTAGCAAACAAGAACCTTCCTCGGACCTCAACGAATGTTTGGAAAAAAAACCCGAATATACACATTTGGTTATTCATTTTTATGTATGTATATAGATAGGTAGATATTAGCTATCCGGCCTCGGCAATTAACGGGTGGTGTTATTGTGAATAAAAAAATAATGTTTTATTTTGTTGTCACTGCTTATCATTAAATATTACCAGTCATTTATTGTAAATCAGAATTAATGAGAGACAATAGCTTCGCAAGTGTTAACTATATTTTTATAGCGTCAGAAATGGTTACTTTTTTATTTAACTTTTCGATATTAACATATGCAATTGCAGACTTTTAGTATTATTATAAATAATTTATGGTGTACTTCCTTGGTCCACTAACCCACTAGATGCAAGCTCTAGAGTGAACATCGTTTCAATATGATTCCAACACGTTAATATTCAGATTATATTAGATCCCCGGTTGGCATTCTGTCAGCGAGCCGAGTGGCGATGTGTGACGCGGTGCATGAAAACTGCCGGAAAATTGCTCACTGCCATCTTGATTCTTTCACTTTCACTTGAAATGGGAATTTAAGTTGACGCGGCGAACGCAAGGGAGCGGAAATCGCTTTTATGTCGCGTTACGACGCGCTCGCTACAAGAGTATTTGCATAGATATATGATTCATTCGAGTACTTTGATATATGAGATATGAGACTATGAACAGTAGCATATTTTCGTATTTAGTGAGGATTTATATTAAATCCGAATGATGGAGGAAATGTTCGTGAGGAAATATAGAGTTGGAGTTCCTGGCGATTCGTAGTTCTGGGGCGCGGCGATTTGCCTCGAATGCCAGAGGGCATGTATCCAAATTCTCGCCCCTTTTATGCACCACTTTCTCTTTCTATTTATGAGTTGGATACGTAAATTTCACGTCAATTGCCTACCCCAATAAAACAATACATTCTGACAGTAGTAAGAAATCAAGATCTTAATGGCAATGTGGCATATGAGCACGGCAATTTACTTTTAATTAAATTATAATACAGTAAGGACGGACGGACAGCGGAGGCTTAGTAATAGAGTTCCATTTTCACCCTTTGGGTACGGAACCCTAAAAAGGGAGGTGACACAGAAATTTGCTCCTGTTCTGTGTGCATTTTAGGGACAAAATTAAATTCACTCTCATGAGGTGTGTTTTGGTTGCTTTAAGACCCAGTGCTCGAGAAAGAGGAATGGTGCCCGTCTTGACTGCTATATTGGGTGTGTAAATACTGCCTTTTCTCGATGAAATCCTACCAAACCTATCGTTGGCTTCAGCTCGCTGTGTAGCATTTGTTCCACGCGAGGGACGTTCCACCGCAGAAGATGCACAACCTCGGAGTATTTCAGTGAAATATGCACTGTCCACATGAAATACGTAAATAATTTATACTGCTAGAGGCTCGACCTACTAGCTGGCAAACGAACAAGAAACTGCTCACCTATTCACACAAGCTCGCCTACTTCGGCTGCCAACGGAGCAGTTAAATGCGAATCTGTTCCAAATCATATATTTTCCGAAATAATCGTATCCGTATATTTATTTTTAATTTTATTATCAGTTTACTTTACGAATTATTTAAATATTCGTCTTTACAATTAACGCACTTGCGAAGTTACTGTTATCCCCATTCATTGAGCCCACGTCATCGTAACGTTTCAATAAATAATTTCACTTATATCTTTCAGCGAATATAATTACGTTCTTTGAGATAAATAAATGTTCCATAAACGCACGTAAATATCAATGATATTACATTTAAAAACAGTTTCTGTAAAATCCTGCTAGACGTTTCAACGAAAAGAAGAAACTCCTTGAATAATGAACAATAATAAAAAAAACTGAAATCGAGTGCTCTCAAGCATGCGAATTGAGGCGTGAATCTCAACCAAGCCGTCTGAGCTGGGACGTCATTGTCTGTGAAGTTCAAGGTCCCAATGGAAGCAGGGGAGGGGTGGGGTGCTACGGTGGGGTGGAGCTTATTCTACGTTATCTAAGATAATTCTGTGAATTTCACACTCACTGTTTCGCTCTAGTGATTTTCGTTTAAAATTAAGATCCGCTTGAAAGCCAATTTGTAAAACGATTAAAAAAAAGATCCATAAGGAAGCGTTTACAGGAAAAAATGCTGCCACCTAATTGGTACGGTACGTGTATTAACTTGTTATTAATTTGGTTTATCTATATTTATCACTTCTCTTATCTATCTATCTATAACGCTATCTCCAATACTTTTTAAAATTCGCTCGGTCCGCTTATAACCTAGAGAGTAACTACATATGACCCGAACAAGCACCACCGCGCTTGAAATAAAAGAGCTACACCATATTTTGGTTTGAGCTATATAATAATGTAATCATTCTTGCAATAATATAAAACACATACATTTACATCGGATGCAATATTATTTTTGAACAAAATCCAACTTCTTAAAGGATTATGGCGAGAAAATGATACATTTTCGCAGGATTATCCGTTGTCGGCGGGTCCGCCATTTGCCTAAACATTGGATATGCACCGCAGCGCGCCCCAAGCCGCAACATTCGCGGCCACTTTGCCATTGTGCCGTAAAATAATTTAGGTTACGAGGAAACGGGATTGGTACCTACTGCGTTTCATTTGCGAACTTACGACGATAAGAATCCGTTCCACAACTCTGTCAACGTCCTAATATTTTGAGATAAAGACAATAGGGATCGTCTTTTTACCCTACTACGGTAGTACAAAGGAATTTTACGAATGTTCCACCGTAGCGCTTAAACTATCTATCCGATTTTAGTAAATAAGGTGTCAAACGATTCGTTATTTAGCCGGGGTAACATAGGCATGGAAAATATAAAAAAAGTAAAAAAAAACTGTAAACCAACTACGGATTAAAAATGAGAGTTTCTTCCACCAAGTGCAGATTCGCTTAATCCTTACATTAAAGGTAGTTTCTTACCATCTCGCAATCGATAGTACATAGTACAAGATAATCAGCACTTTAGTAATAAAGGCCCTTTAAGTATAGATTAAAATAAATCAGTACTTGATGAAAACCAGGCTAAAAGGTAAGAAACAAGGTAGGTGCTATTTGACAAACCAATAAAACGATGATATCAAACAGCACCTACCTTGTTTCTTACCTTTTAGTTTTTTAATCCGTAGTCGGGCTGCAGTTTTTAAAACTTTTTTTTTATTTTTTCTTGCCTATGTACATATGTAGGTAACTGGACATTGATATCTAATACCACTTCCACGGTAAATGCACGTATCCAAGCCAGAAATAGAAATGCCTGAACGGGGCAGAGATTTGAGCCCAGACCTCTGTCATGCAAAGAACGTTCCTGTGCAAGTAAGCAACGAGCCATAAGATAACTAATATGTAATAAAACATACGCAAACATTATCAGTCATCGATATAAACCAAAACTAAAGATGCACTATCAGCTTTTCCCTGCGTTCCACGTAATATGCGCCCTATCCGCTCGTTGATGCCCTACTGCGTGTCAGTCGGTGGTCGACTTGACATCCGAGCGTATGTGCCATCTACAGGCTTTGCAATGCGACAAAATGCCGAAATACGCGGTCAAAAGGTATAAAAATCGGAGTGAAAGGAATACAAAGATCCGTATAATATCTTATCATGTGCAAACGTACTGTAAGAAAAACTACATGGCCACACCGGACGTCACGGCGGCGTGGTGCGGAAGTAGGAAGAGGAGAGTGAAGCGACACAGCGGACGAGTCAGTCGGCAACGAGCATTCGACGAGTGCGTACGTGTCAGCGTCCTAAATTGTTAACGATACAATAAAATACTCTAAGTGCTACCCACCCTTGGTTCATTTATTGTTATTGACTTACCCGTATTTACAATACATGTCATTAGATAGAAACCCAGAAATCATTTAGTCCGAAATAATAATACGGTAGCGACTGCGGTGGCTGCAACCGCCATGCCTAAGTGTGAGTGCCGGGCTAATGCGCGAGTGAAAGATCCGAAAACGTTATCATTAGAAAGGAACAAGATGACGAATGGGCCTCATTTGTTTGTGTGCGAGTGCGACCTTGCAAGTATGAGCGAGTGAGATAGAGAGTATGAACACAAAAGCGCGTGTTCAGCGAGAGAGGAGACGCCCATTGTTAGGGACTTGCTTCCGTGGTGAGGGATACCAGGATGGAAAATAAAGTAATTAAAAGCCTTAGGCTGAGATAAATAATCTTAACAGTAACTAAGGCTGAGATAAATAGTTGTAACAGAAACTAAGACTAACGAAAAGTAGTACTTGGTGACGTCACTTTGACGCATTTTGTATGGACAGATTCTCAAATTAATGCAAATTGATTGACTTCCATACAACATGTGTCAATGTGACGTCACAAAGTACTACTTTTCGTTAGCCTTAGTTTATGTTACGACTATTTATCTCAGCCTTGGTCATCGATGTGAGCCACACACTAAGTAGGCACTCGAGTCCAGACGGAAGGTGCTAGCGCCGCCGATCGCGCTAATGTACCGTCTTCTGCAATGCGGCCCTGACGCCGCCCCCCTCCTCCGTCGCACGTAACCTCCCCCCCTCAAGCCACCCGTGTCGTCGTCTTCCCCGCACTGGCGACCGCCGCGCCGCCGACTAATTTACCTACCGTCCTGGCCAATACCGTCAGGTCGTTTGGCAGTAAAGCCGTGTTTACACATGCGTATATTTTAGCATTCTAATCACAATACTTTTTAGTTCCGCGCCGTCCCTCATGATTACAATTTGAGAAGTCGGCTTACCGGCGCGAAAGCAGCGAGTGCCTCCTCTTGAAGACGGGACCCACAGAAGGGCGTGAACAGAAGCCTGAGTCCGCTAATAGACAACTCCATTTTCGAGCGTTAGCGTTATGAGAATCACACAAAATTATACCAAATTGTGTACGCTCGTTACGTATCGTTTACAATTTGTAGAGAATTACCTGCAAAACTCATAGATTTTTTTGACTAACCCTATGGAGTAGGGGTAAGAAACAAAAAAAAAACAACTGAAATTGCTTATTTTGCTAACATGACGCTACATGTCAAATAATCGCTCATAAATTTCGATTTTTGTTTTGAATTTGGAGTGCATACCAAACTTACTTGAGTTGTTTACATGTAACAGCGCATATGCTCATGAGGCAGGTACTATTTCACTTGAATATCTAATGAGGAGAGGAAATGTCCAATTTCAAATAACTCATCAACACTTCTTTGCCGCTCCGACCATCGTCTCCAAGTAAGAAAGATGAACCTGCAGTCTTACGTTCAATCCGAAACAAGAACGGAAAATCCCTTATTGACCTTATATGCCATGCATGGGAAAAAATGCAGTGGGACCACTTGTATTATTTTACGTTCTGAAACCCAAACAGCACGATCTTTTAAGTGCGTTGATTAAAGTTTGCGACGTGAAAGCTTGGCGACGCAATAAAATAGACCATTCAAAATCCCTGAGAGCCCAAATTATGCACTGCACGGACTCTTTCAGATTACTACTAGTAGCGAGCAATGCACACTTTGTCTGCGGCCGCCACCGCCATACCGCCTCCGCCGCTCCGCCGCCGCTCCGCGCCGCAGCCGCGCCAGGGCTGGCGCGCCGGCGGCAGTACGCGTTTCAGTGCTTCCGAGCAGAGAACAAAGTAGTGCAGTCAAACTTAATTACTTTTTATTGGGTTTCTAGTGAAATAAAGACAAGTGAATAGTTTTCTATTTATTTTATATATGATCGACAAACGGAATAATACATTAACTTTTTCTTTGCATTTTTATAGCTTTAAGTCTTTATTGCTTTTTTTTTTATGTGACTGGACATGGATGGCTAATACCACACCTTCTGTCATGGTATTAGCCTAACACACCACATGAGAACTAGGTGCCATGCCAGGACCTTCCTTATATTGCACGGCTACATTGAACTGGATGGAAAATACGGACAATTTCATTGCCGCTTCGACCATCTACATGAGTTTTGTACATTATACATTAAACATACATTTTGCTTTTCCTAAAAGTGGCCTTAAGATACCTGAAAAAAATATGTCTCACTCGTCTTGCCATTCGTTACACTTTTTACAGGCGCGTTTTATTGGTGCATGAGATGCTATATTGGTTCTGGTGGCTTCTGCAGCGGAAGTCGCATTGTGGTGAAGTCGACTTCTTTGGTGATGTACCTTATATGAATACCGTGTATGAATTTTTTCGATAAAAATTACGTGTGTGCGTGATCTGCTTAGTGTTAAAGTTTGAATATTATGATATGTCATTCTAATTGGATATGATGGGAGACAGCGACTACGGTGGTATAGAAAACGTTTATGGACCTTTTCTAGCCTATCTACGTGGACTTGGTAGCTGGGATTTCATGCCGTGGAACAATATTCTAGGGTGCTGCGAGTTATACAGAAGGATTAATGGTTACGGTTTCTTAAAGACCTTTATTTTCCTTTTTTTTTACCTTTTTTTTCTTTATTGAAACTTTTAATGCATTATTCAAACAAATAGAGAATATAGTATGTGCATTATAAATAAAATATCTCCTCTAGGTCTGCCGAGGCAGCCATTGTCCCTAAAATACTTATAGCATTTCCTCTTTGAATTTCAATGCTTATGCGGCGAACAAAAAACATTTCCTATTAACAAAACCAAGCATCTTTTAAGCTTTTTTTAGAAAAATCATGTTTCATCACATTTTAGTTCTTCAATCATCTTTCAATGTTCATACTATTTTATTTTGAGATATATTTTGATACGAAGAAAAATATCGTATTAACAGTATAATATCAAGACTGTTACCACCAACTTGCGGTATTGCCTAAGACCATCTAATGAACATCACAGAACAGTTGTCTGCAAGAATTATTTTAGCTCGCTCAAAGCCCGCTTTTGTACTCTACTTTGAATAGGTTTTTTTTTGTTATGCATGGCGTCTTATAAAGATAATTCCATGCATATATCATATTTATTTAGACTCCTGAGGTAGAGCTCTTTACATTTACAAATTTAGTGATACGAGTATACTGACGTTAGCTGCGGTCAGTTCGCTAACTATTTCGGGACGCGCAACATCGTATGTTCTTTGTACTAAATGGTGTCCAGTGCAGTTTTCCGGATGTGACGATGGAACTTAAGAACATAACAAATTCAATATTATCACTGAAACGTAGCTGACCTGCGGTAACATGAATGGATTTCACTCGCCACTCTCGTCATTCCTTACTCAGTTCATTTTATAATTTATTTTTTCATTTGAATAACAATTCCTTTTTATTTTCATTTGTTTTTTTGTACTAGATTAGGGGTTGATACCGTTATTATTTCGATTGATTCGACCCAATTTCGTGCCTCACAAGGCGCATTGAATAACTATGCTATAAATATACCTTTCATTATTCAAAAGTTTACCTAGAACTATCTTCTTCAAGACTAATAGGTACTACAACGTCGTTAAAGTAAGAAGGTGAACTTATTGATTAGCTATAAAGTTGGCTGAGTTGCTAATTATTTAGTAAATTCATAACTTCTAGATTGGACCGACATAACCAGAGGGGAAGGAAGGACGGCAGAGGCAACCTAAACTCGTTCATATAGGAACGGCGAAATCACTTTTACATACAATGGCCGGCGAGTGAGTTCGCTTATTAATTCGCTCACTACTTATTTCAAATTTTGGCTTAACGCGCCATCCAAACAGGTGCACGAGGATATTTTAATATTTTTATTTAATAACCAAACACAATAAAATCTGATCAATTTTATTCTAAGTGTCTAACAGTTTTTATAAAATTTTGCAAGAACCTATGAATAAATTTATTAAAAAAATATTTAGGTACGGTCAGTAACATACTTTAACAGTAGTGTACTTCCTTAATCACACGGCTTATCAATGTAAAAATAAATGTGAATTCGAATAATATATGTGCCTCAATAAAATATTCAACACAAATTTGTTCATTATATATCGCTGTGCTAACCATCATATTTGACAACCCTGCGCTAACATGCCACTGTCCCCCATCGTACTGCAGACTCGCTCTCTAATGCACCGTCTAATTACTTTTTACAACAGAACCGCCTGTGAGAGCGCAGAGGGAAACAACTGCAACCGGATTAGGATAAGCATGCATGTTCCAATAATACAACAGACACTATCCAATAAAAAAGACGCGGTTTTTAGTTCGAATATTGTATTTTATTTATTTTTTCATGCGAGCTGTGTTAATAACCCTGGTTTTCATAACAGAGTTCATGACTCCATTTACTCTATTCTCACTAGCAACTCTCTTTTTTTTGTAAATCATGTAATGTATGTCTCATGTAAACGTGCTACTTTAATAAACAAAATCAACAAAAAAAAATTTATTCTCTCACACTACTTTGGTAGGCTTAGGGTTTTTTTTACCTACTGCTGATTAGCTTAATCGCCACAAATTAAGGGCCTGCAATCAATATTACTACAAGATAATCAGCACTTTAGTAATAAAGGTCCTTTAAGTTTCGTAAGTAAATCAATCGGCACTTGGTGAAAAGTCCACGAATGCACAAAACCATTTTCTGTCATTTCGCTAGGACTTTTTCAATGATACACCTGAGTGAAAACCTGATCCGTGCGTCCACTACTAAATCCTTCATGAGCATCTCAAATATTACCTTCAGTAAAACATTACATAATGTTACGAGCGCGCCCCGCTGCGAAGACATAGCGCTGATACACTACCAAAGTGCGCGAAATGGTTCCTTCGAATTTCAGTAGATGGCGCTACTTGTCTTATTGCATTGCGCAGGCTATCGCATCACTGTCGTCCCATATAAAGTGACGCCTCGTCCAGCTGACTTCAGAAACAAATCTCGGACATTCTAGTAATGTCTCGAGGGAGATTGTTCTCGACTGCTGCCCTACATGGGCGCCTAGAAATCGGTGGAGTGTTCTGGAAAGAAGCTCCACCGATATAAAAGGCGCCCAAGGCGCTGAGGGCGGCAGTCTATTTTTGGAAGCGAAGTGAGCGACAACAAGCGATATAGAAGTGCAGTGAATTAGCTCTGAAGTGAATCAGTGAAGTGAGTGATATAGTTTGTAAATTAGTGTTTGAATTAACCTAGTGTGAAATTGTATTTGTGAGTTTGCTTGTGAATTATTTAGAATAAAGGAAGAGTGTTGAGTATTGGTGTTTTCTTCTCTAATCTGCACCCTACCCGCGTAACAATTGGTGTCAGAAGCGGGGATTAGAGATGCCGATTACACCGAGAGAAGACCAGGAAGGCGTGAGGACCAGGAGCCAGACGGCAGCCGACACAACACCGGCCGAGGATGCAGCAGCCTCAGGAACTCAAGAATTCGAGAGCCATCAATTAATGACGCAAACTCCTGCCTTGGACTTGAACGCATTGATGACCTTCATGCAAGAACAGGCCCGCCGTCAAGAGGAGCAGTTGCAAGAACAGGCCCGCCGTCAGGAAGAACAGGCCCGCCGTCAAGAGGAGCAGGCGCAGGAACATGCTCGCCGTCAGGAGGAGCAGCAGCAAGAACTGATGTGGGCCGTTAGGGAATCCAATGCCAAAATAAAGGAGAAGCTTGATGAGGTCAACTCTAAGATCGAAGAGCAAGACCAAACTCTCGGGCGCCATGAAGAGCGACTGAACGGGCTTGAGTCAAAGATATCCGAAGAAATGGAGAAAATCAAGACCTGTGGAGTAACTGTATCTTCATCTGCAACAGCAGGAGCAAGATTTAAGGTTCCTCCTTTCGATGGTTTGACATCCTGGGCCGCTTACAAACTTCAGTTTGAATCAGTGGTTATTGCAAATGGATGGAATGAGAACCAAGCACGAACTGCTTTGACCTTAGGACTTCGGGACAAGGCACTCCATGTTCTCGAGGCTTTAGGTCCCCAAATCACCTATGACGGACTTTTAGAAGCACTGGAGTCAAGGTTTGGCGACAAGCATTTGGAACACGTCTACCGAGCTCAACTTCGTGATCGAGTACAACGAGCAAGTGAAGGACTTCAACAGTGGGCACTGGAAATCGAAAAACTTGTCCGAAAGGCCCATCAATCATCATCGAATTCTTCGTTGGAAGATTACTTGGTGCAGGCTTTCGTGGATGGCATCAGGGACATCGAAGTACGAGCTGCTGTACGATTAAGTCACCACGCAACGTTGAAAGACGGTCTTGCCCACGCGTTGGAGGTCGAAGTGGTTCGATCAGATCCCCGAGCGCATCGAATAAGAGAAGTGGTGACGTCGGAAACCAGATCACCTGCAAGACGTAAATTTACTCCCCGGTGCTACAAGTGCAATGAACTGGGGCACCTTCGAACCAACTGCCCCAAAAATCAAACCGAAAGGCCTGATGCTGCAAATGAAGATGAAAAGGCCAGAACCGGGGGGCGGATGCTGGCTGGTAAAATAGAAGCCCCGAAAGTCACAATTTCGCAGGCATGTACTGGAAACAGCCTGCTCGTTGAAGGGCAAGTGAACGGGATACAATGCAACTTGACCTTGGATACCGGAGCATCCCGTACAATCGTTAAGTCAAAAACCTTTGGCCGCGTCATATGGAATCGTCGCCAGTATTTTAATGGTTGCAGGCTTCAGACAGCTACCGGCCAGCACATACCCGTTTATGGAGAGATAGAAGTTACGATTAAAATTGGATGTAAGACTTATCGTCATACCGCCGTTTTAGCAGATATCATCGATGATTGCATTCTAGGTTTGGACTTTATGAGAACTAACAACTGTAAAATAGATGTGGCAAATGGCGTGCTAATATGTGGCAAAGAAGAAGTTTCCTGGCTACGCAAATGTGATGAAATTTCCTCAGATAAATTGGACACAGGGAGATCTAAAGTGTCCACTCTTTTGGAAGAAAGCAGACGGGACCTGACTGTTGATGATTTCAAGAAAGCAACAAATCTACTTATGCGATATTCAGACATCTTCTCTTCGCACGACGGAGACATTGGGAGAACAAGCATGGTTAAGCACCGCATCGACACAGGAGATGCTCTTCCAATACGTCAGAGGCCACGCCGCGTTCCCGTAGCTAAAGAAGAAGAAGTTCAGAGAATGATAGCGGACATGCAGAAAAATAATGTTATAGAGACTTCATCAAGTCCATGGTGTTCACCCGTAGTTCTGGTAAAGAAGAAAGATGGCAGCACCAGATTTTGTGTGGACTATCGACGTTTAAATGATGTAACAAAAAAGGACAGCTATCCGATTCCTAGAATTGATGACACGCTGGATACATTGAGTGGCATGAAGTGGTTCACAACCCTGGACCTGAAAAGCGGCTACTGGCAGGTGGAAATCGACAACAAAGACAAAGAGAAGACAGCGTTTACGACAGGGCATGGGCTGTGGCAATTCAAAGTGATGCCGTTTGGACTTTGTAATGCTCCCGCAACCTTCGAGAGGCTTATGGAACGAGTACTTTTTGGGCTGATCGGGGAAGCTTGTCTGGTGTACTTGGACGATATAATCATATTAGGGCGGACATTTGACGAGCACATCAAGAATTTGGAGAACGTTTTAAGCAAGATTCGCCAAGCTAACCTTAAACTAAGTGGCAAGAAGTGTTCTTTCTTCAAGCGTCAGGTTAGCTATTTGGGTCACGTTATCTCCGGAAATGGCATCCAAACTGACCCAAAGAAGATCGAAGCCGTACAGGAGTGGCCAATTCCAAAGGATAAGACTGAAGTTCGTGCCTTTTTAGGACTGTGCTCATATTACCGCCGTTTTGTCCGAAACTTCTCCGAGATTGCTAAGCCTCTGCATCGACTTACAGAAGATAAGCGTCAATTCAATTGGGACGAGGACTGCGCAAATTCGTTTCAAGAACTTAAGCAACATCTCTGTAACACTCCAATCTTGGGCTACCCCGAAGCCGATAAAGAGTTCATAGTCGACACAGACGCAAGTAATACCGGAATCGGCGGTGTACTCTCACAACGTCATGGGGACAAGGAGATCGTTATTGGTTATTTCAGCAAATCCCTTTCAAAACCAGAACGGAACTATTGTGTGACAAGACGAGAGCTTCTAGCAGTAGTGAAGACTTTGCAGCATTTCAACAAGTATCTTCTCGGCCGAAGATTCCGCTTGAGGACTGACCACGCTGCTTTGAAATGGCTGCTTCAGTTTAAGAATCCAGAAGGGCAGGTTGCACGTTGGCTGGAACAGCTCCAAGAGTATCAGTTCGATACAGAGCATCGGAGTGGTAAAACCCATGGAAATGCTGACGCTTTGTCTCGTCGACCCTGCCCAGAAGAGTGTAAGCACTGCATCAGGGTGGAGATAAAGGAGACCGTTCATTTAAAGGCCATCCGAACGGATAACATCAGCGAAGAATGGAGCAATGAAAACATGAAGCTAGCCCAGGAGGGGGACGATGATCTGATGCCCATTATTCAGTGGAAGAGAGCAGGAGAGACAAAGCCAGAATGGAGAGATATTTCTGCAATGAGCACAGCGACTAAAAGTTACTGGGCGCAGTGGTCGAGCCTGGTACTTCATGACGGAATATTGTACAGAAAATGGGAAACACCTAACGGAAAGGATACTTCTCTGCAATTAGTCATCCCCAGATCTAAGATTAAAGAAGTTCTTCAATGCCTGCACGATGGAACTTCAGGTGGACATTTGGGAATAAAGAGAACTCTCCTGAAGATACGACAACGGTTCTACTGGATAAATTGTCGCGATGATGTAGAAGATTGGTGCCGTAAATGCACGATCTGTAGCGCTGTTAAAGGGCCTCATACACGGAGCAAGGGAACTTTAAAATTGTACAATGTTGGAGCTCCGTGGGAGAGAATTGCTCTTGATGTGGCTGGCCCTTTTCCTCCGACAAATGACGGCAACCGTTACTTTATGGTTGTAATGGATTATTTCACTAAGTGGCCTGAGGTATTTGCCATACCAAACCAAGAGGCGATCACGGTTGCACAGAAATTGGTCCACGAAGTTTTCTGTCGCTATGGAGTACCTCTCGAGATACACACTGATCAAGGCAGAAACTTCGAATCCCGAGTGTTTCAGGAGACATGTCGAATAATGGGAATCCATAAGACCAGGACAACCCCATACCACCCACAGTCAGATGGCATGGTGGAACGATTTAATCAGACATTGGAAAGACACTTGGCCAAATTGGTAGAAGATCATCAAAAGGATTGGGACCAGTATATTCCGCTGTTTCTGCTGTCATACCGAACCGCTGTGCATGAAAGCGTAGATGAAACTCCAGCCTACATAAATTTTGGACACGAACTCTGACTACCAGCTGACCTTCTGACAGGAATTCCACCAGAGGCATCCCATTGTGTAACAGAGTATGTGTCAGATCTGCGAGGAAAAATGGACACTGTTTATAAACGTGTCAGAGAGGCTGGTCTACGAGCAAGCGAGCGGATGAAAACACGTTACGACCGCAAAGCTAATGGAAATGTATTTGAAGAAGGATCTTTAGTTTGGCTACATAATCCATTACGAAAAAAAGGAAAAAGTCCCAAACTGCAACCAAAATGGGAAGGCCCATATAGAGTGGTGACTAAAATCAATGACGTGACATATCGTATCCGCCGGAATGATAGATGTCGGGAAAAGATTGTGCACGTAGATCGTCTGGCCCGATACCGCGGAGACAATTATGCTCGAGACGAGCATAACTAAGGAGGAGGCAGTGTTACGAGCGCGCCCCGCTGCGAAGACATAGCGCTGATACACTACCAAAGTGCGCGAAATGGTTCCTTCGAATTTCAGTAGATGGCGCTACTTGTCTTATTGCATTGCGCAGGCTATCGCATCACTGTCGTCCCATATAAAGTGACGCCTCGTCCAGCTGACTTCAGAAACAAATCTCGGACATTCTAGTAATGTCTCGAGGGAGATTGTTCTCGACTGCTGCCCTACATGGGCGCCTAGAAATCGGTGGAGTGTTCTGGAAAGAAGCTCCACCGATATAAAAGGCGCCCAAGGCGCTGAGGGCGGCAGTCTATTTTTGGAAGCGAAGTGAGCGACAACAAGCGATATAGAAGTGCAGTGAACTAGCTCTGAAGTGAATCAGTGAAGTGAGTGATATAGTTTGTAAATTAGTGTTTGAATTAACCTAGTGTGAAATTGTATTTGTGAGTTTGCTTGTGAATTATTTAGAATAAAGGAAGAGTGTTGAGTATTGGTGTTTTCTTCTCTAATCTGCACCCTACCCGCGTAACAATAATTTCATAAATTGTTTATTCATTCCAATCCACAGTAACATCCAAATGAGCATCTTGTTTCCGCCACTTCAAAATCTTTCTCACATTTTAAAAGAAGGCATTCCAATTGACGGGAAACGCTTCAGCATTTTTGACCTACCGCATGCATGTGACAGTTACCAAAAACTTAACGTTCGCAGCGCGCGAATACAGCTCGCTGCCAGTGTGCTTCCTGTTCCGTTTGAACCTCGAGACGCGCCACATGTCCTCGAGTGAACGTATTCTTCGAACATTATTATTTTGGACGTTTTTGGCTCCTACGAGTGTTATATGACCTCTCAATAACGAACAATTGGAACGATCTTGTGAACCTGTGCTAAAGACATTGGATTGCAGTGCGCGAACCACCACGCCGGTGTGTTCGCCCATATTCCTCAAAAACCCAAGGCCTTAGTGTGCTGAGAACTGATGCCATCAACCTGTGAGTGTTTTTCAACGATTTATTTTGGTTTGTTGTATTTTTGAGTGTGTCGAAGACTAGAAGTGGTTCTGTTAAATCCCGCCTTTCTATCTATTTGCATTAAAATAATATACGCTACAACCGCATTTCTTAGAGTCCTCTGTGGCTCATACACATCTGATGCGGTCGAATTGTTTCTAATAATGTTTGTAATTTGTTATTATTGTACATCTCTATACTATAGTTGAATAATGTTAATTCAAAGTTTT
Organism: Incurvaria masculella; assembly: GCA_946894095.1. Lineage (NCBI taxonomy): Eukaryota > Metazoa > Arthropoda > Insecta > Lepidoptera > Incurvariidae > Incurvaria > Incurvaria masculella. Next base: position 15,590,866 of record OX335648.2, on the reverse strand, counting down.
CAGCCGGCTGACTTCGAAAGGTGCTTTGACTACTTGTCACGATTAATGGACAAGCTGTCGTGGCCAGGCCCGCACTGTAATCACTAACTTTGCTGCTATCTGTCTGAGGCAACTTTAAAAGGATATTCGAAAAAGGTACTGTGCCAAATTTGTTCGTGCAATTTCATGCTGCATTGTTTGACAAACTTCACTTCGTTCAATGATTACGTATTTCTTTGTGCGAAAATAAAAATTGAAATGACGCACACATTTTCTATTTAAAATGAAAATCTAGTATGATTCGCTGCGCTGAGGGACCGCCAAAGTATTATTTGTAAAAATTTTAGATGTTTACATTCATATTTCATATTTTTCACATATTCATATTTTTTTAGCTCTTTGATCACGGTCCCCTTTTTCCCTATCATATTTAGAATTATTGCTAAAAGCAGTAAGCATGATTACATAAGTATAACTGGTAGTATTGGGTTAGTTTTCAATGAGGCAGTAAACATTGAATTGTATTTCCGACAAAGAAAATGCGTTCTTTTGTCTTTACCACAATAGTATTGTATTGTTAATTCATCATCCATAGACAGTACACTGCACTCGGATTAGTCATATTTTAACATTGGCTAGTCCAGCAAAACAAAACACAGCGAAGAAGAACAGGAAAGAAACTCCGCTGTTTTTTTTTTCAACGTCCACTTAGTCTACATTTACAAAAGTGTTTGTAAATTATTTTTACAAAAACATAGGTAGACAACTAAATTAACATGAATTCACAAAAAATTACAATTCATGCCGTATGCAACAGTTTATGACAAATATCATTTCATTTTCAAAGACTATCCCCACCAACTAATATGACTAATAGACTAAAGAGGAAAGTACAGATGGCTAACGTCATACAACGTACAAAACTCGCTACAGCTACCTTTTTTCATTGCGTCTTTATTACAATTTAAATAATTCTATGAAAAACGATCTTCAGTGAAATTATCTTTACGTAAAAACCAAATTTTAATATTCTTAATTTAGAATAACATTGCCGTTCTTTTCTCGCTTTTTCTGAATACCAAACCCCGTCCTAATGCCTTTGAAAATCCTGGGTACATATAAAACCATATCGCATTCTTGTTATTGTGTCTGCCTACCCCTCCGAGGATGCGGCGAGATGGTATATGTACGAAACGTGAACAGTATCGGCCCGGGTCGCGTGACGACCGGCTGTTACCGTCGTCATATTATCGTGGCATCCCTACATTGTAAATTGCTGAAACTTTCGCGTCGAGTGCCATGTGAGAAAACGGCAACTTTTCTAATAAAATGTTGATTGTTTTTGACAGTGGCTGCGAGTTCGCTAAACAATATGTATGTTAACTGTCGGGCAAAGATATTGGTATAGTTTGGCTGGACATCTTCAACGAAGAGTAAATAAATCGCTAACATAAATCTGTAAACTTGACCCAAACTCAATTCGGTATTATTTTTTACATGACCGCAATAAAATTGGTTAAATTAAATCATTGTTTACCAAAACAATAAACATTTCTATAATCGTTTTAATAAGGTGCAATTCTGCTAATACAGTGAAACGATAAAGTAAAAAAAAAATCTTCTTCGTCAGCAAAGCTTCTTTGAAAATGAATGTACAGTCAACCAAAGGTTGAAGGATACACTTCCGGTTAAATGTAAAATGAATTGTGTTTAAATACAACCTCCGATTAAATTTTTTTAGGGCTTTGTTTGCTCAGTAGCTAGTAGACATCCTTAACTATGTTTGAATCTATACTCAACCCTATAATTATTTCCAAAAGTCAAAGTATTTCGACTGTTCATCTTTTCATTTAACCGGATGTGCATCCTAAACTCTTTGTTCGACTGTACATTGTGAATACGGATACATCTTGTGACAAAAATGTATTCATGCAAATGTATCAGGTCTGGGTTTTGTGGTGTATTGGGCTAATATCATAACGGTAGTTGTGTGGTATTAGCCATCCATGTCTGGCTCAATAAAAAAATCTAACTAAGGTAGACGGCTCCGCTCGGACTAATGGACTGATGTTAGGCTGAATTATTTCCTGGATATAATATAAGTTGCCCGCACAATTTTTCATCCCCTGCTTCACCCCATTCGAGTTTTTCTTTTACCACGAAATGTAGCCTATATCCTTCTCCAAGGTCCCGACTATTTTTGTACCAAAATTTGTACCGACTTTCATAAAAATTGGTTCAGTGGTTGAGGCGTCAAAGCGCAACAGACAGACAGAGTTACTTTCGCATCTATAATATTAGTAAGGATTACAAACCTATCATCATTTCATTCTACGGAGTAGTAGACCGTATAATACAACGCTACATGGCCCCATTACAACATATTTCAGTCTTTTTTCCGATTAGCATGCATTTATGCATGCACATTGAATCAGAGTTCTATGGACATGACCTTTATTTATATCCTCACTACTATTGTCAAGGGACGTTCTGCTTGGATATTTGTACGGACATGTTCATTCACGCACTATCTGTTTTTATTACTGTCGTCATTTCTTCATCACTCACTCGCTCTATGGGCTTATATGTGAGCTCTTTGAAACTGTACGAAATCCGTGAGTGGAACACAGAGAGATAGAACTCTACGCCGACTATGTACTGACTCAGTTTTCTCAGGATTGTGCCGCTTCCGGAAAACCCCCCGTGGAAAACTTTTTTAATAGTATTTGGAAAAGTGCCAGCCAAAGGAAGAAAGCGAACGCCAAAAACTAGCGGCTGAGACTGCGTTGTTTATAGAGGTTCGAGCTTCTTGATTTATTACACCAGCTGAAAAACGTATGACATTAGGGCGGAATATCTCGATTGGCCTGCTGTGCGTGCAGGTTATACAAATAACAGTTGCAGTGTGTGGCGTGACTGCATTTTAAAGAGAATCAAAGCCAAGGGTTGAAGGCCGAATATCCTTATGATATGATGACACAGCATAAAAATACATTTCATAATCTGAGACAAAGAGACCATTGGAATATTTACGAATTAATCCTGTTCGAATATCCACATGATGTAGAAGGTAAGAAGGTTGCGTTGCAAAGAAAGATAAAGCTCGAGCATTTGAAATTAGAATAAGTCTTTCAGAAAAAAAATATTTCACATTATAAAATATAAAATATTGTAAACACAATACAATATAAAAGGCAAAATGGTAGCAAAAGTACAAAGGGATCATCAAAAATAATCCTCATTAAAATCTTTTTGATTCAATCTTCAATCTTCTTTAATTTTCTTCATCTAGAAGGTCGTTTTGTATACTCTAGGCTTTCATTGCATTTCTTGATGTGGACAAGGGTCCGGGTTATGAAGAAGAACGAATGAGTTTATATTTATTCAGGACAAGGAAGGAACTGATGCAATGGGGAACTGCTGAGTAAGGAGCACTATTGTCATCAAATAGGTAAGGGTAAAGGAGGTTCAAAGTGGAATAGAGGTGCTGCATGTTCCGGATATTGAATTAAGCGATCAACCAGAATGTCCCAGGAAAGGAATACGGAGTCAGTCATCATATAGTCAAGAAGAAGAGAACTATGTCTGATTTATGGGAGTCTGATTCAAGGTGTTTCCACTTGACTTCCATACCAGAGGTAATGGATTCGGTCCCCGCATCGTTCATCCACCACATTCTTTCTCGTTCTGACTTAGATATTTGCATGCACATAAGTTCGGAATCCATATAAAACTGTAAGTCCCCTTCCCCTACTAGGTGGCAGGATTTGAGCCCGTCTGGGTTGGTACCAACGCATTGAATGAAAAGATAGTTGAAGAAAATGAAAATTTCTTTCTGTTTTCTATTCAGTTCAATGTAGCCGTGCTCATATAGGGAACATACTGGCATAGCACGATTTACTACGGGAAAGCGGTGTGTTGGGATAATATTATGACGGTGGGTGCATATTAGCCATAAATGTCCAGCTCAATAAAGAACCACCTTGGTAAATTGGGCAACATTATTACGTAATAAAACAATCTCTAAAAATCGATTTGTCATCAAATATCGGAACTTATGGTGCAAGTTCCAAGGCCGGGGACAGCTAGGCGACGCGGCGCGGGGGAGGCGGTGGCACGGTTGCGGGGGAGCGAAGGCGGCGAAGCGAGGTGGCGTCTCGGCCCGTGCACTCTCCAGCCAAGTGGCCGAGACGGTCGCGTTTATTTGTCTTGTATATTGTTACATAAAACTGTTTGCGCAGCTTCGTTTGTCCGTCCAGCGCCACCCGGTCCGGGTTAATTTCGACTGTGCGGTACGGTATTAAAAAGAAGATAGTTGCACTATTCGTTCCCTTCACAAAATTAGGGATCGTCGCGTGCAAGCAGAAAAATAGTGACTTTTACATGCTTTTACATGCGGAAATATTACGCACGCCATGCAAAAATATCTTTATAAATCATTTAATAACATATTTATTATATTTTTATATGTGAAATCGTTTGTGTCTACACATTTTGGTCCTTTTCCATAGATCAATCCTGTGATATGGCCAAAGAAAATTTTGATGTGGATTTTTTTGCTGCAATTGTAATCAGATTTGATTTTTCAAAATTCGTGTATAAGTGTGGTAAAAAGAAAGAAAGGAGTTTTAAAAAAAATCCAAACTAGGTTTGTCTGGGGAGCATCGGTAGGAATACTAAATAAATAAAAAAAAATATGAGGATACTAAATAAATAAAAAAAAATATCCTAAATTTGTTAAATTAAAACGATCCGCTGCTATCTATACTGTTAGGTAATGCTTCTCCTTTCAAGACCATCATTGACTTTAAATAACAACAAAAACGTTAATTAAACATATAAGTGCCTTTATTATGTTCCTAGTTCGCTCTAAATCAGAATTTACACTTAAGTATTCGATAATTTTTCCTGATCAACAGACGAAGTGTATGAGTTAGCTCCTGAAAACAGTTTACATATTTATAAAATGACATATTTTTTTAATGTTGCCATATCATATGCTCAAAAATGAGCAACCCTGCTCAGGGCTCGCGAAACGAAAGGTTTTGTTACAGCATTTTCACAACACGTTTGTCACGTGCAAGCTGAAAAATGGTGACTTTTACATCTGGGGTCGCTTTAATGAATGTAAAATTAGAAATCCGGGGACCGGGGCGGGGCGGGGGTGAGGCGGGGGGCGGGGGGTTGCCCATTGTGTACCGGCCGAGATTTGCGATTCAAATGCTTGCAGTAATTGGATGAAACTGCCTTTAAAACGCCAAGCTAAGTGCTGGAGGCTGCAGGTTTGATTTTTTTTTTTCAATGGAATTCAGTCTTTTAATGATCACGTTTTGTTCAATTGATCTAAATTTTATATAGTGAAGATGTATTTATACATCGTGGATCGTGGTTTATTGTATCAATAATAAGTGGTAACAATAATTTTATTTCCGGAATAGACAATTAATTCTATTCATTCTATTAAATTTACACTTAAAGTTACCGTAGGTTCCTACTGTGTTACTTCTGTTTTTTTATGCAGGCTGGCATACCATACAATTACCGTTATGATATTTACCCAAAACACCACATTCCCGAAGGAATTAGGTGCCATGCCAGGACCATTAGGCCAGGACGGCTACATTGAACTGGATGGAAAACACAACCAATTTTTAAAGCCGCTTCGACCAGCGTTCATTACATGCGAACCACTACCACCTAGTAAGTAAAGAAGTGGACCTACATTTTAACGTGGAATCCGAACCACGGCCAGCCTCAACGGTTATAAACGGTCACCCATCTGGAACCCAGCCGCGCTCAGAGTGGTTTATCAGGCGAATGACTTACCACTCTTTTTACCCCCTAGGGTCACATCACATGCACACTTAAACACCCTCCTACACACACATCACAAACCACCTATCACAGCTTTTTAATTTATCTTTAAATTTAAATACACAACAATGCTAAAAAAAAATGCTCAACGTCCGAGCTCACAATTCCAGACTGAACAATGGAATTCTATTATTGGCCGCAATCCTTAGACTAAGAACCATTGTAAAACTGTCTTTATATAACGCTGTTAAATTGCTTAATACTAAATAAAATATATATATATATATATTTGAAATCCCAAAATAAGTAGTAGTATTTTTTTTAATTAAATATAGTTACAATTACGCCCTAATGGTACTAAATGCAATCAGGTGTTATCACGCCCTTAAGTGGACATCTACTGCACTCGCGTTCGATACTAAACATAATTTAGCTCATGTCTTTCATTTCCGTCACATAAATTTTCACATTCGCCGCCTTTGATGTTTCACTTTATTAGATACCTAATGAGTCCAATTCATTATAAGCATGGATGTGTGGTGGCGTGTTAAGGCACTTTCAACTATAACGCGACATGCTAAAGCGCGTGTTTTACTTGCGCATGCGAGTTGTCAGTTAAGTCATTGATGTCGACTGTACTGAAAATTAACTACAAAATGATAAGAGACTTTATTTGTATAGAGTAAAGAATGCATTTTCCCATTCATGATACTAGGACTAGCGATTTTAAGGTGTAATTATTGTGATACTGTTAGTCATCTGAATTATTATGTTTTGCGTTTCAATATTATGCAAACGATTTTATCATTAAACGCTCCAAATTTTATTTTGTAAATTCGTAAATAAAAAAATATATCTATAAATGGACATGGATGGCCATACCTCACGTAACTATGCCATCACACCACATTCTCAAAATAATTAGGTGCCAAGCCTCCCTTTATGAGCACGGCTATATTGAATTTGATTCAAAATACGGAAAATATTGCTTTGCCATTTCGATGGCACCAAATCGGGCAGACTTAAATCCTACAACCTTAAATTTTATAAATGTACTTTATAATAAAACAACTTAATCTTATTTCAATTTATTTCTTTAAAATTTTGCAGCGGTATGCAAAGAATATCAACAATTTATAAAACAATTTATTAAGAAGTAAATATAGCGATATTGTATTGATATATATAGGATCTATTTGAAAAAAGTTTTTTTTTCATTGAAATATAATTTTTATTTTCAATTAATCTTTTAATTCGACAGTAAACAAACAAATGCAGTATTTAGAGTAGGGCTCTAAATACTGAAGGTTAGTTAGCTAAAGGGAAAAACTACCCAATGTAGTAATTTTACAGATATTTGAGAATCAAGGCAGCTGCTGAAAATTTAGATTATGTGCGGTTTAATCTGTGGAATTAAAATTAAACACCAAAAAGTAACGAGGAAATATTGTTCCATACAGTAATGAAATTATACGAGTACTTGAAATGTTACTTCTGTTTTGCTCTCGTTTCTAAATACTACACATTATTCTTCAGTCTGTTCACTACGGGTATAGTGATGCGACCCTTTCAATCTTTTCTGTGGTGCTCCAGGATACGAGATGTAATATTATTTAAATAAAAACCTTAAATTTTATTTTTCATACTACCTTACTTTGTAATCAAATTGCAGGTTATACAATTCCTATGTCAAATGTGCAAATCAGCATTGATAATATTATTGATGGCTGTTAACTAATATTATATTTGGAATACACTTCATTGAGCGTATGGCTCTCTGAGCTGTAGACCTATCGCGTCTGTGTCTTTTTGAAGATTTGACATTTTTTGAACAATTTTTAAAAACTCAAAAATTCTATAATAATCATCGAACCTGTTCACCAAATTTCACAAGAATTGGTTAAGAAATGCGACCTGTGGAGGAGAACAACAGGACATACGAAAGCATTTTTGCCCTATCTGAAACGGAGACGCAACGTTCGGGCTTGGTCTGCACTCGGTCAATTAAATTAATACAGTATAAAAAACCCCTACAATGACACAAATATAAAACCAAAACTGGAGTTCCGATCTAGGACAAATTCTATGACGTGTCTACTAACTCCAAAAAAGTTCAAAATGTCTTCGAGATATTAAGTCCGTTTTGAAAGCATTCAGTATTATTTAAAAATATTACCCTAATGCTATTTTATTTAAGACCTAAATTATTGAGGTGCGCCGTTGAAGTCTTAGGACGATTTATATTCTCGCCACCGCAGATGTAGCCTCAGATTCATTGTCAGTACGTTTACGATTAAATTATAACCGCTTATTGGACAGAACTTATAACCGTTTTCACATGAAATCTTGAAAGCCATACCCGATCGAAACAGCCAGTAATGTATATTCTACGTTGGAGCCATAATCATAAAAACTGGTAACTCCTCAAATAAATAACAAATACACAAATGATTCAAGTAATACGTTTTAAGTGATTTTAAGCATAAATCTTCACGAGCTGCCAACCTCCCGGAAGTGATGCATAAATAATTCTAAACCGGATCGTCTCCTGGCAAGCTCGTGATGCGTTGATTTTAATTTCACGCGTCTGTGCGTCCGGCTCACCGGATGCGCGCCTCCAGACACGCGCTCAGCTGCCGCGTCGCCACCCTGCGTCTGTCTCGCCCCGTACCGGCGTCTTACGTACTTACGGCAGCCGTACTTGCAGGAGAAGGTTTTTGCTGCCAAAATCTTTGCAGAAAATAAAATATTTAATGAATAACTAATAACTTTAATACAATAAAATCCTATGACTTTCAGGTGCATTGAGAATGACTTTATTTCATTGAGGGCCGATTTTTCAATCCTCAGATAGTACTTATCGGACTGATAGTATAAATTTACGTTTGTCAAAAGACGGATAGTCATTGCCGGAAAATGATATCTTCTATCACAATTATCTGACTATAATTGTACTAATAAACATATGCACTTACTATATCGGATGGATAAGTAGAACCGTAAATAGATCCGTCGTCTATCTTATCTGGGTGTTTATCAGACTATTGAAAATCAGCCCTTAGGCACTCAAAAATCAGAGCACTTAAAAGAAAGGGACAACTTCAATAAGCATGACGTAACGTTCAATAAAGTTAAATTTAGAACGTGGAAAATATGTATGTTTATTGAATGCATTACAAAGCCTATCACATAAAATGAAAAGGTATGTACAACAGCCAACACTAGATTATGAATGAAATGTATGGAATCACTTAAAGGGTGTCTCCGAAAGGGTTAAATATTGTCCCTTAATTATTATCCTTTTAAAAGCCAGAACGTTATCACTTTGAAACCCTTCAAATTATTCAGCACAATTTTTAATTTTGAAATATTTCTCTTTGTTTTCGTGATTTCTAAAATTATTCGAAAAAAGTCCTAAAAGCAACGATAAAAAATTGGCGGCATATTTTAATAAAAAGAAATATTAACATTTTACAAAAACGTACTCTGCAGTATTCTATCCAGTTCAGTGTAGCCGTGCAATGTTTTTATATAACTAGTAATAAATTACCACCGCTGATACCACACCCATCAAATGAAATGAAGTGCCATTCTCGGACCTAATCTTTATTGGCACGGCTACAATGAACTTGACAGAAAACATGGACAGTTTTGAATGGCCGCTTCGACTATATTTAATAGCAGTCAACATAAGGAAGGTTCTAGCATGGCACCTAGTCCCCATGTGTTGAGCTAATATAACAGAAGATATGGTAGTAGCATTAAAAAAAACCTATAAAACAATTAATGAATCATAAGATGCCATTTATTCCATTTTTAAGACATTTGTCATAGTCGATATCCCATTGAATTAAGTATTACCATAGACAATTTATTTGACTATTAGACCACCCGCCAGGTGGGACGACGACATCAAGTTCGTCGGCGGAAAGCAGTGGTTCCGTACCGCTGAAGGCCGGGAGGACTGGAGGAAAATTGGAGAGGCGTATGTCCAGCAGTGGACGCAAACACGCTGACTGACTGACTGATAGACAATTTATTATAATATTCTTTGCCATAGATTAACGAGGAAGGCATATATTACTAACTTCATACTAGTGTTGAATAGGGATAATAAAAGTCAGGTGGCGTTGCCATTCACATTTCAAAAAACATTACTCCCAAACCAATGAATATCAATGATAAACAATAACATTACCAAGTAAGTTATAATTAAATGTAACGTTTTCATCACGCTTACTAGGCAAAATTTGGAATCAAGCTTAGTTTAATGACGGTGTTCTGGCAGTGACGGGAGATGGCACTGGTTGGAAATGTCATAGTACCACCGAAAATAAGCAGTTTTGTTTGTTGTATGACGTTAGCTATCAATACATTTCCCTCTAATCTATGGTATTACGTACATATGTATATCTCGAAGCTATGACTAACAGTGGCATGCATTTCGAGGTAGGAGGTCGCGATAGAAGAAATGGGACGGTGGCGTCGACCGCGGGGGCGGCGGCGGCGGCACGCCACACGCGACGGCGCGCGTTCCGCCACAAATGCACTTAGTGCACTGTTTCAGTGACTAAGTGCATGACATTCAAATGTTCCTTTTATTAACGTGAAGCACCCAGTTATTGGTTTGCGTAATACTGTCGGAGGATAAGATATTTATCTCTGGGTTATTGCATTCGAATGATGATAGGCAGCTATCCGCAGAACAACGGCTGGTTAATGCTTGGTTATAATCAAAATTCTAGAATTACTTGAATTACAGATTTTTCAGCATACGCTACAAAAACTTAAGGAAATAGAATTATTAAATAATAAGTAATTTTAATGATTTTCTTCATGGTCCCCATTAAAATTGTGTGAAAATATGTTTTATGTACCACTATTAAGCAGATGCCGTCCGATAAAAACTGTGGGTTCTTTCTTGTCTTCTGTTTAAATCCGCTGATAATATTTTAAGCACTTAAGCGTTATGATGAGTAATCTATAATTGATGCGAATAATCAAGCTGTACGCAGATTTAAAACAAAATCGGTACAATGGTTCTAAAGTTATTAGCGGATAGATTGTATAATTGTTATTGATGGTATATGGGTTGACGTAAGTCAAACATATAAATAAGTCAGGCCATTATCTCAGACGGGTAAGCAGGGACGTCACAGAACCGTGTAGTGCTATCACAGTACATCTCCCTTGCTGTATTCTAGATGCTTGCATCTAAGTGCAAATTTACTTTGTATCATTCGGTCTGTAGAATTGTTCCATCGTTCTTCTGTTACGTGACTGTTATAAAATCCAATTAATCTTAACAGATCTTCATTCCTACAGTTTATTTGCATGGATTATATTTCACAGGTACATCTACTCCCGTATGCACCTAAATTTATCTGCGAAACACCATTTCATTTATAGAACTCGAAAAGTTTCGTTTTTATGAAATATCTACGAGATAAGTACTAGCTATTTTCCTTTACTCACTGACTCGTGTAGCGTGTTTCGCTTAATTTGTGTGACTTCAAATATTGAACGACACGTGTGGTTTTTATTTCACATGATTTATGTTATTAGTTTGCTCGGTTGAGCGTCATCCGTGTTATTCTTTTAAATATTCAGACCAAATAATATTTCCCTTATTGCTATGAGCTGCTTGTTCAAGTTACGCTTGATATTATATTGAGGTTATAGGTATGAGAAAAGGCAGCCGCCGGCAGACAGTTCCATACCCTGGCGCTGAAGCAGAGAAATGAGTCTGAGAACGGTTTGTTCTCAAAAGCCTAATGTCAACCACAAGGGAGTGCTCTGATTCTCTGCAGCGGGTGCTCCGGATTTGAGTAGGATGGGGAGGAATAGGGGATGAAAGTTTCTCTGAGCAACGTCCATGGTAGAACCACGAGCGACCCCACAAACCGTCTGTCTCTCTTGACAAACGTTCTATAGGATAATTTGTTTAGTCGCTCGATTCCCAATTAAGACAGTCTCTTTTGTTGAAAAATTACAAAATAATAAAAGTATTTCTAGGCAGCCTGCCAAATGGTTTAATTTTGCTGAAAAACTCCGCTACACATACAGTTACAACAGACCAAATAGTATGTTTTTAGCGTTCCGTCCCCAAATGGTGCTTACGGAACCCTATTACTAAGCCTCTGCTATCCGTCCGTCCGTCCGTCCGTATATCACAGGGCTGTATCTAATGAACCATAATATGTAGGCAGCTGAAATTTTCACAGAGTGTTTATTTATATTGCCGCTATAACAACAAATAGGTCAAATTCTAAAATAATAAAAATTACCCCCATACAAAAAACAATTTTTTGTGTTAAATCTTGTACGATGGTACGGAACCTTTCGTGTGCAAGTCCGACTAGCACTAGGCCGGCTTTGTATTTTATGTGACTGGACATGGATGGATAATACCACACTTACTGCCGTGATATTAGCCCAACATACCTCATGGGAACTAGACGTCATGTCAAAACCTTTCTTTTATAGAACTGGATGAAAAACATTGACAACTTGAATTATCTCTTCAACCATCGTTCATTCAATGAAATGGTACCAAATGGATTAACCCTACCACATAGTTAGTAAAGAAGGACAAACCCAACCACGAACGACCGAGCCCCTAGTCAACTCTTACGGCATGCATGGAAATAATTGCAGTATACCCATAGTGTCTTTTTTATGTGCCGAAACCCACACAGCACGCAGGAATATGTCTACGTATCATATCGCCTCAAGCTAATATTAACATAAAATATTAAAACATCAAAATTGTATAAACTCAAAATAAAGTATAGTTCAGGCTCGTTATTTTCCGGAAACAAAAATATACAATGGCTGGCGGGTGTGACTTGTGAAATCCGCTGCGGACCCTCCGTACAGTGGCACCGCAACGTTCTATATTTAAGTCACGCGCAACTTCCGGCTTACTTCTGTATTGACACCGGAAGCTCAACAAAAGCCTCTTGATCCGTTGGATTGAAACGTTTGAGTAGCCAAAGCTAAGAAATCTTCAAAGAAAAGCATATCAATTCTAATAAAATATTGCTTTGGGATTGACCAGATTTCATATTTTCTAATGACAGTATAACAGCTAAATATATTCGTTATATGCGCGTAAACTTTGCAGTGGTATTTTTCGCGAAACTCAGTTCATTTAAATTAATAATTTTGAACTAATTTAGACAACAAAATTCAGGTGTTTAAAAGTAAATGAAAATAGATGGCTAATACCACATCTACCGTTATCATATCATCCCCAACACAACTCATGGGAACTAGGTGATATTCCAGGACATTCCCTATTCTATATAGCAACAACATAAACTTGATAGATTGCTAAACAGCGGCATCATCTTGAAGAACTGCAATCTGATTTAGAAAAATAATAGATTATTGTAAATCTGAAACAGGATAAAATTATTTTTCCACTGATATCCTGGTATAAGAAAAGGTTCGCTTTCAAAATTTTATTACTATATTATTACGTAGATGTCAGCCTCAGTGGCCCAGTGGCGCGAGACTTCGGCGATCGCTCTCCGAAGTTAAGCAACGCTGGGTCCGGTCTGGTCTTGGATGGGTGACCATTAGACCGTTGAGAGAGGCTGGCCGTGGTTCGGATTCCACGTTAAGCTGTAGGTCCCCTTCCTTACTTACTAGGTGGTAGGGTTTATCCCGCCCGGGTTGGTACCATCGCATTGGATGAACGATGGTCGAAGCGGCAATGAAAATTGTCCGTGTTTTCCATCCAGTTCAATGTAGCCGTGCAATATAAGGAAGGTCCTGGCATGGCACCTAGTTCCCATGTGGTGTGTTGGGCTAATACCATGAGAGAACTTGTGGTATTAGCCATCCATGTCCAGTCACATAAAAAAAAAAAGATGTGAGGCGGAAGACATCTCGAAAAGGTTATTACGTGCAGTATAAAATGATTACTACAAAAATACAGAGGAAATTCAAGTTAGCTTGGAGAAGAAACAAAGGTGGAATGGGACTAACAGACACAAACATGGCTGCAAAATTTTGTACCACCTACGAAATAAATGAAAATTTAGAACAATTTGAAACATATATTTTCTTGAACGCATTACATATTTTTTGAACGGAAATAAGTAAGTAAAAGAGAAATATTAAGATTAAGCCGGGAAAAGTTCCCTGCAAATTAGTTTTTTATGAAAGTGCAAAGGCAGATGTAAGTTATTAACTTTTTCATTCCATGTTTAATTCCATAAAGCACTAGCCGGAAAGCGGCAGCTTTCTGTTTGCTCTCCCGGAGTACATATTTATCCCCGCGGATATGTCCATAAAGAAGTTCCCTTTGTTCTGTGTTGATCAATTCGTTATTCCAGATATACAATTATCCCCGAGTACCTACCACTCCCCAACACTAACATTATTATTATTATAATATAATATTATTTGAGGTGTGGTCTTTTATAAATGTCGCTAAGTTCAACTAAGACGATTTCAGTAAAATTCTTAGAAAAATTGCTTACCATATTTCACTATGTGGAAACTGCACGGTAATTTTTATCATTGCAGATTTTCGTTGCCCTGCGGCATTGTAAGTTAAATATTTGAAATTTAGTTTAATAATCACGGTTAAGAAAAAATGGCAAAAACCTTCACAATCATTTTTTCTACGTACATTCAATCAATTTTGTTTACATAAATCTTTACCAGTCGTACATATTCATATTAGATGTTATTTTCATTCACGCTTACTTCTCTATTTATTATACAACATTCACATGCAGCACACTGCACAGATCATGACGAATTCTGCATCTCATGCCAAATATCACAACTCTTTCACGAAGGTGTATGCAAAGATGATAGAGCGCCACGCGAGACGATCACAGCATACTGTTTTCGCTGTTATTACGGTTACGGGTGCTACCACTGAAGAGAAAGAGAGGAGAAGTGGCATGCACTCAATATCGCATCTCCGCTATGTGGCCAAGAGCAAAGACACTCCCAATCTTTTCAGCTCTATAAAATTTATTCATCACTATTTCGTTACCCATTTGTTGTATTTTCTTAAAGAAAATGGTTCTGCCATCGCCTCCGTCATCTATACTGATAATAAATCTGTAAGGGGTATTCATGGAGTAAGTTGCTTTGTTTTCTAAAATACTTCGTTTGTAGACATTATGTATGATACTAAGACTAAATTGATGATTTTTAGAAATCATTTCTGTATGTATGTGTGTATGTATGTTCCTCCATAACTCTTAAATCGATTATCCGAATTAGATGAAACTTACTACACGTATATGTAAATACACGGGACACAGGATAGGCTAATTCAGTTCCAATTACGTACGTACGGACTTCTTGATTCGGTTTTCATTAATATATTTAATATATTTATAATGAAATGTTTCTATGCCTGCATGGTAATTATCCCGAAACAATAAACAATAAGGATCGATTAATGAGCAAGGATTGCGTATGTAATTTTTAAATATTTAATTCAAACCTTAAGGCGGCCCATCCCGCTCAACACCCCATACAAACGGGGAAAGAAGATCACGCCCATATTTATTGTCAAAGATCCCAAATTTTGATCAAAATAGTTTTATTTGATCGAACTAGATGTCTGATGACCGTTGGCATTGTAAAATTGTGTTTGGTTTCTAAGTTATAAGTTCCGAAATTTCGAGTTTTTCAAGCGTTTTATACAATAACTTTGAAGGTGGATTACGCAATGATAAAGTAAGAACATCTTAAAAAGATTAGTCATCAGACATAGCTTATTTAATCAAGATTTATAATTTCTTTGGTTTTTGTTAGATTTTTGACTACAGCGGTCGTGGTATACTTTTAGCTATAAGTCGTTTTGTAATTCAAATTTTCGTAAATCTTACCAAATCATACACTATGCACATTGTATTTTTTGTGGACATGTTGCATCTTCCTCATCATGGAGCCTGTCTTATTCATTGAAACAAAGAAGGTCCCAGAGCGCAACAGCACGGTTTCGTACCGTGCCCGCGATTGAGTTAGTCCCGCCGGGTTGGGCCACCTTAAGAGAAAAATGAAAACTATGTACTTGGAAATTGTAGGTGTTAAAAAGGCCTACAGAAAGTTCCACGATATTATGTAGAGCGATAACTTCGAACCACTTGCCCGATTGATTTACGTATTTTATCAACGTATAGCAACTGTGGGCGCAGTCAGATTCCGGATGGGTTACCGTTTTCGATGTTGAAGGTGGCTGTGGTTCGTATTCCTCATAAAACTTTGTAAAAGTTAGGATTCATAGTTAGGGTTAATCCCGCCTTTGTTGGTTTTGTATCAATTTCTATGTAGCAGTGCCAGTGCAGTTAGAGTCTGGCGGCACATGCTTTTAAAATTCGCTCCCGAATGTTTACAAAGTTCCAAATGGAAATGTGTCGATGTTTATCCAGGAAATAATTCAGACCGAAATCAATCCAACACGACATTGACCCGAGCGGAGCCGGGTACCGCAGCTAGTTACTTAAAATATCCGTCAATATTTTAAAAAAAATCCTTAGTTCCCTACTTTCCTCTGATAACCATCTTCATCTCCTAACCATTAATAAATACTCAATATATTTATAAATGAATATTAAGAATGTTCTCAAAGGTGAAATAAAAATAAGCATTAATATAACTTACTAATAATAGACAAATTGATGTCTCCCTATTAGACTTGTAGCCGTATATAAACTACTTGACATGGAGACTGAATCACCCGAAATTTAAATTCAACATCTTTTATCAGTGCTCGAAACAAAAATATTGTGGACATTACTCGCAGATCTGTGTTGCATAAATTGGTTACAGCCGAGCAAGCACCTTCTGAGCGCTGGGTGGTGCGAGATTAGTCTTCTCACCGCACTATTGAAATTTCGAACACTATTCGAACCTATTTCTTGACATATAATATACAAGCACATGGCCAATATACGTCAGCATGAATGTGCTGCATGGCACTATAAGCCTACTGGATATATGCATGGACAAAAGGGTAATTTACTACAATAAAAAAAAAACATTTCTGATACAAAAAGAAAATTTATAAATAAATTATCAATTTTCTTAGCAATTTGTCCATCGTCTCTTTCTGACATTCTCTCTTTTTGTCACACTTATCCACATTCTTTTACATTCACACCAGCATGCGAGCAAAAGGTCGTGTAGCAAGAAGAAAAAAGAAAATAATTGTATTTATATGTATGTACTAATAATTGTATTTACATATAGCTAAATGGTGTTACACGATAGGTATGGGAAACTTCAGAAATATTTAGTACTCATTATTATAATTAGAAACATCAAATCGAGATTCCGATGGTTTTTTTTCGCCGTTTCCATAATTACAACCGTATCTCAGTTTCAGTTTGTTGATTTCCTCCATTAGATGTAAATTACACACTAGGATTCGTCTTTTTTTTTTCCTTTTTTTATGTGGGTTCGGTTACTTCTGGCGAAGAAGAGACCACAACAAACTTCGTCAGTTTGGTCATTGTATTTTTTTTCCATTGATACTTAAAAACTAGTTTACAGTGACATAGTTTACAACATTATATACATTGGTGTAGAGAAAACTCTTGACTACGATAATGACTTATTCTTCTTTCTTAAAATCTTATTATAATTGAATAGGAATTACGATCTAAATTATATTCAGGTGTAAAAAGCCATCGTCATTTTGGTTTCACAATCGTCATTCCAGTGCGCGTGCTGTGCGTCAACTGTGCCCGTAGCCGGAGAGCGCGCTTGCTGGCGCGCGACGACGCACGACGTTAGCACAATTTAAGCCACCTACTCGCACACAAATTAACCTATTTAGTGCAGGTTAAATAACGGAGGAACAACTCTATCGTAGTTTAATATATTGACAAATTCGTTCTATCGATTTACCGTTGTCCTTTTTTTCATGTGACTGGACACACCGCATTCCCAAAGGAATTAGGTGCCTAATGCCGAAAAATTGCTCGTTGCCGCTTCAACCATATTTTTATCCAATGCAATAGTACTAACCCGGGCGGGCTTACTCTATTACGAGTAGGGAAAGGACTCCTATAGTTTTACATGGATTCCGAGCCATGGAACAGCTCGCATTCGTGACGAAATGCACTTATATATATATATAACTCAGAAGGAGAAATAAAATGGCGCATGAATGGAACCAGAGGGTCCAGACCTCTGGGATGGAAGTTCAACGTAACTGTGCAATAAAAGGAATTTCCGAAACAGAAATAAAATTGTCCGTGTTTTCCATCAAATTCAATTTAGCTGTACAATAAAAGGCATTTTCTGGCATGGTGCTTGGTTCTCATGAGGTGTGTTGGGCTAATATCATTGCAGTAAGTGTGGTATTAGCCATTTATTAGCACAGCAGCATATTGCAATATTCTTATAAAATAATACACAATTTCTATGTGTAATTTATTCCGTCAATACTTTACGACCATTGCTCAGTTCCTTTACAAAAGATTTACACATTCCACGAACAACATCCAATAACTTAGCGATTTATAACATAAATCTCATTTTATTCCCATTGGCCCTTCGCAAATGGAAAATAGCTTACATTTGAATATTAGAAAAGCTATTGGCGCAAACCCCTCAGTCGATTGAATATGAGACGTAATTCTCAGGAGCCCCCGCTCTAGAAAATTCGGCGAAGGGAGGGAACAAATGATATATCCAGCACTAAAGCTGCTGTCTCGCAGCCCAGCGCCTAATATCTCAATTTTCTTATTTCGACTAGGAGGGAATTCGGACCGTAAATAAAATATAAGGCTCCATGAAAATTAAATGCTGCATCACTACTGTCTCCAGGCGAGCGCGGTGCACTCCCGAGTCTGTAACCGTCGAACTTGGAAAATTTACGTTCAGTCTTGTAAACGGTTGCGGAAAACCGTAACGCGTAATTGAAACGGTTAAAGAGTAAAGCGAGCCGGACGGTCAGCTCCAACGGTGTTGGGTCCTCTGATTCGTTGCGCATGAGATACACCTTCGTTAGTTATTGAAGACCAAGTTATGAACATATTTTCGGAGTTTATCGTTATTTAAAATGCTTTAATGCTTGGAAAAAATGCAGTATTTTATTTAGCAACTTTTTAAAGTTAATCTAGAATCGATATCGCATAAACTATCGAAAATCTAAATGAGGTGACGATTTTGACTTTCGAAAATATCGAGGCATTGTATGTATGTTTTTATAGTTAACGGCTTCTGCAGCATTACCCATGTTGAGTGCACCGATTTAGAGTTGATGGTTAGAATAAAAGGCCCTCGCAATATATATATACATATATTTTCAAATAATGGGACATTTCACGTGAAGCGGACAGGGAAAAAAAAGTGAGGTTCTGAAAATCGACCACATTCGGCCCATTTGTACTTCTAGTAGGTATGAATGTGTACGCAAAATATTTTTTTTGTATAGTGTATATTTACCAAGTTATAGGTTTCAAAAGAATTGTCGTTGATTGGTACTACAATTTTTCGAAAGTAATTTTTCGAATATAACAAATCTACTATAAAATATTTTACATAGCGATACATATTAAAAATATACTGTTCTTTTTGACAGTAAAAAAAAATTAAAAAATTAAAAAAAAATTAATGGCCAAAACCGGAAGTAAACTTTTCAAACCAGAATTACAGTCACTTCGACCAATTTTTTTAAATTTTTTTTTCTTTCAAAATATAGCTTAAATGATAATGAAAGTACACTAGAAAATTTAAAATGGGATCTCTATTAGTTTAGGAGATACGTTGAATAATATACACCCGCGTCCCAAGGGGCGTCATATGTAGCGCTTGCAAGGTTGAGCAGTTTGCGCGATATTGCAACTTTATTAATATTTTATATCGTTTTACCGTATATTTAACCTCATTTAATGATATGAAATCATTTTTATTAATATAATATAATATAAATATAACTACATAATACAAATATAAGTTAATAATATATTATAAAGAAAAAACGTTTTTGGAGCAGTAGAAAAGTTTTATTATTTGCGAAACGTGACTAATGGCGCCACCTGTTAGTAACGTGTAGTACTTTTTTGTCTCAGATAGAGTCAAACCTATCTACAAGAAAGAGATAGAAATATGACGCCTAGTGGTTTCGAAACTTAAACTTTAGTGTTGCTTTAACCGCTCAGCGACTTGTGCATGTTTTGATCTGTGACAGTTGTTATTATTAATGGCGCCGTACGGTGATCGATGTTTTAACCCATTTCACGGAGGAGATTCAGTCAAAAGTAGTTTCCTGCAGGAGGTACATACGTAAAGATCTTGTGAAAAACTCCACTTTTGAGCTAAACATTTAGATATTTTCCTTAAATTTTTAAATTTTCGATGAAGTACCAAGTGAAATGGGTTAAAACATCGATCACCGTACGGCGCCATTAATAATAACAACTGTCACAGATTAAAACGTGCACAAGTCGCTGAGCGGTTAAAGCAACACTAAAGTTTAAGTTACGAAACCGCTAGGCGTCATATTTCTATCTCTTTCTTGTAGATAGGTTTGACTCTATCTGAGACAAAAAAGTACTACACGTTACTAACAGATGGCGCTATTAGTCACGTTTCGCAAATAATAAAACTTTTCTACTGCTCCAAAAGCGTTTTTTCTTTATAATATATTATTAACTTATATTTGTACTATGTAGTTATATTTATATTATATTATATTAATAAAAATTATTTCATATCATTAAATGAGGTTAAATATACGCTAAAACGATATAAAATATTTATAAAGTTGCAATATCGCGCAAACTGCTCAACCTTGCAAGCGCTACATATGACGCCCCTTGCGACGCGGGTGTATATTATTCAACGTATCTCCTAAATTAATAGAGATCCCATTTTAAATTTTCTAGTGTACTTTCATCATCATTTAAGCTATATTTTGAAAGAAAAAAAAAATAAAAAAAATTGGTCGAAGTGACTGTAATTCTGGTTTGAAAAGTTTACTTCCGGTTTTGGCCATTAATTTTTTTTTTTTTTTTTAATTTTTTTTTACTGTCAAAAAGAACAGTATATTTTAAATATGTATCGCTATGTAAAATATTTTATAGTAGATTTGTTATATTCGAAAAATTACTTTCGAAAAATTGTAGTACCAATCAACGACAATTCTTTTGAAACCTATAACTTGGTAAATATACACTATACAAAAAAAATATTTTGCGTACACATTCATACCTACTAGAAGTACAAATGGGCCGAATGTGGTCGATTTTCAGAACCTCACTTTTTTTTCCCTGTCCGCTTCACGTGAAATGTCCCTAATATTAACACTCATCATTTTTTTGTTTGAAAATACTAAACAAATGTGTTCCTTTCTTTCTTACTATAAACTCGAAATTAATGCTATGGACATGGTGTGCCTGTGGAAAATCGTAGTTATCTTCAAGAAAAATAATCTGATTTCAATGGTAACATATATAAATTCTGCATTTCCTTTCGAAAGTTTGTAATCTTCATTAAGACTTCCAAATTGATAATATCAAGACTGAGTCCAAAATGAATATTAAAAAATAAAACTCACAAACATACTATATTTCACATCTAATATTCGTTACGAGAACGTTAATTCCTTACGATTGAATTAAAGTTGGAAATTTCATTAATAAGTTTAAAAATCCACAGAACTCATGGCTCCCGTGACCTTCCGATGCATTAAATCCTTAATTATAGTCCCATAGAAACCAGAATAGTATTCTTTTTATTTTTTCGACATCTCTTGTAGTTTTCGATAACTTTTAGATTCTTTAAAAAAGGCCTTAACAAAAACTTAACAAAATGGCGTTTTTTGTTGAATAAAAATGCTTTTCAGCATTAGTAACGCATCTTTTGATACCATTTTCATTTCTTGAATTTTCTAAAGATAGCCCCCGGTCCCACTTTCCACGAAAATGGGTACCCTAAGCGATCGAAAAAGTATTTTCAATGCTAAAAGGCTCGATTAATTCAGTGCATATTAATTCTAGCCTCCACGCATAAAAGAGAAGGTGTGAATTTTATCAGCGCGCTAAACAAACGTTGAAGGGCTGGCATCAATTGCTGCCGCAACCGCGCCGCCACCGCAGCCGACGCGCCGTCATGCCTCCGCCGCCCGTGCCGCCCCGGGCTTCAAGCTTCACAGAGCAACCTATGCTAATGCTAGCCCCCATGGTTCCGGTATGGCTTTAGTAAGGGCATTTATTAGATATTATTTGGTAAGGACGTGATAATACCTGATTGCATTCAGTTCCACAAATACATAAGCAAAAGCATATTTTATTATTTAAAAAAATAAGTACTACTTATGTATTTTGTAATTTCAAAATGGTGTAAGATGCATTGATGTTCTGGCTACATTTGAAACCTATAACGGTAAATATCTGACGCTCATAATCTATGTTTAATATTTTTTTATGAAAATTTATGAATATTAGTCTAATGTGCGCAAAGCACTAGAGATTTATAGTTGTATCTTTAAATTATAGCTAGACCATCAATCAACGTACATATTTCCATTTGTAATTATGGAACTTCTTTGTAGTTATTTTAAAATGTACTTAAATATTGTTTTACTTACGTCCTTATCAAACTGAACGCAATCGGCTCTTATCATCACCCTTTAGTTGAATGTAGTCGTAACATTTTGCAACTACATAATTCATTTTCAAATTTATAATTTCAAATCTCCTATTGCCAACAACACTAATTGATTAGGGTTCTACTATCCCTTTTTGTTCTAAATAAAATTTCTAAACTAACATTGCATTGTAGGCAATACATCAAACTACAAAACAAATTAAATTATGTAAGCTGTTTTTATTTGATTTCTGTGTATCTATACTAACTTTTCTTCTGATTATAAAACGAATTGTAAAATTATTTTCACTGTACAAATACTCTACTTCTGACAGAAATGATAAAAACCGGCCAAATGTGAGTTGGACTCGCACACGAAGGGTTCCTTACCATCTTACAAGACTTAACACCAAAAAATCTCGTTTTTTGTATGGAGGCCCCCTTTATTTTTTATTATATTTTAATTTTACCTATTTGATGTTATAGCGGCAAAATAAATACATACTCTGTGAATATTTCACCTGCTCAACTATTACGGTTCATGAGATACAACCCTGTGACGGACGGACGGACGGACAGTGGAAGCTTAGTAATAGGGTTCCGGTGGCACCCTTTGGGTACGGGACCCTAAAAACTCCTTTAAAAATGGGAATGCCTCTATGAAATCAGTATGCTAGTGGTTGATTGTATGTGTACTGTAAGCATGACTGAAACGCGAATACGCAAGGGAAATTAGTAAGGGAGAGTTTCACGACCGCGTATGTTTGAAAAGCAATTTTTTGGCAGTTATTGAAAATTCTACGAATTCTTTGGACGGATAACGTAGTTATCCGGACTATTACAATAGGTTCATATTGTTTAGATTCTCATTGCGTATAGTCCGGTAATTTAACCATCAAATTTCAACGTTGTTAACGTGAATAAATTATATTTTTGGCTGAAAGTTTTAAGTGAAATGTGATTCAAATTTAATGAAATGAGGCCTGAAAGATATTTTTTTAATATTAAGAACCTACGAGTAAATATTGAAAATGCTAATTATTTTTAGGTATGTTAAAACCGTTATTTTGATGTTAAAATTTGATCTTATATTTTTATGATATACGTACACACTAAAAATATTTTTTTTGTGAAATAAATATCTGCCCTTATGCACATTCACAGTCAATGCAAATCTGCAGATATTTGAAACAAAAATCTATGATTTACATCATGCTCACAACTGTACAGTATATTAAATTTATTTGTTAAAGACAATTTCATTTCTGTGGCAAAAACATTTTTCTTAATAAAATTAACATTTTTTATAATTTCTAAGAATGTGCTTTAGAACAATTTATGTAATTCAAAACAGTACATCTGAAATAAATTTTGCAAACATAATGAATATACTTACATTCTGAACAAAATATAATAATTTCCAGATAGAATGCGTTTCACTAACCTAAAATTCCGGGAGTAATAAGAAGGCTGTCCATGTGGCACAAGTACTGTGAGCTGCTCTACGTCGAAACCTAATTTGTTGACCGTCGCGACGGGTCGTTTGGATTTTATTAACGATGACGTTTCCATCGGAGCCATAACCGCGCCATGGATCCTAACATATCGCCGATATTGACGCGAGGTCGCATGTACAGCCGATTGATTGTGCTATGGA
This sequence comes from Incurvaria masculella, assembly GCA_946894095.1. Lineage (NCBI taxonomy): Eukaryota > Metazoa > Arthropoda > Insecta > Lepidoptera > Incurvariidae > Incurvaria > Incurvaria masculella. Next base: position 15,566,838 of record OX335648.2, on the reverse strand, counting down.
GGGCCGAATTTCTGTCAGCCTCGGCAGCTCAGTCCGCGACGCTTTACCATTCGATAAGCTTGGTAATTTTCAACCGTTGAGGCTGACCGTGGTTCGAATTCCACGGAAAACTGTAGATCCCCTTCCTTACTTACTAGGTGGTAGGGTTTAATCCCGCCCGGGTTGTTACTATCGCATTGAATGAACGATGGTCGAATCAGCAATAAAAATTGTCCGTGTTTCCCATCCAGTTCAATGTAGCCGAGTAATATATAAGGAAGGTCCTGGCCTGACACCTAGTTCCGATGTGGTGTGTCATGCTAATATCTGACGGTCAGTTTGGTATTAGCCATCCATGTCCAGTTACACAATAAGAAGATGTCACAAGTGTTGTGAGCTGCTCTGCGTCGAAACCTAATTTGTTGACCGCCGCGATGGGTCGTTTGTATTTTATTAACGATGACGTAACCATCGGAGCCACAATCGCGCCATGGATCCTAACATATCGCCGATATTGACGCGGCCCGCCCGAGCCCGGGGGGAGGCGAGGTCGCACGTACAGCCGATTGATTGTGCTATGGAGGGCCGAATTTCTCACCGCGAGCGGGGGTGAAAGTCAAAGGCGCTCGCAAATGATGAATTATTGCGGGAACATCCGTGAAAATCCCTACAAATATTTCAACAATTTTTCAAAACGCAAAGTCATTATTTTTACTTCACTGCTAAATTACTGTGATTTATGCTGACTTCCATCCGAGTATTTAGAATTAATGGCAGATAAAGTTTGCATATTTCAAGATTCCAATAGTGTAACCCAAGCATAAGACGGCGGTTATTTCGCGAAAACAATACTTTATGTTGAACAACTTTGAAAATCTAAACAAATGTATAACAATTCGCAGCATAAGTACATACATTCAAAGAGGCAAGACAATGGTTGCTTCGTATAAATTTCATCGAAAAATCTATAAATTAATAAATGGGCTAAGAGAACTTTTTAGGGTTCCGTAGCCAAGGGTTACCAACAGAACACTATCTACACGTCTATTCGTCCATTTGTCACAGGGCCGTATTGAAATTTTATATTTATTTTGCTGCCATAACATAGCTATAAGATTAAAACATAATAAAAATTAAAGGACAATACAAAAAACCGGATCTTGATAATTGCAATAAGTACTTGAAACCGAACCCTTCATGTACGCGTCCAACTCGCACTTGGCCGGTTTATTTTTTTTTCGAGCAGTGACCTTACATTCAAACCTAAGCTAAAAACCAGAATAAGTAAATAACAAAATCAGATGTCAAATTTCCGCCTGCTTCTTAATCCACGCACGAGCGAATCTTTCGAAGGTCGAGTAAAGTAGAAGGACTCTAGAAGCCAGCTGAACAGGCACGTGAGTGATTTAAACTGACATTTCGTTTCATTTCATAACATGTTAACTGTCAAACGTCGTGTTATTAAACACGTCGGTTAAGTTAACTCAAATTTACTAGTAAGGATGGTTTTTTTTATGTGGATATGGATAGCTAATACCAGATCGACCACACACACCACATGGGAACTAGATGCCACGCCAGGATCTTCCTTATAATGCTCGACTACATCGAACTGGATGGAAAACAAGGACAATTTTCATTGCCACTTCGACCATCGTTCATTCAATGCGATTGTACCAACCCGGCCGGAATTGGTAAGGAAGGGAACATAGATTTTTACGTGGAACCCGAATTACAGCCAGCTTCAACGGTTGAAAACGGTCGCCTAACTAGAACCCAACCGCGCTCAGAGTTGATTTACCGAGCTTACCGAATCGCAAGGCGTAGCGCCACTGAGCTGCTGACGCTGACATTATTGCAAATAAATATCGAATTTAATCACTTACTGGCCAGTTCACCTGGTCCTAACCATACTGGTGATGACAATTGTAGAAATTCGAAGATGAATACCTAGAAAGGTTTTTCCTGCCTTAAACCAGGCAGAAAACAGTTACTTTTACGTGTTATTTTTACCTTTTTATTTATTATTTCAATGTGTCCTTGATTAACGGTTAATGCTAAATTTATATAAAGTTTAATTTTGTGACCAAAAAAAACTTTTTTTTTTTTATGTGACTGGACATGGATGGCTAATACCACACCTTCTGTCATGGTATTAGCCCAACACACCACATGGGAACTAGGTGCCATGCCAGGACCTTCCTTATATGGCACGGCTACATTGAACTCAACTCTCACTCACCAGTTCAATGTAGCCGTGCAATATAAGGAAGGTCCTGGCATGGCACCTAGTTCCCATGTGGTGTGTTGGGCTAATACCATGACAGAACTTGTGGTATTAGCCATCCATGTCCAGTCACATAAAAAAAAAAGAACTGGATGGAAAACACGGACAATTTTCATTGCCACTTCGACCATCGTTCATCCAATGCGATGGTACCAACCCGGGCGGGATTAACCCTACCACCTAGTAAGTAAGGAAGGGGACCTACAGTTTAACGTGGAATCCGAACCACGGCCAGCCTCTCTCAACGGTCGAATGGTCACTCATCCAAGACCAGACCGGACCCAGCGTTGCTTAACTTCGGAGAGCGATCGCCGAAGTGTCGCGCCACTGGGCCACTGAGGCTGAACTAGAAATTTAAAAAATACTTTCAATCAGGCATTCATTAACGTTATTATCTAAAACCAAACGAATATTGTCAACGCTGCCTGTTATACTTTGATACATAAATCATTGAAAGTATTTACCATTTAAATAAAACAATATATTCCTACTTTCAAATCTCCCCAAAGCTGCGGTAAAGATATCTCGATTCCCAGGAGGCGAAATTCCTTTGCGCGCTAACAAGCAGCGAAGTTTCGATTTTAATTTAACGAGGCGGCGACGGCGCCGAACTCCCGTGACGATTCCCCAATCCCTTATGAATTTTTGTTTGTACTCCCCGCGCCAAACAATCGGTCCTGCGCCGGTCGCGGCGCCTGTACAAATACGCTCTCGCAATCTCCATGAGCAAATAGCGCGCGATACAACGGAGATGTTTATGCTGAAACACAGGCGCGACTGGCGGCGGTGTGTTGGCGGCTCAGCCGTCACAATGCGAGCGGTGCCTGAGCTTTAAGCGTGATACGGTTTCGTTCTAGGCGTATTTAATATAATTTAGCGAGAAATTCATTATCTTCTCAAGGAGCTTATTATTAAAATCGTATGGTCTAATATTTGTAGACTTATCTTTAAACTAATTAACGCTAACGAAAGTAAGCTGAATGCTCAACAGGCAGGGAACGTACCCATTCACTGTCCACATTATGACTATACATATTTACAGACCCTTTGCATCCTTCGATTTACGTATAGCGTTGGTAAACTGTGGAATTCACTCGCTAATGAGGTATTTCCCTCAAAGTCTACCTGGGGTTCTTTAAGATGAATGTGAAGACGAATTTAGCTGGTCGTGGCTTTTTAGGGTTCCGTACCCAAAGGGTGCCAACGGAACCGTATTAGTAAGCCTCCGCTGTCCGTCCGTCCGTTCATCCCTCCATCCGTCCATCCGTCCATCCGTCCGTCCGTCCGTTCGTCTGTCACAGAGCTGTATCTCATGAAATGTAATAGGCAGGTAGCTGATTTTTTTAACAGATTTATTTTTCCGCTATAACAAAAAATAGGTAAAGTAAAAAAACAAATTAAAGGTGGACCCCATACAAATAACGTGATTTTTCTTTATTAAATATTTTTCGATGGAACGGAACCCTTCGTGTGCGAGTCCGACTAGCATTTGGCCGGTTTTTGTTTAGGGCTTGAAGAGCGCCAAATGTCGAGCATTACGTTAACGTACGTTACGTAACATTGACGTAAACAATAATAATCACTGTCGTTTAACCATTAGGCCCATCCGAAAGATTATCTTTAAATAGGTATCTATTGTTTTCTATGGGATGACTATTATTGGTGTATTTTGTTATCCATTTTCAAGTAACGGAGCGGGAACTAATGAGAATAGATTTTCTTGACACCCATTTTCTTTATATATATTTCTATGAATTATAAAATAAACCGGAAACGATACACAAAAATATGTTCGTATCTATGTCTGATAGTTCGTTCAGAAATATTTTTTTGAATATTTTCTAACAAGAAAAGAAAATAAAACAGATTTTTGAGTTTCAAAAATTATCCATAGATCCATCACGGCGTCGTGTGACACAGCTTAATCAAAACTCGAATAGTAATGCAAATTTTTCATATCTTTATGTTTTTTCTGGCCGATTAAACGAAAAATATATTTCATTAATTCCCGATACCAAATACGATTTTTATGACGACCGGCAATGCATTTTAATATTCAATATTCGCAGTAACTGTCCGTAACGCAAGTAAAATATGTTAAATAATTAAAATTGTGTTAACAAGTGGCAATGATTACGGGAGTGACTGTAGGAGAATTCTTATAGCTTTACGTGTAGAGTGGGTGGCGGAATTGGAAGACCCACTGTCCGCAGAAGGTTTGCTTACTGGTTCGAGTTCTTTTAACAGTTTGCTATTCTTAGGAAATGTGTCCTTACTTCACACTCTATTCAGCATTCAAAGTATTTCCAAGATTATTTTATTAATTTATTATTATACAACCTTTGTCCAGACCAAAAGCGTTTCAGATTTTTTTCAAAATATTTCAGCTGTTTAACCGCAGATGATATTTAAGTAGCCTTTGATGCTTGTTAATTAGGGAGCTGAATTAGGGAACTACTGTATGCTACTAACAATGGATTTTTTATTGAGCCTGGCCATTTGAATTTTTCTTATGATCCTAATTGTATCCAATATTTCAATAACCGATTTGTTTGTTACTCAGCTTACATTAATTTCTTGTTATTGATAAAATCAAGATTTTATCGAGTTTTGTAGTGGCAAATTAGACTAAGCAGCTCAAACCCCTTTATATCAATAATTTGTTTATAAATGAACGCAAAAAGAGTTCAAGTAAGTGGCAACCAAGGGACTCATCATTCCAAGTTCGGATTCCACGTTAAGGATGTTCCGACCCGTACAATGTTTTTTTTACACAGAACGCAAAAAGTATTGCACTTTAAGGCACGAATTCGTCAAAAATATTAAATATAACCATATTAGTTGCAGCGAAAACATATTCACAAATTCAGGTTTAATGGTTTCGTTGTAATTGCCGATTAGAAGTTTTGCACCGTTAGATGGCGCTGTTAAATAAAAATCGTATTTAAATAAATTGTAACAAAACCAATAATCCTGAAATTGTGAAAATGTTTTCGCTGCAAGTAATATGACTATATTAAACTTTTATTATTAATTCGTGGCTTAAAGTGCAATACTTTTTGCGTTGTGTGTGCAAACAACTTTATATGGGTCGGAACAGCCTTAAGCTGTAGACCCATTACTTGCTTACTAGGTTCTAGAGAATATGAAAATTGTCCGTGTTTTCTATCTATTAGCCGTACAATATAAGGAATGTCCTGGCATGGTCTAGTTCCCATGTGGTATGTTGGGCTAAGATAATGACAGTAGGTATCAGCCACCTATATTCAGTTGCATAAATAATTCCTTGGTCAGTTGTTTAAATAAATAGTCATCAAATTATTTTTTCTCATAGACGCACCTCAAAAGAAAGGTACCTACTACATAAGAATATACAGCCTCTTTTTACCATGCCTGGATATCGTCACTGAACGCCTCATACTGATGCACCTGGTACTCGAATTGATAATCATATCAAATGTTTCTTTAGATGTAGCTTTGTCGTATGTGTGTCAATATCTGCATACTTTACTCTCTGTCTCTCTCATAACGTATGCAATGTTCTTTTGGGGAGGGTTGCGGAATCCATACATAAACAGAATCGACATCTCGAAAGGTTGTTGAAAAGCCTTTTTGATAGTCTTCTGATATTCTCTTGAGAGAGTAAAAAATATTTAATGTGCAACAAACTTTATTGAAGTAAAGGTATTCATTAAACTTTGTTATAAAATGGGGCCGCTCAAAATACTCATAAAACTTATTTATATGGTTTAAATCAATGTATGCATGGGTGTTTCAAAAACGCTTATTAGTTAATAACCTTACATATACTTTGTTCCATATTGGCGCGGCTTATAAATTAAACGTTAAATCACCGTCCGGTAATGGGTAACCGAGTACTTCTCTCTTCTGGCAAATGGCACAGCTGTGAGAGAAACCCGATATGACGATAAACCAACGTAAATTGTAATGTCTACATCACCAGCTCGGATGACCTGAATTAAGATAATGATTCTCGGATCCTTAGATCGACCACTCGCTGCAACAAGGTGCTTCCTATCTAGCCGAAAAAAATCATGAGGTAAAAGTGATCTAAATGTGTGTTACAAATAAAGTGCTCGCTCATAGTTAATGACCTGTCAAGTATGACAGAATCAAAATGGCACAGAATGTTTTCGACAATTCATTCTTGCAGAGTTCGTTCGACAATAATTCACACAGACTTTAGTATTGATATACGGATGATACTCGTATGTTATGCAGGTATGATGTTTACCGTATTTTTTTTTATATTTGAGCTATGCCAAAAATCTAGACATAGCGCTATGACAATAATGAATAATTGATAATGTTAAGGATAAAACAATAGATTGTGACATAGTTCTACAACTATTATCATAGGTACCATTTACTTGTTATTGTTTTTATAGAACTTTGTGACAAAATATATCGTTTTCGTTCCAAGCAATCTCCGCACCTTTTTCAATGAATATGAATTGCTTGATGAATACCGACCGTGGAGCGAGGACACATTAATGAAATAAATAAAGCTAAAATAAGAACTTACCTACGTATAGATCAAAAGTGGTCTCAAGAAAACCTTTCACGGAAAGTGCGTCTACCAATGACTTCACTGGTAGAATTCCTTGGACCTCCTATATAGTTGCTCAGGAGTCAGTAATCTTTCTGTCAAAAAAATAGTTTTTACAGCGGTTTTTTAAAGCGTTTCTCAACGGAAAGATTCCGGAGCTCGGTATTACAATGATTCAATATTACCGCTATAACCGCTATAGAAGCTGTTTTCTAGACGTAAAGATTCCTGATTCTTGAGCATGGAATTCCGGTAATAGGCTGTTATTGTGATTTCTGCTACATCTACATATTCCTGCTACTAACACAGTGAAATTAAAATATAATGAAAGAGGAATTGTAATGAATGATTTGTGTAATAGACCGAAAAGGCAGCAATTTCGCAATGCTGATGTATTCTTTCAGAAACTTTCCAGAATGTTATCGCTATGTTTACTCACCAGAATACATACTTTCGAAAGGGTTCCTCCCCTGCCCCACGAAACCCTCTCGTACTGATCGTTGCGTCTTCTTGGCACAAATGGCCCGCCTGGAATAGAATATGCTTAGCTTATAAAATAAAATAGTGGTGCTACGAACACATTCGCTTTGGCGTAAATCAAGTGAAAAAGTGTACGAGCATTGGATCCGCGCCAGGATGTGAGCTGGAATATGAGTCGCTCTGATTGGGAGCACAGCAATCGATAGTGGAAAAAGCCTCACTTCCACATTCAAGCGATAACAGAAAATTAAGCAATTTATTTTTTAAACATCTGAACCCGTTTATTGTTGAGGCGTGAGAAACATTTTTACAAATTTTACAAATCCAATTCTTAAGCGGACCAGAGACTTCCAATCATGGAGGTGAGGAAATTCACCTCCATGCTTCCAATATTATTTTTAGAGTATAGCTTGACCATCAATCTACATATTTGCTTTTTTGTATATCGAAATTAGTTGTGGGTTTTTTTTTGTTCTACTTACGTCCTTATAAAACTGAACTCAATCGGCTTTTATCACGACCTTGAACTTGTTTCTAAATTCATGGAAGATTTATCAAACTGTCAATACCTGATAGTTTGTCATGAAAAAATCGCAGGGTCTGCTGGGCACGGTAGCCCATGCATGCGTTAACAAATACTGTGTGCTGAAGAATCGAAATGTAGTTCATGAATACAAATGTATGTTTTATTCTTAGGTTTTGTATTATTTAATGTAGAAAAGAACCGTCACGTTATGTCATCATAATCCTTACTGTCTGAAAGAGTTCCGAGTTGAAAAGAGCAGCCTCTTTTTAATAAACTGCGATGTTATACAAAACAAAATATGGTTGTAGTAGGGATGGTAGAAGCGGTGTCCAAGCGTGCGAGATGCCAGCACCGAATCGACAATACGTTAATGAATTACACCGCGTCATAATGTAGGGATGTCCACATCAATCATCGTAGGGCCTAGTCCGGTGGGCGGACAACCCTCCGCCACTTTCATTCAGTTTGTTCACGATATCGCCCTTTTAGCTTTGACTAAAAGGAGACAGTACCTATCATGGTTGGTGATTTGGGTGGAGAGTCACCCACCCAGTGTGGTTTTAATTAATTAATGTTTTTTATTGCTAATATTTTTAAATCAAATCAAATCAAAAATCATTTATTCTTCATATACACAGTAAGATTTACAACATAAAAGCAGAACAATGAGTAAGCAAGTAGTAATGAAGAAAAGGGGCCATCTCAGCATAAGTTGCTTTTCACTCAGTGAGCAGCAACGCTGATTTACGTCTGGTCCCTAAAGAAATAAAATAAAAAAACAAATCCTAGTAAATATCATATCCGTCGAAACGTATTTAAAAAAAGAGAGAAATAAATAAATAAATAAGCAACACAATACAACCTCTTCTCACCTCTTCATGCACAATTTATATAGATGTATTGTATGTATGTTTTAATATAGTGGAAAAATCACTTAGGTACTATTGAATCTGCTGTTACCAAATAATCAAGGCAAGTCGTTATTAAAGAAACACAGTTTAATACGCCTTTTAGTTTTGATGGTTATGGTTTTTCGTTTCAATATTTAATAAAAGTATAGCAGGTATTGTTAGCTTATCAGCATTAGACATTATTTTACCGGGATGTAATCCCATGATGTCATTTGTACTTAATATGTATGTTCGTTTGTTGCCATATGAATATGAAAAGGATTCAACAGTTTTGGCTATTGCTTGGTTTTCACCAAGTACTGATTAGCTTAAGACGTACATTAAAGGGCTTTTCTTACCATCTTGCTATCGATACCGATACAATGCTGTTTATCACTTTAGTAACAAAGGCCCTTTTGAAATTATTTTATTCGACACTTAATTACTAAAGTGCTCTTTATCTTGTATCGGTACCCTAATAAACTACGATGAAATGGTTTATCCGTGCTGAAAAAGGGTAACTTCATATTTAAGGACATAGATATGAAGTGCAATAGCAAGTGGTGACTAAACAGCAGACGTGGCTTTAGGAAATGGCGTAGAGGCGGTGGTGCCAGCGATATTGTTGGCGGCTGACTTGCACATTACAGTCCGGGTGAACGCGGCCTCAAGACGCCATGCCTTTGATGTCGCTAAATCGATTATGGAAATTCGATTTTCTCCCAGTGACAGATGGGTCGCACATCCGAAATTGTTCCCATACTGAATTTAACAATAGTGTAAAATAACAATAATTTACAAAGTTATAATAAGATATGTGGATGCTTTGACGTAATTAATGGTTTTGTAAGCGATTGGTTAGTACGTTTGCATTGAATATAAGACGGAAAGATCTCTATAATGTGCAAAAGATGATTCTCAGTAATAGTACCCTCCCCCTCCCTCGTAATAGTCCCTCTGACATCCCTTTAAAAAATAAAAAAACAAAACCCATAATACTACCAGCGGTTGATCTTGTTATTGTTGGTGATAGCTGTTGGTAGCTGCTGATTTCAGATTGCTATGGGTGGTTGTAGGTAATCGATATTCATTGATGGTGGTTGCTGCTGATTTCTGGTGGTGGTTGGTGGTTAAGGTGTCCACGGACCTACCGTACACATTATGCAGCGCATTACATAAAAAAGGAACATGAACATGGCGTCCAAAATTAAGGTCTTCATTACGCAAAGTTGTATCTTGGAAGGTCGGAGCTACACTCTTCGCACTGAATATGCACGCCTGTGTCTTGCTCGTGTTAAGCTCAACGAGGTTATGGATACCCCACCTGAAAAAAAATTCCCGGGTTTATTGGAGTTTACCAACGAGGCACCGCCTCCATTTGTCCAAAGATGACCACCATAGACTAAAATGTATAGATGACCACTGCGCTGCCGTAATGAAACTTGTCACAAGTTTGTAAGTATTTGTGGCAACGTCAAACTGTTGTGCACTCAAGTGAAGGCTGTCACGTTTGACAGCTGACGTTACGACGCCCTCTTCTCCTACACAAGCTGTGTGACATCGTCAGGTAATAAACCAAGACACAGGATTACCGAGTAGAGATTGCCTTTATTATTACTCCTACGGGCTCCCCGATCAACACAGCGGGTTCCGCATCTGTGCGATAAGTGGGGATACGATAGTATTCTAACTATATTTTGTTTTCAATATATATTCCCGAAATCGCAACGACTTTGGGGACCGAGGCCCAAATCGGTTGTTCGGTAATCCTAACGATACTTACAACCGCTAATATCCCTTTCACCGCCATCAAAGTTGCTCTCATCCCCGAAGGTGCGCCTTTAATGAAGCCATCGCACGCGATGAAGTTATCAATTTGACATCTGGAGTCCTGTCGGCTCACATCATTACGCGTCTAATGAATTTCTCATTTGGCTCCACTCCAGGCTGCTGCGCAGGGAGGGGGAGAGGGGGACGCGGCTGAGGGGACAGGAAGGACTGCACAAATTGATTAGCCTCCTGTAATTATCTATCATAACGCGAGGCGCAAGCTGCGGCGCGCCGTGCACCCACAGTCTGTAGCGAGGGATTCTCGATTTGAGCACACCTACGAAACTCTCCGATTTGTTTTATGGAAAACCGGCCACGCGGAAAAACCGACTCACGCACGAAAAATGCATTTGTGCGGCGCGTATGGATGCATGGTTGGCAATTTGCGAAAGCCCGTGCCCGTCTGGCTAGTTTATGTCAAGAAACGAGGGGCGACCTGAGGGATTCGGGGCGACGCATTTTCAAGGACAAGTGGAGCATCTCTTCATTTATTGGTATAGTGTCCGGTGATGGTAATCTTATACTTCATATTTTCAAAATAACTCGAGGTAAATTGCGATTTAGTTAAAAATAATAATTATTAGACACTTAACTGACCTTGCAATTCTTTCATTCATGCATTCATGGGATGTTTATGTTTAAATCCGTTTACATTGCTTTCTTGATAATCCGATACCCTAAAAACTAGTGTTGGCTAGATAAAAAAATCGGCAGATTACCGAGTTTATGGTATAATTTTGATGCTATTTATAATCGGATAACACCATGTCCCTGCTTCTAATGATCTTTGAAATGGTAGAAAATATACACGCACGTTTTAAAAAAAATGAGTTCTAACCAATCGTGAAGCATCGGGTTATCAGGAGGGCACTGCATAACAAAATGTTAAGTAACTCATTTGTTGGCTTTTGCTGTAGAATCGAATGTAAAGTGGGGCCCAGTCAGAAATAATGCGTCCTATGAAGTTCAAGTTTCCTGTGCCACGATACCTCAGCCGAAGCCTTCCTCGCCTCCTACGCCCCGCCAGGACGACATTGCGCTGTAATTATGCAGCAGGAAGCCTTACACGGCTCTAATTCTCGAGGATAATTTCACGTGAATCCTTTAAGGTGCTAGCAGCATTTGGAAGAAAACAAAAGAAGAATTTTAAATTTCCTAGTTTGCGAACCTGTTCCTACAAATGTTCTTATATTTACACCGTCGCAGTACATAATTTTTTGAAAACTTACTGTTTCCCGGTGATTACCATTTGACGAGCCGGGCTGTCAGATTTTACGATGCCTCCGTCGTTGGAGGCGAAAGATGTCAGCCAAGCACGGCATTGTACACCGGGAAAGATTTCATAACATTATGTTCCTTATTATGATCATATTGGCTTACCTACTTTACCTATCTTGAATAATTTCATTGTTATTTTTTAATCATTTATCATATATTTTATAACTGTTTATATCACCGTACATTTGTTCTATGAACGGTGAATTTATATGTATACAATAACGTATTATCATCTCCAACTATTTTCGACATGATACCAATACTCATCCAGGGCATCATTGAACACCACTTAGAGCCTAGGAGACTTAGAGCTTAGGACAAGAGTTCTAATTACAGCTGAAATTGAATTTTGTGACGACTTTTCTCTTGAAGTTCGGTGTCTTAGCTCAGGCGGTTCAAATCAAAGACCTGGATCTCAGGATTGTATATTATATATTTATATTATATCACTGATTGCAGGAGAAAGAATTACATATTTACACCTTGTAGCGAAGGACAGGTTTCCGATATTTTTAGAAATATATCAAACATTTTAAGATCTGCTTTTCAAAATAATTACAATAGCGACCAGATTGTTCGATTTTTATTGCCGAATTTATAGATTCTAAAGTAATCCCACAGAATACGATCAATGCTTTGGTAACATGAAGGTAAAGTAGTTACTTAATTCTTCACCTTCATGTTTTGCAATAGATCTGTAATATTTTTTGCATTTACAGATGTCTGATGAGTCAGTCAGTCGGTCGGTCAGTCAGTCAGCGTGCTTGCGTCCACTGCTGGACATACGCCTATCCAATTTTCCTCCAGTCCTCCCGGCCCTCAGCGGTACGGAACCACTCCTTTCCGCCCACGCACTATATGTCGTCTTCCCACCTGGCGGGTGGTATTCACACACTCTGTTCTGTCCACGGCCGCCAGTGACAGATGAGTTTTTCGTTTATTATTGGCATTCTTTGGACTGCAGAAATATTTTATTATATTTTGGACTGCAGAAATATTTTATTATATTTTGGTCTACAAAATATTTTATTATAAGCGAGTTACGGTACTGGAGCTTCTTATTAATTAATATGTAATGTTATCCGATGCAGCACGTTTAAACGAGGTAACCTTAATATTCACTTAATAGGCGTGCGCAGGTGCGGATTGTAATTAAATTTAGCAACCTTGCTAATTATCTGCGAAATATGAATAATGCATAGAGATAACAAGATCAATTTGGATGCAGTATTTCTTCTATACGAGCTGTTAATGACCTTACATTTATTGGTATATAGAATAGTTTTGGGCTCATTCATATGTTGTATGTAAATTTTCTTGTAAGTTAATAAAATGGATTACCCTAAAATTCAATAAAATATCATGAGACATTATCCAAAGTTTTGGTGTTGAATGATGAATGTTTTGTTTAATTTGCTGAGTGATGTGTGCCATTGTCACGACGCAGAACAGTTTATTTGTAAAAGTAAAGCTAAAACAACCAACATGATTATATTTTCAATTTTTATTGAATACAAGACAATTTAAAACATTTCTTTATGAAAAGACGTACGCGGTTAAATTTTATTTTATTTAAAATATTTTTTAAGTAATGTTGTTTTTTTTTATCTGGATATGGTGAAAAGGTGCCAACAATACTAGCAGCATCTCTGCGCTGTACAGCCAAACTCAGCCTCTGTAAGAGAAACCATCCTAGGAGTCCATTCAGGTAAGAGTGAGTTCGAGTTCGGTAGTGAGTTAACCTAAAAATAACTGGGAAATATATTGTTATTTAAATAACGAAACGGAATAATTTATACTTCCGACGTATTTACGAGACAGACCAGATTTTTACCTAACTGTAATGATGTTCAAGAAGTGTGGAAACATTAACTATTTCAAAAAGTGAGTTAATATTTAGTGACGAATTCGAACTCATTCTTGCCCTGAATGGACCCCCTGGTCTTCTATCTCTTATCGAATCTCCTATTCGTTTTCCGAGCCTCTATAAAGATGGGTCCGAGTATTTCCAATGCTATTAGGATGAAATCGAAATTCTGATTTTTGATCAAGCGGTATTTGACCATTTTAGAACGATCTGCGCCGTCAGCGGCAGAGCCAGGATCTGTAGAAGTAGACGGTAAGGAAGTGGCGGCAAGTGTGTCTACCCATCTAGCATCCCAGACGAGAACCGTGCCTTTCGACCATAAAATTATGGATTCCCGTCTGGGCGCTTAACATCGTCTCTGCTGAGTTTGCAAGGCTCTATAATCGATAAAATATTTGCGGAAATTAAAAAACTTTTGAAAAATGTATTGAAAATATGATGACGTGAGAGACGGACCTGCGCTTTTGTATATTTTTTCCGGCCATACATATTTACTCTGTACGCACAACTTTAAAAAACATATAATTTTATATACATCATTGAGTATAGCGTTCTTGGCGTTTTCAAACGTCTCGGTGGTTTGAAGTTTTACGTAACTATGAAATTCTGTATACGCCTGTTTAGATGAGAACTCGGACTACCCGCTGAGATCATAGAATTAAAAATGGATGTGAGGCTCCGTCCTATTCGCTCGCTGTCTCTATGTTATCAGGCGAGGACGACCGGTGCTATCAGGTCTAAAATATATTTCATAGCCGCGTAATATGATCCGAAAAGACGTAGACGTAGTTAAGACATTTTTCAAGTTGTACACGGGTGCTAATTATAGATCAACTCGCATTCCAAACGGAGTGTACATTTCAATATCGAAAAAGAAAATAAATAAATAGGTTTTCCTGCCATAAAATACTCAAAAGTCTTTAACTCCACATTCATTATCGCATAGTCGCGTGTTCGGCCCCAGTTACACGTGCCTGATTTGCGTCCGTCCAAAAGTACGTCTTCCATTGTTAGGTGATGACCTATAAGTAAGTAACGTCTAAGTTTACTGAACGTAATCAATCAATCGATCTGTCAGCGAAGGGGCCGCGCAATGGCCTTGGAGCGTCCGTCACATTGAACGGCTCGATTTAATTAACCCGAATCATTCTCACGTGACGTAACATTGTGAAGTGTGCTTGATGGTTTTACTTAATTATAATAATTCTGCATAATCAATTATTACTCGATTACATTTACCCGGTTGATTCTCACGTGACGTAACATTGTAAAGTGTTCTTGATGGTTTTACTTAATTATAATAATTCTCCATAATCAATTATTACTCGATTAAATTTACCCGGTTCATTCTCACGTGACGTAACATTGTGAAGTGTGCTTGATGTTTTTTTCTTAATTATAATAATTCTCCATAATCAATTATTAGTCGATTAATCTTACCCGGTTCATTCTCACGTGACGTAACATTGTAAAGTGTTCTTGATGGTTTTACTTAATTATAATAATTCTCCATAATCAATTATTACTCGATTAAATTTACCCGGCTCATTCTCACGTGACGTAACATTGTGAAGTGTGCTTGATGGTTTTTTCTTAATTATAATAATTCTCCATAATAAATGATTACTCGATTTAATTTACCCGGTTCATTCTCACGTGACGTAACATTGAGAAGTGTGCTTGATTGTTTTACTAAATTATAATAATTCTCCATAAGAAATTATTACTTCACATTAATTAGAATCCTGCCAACCGTACCTTTTTATGTAACTAGACATGCATTGCTAATACCACACCCACCGTCATGATAGGAGCCATGCCATCACCATCACCAAACACGGTTACAGTGAACTGGATGGAAAACACGGACAACTTTTAATTGCCTTTTCGACCATATGTCGAATAAGGGAAGAGGACTTTATATATATTTTTATAGTTTTACATGGATTCCAGCTAGAGATCAGCTCGCATTCATTATAAAATGAACTCATCCACAGAAAGAGAAAAAAAGTGGTGCATGGACGAGGCGGGGATTATACACATGACCTCCGGCATGGAAGGCAAGTCCACACGCCCCGGACCTACGAGCCTCTTAAGTGCCTAGCTTTTTATTTCATGTAATCTATAAAATGATCTCAACTTAGAAAATTTCCATTAGGAAAATCATTAACCTTTGTAAGGCATAGAGCATGAAGCAAATGTGAACCAGATTTTCAGGGCTTAACCATGTTTTTATTTCAGATTTATTCGGCACGGATTTAACCGCACTTGGTCACGGAAACACTGGCGCGGTTACGTGATGTATCTAGGCGACAACGTTGTTTATGGAACTGACCGCCGCCGAAGAGCTCAACCCTGCAAATTGTAGCCATGTTGCACCTCTCTCTCACGGCTAGCCACACTGATAGTGGAAACAATATTTGTGCAAGGTAATGATGGTTACTGCTAATTCATAATTTGTATCGCTGTGTACTACGTGACAGACGGTTTGAAAGCTTATTTCTTAGTTGGTTTTTCATAGTTAATAAAGTCGCGGACTAAACTTTGTAAAAAGTCACGTTTCATAGAGAGGCATTTTCGTATGTTTAAATGATATTCAGGCTATAAAAACCCTCTTTATTATAATACTCTATTATCCTTTTTTATCGTTACACGATTTTGGACCAAATGTGGTAAGAAGAGAAGTTTAGGTTCGGTACGGAGTTCCAAGCTTGTCCGAACCATAAAATGTTTCTTGTATGCAACACGCAAAACATCGTTAACTTAGAGTAATTAATAGACCAATCGAAATGTGAAGCGTAGCGTCTGCGATTCAGCTTGGACAAAATTGGATTATCGTATATTCGTATGTCTGTCCAGTGTCCAGCTGTCTTCTCCACAGGTCACATTTCTCAACCGTTTGGTTGGAATTGGCGGACCCATTTCTAAAAATATTCAAAAATGTCACAACATTTTTTTCGTTTCGTCATTTGCCTAAGTTAATCAGAAATTATAATAAATTACTTTCTGAAAACTTATCTTTGTAAGGGCGAAATAGCACATTTACCAAAAATTTTAGAAATGTTAAAAATAATCCTTACACGAAACATATTAGTGAAACTTTCTGAGAAATACTCAATATTATCCCTTCTCGAAGCCAGAAAACGGAGTTTATTTGTTTCGCTTCGCCCCAATTTGATGTAGTATCCATAATCCAGACATTAGTCGCCCCGAATAGAAATATGAAAGGGTTTCAGTTGACCTCTGAGGCCATGTTACAACGCTCCGGGCCCCTAACAAGTCAGTAAACATTGGCGGCGACGCGAACGCGCTGTCTCCACTTACTATCTACACAGGAAGCTGACGGAAAGTTTGGTGCGCTCTTCCTACCCTGCTAGCCACAACGTACTGTTGTCAGTTAAGGCTGCGTGCCATGTGACATTCATTTATTCGTTAATTACTCAGAGAACACTTTAAATTTATTTTTATACTAGCTGAGCTGCCCGGCTGCGCTCGGGACAAAATTTCGACAACTGCGCCACCCAACGGGTCCAATTATAAATCCAAACGATTCAGGAGAAAATCATCAAAATTGTTCCAGCCGTTTCGAAGAAGTTAGGTGTCAAACACATGTACAGAAAAAATATATGTATAAGGTTAACTTCAGTTAAAGGAATAATTTTCGCACAAACTAGGCTTGACAGAAAAAATCGCCAAAATATACAACTTTTTTCACATTTTTCATTATTTCTTCAAGTGGTCAGCATTATAAAGCTGTAATACTTTAAATAATAATAAAATACTTCTATTATTCTTGACTATCGCTCATAGTCAAGAATAATAGAAGTATTTTGCGAATAAAGGTCCTATTTAATTAAGGCCATGGTGTATGCCTTTTTATGTGTAGGCTGTATATTTACTGCGAATTTATGTACCTTTAACTGCAGCTCCGATCTTACAATAATTTTGTGTATTGAGAGACATGTTGGGATTTTTGATAATGATTTGACGCGTGACCTGAACTTCGGATTCCATATCCAGGATAAAGCCAAGCTCAAAAATGATAGGCGTTCTCGGTAGTGTGCGCCAGTATTTCTCGTTGGAATAATAGCCCCCCCTTTCAGGTAAGAGTGACTTCGAGTTCGGGAGTGAGTTAACCTAAAAATAGCTGGGAAATATATTATTATTTAAATAACGGAACCGTTATTTATACTTCCAACGTATTTACGAGACAGACCAGATTTTTACCTAACTGTAATGATGTTCAAGAAGTGTGGAAACATGAACTATTTAAAAACGTGAGTTGATATTTAGTGACGAATTCGAACTCACTCTTACCTGAATGGACCCCCAGCTCTTTCACGCAATATCGTTCGCATGTATGGATTAAAACGACTTAGACTAGATACCGTACCGGAAGATGTATATCGTCGATGTCCCCGAGGTATCCCATAATTTAGAAACCCTCCAACTCCGAAGAGATGCAAAGTGTCTATCTGTGTTTAGACGTCTTTATCTCAAGAATGCGAGCTGCATCACGCATTCCCTCCGTTCCTTTTCTACCATCGCTCAAAGCGGAATGTACATATCAATCCACTGTCGACATTCCCTAAATAAGAACTAACCAATGTTTTATCTATAATTATGGTAAATTGTAGGATGCACTTCGTGCTGACTATTTACTGATATTTTAATATTTTTAACCCTAATGCGACACACATTAACCCCTTAAATTAATGTAAAGAACACTTATTTCAAGAAAAAAAATATCATTCTATACTACTAATGAATATTTAGCAGTTTTGATCTTTTTAATTTAGAATTTTAATCCAAGTCAATGTATCCCCGCTATTACGCAGGTATAGGTGAATAAGTACGGTGAGTCTGCCGGTTACTGTGCCTAACGCGCCGCTTTACGTTCGCACCACAAAGCTCGCGGAACTAACAATGTTTACGGAGAGGCGCTTTCTAGACGAAAGCTCACAGGGAGCTTTTGCAGCGGTGTAAATGACAGCATTTTGTTCGACGCCTTAGCCGCGCTTTGGAAGGCTCGTTCATCAGTAATTCAGGGGCAAAACATCTGAGCGGTTGAGCTTTAAGCTCGGAGCTTCGGCAACGGATTACTCGGTGGCGATGGGCCTTGGATTTTCTCTTTATTTTTATATTATTTTGCTAGATTAAAACCCTGCCCTTAAAAGGTGCTCTGTGTATGTTGTTTACACAAAGATTATATCCTTGAGGTTTTGGTCCAGCTTTTTCCTCTATGTAATGTATGTTTCTACATAAATTTGCCTGGTTGGAAATAAGAAAATTCTTTTGATACAATCTTGTTTTCATTTCCGAGGCAAAATTAAAATATTTCGTTCGTAAATAACAATGCTTAGAATAACTTAATTTAATCTAATACTTTCCCTAATTATTATCGCGATTTTAATTTAGTTTATTTTCAGCGATACTATCCTAATCATGTTTTATTCATTCAAAGTTTTGGTAATGTTCACAAAGTTTCTCAACAAACTGATTGGTCTACCGATTAGATTGACTCAGTGAAACCAGCAAAACTGCGATTTGATTTCTCTGGTTTATTTTTTTTTTTACAATACTCTTTAAACGTACGTTAAAAGTTCGTCTTTATCCGAATAAGAGGTCTTCAAGCTACCAGACGGGAATTGGTGATCGAAACGGAATCTGAGGTCTCCTCGAATTCACAGAATCCATATTTTAATTTATATTCGGAAGTGCCCATTTTGATTGGTCAAGTCTTTTTTTTTAAGACCAATCACGTTGCGAGACTCGTCTTCTATCGATTTAAAATACTTTCTATAATTCGGTCTAAAAAATTGCATCCTTAAGCAATTTATTATATCTTAATATGTTTTAATCAACATGAAAATAACCTTAACGTATTTAAACTACGTATGTATGGGAAGGAATATATTTTTTTATGTTAAGCGAGGCATATGGCGCACGCCAGGACCTCACAAAAAAGGCGCCCGAAGGCGCCCATGGGCTTTCGGACTTTCACAGGGGCTGCGAAAGCCATGCCGGCCGGCCAGGTGCTTTTTCATACCATGTTTGAAGTACCCCAGGTTGTACTTTGAGGGAAAAACTTCGGCAGGGAGTCCATTCCATAGTTTACCGTCCCTATAGATAAAATATCTAGAGGATCAGTGGGTTCTTATTTTTGGAACGTCGATAGTGAGTGGGTGCATACCCTGTCTGTTCCGCGTTGTGCGGTGGTAGAAACAATTAAAATAATATAGTTAAAATGCTTTTCTATGATTAAATAAAAAAGACAAATTAATATGACCAATATCCATTCACTAGTGTGTACTAGTTAGGGGAACACTTAATTTTTCATACGTATATAATATGTAAATTAAGGGCAAAATGTATTTTTTACGGGTCTATATAGTCGCACTGTGATTATTCACATACAGTGTTCGGGTGAGCTTCAAAGCTCGACGTATTGCAACGACGTGACGTCACCCGCTTTCAATGCAGCAACCTGCCCTTTGTTGAACCAGCACGTTGCAGCGTACCGGAAATTGTGAAGGTGTCCTGTAAGCTCAAAGAAAATTGCGGTCAAGCGTATGAGAGATAGTTTATGCTTTTCCTGAATGTTTTATCTGCGGTTTAATGCAAAGTGGAATATGTGAAGTGATGTTTTAAGATATTTTTAGTGTATCCACAATTTTTTTTATGAATTTATTTTTAAACAATTTTCAAGTGTAGGTAAAATACCAAATACATTATATCATCAAATAAGGGCGTACTGATTGAGCCAGCTATTGATGAAAATTTCGACGTTAACTAAATTATGGAGCAACTTGGTCGATGTTAATATTGGCCGGTATTATAAGCAGACTCGAACCCACTTAAGTTTCTCAGTGTTTTGTTAGTTTGGGAGTATTATAAACAACTAAAGCGTTAACCATGTTACGCGAAATACAAATTGTATGGCTCAAGTTTCTTGTGTAAATCGAAACAACAACTAGAAAACTGAACATTTTTGTGATTAAATTCTAATACGTTAAAACTGGATTCAAAACATTTTGATATAACGGAAATGCTTAAACTACTCTTCACCCAACGGTCTTCAGCAGCAACATTTTTTTCCAGATGTTTATATTGTCATTTGTGACGTACCTATTAAATTATATGTATGTATGTTTGGAAACTTACGGCTTTTCACGCGGCGGGAGGAGACATTCTCTGACGTTTCGAGCTGGTCGTTCAGCCCGTTGTCAAGTTAGTTCCGTAGTTAATCCCGTCCCGGTTGGTACCAGAATAAATGATGGTCGAAGGCGCAATAAAAATTGTTAGTGTTTTCCATCCAGCTCAATGTAGCCAAGCAATATAAGGAAGGTCCTAGCATGGCACCTAGTTCCCATGTGGTGTGTTAGGTTAATATCTGACTGTCAGTTTGGAATAAGTCGTCCATGTCCAGTAACATAAAAAAACCGTACGCTAGTAGGTCCTCGTTTCTTGGCCGGGAAGCGTTCGTTCAATACCCGTACGATTCGTAAGAAGAGCAATAATATCTGACACCAACATGAAAAACTTTAAGTACCTACAATAAATCTTACAGCTTTAGGTACTTTTGTCTGCAAACCGATTCCGGCAAGATCTTAAGTACAAACAAACATATTCCTGTGTGCAAATTTTTGTTTACTCGTTTAGTTTTGTGGTACTCTTATAGTTTGTTTGCTTACACAAGTGATTTTAATTTTAGATTAGCAGCCTTAAATGCAGATAAAAGGTTTGATAACAGCAATATTTCGTTTCTCTGTAGCCTAGGATGGTACCGTTCTAGAAGGAGCCAAATAATGTGTTAGGTAAAGAAAACCATACTTATTAAATAATAAAATCAGCAACCTCGCATAAAGATTTCCATGCTTTCTTACGTTGCTTAGTGATGGATTACGTTATTAGAAAAAAGTTAAAATATTGATCAGATATTCAACAAATCTACTATCTGAGTTATAACATGACAACTTGAGACAAAGCCCATTGAAATTTTCTTGTATGTCATACACTAAAACAATGGACTTTGAGACACTATTTACCTATAAATATTAAATTTTGGCATATATTGTGCCCATACTATTTTTAGAAATAATTGATTTCATTGTAATAATAATTTTAAATTGAATACCTTTCAGCTAAAAAAAGAGTGCCATCTAATTTAATAAAATTAACTTGGAATCGTTACAAAGAGAGGAAATAGCGCTCACGAATTTGGGCTATATTTTACGTTATTCATTAAATATACCCTCAAACTCTATTATTTATGGGATATATGGAAGAAACTTAATATGGATTGGACAGGTTCGGAACCCCATTAATAATCTATTAGTAGACAAGGCACCTGTGAAGATTCTATTGCGTAAGAGATCAATTGCAACATTATTTTCGTATTAAAAAAGTCACAACTTTTTCAAAAATCTTGCGGCCTTTTGAAGCTTTGCAATTAATTATTTCTATTAATATGCTGCATCGCGCATAAGCTCCTCCATTAAACAGAACTCAAAGAAACAATTTCCCATTCTCCTATTCTCCTTCATAGCAATGTTTTTAATATCGTGGTTTTTGTATCCGGCACGGTCGTCGCATGATTTAGTAGCGTCTCCGGGTCGTATGCCCGGCGTAATGGCGTCGAGATGAGACCACCGAGGCTTGCAGAAGATTGCTTATATTTCCATGTCTGGGCTAGTAATTTTCGAGCAACTCTGGGATAGAAATTGGGAACCTAGAATGGTTAAGTAGAGTGGTCGACATTATAATAGTAAATCTCTCTTTGGGGGTCAGTCATGCTAAATAAATAAAAATATTTACGGTGAACCTTTATAAGTGATACAGATAAGGATAGGCGTTAAAATTACTGGCTAAAAATGTAATTTACGAAAAAATGCTAGAAAAAATAACGTAAGGTCCTTTTTCGTCTTACCTCAAAATAAGTGCACTTGGGAAATCGTAGCAATATTCAAGGAAAAAAGATTTCAGCCTTTAACCGATATCGGACTCTAGCCGTAACATATAAATTTGTGCAACAATAATATATTACTATTTATCTAAAGAGTACATATAAACATTAATTCATCGTCAAATATAATTCCGATTTGGTTTTCCTAAATTACATACATTTTGAACTGTTTACATGGATTTGTAATTGATTTTTCCGTTAATTTAAATGTTACAAATCATACAATATTAATAAATTTATTCATACACGTTAAGTTAAATATATACAAATCATGTATTGCATGTAGGCAAGTACACTTGAACGTAAAATAGAAAAAATATGCAATTATATTTCCATCCCAGTGGGCCATATCTGTAGACATCAAGTTTCCATAACGAGACCGCAGGTATAATTATTCTTATTCTCCATTCAAAAAGAATTTGTAGAACCTTTGCACAAACTGAGATAAACGGGCACAAAAGGCGATGTCAAAATAGACAAAGATTATAATTCTCTCGGCATTAAACGTCCCGAAATATTGTCCGCGAAATTATCTTCGCGCTCTGACGAAATTGTGAGCAAAATAAACAATCAAAACCAGCCACGGTGAGATTTCGAGCCATTTTGTCCGCCTTCGAGCGGAACTCGACTGACAATGAATGAGCGGCGTACATCAAAGCAAACTCTGAGTGTACATTATTAATTAGCACAATCAAACAGACGTGACAAGATGATGAATTCTTTGTGCGCTCGTTTTGAAGTGGAGTGAAATATTCAGCAGGTGAGATGCCCCGCCGCCGCCGCCGCCGCCGCCCAGGGCGCGAGCGTGGGGCGGACGGTATCGTCACCGCGCCGTCTCTGCTGCGTCGCCCGCCTACCGTCGATCTGCACTGAACCTTTGTACAAATAGCTTTTCTGTAGAGCCTATATCGGGAAAACACGTTTTTTTATTATTATTTAGTTCAATTAATACATATACATTTGACAATGAATGACATTGATTATTTTTTTTATTGGAATGGTAAACTTTGTAGTGGTTCCCATTGAAAAATAAAAAAAATGTCTATTTTAAATTAAAAGAACTGCATTTCATATTTGATTTATCCGTACTTTGTTTTTGTTACATTACTCTTTGGCATCTTAAAACGATAATGAGGTGATAAAGTTCCATACAATGGCTCGTGCCTGTTTCCTCCATGCAGCGCGCTGAAATGCTTACAGAGTCTATGGTTTCCTCAGTCAAATTAAGAAATATTTTTCTGATATATTGCGCATTTATTAGGAGAGCTACGCCTCTTAATTTTGTTTTTTACAACTTAACTTGTATCAATAATAAAAGCGTTTTGTATTTGTATCTGTTAGATCGGGAACCACAAGGTTATTCGCAGAGTCAAACTACACACGTCCGTAAGCTAGTTATTTATTTGCGAACTGACTGCACTGGCCAGCGCATCTCTCGGCGCACACACACCACGTATTTACACACACACACACTTTTATATCATACTTACATATCTAACAGTATCCATATTAAATGCGTATATCATGGATATAAGTTAATGCATCCAAAAAACCGTACAGACGTAGCTCCTGACATTCTTCCCCATGTCTATGGGATAGTGAGGAACTTAATTAAGATTGACGTGGTTAAGTAAAACTACAGTAGGCGAACCCAGCTTGAGACTAGAATACTAGATCTCAAATTGAGAAGATATCACAATACGGAAATTTTAGCCACTTAAACATTAAAATGACGCGTCAATTGCAGTTCACATTGGACTAATATGTGTTGAACTATGCAAACAGTATAGCCACTTAATTACTTAAGCATGCAGCAATCAGCAAAGTAATTATGTAATTAGGATCGTATGAGGCGATCGGTTAGGTGCTTCGTCCGTCTCAAGTTCGACCATTATTCAGGCAGGAGTGGCGCGAAATTGGAGGCTACTCCTCAATATTCAGTTCACGTTAAACTGAGATTAAGCATATCCAAACTTACCTAGCACTAGTGTGTGGCGCTCGCGCTCCGCTTAGGAGCCACTTACATGCAGCGGCTCGTAGCCTAGTGACGCGGGGACTTGGCTAGCATACCAGAGGTCTGGGTTCAAATCCTCGCCCCATTCATGCACCAATTTATTTCTCATTCTGAGTTGGATGCATTTCGTCCATAATGCGAGCTGCTACATGGTTCGGAATCAATTTAAAACTGTAGGTCTCCTTCTCCTACTAGGGTGTAGGGTTTAGCCCGCCCGTGTTGGTACCATCGCATTGGTCGAAATAAAATCGCTTTGAAAGATGGTCGAAGCGGCAATGAAACATTGTCCGTGTTTTCCATTCAGTTCATTGTAGCCGTGCTCATATAAGGAAGGTCCTGACATGGCACTTAATTCCTTCAGAAATGTGGTGTATTGGGCTAATATCATAACGGTAGTTGTGAGGTATTAGCCATTCATGTCAGGTTCCATAAAAAAAAACTTTGGCTCAGAACGACATCGTGGTGACTTACGTCTGGTCTCCTATGAAATTTATCATTCTACTTACTACTATTAAACAAATTTGGCACTCATTCAATTCAATGAGACGTCAGTATAAAATGTGTATTTATTTTTAACTGACTTAAAAAAAAGAGGAGGTTTTCAAATCGTCTGCATAAAATAACAGTTTTAAAGAACATTGAACCAACTCCAAGCAACCTGAAGTAGAAGGCGGTACAAAAGCCCAGAAGGGCATTCATCATACATTTTAAGGTGTGCTGCTTGTACCATCCTCTACTCCAGGGTTCTTGGAGTTGGTTCAATGTTTTTTAAAACTGTTATTTTTTTCCCTGTTTTCAGTATTTCCCACCCTTAGGAGTGGTATTATTTCAGAAACAAAATTAATACTGTTATATTTTTTATTAAATATAATCTAAACTAAATAAATACCGAATATTTAACAGCAAATGGAACTCTTTATTGATAATGTTTTCAAATTAATCCGAACGGTTTTTTGTATTATATATAATATATAATAGTAATATAATAAATAAGGTGATTAAAAAATAGAGCAATTAAAACCTCAAAATTGAAACAATAAAAAACATGAGACAATCAACCTGATAATCAAATCTCCATTTGATTTTGAATTGAAAATAACATTCTTTTCAATTTAATCGTCTAACAATCTCTTTTCATGATTACAAAAAAAATACAATTTTCAAACTTTATCTTAAGAACCGTTAACAAAAAATATCTCAAAAACTAATATTTTGTATGCAACTATCATGGATGGCAAATACGACACCTACTGCCATATTAGCCCAACACACCACATGGGAACTAGGAGCATGCCAAAGACCTTCCTATTATATTTCAATGCCACATTGAACATGATGGATTCAGTGCGATGATACCAACCCGGGCGGGATTGACACTACCACCTAGTAAGTAAGGATGGAGAATCCCTTAGTCGCCTATCAAGACATGTACGGAAATGAATGCAGTGGACACGCGTATTATTTTTACGTACCGGACGCCACACAGCACGAGCGCAGGATTACCCCCCATTTCTTCTGGCGGACCGCAGCACATTTCTCGACACATCGAACAAGGCATCAGTCGTCGCGATTAGGATAGATGGCTGCAGTGTGTCGGCCGCCTGAGAAACCGCCGCCTCCTCCCCTGCGGTCAGCACCCCCGGACCTCCCGCGCCAGTCGACCCACCATTCAATGCTGCCGGACACACGGAGAGCTCCAATGTATCATTTTAACATGCGATTCAATACAACGCAGCAAGCAAGACCAAATAAACTCCTGTACCCAATGGTTGCCAAACGGAACCCTATTACTAAGTCTCCGCTGTCCGTCCGTCCGTCCGTCCATATATCACTGGGCTCATGAACCATAATAAGTAGACAGCTGAAATTTTTACAGAGTGTGTATTTCTGTTATCGCTTTAATAACAAATAGTAAAAATATAAATATATATAATAAGGAACGCGGTTTCTCTGGATCAAATGTTTCATAATGTTACGGAACCCTTCGTTAGCGAGTCTGACTCGTACTTGTTCGGTTTTTATTAACAATATGTTTAATCAAATTACAAAGAAACCGTTCATGGATTAATAACGGTTTGAGTCATCTGGATATAGAGGGTGAAATCTACAGAAACAAATTCAGCAAGACTGTTAAAGATCGTTCCTATATTTTCTAATTAAACTGTAAAAATATTCACTAAACAACTCGGGTTGACGGAGGAGCGCGGATATTGACAGGTTTTTTAGCGGTTTTATTTAGCTCGACCCCGTATATTTCTCTGTTTTTAGGTTTCCGTACCGAAAGGGTGCCATCGGAACCCATTTACTAAGGCTTCCACTGCCCGTCCGTCCGTCTGTATATATTTGTTCTTATTGTTATTAAGATGTATTTATTTTGCCGCTATAACAACAAATAGGTAAAATTAAAAAATAAGAATGGGGGCCCATACAAAAAACTTAATATGTTTGCTGTTAAATCTTGTACGATGGTACGGAACCTTTCGGGTGCGAGTCCGACTCGCACTTGGCCGGTTTTTGTAATACGTTGATCTCAACGTGTGTCGCATGTCTTGTTTTAAAAGAGAGTAAAGCCAAAGCGGCTACTGTCCAATATTTAATCATGTATTTATTGAAATTATTACACCTCATGGGAACTAGGACACCGGGTAGTTTAGGTTTACCAAACCGGGTGGAATCAACCCTACCACCTATTAAGTTAGGAAGAGGACTTGAACCTCGAACCACAAATACCTTAGTCGGCTCTTACGTGATGCACGGATGCAGGGGGTCCAATTTTATAAATTTTAAGTGAATTTCCCATTCAGTTTAATGTAGCCGTGTAATCAGTAACCGTCCTGGCATGGCTAACGAGGTGTGTCGGTCTGATATCATGAAAGTAAGTGTGGTATCAGCAACCTTATCGAGTAACTTGATAACATCATCTAACATTCGAGCAAACATAATACATTTTTTTTTGACGCGGTCTTTTTATTCAAGTGGGCCTTTAGGGCCAAATCCGAAACTAAAAGAAATACCCAAAAACACTCAATGAAGTCATGACGCAGATTTGAGTGTTTTTCACTATTTCTTATATGTAGTTTCGGATTTGGACCTGAAGGCCCACTTGAAAAATTCACTCTGTACATTTCTAGCACAAGAAATAAATTCCTAACTTCATGTCCTAGCAGCGCCCCCTAGCTACCCTTGTGCCAATTGTTTTATTTTCTACCAGCACACGTCAGAGGGCGTTATTTACAGATGCCTTCCTTCCCCTCCCGCATTGCTCACGCCTCCAGCACCCCGCCTGCCTCTTGCTGCAAGATTACTTACTTGGCTAGAGATTGAGTATTGAGTACCGAAGTTTGCTACGCCTTCTAGATAAAATTTACTACTTACATACTTATTTTAAGCGGGACTTTGTTAGGACACCTTTTTTCCCCTAATACGATTTGTGAATCGTTGAGGCACCGTTGAAATCATATGTTGCCAGTCATAACAGATCTCTCACTGAAATAATCATTATATCATAAATGCTAACAATGATTACTTAAAAATGATTATGAGGGACTGATTTTTTAATCGTCTTATAAACATTCAGATAACTATTTACGTCTCTGATTATCCATACTATTATTATTATAAGTCCATATTATTATTAGTAAAATTACAGGCAGAGAATTGTGACAGAAAATACAATTCTCCCGTAATGACTATCCGTCTTTTGAGAAACGTAAATTTGTACTATCAGTACGATAAGTACTATCTGAGGATTTCCTAGTCATATAATAGGCCAAAGTCTTGATATATCCGTTAAGATATGCGGCTGATCTCCAAGAAATAAAATATATTCGGAATAAGAAAGAAAGAATGCTGTAATAACATAGAACGCTCAATCACATTTGACTGTACTTCGATGAACTCAGGGACCCTCGTATTTTCTATTTCCGACATCAGGAAGTGGGACGTACCTACCCGTCACCTTTCATGATTTCCAACGAGTATACATTTGTATTGCGGTGCCGATTACGAGGTTATGTTTGAAACACGGCTGGATGTAATTTTGTTGTACACCTTGGTCCCGAAAGGTTGATTAAAAACTATTGAAAAGGTAAGTGGTAAAAGTTTTAGGCCATCGCATTAATTAATTCATGGGTTCCTCTGTTAGAAGGCTACAGAGGCTAACTTTAGTTTTATTTGAGATAAAGCACGTGTCGGTTTTGCTATTTTAAAAAAGTTTCATTATTAAGGCGCTAGGACTAGCCAACTAATCGCGCCATACAAATGCACTTTTAAAAAAATGTAATAATATGTAGTGAAACGCTTCAGCAAATCCAAATAGAACTCCAGACTGATAATGGATTGTTAATATTTTTTTATTCCATCATTTATTTAAATAATAATAAAAATAAAAAAGTTGATTTTTCTCATTAGAAATCTGAAAGTAATTCGATTTCTAGATATAAACAAAAACAGCATATATGCATAAACAAAAAATTCCATTTGTTTTTAGATTTCTACATTTAGTCAAAAAAGTTCGGAAATGGACACCGTTTCCGCAATGTATTTTGTATAGAAAAAGGAAACATACATTAACGAAAATAATTCGATTCCTAGACAAGGAATCATATATTGTAAGAATGACACTTATAATCGTCAGACTTAGTTAGTTAACTTGGGGTGCCTCGTCTAACTTTGCGATTTGACTAGTACCAGGCCCTTAACAAAATTATTTATCATGAGGAATTTTATGAAATAGAGCATTGGTTGATCGACTTGCCTTCACTCTGTGAAGAACCTGATTCCTGATTACATCAAACAAATATTCACGCCCCTTATGCCACCGTGCATGGATGACCGGATAATCTATTCCAAGATTAGTATGAGATGAGATGGTTTCATTGAACTGGATTGAATACATGGTATTTTTTCCCCTCCGAGTGCTTCGCCTTTTATCCAATGAGGTGGAATCCATCGATTAAATGCTATCCTAGTTTGATTATTAACGACTAACAATTTCAATGTCTGGTGCTATAAAAAACGGAAAATTTTCATTGACCCTTGGACCATTATTGATTCAACACGATGGCACCATTATTACAGCAGCAGCAGCAAGCCTATTCCTGGAATCCTTAGTCTGGAAAACCGCTTTTATAGCGGTTTTCAAAGCGATTTTTGCCTTGATTTATTGAAATACTATTCTCCGGAATATGTTCGTCAAGAAAATCGCTTTAAAAACCGCTATAAGAGCAGATCGACATTGATATACCCAAAATTAATCACATAATCAGTAAACTGAATTTTATTTTGTGTGAGGAGGTTTAGAAATTACCTTCATGTATGAATAATTTCTAATACTTAACGCGAAATGGAATTTTAATTGCTTAACAATAGATATTTTGATTGTGCAAATAGTACATTACAATAATCCAATCCTAGACGTCTTAGGGGAAATAAACAGGGATTAGAAGCACCAGGTGACTAAAAGTACGATGTTGCGTAAAGCAAATGGCATGAATATCTCATTTTATGCAAATATCGGAGACGTGGCGCCGAGGAGACGCAAGAAAAAAAAGTTTCGTCGCCACAGCTGTATCTCTGGAGAGCTGCGGGTTCATATCCGCCTTATCAGATGCTCTGTTTTATTCCGGAGCTAAGGGGAGCTTGCGAACATTCTTCGGAAACTACGCGGCTATGAATTTGGACGTTTGAGAAGTTCTAAATTCAAAAGTCCTGATTATTTCTCAAACGGGGTATTGTCCCACGAGTGAACCCAACGAGAGAGAAATGTACTTGAAAGCAAGCGGTCCGCTGTGGTACACTCACATATAGACCACAAATAGGATATTTTGAATTAAAAAGGTCGTAAACTTCACCATCTTAGTAGAAATTAAGATCTTTTTAGAATTAATATTTAAAAACTTACGCGGGACATAACTATAATATTTAGTTTGACGGCTTACCGCGCGTGTGAGGAGCAGGACGTGCTGCTCGACGTTTCGGAGCCTCACATGGGCTCCATCTTCAGGAGAACGTGCCTGTCACGACGGAGGTAGGTACGTTACTGGATACCCGCCGCTTTGCTTCACTTCTCAGCGTCCATGGCAACACTCGTACGTTTTCTTAAGGATTAGCTGCGGTCCGAATTTCGTGTGAAGTGCAAAACACGCTGACTGTGTTTTCCTCGACGTTTGTTGTCGGTGCACAGTGCACGTCAGGCGCGATATCGACCGAATGCCACTTCTCCTTTGTTTCTCTTCAGTGGTCTTGACACATACATTTAGGTGGCATGGTTAAGCCCGCCCGGGTTGGTACCACCGCATTAGTTGATACTAAGGTTAAAGCGGCAATGAAAATTTGTCCGTGTGAAAATTCCCTACCTCTTGAGCGATTGTAAAAAGAGGACGAAGGGATTGTTTTTTTTATTCAGCTTCGAAGAGGGCGATTTAACACAGAAAAATACCTTCGGAGTTGGATACCTCCAAAGAAGATGCTCCACGCAAGACTTTATCTGAGTCGTTTTGGTCTGCCGTTAAATACTCTTAACCACCATTAAAGTATTGTAATTATGTTTTTAAGGTGAACATAAAAAATAAGGAAGAATGATTATGTACATACTTGCAATTAAAAACTTAAAGTATCCATTTGATGTGATAGTTTAATTCAGGTGGACGCAATTAATTAATGCTTAAAGTAGAACTCCAATTAGCTCGAGATCTTAATTAAAAAAAAGCTCAGTCTTCATTAAAAGTACGCTTTCTAGTATGTCCTTCACAAGCCAGGACCTTTTCTTAAGCTCAGATATGCTGCCGCGTTATACCAGAGTAAATTACGAAATATTATTTATAGATAATCGAGGCTTGCAGACAGAATGTAACCGTTTTGTTATGATAACATGCGGATAATTTAAAGGGGAATGAATCATCAAGCTTGGAAAATAATTAAATCAAGTTTTCGGGCGAATTTAGAAGCAAAACATTTCTTATCATTTCATTTTGATTTAGTAATTGAATTGGAAATTTCGTTTTGTTCACTACGGACTTAAGGTGGGCTCGTAAGCATCAGAAAATTACGCTCCCCATACAGACGTAGTTTACTAATCATTTGAAAACCACTGTTCCAATTTGGTTGATATTTAGGACTTAATATCAGGCAACAAATATCTATGTCTGCACGTGTTTGTTTTTTCGAAAATTGTATCCTGTGTCATACAACAGCGAAAAGAAAATTTGTATGAAGATATTCTTTTGACTTGCTTTATATTTTTCAGCAAAACAAAAACTTGCAGACACAGATATTTATTGTAGAATATTAGATACTTAATATCAAGGAAATCGGAACAGTATTTTTCAAATGATTAGTAAACTTCGTTTGTATGGGGAACATAACTTACGGGCCGTTCTTAAAGTTTCCGAATTCGTATGAATGTGAACATCAGGAATTGCCCTTGGGGCTGATTTTTGATGGGCCTGATAAACTGATTTATTTACGCCGCTGCTTATCCCACAGTGGCTTGTCCATCCATTATAGTAAGACCAAATTTATATTAGTAAAATGATAATGAGATAATTGTGATAAAATATATTATAATTCTCCTTTAAGGCTATCTGCCTTTTATCTAATACATAGTACACCTATTAGACCCTTAAGTACTTTCTGAGGATTGAAATATTGGCCCCTAATGATTTTAGTGTCTATTCAACAAAAAACTCAAAATTAACTTGCTTAGATATATTTACAATATAGGGTTTTGAGGTTATGAATGGGGTCATGACTCGAGGAATGACTGCTCGCATGGAGGAAGGTACATGCCGAAGCACATATGCATACATATACGATTGCGTTTGAAGGTTAGTCTGTAGTTGTAAATTATGTAGTGTCAGTCACGCAAATGCAGCCCTTGTACTGATGAAAAGATTTCTCACACGAGCAGCTGTCGCCGTCCATACTGAAGCCTTATTCTGCTAATTGATAACTGCGCGCGTTATGTTTGTGTTTTCTCAAAACCTCATGTTTCGCGCGAAATGGTATTCTACTAACGCAGTTTGCAAAACGAATGCGTTGTGTTTGTGTTTTGTTCGCAAACTCGTAACGCGCGCTCATGTTCTCGTGGGCCGTGTGTTTTGCCGAAAACTTGCGGTTTTGAGAATTCTATGTGTCAAATTCGGAGCATCGCATCGCCGAACTTCGAATATCTCTTTTCTACATTGCGTTGGCATATCGCTGTCTCTTTCTTTTCGTATGTCATATTTGAGTGAGAAAATAACTGTCAAAATCGTGACAGGTTATTTTACCCTGTAGGCGGCGCGCAAGACAAACCACTCCATAGACAATAACAAAACGCGTGTGTGAATTAGCTGAATACCGATTTTTGGAAACCGCACTCGAAACTTAGCGTGTTATGTTTGACGGAAACATAACTTATACGGAATGGTTTGAAATTGGACAAATAGCAGAATCGGGCTTCTGAAAAATGTATACTTACCTAGATTTTTTCATTATTAAAGATGACAGATACTCGTGTGAGAACTTCTCGTGATTGCTTGTGAGTAAAGAGGCTGGCCCGCCTCATAAATATCTATGGAAATGCCTTCTAAAATTTTAGTTGTTATTCGTTTTGAGTTTTTTTGACCTTTCAACTTTTTCATACCCAGGAAATGAGTACGAGTAAGTAGGACTTTTTTAAATTAGCAGCGATACTTGGTGGACTTGGCAGTCAAAAAGTTTCTTTACTTTTTAGCTATTTTTTATCTCAAAAAGTTTTTTTCCTAGTATTGCATAAAATAAAAAAATATAAACTTGACGGTACCCGCAGAAATTTAATCAATGTTTTTTTCGTGTGTGATGTTTGTGTCTGGTAAATTTGAGGTATTGGCGTTCGTTTACGCGAGCCCAGAGAATGAGGGTGTGTGATGATTCAGGGATGATTCATGGGTCTTAAGGGAGATATGTTGTTGTTGTTCACATTTTCCGATAATTACTCGAGGTGAATACATGAATTTCGGAGCCGGATAACGCAGAAGCACTTCATAAGATAAAGTCAATAGTTTCTGAGATAAAATTAGGAGAAAATGTTTTAAAATATAAACATTCACAAAACAATTACCCTGTGACGATTTAGAGTAAAGAAAGAAACACATTTTAAAAACTGGCCAAGTGCGAGTTGGACTCTCACACGAAGGATTCCGAGTACTATGTCAAATAAGAGTGGGTATTCTGTAAAGCTGTGAAGCCACAACTCACTTCGCTTTGATCTTGGTAGCCACCCACATTAAATGGATGGATTCATTACATTGAAACAAAAAATCTAAAGATATTATTTAGGACACTAAACTGACTCCCGATATATCCACTTATTCTGGTCTCGAACAACCACACGTAGGTATGCCGCCGTCGCGAATCAACCATCCATAGACCATATTATGCAGATGAAGCCAGAGAGAAAATTATATTCTTATTTTTAAGCGCTACGTGTTTGTTTAATCTGTGAACGAAAACAAAATAATTCACAAAAAAATAAAACAGGACTGGAAATTTATTAGGAATATTTGCCAGTTTTAAACGCTAGGGATTATCTCAAATCCGCCCACAGTCCCGGACGTGTGTACTCGCTGTGCTCACACAAATGGACCATCAGGCCGCCACCACATGTACACCCCCCCTCCCTCGTGCTCTCCTCACCCCCGCCGCCGCCCCGCCCGCCGGTTATCTGTCTCTAATAAATAATTGGCCTAGCTCCGCTCGCCGGTTTATCAAGCGAGCTCACCCCGGAGCGAACCGCTTGCAGGAACTGAAGTTCATACGGCGAGGAAATCACACACCGCGCAAACATACGCGCCCCACTGGCTTCCGCGGAGCCCTAATATTACTCATTCTACAATGCCGTAACAACGTACGATGTGCAAGCATCCGGAAATGTTGTGACCTATGCGAAAATACACAGTTTGAAATTTACTTCATTTTGTGTATCCAACAAAAGTCAATCCATTTTGGTTGAGTTCTGCTCCTCAAAAGGAAAAACAGGAATTCGTTGGCCGTCTCTCTGACTGTCTACTAAAGGCTAATAGAATAGCCTTTCTTAAATCGTCATGGAACAAGCTACATAGGTTTCGTGACCAACATTTTTTAGATATTTTAATTTTACCGTTGAGTAATTCACGTCTGAACTTCGTCCATGAAGCAAAAATTCAAACTTTCGGACCTTATAACTCAAAAACCCAACCACAATTTTACAATTCCAATGGTCATCAAGGATCTAGTTCGATTAAATAAAGCTGTTATAAGTATAATTTTGGATCTTCGGCTAGAAATATGCGCATGATCTTCTTTCTACGTTTGTACGGGGCTCGCAGAAGAGCGTTCATAGCCTAGAGGGTTAAAGTCGCGCTTCTCAACCGTGATGCGTGGATTCTATGTTGCACCACTGTTGTTCTTGTTAAATATTTAATAATTCCTTTATGGTGAATACGTCGAAGAAAACTCATTATTTCTGTGTTGTTACTTTCTAACAAATAGCTAGATGAGGCAGCATTTGGCTCGCCATTCATTAAATGTACCTAAAATTACATTGCCTTATCAATCTATTTGTTTTGTATTTAACTCGGTTACTCGGGTCGTGAATAGTGATTCGAATTTTTAGGTAAGACTTGAGCTGCACCATATATAACACAGGCCCGACTTTATGTCACGGTCTTTCTCTGTGCACGCTCCGCGGCTCTGAGTGGTCAGTCTGAGTTCTCACCTAAATTGGCGTTTACGGCAAACCGATCGACTGGCGTCAAAAGTCAAGCTGTCAAAGTCAAACGCGGACTTCCGCGGAGTGGACGTAAACGGTAACGTCGACGTATTTACGGCAATGTTGAGTAAGCTGTCAAATCAAGTTCGGACTCGCAAATGTTAGTTCGCTTAACGCCCGCTGCGCGCGCTCTTCAATTTCTCCATACATTTTAATATATTATTTTTTTATGTGACTGGACATGATGGCTAATACCACACCTTCTGTCATGGTATTAGCCCAACACACCACATGGGAACTAGGTGCCATGCCAGGACCTTCCTTATATTGCTCGGCTACATTGAACTGGATGGAAAACACGGACAATTTTCATTGCCGCTTCGACCATCGTTCATTCAATGCGATGGTACCAACCCGGGCGGGATTAACCCTACCACCTAGTAAGTAAGGAAGGGAACCTACAGTTTAACGTGGAATTCGAACCACGGCCAGCCTCTCTCAACGGTCTAATGGTCACCCATCCAAGACCAGACCGGACCCAGCGTTGCTTAACTTCGGAGAGCGATCGCCGAAGTGTCGCGCCACTGGGCCACTGAGGCTGACATTACTAAATGGTTATTATTATTATATTATTATATTATTGATTTCAACGTAATTAACGCAAGAAAACTATTTATTATAACAATTACCTATTTGTTGTTATACCGGCAAAATAAATACACACTGCGAACATTTCAGCTGCCTACCTATTACGGTTCATGAGATACAGCCCTGTGACGGACCGACGGACGGACGGTTGGACGGACGGATGGATGGACGAACGGACGGATGGACAGCGGAGGCTTGTTAATAGCGTTCCGTTGGCACCCTTTGGGTACGGAACCCTAAAAAAGTATTTCTAAGTTACACTCAGTCGTTCGTTAATTTCTCAAATAGCACTAAACTTATCATGCTCAAATTTAAAATTAAATACTCTCAAAAAATATCGAGCAAAGTTTGTGCTATGGAAAGAAAAATCATTCATTTCGTGCGGATAAACCTGAAGTTACAAACATAATATTTAAAGTTAGCTTGATAAGTACTCTCTGAGAAATTTACGAACAACTAGTGTCACCTAGCGGCATACGAAACATGATAGATCAAAGATAATGTCATGTATTTTTACATGCAATCTATTTTCTTAAAAAAAATACATAATAATGCAGCGTGCACTTCTTTCAGTTTTCTTACATATTTTTTTTTTCTTCTCGTCGTCTTCCACTAAATAAAATAAGCATAACCCAATTTATGTTGGGCTTTAATTAATGTGCTAGCCTGGCGCAGCCTTAATTAGCTCTATTTTTATGAAAACCTGATTTTTTAACAATTTATTAAGTGGTTTTAAACGTCATTAATTATAGGGCTCCGTAGCCAAATGGATTAACTGGAAATCCTTATAATTTCGTTAAGTCCGTCTGTCTGTCAATCCGTATGTCACGCTATATGTAGCAATTTTGTAGTAAATTAAGTTATGGGAGGAATAATAGAAAGTGTAATTGTAAAATTTTACATTCGCGTCTGGGATTTCGTTAGATGTTACGAAAAATGAAGGGCTTTTTATTTGTTTAAGTCACTAGTTAGTAAGATATGCCTTTCTGAAGGGTAAAAGGTGTCTCCCGCCTCAATCGCAATGCTGTGCATGTCCCGCCTTAAATAAAATGAATGGAGAATTCTAAAAAAATTAGAACTGAATAAAACTTAAGAAACCATTTCCTGGGGTGTTAGAATTGTAAACTAACTCGATTTCAGTTTACCGAATAACTCGTTATTTGACGCGAGAAAACCCGCCAGTTAATTTTTCATAGTAACGCCACTAGTTTTTCCGACACGCAGTTGACCGCTTTTTCCTGAATGTTTTAACATACGCAATTTTTTTTTCTTTCATGCCTTTCTTGAACAAAATCTGAAACAAATATTAAACTTAAACTAATTTAGAATATAATTTTAAATAATAAGTGATTCAGAAACTATCCCAAAAGATATTTAAAGTATGTTTTAGTTATTTTTTTTTTCTAAAGCGAAAATGTAAATTATAATTAGCGGTTTCCTTTGATAAATGGTTACCCCTTGCGACGTCCGAAAGTTATCTCTCATTACATATTCAACTGTCCCATACAAGTTTTAAATAAGGGAAGCCGCTGCCGCTACTGCCGCGAGCAACACTTCCATTTTTAATTTCGAATTTCTTCTTGATTCGTAAGGTCATTAAGGTGAAAGTTTAACAAGCGAAAATGGTCCGAATTTCTATCTATCATCAACTCATTTTACCTTCCCCGTGCCCATTCAGTCGGTCGTTTGTCATCCTTCTGGCGCGCCAACTTCGCGCGGTTACAACGACAGAAATCAGTTTCACTGCAGTCTTACCATGCTAAGCATTCTAAATAGGATTTTATGTTCAGGTGACAAGACATATTATCGCTTAGAAAAAATAAGCGGTTACGTGAAAACCACGTCCACTCGGAGCTGCACGATGTGGCATGAATAAATTTTCTAACGCTTTCACGCTCAGGCTCCGCTGAGGAGTAGGAGAGGGAAGGAAGAGTGAAGCTTCTCAAAAATGGAAATTAAGAAAGTGTTTCGCAGTGTGAACAGCGAGCAGCCTGGCCGAGAAGTCCGCGCGAAGGGTTAACGTACTTTTATTGTAAAAACTTCTATTGAGCGAGTTTATATTTTTGCACCGGAACGTTTTGAAGGCGCGTGAATTTAATTGCACTCGGAATTTATTGCCTTTGAGGGAGGGAATTCTGTAAGGATAGTTTGTAATAGCAGCAGAAGCCAGATGTGTAATATTTAAGGGTTGAACATAAACATCCTCGTATTCCCCCAAAATAATGAATAGGTGTCTCAGAAGAACTTGATTATAAAAATATCAAAAATATATTCATTTAATTTCCTTACTTTTACTTACGTATTTTAATAATCATAATGAGTACTATATTTTTTTTCTAGGCCTTTATGACATGTTTAGGTCAAATATCTACAAAAATGTATGAAGAGAAACGATTTTATTGAGCAAATGGCCAGTCTTCTAAACGAATGTACCATTTTTTATTTAAATATGCCAAGGAATGCATAGTTATTATTTGAACCCCGTGATTTCCACATCATCTTCAGTGAAATTCTAGGGCCTGTGCGGCTTGATTCTAAAACCTATTCATTGATAGGTTTGTAGATATCAAGGATTTTGACGTAATGCCATATATTGTGGCAATTAAAACCTAAAACCTTTGGACGCTTTTAAATATGAGTACTTGCATTATTGCAAATTAGGGGTATTCAATTAACATAATAATTTGAAAATGTCAAATCAAATTCACTATTGTCACATAATGAGGCCTTCGGACTTATCTTACCCCAATGAATTCTTAATTTTTGGAAATATTTATTTGTATTTCGATACACTTACGCCCTGTTTCATATTTATGGATTTGTTCTTTAAATTATGATAGATTCCATCTTATACGCAATGCAGTATTCTTAACTTGTTTTAAAGAGAAGAGTATTATTGGCGGGGTGAATCCGGGCCAAAAAAAACCGATGGGCTTGGTTCTGCGCAGCCGCTTGTGATTGGAGGGGACCGGATAAATTCCACGCCGCCAATTATGCAGTTATATTTAGATAAGTATGTGTTTATTTATGTTTTAAAAGGCATTAGTGCATACCACTAGGTCCAGAAGATTCATCTGAACCAAGTTTTTTTTTTTGTATTTATTTATTTACACAAACATATGCAGACAGATCAGTTTACAGATACATGCACGCAAATAGGATCGACAATTGATTAGTGGTAATGACTCTTAGTATATAAAGTGATATTATGCGTATCACCTTATTCGCAGCCTAAACATTACTTACTACTCCTTGAATAGTGCTTTTATGAGTATCAAATATTCCCCAAAAATAAAGTTGGCGTAGGTATGTCTAGTTCAATCAAGGACTTATCGTATTACATGTTTCTTACGCTCCGGCTTTTTTGCAACTGCAATTTTAATTATAATTATCACATTACATGGTCGACGACGAACGTATTAAATAATTACCACGGCAAGCTGAGCTCGCGGTGAGAGCTGCCGGCGTTGCCGGGGTCGCAGCGGCGGGGGGGGGGGGGGGGGCACGGGGTGCGGGCTAGCCAAAGGATGAAGGTAGTTCGGTCTTGTACTGTGTAATGACAGCTAAGTAGATTTCACTGGATCAACTTTATCTACATTTTTGTTACAATATAAACACCCAATTCAGGGACTCGAAACTTGCATGTACGCCCATCGATCTAAATGGACGGGATTTCTTGATGGGCTGGAGCCGCATAACTTTATCTTTCAAAATGCAATAAAACGCATTTTATGAATGAGATACGATTGCTTTCAAATGTAAGTTGGCATCGATAGTTTAATTTTACATGGCTATAAATATTAAATCCAGTGGGAAAGGTAGCGAATAGTAGGTGGGTGCGATACACAATCTGCATTGCATGGATTTTCTAGACCAGCGTATCAAACCCTTACCATATGGCGAACTGTGTGTATTACATGGCAATACAGTTTGCTCTACATACACCTAAAAGTAACAATTTGTACTTCTGTGAAGCAATCTGCAATTATTTCACTTACTTACTTATCACAATACGAAATTGTGCTGTATATCCGATGGCGACGTACCATACTCTACGAAATCTGCGTGTACCTAGCAGCAACCCGAACATACACAGCACGATGTGTATAGAGCAGAAATCTCGGCATGCCCGCCCTGAGGGCCTATTCTAGAAATTCCGTGCTCCGAATTTAGGAGTGTCTCCGCCGAGCGGACTTACTAAATCAATCAGGATGGAGAAATCACGAATCTTTCAAAACTACTGCCAAATCAGTTTGATCGACGGAAACATTCCTGATTTCGAAGCACAAAATTCCATGAATAGACCCCCTGAGTTAGCTTCCACGCTCTGCGCACATATATCTTGAAGAATTCATCCTCTGGCGTATCGTTATCCAAACAAGAAGGAATTTGAGCGTGTTTAAGACACTTGCTCTTATCGCGAAGTTACAAAGTAACTCTGTAAGCCAGTCCACGATTTAATCATAGAATAAAATGAAAATAAATGAAAACGAATGTGCTCAGTTTATAATTGAACGGCATATTTTAATAATTTACCTCGACCACTTTTTAAACCATTTCCAATGATTCCCGTAGTTCTATAAAACTACATTACCTAGTTAGAACAGTCGATAGACTACTGATGGGTCGATATTTTAGCACTTCGATAGGTAGGTACTATGCTCTCCCTATTACGTCGCTTAATCCTATATTTTTTTTATGTTAAGCGCGGCATATGGCGTATATTTCGAACTTACAGGGTGGCTGCGAAAACCATGATAGCCGGCTAGGTGCTTCTTCACACCATGTTTGAAAGACCCCAGTTTACATTTTGGTAAACGTTCTATGTGGTAAACGTTAATATTTGCCTTAAACCAATTTCTTAAAAAAAAAATTGTTTCAAGTTTTCGCACACGGCACTCATTCTGTGCAAAACCCCGCAAATATTCAATATTAATTATTTCAAATATAAATATAATTATTTTATTCCTTATTTACCTTAAACATTTGACTAAATTCAGCCTCTTCTATGTATTGGTTAATTGCATCCAACGTTTGACGATTCTATGTTTTCTCTGGGCCACTGTAAAGAAAAAAAAATACAATTTATTACAATTTTTAATGACATATTGAGGATAAAGCTAAATACCCTTAAGAAGTTTTATAGAAAAGATTCACGCTACGAAGACAGAAACCCGCTTTCGATTCTGGCAATTAACATCTGAATCCAGAACTAATTTAGGATTTATTTCGCTCAAGCTGTATTAAGGTGGCCCATCCCGCTCATCTCCCAATACAAAAGGGGAAAGAAGATCACGCCCATATTTCTTGTCAGAGATCCAAAATACTTCTCAAAAGAGCTTTATTTGATCGAACTAGATGTCTGATGACCATTGGCATTGTAAAATTGTGTTTGGTTTCTAAGTTATAAGGTCCGAAAGTTCGAATTTTTCGCGCGTTTTATAGAATAACTTTGGAGGTGGATTACGCAATGAAAAAGTAAGAACATCGTAAAAAGATTAGTCATCAGACATAGCTTATTTAATCAAGATTTATGATCTATTCGGTTTTTGTTAGATTTTTGACTACAGCGGTCGTGGTTTACTTTTAGCTATAAGTCGTTTTGAAATTAAAATTTTCGTAAATCTTACCAAATCATACACTATGCACATTGTCTTTTTTGTGGACATGTTGCATCTTCCTCATCACGGAGCCTGTCTTATTCTTTGAAACAGAGAAGGTCCCAGAGCGCAACAGCACGGTTTTGTACCGTGCCCGCCAATGAGTTAGGCCCGCCGGGTTGGGCCACCTTAAGGATGATTCTTTATAAAACTGTAAATGGATTACCAATACCACATCTAATATTTAATATTAACATCTAACATTTAATATTTAACTGGATGGAAAACAGGGACATTTTCATTGGAGCTTCGACCATATTTCATTTATTGAGATAGTACCGATCCGGGCAGAATCAACCCTACCACCTAGTCAGTCAGTCAGCGTGTTTGCGTCCACTGCTGGACATACGCCTCTCCAATTTTCTCCCGCCCTCGACGGTACGGAACCACTGCTTTCGGCTGACTCCCTTGACGTCGTCGTCCCACCTGGCGGGTGGTCTTCCCACACTCCGTTTTCCTGTCCACGGCCGGCAGTAAGAGGTAAGAGGTAGTAAGAGGTATAATGTACAGTTGTTCGTGTCATTCATCCTTTTCGAAAACGGCAACAAGGGAATGGAATGAAGGACTGCAACACAAAATCCAGCAGCTTTTACCATTTTTGTAACTTTGGTTACATATTTGTTTGGGTAGTTGAATCGCTTCAACCACCCTTTTATAACAAAATATATCTCCAAATAAACATTCTTAACTTATTTATACATTATTTTTCCACCGTGAAAATATTTTTCTGATGTTACCAGGCCTTTGTAGAGGCGTTTGTTTTATTACCCTAAGCAACGGATACATCTGTACGCACATTTTAAAAATGTCCTCCCTCGGTTAACAAGAAAAACATCAAGAACATTCCGAAAATAAACATTGTGAACAGACGAGGCGTTGCTCGCTAATGCGTGGCGAGCGCGGATACCTTGGATCGTGACGAGGGTCTCGTAGGGCCGGCAGCGACGCCCGCTGGGACAGGACCCTGGACCGTGACAAATGCTCCACTATTGTGCACCCACAATTGATGTTTTGTGAAATGTCACACGCGCGCTGTAATTGGAGTCGTACCTTCGATTTCGTTCGGGCCCTGCGGAACCCTTACGGCCGGCGACAGATCGGGCGTGCTTTTATCGATACTAAAGAACCCATTTACATAAGCGAAAATGTGTCACAAGCTGCCAGTAAGGTAATGTGACGGTATCTTGGCTCAATCCCCGGGCTCGATGAAACTCGGAGCTCTGGGGCGGGGGGAACTGCTATCCATGCCAGAGACCATGGGATAACATCCCAGCACCGTTCATGCACCACTTTCTTTCTCTTCTGAGTTGTACAAGTGAAATTCGTTAAGTTTGCGATCTGTACCATGTTTCGGAACCCATATTAAACTTAAAGTTACCTTCTCCTACTAGGTGATAGGGCTAAGCCCGGGTTTATACATCGCTTTGGATGGAAAATTACTGGTATCGATTGCGAGATTGTAAAAAAGTCCCTTTAATGTGAGGATTAAGCTAATCAGTACTTGGTGAGAGTGACTCTTAGCCTGTTTTTCACCAAGTGCTGATTTACTTTAATTGACACTTACAGAGCCTTAATTACTAAAGTGCTCACTATCTTGTACTGGTATAGATTGCGAGATAGTAAGGAAGGCTCTTTAATGTGAGGATTAAGCTAATCAGTATTTGGTGGAAGCGATCCTTAGTATATCATCATAGACTTAGTGGTCCTAAGTCTTCTAAGTATTTTTGCGTGAAATTGTCTTAATCTTGTTAGGTTTACACAACGGGGAACCTTATTTCGAGGAAGCAATTATT
Source organism: Incurvaria masculella (assembly GCA_946894095.1). NCBI lineage: Eukaryota > Metazoa > Arthropoda > Insecta > Lepidoptera > Incurvariidae > Incurvaria > Incurvaria masculella. Next base: position 15,523,340 of record OX335648.2, on the reverse strand, counting down.
GTTTCCCTGAATCCGTGTGATCGATACACCCACGGTGAATTCGAGGTATCAAACACACGATTGGGAGCATTCAACCCCTAAACATCCTTTGCAAATAAAGCTCAAAATCTTGAAATAAAAACCGGCCAAGTGTGAGTCGGACTCGCACACGAAGGGTTCCGTACCATCGTACAAGATTTAACACATACAATTCAGGTTTTTTGTATGGGGCCCCGCTTTAACTGTTATTTTTTTTATTTTACCTATTTGTTGTTATAGCGACAAAATAAATACACATTCTGTGAAAATTTTAGCTGCCTACCTATTACGGTTCATGAGATGCAGCCCTGTGACAGACGGACGGACGGACGGACGGACGGACGGACGGACGGACGGACGGACGGACGGACGGACGGACGGACGGACGGACGGACGGACGAACGGACGGACGGACGGACAGCGGAGGCTTAGTAATAGGGTTCTGTTGGCACCCTTTGGGTACGGAACCCTAAAAAGGATCATATTAACGTGACGACTTCAACCTGAAAAATAAATGTTCGTTGATATTCTTAACGTTAATTTCACTGGTACGCTATCACTAGAATTAATTTTACTTTGTAACATCACAAGGAGTAATGAAAGCCCTGAAAATTAAGCGCAAGTGGTAGTTACAATCAGAGCGCATTTATCCAGAATAATGGTTTGTAATGTGGGTAAAATTCTAGTCTAAATTGATTGCTAGAAATAAATGAAGATATAATTTATTAGTATTTGGACCATAAATCCATCAACATCCTATATTTTTTATATTTCCGGAGACACGTTCGATAGGGTTCATTGTAACGTTGCCTTTTAGTAAAAAACATCATTTTCCGTTCAACCATTGACACCCATGGAGTTTCCTCACCTCCATGTTGACACCAAGATACATTACTGGACCAATCTCCAAAATCTGGAAAGCTAACTAGAACTCATTGTAGTCTTCTTATCATCTACTCATGGCGCAAAATGTCTCCGTCTTGCATATTCATGTATTTGTTCTCGTGTTCATGTGCAAGTCGTTCTTTAGTGTGCGTGTATGTATGTTGTCTGTATGCTGTGTGTATGTATCTCCGTCGTTATTTACTCGGCGTATTTATGTTTTCACGAATTCATACGAGTGCTTTAGCTTGCACGCAGCGGTTGGTGCAACACAGTTTGATTTATGGTTTACCGGTTTGCGGATGCAAATTTGCATATACTCTTTGCGGTTCGGTTACTGTGCACCAATGTTGGATACGTGCCTTAATATTTGTCATTTCAACATTCAAACTAGCCTTTTTTAGGGTTCCGTACCCAAAGGGTGCCATCTAAGCCTCCGCTGTCCGTCCGTCCGTCCGTCCGTCCGTCCGTCTGTCACAGGGCTGTATCTCATTAACCGTAATAGGTAGGCAGCTGCAATTTTCACAGGGTGTAAATATACACTATTGCCGCTATAAAAAAAATAAAAAATAAAATACAAATTAAAGGCTCCATACAAAAAATGTGTTTGTTTTGTGTTAAATCTTTTACGATGGTACGGTATCCATCGTATGCGAGTCCGACTCGAACTTAGTCGGTTTTAGCATTTATTCATGAATGCCGGCATACTTTAAAGAATTTCTTCATTAAACATTTACGTAGCATTCTTTAAAAGAAGCTTTTCTCTGAAGCGGAGTCCATGATGCAATTTTTCATTTCTCTATGAATGCATTTGATATTGACTAAGTACTTCCTCAGTCTACAAAAGAAATAAACAATCTGCTCTTTCTGGTGCTAGTGAGAGTCACTTGCACTATCGTCACCACTGAAGAGAAAAAGAATTCTTTTTTGATTTGAGATTATAACGGTTATAATATTTGGTTACTATTTTTAAAACGTCGTGAAATTTAAGATAAAATAACTCTTACTTATTGGATCAATTAACTTAGTGGTACCTATTATTAAATCTAAAAATATTTGAACTTTTTCAACAACTCAAAATGTACGAATAAAATATATGTATAAAATGGATGAATTAATCTTAAATACTGTGTAAGTATGAGAGGCTGTAGGAGAGTTGGTAAACGCACTGTCCGCGAATGGTTTGCTTTCTGACTCAAGTCTAGCCCTGGAAGAGTATTCATAAATATATCTTTAAGATATCTTTCTTTAATGGTCCTACTTTACGGTTTATTCAACATACAAATCACCCTCGTTGAATATAACGAATATTCGAACCTTGTGCAAGTCCTACCTTTTTTTATGAAACCTGACATGGATGGCTAACAACAATCCATGCCCTTCTAATTAGTCGCACTTAAGAACCTTTGATCACGAAGGCACGTAAACAAATCTGGAGACTTACTTTGAACCATGGGTCATTCATAAAGAAAAAGATTAAATAATAAAACTATATAACACAGATAATAATTTTGTATGCAATTTGTTATATAGTTTGGCCCATAACCATGTATACACCCTGCTCCATAAACTAGCCCGTAGACTGTACGATAAGCGGATGGGCACGGCACGCACGGATATGCGCGATTACGTGAGGGTCTTCAACGAACGTAATCTTGGTAAAATTCGTTCGAGTGAGCTCCCTGCGACGCAGTGTGAATTGGTCTGTGGTCGGTGCCTCCGCAGCGCTGGGAAGCTTGCGGCGAGCTAAACGATCGCGCGGAGGAACATTTAGAGCTGGAGCGGCGCCAAGCGCCGCGCTGTCATACGCGGAGCCTTAGCGGCGCGGGAACGGGGGTTATGGCACCGGGGGGCAGCGCGGCAGGAGGGGACGGGCGCCGCGGGGGAGAGTTGAATTCGGGACGCGCAGCATCGAATGTCAGTTGCACTAAATTGTGTTCTGTGAAGTTCTTACGTGTTCTTACCTGTTCTAACGTATCCTAACATGTTTGAACATCATTAAAGACCTAACCGGCGCAGCCGCCGATTTATCTAAAATTAGCTACGCCGCCCCCATACAGACGAGTTGTATGCTCGGGGTCCCACGATTTTGCCGCTTGCTTTTCTTAACTTTCATTAAAACTAAATTATTTTAACAATCTGCGTTCTCTTTTTAATTAAACTATTATTTTCTCTATACATATTATATATTCATATATCTATATATTTACTTTCTTAAAACTGTTCTTATGATGTATATATTTACCAAAAATTGTTGATGATTGCATTTGTATTGTTTACTGAAGTTGGGGATTTGTTTATTCCGACTGTGAACAACCATTCGGCTGAATTTATATTGATGTTTTGAGTTCATACAGTTGTAAGGTTATCAGGTTTAATTATTTTTTTTGCCACCTGACATGGATGGCTAATACCACACAACTACTGATGATATTAGCCCAATACACCACATTACCAAAAGAATTAGGTGCCCTCCCTTTATGAGCACGGCTACATTGAACTGGATGGAAAACATGGACAATTTTTCTTTCCCCATCTTTTCATCTAATGCGACGGTACCAACCGGGGCGGGCTTAAACACTACCACCTAGTAGGGGAAGGGGACTTACGTTTTAAATGGATTCCTAACCATGGAGCATTCGTGACGAAATGCATTTATCCAACTCATGAAGAGAAAGAAAATGGAGCATGAACGGGGCGAGGATTTGAATCCAGACCTCTGGTATGCTGGGCAAGTCCCCGCGCCACTAGGCTACCAAAAGTGCTTACTTGTTTTAAAAAAAAAAAACATTTCCGCCCATTGAACGTCCTTGTAAATGATGAATCTAAGCGTTGATCTTGATCTTATTAAGGAAAATAAACAACGAATATATATTACTTTAAAAAAGACTCAATGAGGACTAATATTTCCTGTTTTGTTTGTGACATTTGAATATACTTATATCTTTATCGGTTTGATGGTGATTTTCGAAGAAATAAAATAAACGTACCTGGTTAATAATAACCTTGTGCACTGAGTTTTCTTAATTTCTCTGAATTGAATTATTAGTAGTATATGAATTATTAGTAAGTATTAGTATTATTAGTGAAACGTAATTATTAGATCATTTTACCATGGACAAATTCAAAATCTTTAATGCATTAAATAAGTCAGGCGGATTTTATCATCTGATTCATCATTGCATACAAAACGAAAAGATTACAAAAGTCTTAAAACGAGAAATCCGCTCTTAATTTCAACAAATTTCAATTAAAGCTAAGAAGATAAATACATATGAGCACACAATAGTTTATTATAAACTAGAGAACTAAACATCAAATAATTTATTAATTTAAAACGCTAGCTGAGTGCAGCCACAATAGGTAAGACACCTTAACGCCTAGATTCTGATATAAATATTCTTCTTCAATTAAAATTACAATAAGTCGACAATGCACTAAAAAAATACGCATAGTTAAAGCGAAGGAAGTGTGCTGCGATGACGTTATGGCGCTCTGTCATCTCTGCATAGTAGAGCCCACAGAAATCGAAATTATTAACTAGAACGGTCAAGAAGTCAGCTTAGTATGGAAACTAGTATATTCCGATGTCTGTGGTAGAGCCGATGGGGTATGCAGAGCTTACCCCATCGGTTGTAAAACGAACAACCTTTTTTTTAGAACTAGCGACCCGGTCCGGCTTCTTACAGGTGCAAGTTACATGTAGGTTGGTTGTAAATAAAAACATCTGTTGATCAGATTGCTATGAAACTTCACTGGATCATCCACTAGGCTAATCTGAAGATCCCCTGCAAATTTCGTCATAATCGGTCACAACGGCTTTATTTCATTTTGGACATTCACATGAGCGGAGCTTCTAAACTTCTAATCATTCACATGAACAGAGCTTCTACACTTCCAAACTTCACAGGATAACACGCTGGGCTAATTTGAAGATTTACCGAAAATTGCATAAAAATTGGCGCCATTATCTTGGACGTGGAGCGGAACTTTCAAATATTAATGCAAGCAATTTTTCCATATTTCCAAAAACCTCGTAGCCAGGAGAAAACAACTGTCCCTAATGTAGTTACTGAATTTAAACCATATCATTATTCACAATTATCCCCGAAATCCAGATTCTTCGTGTTATCTACAGTCAGTAGGGTTTTTTTACTAGTCTCCGGACATGACGCGTTGACAGCCAAAGTGCTGCCCGACAGCTTCGACGCAAAATGAACAACAGGGCTTAGAGGGTGCGGGGGGCAGTCGCATCGTCCGCCCCCCCCCCTCCCCACACTCCCAGTGGGCTTAGATACGGAATCATGAATAATGCATACGGCTTCAGAGATTTAAAAAATTGCATTGTCTCCTGTGGAACAGAACCCGGAATAGGACTTGTAGTTGAATAGGGCTGGAGGCTATAATAATTTTAGTCTATCGTTCACCGAGCTACCTATTTGCATAGATATAAGGACATGCTAATTTTTAAATTTAATTCAAGAAACGACTTATAATATGTTGTGTATACTTTGCTTTTTACTACAATTTATTTAAAAAACTTTTTTTTTTTTTCATCTATCTTCGCTATCAAGGCCAAATCATATTTTTATATCTTCATAATAAAATGGAACGTTTACCTCAAACACTGTTCTCAAATTAAAAACAACCAATTCTTATTTCTCCTATGGATAAAATGTAGAATAAATGCACTCTCTGCGAGGTTGTTTCGCACAATGCACAACCTGATTACCTGGTTGTCCTTGTTTTCACAGCCCCTGTGGAAAGTTCGAAAGCCCATGGGCGTCGTCGGTCAATCGGTCGTCGTCTGATTGAAGCTCTGGCTTATATTTCGCGCTATGCATAAACATAATATGGAAAAACTTAGAATGTATTTGTGTGCTTGCCCAAATCTTGCTTCTTATCGCACAACACAATCGCAAATGAAGAACGATTAACGGATAAACATTAAAACTTAGTCAAATACTAAAAATCTATCAAGTATTCTTGTGCCATCACACTGTTTTAAACAGAATAAATTCAACACATTCATTGTCATGTTACTTCTTAACTTAGATTTATAAAACAGAAAAATTAGTAATACTTTGAGCGGATCTGTCACTGTCCAAATATCAACAGAAAATTTACAAGTGTTCTAACATCTGCTTTGATTTAAAACTATTCTGTGATATTACTGCATTCATAAAAAAACTTTTTTTACATACATAGGTACACACAGTACATACAATCTAATAACCTAAATACGCTTTCAATACATTAACAAAAATAACTTAAATAGGTGATTTAAATTAATACTTCCCTTCTTTTTTCAACTTTTACTAGCAAATATCAGTTTCAGTTTCAGTTTCTTTATTTCCTCCATTAGATGTATATTACACACTCGGATTCGTCATTTTTTTTTTCCTGTCGGTTCGATTACTTCTGGCGAAGAAGAGCCGACAAGAAACTTCGTCAGGTTGGTCATTGTATCATTATTTTTTCCAGTGATACTTACAAACTAGTTTACAGTGATTGATTGATTACTACTGCTCACAAAGAACATTATTATAAGAACATTATATACATTGGTGAGGAGCAATATGCAAGCCGATTTTCGCATCCATGTCACGACGTGGTCCGGCCAGTCGGACATATGTATAACGAGTTCGAGCGAGAGCGAACGACCACAAACTGGGTACAGGAAATTGAGGTATCGACCTCCGACCGAAACCATCTCGCTAATAATGTTTACTGAAACCTTGTTAGAGCCGAGCCGGCACGTACACTCCAGCGGATACATCGGGACGTGGCGTTACAATAAGCACAGCCAGAGAACAAACCGGTAGTCCATTTCAAAATAAAATGAACCACTGTAACGTTGACTTCTCAACTGCTCTAACAAAGAACGACTTATTTTCTATACGTCATATCTGATATGAAAGAACGTTGGAATTGAAACGTAGAAGAGAAATGTGAAAGGGACGAGAATTTTTTATTTTAAAAGACCGTTCATCGCGGAGTCACTTATTCTGAAAAAATATGTGCATGGGGATGAATTGTAAATACATGTAATTTGGTTAACTCACGAAGTATTAGTAATATTTAAATATTGCTTAAATACTCGTTAGTAATCGTTTAGTAATCTTATACAAATAAACTTCAACATTAGCTATATTTTCCTTGAGTTTAGATATTTATCTAAACATAAAAAAAAACACTGAAATACTACCAACTTTTCAGATTTAGGTTAAATTTATGCTTTTTTACCGGTGGTTAAAAATATATTTTATTTCCATAATACGTAAGGTTTCCCATTACAATAATTGGTTGGCCCTAAGCTAATTTAACTTTTGATTAATTATGTTGCAAATTAAATCTACAAAAAATTCTTTTCCAGATAATTATCCCAAAATACTTCTAAGGGATAGTTTTTATTCACCTGAAATTATACATCAGTTAGATCGGCATCGTTATTATTTGTAATTTTAATGCAAGCATTTATTACACACTTTCATTATACACGATGAACATTTAAATTGTGCCTTAATTGTTAAATCCAAAACTATAATAAATTTCGAAAAACTCTAAAAGGAGTCATGGGGTAGATTTTGATATAAACTAAAACTTATATATATATAAGCTAGATATAAGCTTAGGGCGAAATAGTGTCTTATGTTTCTCGAAATCAAGGTGCTCGATTCCAGGTTAGAAAAGAGATTTTCTCAAAACCGAATGATGCAGTTTTACTTGTCAAAATTTGTCCCATGAATCGTTTGAGTATTTTTCGACGTATCTTATTGTTTCTGATTTGGACATGATGGCATACTTGAAACATTTATAATACACAAGCATAATCTAACTGGCTGGAGATCACAAGATCACTCGACCCGCAGCCATCGCATCGCGCCGATGATAAGCTCTCAAACTTATTTCGAAGAACACTTACCGCTGACTTAAAAGACTTTACTTGTAATTGTTTATTTCAAGATTTCTTCAAGACTCTTCATAACTGCGTCTCTACTCCTCTCTCTATTTTCTCTAGAAGATATAATATAACATGCTTTACAAAAAGTTAACTTGCTCTGGGTAATGTTCTTTAGACAAGACACTTGAGATATTCGCAGATATTGCGATGAAGATTTTCGCAGAGCCTTAGATGCAATTACGGACCTCGGCAATGCTCCGTCACGCCTATCCTCAGGCATTCCTTGTGGACGTCGCCACTAACGTCACCCCTGCCACCTCTAATGGTCTACTAAAATAGGATGACCCGAAGAAGATTTTAAGCCGGTAACTCATAATTCGACTATATATCTGACAGCTCATCGTACGTCATCGCCACACCGATAGCAGCGACAACCACGCCGCTCTCTTCACCTCGCCGGAGCCCGCTGTTGCGGCAGATCAGTCGCGTGCCTCGTCCGCCACCGAGCCGTGCTTGTTTTACTTGCATCTACTGCTGCGTATACGCCCGCTATGTAAACCGAACCAGCAGGTTGCAAAAACAATTTTATATAAAAGCAGCGTGGTACCTTCCTCCCCCCTCAATCCCTCGTCGTGTGGTCAATATCCAATTGGTGATTCCCTTGCACACATTACCTCGCTCGTCTGTGGAAGGGTCGCATTGCGATAGTGCCGGATCAAGGTTCAAGAAAATATCTTTCTTATAGTTGAGTGTGAGAAAACTGCAATATTTAGTTTACCTATTTTTGGTGGCTGCCTACCTTCAGTTCCTTCTACAGTTCATGAGATACAGCCCTGTGACAGACGGACGGACGGATGGACGGACGGACATCGGAGGCTTAGTAATGGAGTTCCGCTGGCACCTTTTTGGTACGGAACCCTAAAAATCATGTTTGTATTTTTGTCCTCTATGCATTCCTAAACTGATCCGATTGAGATAAAACTTTGGTGAACACTTTGTATCGGGATCCGCTCGCATGAATGTCCAAAACGAAAATGACCTAAGCGGAGCCGGGAACCTCAGCAAAAATTAAAAAAAAAATCAAGTCCGAAGGATAGATAAAGATGTTAATTTTAAATATAAGTTCACAGCTTTTTTTCAATCATCACTTACATGTGCACACGTTTGTGAATTTGGTGTTTTGCGTGTTTTTAATGAACGTTTACGACTAGTCAACGCGCAACCAGAATTAAACTCTCGAATTACCAGAATAAATAATGACGTTTGCGAACTAATTGCCCGCTACCGAGCGAAGGTTCATCCAACTCATTAGGTTTAATTATGCAGCCGCCATTTTGCTTACAGCTGACCGCCATGACGTTGAGCGATCCATTTACCACTAGTTGAACATGCTTTCTTGAGCTAAAGGTTCTTATATTATACACGTTGGAAGTCAAACATTACAATTCAATTACTCTTTAAATGTGCAAACCTGAAACACTATAATATAATTAAATAAGCTACTTTCGGAAATACCACTGGAGATCACATTTTGATTCTCTGTCTGCCTCCTTTCTGACAAAAGTATATTTGGTGTTAGCATTAAATTTTTCCTTTTACCATACAAGTGGAAAAAACAAACGAGCTAACAAATACACTTGCCCCTTTTAATGCATTAGTAAGAAAGACAGATTTTTATTATACCTATGTTAAGGGAGGTATGGTCCAAACCATGTATTCGTAGGCATATTTGGAGCAAATCAGGTTAAAACATTTGGTTTAACGACTAAAAAAAAATTCGTTCCCCGCATACTGTTTGTGTGTAGTCGTTTCCTGCCATAACACCCTGTATGTATAAAACCACGGCAATATTTACGGTTTTTAGTGATCCGTACCCAAAGGGTGCCAACGGAACCCAAAGGCTCCGCTGTCCTTCCGTCCGTCCATATGTCCGTATGTCAGGGCTGTATCTCGTGACCCATAATAGGTAGGCAGCTGAAATAATCATAGAGTGTGTATTTATTTTGCCGCTATAACAACCAATAAGTTAAATTAAAAAATAATAACAATTAAAGAGGTCCCCCATACAAAGAACTTATTTTTTGTGTTAAATCTTGCACTATGGTCAGGAAACCTTCGTGTGCGAGTCGGAATCGCACTTGGCCCTGTTTTTTAACAACATCTCAGCCTGTTGTACTGATGTATCGGTAGAAACGCACCATTCAAGGTCATAAACACGAAAATAAATTTCTTGTTCCTAAATTCAATTATCCCCTGACTTGGAATAGAGCTCGGAATGCTTTACTTGTTATTACGTCTACGGCGTTTTGGCAGTTATTTCGCTGAATGAATAATTACTCCACTAATGGAAATTAGAAAGTTGGTCGGATGTTCTAAACTTTGCATTGTTATTTATAATAATCTTCCGCTAATTACCATTTTAAATAACAATCCCTTCAGCCCTCGTTCGACGAGCACCGTGGAGTCTTCCGCCGCCTCCTTAAGCATTGTGAAAGGTAAATTACTTGAAAGGAAAACTGTCCCGCCTTAAATATGAATGGGTTCCGATAAAATGGGAAAATGTATATTCTTCGCCGCGTAGAATATTGGGGACAGTTTATTAAGAAAAAATCGAATTTTAGTTGACTTAAGTCGGGCAAAGACGAATGAATTTATCGTTTTCGGACAATATACCATTTTTTGTGTATTGTGTTTCGTTTTTGTTCTTGTTGGCCTTTATACTTGTAAAGAAAGAGATGCAAGTAAGATGGACACTGATGTCAAATAAACCATTTATGTTTGTGGAAAACGGCTTACCCACGGTGTGTCGATTATATTTTACGACGTTTCGAACCAAACATTTGGTCCATCATCAGGCGAGCACTCGTGCCGGCGGCGGTCAACAGTTCCCTGTTATTGTATTAATATAATCGACACACCGTGCGTAAGCCTTTTTCCACAAACCTTAAAATGAGTGTTAACCACGGTAATCTCAAATCGTAAACCATTTATGTGTCCTTTGTATTGTATTATAATTGTATTCGTCAAATTGGTAGACAAGCTGCGCTCATACAGGTCATATTTTCTTATTTTTAGGCATAGATGATTAGCATTTACAATAATAAACATACGTACATCTTACAATTTCTGGCATATACCATCATCAAACTTACTAAATCTTGAATTCAAATTTCAAATTCTTTCTAAATAATTTGAAATTTGAAAGGAAAAACGGATTTTGAAAAGCGTGTTTTGCATTATTTCAGATGTAAAGAACTTACTTGTTATCGAGACAATATTTCTCCTTCAATGTGCTTGAAGCGTGTTTTCAAAAAGGATACGAGCGAACAAGCTATTTTGGAGTTACATATAGGCGACTCTCAGCTCCACAAAGTTTTCATCGTAATAGAGAATCTTGCTGCTAGGATAATTCTGGTGTCGATTCCATGTTGACAACACAGACTACATATACATATACAAATACATATTAACCTAGAACGATTAGAATGGACTAGAGACTTTGGCGATTGTAGGAAAAGTAGGAAAAGCACCTGAACGGAATCGATGACTATAATATAGGCCATATTTTCAACATTAATGCCAGTCAGAAGCTTAATTTTGGAGAAGATTTGAGCGTTAAAAATAAGGATGGATTATTGTCCTTCGGTATCAGGACCGCATGACGTATACCAATGCCCGTACCTAGCACTCAAGGTCTGCTTGACATTGACACCGATGGATCCGCACCTATCTGCCGTTCACCGTATCGAGCGTCACCGAAGCAGCGCGAGATCATCTCAGGACAGGTACGTGAGATGCTGGAAAATAAAGTTATCAGGACATCGAATTCGCCGTATACACCTGGTGAGGTATTGGTTGAGAAAGCTGACCAGTCATGGAGCTTTTTCGTAGATTACAGGCCTTTGAACAAAACTGTCAAGATGGATGTTTATCCTTTGCCTAGGATCGACGGTTTGCTAGAAAGTCTGGAAGGTGCGCGATACTCTGCTCTACTCGCCGTTTCCTAGGGCTTCTGTGCAGGTCACGCGAGTTTGCTGCCGTACCTGCCCACCTCAAGCCGCCCCCCACTGTCACCTCATCGGACCAGCCGACCCGAGGAGCTGACTTCACTGGATTCGTAAGGAATATCGAACCCAGAAAATTCATACTGTTCCAAGACTTCAGGTCCAGCAGAGGGACGTATCATGTACTTTCCAGACATCCTAGCAAATCGTCGACCCTAGGCAAAGGATAAGCATCCATATAATAAGATAAGCAAGCGAACGAAACGAATAACTGGGTTTCGTAATTATATTAAACAAAAACATAAGCTGCTGACAATCTTGACAAACTAAAAAATGTGAAGTGGTATCCTTTACTGACATAAGAGCTACTTTACTGAGCTGTCTCTCTCTAACACTACTCCTTGAAGTATATTGGCACCTTCGAAAATAACCCTCAGATAGCTAACTGACCTTTGTTTCACCATTAATCGAGCAAGTCCTATCAGTCTGTTAAAGAGCGGAATAATTTTATTAGCTTGTTAAATATCCGACCATTTATCTGACTATTGAATAATCGAGCCTTAATCAAATTGTAATTTGGGTGTAGAGCAAAGTTTTCTCGAGCTCTCATCAGACCTTTTTGTAAAAACGGTACGCCTTTACGAAGTTCCATATTCAATCAAACTCGGTAGTGGATCAGAAGTTTCAGCAGGGTGCGATTACGATATGACAATATCAAGGAGTTTTGATGTACATACGGTTCGATAATTGTTATAAGTACATGGTTAGTTGAACATATTTGTTTCTGCGAATGCTTGTAATAATGCAATTCATGTAGATGTCGCCAAAACTCAAATTGAGAAATCATTAAATTTAAATTAATAAGTTTCAAGTAATTTAGACGACATTACTTACATCATGATTTTATGGCAACTTACAACTTAATATTTATAATTACAAATCATGCTTAAAGGCATTAATAGCAGATTTTTAACTAGGCTATTCTTAACGTGTTTTTTTTTCATAAAATAATAATATAATTAAGAAAATGAATATCTTACATTGCTTTAGCTACTGACTGCCGTATGTTTATTATTTGTAGATATTATTGTAACCGGTGGCCTCGATTTACACTGGTATAATGTTAATGAAATAATTATATATTTGGCTTATCAGAGCTGTTTCATGTGATTTTTATTACATATAAATAAATAAAAAAATAGATTTTAACGTGAATTTATTATCGTTTCTAAAAAGAGTAATTGTTAATTTTTTTATTGATAATATGCATATTATAAACAAGAATCAATAATTAAATATTCACTTTTTCTGCTTCAAACTCCTTACCCTTTTTTTTTACTTCTAGTAACTATTTTTGGGACACATTTACATTATGCTCCGTTAGGTTCCAACGCTAATGCAACTAGAATATTTTCTCAAGTTTAAAGCACAGAAGCACAGGCAAAATGCGTGATTTAAAATCTTTTTTAAGGCCCCCGGCGCGAGCCCCCCTCAAAGAGCTAGCGGCTGCGCAGAGATAAAACTGTATAGGATTTGGTTACTGCGCACCACTGGCGCTTGAAAGGACTCGGCTTGTGCCGGAGGCTGCTCCAACCTGGAGTCAAATATGTGACATTTATTAAAATTTAACAATTAATGTTCATTTTACAATTATCAAGTCCAGAGTCAACTGATTTGGGTGCTGCATTTTGAATATTACAGTATAATAAAAAAAATTTTTTTTTAAATAAGTAGTATAAAAATTGTATTCATTTTAAAACATTTACTAAGGTATTTTACACGCGCGAGCTTGTTCATCGCTAGAGCGCCCTCACCGGCAGGGTCGCTTGCCTACCTACAATCGAACCGCCGTCTCGTTGGGTATTCACAGCGTGTATTCTGTTCCCGGACGTAAGTAATTTAAACTATGCGCTAACTTACGAGGAAAACTGCTCGCTCCCGGGGAAAATTGTGAAGGAATCGGGATTTAAGTCAATACAAGCCGTCTGGCGGGTCCCGCGCTCGCATCGGACGATACGTTGAATGAAGTTGTGGAGCCAATCATTTCATTTGCATGTGCAGAACCATTGTTGTAGAACACAGGAAATTTTCCTTCCATTCCAGAGGTCACGGGTTTGTTTCCCGCCCCATTCATACACCATTTTTATTTCCTTTCTAAGTACTTTTCGTTACGAACGCGAGCTCGGTCGGAATCCATGTAAAACTGTTAAGAGGCTACTAGATAATTCCTAATAAATGGTAGGGTTAAGCCTGCCCGGGTTGGTGTCATCGCATTGGATAGAATATGACTGAAGGCAGAGGGTTCCGTAACATCGTTCAAAAGTTAACACAAAAAAAATCACCTTGTTGTTAAATCGCAATCTTGCTACTCGACATTCACTAATAAATTATGGAAGCGTTTCCAAGTCAAACGATCTATAATTCGATTCAAGAAACCGTCTCCTCACTTTTTTTAGGGTTCTGTGACCAAAGGGTGCCAACGGAACCCTATTAATAAGCCTCCGCTGTCCGTTCGTCCGTTCATCGGTCATTCCCTCCGTCCGTCCATCCATTCGTCCGATCGTCCGTCCGTCCGTCCGTCTGTCACTGGGCTGTATCTCATGAACCGTAATAGGTAGGCAGCTGAAATTTTCACATATTGTGTACTTATTTTGCCGCTATAACAAAAAAATAGGTAAAAATACAAAAAAAATCACGTTGTTTACCCTTTAATTTCTATATTTTTTTTTATTTTACCTGTTACGTAACGTCGTTCAAAAGTTAACACAAAAAAAATCACGTTGTTTACCCTTTAATTTCTATATTTTTTTTTATTTTACCTATTTTTTTGTTATAGCGGCAAAATAAGTACACAATATGTGAAAATTTCAGCTGCCTACCTATTACGGTTCATGAGATACAGCCCAGTGACAGACGGACGGACGGACGGACGATCGGACGAATGGATGGACGGACGGAGGGAATGACCGATGGACGGACGAACGGACAGCGGAGGCTTATTAATAGGGTTCCGTTGGCACCCTTTGGTTACAGAACCCTAAAAAAAGTGAGGAGACGGTTTCTTGAATCGAATTATAGATCGTTTGACTTGGAAACGCTTAACACAAAAAAAATCACGTTGTTTACCCTTTAATTTCTATATTTTTTTTTATTTTACCTATTTTTTTGTTATAGCGGCAAAATAAGTACACAATATGTGAAAATTTCAGCTGCCTACCTATTACGGTTCATGAGATACAGCCCAGTGACAGACGGACGGACGGAGGGAATGACCGATGGACGGACGAACGGACAGCGGAGGCTTATTAATAGGGTTCCGTTGGCACCCTTTGGTTACAGAACCCTAAAAAAAGTGAGGAGACGGTTTCTTGAATCGAATTATAGATCGTTTGACTTGGAAACGCTTCCATAATTTATTAGTGAATGTCGAGTAGCAAGATTGCGATTTAACAACGGTTATGTGGAATCAGAAGATATGGAATAAAAAGAGTCATACTCTCCGATGAACCCCGATCATATCAGTTGAACACGGTAAAAGGCGAAACCTGTTTAACCGTCTTTAACGTTTTTTGTTCAAAGCAGTTTCATAACGAAAACATAAAATAACATAAAAGTTACATTCTGTGAAACTTTAATTATGCTATCGGCAGGAATATCTCCGTTGACACGCATATACATACTATGATCAAAAAGTTCCGGAAATTAATAAATAAAAAAAAATTGTGTTAATTTTCGGATACATTAATTTTATCACCTTAAAAATAACAACCGTCTGAAGCGATGCACATACGCCAACGCTTAACCCATTCTTCCATACACTTTTGATAGTCCGGTGAAGGAATGGCTTTCAATGCCTTCGTCGCATTTTCTTTTATTTCATCGATGCTCGAAAATCTCTTTCCACGAAGGGGTAATTTAAGTTTTGAGAACAGGAAAAAGTCACATGGTGCCATATCCGGAGAATACGGTGCCTGTTGGATTGTATTTACAGTATGTTTGGTCAAATAATCGGTCACGATGCGCGCTTTGTGAGACGGAGCATTGTCATGGTGCAAGATCCATGAGTTGTTTTGCCACAATTCCGGTCGTTTTCTACGCACAGTATCTCTCAAACGCTTAATTACGGCCTGGTAGTACTCCTTATTGACTGTTTGACGATTTTCGAGTACGATTTCTTGAACTTTTTTGATGTTATCATCGGTAGTTGATGTTGAAGGGCGTCCACGAACGACGAATACCACTCGTATACTCTTGTTTTTGAGAGAGCAGAGTCCCTGTAGGCTTTTTGTAGCATTTGGAATGCATCAGCACAAGAGATTTCGTTGGAAACATAAAACATCAAACAAATTCTTTGTTCAATATTTTTTTCCATTTTGAAATGCGACGAACTTCAAAGACTTGATTGATATAAACAGACGCCAAACAATTACTAATGACATTTAATATTTAACATTTGGCAGGAGTGTCAGGGAAAGGTGTACCAACCTGAGAAAAAAAAAATCGAATCGGTGAAGCGTTTTAAATTCAAACTACAATTTCCCGGAACTGATTGTGTATGTAGCTAATGATGATTGCAAATATAAACAGTGCCTGATATGCTAAAAAACACATTGTCAACTTTTTTGATTAGTATGCAAAATGTTTTGTCAAAATGAGATATTTCCGATATTAAGGCATAATCATAGATCATCTTCATAGTTTTCGTTAATTCAAGGAATACTTTGAAAACATTGAAATCCTAGACGAAGTGGCTAGCCAGGAGCTATTCAATTTAATTTATTTAATAAAGAAAATATCATACATAATACGGAAAACGCATTTATATTTCACTTCCATCTACAACCACATCTCAGCCTTGAAGAATCCGTTGATCTATAAATAGATTTTATTTTCCACATACCCTCTCGCATCTGGTAGAAGACGACTTAAATACCTTTATAAATTTAAAAAATACAACAAGTTGGTTGTTATTAATCTTGCCAACCTTAGATTCAGCCTACCTTAACAAATATATTTCCTTGAGTTTCGGTGGTTTAATTCACCACAACACAACTGCAACATACATCCAGTTACATACAAATAATTAATATAAATCCCCGCTCATTTCTACAAGAAGCTTCGAGGATAAATAGGCCGAAAGCGAACACATGTCGTTGCAAGTTTAGGCGAGCCGTAATCAAATTGCTCCTAAGCTGAACTTGGCGAGTATTAGCAGGCGACTACGCTTCAACAACGCTAATGCTAGTACCAACTTTGGTGCTCAGACAGATGGAGAAGGCTTCTAAATTTATATAAAATTGGTGGTTGATGTCAATAATTACCTTATTAAGAAATATTATTATGCAATATAACTAAATAAAGACACGTACGATTATTACTAAGGATAATAAATCAACGGTGTACCCGTTGAATAAATTATTAAATGAATCTACAAACGTTTTCCTTTTCCGTACTTAGAATAATACCATGCTCTATCTACCCAATATTACCAAATGATTACGATGTTTCTTAAATAAAGTTACTGTATTTGGATGGATACTATAAATAAAACAGGAATCATTTTCTTGTGATTCGTTCAATATATGTAAGGTCTCATTTCAGCAAAAGTAAGTCGTTATCAAAGAACATGTTCTGATTTTTTTAAAGAAAAGGTTCCTTGGGACGATCCTTCGGGTGGAACTTTTCGGATGGGGACCTAATCAAGCAAAAGTAAATAACCATTATACACGTTAAGTTTTGCACTTTATTTGAAATTGCTTGGTTTTTTTTAAAGGTTTTGGTAAACTAAATCCAAATTATCACACTACATCTCTCACCGTTGATATTGCAAGAGTAGTGTTTGTGGGGGGAACGGCAGAACGTCTAATATGCAGATCGTATAATGTCATATTTTAACAAAATTTTAAAACCATGCACAACGTATAATCGGCAGATCGTATAATTTTATACGTAGTGCATGAAGAAGTTTAAAAAATAAAATTACTTATTTCTCCATGCATAACGTATAATAGTCACAACGTTTAATATTATGATCTTTATTTAACAAAAAAAGAAAACCATGCATATCATATAATCCAAAAACTTTTCATACGATAAGCGCCCTTATGTATATACTTTTAAAGCGTATACTCGCACGTGACGTTTCGACCGTCTCAATTAGCGTTAGGTGGCCTTTCGAAATTGTAGCAAATATCGATTCGTGGCAATTTCAGCCTTAAATGTATCATTATTAGGGCGCTTTATGTAGTGCTTCTTGGCATATTATACGTTCTGCATGGTTTTCTTTTTTTGTGAATTCATGTTAGGAATATTATACGTTGTGACTATTATACGTTCTGCATGATGCAAAGAGTTGATTTTATCTAACAACGATACATTTAAGGCTGAAATTGCTACGAATCGATATCTGTTGAAGAGTAACAATTTGCTACAACGCTAATTGAGACGGTCGAAAAGTCGCGTGCGAGTATAATCTTTAATCTTATATCGATAAGGGCGCTTATCGTATGAAATATTTTAGGATTATATGATATGCATGGTTTTCTTTTTTTGTTAAATAAAGATCATAACATTATACGTTGTGACTATTATACGTTATGCATGGAGAAATAAGTAATTTAATTTTTTGGACTTCTTCATGCACTACGTATAAGATTATACGATCTGCCGATTATACGTTGTGCATGGTTTTAAAATTTTGTTAAAATATGACATTATACGATCTGCATATTATACGTTATGCCGTTCCCCCTTTTGGGCCTCAAAATTTAATGGTCTCATCGATATCTATATAATTGCATATCATGTTCAAATCGTATATTTTAATATCTCTTCAATTTACCGTCTAAAACCTATCATGTTATTACTGAAATGAAAGGTCTCATGGAGATTTGCGTTCTTGTCTTTGATATTTTACAATGTCAAATGTCTGAAACTGTAATGAAATTTGTAAAATGCGTTAAAGTTCCGCTTATGTCGGGTACCAGAGACTGCTCAAGTTTTCTTCCATGAAACTAAGCAAACTTGTAGTTAAGAAAAAAGACGCCACAGCCTCTTAGCTCGCCAGCGCCGCGCCGAGACACAAGAGTGGTATATTAGAAAAGTTTGCGGGACAAAGCGGCACTAACCGCGGGGTCAAGTAGGTTCGTGTGATTGCTGTCTCCCTCCCCCCCCCCCCCCCGCACCGCGCCCACACCGCCCTCGTCACCAGTACAACTTACGATATTGCATTCTGATACAGAATATGACTGCAAAAAACCAGGGTTTATTGTTTGGGATAAAACTACACCGTATCGTCGCCACGTAACCAGTATAGCATAGAGTCCCTGCAAAAATATTGCATTCGATATAAACAAGCAACGAAATTTCAAATATTAAGACGTTGTCTCCATCTTAAATTCATGAATGCATATGCATTACTGAATTATATGGGTTATCTCTTCTTGTGATAAAAATACTTTAAAATTAGTGTTTCGACTTTATATACACTCAATCCACTCAAACCCGTATCTTTCAACTTTCAAGTATATTTATGCCTGTAAGATAGAGATTGGCTTATTATATCACGACCATTCACATGAAAAGAAAAATTTAGTAGACTTCTTGACGTGATATCGTGACTTTTTATCTATATCTAGCCTTGCGGTCTCTCTCCAAAAAACTGAACATTGCATTATAATCTATCTTCATTTCTACATCTCAGCGAGATCATGTATTTTTATGTAACCAAACATGGACGGCTAAAAGAAATTGTTATGATATTGGCACAACATACCGCAATCAGAATAGAATTAGGTGTAATGTCAGAATCTTCCCTTTATGAGCACGGTTACATTGAACTGTATACAAAAACGGACACTATCAGTTTCGCTTCGACCATATTTTAAGCAATTCGATGGTACCGACCCCGGCAAGCAGGCGTAGAGGCGTAGAACCTTTAATTTTACATCGATTTCGAACCATGGAACAGCTCGCATTCTTGAATAAATGCACTCATCCAACTCGGAAAGAAAAAAAAATTCTTAATGACCAGGGCGAGAATAGAACTTCGCATTTACTGCAAAGATTGAACACTGAATATTTGCAATAAATGCAATGCAATAAATAAATTGAAAAATCAGTGTACATATGTATAATCTTAATCACTGTGTTGGTAGGAGGCATTCATTACGGGAGGAGGGACTGTAGGAGATTACCAAATTATCGGTATACAATAGGTGGTGAAATTGGTAGACGCAATACCCGCGTATGTTTTATTTTACTGGTTCGGGTCCAGCATGTCTGTATTCATAAAGTAGTTCTTTTTACAGGTGTATTTCTTAAACTAATGTGTTCTTGCTGCACTGTCCATTCTAGATATCACTACGTTGAAACAAGCGACGCACGAAAAATCATTACAAACATTTCGCACTTTCCTTTTGTTTGCCTTTTGGCATTACTTCACAAAATTTGTTCTATCGGCAGGTTAGGTTAGTTTCTATAAAAATCGGATGTTTTCCGCTATTGCTTCTAGTTTCATATTTGGTCTTGAAGTCACACTTAAAAAATTCAACCTGTATAGTTTTTCGTAGCAGCTCTACGCTCAACTCATAATACTGGGTGCGTTGCGGGCGGCGGGCGGTGGCGGTGCGCGGGGTAGTGTATATATTCTTCGGTGGGGGCGGTGCGGGGGTGGGCGGGGCGGAACCACACACGAGCGTGTTGACTTATGAAAATGGTTCGTAATCCCTATTTGAACAGTCGCAGGCTCGTAGGGCACGGGGACGACGATTGCAAAATATTGCCGGCCTTAGAACACGCACGGTGTTTGGGATAGCTTTTAAGGTCGTATTTGTTTAGCTAGGAAAATATTTTCGCGGACATCCTTGAACTAGGGTGAATGGTAACTGGAAATGTGCCAGTCTTATTTCGAAAAGCATGTTTTTGTTTGAGGCCTAACGTGTCCAATGTTTGTATCAAAATATAATGGTGATAAATATCATACATTTTCTTCTTTTCATAGATAATAACATGCTTACTTGCTTTCGACAAGTCATACGATTCGTTTGCATGAACATTCTGCTATACTACACATTTTCTACAGGTGACAAGATCGCCGATATAATTTAACTAATTGCCATTAAAAACATCAGTTTTATTCAATACCAAAATATTATTTTTTCCCAAAGTGGGCCAATTAGTAATGGCAAACGATTGCTTAAAACCAAAATTCACAGTGTAAAAAGGATGTTCTCGCGACTTGGAAAAACTTAGAAGAAAGTAATTTCACCAGACCGTAAAATCATATTACTTTAGTTTTATACAAGAGGCAAATAAAATGCCAGCGTCCGCCGCTAAGTTTGAGATAAGTTTCCTGTTTTAGGGCAATAGTCCAATGATTGTTGTGCGCCGTAGTCCGACCTGGGGGCGGAGGGGCGGAGGGCGGAGACAGTGGCAACGGCGCGGTGGCGACCCTGCGAACTATAACAATAGAAATAAACCGTTACGGCGGCGGCCGGGGCGGTGGATGTCCGGTGACCGAATCATCTCATAAATTTAAATTGCGGTACCGAACCGGCCTGGATCACGACAAACTGATATTTACCGGTACGGCCCGCTCTTTTGTTTCACGTGTCTAATAGGCTTGTTGTCTAGGAATAACGTCGGTTGTGACATTACTTGTTTGTCCTTGAAACTTGAAGGTTACGGTTCCCTTACGCAGATTGTGATTGTTTTTCTTTCCTATCGGGGATCTAAATTTACATTTTCATTTGCTGTGCGGATTGTTTCATGATTCGGCTCAATGTGTAATTGCCTTCAGTAAATATTTTTTTTTTTCATATTTTCGCCCAATTTGTTTAAGCCGTTCGTTTAATGGACCTAATATCAACCAATTTGTCCAGTTCTATAAAAATGGTAAAAGAATCCAAGTCTCCGCAACTTCTTCTTGTTTTAGCCGATTCATAAATTAAGATAAACAATAAACAAAGTGTACCGAACATGAAATATTCAGAAGATTACCACCCTACTTCGCATTAACCGAAATTTAAGCACCCACAAATTATAAAATATTTTCATAATTTATCAATAGAAGCTTACGCTTATCTCTGAAAGTAACTAAATAGTTTAAGGATTACATTTATCGTTAATAAGTAGTAACTTAACTTTAATAGAGAATACAAAAAAAATCAAGAAGTGGTGCTTTAATGATCTTTACAGATTTCTTAAGTTCTCTGGTAGGTAAATAAAGCCATTCCCAAGACAAGTCCTACTGAAAAAACAATTACCAAGTTGAGTTAGCAAATATTTTCCTCGGAGTAGGAACGCTCAAAACTTCAGCAAACTGTTCTATTAAAATGGATGTGCTGGTAGAGCAGAACGCTGCAACGCTGGACTGTCCACTGCAGACTTGTTGGTTGCGAAACTTTTAGAAAATGCGTCACAGCCAGATCTTTCCACGCCTTCAACTGTCGAAGATGCGGTTGTTGCAATCTCGGCTCATCCAAAGTCAACATTCCTATAATAACAGAGTTATGCGCATAAGAACGGCCCGTAAGCTATGTTCGCCATACAAACATATTTGACTAATCATTTCAAAAACACTTTTCCAATTCGCTTGATATTTGGTATAATATTGTTATAATTTTGTGTAATATTATATTGGTGTAATATAATATTGATATTTGGTATATATAACATTCGAAAATAAATGTCTGTGTCTGCACGATTTTGTTTTGATGAAAAATCTACAGCTAGTCAGGCAAAAGAAATTCGTCATTAACCTTTTCTTTACTCTGATGTATGACACAGGACACATTTTTCAAAAAGACCAATACACGCAGACTCAGATATTTGTTGTTTGATTCAAAGTAATTAAATTCCAAATATCATGCAAATTGAAACAGTGGTTTTCAAAATATTAGTAAATTACGTTTGTATGGGCGTAAATTTCTGATACTTACGAGACCACCTTAAGTTTAACTTATGATAACATGTGATGATAGAAACATGAGATCGAAAAAATCTCACAATAACAACATAGCATTGTAAATATCACCATATATTTATATTATAATTAAAAAATTCAAAATTATTTATTTGTTTCATAAATCAAGTAGGTGGTACAGTTATATAATCCAAGAATAAATCAGGTTTTTTGAAACGTGCCATTGATGGTACTAATAGTTCCTACACCTGTAAAAGAATACAATTCTGCACAACAGGGTGTAGGTTCCGTTGGACTTAGTTAGCAGACGGTAGCGTAGCAGTATGTTATTAAAATAGACGTGGGTGTGTGTGTACATAGGTAAGGGTGTATGTGTGAGTGTGTATGTGCGGAGGGGGGGGGGGGGGGGTGTGAGTGTCAGTAAGCGTGATTGTGTGCAAGAGGGTGTGTTTGTGTGTGTGGTGAAGGGGGATAACTTGTTATTTTATTTGTTGTAAGTATACTTGTGTAATATCTAAATATTTTTGTGTTTATTATGTGTATAATATGTAGAGTATTCATATAACTATGTCAAATAGTTTTTGGGAATTTTGTATAGACAGTGTAAGAAGCCATTTATAAACAGATCTTTTGAACGCATGAATGCCTTTAATCCGTTTGATATTTTCGTCTAGTTTATTGTATATCTTTGGACCTAGCCAGTGAATTGATCTCTGAGCAAATCGTGACGTCACTGTAGGTAGCTGTAGGGTAAGTGTTGTTGCACGACGTGTTTCATGAGTATGATCAGTTTTTATAAATTTGTTCAGATTTGTATGTTTGAATGTACAAATTTTATGGATAAACATTTTTTTCACAGTCATAGCCTGACATTCTTTAAAAAGTACTTCACTAGAATACCTGTATGGTTTCTTATACATAACCTTTAACACTGCCTTCTGTGCGACATCTAGTCTATCGACGGCTGATTGCGTTGCACAACCCCATGCCAATACACAGTAGCTTAGTAGTGATTGGCATAGGCCGTAGTACACGGATTTGAGTGTCGTTAGGTCTAGAACGTTTCTAGTTTGTTTAAATATATATATAAGTTTTCTGACTCGACAGGTTAACTTTTTTAAGTGATTGTGCCAATTGAGATTCTCATCTATGGTAACGCCTAGATATTTAATATCTGCAACCCTATCGATCTGTTCACATGTACATTCCTGTTTTGTTTTTGTGGCATCACATTCGGGTTTATAAATTTTTAAATTTGTTACCATATTGTTTTTCCCAGATTGTGTTATGGAGAACATCATAAATTTAGTTTTATTTACGTTTAAAGTCAGTAGGTTAGTGTCGAGCCATTTTTTTATGACCTTTATTCCAGCTTCCGATCGTTCGAATACGTTGGACCAGGATTCTCCCTCGAAAAGAAGTGCTGTGTCATCCGCAAACGTAAAAATCGAAATGTAACCAATTTTTAGTTCACACAGATCGTTAATGTAGACTAGAAACAGGATTGGACCCAAAATGCTGCCTTGCGGGTGGTTTTAATTGCGTATAACCTTTTCTACAATAACAAGACCAATAAAAAGAAAACTAAACAATGACAGAATGGTGGTTGCCATATATTGGCAGAATTCATGTGCATAAACCATGAATGACATGTGTATCATTATTTTATCATGGATTGATTCCCGAGGGTTTTTTATATCTGAAATTGAATTTACACTACAGCAGAAGAAAACAATTTGTTAAATTCAAAGAACATGTTTGTTATAAGGCGAAAACAAGCTGAATAAAACCGTTTTAAAACTTCAGCTTCTAGTTTCAACTTGTAACTGAATCACGCCTATTACTTTAGGCTCAGCTATTCATACATAAATAAATTATTAGTTGAATGTAGGGAACACAATAATTAGGTTCATACCAGCCAGTCTCCTCAGGCAGCCAGCCAGTCTCCTCAGGCAACTTCCTAACCTTCCTTACATTGCACGGTTACATTGAACTGGATTGAAAACGCGGACAATTTTCACTGTCGCTTCGATCATCGTAGTGCCAACCCGGGCGGGAAGAACTCTTCCACCTGATTAGTAGGGACACACCCTCCGTGAGGGACACGTACATTTTTCTAAGAATCCGAACCACAAACGACCAATCCCTTAACCTAATAGCATGACTTCTAATACAAAAAAGTAATAGTTTAGTTAGGCGCCCGCTTGGCATGACGGACTTGTGTTGGTTATGTTCCAATCTAACATCCACAGACTGGTCGGCGATTCTTCAATTCTCAGGCCACTTTTTTACGACAAAAAACTAGGTATGGGTGGCTGTGCTTAGGGATCAAACATGCTCAGAGAGATGCCTGAATACATCTTTTCTCGCAAAACCACGCTCAGCGAGGGACCATACCACCCCATTTGCGGACAATTGGAAAGCTATCCGTCTCTTATATTTGAAGACTTCTCGTAGACTTGGGACTATCTAGCGCGAATCTAATAATTTGAAGTTTGTGCGAGTGTCCGACGTGAGTTTGTCTGGAAGTCATCTTGTTCATGGGAGTCACGGTTACAATTTCATGTACCAATTTATAATCACAGTTGATTAATTTTACAACAAGACATTTTAATTTAATCAAACATGCAACTTTTTATGGGCATTTTTTTTACATTAAACGGTTCTTCTAAGTTATTCATGAAACGTATAACGCATATATGATTTTATATTTGCATGCCAATTTATTCGTTTAACATCCGGGTCGCACTTCTCTTCCGGTCCTTGTTCAAATCGAGATCAGAGAGTTTTATGTACAGCTATAAAGCGTCACTTTATGACGAGCGGAATTAGTTTAGAGCAGTGACGAAGTTCTCCGCCAGCTATTTCAAACGCTCGCTAGCGACACAACGCCGGGCGGACATCGACTGACCACGTCGACTGTCACCACGGAGACGGTCCCCGTGAAATATACATAACTTTGTAATGCACGTCCATGCCTATAATATATTCACAGTAAATAGCTGATCCAGAAGATCTGTGCGATTAAGAAATCACTATTTTATAAATAGAATAAAGGGCAATAGTGACTTGGACTCGCGTAAATAGGGTTCCGCAACTAAATTTAACCCAACTCCAATAAATTAATACATACATATATTATTCATGTATTCATATAGGTTATGAAGCCTTTAATTCAGAAATAAGTTCAAATATTAAACCACCAATCGATCAGTTTATTGCGTAGCTTAGTTTTTTTATGTATCTTTATCTTACTTTAGCGATGTAAGGTGGTAAATGTCGGCTTGCTAGGCCGGAGTGAAAGACGTGCTTTCTAGTCGAGGATCGTATATTCACTGAATAAATGCGTGGACTGAGGCGGGGGGAAACACCTATACACGTGTGTGTGCGGTATGCTTACAAAGCATGCCGCCACATAATTCCCCGTTTAAAAAAAACTTTATTTTAAATTAATTTAATATAGGAAATACAAAATAATAAAACATTCTAAAGTGTAAAGATATAAATGATTGCAAGTGTACATAAAACTGCATGACCTAAAAACATTTGCTGGTCATTGAATGCGTCTGTAATACAATTCTTCGTCCATTCGACGTTGAAGAAATGCTGATGGTCAATCCTACGTATTGACAACTTGTTTGTCAGCTGAAATGCTACACTGCGATTTAACATTGTTCACAAGTTCATTAAGAATTTACGTCGAGCTGATAGGTACCTACGATATTTGCAATATGCAACTTTGCTTTGCTATGGTGCAATTTCTGAGAAGGGTACTTCAAGTCGTGAAACTTTTACACAGTACACATTACACATTGAAGTTTCACGAGATTATGGATATACAGTATTCTTACGTTTCTTATTCTAACTGATGATCACAATCACTTGCAAGCGTGTCTCACACCTGAACCACGTCATTACAATCTGCCTTGAGCGCAGATTTGAAATGGGTTCTCTACACTGCACTATGACACGGTGGCAGCTACGGCCACAACAAGAACGGCGACATGAAGTCGGCAAGGTCCGCAACGGGGACGGTGACACGTGGCGGCTACGGCCACGCCAGGAACGGTGTCTCAGTGACTGCTACGGCCACGACGACAGGAACGGCGACACAGTGGTGGCTACGGCCATGACAGGAACAGTGTCTCGGTGGCAGCTACGGCCACGACAGGAACGTTGTCTCGATGGCGGCTACGGCCACGACGACAGTAACAGCGACACGGTGGCGTCTACAGCCACGACAGGGGGGCAGCGACGGCCCCGACGGGAAACAGCCGGGTGCTGTATGCACCGTGAATCCTATTGGGTGTTCTTACACCTACATAGGACCACAGGCGCCGGTGGTGCTGAAGCGCAGACATCAGCCTGGCGACGGAGCGAAGAGCCGTGATGTCGCCCCCGGATTGACGTCATCGCAGGCGGCGGCACAGGCGATACTTCCTCAATTTTCTTCAGCATGGTAGTGGGACATACAGCTAGGGTGCCTCCGCTCGCAAGCAGCAATGTCTCGCGGCGGAGGCGACCGAAGGCTTACGTGTTCCTACATTTGGGGTCACCACTTTAGCGGAATGAAATGACGACTCGCTAGGCCGGAGTGAAACGCGTGCGTACTGGTAGAAGGACGTATATTCACTAAAATATAGACAGGCGCGTGAGGCGCACATAAAGATAGCTGACGACGCAGCAGTCAGGTTACACAATGTAGCTTGCCGCTACATACCCTCGTACATACCCCCCCTCTTAAAGTAGGCCAAGGGATGAAAAGGAAATACAATATTTAAAAAAAACATAAGCTGAACAGATTGACACTATTGCGTGAGTAACCTTGAGCGCCAGCTCACTACAGTATCGTTCACTTCACTTATATTGCACGCTTAGTTTTAAAATTTTGCTGTCGGAGTATTTTTGATGAGTCGGTCGATCGTGTTGTTGAATGCGATGAACGTCGACGGCGTCGGCGGCGGCGGTGATGTGCAGGCATTGGAATTTCGCGGAATGGCAAAAATCGCGTAGTGGCGAAATGATGTGTCAATATGAAAAATACATTTTGTAATTTTACACGTTGCGTTGTGTTGTTGCAATACCGAATGCAAGTCCATGGAGAGCATTGTCTGCAAGTTCTTGGTACTTGAATAATTGGTATTGGCTTGTTTCATGTGGTTTCTTGTCGTTTTGTCTGTTTGCTGCTATATGCTTCCTGCAGGTTCGTCTTAACCGACGCGTTGGGTCGGTCCAGGTGCCCAGTGAGACGCGGTGAGTCGGTCGTACAGCCTGGGGGACGAGTGCTGCAGGCTTGCCCTTCCGTCTTGACACAGTGAGTCGGTCGAGTGCCCAGTGGGACGCGGTGAGTCGGTCAAACACTGGGTGACGGAAGGCGTCCAACATTCTACTGGCGTTTAGGCTCACATAGAACGATGGTGAAGTTAGCAGAGGAGACCTTGATCTACGATTGTGTTGTGAAGATACGGTTGGTGTAGTGATGGGGTGCTGCAGATGAAGCTTGGTCCTGGTCGGTTATTCAATTTGACGTGATCGGTCAGTGCCCAGTGCGACGCGGTGGGTCGGTCGATGGTACTGGGCGATGTAATGACGGAGTTGCCAGTGCGAAGCGCCGTTCTGATCAGTGATGTACGGCGATGTAGAGGTAGATGTCCTAGTTGGTGTTCATAACGCCTACCTAGGATGACTGAAGATGCTGCTGCTGCGGGTTGCGTGCCTGTGATGCTGGAGTGATGGTGCGAATCTGCGGTGCCGTCGCTCGCTAGACGCGACGTCTTGCGGCGGCGGCGATGGAAGGCTTTCGTGTTGCTTCAGTCGGGGTCACCAATTTAGCGAAGATGAAATGTCGGGTCGCAAAGCCGGAGTGAAAGACGTGTGCTTCGGTTGAAGATCGTATATTCACTGAATAAATGCGTGGACTGAGGCGGGGCTAAACACCTATACACGTGTGTGTGCGGTATGCTTACAAAGCATGCCGCCACATTACCATATTCCTATAGGAACCAATTTTGTTAATTACGATGGTACTGACCCGGGAGGGCTTACTCTTTTACCCACTGTTATATGGAACCATGGAACATGACGAAATTAACATATCTACGTCATTAAGAAGAAGAAAGTGACGCGGGAACGGGGCGGGGATTTAACCCTGATATCTCTAATGATATCCTGATGATCTATGGCATGAGAAGCAAGGCCTCGTGCCTTTGTCGCTACCGCTGTTAGACTACCAAGAGCATACAGTAAATTAAAGGATATTTGCCATTCCAGTATGTGCAAAAAAGCGCCTGAAACCTGCATCTACTTACGCCAAATAATGTAACATGTAAGCAAAAGTATATGAATTTTATATTTTTATATTTCAATATAATTATTCATACTACTCGCACAAATTCGGAGAACGTTGCTACAAGGAGTCACCCTTTTAACATTGAAAAAACTTGAGCTCTTTGTTATCAAGTACTACGCCGGCGAAGATCTATATACTGTAGTCTATGGATTAATTTTAATAGCCCAGACAAGCCTAGACATAAGTCAAAAGCTCTTGTTAGTTGTAACATAATGAAAATAAACATCTGCAGTAACTTTTCTTACTATAAACTTATATTATGAATTTAGAATTGAAAACCATATTGACACCCGTTTGTAGACACTTCTCGAAACTATTCTCCTTTGTGTCAGTGTCCAGTATTGACACATGTTTTATGCAACTGGACATGAGTGCCGAATACAACTACTGCCATGATATTAACCCATCAAACCTCGTGGGACCCACGAACCACGGCCAATCCCAACAGACAACGCTGAATCATCAAGAGAGGGGCCGTGCTCAGGATTGCTTAACCTCGAACATCCCACGTCGAGGCTCGCGCCACTGGGCTACCGAAGCACAAAGCAAGAATGGAAGGATCGGGGGAGCGATCGAAACGTATTTGCATGGCGGCAGCGTAGTCACGGGTAAGTTGAAAACGTCTAACTCTATTTAGGCGTCTAGTCTATATTTGAGAGGGTCGTAGCCTAGTGGCACGGGGACTGGCCTAGGGTTCAATTCCCACATGCGCCACTGTCTTTCTCTTTCCGAGTTCGATAAGTGCATGTCGTCACGAATACCATCGCATTGGATGAAAAGATGGTCGAAGCGGCAATGAACAATTGTACGTGTTTTCCATCTAGTTCAAAGTATCCGTGCTCATAAACGGAAGTTTCTGGCATGGCACCTAATTCCTTCGGGAATGTGGTGTATTGGTCTAATATCATAACGGTAGTTGTGTGGTATTAGCCATCCATGTCAGGTCGCATAAAAAAAAGTAATTTTTGCTTCCGAATTCGGTACGCGCAACATCGAATGTATGTTGCACTAAATAGCGTCCTGTGAAGTTCTTACGTATCGTTGAAACTTGAAAAATCGAAAAGCAATTTTTTAAGCGAACTCGCATGCGGGCTCTACAGTCTTTCTATGTAAAAGTGGCTACGCCGCGCCGCCCCCATAATAAAGGCCTATGGGTGCTAGTCCAGTCCTTTCTTGTTCGCTGGTTGCAGCCGACCTCACATAGGAATCCCGGACCTACGGTTAAGAGTGGATCGGACGTCGATAACACCGATTCAGCGAATTGAAGTTGTCGTCGCCTCCGCTGAAATAACTGAAAACACGACTTATTAACACTGAAAACGTACTGGGTCGATAGTTTTTGGATTGGCTAAGTATTTATCTCATACATTTTAACAAGGTGACTCGAAAAAAGTATGTTTTTTTAATACATCAAGTGCCACAATCACATCGCAACTGTGACCTCATGGGATCAATTTCCACCTCTTTGTAATATTGTAAATAGAGAATATATTCATTTCATCTCAAATACAATTGGCTCAAGTAACAATGATGGGACCCGTGGTATATCACCACTTTTCACTTGCCTGCTTTTTATGGCAATTCAGATAGATGACAAATACCAAACCTATTCTTTAATCATATTAGCCCAGCACACCACGCAGGAACTAGATGCCGATCCTGAACCATCCTTATATTGCATGACTACATTGAACAAGGTGGGATTTTCATTGCCCCCTTCGACCATATTTCATTCAATACTATAGTGTCAACACCGCCGAGATTAACTAGGTAAGTAAGTTTTTACAACCTCAACGGTCGAAATATGCAAGCATCAATAAAAATAATCCATATTTTACATAACTGTTCACTTCAGCTTACTTGTGATATGTATAATATACTATTTCGTACTAAGCGAGTAAGCAAGTATAATTATTTACGAAAAAAAAATGTATATTGAATGAGAAGCGAATGGAACGTAAAGGAAGGACACATTAATGATAGAAGAATAAAATTAATACGTCAGGTATGTATGGAGTGCACAATCTCAGCAGGTCTATTCCTGGCATTCAGTAATCAGAAATCCTGAATAAAAAAACGCTTTTGTAGCAGTTTTCAAAGCGATTTTCTTGACGAAAATACTCCGGAGCATAGTTTTTTTAATTAAATAAGGTTTTCCGCCAAATAACTCGCCTTAGAAATCGCTATAAAAGCGGTTTTCTAGACTCAGGATTCCTGATTACTGAATGCAAGGAATAGACCTGCTGGTTGTGTTTAAACTTACGGCTTTTCACAAGACGGGAGGATTGGCTGCTCCTTACGGACGTAGCGGCTGCTTCCTTGACAACGGGCTGTACCAACAGCTCAAAACGTCGGAGAATGTCTCCTCCCGCGGCGTATTAGCCGTAAGTTTTCAAACATGTATGACGACCGCGGTAGTCTAAAAATTATCATAATCTCTGGTTGGTGTGTAAATAGATCCAGCCATATATTTTCTTTATTCTTGAGGTCAAAATGGATATATTCTATTTTTGAAATTATCACTAACTAGAGATGGGGCACTCCAACATTTGTGCATAATTGTACTCGAGCCAACATCAAACCTTTCAGGTGCATTAGTGCGTCCACCATTCCCGCTCCACACTTAGAATTCTTCTACCTGGTAGCAATGCTTGCTACTAGCACAGTATTTAAGAGCATGCATACTTTGGTTTAACGCTTTATCTGCGTTACAGACAACGAGAAAAGGTTTTTTCTCATTGGTTACAAACATTTACTGCAATAAAGCCGCCGTAAACAAGATCGTATTGTATTGGACGCTAGAGCCAGTTCTTGAACAGTCCAATGTCTTTATCAGTGTGTTAGTAGGAAGCAATATTCCTGGCCGGGGGGAATGTAAGACTAAGTAATGGGTTATAGAGCAGCAGGTGGCGAAATTGCTAGACCTATTGCCCCAAAAGTTTTGCTTGCTGGTTCAAGTCCAACTTTGTACTATACTTAGTTATTTCTGCAGTTTACTCTTATTAATTAATCTGTCCATTCACATTCGATTATACACATACATATATATTGTAGAGTCTGGTACGGGTAAATGTTTTATTCTTTCATACCTCAAATGCCTCGGTACTCTTTACGTTTGATAAAGGTTGACTCATACATAAGACACTTCATCCATACTAATATTATAAATGTGAAAGTAACTCTATCAGTGTGTCTGTTAAGTTTTCGTTCAACCATTTTGAAGACATTTGGTATAGAGAATGATTTTACCTTGGGAAATGACATAGGGTACCTTTTTTGGCGAAAATTAAAATTAAATGGGATGAAAGTTTGTATAGGGAACTCATCCTTGCAGAATTGGTTGGCGGATTTGTTTGTTTGGAATTTCATTACTGCGGACGGAAAACCAGTAAATTTTCTTTGCCAATTCTTCTCCACTGGTTGATCGAATCCGCGAATCTATCAGCTTTTGATGTAACATACTTTAGTTTGAATACCAAAAAAGTTTAAATAAATATAATGAAAAGAAATAAAGTTTAAATAAATGAAATGAAACATAATTCTTCTATACGTGTGTTTGTCACCTGACTCCTAAACGGCGGGACCGATTTTGATGAAATTTTGTCTGTATTTGGGTGGGTCCCTGAATGTTAAGATTGGATTATTCGAACCCGGTAGGTGGCGCTGTGGTCGAAATATTGACCCGAGCGGAGCCGGGCACCTCAGCTAGTCGGCTATATTTTCGCTTTAATCTGCACCCGCGACCTTGGGCACCGTCGTGATTGATGGAAGACGCCGGCGCCGCCGCCGCTCGCACGATACATCACGTCGGATTGACACTTGCCGATAATAATTCACTGTTACGGTTAAAGTGGCCGCTTTCGCCCCGCTTCGGCTAAACGGCGGCTCCCTCCAGCCAGACACCAGGTGACTTAACTACACAGATGGCGCCAGCTCGTGCAGTTCGGAGCGGACACGGTTGCTTGCAGCTTGGTGGCAGCACATTCAAGGGGATTCAACTATGTGCTTGATGATCGGTTGATGTTATGGCCTTAACTTTTATAGTAAAGAAGCGCGTTTTCTCGAATGAAAGATTCCTGATTTCTGAGCACGGAATTCCAAGATTTATTATCAAAACCATTTTTTGATAATAAATCTTTAAATATTTTTAAACTGTGCAACGCAAATATTCTAGAATTTGCATACTTAAGCAATACATTTCTAAGCCTGGTTTTCACCAACTGCCAATTTATTTTAATTTACACTTAAAGGGCTTTTATTACTAAAGTCCTGATTATCTTGTACTGGTGTTGATTGTAAGCTGCTAAGAAAGGCCCTTAATATGTGGCGATTAAGCTAATCAGCAGTAGGTGAAAAAGGCCGTAAATATTGTTTGATGTTACATTTTATTATAACCGAGTGAAGTCTCTCATAAGTACATTATTCCCAAATACGCTTTATATTATGTTAAGACGATCTTATATGAATATATCGCATCTTCTTTACATAGCAAGCATGTCCAAGACGCTTAAAACGGAAATGAGTTTTGCAAACATATTCTCGGCAAGAATGTTCGTGAAGCTACGAATAAATACGATAACGGTACGTTATTTCGCCCGACGCTAGTCGTTTATATTTTATGCATCGTCAACTTTAGAAAGTGCTGTTTCGTCGGAGTTCTGTGACTGCCGCGTCGCAGCCGCCGCCGCCATCGCTCTCGCCTTGTCCCCTTCCACCACCCCTTTTTCCTCCCTCTCCAGTAATCCCTGCAGCGATCACCTTACCGCCACCGACTTGTCACCCAATGCAATTGATGCTACGCACGTGCGATACTGCAATGAAATGATCGTACTGCTTCCCGAGCTGTCCTCGTATGTGCATCCGATCTGTGCGACTCATAGACCTAGCATGCGCGCCCAGCGCGCGTGCGACTCGATCGGTGACTTTCTGCATGGCTGCAACAAAAAAGTCTTTTTTGACGGTTTTTCAGTGAATTAAAACTTATCACTCCATGCAGTGACACTTTTTCTTAACTTTTTTAATTAACCATCGGCGACTGTGCGAGGACCGGGGAGCGCCACAACTTAGAGAAACCCAACCTTTCTATCTGGATCCATGATAGGTTAGGGGTTCCTTCCGATGCCTCAGCCTCACACGGCGCTTCTTATTGATCGATGAGTTTTCCCGCTAAACAAATCGCGTAGTTGAGATATTTCCCAAAATAACTCACTTTCACTCTATTCACGATCATGTCGAAAGCTGCTGATTCCTGTGACAGTTTTGCGACCTTAAATTGTTGAAAAAATATATATTATTATACCAAAGACAACATCGTCAAGACACTGGTAGTCGTTAAGTATCTGATTGTAGCGATATACTACCCAACATTATGTAAAGACATAATTAATGCAAGCAAGAGACATCGGCTTTGTAGTGAAAACTATGTACTAAAGATATTTTAACATAGTATTGTTTAATTTTCATATTATTACTAAACTTGGTTTATTAGCTTTTTCATATTTCTTTGTCTTTAATATTGTTAAATTATCGTACCCTGCTTACTGTTTTAAGTAAAGGTACAAATGTGTACCAAATAATATCTGTCATGGCACAAGCCTAATTTAGTTGAGAAACAGCTGCATTTTTATTGCAAATTTATTTATGCAATAAATGTATTTGATTTGATTTTATTTGAACTACCGTACAGGCGCATTACAGTGTCCAAGACCAATGGCTCACATGGCAAAGGGATAAAATACCCTCTTTTTTCTTAGGAATACCCTAATTAAAATCTACCTAAAACTTCATCAATTTCACAATCATGACAAAGTGTTCAAGAAATATGTTTTCAATATATTAAATTTTGTAGTCTTTATGAGTATATTTTTTTCTATCTTAACTACATTTGACGACATAATAAAAACATATTATGGTCTTTTGAAACCATTAAAAGATTGTTTTTATTTTATGAGATGAGAACATCGAAAAGTCACATAATTTATTATTGCGTCAAGTGATAAATGCTCCTTTTATCATAAACTGCTTAGTAAAGGCGCGACAACCGCAGATTGCATTCTAATCATTCATTGCATTTTAAGACCTCATAAGTGAAACAATTTCCCATTATTTTTAAAATAATAAGCTCTCATTTTGGACGCTCGTATTCATTGTTAAAACTTTTTTTATGATTTTTTTTTTATGAAAATCTTCCCAATTTTCAAATTCCAAAACACCAGAGTCTTACAGTTTGTAAGACTCTGGTATTGAAATATTAGCTTTGCCATAAATCTACAAATGTACTGGGGTAATTCAGGTAAAAGTGAGTTCGAGTATATCAACTCACTTTTATAAATAGTGACCGCACTTCTATAATTTATTTTTATAGTTTCGTCAAAATCTATTTTGCCCTATGAATAAGTTGGAACGTAAAATAACAATTCCGTTTTTTCAATCTTTTTTTTCAGCTAATTTTAATTTAACTCACTCCCGGACTTGAATTCACTTTTACCTCTGTTTTCATTATCGAAATTTATCGTAATTATTTTTTAAATCAAATTATATTAAATGTGGTTTCATCGGACTGACCGTAATCGGCTCATATAACTCCTGAATCTGAATCTTAATCTTATACATTTTCATGTTCCGAATTAACAGAATTGTTTCATAGAGAAGTACCTGAGAAGGCTGTCGGGTATCACTGTTGTACCGCTCTCGCTGCAATACTATGGCATAACTGCCGAAACTACCGCGGTTCCACTGTCCTCTAGTATCCTGAGATTGCAGTCTCTATTCAAATGCATGAATAGATACTTTTGTCCGCGTACAATCATGGCAGTTAGCTCGAACGACTCTCCCGCTGAAATGTTCTTGCAGTCTTTAAGGAACGCTAGGACGTGTTTTCGCATTTTGAATATATTTTATCTTTCACAAAAACTGTTGTGTTTTTAAAGTAAGTATTATATTTTGAAACGTTTTGTAAACCATAAAAACGTATGAATACTTCAGACATCGGCAGATAGAAACCAAGACACTGCATTTCATGAAGCAAAATTAAGATGGTTTAATAAACATAAATGTTTCTATATTCATATGTATTGTATTATTTTTCATTCAATTTTGTAAACAATGATAACAAAGCCAAAAATCAAATATTTTAATTAAAGATGTCGTAATATGACGCCAGTACGACGTAAGTAGGTTGCAAAATAATTATTTTTATAATTATATAATTATATAATAATAATTAATTTAGTTTATTAAATTAATAAACCAGTTTTAACGGGTCAGTAATGCATTTACGTAAGATATATATAATTATTATACATTTATACAACGAATGTTTAAATCATACTTTAAATTATTGGTTTGGTCACATTGAACCCAACAAGAACGATAGAAATGGAATGTACATGCACTTACACCTCATGCTGAGGGTTTGCCTAGAGGCAACTTCCACACAGTGAGCCCATAGTGATGTCGACTACGCACGCGATTCACTGTGATATTAAACGGAAATTTGCTGTATATAATCATGCAAAAAAAAAACTATGAAAGCATAACAAACTTATCTACTGTGAAAGTTTTATTTTCGGTATTTTTTTGTAAATCAGTTTGTAACACAAAAATTTAATAACAAATAACTATTTTGGCGACGATTTAAGTAAACCATAAACGTCTCTTGTCCATTTCTTTTTAACGTTCTTGAAAACCAACAAAATGTTTTCAATATGTTCAGGTCTTTAGATACGCGTCCAAAGAAATATATCGAAGTAAAGGCATTGTTAATACATACAAAACATTTCCAAATTAAGACATTACGCATTTCAAGAGTTTCCGAATCGGTGGTAAGCAGAATCAAAAACAATCAGGTACCAAAAGCGTCCTCTTAACATGGATCGCTTTGTAAAATATGGCAGAAATTTAAAAGCAAGGCCTCAAATTGACCACAAAATTATAGAAAACTACCTGAGGTATCCGGCTCCACTCGGGTCAACGTCGTTTCGGACTGATGTCGGGCTGAACCTAACATTTTATGTGATTTGAGTTCCCCATACAAAAGTTGATACCTCTTTTAACCCCCTTTAAGTATAATTATTGCCACAAAAGGTCGCCTATGTCCTTTCCTAAGGACCAGACTATCTCTATACCGAAATTCATAAAAATTGGTTCAGCAAATGCAAAAGACAGAGTTACTTTCGCATTAATAATATTAGTATGGATAGATTATTTCCAAAAAAACTATTATCTCTAGCTTGTGAAGCAAGTATGCCATGGACATACCTACATTTCATTTATGTTCTAATTTTAAATGGTGCATTTTTTAAATAATCTTAGCTTACACCTATCATCTGTATCAGACTCCTCAAATTCCACTAAACCAGGTGCCTTATTATAGTTGAGGTAGTACGCAGCGCCGCCCCACCCCCGCCCCCGTGCCGTTCACGCGGGCGGGGGGGGGGGAGAAAGGTGGCGCGTGATTTTGCGCAAATTGGGCTTATTTTGAAATCTGGCGGCAGATTAGGGCGAGGACCCTCGTCGGAAATAAGAAGTAAATGGCGTCTCGTCCGTTACGACGATCTCTAATCTCTAAAAGTTTTCTTTTGTTTAAAAAATATTACATTGCACCTGAAAATAAGTCAACAAATGTTAAAATTCAAGGAACCTACAATTCTTCAATAGCCGTTTGACAACGTAGGTCGAAATTACCCTCAAGTAATCCCATCGCTAGATGAAAACCTATATTTGAATTCGTACAT
This sequence comes from Incurvaria masculella, assembly GCA_946894095.1. NCBI lineage: Eukaryota > Metazoa > Arthropoda > Insecta > Lepidoptera > Incurvariidae > Incurvaria > Incurvaria masculella. The sequence continues at coordinate 15,485,524 of OX335648.2, read as the reverse complement.
TTTTTCCAAGCTATGATTATGACTTAATCCCACAGAATCGTAGGTCTCAGTTCAGTGGCTTAGGATACATCTCCGTGGTTCAGGATGTATGAATCAACTCAAAATTCGGAAATCGCGTATATTCTATGAATATGTACAAAACAATATCACTTCAATCTTCTGGAATTCGATACGATGCTATGGTGATATAGTACGTAGGAACAAAGTATGTAGTGACGTGTTGGGGCTCCGGATTTAGCAGCATGAGACGCCGAGATGTGACCCCTGCACGCCGCTGCTGCAGGGCGGCCACCGACCGTTTAAGACCCAACCATGCAAGGGCCTCGAGAGTGAAGTAAATATGAAAAATGACGATAAAATTACTCTTGAGATCCATTTTTTAATATTGTCTTCTAAGTTCCAGTTTTAGTCGTAACCTGGAAAAAGTGCTGAGCATAGTAACGAAATCTCGTCGTGTAATTTTGAAATGAGTACTCAATGAAATTTTAGAATCAACATTGTAGTTCCAAGTCGCTATTGACCATCTGCCAACCTTCTGCACACCCCTTCTGTAATCTTAGGAAAAGTTTAGTGGATAATCAAAAACCATCCTTCCAAACCGTTTACCTAATTTCAAAGAGTCGGTAATTCGTGGGATTATTTGCTCTGTCACACATGTTGATTCGTTGACCAAGTTATTATTAAAGACCAATACTTTAATGTAGCCCCTGTGTATAATACGATTAATGGAGAAGACCCGATGAGCCTAGGCCCTAGAGCTACCGGCTGGAATCAAATATCTCGATTCAACTAACTTTTTCTATCGCAATTCTTCTACTGAAGGAGGAGGGGCGTTATCAAGTAGGAACCATAATCGTTTTTGGAACCATTGGAACTGTGTTTCTGTGTCCAATACCTTTCCTGTCAAAGAGACAGCGACACTTTTGCTCTCAAAGAGACACAGCTTCAGTCCTCCTGTCAATCTCGTGTCTACTTTGATGTATCTTGAATGTTTACGTATGATCGTGATTTTTCTCAGAAATCGACCGCCTGGGTCGACCAATATGAGCCAAAACTGATGAACGCTGTTCGCTTTTGAAGTACTTCTAAGGAAATAGATGGCACTGTAGCAGCGTAAACATGTTCCGTTGCAATGGTTGAATGAGAGAATCGTAGGAACTGAAATTTCAAAGTATATGCAAAGTGGTATAGCAAAATGTCTTCACCACCAGTTATCACCAATTTTCGGAAAAACATCCCAAAGCGACACATGCTGCACCAGAACAACACAACCTCTCGCCAAACAATTTAGCAGCCGAACGTAAAATTCTGCACAACCCTTCGTATAATCCTGACCTTAACCCGCGAGCGATTTATTTTAAATTTCTAAATCAAAAGAAAAATCTTCGTGGTTAACGACTCCAGTCTATTGGAGAAACAGCCGAAGCAATCGAATTAGTTACTTTAAAGTTCAATAAATTCTCAAGAAAAGTGGTTCGCGCATAAATAAAAGTTACATACAATGTATTTGAGGCTATAGCTACGTGAAATGTTTGTCATCGCGACAACTCTGAACTCAATGCTACATTCAACCCCGGCTCATCTTTGAAAGCAGCTGGTCTCGAGAATTCCAAGAATATTTTTAGATAAACATAAAGTGTTCAAAAGTGCCAGGCTAACATACATTTTCGTTTACTTAAAAGTGCTTATAATAGCCACCCTTTTTTAATTATAAACGATGGTGAGTGATAAGGAGCCGTAACTTTTTGGCCGAAGGCTAAAGAAGCATTCGTGGCGATATAATTTTTTCTTTGCTCCCCGAAATCCGAGATCCTTCGCACGGTATAAAACAGTCAGAATCCATGCCTTAAAAACACCGATTTTTCAAAGGAGAGTACGTAACAAAAACACCTCCCAATTACAAAGAGTCGTCAATCAGCGAGCTCCCCCGTTTTTGTGCGGAGACGCTTCGCCCTAAGAAAATCATGACAAATGAAACGGCGCCGGCGCGGAGACGCGTGTCGCGCCGCCCCTCCCTCCCTCCTGCCGACCGCCTCCCACCCCCGCCGCCGCCGTCTCGCGTCAGCAGAAACGTCCGCCCAATGTCCGTCTGTCGCGAGCAACGTAGGGCGGGCGGCAAACGTCGTTCGCTATCGCTTGCGATTTGATGGTATCATATGGTGTTTCAGTTCAAAAGCCAATAGATTAATATAAAAAAGTATTACTTATAGAATTAGTGAGCATTCGAGAGTAATTTATAATGCGATGCAATTTTTTTCTTGTATTTTGTGTGAAAGAAAAAAATAATGAGGTTACGTAACGCTACGATTTCAAGCAACCATGGCAAATTATTTCAACTTGTATTTGTGTATTTAACCTAAGTTTTTATAATAATGTAACTTGTACTCTTGTGTTTTTGTTATTTTTTCAACTGAGATTGTATGTAATTTCAATAAGTGTTAAAATATAATAAATAAATAAAAAAAATTAAAAAATATTCGTCGGTGTTATCTAATTAGAGCCTATTCCATATCGTTGGCACTCGAACCGTTCATTTTAAATCAAGGTTATTGTTCTGATAGTTTATCATTAGTCGCTGTGAATACTTCAAAGTTAAGTTTAATGTTCTTTTATTTGAGTAAAATTATTTACAAATATCAATAAAACAGATCAATTTAATAACACAAAATTAAAACTTTCGTAAAATGCACAATCTAGCCAGTTTGTCATTTATTAATAAGTGTAGATAATCTTTCAACGTTTTTCTGTTACAGAACTCTACTACTGTATGCCAAAATAAAATATATGAAAAGAAACATTGGGCAGGCAATCGTCAGTGTTATCAAAAAAGCAAACTATTAACTGTATTAATATTTTGGTTTCACAGCTTGAAGAGTCGACTGTTTTTCCGACCCTACACACAGGCTTGATGTCTCCAAATTACCTGGTGCTACGCTACGAGGATGTGAATATTTTGATGCGCCGCTGTTTGTACACCTCGCTTTATGAACACAATTTGTTCTCTTGTGATTGTAGCCGGTGTGAATATTTCACATGTGCGAGCGCGTGTTGTGTCTAACCGCTCATCGTGTGCGCACGTCTTGTCAACTTTAGTGGCACACTCACATTGTTTCGGGAGATCAAGATTACAATGTTTAGCTTTATGCATGTATCAGCCTATTACTATTTTGGACGTGAATTAAATGAACGTCTTACTCGAGGTTCGGCTGTAGCGAAACTAACATACTCACGATAGTATATGTTAAACACCATAGCGTGGCTATGCCCCGACGGACAGTGGACGTGAGGGGGCAAGGGACCGATTTTAAAATGTTATCTTTTATTCCTTTAGGGAGAATGTACCGTACGATAATCTGTGCTTCCGTATTTTTTTTTATAACTAGTATTATTGTAATCACAATCCAATTTGTTACACTGGAAGAATATCTTCTGCGCTGCCCAGACAAGTATTTATGTATGTTTGCATCCTTGTATTGATAACATCATAGTGCCAGAATTGCTCAAGCACCCAGGGCTCCGCACAAATTTGTATGTAGCTATTTCGTCCATAGTACAAATGAAATATTAATTAATTCAATTCCATTCAATTAAAAAACTTTCTTTATAGACTGAGACACGGACGGATAACGAAGTTGTATTATGTAGCTAATATCACACAATTACAGTTTAAGATTAGCCCACTACACTATATTCACAAAAGAATTGGGTTCCATGCTAGGATCCTCCTTTTATGGATGGAGAACATGGACAATTACTCATTGCCACTTCAACCATAGCTACATCAGATGCAGTGATACCAACCCGGGCGGGCTTAACCCTCCCACCTAGTAAAAAATGGGACCTACAGTTTTACATGAGTTCAGAACCATTGTACAGCCCGCATTCTTAACGAAATGCACTGATCCAACTCAGGAAGAGAAAGAAAGTGGGGCATACAGAAGCGAAAATTTTAACCCATAACATCTCGCATGAAAGACAAGTCTTCTTGCCCCTAAACCACGAGCTGTAGGGGTTAGAGGTTAGGGTTCCTTATTTCCTATTGAGGAACGGAACCCTAAATATCTCTGAAATATAATTTCCATAGTCCTAAGGCAAGTTATCTAGACACACACAAATTCGTTGTCCGTAATACCCGTGTGTACCCCAATATTCCGTGGTACAATGCTGGTAGTATTGCATCCATCAGATAAGGTTTATTTTCTGATCTGAAATTCGTGCTTCCGATCACAAAATGTGATCGTTTCAAAAATGTATCATTAGCCTGACAAATGAATATCCTTAGACACCATACTGTTTCTGAGACTGAGAAGGCGCGAGTAGAGCAAACATTAGAGTACGACAAATGACAGACACGACCGCAAAAGTAGATACTTGGGTACGGATCAATCTTAATTTTCGCGTTTTCCTTCATTCCACAAAGCCGAAAGTTCTTCACATGCCAGATTGACGTAGGAATAAAATCACGTATCGACGCCTCTCCGGCTTAATGGCTCCTCCACTCTCCGAGCATATTCGCATCCGAGAGGCGTTTCCTTCAATTCGGCCCCCACACTCTCGCCCGGGGCGTAAAATATTCAACTGATTTACCCTTGAAGTGAGTCGAATAAAACTCGGCAATGTATTCATTCCGACCGACGACGATAATCAGACTGCCATAAATTCAATTCGCCGAGGGGAGCGCAAAATCAAAACATTCCCGTGATTTACAGGCGGGCCCGTCCGTCTCCGCGTCAAGTGTTCGCGGGCTCAAGGTCGCGGGGGCGTCTGCTGGGGGCTCGGGCGGGCGGCATTTCTCCATTGAAGCAACGAAATGGCTATACTGAACTGGATGGAGAATATGGACAATTATTCATTGCTGCTTCAATTATAGCCACATCTAATGCAACCAAACGGAGCGGGCTTAACCCTCCCACCTAGTAGAGGAAGGGGACCTACAGTTTTACATGAGTTCCGAACCATAGTAGAGCCCGCATTCTTAACGAAATGCACTTATCCAACCCAGGAACAGAAAGAAGGTGGGGCATACCGAGGCGAAGATTTTAACCCATAACAACTCGCATTAAAGGCAAGTCCTCTAGCCCATACATACGATTCATGAACACCGATCGTTCTATTCATTTGGTAATAATCCATAACGTCCCTTAATCTTAATACAATGGATATCTGATAACAATAATGTTCCTAGCAGTTTCAATCTTACTTCCAGTTGGACATATTATAATGCAGTCGTTTTCTTAGCAAGCCGTTATTATTCTCTTTGGTTATAAACACTGGGGCAACATGAACGAAAATAAACTTTCAATACATTAAGCCTGGGTTACGCCAAGTGATGACTTGTTTTAGTCGATACTTAAAGGATCCTTATTACTCTACTGCTTATTATCATGTACTGGTATTGATTGCAAGCTGCTAAAAAAGACCCGACAATATGTTGCGATTAAGCTAATCAGCAGTAGGTGAAAAGGCCATAAATGATGTAGCTATTCACTGGTTTACAGCTATTGCGTGAGTACACTCCCGAATGAAGAGTTGCAAAACAAGGCTTTTTTATTTTGCCTTCAATTTATGCCCTCTCGGATCTTGTTTTTCATTTTACCTCTTTCTTGAGATAGACACGAGATCAACTATTTATCGGAAGCCAGTTGATTATGGAAGGACATGCTACCAAATCTTGATTGTCCGACAGCATATCCACAGGCGTCGGGGCAAGTGAAAATTATACGCAAAGCGAGTTGTTGCTATAATTGTTGTTTAATGTTTATTCATTATCCATAGAGAGGACACTGCACTCGGATTTGTCATATTATATCATTAGCCAGTTCAGCAATCACAGCGAAGAAGAACTGGCAAGAAACTTCGATTAGTCTAAGTTTACAAAAGTATTTGCCACTGCTTACAATCACAGGTAAAAACACCAAATCAAAATAAATTAACGAGAATCATCAAGAGAGATCGAAGGTCAGGGGCGTGGGAAGTTGCTTCCCATGCAAGAGGTGATGGATCATTCCCCGCCCCTTAGATCCGCCACTTTATTACTAAGTTAAATAAGTACATTTCGACAGGAATTCGAGGTGTTCCATGGTTCAGAATCCATGTAATATTGTAAGTCCCCTTCACCTACTGGATGGTAGGGATAAGCCCGCCCGAGTTGGTGCCATGGCATTGGATTAAAATATGAGTGAAGCGGTAATGAAAAATTGTCGGTGTTTTCCGTCCAGTAAAATGTAGATGTGTTCATAAAAGGAAGGTGTGGCATGTGTTAAGCTTTAATCACAACGATGGGTATGGTATAAGGCACCCAAGTCCGGTTACAAAAAAAAAACTGATTTGATATGTATTTCAATCTACATTCTGCGCTTATACTTCTTCTACTTCTGGGCTTATAAGTTAATGTTTGAAAATTGTAAATTAAGTATAATTAATATGATATGAAAACATATTTAATACGTTTACTAAGACTTAATGCATTTAATGTGTGTGCTTCCGTTTTCATAACAAAGTAGAGCAAAACTTCAGTTATATCTCGCTATGTTCGCTCGTCGAAGGCCTCTAGCAAATCCAGGTCGCAACTTCAATTCGTTTGTACCAGAAAGGCAAAATTTGAGCCTCGGGACCTCCCCCCCCCCCCCCCGCGCCAGCCCACCCCGCCGCACAGTGGTGTCACGTGATCTCACCATTAATCATACCCACAAAACAGAGCCGCCACATTTTATTCAACCATTCGCCGTAATCATACGTTGCCGAGGAAATGTATCGTCGAGTTTCCACGAAAGTACTTTTAATTGGCCGAATTTAATGTTGCTCCGCGTTGTAAATGTTGACAAATGTGCTTTGCGACTTCGGGCTTTCGGAAGTTAGTGAGTCTTCTTAAGAAATATGATCGCTCCGACTCTGAGAAGATATTATGAAGATTGTTGGCACGGACGAACTTTCACCAAAGTATCCATGGTTATGGTAAATTAGATATCAGCCCTTTGTAAGAGAAATATCTATGTCACTTCTCTGTGGGTTCCGGCACTTAAAAGAATGCAAGTGGACTGCTTTTTTCCTTGATTGTGGGATGACTAGGGGATTTATTGTTCGTCCTTCGGATTCCATGTACACACAACTGTGTGTTTCTAGAAATAGGGTTCGGGTTGATACCATGGCATTGAAGCATGGCCGAAGCTGCAATTAATATTGTCCGTGGTTTCCATCCATTTCAATGTAAACGTCCAATATATGGAAGGCCCTGGCATGCCACCTAGTTGAGGACGGGGTGTTTTGGACTAGTATCTAATAATCAGTAACATAACTTTAACGTCAACTCAGAGTCACACAACCTACATGAATATGTCTCATGTAGAAGCATTCGCAAAATCTGGTGCACATTAGACAATGGACCTATATTGCTTCTTAATTAAAACTCGTTGCCTACTTAAATTAAATAAGATATTTTTAAATATTCCAGTAAATTACTTGTGATGCCTTGAGCAATCTCATAAAAGTTTTTTGCCAGTTGCGGAAAAATAGATTAATGATAGTAACTTTTTTCTTATTTATATATTTATTACTTATTAATTTAAAAAATCATAAAAATCTAATAAAAAAAAAGTTTGAAAGCCAATGAGCGTTGCCGGGCACTTTTTAGGTGAGGTTTTGGCCGCGCTTTACACAAAAAAATGGCTGAAAAGTTCAAGTCGATTGCAATAAAATGAATATAAAATGTTTCTTTTTAAAGGTCCAATTAAAAAGTTTTCAAGAAATTAAAATACGTGTTTTAACGGTAATTTTGTCGAATAAATTAACTCTCGTGTTTCTATGGAACAAAAACGTGCTTAAATGTATTTACAATTGAATACAAGATAAACATTTACATATAAAACAATCTCAATATTTTATTAAAATAATTTCGGTCGATAGGCAAAACAGTTTTTATCACAAAAAACCAATTATTAGACGATAAGCTTTTGGCCACGAACCATAATTACTTTTTTATTACAAGAAATTTGCATCAAGAACAAATTGATCTAAAATTAGATGAGGTTTAAATTAGGAAAAATATTCTAAAACCTCGATGCATTTTTATGACAAATACGAATAAGGTATTTCATTAAATATTGTGAACGGGTTTCTGTTGAATATCAAACGCTATTAACAGAAATATATTAAATTATTTATAACATACCATTACATAATAATTCAAGTTTCAATATCCGATTAAAACTGTATGCCGGCTGTATGTCTGCACGTCACAGACTGACTCCGAGGAGATTTTAAACACGATTTTACCATTTCTGTCCCACTACCGCTCTCCCCCTAGGCCGCCGTGCGCTTTCATTATGGAAATATCTTGTATGTAATGTATACGTACATACATGTGTATTATACGTATACATGCCTTTTATTATATTTTCCGTGAATCACAGCCTGGCGCACTCTGAAAGAAGCGTAAAAACTTTAAGATGGTCTGGCATTCGTCGCCCTCCTTGCATGCCTTATCCGTGTGTAAATACCTTATTTTTTGTATGTTGAACATGCTCTTTGCTTCTCCTGTGGAAAAGGTTCCTTTCCTCTTTAAAAGCTGAAAGTAAAAGTCAAAGATACTTCCCATTTCCCGATTCGTGGCAATATTAAAATTCTCCATTCTTGGCGAGAGATGTTCTCATTTGCCTTTATTGGCCAGAAAAGGAGATAAGATTCTGATCAAACACCCAGAAATAAAAAAAATGGTTATGACTGTTATACCACACCTACTAAATATTTTTTATTTTATTATTATTACTAGCTGCGGCACCCGCATAGTATTATTAGTACAGATAGATATTATCCATGATATTTGCCTAACACTGCATATGGGCACTAGATGCAATCCGGGTCACCCGTATATTTGACGGCCACATTGAAGTGAATGGAAAATTCGGACCACTCCAACCATTATTTATTTCAATGCGATTGTACCAACCCGGGCAGGATCAAACCTTAGCTAATAAATAAGGAAGCGAATCTTGAATAGAATCCGAGACACGGTCAGACTTAACGTTAGATCGGTTACACACATAGAACCTAGCCGCGCCCGCAGTTTCTTAACCTCGATGATCGAATACCGAGCAAGAGGAGAGATTTAACAAATTTTATTATCACCGGATCAAAAAACATGACGACATGATAGAGTAAACTCTCTAATGAATAAATATTCAACCCTCATTGTTCTACATTCGTTTAGCCATTCTTATAAAATAAAGCCCTCACATGACATAAGTCCTTCGGTTATTAGCCGCTCATGTCCATTTCATTAAAAAAGAATAGCTTATCTTTAAGCCCATGTCTGACTTGAAACCTCACATGAATGGAAATAAAAACATATTAAGATTATATCCTTCAAGTCAAACCGCACAACTCTGCCGCAGCAGTGTATCTTTCGGATATATTTGCTAGCGAATGGCAACGTTGCGTCGGAATCGACCATTTTGGACGACACTAATGGCCAATATAAAGAGAATATAGGCGGGCCGCGACGTAAACAAATTACGTACATGTCCCCGTAACTTCCCGGTTGTGGAGCTGTTTTCAGGGAAACGTCTTCATAGAAGTGTCAAGTTAGGATTATTTTGCTTTGATGCGGCCTCAATAGAACGATGAAAGCAAAATGCCATTTTGCTCGATTCGCCTTATTGACCGAGCGTAACGAAGGTTTCTGTTTCAAGATTGAGCAACAATTATTTCTTAGTTTCGGCTGCTCTCCTCTGCAGGTCAAATTTCTCAATCGATTCGCGTAAATTCTTGTAAGCAGGTTCGATATTATAAGAAAAAAAAACAAAATTTCAATTAAAAAAAATGCAAAATGTTCAAAAAGACAGACTCGCTAGGTCTGCTGCTCAGAGAGCCACTAGTATGTATTTTGTTGACAGACCAGAAAGGGAAGGAGTGTCACGTAAGTGCGGCGGAGTGAGTTTTGTAGACCGATATATATCGGATGTTGTAGGATCAGTATGTGGCACTTACATTCTCTGAACTTTACGATACTAAATTGCGGACTAGGAAGGTGTATCTTGCTTGAGACATCTACGAATGCCAACCAGAGAAGAGACCCGTAGTGCAATTACGAAGCACGAAATTGGGTGTAGGTTGCTGTGCTTGCAGCAATATGACAGCTTTTGCGATTACGAAATCGATGCATTCACAAATGGTGCGGCACTCAGCGCTACCCGCATCAATTAGGTCAACTCCATACATTTCGCGTCGAATCGGTATTACGAAACGGCAAAGAACTGTCAAATGCGGGGAGGTAAACGCTTATTTCGTCTGCTCGTCTAGTCAAGTACCTCAAAAGTTGACCTATTGTCGACACAGATTGGTCCGTGCTGGATGTAGGTGGAAGAAAAACGGCTTCGTAATCGCGCTTTAGAAATGACGGGGGCGCACCTACACGTACCGCGGCACCATCCTCAAATTTTGCGTAATCGCACTGCGTGGCTGACGCTCGTCCCCCGCATTTTTGCGCAGTGGGTAAGAGGGAACAGTATATTGGCTCCATACAAACGGCCTCAACGGCCGGTATTCAGTCGCGAGTGATCGGCAGATCGTACGGACAGCGGCGCTTCCCCGCCGTGCAGATGTGGATAATTATTTCAAGTACACAGCACGTCATAATGCTCCTCTTACCTATACTGTGCCGTGATTTTGGTGCATATGTTGACAGGTGTTGCCAGTCAAAGCTCGGTGCGGATGCGTTTCGGCAATGCGGAACATGGATTAAGCGGTCTCTACATGGGCGTTTCATGAGTCCCCCACAAAATCGTGCCACGCGAGAATGTTCTCCGCGTTCTGTTTAAGTTGCGTTGGTAGGTTTTTGGCGGCAAGTATTGTTATAGATTGATTTTTATGATGAATTGTAACATGAAACTTGAAAATTTACGTATCGATACAATTCAACTTTGGACAAATAAATGTACCCAAATAAAATAGACTTGTTTTCAGTAATTTAAATTTTATAAGCCGCTTAGCAATATACATTTTAAATTTCATAACATCACGGGCGATATCCCTCGAAAGTGAGAGTCAGAGAGGAAATTTGTCGGCCACGCTCGGTCTGCTAAAATAAATAGGTCTTATCGCTGTGTCATAAAGCATTCTTATGAAGCGACCCACTTTTCGCATGCTAAAGCAGTCAACTGGAGTCAATAGTAGTCGTAGTAGTTTTCATACTTCAAAAATATGCAAAATAATGGCAGATCATTCGGTAAGACTGCATTGGGGACGCAGCCGCAAAGGGATATGTGACATGTTACCATGGAGACAAACAAACGTCTTCGAAGTTTGAAATTTCTCGACAGATGAACATTATATGCGGTTTTAGTCGGCGAAGAAGGCGGTGTAGTTTTAGCGGTCTAAAAGATTCTACACATCAAAATTATGGACGGCAATGGTTACTAAATCTTGAATATCGAACGTCGTGGTTACCGGGCTGATAAGTTTACACACCAATTGATAGCATTCCTTTAGTAAGAAAATACAAATGCTGCTAATGACTTACAAGTAACTTGCTTTTCTATGAGTAGGTCGGCTGAGGTGGGTAACTAAGTAGTTGGTTCGCTTTCGTTGCTCGCTGAATCAATCCCAATAGAATGAGTTCCGTGTCCCTTTATCATTTAACGTGATGAGTCCCCGTGTGGCTACCTGACCCTTTATGATTTAACTAAGGTGAGGGATCCAAGGGTTTCCAATTATGGCCGCCGGCGCGGCCTTGTGTCCATCTGTCCTTGTCATGTGTACAGAGCATATTATATGTACTTACATACATTTATATATTCAATTCAGACACGTGATTTCATGATTATTTCAGTACTACCATTAGGGAAGTACTTACCGTACATTTGCGGTAACACGACTCGGAAAGTTGCCATAGTAATTAAGAGTCAACGTTCCATGGTATCCATAGAATTTACCCATTTTATTACTTTTCGCTGCGTAAAAAAATTTATGAAAAATTATACTTTTGAGATTGCCGCGGTCGTTGAACATGTTTCGGGTCAGAACAGGGTCGGAGAATATCTCCTCCCGCCGCGTGAAAAGCCGTAAGTTTTTAAGCATGTTCATTAAAAAAAGTTACGATTGTAGAGAATACAAAGACGTATTATATTACTAGCGTAATGTATTACTTTTACACATCACTGAGAGAATATTCAAGCATGACTTTGACTAGGAATTTGACACAGCTACCTTAGAGTACCTAAAGTTCTTTGATTGGCAACCCACAACTGTGTCACCTGTCACTTTGATTCTACATATTGTTAGGCATTATAAATTATATTTTTTATATCCATAGATCCGACATGTTTGGTGAATATGTTACATCGAAAAATCATAAAGGACATTGCCGAAATGAAAATCGCATTAAATAGTACATTGACCAAGACCGAGACCATGTAATTGAAAATTAAAATTAAAAAGAATATTTTTCAATTACTAATAATGAAAGTCCCAGCGGACAAGGATTATTATTTTAACAAAAAGTTTACAACATGTTGTTCTCAGTGTTGTCAGATGTTGCGTATTTTCGCTGTAATAGGTAACGACATTTTAATCCTATCTTGCGATTTCAGCTAAATGATTAATGTCACAGTCGTTAATCTGGAATAAAAATCTAAACTAAATACACTCCGTATATAGTAAAATGAATTATGTTACTAATAAAATATTTTATCATTATACTTCCGGTTTAGTTTTAGTCTATTTTCTATACCAATATCTGGCAGCTCCGACCACGACATGGCGTCATCATGACAGTTTGTATGTATGTATCAAGGTAAAGATCGGTCTGGTGGTGCATTCTAGCCAAACTTATGTAAACACTTTACTGAATCATAGCTGAATCATAGCTGAATCATAGCTGAATCAGTTAATTACTTCCGACCTATTCCTGCGGCATTTACTGAATCGCATACGGAAACGAATATGCTATTTTTCGTTATTCCCGAGGTTATTCCTCAACTCGGAAAGTATGATTTTAAATAGGACTGTGGCAGTGGGAGCTAGTGTAGTGCTCTTTCTGTTTTTAAGCAATAGAAGTGCTCGCTCTAAGCTGCTAACGAATGGTAGCGCACGAAAACAAACACGACTCGGAGATTCGACTCATCGAAGATTTTTATTTTAGCTTATTCTGTGTTTGTTTACTGCTTATGGTGAACCTCACTGAAGTTTCAATTCTAAAAGTAAGTAACTAACGGAACAGTGGCCGTGAGGATATATTATGAACTATTAACATCTTCTTATTCTAACGTTTCGTTTGCCAAAATATTATAGCGTAATGTTTATAAATGCGTAGCGACACCGCGGCGGGACGGGGAGGAAGTCGCCGCTTCTTTCTGGGGTCGGCGTGTCGACGTCATTCCGCATTTCTTCGCCCGCTTAACCAGCAGGCGTGTGACGAGTTACACCACGAACGATGAAAAGCCTAACAAATTCCGGACAGGCCAGACCCGCAAATGGTTTCGAAAATTTTTCCTAAAATCCCAAACATAACTGGCTAAAGCCGAATGCCTGGCAACCTTTGTCATTGCAGCTGCGGAAACAAGTACGAAATTATTCCACGAATGAATCAGTAAACGCAGCTGTCAAAATCTTCTCAGAATGCCAAAGTTTTCATCGTCCATACAAATAACAATTATTACATATGTAAACGTTTAATTCCGTGGCCACTCATTCCGTGTGGCGCTGCGATCGGTTTCTAGAATGCCAAAGTAATGTCAAAGTAAATTCTTCTTCTGTTAACTCTACTGAATCCGCAATGACGGAATGCCAAGAATACATGCCCTGGGCGTGTATTCTTGGCATTCAGTAATTGCGGATTCAGTAGAGTTAATAGTAATGTCAAAGTAAATTCTTCTTCTGTTAACTCTACTGAATCCGCAATGACTGAATGCCAAGAATACACGCCCAGTACGTCTTCAATAGTGTACGGAGAACCGACTGGCGTTGTTATAGCTATAATATTTCCATTTATATCGGAAGGAAAAGGTTATCAGCTGATCAATTTATTTTAAGGTTTACTACCATACTGTTCGATTATAGCATACTGATTTCGCTTTCTCTACAAACATACATGTTTGTAATTATTCGTCAACCACTATTTTATTTATAATTTTACTTAAATGCCTTTTTGGTATAAAATAGAAAATAAGTATTTATGGTTCTATGCTGGAAGTCCTTGCCTTTCCGGCCTAACAAAGACACAAAGAAAAGTAACATTTAACAAGACTAACCTCAAATATGCATTTTAAAAAGTGTCTGACGGGTTATTCCTGTTGTGAAAGTAAAGTAAATCATATTAATTCTTGTATGTAAACATGTGAGGATTGAAAATACGTTTGGTTGATACGGTCTCGTTTAAGTCGTAGCGCTTTTCTGGCCCATAGTAAAATCGGCAATGTCCTTAAATGCAGATTCCAGTGTAACTATATTAGTCCGACAATAAATAGATGCAAAGAAACATACCCCGCGGCGCGTCGCGATCCGTCGACCGCGGTGTGCCAGCTGACTGCCATCCACCAAACCGCTTTCCAGCTGAATTTACTTTTGTATTGGTTACGTATCAAAACGATGAGAGGTTTTTGTGACAATTTGTTTTGAAATAAATTACGGTTACCGTTTAAAGTTTTTTATATACAGAATTCCAGTCTTAAAAACTATAAAGCTAGATTTGTAGCTTTTAAAACCTAAGTATGGTGCGAGTATATATTTTTACAGAACTCTTTTTATATCAACGGTTTTTCACGTTTTGAGTCCTGTTTCAGCCTTAAAGAGCGTGATTATACTATTTGAAAGTTATAACGGAAAATATTTGACGCTCATATTCTGTGTTAAATGTTTTTTTATGAAAGTTTACGAATATTTTAAAATGAAGAAGAAATGAAATAATATTTATTTGCAAGCCAATATGGTTTACAAAAAGGCAGATTACCATGAGGCATTTCCAACATTCAATCTATATATAACCAATATTTGTCTAATTTGAAGACACAAAGCGTGCTTTCTGACCGGTTTCTGCGATACTGAAATCCTTGTTATTTTGAAATATAAAATGTTGCTACGTATAATACCATCCAAACCCAATTGCCAGGAATCATCGCGGACGAAAAAGGGGTAACACAATTTTACAGCCGAATAAAAAATGGCGAGGACACGTCAGCAGGCAGACCATTAAACTTCCCGAAGGACCTCCAGTTAGGCTCCGGAGAAATTCCGTATAATTTTCTTTTTAAGATACGATGAGCGAAGGATACAACGGGTTTTGACAAAAATCAACATCTTTTCGGCCGGACGCGCACACGTCTTTGAACCTTATCGAGACGACTTTAAGTTTAAACTTGTCAATGCCGATTTCGGGTAACAGGATTTTCGGAGAACAGCAGTAGATGAAGAGGTGAATTTACGCAAGCTAATCGCAACGTCGCATTATGTAAATTCGCTGCAAAAATAAACATCACATTTCCATTAAAGTTTTTTCTAGAAAATGAGCAAAAACCTGAGTTAAAACGGCTTACAACACAATTTCACGGCGATCTCTTCATTTCAGCGTTTTTCTGACATTTAATAGTTTCTTAGGCGATCAGAGCCTTCGAAGAGATTTTTAAATTACCAGGAATGGAGTAGATGGATGTCATATATACCCAATATTTCCTTTTAATATTACCTGATCTCTTTGATCTTACGTATCAAAATGTTCTAAGAACTATGAAATTTTTAATATATCTATGATAAACAAAATGATGACAAGTATTATTGATCTGTAACACTAGCAATCGGTTTCTACATCGCAAGCAAGATGTAGATCAAATTTCTTCTTACTGGCATCACATACTTTTTATTATTAGTCCTAACCTAAAAGGATTTTTTATCAGTCGTTTATTCGCTCCTAAACTCGAGTATATGTCTGTGGCGTGGAACCCGTACTACGCTGCGTACATAGACCGAATCGAGTCATTACATTAAAAAGCTTACATAAAAATGATTTATCCATGCAAAAAATCCTTAATAAATATAATATACTTACTGTCTGACCTCCGCACATTGCTGGATACCTCTGCTCTTAACAACATTATTAATAACGAAAATAATATGTATGAAGAATCGACGTGAAGCAAGAACACATAAATTAAATAAATTTGAGCCCTACTACTTTATGAAGCAAGGCTGGGCCCAAAACATAACATTGCGTCTTCCAATTTCCCCACCTGTTAAATATCCATAATTTGAAACTCTCCTACAGTACCTCCTCTCGAAATCAATGCCTCCTACTAACACAATGTTTAAGATTATGCATACATTGATTACGTGCGTTGCGTCTGATGCAAAATACGTGACGATGGCAATATGTTTGTATGTTTATTTTTTTGCAGTCAATGTCCGCATGGTTACAACTGCAGAAGCCAAAACACCTAAAAATTACTGATTTTAACCGATATATAGGATAACTGCTAGAAAAAACATGAAAACAGTACATCAGAAAAAATTTTATGTATCTGCCATTCCTGTAGCTACTTTACAATAATATGTACAATTAGCCTTGGAAATTATTGATCCTGTCTTGAAACGTTGATACGTTAATCCCACATTATGAAGAGTAAAATTTGTAAAGTCCACAGAACTTCCAGCGAAGGCAATATTTGAAGATTAGAAAGGATAAGCATGAGCAGATTATGTTTTATGAATCTGCTCATTTTCCTACAATCTCAACGAAAATATCAAAGTTTAGAGAATGTGACAATTATCGAGAGTTCATACGCGTTCTAATTTAACATCCCAATTTAAAGCTGACATTAATTCTACATACATTCCAAGGTTTGTTTGCAGCAATACCGTAATTATAAATGAATAAAGTGAAAAAACAAAACTGCTTCATGCATCATCAACTGTTCGTCATTAAAAGTAACTGTGGAGAGATGAAAAGGTGGGTCAGGTCTTGAGACCCACGGCTGCGCAGCTGCTCTCCTCTAGTCGTGATTTGAATGTTGTATATGTGTTAACTCGCTGGGAAACTTCGTTTGTGCGATATAGATTTATATGTCTAGCTGAAAGCGCCATCTAGCGCCCGCCATGTTAACTAGCTTCTATTGCATCTGTTGGTCGCATTTGTGGCATGTGAAACGAGCAGCTCTCAGTAGAGGGCGCTAGGTCGCTACAACACTTTCCCCCCGTCGGGATGCCAGCAACCAGCAGCAATATCGTCTTCATGGCAACTTGCCATTCGACTGGGGGAAAGTGTTGTAGCGACCTAGCGCCCTCTACTGAGAGCTGCTCGTTTCACATGCCACAAATGCGACCAACAGATGCAATAGAAGCTAGTTAACATGGCGGGCGCTAGATGGCGCTTTCAGCTAGACATATAAATCTATATCGCACAAACGAAGTTTCCCAGCGAGTTAACACATATACAACATTCAAATCACGACTAGAGGAGAGCAGCTGCGCAGCCGTGGGTCTCAAGACCTGACCCACCTTTTCATCTCTCCACATTACTATTTAAATAAAGAAATAAGACTAAATAAGAATCATGGATTGACTTGACATATTCACCAGATAGTGAATAAATTAAAGTGTTGTGACATGTATGTATGTAAAATCTACCGTGAAAAGAATGCTCAATATTTGCAGTCAAGGTCCGTAACGCAAGTATAGCGTTAAATAAAAATATGTAGGTATAATCTTAAATATTGTGTTAGTAGGAGGCATTGATTACGGGAAGAGGAACTGTAAGAGAATTCCAAATTATGGGTGGTGAAATTGGTTAGACCCAATACCCGCAAATGTTATGTTTTGCTGGTTCGGGTCCAGCATTGCAGTATATTCGTAAAGTAGTTATTTTTACAGGTATGTTTCTTAAGTTAATGTGTCCTTGCTTCACGGTCGATTATACATACATGTCACATTCCTTGGAATAAGCGACGCACATGCTTAGTACGAAAAAGTATATTTACTTAAATTAAAGTTTATTCTCATATTAAAATCAATCCACACGCAGCTCTCCGCCAAGGTGAGCCCTTGATAGTTTTGTGTGGTTGAAAACTCCTAATCATTTCTGAAGGGGCCGGTATCATATCTCGCGAACTCCTTGAGGACCGCTTCGCCTTCCGCGTATACTGTTCACTAAACTTTCGGAAGTGTCTCGACCTTATACCTCGCGTAAAGTTAAATGGAAATATAACGTTGTTTTTCCGAAGTTGGAATTACCATAATAAGACGTTCGTGATTGAAGGCCGCGCATCGTCGGGAGGGGGTGTCCGAATTTCCATCATCATTAATTTAAACTTTCCCACCCTTGTGATAGAGACAAATTTTAATATTTTTTTCGGCGTCGCCGCCGCGTCGTCGTCTGCGGGTCCGCCATTTTAACAAATGGCTGTCTCAACACTTGATGGTAAGATATGGCTCAATCGGATCATGTTACTGCATAATTTCGGTGTTCTTTTTTTAGGAGCCTTCCAATCGACTGCCGACTAAGGTAATGCTAGTGTCCACACTTTTAACGGATAGTTCAAGTTAGGTAAGGTATAAATTACCGGACCTAAGACTGTTAAATAATTCCCATTTACAAATAGTTTTTAGAGAAAGTATGTATTTCCACTAGTTCTGAATATACAGACTGTACATTCTTCTTGATATTATTTTGAATAATGATTCCAATGATTACTAGCTCTGAAAATTTAATCCTAAAATGGTAATCCACGAAAAAAAATAACTAAACAATTAATTATCAGCCTCGGAAGCCCAGTGGCGCGACGCCTTTCGATTCTATGGGATGAGTGGAAACTCTCAGCGCGGTTGGGTTGTGGATGGGTGACCATTTTCAACCGTTATGGCTGGCTGTCGTTAGAGTTCTACGTAAAACTGTAGGTCCTCTTTTCTTATTTACTAGGTGGTAGGGTACCATCGGATTGAAAGAACGATGGTCGAAGCGGCAATTAAAAAGTCCATCCATCCAGTGTAATGTAGCTAAGCAATATAAGGAAGGTACTTCCATGGCACCTAGTTCCCATGTGGTGTGTTAGGCTAATATCTGACGGTCCGTTTGGTATTAGCCATCCATGTCCAGTTACATAAAAAAACACGTGTTGGTGCGGCAACTTCAGAGCTAACTAGATGTTTGGCGGTTGGCATACTACACTCCGTTTTGTTCAACGAATTTTCTATACGGGTTTTTTTTTCGTGACTGCGTGAAACATACACGTAATATTTTAAATTTATATTTATAATTTGGAAAATTATTAGACACCATATTAGTACTCTTTCCAAACGATACAGCGTACCGTACAGGCGAGTTATCGCGCCAATGCAATGTGAATAATGTTTAAGGACCCCTAATGTTATTAATTCACCTATCCAACGTCGCTGAGTTAGTGCGCCACCACCGTTGCCGGCTCGTATACTCCGAAACTGATTAATGGATATGGCCCCGATTTGACTTTATAGCTGCGGATGGATATATCGATACGTAAAATATACGCTGAAATATTTCTCTCGGAAGTATTGCTTGTTAATGCTAGAGGTAATATATAGGTAATAATATATAGGTAATATACGCGATGAAATTTAACGCTTTGAGCTCTGCAAGATTGTTTAGAATTTAAATATTATGTTTTCTATATATATAGGCATTTACTGCGCAGTTACCTCCCCCGTTGTGTCCTAAACAGGCGTGGGTCCAGAATTTTAATCAGGGAATGGACCTGAACGTGTGAAAATTTGAAATACCGCTATTAATTTCGGATAAAATAACTAAAACTATTAAAATTGTAGGTGAGCGTAATTGCTCACCTTACTTAACAATTTATTTTGAAATAAATATCACGAGGAACCCACTACTACTCGTGGATCAAGCTATAAATGGGCTCGTGGCGAACCACAGACAAAATATAATCATCCAATGATCGATTCTCGGGAAACTGACATAGCATCTCTGATGAACTATTAATTATTTAGCCTTTTATTTTTGTTTTTTTTTTATGAAACCTGACATGGATGGTTAATACCACAAAACTACCGTTTTGATATAGCCCAATACACCATAGTACCCATAGGAATTAGGTGCCATGCCAGGACTTTCCCTTTATGAGGAATCATCAGATCAACCAATCAGCGGCCACAAGGCAGCCGGACGGAGCGATAATACCTACCTACCTCAGAAAGGAAATAAGTGGTTGTTTGAGGATATGCTCTGTGAATGTGTCAAGTAATTAAAATGTCAAATTGAAAATTTCGGTTTTATGTTGTTCTGGGTCGAACGGAAAGAACCTCAGATTGAGATTGACTTAGTTGAAGTAGATTTCTTACAATGTCTCCCTTGGTCAGAACATATTTATTAAATATCGGTTGCAATAACCCAAACTGATATACAGTGCTGAGATTGAATCATCAAGGATCTGACACACAACTAACTTCTGAGATTATACGCTGATACGCTAGAATTTTTTTATTTCCGGATGCATTGTCAGCGACTGCGAAAGGACTCCATTACGGGGAGGATTTTAGGGTGGCATTAAGCCCACCCTGCCCCCGCTGTGCATGGTCACCGCGGAGATCGACGGTCACGCCATCCGCACCAACAAACAAACAATTCACAAAATAGTCTAGATTTGAAACCTTCGCTGCTGTAAAAGTAATTTATGCAATTAGTTGTTACATTTTCTGATTTTTCCGTCAATGGCGCCATGTAGATTGTCTCGAAGATATTTCTCAATCACAGCGTGTGTCATTTTATACAGTTTGCTGACGCTAAAAAACTGGCCAAGTGTGAGTCGGACTCGCACACGAAGGGTTCCGTACCACCGTACAAGATTTAAAACAAAAAGTAACGTTTTTTGTATGGGCCCCCCTTTATTTTTTATTATTTTTTTATTTCACCTATTTGTTGTTATAGCGGCAAAATAAATACACACTCTGTGAAAATGTCAGCTGCCTATCTAATACGGTTGATGAGATACAGCCTTCTGACAAACGGACGGACGGACGGACAGCGGAGGCTTAGTAATAGGGTTCCGTTTTCACCCTTTAGGTACGAAACCCTAAAAAATATAGCGCCATCTAGCGGTATATAATTTCTAATAGTTAGTGCAGAAAAGTCAATGAAATGCCTCAAATATTTAAATGGCCTCAATTAAATATTTACTACTTAAAAATCCATTACTGTTTATGTGGTGTTTACAATACCTAACTTAGTATGACCCGGACAACTTCGGAAATACTTAAGCCATAAATTGTTTTTTTACGAAATGATCCATGTCCAAGTAACGACAAAAGTTGAAGTAGGTAGGTAACTATTGCACCTCTACACACAAAACGAATGCATTTTTTTTATATAACTATCATCGATGATAACTATATACTTACAGCTGTATTCAGCGTGGTCGGAAAAAAACAATTCTCCGAACTAAAACCGGTTTTTGTATGGTTAGTCCGGTGCTAATCTCTTCCTAAGTTTTGACGGGTGCTCTCTGAATGTTTTTTCTATACGACTGTGAGCATATTATATGTTCTGTGACTGTGAGCATGAAGGTGAAGAAATACTGTGAGGCACCATAACAAAATTCTAGCCTGCCATCTAGTGGATAACCGCGCTAACTGGTTCTACATTGCATTTTAGAACTGAGATGCTTACCCTACGTTCCGAAATGCGTATATTGTAGAGATTGCAGCAACATTCGCGTACACGACCGTTCCGAATTGCTCATATTGAAAATCGTTGTTGTTGACATAAGGGACGTGACTCTATACCAACACTAATCGTACAACATGTGGTCTGGGTCTTCTGCACACTTTTGTATGGGCCTGAGGGCTATATCCATTATTTTCATCATTCATTTAAAAAGTAGCAGGTCAACCATGCAACACCAAAATACTTTGATAAGGGGATCTATTATAATATAATTTTATTGGACTTTACCCGCATAGCCCAATATAAATAATTTGCACTTGACACGTTCGCTGAAAATTACGCCGCTGGCCATAATATTGCCCCACAACCACACCGCCAGCGCCATGTCGCGAATGACGCTTAGCCACGCCTTCTTATCACGTGGGCTGTGAAGTAGAGACCCACTTGATGGACACAGACCCAGTTTGCTAAGACCATCTCCTCTCTACCTACCTCCTCCGTGGTATACACATTCAGATTTGTTCGGCCCCGCCCTATATGGAGTGGGGCGGTCTGGCGGTCTACTGGTAGCCCAGACCGACCGATTCAGTCTGGGAATAATAATAATTGTGATTGCAGACAATGCTCCACACCTTCCGAACGGTCTGTCCAAGACATGTCTGCCGAGACAAATAATTGTAAGGTGAGTAGTAGGTTTTAGCATTAGAATACGAATGTTATATAGTAATGGTAAAGCAATACCTTTCGCCATTAAACCGAAGAACAAAATCTCAACCATCGTTAACCATCAATTAAATACATAACTGCGCAGTATGCTCGCCACTACACTTATGGCTCGAAACTTCCTTTTTTTTGGGAGTCATAGCAGAAATTGCGACGAACTACTGTGGCGCCATAGTCTGCACGGACGTTACGTGGTCGATCGCATGAACTTTCTACTTAGAATTTGTCTTAACTTTCGGCTTTAGTTCTTGAAAACACTGAAAATTGTCCGCCCATCTACTCAGGAAAGCGAAAGCGAGTTAGTCACAGTTGAAAGTGAGACGCTGTCGCCTAACGTCATCGAACATCAAAATGTTAAGTTAGTGTCGTCACACTCTAATTAAAATATTTAGAAAGGGACAACACTAGGGTGACTCGTGGCAGTCATTTTATGACTACGAAAGCGCTGTGACAGGTGAGAATCTCTTGAGTAGATCCCCTGAACTTAAATCCTCTTTATTCTTTGATTTGATTTTACCACAGACCACAGAAACCTTGTATTCTGTGCCACAGACTTTGAAAAGTAGGCATTTATGTTGTTTCATTTTTCATTTCATTTTCCTTTGCCGTCGGCGTGAGACGTTCTGTAGGTCTCCGCTATAATTTGACTGGTCGGTGCTTGCTCCGTTTAAATTCTCTTTGTAAGTACATGCTTGTAGTATTTTTACGCTATTATTTTTATGTTTTAATGACATCCGTGAGGATGTGATTAGATGCGATATTTTTTCTGTACCGGCCGGCGAAGTCACGACTGCTGGCGCGCATCGCGACTGATGCAACGTGGTGTCACGACTAAACTCTTCCTCGCAAAGTCTATAGAATCAAGCAGTGCTGAACAGAATAATGCTTTCTCACACTCAATATTTTTTCAGCTGATGATGAAACATTCATTTCAAACTATGCAGTGTACCCACAACATGAGGTGTTTCTGGAGTGATTCCAAGAGACTAAAAAAGTATAAATATTACGTTCTTACCTACAAAACATCCTAATCATTTGAATTTGCGCCAAATGCAAAGTTGCGGGGAAACAATGCACATGAAGCTTTTAGGGTTAAGGCTGTTCCGACCCATATAAAGTTGTTTGCACACATAACGCAAAAAGTATTGCACTTTAAGCCACGAATTAATAGTAAAAGTTTAATAAGTCATATTACTTGCAGCGAAAACAATTTCACAATTTCAGGATTATTGGTTTTGTTACAATTTATTTAAATACGATTTTTATTTAACAGCGCCATCTAACGGTGTAAAACTTCTGATCGGCAATTACAACGAAACCATTAAACCTGAAATTGTGAATATGTTTTTGCTGCAACTACTATGGCTATATTTAATATTTTTGACGAATTCGTGCCTTAAAGTGCAATACTTTTTGCGTTCTGTGTAAAAAAAACATTGTATGGGTTCGAACATCCTTAAGCTGGGATTTCACAGTACGAGTGCGATCGAATGGACTGCACTCAGACTTTTGTGCAATCTTTTGAGACTTATTAAAATTATTTTTTTGTTCTGGAAGGTGTACCTGTGACAAGTCTTCTAATTGGACATAATAGAACATAATGGAAACTTATCTATTTCTTAGTAAACAATGTTTCTCGCAAGAACATAATTTTATACCCGAAGCTGCTAGAAGTTCTATCTTTCATTCTATCCATCTAGCAGGCTTAAAAAGTCAGTTACATCTTGAAATGGACGACCTGCATTTCGAACGAGCTGCTAGCAAACAAATGCGCCGACTATATTTGGGATTATTTTGCAGGAGAGCGGAAAAACTGCAACACTACCATATGTGCGATAGTGTCCTTTGTGACTATTGACAGCTTAATTATAATATACATTAATTATGCTTATTCTTTTTAATATTCCTTAAGATAACAGCATTAAAAAAAAACAAATGTCCACATATAATAAAAAACCGCATATTTCTTTGATTTTGATGGCAATCAAAATCGAATTTAATGAAAATGTTCAGATTCTATGAACCAATTGGGTATCGGTAACACGCAATAACAACATGCACTAGCCCACGTGGAATAGCATGACAGAATAACAAAAATGCATTGACACGACTACATAAACACAGTTTCCTGAGAGCAAGCAAATACGAAATTAAACTATCACCTGACAATATGCTTTGAATTTCTTATGCATAAATTATCTTTCCACTAACATGTTATGTCACACGTTTATGATTGAATATGTTGTCCTAATGGAGATTATCAATACTAAAAAATGTGTTGTTAAATGCCAAGTAACATGTTAAACCGTATGGGAACTATCCCGTTTTGAAAGAAAATTATATTTTGATTTTTCAATGTCTCATCCGTCCTCTTTTAATTTGTAACGGTACTTTCAAGCACGATTTTAGAGTGTTCTTGCCGGTTAAGACTATAAATAATTTAATTTTTGGGTAGCGCAACCTTATTAATAACCGATAAAAAAAAGGATTTCGATCGGACCTGTTGTTGAACGCTTGTGTTTGCCAGATCTAATCGGCATAGCATTAATTTGCAATCTTCTTTCATTTCCGAATGGTCACCGGTGGTAGGGTAGGTGCGTCGGTTTACGACCAGTTAGTCACTTTTCGAACTTCAAACTGGAATAAAAAATATTTTCATTCATGGTATATAGACTTTTAGTGTTCATAAAAGGAGTTTGGTAATTTTAGTTGAAAGTTAAAATTATGAAATCAGTGCAGAATCAGTAGTTATTTAAAAAAAAATCAAACTTAGAAAAAGGTCAAAAAATTAGTTTTCGACCACTTTACTCAGTTTCCGACCACCACATATTCTAGTTTACGACCATGGCTTAGTTTGAATACTTTCATGTTTAGATAATTACTTATTCATTTTCTTCAAATCCCAAGTGTAAAATGTAACATTTTATGTTACTTCACTACTTCTAACCAAGCCCTTGTTACATTAAAAAGGTTTTTCTTGTACTGCCTCATTAAAAAGTCCTGAAAAGTCGGTACATTTGAGGTGGTACTTACAAACTCGGAAGTAACAGGCGATTTTTTTCCATCTTCATTCATAGGTTTTCAAATAGTGCACAATTAATTTTCGGTGGTATTTCAGAACCATATTATATTTGATTTTCTGCTTTATTTCAGTAACTATATTGGTATCAATCGTCTGTAAAACATGAGTATTTATCTGTTTAGTAGATGGTTTGTCTTATTGTGTTCGGCATGTCTTTTTTGATTGCATTTTTTTTTTTGAGATTCCTTTTCTCTTCATTATCATAGTACATCCGCCACGTCGCTGATTAAATAACTGCAGGAGTTCGAGCTTTAGTATTTTTTTAAGTTCTCTTAGCTCAGGAAGATAAAGATGTTCAATAAATGGATATTGATACTGTTTACTATTTTGGGTGTATTTAGACTGTCATAATTGGTATCAAAGTGTCACTGTTTTCATCGCCTTAGTAAGTAATAGTCATTCATGCAGTCTTGAATGTCTTTTGCTTTTGAACGAGATGCTAATGACGTTGTGTTGGCTAAGCTTCGCATTCGTGCATGTTCGGTGACTTTAGTTAAATCTTCGGTATCTGAACTAACGTTTTCATAGGTGATTCGAACTGTTTTGGCATTTTTACTTCATATTACGTCTGAATTGATTGCCAAAGTGGGAGTGGTTATTAGAGCGCTGTCTTGAGGCGATGATTGTGCTTTTGTGTTACCTGATATGGTTTTTCGTTGATATGTGAATTTGAGGCATAGCTTCAATAGATATGTCAAAGTTTGTTAGTGTTTCTGTTGCTGTGCATAATTTATATGGTGTTTCTATTTATATTATAATATGATCATATTTATCCTTTAGTCTCCTGACTTGGAATGATATTGGTGCTTTCCCGATGACTTGAGTAGGTGCTTCATTCATTGACACAAACGATCCAATTTTTTAATAAATCGTGAAATGTGTTATGTAGATGGAGTTTCGAGAAAGGAGTCAGGTCATCGTTCTAGCGGTATTAAAAAGTTTTAAACTTCTTCATCGGAAATTTGATCTGAATTCAGAAAGAAGTTCAGTTCAATTCAATTACAATTATTATTCTGATTACTTAGCTAACTGATTAGGTACGTAACTGAGTTGCCTCTTCAGATTTACCCTCTGTAGATAGTGGATTCTGTTTGATCCTCTGATCATGTCGTGTATGTGATATGATCTCTTCGATATTTCATAGAGCTTTCTTGAATTTTTCAACTCTTTAAGTATTGTTTTTACGTAGATATATTTTTTAGATTAGATTTAAATTTATATGTAGATTCCAAATTTTTAAATAATTGTCTAGTGTGATTATGGGTTTGTTTTTCAGTTTCACTTACGCCTTTATTTTGTTAAAAGTTTATGTTAAACAAGGTGAAATTAATGCGTTTTTGGCTGGTCGCATACCAGATTGCGGAAAAGCTAGTTTTCATTTTACGACCACCAAATTATCCATACAAAATGAGGAGGTCGGAAACTGAACTATAAAAATGCATCTTCTTCTAGTATTCGACCACTATTGATATTTTAAGATATATTTCGTTAATATTACAATATTTAGTGGTCGTAAACTAACTGGATTGATTTAAAATAAAGAAGGAGGGAGCTAGACAAAAGAAAATGGCTCTTAAGAAGTTATTTTGAAAGACAAAGACAAATCAGTTTCTCTACGTTTAGGTTAGTAATCCGACCACCAGGTCGAAAACTAAATTTGTGGTTAAATTCCTATTCCACTTTCCGACCACCACGTTTTTACAAATAATTGATAATACACATGAATAATAACCATTCTGAAGGCTTCTTTGATCTATAATCTTGATAAAAGGACCCAGTTACGTAGCGGAAGTGAGTAAAAATCGCTTAAAACTCACCTCGCGTCGATCCCCTTGCACTATTTTTCCTGCACATACTTCAACGTATTCGCTTTTGAAATGTAACCGAAAAACTGAGAAATGTGTCTTTTCCACCGTATAGTGTAGCCAGGTTAGATTTTTGTTTTTACTCAAAGAATAGTTATTGACAATATGTTTCAAAAATTAAATAATGACATATTACCCCCCAAATCCCTATTAACTTGTTTCGTAAGCAACACGACCATGAAATGGTCGTAAACTGAACCCGGTCGGGAAACCAGCGCAATTACCCTACCATTTTCTTGTGAAAGCCATGACTTTTTTTAACAAAGTTCCATATCAGTCTAAAGTCAAGCACCTCAATGTTGTTCAAAGATATTGCCTACCTGATTTTAGCGCTTGGCATTTCTTGTCATCTATGTAAAAGTGAAAGTTAGCTTTAATTCTGGCAAACAATCCCAATTACTAGCCTGGCACCATAAAACCGCACATTAACTATTAGAGGACTGCACCGCACGTAATGAAATGTCGTAGATAATTGCATGCTTCGTGTCTACTCGTCCTAGATTCTCCGGCCATGATGTTATTGAAGGTTCAATATTTTATCATGCCTCGTGGTTGAACTTTAATTTGAAATTATTACAGAGTTTCTTGAAGTAAATAATACCTTTTCACGTACGCAATGTGTTATTTATAGTAAATCTTTGTTTGATACCTCTCGAATGGTGTTTTAAATAATAGATGAACAAAGAATAAAGAGATGGTTTAAATGTATTGATTTTTACTCTATTATGTGGGGTAGTAAGCCATTTTTTTTATGAAAAATATGAGCCTAAATATCAATGTATGCTCGGCAGTTAAAATATAATGTTAATTTTAAAGTCATACACCCATCATTCAAAAGCTGCTTAATAAATCAGTTTTAAAATGATTTCTAACATATTTCCCTATCTACAGAATAGATAAGATAAAAACTCTTGGTGATCTGTATGTAGGTAATTTCTAAAAAAAAAATTTTTTTATTGCTCTAACAATCAAATTAATTAATCTAAATGAAGAAAAGAAAACATCTGAACCAACAAATGTTTATCTAAAAATGGAACTTGTGTAATTCTCATTCGAAGCGTACCTACCTCCCTCCTAGCTGAATTTAATGGAAATAGTCCCATGAATTGATCACCTATATTTATTTACGATTACTATTTTGAATGTTCGATGTTTTCATTGGGATACTCAGAGCCGCAATGATTATGAAGATTATGATTTTACTGCATTAGAAGTTTTGCCATTTCACAAATGGATTTCGATCGATCCCTTAAAAAATCTTGCTAAGCAGGTTTTGCCGTAGGTACTGTTGAGGCTTTTTGTTAAATTTAATAATATTACATAAACGTTGATGTTATGTCTAGGATTAGAAGGTTAGAAGAGAATGGAAAACGGTAGGAAACGTCCTCTGGAAGTCGACGAAGTGTTGGAGAATAGCCCTAAGCGTCACATGCCGTGTAACGGATACTCTGAGTCGAGGTATGACTGGTGTCGGTGGGTGGTAGGGTACTAGGGCATAATGAATAATTGCATGTTTATGGTGACTGGTGATGCATGATTCCCTTTTTTTTATTGCATGGCTCTTCTAACCACAGATTAGTATTGTATAGAAGGTATAGATAGGCAACTTCGCTAATTTACTGGGCATCACCAGTGCTGCCGCAAGCGGATGGGCAACTGCACTAGAATAAAAAATTAATTAAGAATGTTTGTGGCTGGCGAGGCTTGAACCTGCCGCCGCTTTGCCGGGGGGTGTATCGAAGCTCTTAACTATTGAGCCACCGTGAACATTTGAGATCATGTGAATTTAAGGTATCTAATCTGCTATGTTGAAAATAAATGCTTCAACCGCCATTTATGGTCAAAAGTAAGCATTTTAATGGCATGGCATTGTGGTTGGTGTCCCCAACCCTAGATGCGCTGTTATCAAGTCCTGTAAGTTTTCTTTGAGATATTATAGCAAATTTCTAACACTTTGAGGTTATTCTAACCTGAATTTTCGCGTGCAGAAATAAGGGTTCATTGTTGGCATGCTTCGATGAACCAATAATAACTCGATCAATATTCTCTAATCGATTATTTGTTGGTGTTAAATTAGTATCCATCATATTGATAAGAAAGCTTATATCGATGTAAGAAAGAGTTTACTGCAGCGATAGTTTCGAATTGCATTAAAACAATCTAAAAATATAGGTCTTGATATCCCCCAGATTTCTTCTTCAATGGACATGTAAATCATTATTGAACTGAATCCCTGGCATTTAACAGCATAATGGAAGAGCAAAATCATTGTACTGTTGATGACAAAACAAGTATGGATCTGGACAATCCTGCACATCTCATGCCCATGATGAGACCATTCGCGTTGAGGTTATGTGATCTTATTTGCAGTATGATGCTAATTTTTGAAGGTAGTTTGTTAGAAATGTAGTAATATGTTATTGTAGCCTTGTCAATCGCCCATTGCCGAGTTAGACCCTTCACTACACGTGTAGGTAAGTAGATAATGCTATAAATATGTACTGCTTGCTTAGGTATGTAGATAATGCATATATACTGCTTGCTTAAAGCGGGATCTCACTGTGTCGTTTCTTCCATATTTCGTGTAAGATATTGGCTTTATCTTTCTTTTACTAGTCACAATATTAACTACAACAAATGTTGTAATCAATACATTTTCAAGCTTACTTGAATTATGATTAAACTTATATGCATGGTTGCATGCTTGAATGAAGCTTATCTCGCAGCCTTGATCAATCACTAATTATCACTTATTGACATTATCTGGAAACTTTTGACACCTGTTCAGTGAATATTAACATCGCACAATGAATCACTTATTTCCAGATTTCGATGATACATTGTCACTTTCATGCAAACCTTTTTAATATTTATTGTAAATATAATTATGTGATAGGTCCACATATGTCGACAGTAAACACCTAGAATAGGCACTAGTCTCTTCAGCATCTTGACTGTGTGAGTGTTCAAGAATGTACATAGCTTCATTGGCTTAATCACACAAGTAAATCACAATAATGAAATATTTAGAAACATTTCGATAGTGTAATTGAAATATATATCTTAAGATGTTTAGTTCCAAGTGGATATTATTATTTATAACAAGTTGTTCCCGCTTTTGAATAGTTTCAATACACCGTTTTTTTAATAGTATCCTAAATCTCCATTTCTCAATTTCATCAAAACAGATACAGTAGTTTGATTCTGCGGCAAGACAAACCTCATTCATGTGTATAATATTGTATAATTTGAAAATAATAAAGTTAATCTTTTTTTTTATTGTTTATTATAATTTTCTTTTATCTATATTCAAAATTTAAGGTAAATGAAATGTTCTCAGAGTGGTGAACCTGAAGACGATATTGTGTAACATGCAAACTTGTGGGATATTGGCGGAAACTTTCTATTCTGGATGCGGGACTCTATTGGTCAAACTCTGGAAAACTACTTTAAATAATCCACACACAGTGGCATCCATCAATGGAGATAGATCTTTAACATTTCGTTCTCTGTGGTGCGTGTTTTATAATGAAACTTGTCGCAGCAAAACAGAAAAGGCTGGGATTATTCAATACTACTAGTTTATTGACAAAGTCGATTTGCTTTGGTTAGGTTAGAGCAGTAAAATTAGGCTAATTCGCTAATAATTTTGCTAAATCCTGGCATTTTCAATTTTGCTGCAACTTATATTCTCAAAACAAGTAGGTATTTTGGATTAGCCTCGCATTTAGTCTGTGTGATTACAAACATCACTTAAATACCAAAACTGTTCCTACTCCATACCAGTTCGGTATACTAGTTTGAGAATTTTATGAGTTTCCCTTGCATGAATAGCCCCTTAAATAAATGTTGCTACGTAGTTACACTTTGTACATGAGTTAGTGACAGCAGTTGTGGGAAATTTCCATTGTTAATATGCTGCATGGATTTTTAACTGAGCAGTGCCTAATTATTTGTATCCAGCATGCAAACAATGGAGATGGGAATAATAACCTCTATCTTCCCACAATTTTTTTATTCTGATACTCAGTTACATACATCATTCCTTCTTAATAAAATTAATTAAAGTTACATTTCTGAAATTTCCTGAATGCAGCCACCCCATGTTGGTGATTGTAATCATGATGTTGTTTGGGTGTTTACAGTTTCTGCAAGATGCCGCTGCAAATTACGAAGCCGGCACCCCAGTGGAAGACCACAGCCGTCGTCAACGGCGAGTTCAAGGATATCTCGCTTGCTGACTTCAAGGGCAAATACGTCGTTCTTTTCTTCTATCCTCTCGACTTGTGAGTGCACTTCTTGGGGATTTATACACAATTAATGAGACTATCCAACTGATGGATACAATAACACATGAACAAATGGATATCAATACTGACAGAACGACTGAATTTATTCATGCAGCCTCCAAAACAAGCTTAGTTAATGCTGGTTTAGAATGTGTAAATTGGGTACCATAGCAGCTGTATTTTTTTTCAAATATTCTATACTTTTTAAATTAAATTTAAATTTAAAAAGTATGTATAATAAATAAAATAAATATGCTATACTTAACACAGAGTCTCTTGAAAGGCCTAAAGATATATTCTTCTAATTCTTGCACTTTGTTTTTTGTGCTAGAAATATATTTCTAACGGTTTGAAATGCTCATTTGAATTGTGTAATCTTTACCGGCTATAGTCGTTTGTGCTCATAAAATCGCACCATTTGGTAATGGTAGAAGTGACATAGGTTGCTCATTCCATATTATTTCTGAAAAACTTCCTTTTAGCTTATGTATACTACACATGTATCCTGTGAGTCAGCCATCCGGTTATGGTCAGAGAATGGATGCAGTCCTTGCCTCGCTGATATAAATCTGAAGTGGAAGGGTGATAACAGTAAACAACTCCTATGTACACTTTCCATGAAAAAGATAATTGAAAACACTTGGAATTATCGTAAAAGTACTAATTTGAATAGTATGTAGATTGTGTGAATGACATGTACTCATAGTACATTAGTTTGTACGTGTGTGTGAATGCGTGACGAAGTGGCGCATGTAATCCGATGAAAGAAATACATATTCAATTTACTCCACACACAAGTGCTGATATAAAGTTCCTTGCGTTCAATTACTTTAATTGTTGTAAAGTTTCGTAATAAACTGAAAACAAATTTACATAACACATAATTATAAGAATATTGCTTATCATTTACACTAATAAAATTAGTCTTGTTTTGTGTTTCTGATTTTGAACTGTGGTCTTATCTTTCCGATAATTATGGGTCATTATAGGTTCAGTGACAAGACAGCGTCTCATATCTGTGAGTTCAACTGGCCTAACTTACATAATAAATTAGGTATAGTTTTTGTATTTTGTTTTGATACCGCACTAAACCCAAATACAACTTCTTGGAACGGATGGATGAATGAGCAACCGTACAATGTTTCAGTGTTTCCTATTTTGGGCTCGGAATCTAAGAGATGCTTGCTATTAAATATGCAAATGTTGGCTCATTTTAAGAAATAATTCTTTGCTACCATTACATGCGGTGCCGGATTATCCATAGGCAATGTAGGCAACTGGCTATGGTTCCGTCGCCGATTCACAACTCATGTCAAATAAATAAAGCGGTCAGGTGTGCTAGACCACGGACAGTGAGGGGTTCCATATTCAGGAAATGTAAAATAAAATCGTTGAAAATTTTTCAGAACTTTTCCACCGCATAGTTGAAAAATTAGAGGGAAGGTTACACACATTTTACGATAGCAGAAACACTTATCTCACCAACTGTGAATTAAACAAAGAAGTAACTAGGTAATTTTTTAATTTCCATAGACTTTGCATTTTTACAAATTATGCCTTTGCGCTTATAATTCCACTACACTACTCGTATATCATAGTACAAAACATCTTCCTTCTAAATTGCATTAATCATACACATTGTGTGATTCATAACGCTGATTATGATATTTCCATGAGTGTCTGTTTCTCTTTGTGCAATGTTCACAAAGGACGTTAGAAAAATTCTAAAATGAATTCCACAAGGTGTACAAAACCATCATGGAAATACGACTCATGATGATCTTTATAATATATACTGAATACTGATGTATCCATCTACCTACTCCCACTGTACGATATATGCTTCCATGCAAGTTGTGAGAGGCAACTGAGATATAAACCAGCCAGAAAGACAATTCCTTTATTGTTATTGGGTAGGGTTGCCATCTTTAAAATTTGGCAACCAGGACAAGACGTGAAAATACGCGTGAAAACCCCTGATTTTAGAGCCTAGAACCCGGACATGTCAACAGGTTTTTTAAACAGTCAGTCAATTTGGAAACCGGGGCTACCAATGAAGCCCCGTCTGGACGCTCCCTGGATGCCCTCTAAACTAGGACAAATCCGGGGAAACCCGGACAGATGGCAACCCTACTATTAGGAAATTTCTTCCTGGCAGCATAACCATACACCCCCCCCCCCCCCCCCGCTCCCCGTAATATCTTGCTGATTTGAGAGCCAAATATGTGGTAGCCCTATATATGTGGTAGGAAACTTGTCAAATCCCTAAACTTACAAGTTTAATAACAAATGTAATTCCTAGCAAACTTGTAATTTACAACTTTTCTGCAACATACACACTGTGCGCAGCAGCAGTAGTCAGAGCTGAAAAGGGACTGACATGGAACTGCACCGATTTTTAACCGACTTAAAAAAAAGTCCGTTCTCAATTCTGTGTTTTAAGGGCTTTGTGTTTAAACCCAAAATGTCAAATTGATGTCTTTGCCATCGTTGTCCTATTATCCAGTCTCCGGCTTCTTTCTGAAAACTTTAAACTTGTCATGGCTCAGACTTAGCCTCTAGTCCAGATTGGACTAACCTGTTATCGGATTCTATCCGCCACAAATAGCATTGTTTCTATGCTCGTCCTGTCGGTGTGTCACATACTCGATGTGTTGTATAACACATGTTTGGTGAGGATTCATTTTTCGTCTCTGACTACTGGTAGCTGTACTGTGTGCCGTCATGTTCATATTATTGTGTTATAATAGTGCACATTATTTAAACATATTTGTGTAATGTTTCAGTACGTTCGTGTGCCCAACGGAGATCATCGCCTTCTCGGAGCGCGCCGACGACTTCCGCAAGATCGGCTGCGAGGTGATCGCTGCCTCCACCGACTCGCACTTCACTCACCTCGCCTGGATCAACACGCCGCGCAAGCAAGGTGCGTTTTAATGTATATTATATTACATAATATTAGTAGCCTGGTTGGCAGGGCAACGGACATCTAATTCGAAGGAAGGAAGAAATTCGATTTCTGCTCCAGATGAGTTAGATTTTCGCCATTCTTTCCTTAATAAAATGTGGGTAAAAAAAATAAACAAAATGTTCTTGTGACCTTATTTAATTGATGATTGCGCTCAAGCCTCTAGATTCATATGTGGATTGAATTTGGATTACATTGTATGCACATTGACATTTTGTGCAAAATGGATTTGGAAAAAGCAATGCAATTTAGACACAATGTTAGAGTTTACTTTTCTATTTTAATGGATTTTTGTTAATCTGATGTTAAAAAGATGTAATAAACACGTTCCGATGTTCAGATTAAGTTCATTTCTTTGATTTAGAAACGAAGTTCATAAAAAGTAAGTAAGTCATTTATTTAAAATCAACAGATTAGCCAAGTTCATTTTTTTTATTCCTTAATACTACGTCCAAAGGCTACTTAAGCTACTGAAGTCCCATCCAAAAAAGGGATTTAAAAAATTGATTTTAGAGAATGAATATAAATCGAGGGATGTGTGTATGTGTTTGTATAAGAAAGTAAATACATATCCATACTACTACTACTCATACTAGTAGAAAACTATACTATATAACGAAAGAAGTCAGCATTTATATGCTATATAGAGTACTTACTTAATTTACTACAACTAATATTAGTGGCAGACACGCATCTCGATGGTCTGTACGCTCTATTTGTGGTTCGAATTTTCTTACGGGGTAATTGATTGTGTGTATATGGTGTTCGCAGGAGGGTTGGGGCCAATGAACATCCCGATAATCGCGGACAAGTCGCACAAGATCGCGCGCGACTACGGCATCCTCAACGAGGAGTCGGGCATCCCCTTCCGCGGCCTCTTCATTATCGACGACAAGCAGAATCTGCGCCAGGTCACCATCAACGACCTGCCCGTCGGACGGTGAGATATTTCCTACTGTGTGTTTTGTCTTTACGTGTAATTTTTTTATTACGAAATGCCAATTGTTGCAAAAAGGCCCAAAACGCTATGCAAAAGAACAGACTAAGGGCAGATGGCATACTATGGGCAGACATTTTAATAAATAGCTCGCACCGCACAATAAGGCATTACGAAAACATTTATCCACCAACAAGCCACATGCACTAGTATATTTTTTTATTTATTACATTATAATTTATAATGTATTAGTACAACATTTTATTGGGTTCTGAAAGCAACGGGATATGTCTCGTGATTGCGCTGTTAGCTTTTGTGTCCATTTTTAGCTTCTAGACAAGTAGACAAGGATGCTGCCCGTTTTCCAGGAAGTCTATTTGCGTTTAGTCACTGTGGTTGATATATTAATAAGAGTATGGCTAGTGGTAAAAATGCAATATATGTGTATGGTGTATAAATAATTATATTTGAATAGCTATGGTAAATATTGTATCACTATACGAGAGAGCTTATTTAGTTTTAACCATATTCATCAATTTCCCGATTAACAATACCTTTTAGGGTTCCGTATCCAAAACGTCGCAACGAAACCCTGTTGATAAGCGTCCGCTGTCCGTCCGTCCGTCGGTCTGTCTGACTGTCCGTCGGTTCTTCCGTCTATCACAGGGCTGTATCTAATGAACCGTAATAGGTAGACATCTGAAAGTTTCACAGAGTGTGTAATTATTTTTCCACTATAACAACAAATAGGTCAAATAAAGAAAAATTAAAGGGCCCCATACAAAAACCGTGATTTTTAGGTGTTAATTTAAAAACTTGAATACAATGTTTTATTGTTTATTGATGTTATATACCCACTTGGAATTTTAAATAACCCAAGCCACTGGTACAATTACTTAATTGAAAAGCGAATGATGTACTAAACTAAAATGTTCATCGCAAGAATAATAATTATCTAATAATGGCTGCTCCCAAACAAGCCTTTAGTTATGATGATTAATCACTCCATTGAGCATGAATTAGATTATAGATTACTTAATATTTTCTGGATACGATTATAGATCAGTTAATATGATCTGAACAAGATTGTAGATTACTCAATATTATCTGGATACTTTTGTTGCATTCACTTATCATCATTGTCCTATGTCTGCGTTTGCATCACGATTCACATAATCTCTGTCTGGATCTCAAATACTTAGTCATTTAAATTTATCGGCAATATATTATATGTATTGCCCATGTATTGCCGATAAGTTTACAATACTAGATAACATTACACGTGTTTGATAAAAGTGCAAAGGCATCACCCACCGCATCATAGGTTAGAAATAGCTGTAGTATATTCTGCCAACAGATAACACACACATTGGCGTAGCAACTAAATAGTGTATAAAGCAATTGTTTAAACAAGTGACTTGCACACTATTATTATAGAGAACAGATGGTGCAGAGGCCTTAAAACTAATTAGTTTTGGTTTTATTTGAACTTTTATGTGTAAAATTCCAGCATGCGTGTGTTTGTAATTTCTTCTCCTCCTCAACAACTCGACTGATTTCATGATTTATTTTTTGTACTTATGGACTTTTTTTATTACTTGCATATAAAACATTGAGTGATTTAAAATTATTTAATAAGCCACAAATAAAAACCATTTACAAAAGAAGTACAGTGCAATAACGAAATAAGTGGGGTGCAAAGGTATATACTTACATATACATACAACAACATATACTTTATCTAAAATGTTCAGCCTCCTGGCACCTTGTAATATTTTTTTAAACATTTATAACTAATTTGTGGCATCACATGCGCAAGGTCATTACGTAGTAGGTTAGCATTGCTTTCCCATTTCATAAATAAGAGAAACAGCTAAGCTGGTTTTCTGTAGCTTGTGTCCCACTTTGTCTATATGCAAGGAATGGATATGAAAGGAATATAATAAAAAGTAGGTCCTGGCATGGCCAATCCCATGAAGTGTGTTAGGTTAATATCATGACAAAAAATGTAAAAAAAATTTACTCCCCAGTTTATTAACGGTTGTTCGTCTGACGTCATTAATGTATTAAGGAAAATTGACTTGAAGTACAAATCTTTAATTTAATAAGCATGAATAGTAATAACTTTTTTGGTCGCAGGTCGGTGGACGAAACGCTGCGTCTGGTGCAAGCGTTCCAGTACACGGACAAGCACGGAGAGGTGTGCCCGGCCAACTGGCGGCCCGGCTCCAAGACCATCAAGCCGGACACGAAGGCAGCGCAGGAGTACTTCGTGGACACCAACTAGATCCACCGCACGCTTTTCACCGCCGCTCCGAATATACTATTATAGCTTCATTTTAACACATCCGCAAACTGTAAAGATGAACATGTTTTATATGTTGGGAAAATTTTGAGTTTTATAAAAAATACGCCTTCATTGCACACACGAAAATCTGTGCTGTCAGTTCTGGGTTGACCCAGTACCTAAACCAGTGACGCCATTACACTTATATCGATCTACATAGGTTTGCAGCTATAACTTTTGGTGGGAAATGGAGCGAGGTGAGAAATTCGTTTCGACGGTGTATTATTTCTTTGTTTTTTAACGCAACATATTGGGCTTACCTCGGAGTCTTCGGAATGTTTTTGTGTTATTAGTGCTAAGTGGGACGTGGAGGAGTTAAAACAAATCTCGTCATCGCATTTTGTGATTGAATCATAAGAATTCCATATTGTCACATTTCGGAGCTCATAAAATTGCTATTACCTTGTGTTTTCTATTTAATTTAAAGCCACTTGATTCTTTTAGTGTATTTTTTCTACTTTTTACCAAATAAGAAGCTGTAGTGTGTTAACAGGGAAACAATCAGTATTTGAAGAGATCCTATTGATATAATAAGTAGTTGAATTAAACATGCCACCAAATTGGTTTGTGATTTTGCTGCAAACAGAAGACAGACTCCTTACAATGTGATAACAACTTTAAATGCAACCAATTTAATTTGTAATAGTACCTTTAATTTTTTGAACATGCATACTGATGTAACAAGTTTTTTTAATAAACATTTATTATCATTGGTATTATGTTATTTATTTTTATTGGTAAAAGTTTTCTTGAATTGTTTCTTTTAATGTTTTTAGTTGACACTTGTTGAATATTTTTAAATTAAATAACACCTGTATTGCACCTTAAGGTGGGCCCCGTAAGCATCAGACAATTTCGCCTCCCATACAAACATAGTTTACTAATCATTTGAAAACCACTGTTCCAATGTACTTAATATTTGGTATCCAATATTAGGCTACAAATATCTGTCTGCATGTCTTTATTTTTTCGGTAAATGTATCCTGGCTCAAACCACAGACAAAACTAAATTCGTGTGAAGATTTTATTTTTGCTTTCATTTGATTCGGTTTGGATTTTTCAAAAAAACAAAAGCGTACAAACACAGATATTTGTTGTCTGATATTCGATATTAAGGTGGCCCAACCCGGCGGGCCTAACTCATTCGCGGGCACGGTACAAACCCGTGCTGTTGCGCTCTAGGACCTTCTCTGTTTCAAAGAATAAGACAGGTTCCGTGATGAGGAAGATGCAACATGTCCACAAAAAAGACAATGTGCATAGTGTATGATTTGGTAAGATTTACGAAAATTTTAATTTCAAAACGACTTATAGCTAAAAGTAAACCACGACCGCTGTAGTTAAAAATCTAACAAAAACCAAATAGATTATAAATCTTGATTAAATAAGCTATGTCTGATGACTAATCTTTTTAAGATGTTCTTACTTTATCATTGCGTAATGCACCTCCAAAGTTATTGTATAAAACGCGCAAAAAATTCAAACTTTCGGACCTTATAATTTAGAAACCAAACACAATTTTACAATGCCAATGGTCGTCAGACATCTAGTTCGATCAAATAAAGCTATTTTGAGCAAAATTTTGGATCTCTGACAAGAAATATGGGCGTGATCTTCTTTCCCCTTTTGTATGGGGAGATGAGCGGGATGGGCCACCTTAAATATCAGTTTGATTGGAGCAGCGGATTTCAAATGATTAGTAAACTACGTTTGTATGGGGAGCATAGCTTACGGGCCGTTCTTAAGAGCCCTCTGAAACCTTGCCACACTCGAAAGCGCACAATCTCATAAATCATCTTTTATAGTGGCAGCTTCAAATGTAAACTTTTCATCGACTAGAACTCGAAACAAATGCTGCTTAAACATAAAGCTGATATTTAGCTTATGACACTACACAAATTAAATAGGTTTTCAGACTGTCAGGTAGTAAATCTGTCCGTGTAAACACGTCTTGCAGAGGCGTTTACACGGTCGACTTACTGTCTGACAGTCTGTCCGACATTTCTCGCGGAATTTTACTTCCTCGTGGAAATGGGGCCTGACATGCAAGTTACCCACTACTTATTCATTTAGGATGAGGTATTTTTTTGTTAAGTGAGTAATATTTTTTTTAAAAAGGTCAAATGAAAATATATTTTCTTTCTCTACATAATAAATTTTTAATCGAACTCGTAATCAAGTAGAGTCACTTACCTGCCTATCCTTACCTGCTTGGTTAAGATATTTTTAGTAATGATTAGTTTGTGGTTTAGGTTAGGGCCTCAGTGGCCCAGTGGCGCGACACTTCGGCGATCGCTCTCCGAAGTTAAGCAATGCTGGGTCCGGTCTGGTCTTGGATGGGTGACCATTCGACCGTTGAGAGAGGCTGGCCGTGGTTCGGATTCCACGTTAAGCTGTAGGTCCCCTTCCTTACTTACTAGGTGGTAGGGTTTATCCCGCCCGGGTTGGTACCATCGCATTGGATGAACGATGGTCGAAGCGGCAATGAAAATTGTCCGTGTTTTCCATCCAGTTCAATGTAGCCGTGCAATATAAGGAAGGTCCTGGCATGGCACCTACTTCCCATGTGGTGTGTTGGGCTAACACCATGACAGATCTTGTGGTATTAGCCATCCATGTCCAGTCACATAAAAAAAAAAAAATGAGTATCTTTTTACTTTTAAGTGACTATTAGGATAGCACGCCATCCGTCTGTATGTCATACGTTTTTATTCGGAGCGCTGTGGAATAAATATGAATAAAAATAATACTAAGTTGCATATGTTATAACTATTGCCCAAAATCTTAGACGTCCTTTGGAATACAGGTTGGTCCAAAATAAAACAATGTTTTTTTTTATTTTTATCAATTAAGCTTTGCCAAACAAACTGTATTTTGTTAATATTGTTTATGAAAACTTTTCTATAAATTCCAGTCGTACCGACTCAGATTGTGTCCAACATCATCAAAGATATGAGAGAAACCGAACAATAAGAGAAATATCAGTGATGCCAAATAAAATTAGATGATTTCGACCGTGGTGTGTTGAGAAGAAACGTTCACAAGTAATACATCATCCGGAAGCAATTACCTAGTGCATGGCGTGGCAGCGGGGAGCAAGCGCAAAAAAAAACAATGTTGCGTGGGCGCGCTCAGTATAACTCGCTATGGCATCTTAACTCCATAAAGACATAAAACATTCTGAATAAAGTCTAATCTAAATTTTATATGTAAATATGGCAAAAAATATCGGATTGACCTTCTGGATTGATGTTGGAGTTTATTTTCTTCATAAAATTCAAGAAAACAAAAAACGTTAATTCCAAATCCCCTTTAATTTTTAATATTTTTAAATTTACTTATTTTTTGTTAAAGCGGGAAAATAAATACAGACTCTGGAAATTTCAGCTGCCTTCTTCTTCTTCTTCTTCTTTTTAGGGTCCTACTTTTGGGTCCCTTTTAATGGCTTTCGTGCATCTAACACATTTCGCCAATGTCAAAGTTCATAGCTATATACAAATAGTGTAAAAGGTTCTGAAATTAGTTGCCAACGAAACATAAAAGAAAATCATAATTTAAGATCATTTGCACTGATAAATGAAGCAAGTAACTTTAGAATTTTAAAGTTAGATGAAGAGAGCAAGCAATTAATATTGGTAGGAAGAGGAATTTGGAGTAGAGGAAGGTAATCGTATAAAGGAGCAGTTTTATTAATAAGAGGACAACAGAAAAATATATGTTCCAAATTCCCGTCATCAAGGCCACATTCGCACACTGATGAGTCTTTAATATGAAGTCTAGCCAAATGAACAGGGGAACAGCAGTGGCCTATTCTAAGGCGGCAAATAATAGAAGTTGAAGATTTATTAATTTTGATACGATGAAACCAAGGCTTAGCAGGGATGTTAGGCTGGATCTTGGCGTAATTTGAACCCTTAAATCTACTAGAGTTAGCCCACAATTTGGTCCAATTTTCAGTAAGAGATTTTTTTGGGAGAGCAATTAAATCATGTGGGTAGTTTCTATATGGGATTTTATCCCCTCGCAGAACAGCTTGTTTAGCAAGATCATCTACCCGGTGATTGGGCAGGATGCCTGAGTGAGACGGAATCCATGCAAAGACTATTTGTTTGTCCGGGTTATTGTAGAGAATGTCTTTAATGGAAAAAGGAATAGGATTTTGTGTGTTAGAATGAAAGGGGTTCTGAGTGAGAGATTGAAGAGCACTACGGGAATCAGAAAATATTATAAATTTATTAGATTTTTTTAATAATAATGAAAACTTGACTGCCTCCAGTAATGCCGTTGATTCACCAGTGAAAACTGATGACTCTGGAGGGCATTTAATTAGTTGGTAGATGTTGCTGTTCTTATGAAATACTGCAGCTCCAACACTGCCTTCCTCCGTGAGTTTGGAGGCATCAGTAAAAATATACTCCCACCCTTCCCAGTTTTCAGATAGGATGGAATGAAAGACTTCATTAGCATTTGGAGACTCTTTTTCAATGCCAAAAAAAGGAATTACTTCTACATTGCTCGTAACTACTTGAAAAGGGTATGAAAACATTGGTAAGGAGTTAGAACGGAATACTGGAGCCTTGACATTATTGAACTTACGATAACTTTTTACAAGTCTGGTGGGAGCCTTTTTTTCCCAATATTTCGCAGTATGAGAAAATCGGGATAGTAAATTTAGTTTCGGAATTATTGGATGATGTAAGAAATAGCTTGCCCTGAACAAGAAACGATCAGCCAAGAACTGACGGCGAAAATAAAGAGGAGGTTCAACGCATTCTACTTGCAGAGCATTTATAGGACTTGATTTCATGGCACCTGTTATAATACGCAGGCATTTGTTTTGGATAATGTTAAGCTTATTAAGAGCAGTTCTATTGCAGGGTTCTAAAATATAGGAACCGTAATCCAAATGACTTCGTATTATTGCATTGTACAATAACTTGAGGTAGTATGGATGAGCTCCCCACCAAACCCCAGCTAGAGTGCGTATAATGTTAATATTTTTTTCACATTTTTTTATTACATAATTTAGATGAGAGACACCTGTCATTTTTGAATCCAGGATTATGCCAAGGAATTTAGTTTGAATATGTAATGGAATAATTGTATTGTTGTATGTGATAGTGATAGGGGGTACAATTCTTTTTCTACTGAATACTACTATAGAGCTCTTTTGGGCTGACAGTTCCAACCCATGTTCAGTTAACCATGTGTTCAAAGATCTTAGCGAGTATTCAATTTGTTCAGCTCCTTTAGGAATAGATTTATGGGGTGAGTATATTAGTAAATCATCCGCATATTGCAGGACACGTGAAAAGGAGTTTATTGATCTGTCAAGATCATGGGTGTAAATATTATAAAGTAAAGGACTGAGAACAGAGCCTTGTGGTAAACCTTTCCAGATTATTCTAGAGTCGTTTGATTGTTCCTCTACTCTTAACATTATTGTTCTTTGAGATAATATATTAAAAATATATGCAACAATTTTTTCTGGTATATGTAGATTTAGCATTTTTTGTTTGAGCTTTGGTAGGAGGACATTATCGTAAGCTGCAGATATGTCTAGGAATGCAGCCACAACAGACTCGTCCCGAGAAAAAGAAAGTCGAATATCGGTAGTGAAAATCCCCAAACTATCCATTGTACTTCTGCTTTTCCTAAATCCATATTGTGTTTTAGCAAGAAGTTCTCTGTGTTCCACGAACCATTCTAAACGGTTTTTGATTAAATGTTCTGTAATTTTGCATA
Organism: Incurvaria masculella; assembly: GCA_946894095.1. Lineage (NCBI taxonomy): Eukaryota > Metazoa > Arthropoda > Insecta > Lepidoptera > Incurvariidae > Incurvaria > Incurvaria masculella. The sequence goes on along the minus strand of OX335648.2, from coordinate 15,441,937 downwards.
AGGTAGAAGACAGAGCAATCGGACGGTAAGAGGAACCATCATTGGGGTCTTTACCAGATTTCAGGATTGGAATGATTATTTGAGTTTTCCAGGAGTCAGGAATTACCCCATAGTCAAAGAAGAAATTAATGATTTGTAAAAAGTATTCAAGGGTTGTATCTCTCGATTTAACCAGAAAAGAATAAGGAATCCCATCCAGCCCTGGGGAAGAATCCTTAACATGATTCAAAACAATTTTGAGTTCTTTTAATGAAAATGGAACCTCCATGGGAGTACAACCTCCAACAAATGAATAAAGGGACGGGAGTTCATCTTCTGTAGGGGCGGATGGGGGGGCTAGCTTATTTAGGAATGAGTCTTTCCATGAAGCCGATGAAGGTATTGAAGCACTGTCTTCCGTGAAAACAGAACGGTACCTTTTAATATTGCGCCAAACTAATGAAGATGAAGTGTTAGGTGAGAGAGAAAGGCAAAAATTTTGCCATCCATTACGTTTTTTATTTTTAAGAGTACATTTAGTAACTGCTTGAATTTTGCGTAAATTTAAAAAGTTTTCATCAGTCATAAACTCTTCATATAAAGTTTCGGCATAGGAACGGTCACGAACAGATTTGGTACATTCGGAATCCCACCATGGAGGAGAAAGGCGATGATTTTTTGATGTATTTTTGAGCGGAATAATTTGATCTGCTGTGCTTATCAATAATGATGTAAATTTGGAGTAACAATGTAAAACATTGTCTAAGGTAACGATCGGCAGACTAGACATCTCCTCTTCTACTTTCAGACTGAACGTCACCCAATCAGCTTCATTCAAGCGATATTTAAGAAGAGGGGATTTATTTATGGAAGGAGGGGCCTGACAAGGAATATTTATAATAATGGGAAAATGATCGCTGCCGTGAGAAAATTTGGATATTTTCCATGAAAGACGGGCAGCCAGATCTGGAGTGCAAAGAGTCAGATCCACTGCACTCGGATTCTGATTCGGGGGAGTCCGTCTTGTGGGTGAACCATCATTCAGAAGGCATATGTTGTATTCATCTAGTAGTTCAATCAATTTATTGCCTTGGTGGTCACAATTTGCAGACCCCCACACGGAGTGATGAGAATTAAAATCGCCTAAAACCACATAAGGCTTGCGGATGGATTGAAAAATAGATTTAATAAATCGAGTGGTTGAGAGCGTAGGAGACGATACATATACCGAAACAAATGTTATATTGTCTGCCATAACGGCAACAACATTTATACCATCAACTCGGGCAGGAAGAGTGAGGGAAGAAAATGGAATTTTTTTGTTGATGAACAGGGCGCAACCCCCATATCCATCAGCTCGGTCATCTCTGAAGCTAACATATCCTGAAATCTTAAAGTGGGTTGATGGCTTTAACCAGGTTTCAGAAATTGCTATAACGATAGGGTGATGTTTATTGATAAGGTGGAGTAAATCAGATTTATTTTTGATTAAGCTACGACAATTCCACTGAATTATTGTAGAAGACATTCTGATGAAATGAAGCGAGATGAATGCATTCAAACTTGACCCTATAAAAATTAAAGAAAGCTAAGTTGCAGATAAAAAAAATTTTTGCCAAATGTTCTGCTACCATGCAGTAATAAATTTTGTGGTCGAAAAATCTGCTAGAGCTTTTTTTAATGACATAAAGAGGATTTTTTATTAAAACAATCCAAACATTGGTACAAAAATCTGCTGGTCGCAGATATATATTTTTGGAGCCAAATATTCTGCTACAACGCAGGTAATAAATTTGGATGCCGAAATATTTTTTATATATTGTCTTTTGGATAAGTAAAATAATATTGTTGAAGAAATTAAAATTTAAAGTGTAAATTGAAAAGTTCATATTGGATAAGAAGTTATTTTTTAATTTTGTCAGGTAAGCCCACTGGTGAGCGGATTCTGGAGTGTTTGAACCCATTATAAGCGTCTGGAGAATGATTAATAGCAGCGTTGGACGGTAAAGTATTGGAAGATATAAAACTTAGAAAAGCAGAAAATAATTTGTCAACATTTTCAGGGTTACTAAGGTCCATTGAAATAATTGGAGAAGAGGGTGTCAACAAAGGAGTTCGAAAAACCGAACCATTATGAGATGTTGGAGGAGTGAAATCATTAAGAAGGGCTTGATGAGCGTTGCGATCGTACCCCTGAGGAAGAGGGGCGCGAGCTCGAGGTTGCGAAAAGAATGTTTTTTTGTATGAGTATGTAGGAATGGATGGTTTATTGACTGGAGCGCTGGAGGTGACCTCTGCAAAGGACCGCTTAGAGGGCCTAAATTGACTGGCAGCCTCCGTATATGAAATAGCTTCTTCTGCCATTTTATGTTTAATATTTTTTTGTCTATTTTGTTCCGGACAAATTTTACTTGTTGCATAGTGTCTGCCTTCACAGTAAAGGCAGCTTGCATTTTCTTCTGTGATGTTGCAGTCATTGGCTGAATGGAATTCTCCGCATTTATAACAACGTGGCTGCGAACGGCATATTGTCTTGGTATGTCCATATCTTGAGCAATTGAAGCATTGGATGGTCGGATATTTGTAAAGTTCTACTTGAATAGAATTATACATTAATAGGATCTTATCAGGAAGACTCTGACCATCAAAAGTTACAACCACACTTTGGGATGGTTTCCACATAGGGGAACCATCGACCATTTTTTTGAAATTTAAGCGTCTGACTTTGAGGACTCTTCCTCCGCCAGGAATTTCAATGTCTTTCAAAAGATCCTCTTCGGACCATTCAATTGGAATTCCTTTCACCAATCCAATTCTTGTGACATTAAATGACGGAATAAAAGCCTTATATTTGGCTTCGGATAAATAATGATTTTGTATGAATAGATTGGCATATTGGGCGGATTTGAAGGTGACGGTTACTCTATTTCGTCCCACACTCTTTACCCCACCGTCTATGATACCTTGGAATGAGTTCCGTTTTAAAAATTGACCAAAATGAACTGGATGCAGAACAACTCCAGCCGATGGATTTGATTCCACCCTCTGGACGTGGACTAAGAAAGGAGCTTTGTCAAAGTCCCGGTAAAGTTCGGTATGATTTGGAGTTGAGATATCATTCGTGGAAATCCGGGATGGGCCTTGTTGGGATAGATCTTGTTGGGATAGGTCTTGTTTGGATAGGTCTTGTTGGGATATGTCTTGTTGGGATAGGTCTTGTTGGGATATGTTTAGTTTGGATAGGACTGCTTGAGGCCCAATAACCTGAGAATTGGGAGCCTGCTTTATTTCATCATGTTCACAATCTGACGAGATAAAAGATGATTGTGATGAATCAATCTTAACTTTGAGTTGAGAGTTTTGTTTGTTACTTTTGTTTTTTCTTTGATGTTCTTTTATTTTTCGTTTCCTTTTACCAATTATGGCGGAAAAGTCCATGCCTTCATTATCAGACAATCTATCGAATGAATTGTGAATTTCAATGGTATGGCTGGCCTCTGGTGGGGTTAGGAATGCATCATTAAGGTTGTCGCTCTTATCGCTAGATGCATCTTGAGCGAGAATGAACCCCGGCGGCATATGATGGCGGCCGCCGGGGTCGTCCGGGTCGGGTGGTTCATTCATCACAACATCACCCTACTTACGCGATACGAAAATCCAATAAACACAAATAGGCAGAGCAAGCCGGGAAACACGACACAATGGCTTTACGGAACCACACAATCACTGATATTATTCTTTGCGATTTGCAAAAAAATATGCACGCGACCTCATCGACAGTCTTTTGTCTTTTTTTTCTTCAGCTGCCTACCTATTACGGTTCACGAGGTGCAGCCCTATGACAGACGCCTATCCTAGCGCCATCTAGGTGCTATATTGTTCATTAATATCAGGTAAAGTAGCATTCACTTCCCACGATAGTTCCGAATTTGTCCACTAGATGACTTACGAACATGGATATGTTTTTATGCTAGGTTAGCGTTATCGCTGAGCTAATATAGAAACATAGATGGCGTTAACTTAATTATGAATCGCTGAGCCAGATGGCGCTAACTACATCATGATTCAGCTGAACCATGACCGTTGTATTTCCATAGTGGAAAAATTAAAATTTAAAGACTTCCGTAAATCGTTTAGAATTGTTACATTCGATCCTCCGTTCTTATTATGCCTTTAAATAAAAAAACCAAACAAGCGTCATTTCACATCGAGACATACGGAGCGTTGTAACTAGGCAGCGGTGCACAGGCACATGGCGCAGAAGTGGCCAGACCAAAACCAAAAAAAAAAAAGTTTTGGGTCATACCCATAACTACGTTACTATACCATAGTTGGCCTGGTTTTCACCAAGTGTTGATTTATTAGGCTACTTACGGCACTGCTTAAAAACAATATTTCAAGTTTGGTCGTTTGGGAAAATATAAACTCCTGGAAATGTTTACTAATATTTTAAACCTTTTTCAAAGCATTCGCCACGATACGCTCAAATCGATTTTTGAAAAAAAAAAATCCCTTAAAAAAATAGGTTCATCAATTATAAGATTAGACTGCTTCTTCACTAGACAAGATCCGTTGACCGCAAACATTTTAATAAATCATTTATTTGAAGATCGTGGACAGACTTTTTCCGTTTTGATGCTCCAAAAATTGCTTGTGTTTTAGGTTTTGAGTTACCTCTTTGAGTTTTACGTAGCTCGGTATATACATACTTGTTAAAAACAACCTTCCGTATAACGGCGAAGTTCCCCAGAAGCACCCCAAGTAAACTAGCTTACTCTGTCGATTAGAAATTGCATTATTACAATATATAATTCATCGTCTAGCGATTAACACGTTTCTTTAAAATATGTTTTTATTTTCCATACAAAAACACCCTTCAGTTCAATCGTTGCCTGCATGATCCCCACTTTCGATACCACCATTTACTATGACAGATATCGGAGACGAGTCAGGATGTATAATTTGGCTCGGCTAAGTACAAGTCAAGTACTTACAAGTGTTTACATTTGTTGATGATCACCATGAACCATTAGACCATTGAGAAACGAAACAAAACTGGCAATTCGCAGGATTGCGCAGCGAGCAAAGACAATGCAATAACACAATGCTTCATTGCAGGAGGACACAGATGGCAATGATCATAATATGGTAAAATAAAGGCTCAGATGGTCACCGGACACTTAACGGTCGCATTGTTGACTCTCGAGGCATCTGCCGATGACAGTGAAGTTTCTTGGAAAAGAGACCAAAGAGAAAAGAGTCCCGACGACACAATGTCATATATGTTAGTACAGACAATAGTGTCACATAATATTTACAGAGTATCTCAAATCAGTGATTTCAATCTGGTTAGTCAGCCAAAACAAGAAATGTGTATAATCGACCGTGAAGCAAGGACACATTAATTAAAGAAAGAGATTTTACTAGATATTCTGTGGTTTTACTTCTTCAAGCTGTCAAAGTCAAACGCGGCCTTCCGATTTGTATGAACGCGGAGTGGACGTAAACGGCAACGTCGACGTATTTACGGCAACGTTGAGTAAGCTGTCAAATCAAGCTCGGACTCGCAAATGTTAGTTCGCTTAACGCCCGCTGCGCGCGCTCTTCAATTTATCCATACATTTGAAAACGCCAGTCGATCGGTTTGCCGTAACGCCAATTTAGGTGACAACTGAGACTACCGGCTCTGACCACCACCGAGACCAATCCCGCTACGACTAAATAGAACCATATCTTATTTTCTCCCCTTGACTACACTAGGCATTTGAAATGAGGCAGAATAGGACATCTCATTTTGTAACAGAACATTTTTAGAATGTTTATTGAACCTATCCTCGAATCGCCGCTTGTAAAACTTCGAAGAGGTCCATATTCACCTATTTAAGTTAGTAATAATATCTGATGGGAATATGAATTAGGGTAAACTGCTAATCAATATCGGTCTTTTTATTCTTTTGAGGATTAGAACAGACGACAAAACGTTTAGTCTATAAACGTATAAAGAAAAAACCTGCCAAGTTCGACTCTGACTCTACCTCTACCTGACTCTGACTCTACCATCGTAGAAGATTTAACACAACCAAATAAGGTTTTTTGTATTTTTATTTTACCTATTTAATGTTATAGCGGCAAAATATATACACACTCTGTGAGAAAATCAGCTTCCCACCTATTACGGTACGTGAGATACAGCACTGTGACAGACGGACGGAAGGACGGGCGAACGGATGGACGGACGGACAGCTGAGGCCTAGTAATAGGGTTCCGTTGGCATCCGTTGGGTACGGAACCCTAAAAAACGATGTGGATAGGAATCGCTTCGCAAACTTATTGCTCACATTTTAGGTGGAATCACGTGGGCATGTTTTGTAAATATGTATACTTTTTCGTACTAAGCAACTATACAGTCGTTTCCTCTGAAATCTTTAAACCGAAAAAAGAGTCACACTTGAAATCTCTAACTGTCATGCCGACGACAACCATAGAGTAAAAGGGACTTAGGAATTCCTTGTCTTTCCAGTGTATACATTTGATAGGATAGCTTGTATATATACAAATAAAATATGTGAGAGCTCATCATATAGAATCCAAAATTGGTAAATTTGAAGAAATTCAAACTGAATTATGCATCGTTCGTTCTAAGAAAACATGTTTATAGGTAAATATTTAAACTTGAAAAAACCGAGCGCTTCGCCTCAAACGCTTTATCAATGGAGTAAGTCACGATCAAATTGATTAGTGATAAGTAATAGTAATTCGTAATAAGCCTTAGTTGTAAACTATATTTTATATCACATGGCTTTCTACAGTTTTATTTCGTGGTAAATAATTTTATGCAACCTGACATGGATGGCTAATACCACACAACGAATGTTATGATATTAGCCCAATACACCACGTTCCCTTAGGAATTAGGTGCCATGCCAGGACCTTCCCTGGATGGAAAACACAGACAATGTTTTATTGCCGTTTCATTATTCTTTCATATTACAATTTTAATATAGGGCGTTGGCAAGTATCCTACGTGAATACAAAAGATTGGAAGAATCAAGCTATACGTAGATACAAGCCGTATCAAATCGGCTTAGTGGTTTTTAAGTTAAAAGCGGACAGACATACGCCCAACGGCGGTTTAAACAATAAAACATTGAAATTCTTGATTCTAGGAGTTATTACGCCTTCTTATTAGGTACCTTGTTGCGGCAATGCACATAATCTCCGCACATACGATTATTTGAAAATGGAATGAAGTCGGATGGACCAATGAGTGCTCGAGCTGCGGCGTCGTCTCGCTCTGTGGATCGCGCGGTATGAGCGGCGCACGCGCGGATATTACTACTCACTAGGTGCGAGCGTACTTCGGATATCTTAACGATCTAAATATGTGAACAGAATTATTTGTTTCTAGAATGTTATTTGAAAACGTAGGAAACGTTACTTGGGCCCTTTAGAATTTCGAATCTAATCTTAGGATTTCGACTCCATTTCAGTGGCATCTACATTTACGTCTTCATGTCGTAACACTGGGAATAGATAGAATTCCTTAATCCATTACACTCTAAAAAACCTCAACCGACGTAAATAGATTAATCTTTAGCGAGTTAGGAATCTGGATGGGTAACCGTTCGACCGTTGAGGCTGGCCGTGGTTCAGCCAGCCTCAAAGTAGGAAGAGGTTGTAGAGTTAATCTCACCAAGTTTGTTATAATCGCAATAAATGATATAGATACAGGAAATGGTCCGCGTTTTCCAAGCACTTTACATCATTGTTGCTGTCAACTGCCATAACCTCTCTATACATCCTAAAGGTTGGTAGGTAGAGAATGCCCTTGAGCAATAAATAAGTCCCACTTTAGAACCATTGTTAAAATGAATGCAGAGTTTATAAACTATGCGGTTGTTATAGGAGCATCGAAAGGTTTTCTGGAGTTAATTATTGCTTTGAATGAAAATCCCGCAGAATGCGATTTCGACTCGAGTGTTTGTAACCATGAATTTATCAATATCATGACACCTAGGCGGTCGCAATTGGTTAGTATTTTTCTTATTTCAGAGTTTTAAAGAACGCCTTGCTCACGGAGTGTCTGAAATTCCTAAATTAGTGTTAACCACGGTAATCTCAGGTAATAAACTCTACTTAACCAGTTTAATCCTTTGATCAGAAATGTGAATTATTTTTTTTAAATCAATGAGAAAGAAATTAATATTACTGTGAATACTAAGGTGTATATTGTAATAGTGAAAAAAAACTTCGGTCGAGGTGGAATTTGATCTTCCTTAAATTTTAACGTGATCCAAATTAATGTGAATCGTATTTCTGTTTCATTTAGGTCACCTGGAAATAAACAGTTTTGGCTCCTCTGTCTGATTCTCAATACTGAAAAAGAGGTTTATCATTAAAATAAATGTAAATATAACTCCTCCTCTATTATTTTTAGGGTTTCGTACCCAAAGTGTGCCAACGGAACCCTTTTACTACGCATTCGCTGTCCGTCCGTCCGTCCGTCTATCACAGGGCTGTATCTCATGAACCGTAATAGGTAGGTAGCTGATATTTTCACATAGTGTGTATTTATTTTGCCGCTATAACAACAAATAGGTAAAATTAAAAAAATTATAAAAAATTAAGGGGGCGTTAAATTATGTACGATGGTACGGAGCGTGTCTTCATATGTGAGTCCGACCTACACTTGCCTGGTTTTATAAATCAATAAGAGTGTTTACCAGAAGGTACAAATTATGTAATATACATAGGTCAATGTAGTGCTGGCGTAAGTAGTCGGTTGAATGCACAGTAAGAGGAGAATACGTACGAGTACATCCTTAGCAAGGCCGCTTCACTTCCGTTGATTTACAGATATGCATTTGTTTGATCTATGGTTTTTGTAATCTATCAATTTAATATGCAAATTCTTCTAACAAATACCGTAATTGCTTGATGTACGCACGAACGCCTAAACATTCAAATTTAGCATGTCTGTCAAAAAGTCAAGCGAAAGATAAATTCAACCAGACTATAACAAACGTACCTCACTGACTTTTTGTAAAGATTTTGTTAGTTTAGTACCAAAAGTAAAATTGAGAAGTTTTTAAAAACCTGTCTTTCGGAGAAAATCGATACACTAGATGTAATGCAACAATTTGGATTGTTTTGTACAAAAGTTTTTCTCAATCTTATTTAATAATGAAGAAACGTTAAAAGTTCGTTAAAGTCCGAAATTCTCACAATATGAATATAACACAATAACACTCGAAATGATCATAACATTTAGGACATTTTTTGTAACAGTTTTATGTGGTTGAGATCAAGCCTGTATTACCAGTGATAATTAATTATGACTTAATATCCATCAATTCTCAAGACATAACGGCATATTGAAAAATAAAATGGATTCGAGAAAACATCGTGTACGAAACTTGATTGCATAATTTGCTGAATTCAGATTTCCCCCCGGTGAAGGATGCGAGTAATAATTAAGTATTTAAAGCATGCATAAAATCGATGCGATAATGCAACCTCCTTAAATTATAGAACATTAATATTATTTTGTGAATATTCAGCAATTGCATTTTAACAATGCTGCGTTATGATCGGTAGGTCAAACATTGAATTGTTGCATACAGGTCTAAAAAAAGTTAAAAACTAACAATTTGAGCTATGAAGTATTCGAAGTGTCCTGTGACATCATCTATATGACATATTAATGTTCAAATATTTTTTTTCTTCAAGTATGACAGTATCCTAAAAGAAGCAGCGAGATTCGGCCACTATTGTTAGGGTTTCCCACAGATTATATGTAATATCAGTGGGGTTAACCACATATTATGTAATGTATATTATGTATTATGTAAATGGCGTGGGTTGATTGGCCAATGAGGCCAACCAACCCACGCCCTTCCTTCTCGTCATTTCGATTTTCGCTTATCTCCACCAACAGCATGCCTATTCCTCGAATTCGTTATCAGGAATCCTGAGTCCGGAAAATCGCTTTTATAGCAGTTTTCAAACGATTTTTATATAGGAAAACGTTGATTAATTAAAAAAACCATGGTCTGGAATATTTTCGTCAAGAAAATCTTTTTGAAAACCGCTGGCCGGCGAAGTACGTCCTCTTGCCCTACATCAGTAAAATTTTAAAGTGTTATGTAGTAAATTTTAAAGTGTTTTAAAGTGCCACGTTATACCGTCACCGTACTACATGATGCGCTGTGCAAATTACCTAAACATCTGTAATAGTAGACTAGGAGGTCGCGACAAAAATGGTAACGATAACGTAAATGGCTGAAACTGGGTTCACGGGATAAAGTACAACCCTCTGAAGCTAAATGTGTCATTCTGCCTGTTCCAAGTGGTTGCGTTACGTAGATAAGGCGCCTGAAAAAGTAGTTATGGTGACAAAAAATACATATGATAAGGTAAATGGATGCAAATAACGAAGCATGAAAGTATCAATACATACTTGTTTAGCAATACAAAAACTGAACAAATCTTTGGTTTCATTTAGTAGTTATAGGCGATTTAGGTTACAGATATAACTTTAGGTATATTTAAGTATTTCATTAAGTAACCGTCTGGTTTTTGTTGTATAATTAATAGGTATCAATGTTTCCAGATAATCAGTATATTCATCAGCAGGTACATACCAGCATCTATTTTATATAGCCAAACCAAGGTCTAGGCATGGTATCGTGTTACCACGGGGTACGTTGTCTAATAGCAGACAGTAAGTAAAAAAACAGTATGGCGGCGGCTGTTTAGGCTCTGTAAACTCCACATTATTTTCTCCAGTTCAATCTCAGGCCGCGGTGTAGCGATTGCATTTATCATGAAGACTTGGTTAGTAGTGTAGCGCCGCTCCACCGTGTACAGAGCTCCTAGTACCACTTGTCAGATAAATTAACGCCAAACCCATCGACTAGCGTTTTCAAGTGCATGGAGAAATGATGAGCGCGCGCAGTGGGCGTTAATCGAACTAACAGTTGGCAGTCCGAGTTTGATTTGACAGCGTACTCACCGTCGCCGTAAATATGTTATACGTTGCAGTTTACGCCGATTCCGACTCGTGCGTCCGAGTTTGATTTGGACAGCTTGAATAAGTAAAAACAAAGAATAAGAATAAAACATTGTATGGGGCTTGACGCCAATTTAAGTGAGAACTCGGACTGACCCCTTTGAACATGCACGCACGGGACCGCACGCCGGCAGACACAGCCCGCGGCGGCGCTCCACATGTGATCGGTCACGCGACGCTAGGAGACGCTCTCGACCGTCCAATTTGGTGCAGGCCTGCAAAAAACAGATTCATCATGTGAATTTGACAAAGATCCGTTACGCGCGAGACTCGCAGCGGGACCTCCGGCCTCGGGCTAGCCGCGCCTCGCGCTTAGTCGCCGCACCTTCATACGACGCTCCAGCATCGGCCCTGCGGACGCGGTTCATACACGTTAACACCACCCTGTTTTCACCACCTCCAGCTACCTGAAATCCGATAGTTAACTTTCGGTTTGTGTATATGGTGTAACCGAAATATAACATATAAAATGTGATAAATTGTTTTGTATTTTAAGTTCACTTTAAAACTTGAAGTTTTGTTTCTTGTTAGATCTTTTGTTTCTTATAATCTAATAATATATTGTTTTAAATATGCTAGGTAGTGTCTACTGTATACGTATATAGTCCATGTTGTGTTCACCGTTTTTAGAGTATATGCTAGATTACTTGATAGATTTATGTTTTCACCATGTAAAGCATATCATTCTGTGTGTGAACCTAACAAAAAAAAAATATAACTTTGGGATTTGTGGAGCCGGGCGTAAGGGTGACAGAATACTATAACCACATATGGGAAGATAGTCTCCTGTACCTGTTGGTCTGTGGACTCAATTCAGCGCCGAGCGGTCCGTCTTGTGGGGGACCCACAACTCACCGCTGGCTTGTCGTCACTGAGCCACAGGTGGTTAGTTTCTCAGTCTGTTCTACAAGTGCTATCATGGTCGCTGCTCTGTAGACCTGGTATTTCTTATTCCTCCCCATCCTACCTATATCCGGAGGACCCGCTACAGAGATTCAGAGCACTCCCTTGTAGTTGACTTTAGGCTTTTGAAAACGAACCGTTTCTCATACTTATATCTCTGCCGCACCGCCAGGATATGAAACTGTCTGCCGGCAGGTGTTTTTCTTCATATTTATAACCTGGGAGTCTTCAAGCGTTATTTGAACAACCTCGATAGCTCAGCGATAGTCCGCTATAAATCCGCTAGTATGGTGCCTCGCTGAGCGGGGTTTCACGAGGTATTTGGTTTTTCTGAGCACCTTTGGTCCTCATCACAGCCACACATACTGGTTGTTCATTGAAAAAGGGTACCATCGCATTGGCAGAAAAGATGGTTGAAGCGACATACAAAAATTGTCCATCTTTTCCAGTCAATGCATCCACGCTCATAGAGGGAAGTTCCTGGCATGGCACATAATTCCTTCGGCGTTATTGGGCTAAAATCAATAAGGTGGGTGTTGTGTACCGCCCGGGCCAAGCCAAGTCCTTCCCCTTCCAAGCGCCAGCGGCTGTGCAGAAAAAAACAATGGGATTTGGTTTCAGCGCAGCCGCTGGCGCTTGAAAGGGGAAGGACTCGGTTTTCCCGGGCGGTATATGGTCATCCATGTTGACGTGAAAAAAGGAAAGCATGAAGGACAATGGACAAAAACATTTATCTATCTTTTTGACGCCTGAATAAGGTAAGCTTTATATTTTAGTTTTGTTTTACGAAAAATCACCTCTATGTACGTCTACCCACTACATCGCAGACAGAAACGATTGTCGCTACCGACTATGAATATGATATCTGCCATTATCTGCGGGCACTTTTCACCACGCCGCCGCGCCGATCGATCCGTCCATGCAAACAATGGCCTAGTGAGGTAATTGTTCGCCGCACAAAATGTCGGCGGCTCGCGCACGCACAAATAGGTTATTTACGGTATTCTCGTATACCGGCGGCGTGGAGACTTAATCAAGTATTCACGAATGCTGTTTATTTAATTGTAGCTCATAGTAATGGACACGGAGATGTAATGAGAATGCTTGTTGCGCCAACGGAATTTAGGACGTGGGGTATGTACTATTAAAGACCATCAAGCAATCGCTGCCGCCGTCTATCTGAAGGAATATGGTGATTAAACGAACTAAACCGCACTTGGCCGGTTTTTTCCTCGTGTAAAATGACGTTAAAAATAAAAAAAAAGGAATATGCCATAATTTTGAACAATCGGAAAACTTATTTAGATTACGGCCTCATGCATGTATGCAAAATATCTCTACGATAGAGTCGCAGGATGCATAATGCCAAGGTATTTTGAACGACTGATTAAATTACATTTACTTTGACATCTTCTTTTATTTTTTACTAAGCGTTTGTTATTTTTTGCACACCCTAAATTGGAAAATGTCCTTATGATAGAGTTGACTATAGAAATTGTCTAAAGTAGTAAAACCGCCCTTGCATTATACTTCCGGATGGTATGCAATCAATATAGGGTTGATTGCTATAAATTGCCTATGGCAATAAATCCAAATTTTCTGTATGGTATGCAATAAATGAAATTATTATAATTATGCCCACCCGTGTTAATACCATGTGAAAATTCCTTTTGTTTCCGGGACAAATAAATATGTAATAAGACAGTTTTTCGGGATATCGGTGAAATGGACTGGTATTGTTTAATATAAAAAACAAAAATATTAATTTCATAAATAAAACTTAATGGTTGCATTAAATGTATTAAAAGCAAATCAAATATCATCCAAATTTACGTCATGTTTACTTCATAATGAGTCAAATTAAAATAGGTATTATCAACTTTTTTATTTAGCAATTATATTATATTCCAAGCGCGTATTTGCTTACATAATATAACTTCATCTATTTGATATGATTTTATGTACGACCTGCATTAAGGACAAATTCATAAAAGGAAGGAATCAAGAAAAATAATTACCTGGTTGAACTGGAGCCAGTGAACAAACCAATTGCGTATCAAAAGCAAATTCGATTGAATATTCAATATTTGCAGTCATTGTCCGCACGCAGTTAATATACTAAATACCTAAGACTGAACACGTAGGGATACTCTATCAAGAGGCATTGGTTACACGTGAAGGGACCTGTAGGTTCCTGTAGGGTTGGAATGGTACCATCGCATTGGATGAAAGCATCGTCGAAGCGGCCATGAAAAAATATCAGTGGTTTCCTTCCAGTACTATGTACTACTCATAAATGGAAGGTCGTGGCATAGAACCTAATTCCTTCGGTAATGCGGTGGGCGTGATATTAGTCATATATGTCCAGTTACATAAAAATAAAAAAAGATTCTAAGAGACTCGAGGTGACGGAAAACACCTTGAGTATACTCGCAACATTAGTAATGTCAGGTTAGGTTAGGTAGCAAAGCTAAATAACTTAGCAACGTTCTGTGTGCCCTAAGTCATCAGATAAAACGAATTCGATAAACGTCAACTTTAGGTAACTCTGATATCAAGTATGCTTATGGTGGCTATAGCTAGTGGTGGGTTCAAATCCTCGCCCAGGTCATGCAACACTTTATTTATCTTTCTGAGTTGGATAAGTATATTGCGGGCTGTTCCATGGTTCGGAACCCATGTAAAACTATAGTTTCTCTTCCTCTACTAGGTGGTAGGTCTAAGTCTGCCCGGGTTGGTACAATCGCATTGCATGAAACTATGGTTGAAACGACAATGAAAATCATCCATCTCTCAGTTCATCACAGTTCAGTGTAGCCGTGCACCTATACCCTTCGGGAATGTGGTGTATTGGGTTAATATCAGGAGAGTCAGGTTCCATAAAAGTTTTGAGGACCAGCTGGAATTCCGTAATCAGGAATTAGTAATCTTGAGTCTAGAAATCAGCTTTTATAGCGGTTTTGAAAGCAATTTTCTTGCTGAAAAGATTCCGGACCATAGTTTTTTTATATAATCAAGCTTTTCCGCCTAAAAAATCGATGTGAAAACAGCTATAAGAGCGGTTTTCTCAACTCAGGATACCTGATTCCTGATTACAGAATTCCAGGAATGGGCCTGCAGGGATGATGTTTATCCATAATACATAGTAGGTTAAGCGTAAGTTAACTCACACCAAAATCGAGCGATTCATGAGGAATCGTGCTCACATTGAAATGGTGTCATGCCGAGTCCCGTTAGCCCCGTGCATTACACAACATCAAGCAAGCGCCTCGTGGGTCAGGTTGGAACTTGCAAGTTACCGAATCGAGGCTACGCTCCCGTTCCGCTCATTCGCAACTATATAGTAACGGTACTCGATTCGCCGCGCTGCCGCTTCTTGCTCGTCTTCGTTGTGTGAAAATGACTCGAAGTTTTCGGCACTTTTATATTAAATCAATAGCTTAAACTAGTCACTACCACGCGTGCGAACAGAGTTAGTGTCATCGATCGTGCAGCAAGGACATATTAATTGCAGAAAGAGTCCTGTACAAAGAACTACTTTAAGAATATAGGTACTGTAAGGCTGAACTCGAACCAGCAGAACTAACGAGAAAAAAGCCGGCAGAACATACCATTCGCGGAAACTTCGTCTTCCAATTTCGCCCGTAATTCTGAATTCTCCTAAAGTCCCTCTTATCAAAATCAGTGCCTCCTACTAACACAGTATTTAAAGTATACCTGCATACATTGATTTAACGCTTTACCTATTGCAGTCGTTTTTGGCATCAGACGCTAGAGCCAGTCATAGGTTGACTTAGTAAATTAAGTTAAAAACAGAACTCTTTCTTTACGATTTACGGTCGATTATACATACATACATATCCCATTCCTTGGAAAAATCGACGTACATACTTAGTGCCAAACCCGAATTTATTAGAGTTAGTATAATTATATTTCAGCATATACCATAACGTCCTACTCCTAATAATTAATCGTCTTCGCAAAGACGATGAATTATCGAATTATGATTTATTATTATTATTAATTAATAGACATATAGGCTGATCCTGGCTGCTTTAGTCCCTAAGCACAGCTACAACCGATGATAGTTTTTAGAGTTCCGTAACAAAAGGATGCCAACGGAACCCTATTACTAAGTCTCCGCTGTCCGTCCGTCCGTCCGTCTGTCATGGGGCTGTATCACATGAACCGTAATAGGTAGACAGCTGAAATTTTCACAAGAGTGTGTATTTCTGTTGCCGCTATAACATCAAATAGGTGAAATAAAAAAAATAAAAATTTAAGGTGTGCCACATAGATTTTTTGTATTAAATCTTTTACCAAAGTACGTAACTATTCGTGTGCGAGACCGAAATTCACTTGGCCGGCTTATTATTTCAGTAGATAAGGCTGCAGACAATAAAAAAAAAGAATGATAAAATCAATTAAAAAATTAAGTGATTATTGTAGATATAAGTTAGATTAGTGTGTGATTTAATTTGTAAAAAATAAGATCCCGACAATATTTTTTATAGAAATACGTAATTTTAAAATTGTAGTTTTTGCGTACGTACCGCATCACAATCAACGTCGCAGTAAGCATATGTATTTGCAAGGAAAACGTGTGTGGGACAAAGTCTAATGTGGCGTCTAGAGTAATGCCGTTTGTATTTTTTATTTATAGCAAAATTAAGAGTTTGTGAACTAGGTGAATAAACATGAAAACACGTGCAATCAAAGATCTATGTTTATTGATTTTGCTTTTTCACCCTAAATCACATTTTTTTAAATGAAAATTACATCTACGTATTTTCTCGTCGTTGTAAGTCTCGTTCTGTCATATCGACATTGACTTTTTAGAGAAAGTGATTACGAAATTATTTCTACTCGTCAGTGCTTCTGCAACCATTTAAATTAGAAAATACAAACACCGCCGCATTTTTCCAACCCACATAGAATCCATGAAAAATGTAACAGTTAGTGCACATGATAAAGCGACGAGGCATTCGTTCGTTATCTTCACCATGGAGCTAGTGGCACAGTGACACGGATCGTGCGGCCGGCGCGGCGGCGGGCGGGCTGGCGGAGGGCGGCGCGGCGGCGGCACGTGGGCGTACACCGTAGACACCTCGGCATGGTGGGTGCTAAACTACGTAGCAGCATGTGTATACATTGGCGACATGCTCTAATGCGAGCCTTAACCTCATTCATGACATTGTCCAGTCAGGCATCCTTTAAAATTCCTTTTATAGGATTGAGGAATATTATTGTCCCTCGGTCTACCAACCCCATAGGTGGCTTCTTACCTATCCAGAAGCCTAAGTCCGCTAATAGATAACACCACTTCGAGCGTTAGCGTTATGAGATAACTCCGGAATCATACAAAATTGTATCAAACCACTAAAACTGCATCACGCTCTCACAACGCTCATGTTCGAAAGTGGAGTTATCAGCGGACTTGAACTTCAGCCCATACAAAGTTTCTTGGATGTTCTGTTTAAAATAGCGCCATCTAACGGTACGAATTTACAACAATCTGATCATTAAACATAAAATAGTATAAATTATTATGCGAAATCGTTCATATTCATTGCTGGAGAATCATGCGCGATTGCCCATGAGAATTTCACTCGAGAAAATCACTTAATAGAAAATTCCTTTCATAAATAATGTGAAACATGTACAGGATCTAATAGTTCCCAGAGGAAATATTTGTACGGATGCGTTCTCGTTTTGTTGGTAGTAGTGATGGAAGAGTGGGATACCGTTGTGAAGCATAGAAGATTCGGAGATTCTTTTGTTTTTAATTCTTTGCTTAAGGTGGCCCAACCCGGCGGGACTAACTCATTCGCGGGCACGGTACAAAACCGTGCTGTTGCGCTCTGGGACCCTCTCTGTTTTAAAGAAAAAGACAGGCTTCGTGATGAGTAAGATGCAACATGTCCACAAAAAAGACAATGTACATAGTGTATGATTTACGAAAATTTTAATTACAAAATGACTTATAGCTAAACGACCGCTGTAGTCAAAAATCTAACTAAAACCATATAGATTATAAATCTTGATTAAATAAGCTATGTCTAATGACTGATCTTTTTAAGATCTTCTTACTTTATCATTGCGTAATCTACCTCCAAAGTTATTGTATAAAACGCGCGAAAAATTCGAACTTTCGGACCTTATAACTTAGAAACCAAACACAATTTTACAATGCCAACAGTCATCAGACATCTAGTTTGATCAAATAAAGCAATTTTTAGCAAAATTTGGGATCTCTGACAAGAAATATGGGCGTGATCTTCTTTCCCCATTTGTATGGGGAGTTGAGCGGATAGGGCCACCTTAGGCCCATTTTTGCTATAATTAATAATTTTATAATTAAGTCGGTGCATAAAATAATGTTTATTTATTTCCCTTATCTCAAACCCTTAATTAAAGTCAGTTCTTCTACTGTAGTTTTAATCTCCGTGCAGGATATACAGTAACCATAGAGTTAACCAGAACGGTATATACGGTAATGATAATGACCCGCATGGTAATATATCGTGTGCTATACGGTATGTGTATATGTATAAATAAGCAATGATTAGAGCACCCGCGCGTTCTTACACTGACTAACAAAAGGTCAACTTTTAAAATTTCCATAGTGAGGCTCCAAGAATTTTGATTTAATTGCGGGGGACACTGATGGTAACAATTTAAAATGAGTTTACGTTAAGTAGCTATTTTTTTATTGTTTAATATAATCGACCATTGTAATTAGGTTTGGTGAAACTGTACGTTCCCCCTTCTTTACTTGCTAGGTGGTAGCGTTAATCCCGCGCGGGTTGGTACCATCGCATTGAATGAACGATGGTCAAATTCGCAAAGAAAATCGTCCCCGTTTTTCATTCAGTTCAATATAGCCGAGAAATATAAGGAAGGTCCTGGCATGGCACCTAGTTCCCGTTTGGTGTGTTTGAATAATATATCTGACTTTTAGTTTGGTATTAACCATCCATGTCCAGTTACATAAAAAAAGAAAGCTAATAACAAAAACCCGTTACTAATAGTAAAAGGAGTAATCACACAATATTAATACTCTACATTTAATTTAAAAAAATATATGTTCTTTTAAATAGGATCCTACCCATGCATGTAAATTAAATAATAATACCTATTTATGCGTTACACCGATGTCAATATATTATAACGTAATTGGCACAATAATAGGTTCGTAATTAAAAATTTACTAAAAAAACTGAGCAATCTCTAGTAAATATCGTCTTAGACTTTGAGCTTGATTAGAAATAAACGCATAACGACATTTTAGACGTCAAAGAGAGGTTATTATTTAAACTGGTAAATATTAATGTTCTAAATTTAAAGACATTACGGTATGCGTTGTTTTTTGATCGACTTATCATCGCTTAAATTGTGATATAGTTTTTAGTAAATAAAATATAACTAAGATTATTATTTCTTGGGGAATAAACGATTCGGACTTTTACTACAAACACAAAACCTATTTTTTCCAGCACAAGCAAAACCTGAAGCTAGCTCGTTAATATGCGCTTGCGCACAAAGGTTGCATACCTAACTGTCTACTCCATTCGGTGTATTTTGTTGCCCTACGCACTACAAAGTCAGAAGACAACTCGATTCACGCTTGCCACCATTGATCTTCTCTTAGTTAGTTACTCTTCTATGGAAAATCATGAACAGTTGTTAAAGGAAAACAGTTCTTACATTCTTCAAATTAAGAGCGACCGAATAAGTCACGAT
Organism: Incurvaria masculella; assembly: GCA_946894095.1. Classification (NCBI taxonomy): domain Eukaryota; kingdom Metazoa; phylum Arthropoda; class Insecta; order Lepidoptera; family Incurvariidae; genus Incurvaria; species Incurvaria masculella. The sequence continues at coordinate 15,422,241 of OX335648.2, read as the reverse complement.
ATTGTGGTTAAACTATACGCTGCTGGGCTGGTTTGGTCGACTATGAGCGAGGGTGTATGTGTGTTTGCATGCGTGTGTATATACCTGTAGAGTTAGCTCTTGCAGCAGTCGCGTCGGCGGCGAAGCCTCACGGCTCGGCTGCGCAGGCGCAGGTGTACTCAACTTCAAAAGAAATGCGTCGCTATATTTTTTTAACAACCAATTAATATAAGTTATGCTCCGATTGAACGATATGCATACAAAGACATTCCAAACTACAAATGGATTCCGAAATCAATGATTAAGTATATAAATATAGGTTAAACCATTACCATTCATTATTATTGTAGGCATATAAATTGTTATATTATCTATGAATAAATGAATATCTATAGATAATTGTATTTTGATTTAATAAAAAAAAAGTCACTTTTACACAAAGTCGTTATGCGCCCCACTACAATACACGATACTTTTGTTTACCTTTTAATAGTAATAATCAGGAAATATATTCCATAATGCACCATTTGAATATCTTAATAATCAATTAATCAATAATACAATATCTTATGAACGTAGTAATATACTATAAGACATTGAATTTATTCTAATGATCACATCGTTATGAAAAGTTAAGATGTACAAACCAATATGGTTTACGAGATCTTTGTCGCTTTTGACATTGATGTACAAATCTAAACAGGGTATTGCAACGACCAGTACATTGATTTCGTCAGTGTAATCCTCATGTTTTCTAAGACGAAAAAGTTTTTTTTTTCTTTTAAGAAAAAATAGATAACCAGATAATTTATGTTTTCGTCTATTCTAATTTAAAACGCGATGTTTTGACCGTGCATAAGGAAGTTCTTGGCATGGAACCTATATCCCTAGTGGCATAATGTCCTGCCAGTAAGTGTAATATTAGCCATCCATGTCATACAACGTTCCAAGACGGAACATTCGATTATTTTTACGCTAAATTAATTATATACTTTGTATGGAAAGCTTACTTTATATCTAGAATATTCATAAAAAAATTACTAAACTTTTTTGGGTTATTTCAATCCCTGTATGTACTGGCTATGCAGCGCCCTATATAGGGCGCGGTGAGGCGAGGCAGCGCGGCGGATAGAGCAAGAAGGCGCTCTAGACGCAAGCGGTGCGGCCCTCGCTTGAGAGCCGCTGCCGCGGAGATAGTAGTGGAAGAAATTTGGGTGGGAAGTGAGTGGGGTGAGCGCGCGCGCGCAGTCGATGTCTCGAGCCCCCGGCGACCACCGCTCCGGTGCCGCTCCGCTCCGCAACCGCCGCGCGCGCAGCTCCACTGACCTACATCCTCCCCCACCGCCGTCGCCGCTGCCGCCAGCGCCCGCGCCGCCGCAGTGCGCCGACCGACCGGCTCCGCGCCGGAAAACTCGCAAAGGGCGCGACAGAAAAGTGAACTCAAACGGATAGAGCCCCCGCGATGGATAGCGAAGTGACTAAATAGTGACAAGTGCAGTGACTTCCGGGAGCGCCGAGCCGAGAGCTTCCGGAGGATTTCGCTCCTAACCGAGAGGCAGCCAGTGTACGTGGAGTTGACATGTTCGCTTGGAGGACTAAAAATAATCGAAAATTCAACCCGAGCACAACATTCAAGTTTGCCCCATTTACGCATGACACATATTGCCCGACACTCGCGATGTAAATCACTCTTCGATACGTTCAAAAATATTTTTAAATAAAAAAAGGACCGCCTTCAAAAAAACCGGAACTAAAAAGCAAAAGATAATTGATTACTTATAATTAATGTACGACAAGCTATTTTAATACTAACTAATTATGTACAATTTCTTAATTTTTAATCATCTTTTGAAGTCGGTGCCTTGGGTAGAGTTCACTCCGCACGCCGTTGACCGAACAGACACAATTTCAGGCGAACACACCCGAAGTCTACGAGAGCGTAAACAACCTGAGTCAGCAATGATTGGTCCACAAAGCATTCTACCTGGAGATGCCTTAGCGTTGGTTTACGTGCAAGCTGATGTCGATACAGCAGCGCAGCGTACTGAAATTGGGTTTTAAAGATTATTAGTACTTTCGGCTTTATAAAGGCGCGCACTGGTGAAGGAGTAGGTACGTTAATTCGCTGCTCTGTGGATTGGTGCTTCCTACGACATCGTTGTCTGAACGAAACGATTTCTGCCGAAATTGGTGAGATATGTACCTGCTAACTGCACGTTTTGACACGTAGTTAGGAGCAGACACCCCAAAGTCGCTACCAATAGTTTTCTGTTCTTTTTTATATTTTTAATTTTTTTTTGTTTTATTTAGGTATTTAGGCAGAATAAAAAGTACAAGCTACACCTACCTAAATATTTACCATATACATAAGTGGTCGTTGTTTTTATATTGGTTTGTTTGTTTAGTTTGTAGGGTTTTCTTGTAAATATTTAGTTTTTACTGTGTTAGGTATTTAGTTTAAGTTATAAGGAATATTTAAATTACAAAGTACTTGCCTAAATACCTACTTATATACGTTTTTCCGACCTTTTTGTTTATTTAATTTTTGATTTTGTGTTTTTTCTTTAAGTAGGTTAATGTAAGTAGCTACCTACTTATATTTCTTTCTTAGCCATTGGTAATATTAATCTAACTACTTACAGCCCTTATAGAACGTCTACCCAAGGCACCGACTTCAAAAGATGATTAAAAATTAAGAAATTGTACATAATTAGTTAGTATTAAAATAGCTTGTCGTACATTAATTATAAGTAATCAATTATTTTTTGCTTTTTAGTTCCGGTTTTTTTGAAGGCGGTCCTTTTTTTATTTAAAAATATTTTATTTTTTGCTTTTTAGTGGTGGCGTAACTTTTTGACTCAAGGTGTGCGAGCCTTCCTGCTCAACTTCACATACAAAGTGGAAAGAAGATTATGCGCAACTCACTATCTCATGCGAACCCTCTAAACTGTTACTAAGCCCTACAATGAACGAGCATTATGAGATATGAAACCGTTGAGAAATCTCATTTCTGACGAAAGGTAGACCGGTACCTGTCTGGATTCATGAGTTCACGGTTCATGAGATAGAGCGCTGAGACAGACGGACGGACGGACGGACAGCGGAAGCTTAGTAATATAGTATCCGTTGGTACCCTTTGGGTACGGAACCCTAACAAGGCAAAACAACGAATGTCCAGAACCGCTGAGCTTCTGAATTTCTCATCCTTCCATTGTTCCGGAGAATCCCCTTAACAGTTGAATTTTGTAAAATCACAAGCGAGCCTTTTCGTCGTAAAAAGAAGTCACTGAAAATTTTAAGTTTCTAGAATAATTGGTTTCGGAGATCTCAACATGAGTGGTTTTCGTCTAAATGTGTTCATTTTGACCTGTTTTACCCCCCCCCCCCCCCCCCCAATAGTAGAATTTTCAAAAATATTCTCTTCGTAAACATTCCCATCTCAAACAAAACCTACTCTGACATTTCTGGGTTCAGCGGCTCTAGAGATAGAAATGTGTACAATTTGCCCTCTTTTACCCCCTTCAATACCCCCAACAGTTGAATTAAAAAAAAACCTCTCATACTGAGCAATCTCACCCTTAAAGAAAGCTTCTGTAACTAAAAAATCACATTTCTGGGTTCGCGGGCTTAAGAAATTCGATGTTTGTTATATTTAAGTACCAAACTACTGAACTGATTTTAATAAAAAAAAAATGGGACCAACTAGAAAGGATACCCTTTCGAACAAAAAAAGAATTTTTCAAATCGGTTCAGGGGTCTTCGAGTAATCGGTGAACATACATAAAAAAAAAAAAAAAAAAAAAAAGATTCCGACGAATTGAGAACCTCCTCCTTTTTTTCGAAGTCGGTTAAAAAGAGTCATGCATAATTCAACGTCGTCGATACGCCGGTCCGCGCTCCCTATTCCTAGTCCGCGATCCGCGCTGTCGATCGATTATGTCGAAATAAATGGCGCAAAAGTGTTTTTTGTGTGTTAAAAAATCGGAATAGTTGTAATTGGCATGCAATAGTAAAGTGAACGCATATTCAGGAGTAAGCCGATGTGTCGTGACCTGGATCCACCTGAAGTTGCAACAGGCCGGCCCGCATTCTATTACTTCTATCTATCCATGTGTTTACTATCCCTATTTAGTTTCTCTTTTATGTAAATACAACGACTCTATCACTGGAACCTGTACGTATCAGTTACGGTGGACGTACGTATTATTTTATGCCAATGACATCTTTCCTTCCTCGATTTTTTTAAAAGTATTTTCTATTTTTTTTAGCCTTCTCTACTAATTTACTGCTTTAAAACTAACTGCATGCTGTCTTGTGTTTCAAGTATTTAGTCGTCTTCGAGTTTCGGTAAAGTAAGGTAATTCCTGCACATCCTTTCTTATATTTATTTGTTTGTATGCAAACGTTGCTGCAGGTGGGTTCATTGCTCAGCCTAGTAATGTTGAGTTAAAAATAGATAAAAATTGTTATTTTAATTTTAATATCCAGCTGAAAATAGGCTTCGATACAGTTCATAACTTCTTTGTTCGTATTATTCTATTTTTATTAATTTAATCTTCAGTAACTAAAACTACTCAATGAAATATTCCATTGTGTTAATAAAACAAGTAATGACGTATTTAATGGAATTTGCAAATAAGCGAATACATATATGAATTGAGGTACGTACATTTAGCCCATATTTCGTGAGCTCATTAAAAAATCGAAAACCTATTTCGACAAATATTCTATTAAAAAAATGTGTTTATAGTTAGATGTACCATTACTGATCTGAAAATATCTATAGTTGGTTTTGAGGACATACATACATAAACTTAAACTCAAGTGGGCTACGTGACCAAGGTTTACTCCAAGTCGGTGCCGCGCGCGCGGATTGATAAATAAAACAGGTTTTACAGTTTTAACGGAAATAATTGACTATGTATGTCATCTCCAAATTACCGGACGGATAATCAATGGAATACATATTTATTAATTAATCATTACTGGGAACGCCTATAGCATTGATCAATTATTCGATTCTGAAGACACTTAGCATTAGTAATAGTATAGGTACACCCACCTGCAACACGATTTGTTTTCCAACAATTCGATTCAATGCCTTGAAATTCTTTTCCACTTTTTTGAAATATTTTCAAAGGGAAGCTAAAATCTAATACAGAAGTGCCAAATTGACTCAGTGGCCACCTGGAGCGATGCTGTAGCCATGGCTTTGCGGCTATAGTGAATGTGGACGAATCCAGGCTTTTTAAAAATCTTGGACTGATTCTCGAGGTAAGCATTCACTAATATGTCATTGTTTACGCAATCCCTACTAATATTATAAATGCAAAAATGTGTTTGTTGATCTGCCCTGCCTATTTACGTGTTTTATTTTCATAGGGTGACATATCCGGAGTGACATTTTAACCTGTAAAAAAAATCGATACTGTCCTGGGCATAGTTATTTATTCGGTGCCTGGGCCGTGCCGGGTATCCCAGCAAGTAAAATACACCTTAATTATAGACTGAGGTTAGCCTAATCAACGTAATTAGTTCATGAGCATTTGGTGAAGATACCTGCCTAAAGTAAGATTAGCAGATATTAACTAATTGCTTATTGGTATTTCTCGTTAGTTCAATTATGATCAACGCAAAACTACTTACGTGCGAATCGACTTACATTACCAGTAAATAATTTGGAATTTTACCACCACCGTGCGGGTAATGTCGGATTGAATACTTCTAGTATATGCTTCGCCCGCGTTAATGTCCAACCATAACAAACGCTTCTCTCTGACATCTCACGTTTAGCAACACTGTTCAACCATCATTAGCCGATAAGTAGGCCATAATTAATCGGAAAAATACAGATGTATGTAGGTACAAATCGCACCAAATCTGGTAAGCAGTTCTAGAGTTATAAGCGGACTGAGAGACAGAAAGACAGTCTTAGGATTTTAAAATAGTTCGCGATAAATGTCTGCCACATATTTTACTTGCTGTTGATGTTAAAAGGAATTATTTATTTACGTAAGCAAGTATCAATAACTCGAATGCTTGTAAGCAGTCGCAAACACTTAACATAGACTAAGTGGACCGTTTTGCTACGAAGTTTCTTACCTGTGATTGTTGAAAACAAGAAAATATATGAAATAAAGACGAATTGGGAACCTCCTCTCTTTTTAAGTTTGTTAAAAATATGACAACTCCAAGTGCACAACCTGATGATGAATAGACAATGAACTTATTAAAAAGCTTTTGGATTTCAAGTGAGTGGATTTTTTTAAAAAAAATATTTTGTCGTCCTACATAAGTTCCCGCGACTTTATAAACAATGTAATAATAATAAATACTCTTGAATCCATGTGACAAGAGCAGGATATAGTAAAATTACATCTTTCCAGGTAAATCAATTCAGGTAAGTCAGTTAGTTCGGTAACTCAATCGCGGGCATGGTACAAAACCGTGCTATTGCGCTCCTTCTCTGTTTAAAAAAAAAGACAGGCTCCGTGATGAGGAGGATGCAACATGTTCACAAAGCAGACAATGCGCATAGTGTTTGATTTGGTAAGATTTACGAAAATTGTAATTACAAAACGACTTATAGCTAAAAGAAAACCACGACTGCTGTAGTAAAAAATCTAACAAAAAATAAATTGATTATAAATATTTACGAAACCAGCCTGATGACTAATCATTTTAAGATATATAAATTTTATCGTTGAGTAATCCACCTCCAAAGTTATTGTATAAAACAATTCGTAAAATAGAAAAATTCGAACTTTCGGACCTTATAACTTAGAAACCAAACACAATTGTGCAATGCCAACGGTTATCAGACATCTAGTTCGATCACGTAAAGCTATTTTGAGCAAAACTTTGGATCTCTGACAAGAAATATGGGCGTGATCTTCTTTCCCCGTATGTATGTATGTATGTAAATTTTCCCGCTTCCGGGGAAGGCCCGCTCAACTCCCCAAGACCTTAAATATAATACTAGAAAATTTTAACAATAAAACATAGAAGAAAACCGTTTATCATATAGAAATAAGCAGTGATACGATATTATTTGATTATCATAACTTAGATTATTTTAAGGTACTTAGGCAGTAGAATATAAAAGTCTTTTAAATTATTAAAACAAATCCTGAGGCTGTAGGAAGTTTAAATAATTATCATAAAATTAAATATTCGAGCCGCTCGTAGCCTAGTGGCGCGGAGATTTGCCTAGCATACCAGGGGTCTGGGTTCAAATCCTCGCCACGTTTTCGCTTCGCACTACTTTCTTTCAATTTCCGAGTTTGATAAGTGTATTTCGTCAGAGCTACTCCGGAGTCCATGTAAAACTGTAGGTGCCTACTAGGTGATAAGATTTAAGCCCGCCCTGTTTAGTACCATCGCATTGGATGAAAAGATGGCCGAAGCGGCAATGAAAAATCTTCGGCATCAATGGAAAACTGTAGGTCCTCTTCCTCTCCTTGGTGGCAGGGTTAAGCCCGTCCGGGTTGGTGTCATCGCATTGAATGAAAAGATGGTCGAGACGGCAGTTAAAAATTGTCCGTATTTTCCATAAAGTTCAATGTAGCCGAGTTCATAAAGGGAAGGTCCTGGCATGCCATCTAATTCCTTCGTGAGTGCGGTGTATTGGTCTTATATTATGACTCTGGGTGTTATTAGCCATGTAAGTCCAATAACATAAAAACCGGCCAAGTGCGAGTCGGACTCGCACAGGAGGAGTTCCGTACCATCGTACATGATTTAATACCAAAGAGTCTGGTTTTTTGTATTAATTTTCATTATTATTTTTTTACCAACCTTTATTTGTTGTTATAGCGGCAAAATAAATACGCACTCTGTAAAAATTTCAGCTGCTTACCTATAACGGTTCATGAGATACAGCCTTGTGACAGACGGACGGACGGACGGACGGATGGACGGACGGACGGACAGCGGAGGCTTAGTAATAGGGTTCCGTTGATACCCTTTGGGTACGGAACCCTAAAATCGAACCCGCCACATAAATGTGGCCCGTGGCCTACCACGGGCCACATTTATTTTCCGGAGGAAGACAACTCGCTTTTTCTGCTCGATTAACAATTTCGTGGTAGGTTCAGGCCATAGGGGCCTATACCGTTCAGCGTTGGCACGCGGGTGTAACGGACGTATACGTTCCGCGCGCGCATGATTCACGGAGGGGGCTGCGCGGATCCGGGTTCTAGTGTTTAAGCCAACACTTTCACTTTGGGATGTGCTCGCTGCAGCCTGCAGTCCACTTGTTCGCCGCAAAGAAAGGACCTACCATACAGTTGCAAAGCGGGTAGGTATTCACGTACCTATGTGTGTTGGTAGAATAAAATTGGGCCCAATACATTTATTCCGTGCAGGTTGTAAGAGCCGACAAAGGGATTCGTCGTTCGTGGTTAGGATTCCATGTTGTAGGTTCCTTTCCTTACTTACTAGGCAGGGTTAATCCCGCCTAGGTTGGTACCATCGCATTGAATGAACGATGGTCGAAACGGCAATGAAAATCGTCTGTATTTTCCATCTAGTTAATTGTGCCTGTGCAATAAAAGGAAGGTCCTGGCATGGCACGTCGTTCCAATGAGGTGTATTGGGCTAATATCAAAACGGCAGATGTGGTATGTCCAGTCACATGAAAAAATACTTTGTCCACATAGTTATTTGGTTTCGTGAGGCTCTTGTTAAAGGTAATTGTTGTCAATAATCCATTATAGATATCTATGTCACCAATGAAAAATACAAGCTCTTGTAAAATTCATTTTTTCTTCCTATTTTTCCATTATCCATGGTAATTAATGTTAAAATACTTTTGAGTTTTTCCTTGTTCAAGAGTATTGGTGTTAAAACTTTTTCTGCAATAGATAATATATTTCATAAACTATGCACTAATGTCAGCCAAACGACTTCTCTTCGAATTGTCATAACAAACAAAGCCACCAATATTGATTACCCCTTTCTTCGACACGTCACCATCCATATGTTACGAAAAAAACTTCCTTCACTGCGTGTGAACCATTTCTCCGCGGGGTAGAAAGCTCGAAAAAATACGACAAAAGCAGAACAGATGCGCCGGCAACCTACTTTCCGAACCCTTCAATCAGTCAATATTTAAATTGCATTTATCGGAACAGGTAACATTTTGATAAATTCACGACAAAAAATTCTCAACAAAACGAGCTACCAACTCGCAGCATGTGGGTGTCACGGGGATGAGAAAGTAGATCGATATCATAATGGTTTATGTCAAAACAGCGGTGATGAATGAGTTTATGCCCTATCGCCCCGACGTTAAAGTAAGTTTTCAGGTTTTTTTTCTTTAAGACTACCTGAGGAATGACGATGTGTGTGAAGGGTTGATTAATATAGATCCGGAACAATATAATATATAGGTCAAGGTTGATTTAACCCTTTCGCTGCCTCCTCGTTAGAGGCATCCTGCTGGGATGTCGTTAATATCGGGTTCCTCTATACATAGTACGGACACTTTTTTACTAGGTTTCCGGTGCACACTTCCTGTTATTTGCATGGATCTTTCTGGTTCTGTTCGTTGGCCTTATCATATCTTAGGTATTTTATTTATTAAATTGGGTATGGCCGGTAGTAATAGATAAAAAAAAACATAACCTTCCTTCTTGCGCAGTCCAGTAAAAATAGGCAGGATTTTTCGCACCAAGCAAGTACTTAACTTGTTTCGACCTACATATATGTATACAATGATATGTATATAATTTATATTTAAATTTAGTCTCAAACCAGAAACCCACAGAGAAGGTCCAAAATAAATGAGAATGCCCGCTGCCCCATACATTTTGGGCCACTCAAAAATTTAGTGTCTATCTTCCAAACCAGTGTTATAATTTAGAAAATAATCTAAATTTTCGATTAGTGATTTTTTAAAACCCAATTAATTGCCATTTTAAAGTTATTCACAAAATGCGGTTTTGAAGTAATGAATGTAATGACACCAGAGAGCTAAGAGTAGAGCAAAAAGCCCCAGTCCAAACGCAATTAAAATGGACAGAGTTTAATGTCTCTTCGATATTTCATAAGCAACAATCCTTCACATTGGTCCTAGAGATAATTTCACATACGTATTTCCACCTTTTTTTCTCCCTTACCGGACGGAATGGCATGGAGTTGGCTACCTAAACACGTTTTGTGACAACGGAAATACTTTGCGATATTCTGTCCTGTTATTATTCATATTGTTAGTAGGAAAAGAAGTGAAATTGTGAATGATTTCTTTTAATTATTTAACGAGTAACCGGCCGTAAAAATTGGGATTCAGATAGTTTAAAATATGTTTAAATATAAAATAGAAATTATCGCATATGTATCAATAAAAGACACGAAATATTTCTAAGGGGCCTGACTTTGGGCATTCTCCTTTACTGGGTAATGTTTAATGGTAAATAATGACTTAACGAATTTAAAATTGATTTTATACGTATTCATTTGCGGGATCCGTAATATTTTCCTAACGAAATGAAAATAATTGAATTTCAAAATATGCATACTCTAATGTGTTAAGGTCATCAGAGTGGTACACGTAACCATAGTACGGTGCGTATTTATTTATTGACTACCAGTTTGGTCCTAGCTGAACTCCGAAGTTTAAAATTAAGAGAGTGAGAGAGAGGGGCAATGAACCGCCGCCGATTCGTGCGTGAGCAGGATGGACGATGGAGCCAACGTCCTGATTTCTCAATAAACTTGACCCACTTTTCATTGAGAGCGGGTACGAGGCGGTCTAAGCCGGAATTCCACCGTAGTAGCAGAGAAGTCCCGTTGAATTGGATTTGTCATATTTTATACTTTGCCAGTTCAACAAAACACAGCGAAACTGGCAAGAAACTTAGCTGGAATTTTTAAACGTCCACTTAGTCTAAGTTTACAAAAGTGTTTGACTAATTATAGATAACAATATATCTTAGACGTATCTGTGGTTACCAATTATGTTTGATGAAGGTTCATAAATTCACCAATGGCTGGCTTAGTTCTAATTAATTTAATAATAAAAATAAAATAATTTTAATACTTTACTATCACAAAATTAGGCATTGGTACAGAGTTATCATATTATTTATCATATAGAATATTATTAATATATCGTATTAATATTATATATATATATATATATATATATATATACGAGAGGGACCACGAATCAATTTACAATGGAAGATAGAAGACGTATGTGGTCAAAGGATGAGTTAATGGAACTTATGTACTGTTATTACAAATCGAAGTCAATGGGAATTGGATATCTGGCAAGATTAGAGAAAATGTTTAAAGACCGAAACAAGGATAACCCTAAAAGCACATATTTTACAGGAACAACGCTATCAACTCAAGCTAGAAGAGTTATTAGTTATGAAATGCTCTCAAATCAACTTCTTAATGAGATTGAATACAAAACACAAAATATCGACAGTAATATTCAAGAACCAGATAATAATTCTCTGGAAAATCTAACCTTGAACTCAAATTTAGAATATCCACCAACTTCAAGAAGACAGTGGAATAAAGCTGAAATGTGTGAACTGATGTTTTGCTACTTTAAAAGCAGAGAAGGTGGCCGGGGATACTTGAAGAGATTAAATGAACTTTTTAAAACGAGAAATCCAAATAATCCAAAAATAAGAAAATTTAATGGTAACACCCTTTCTAATCAGGCCAGAAAGGTAATCACCTATGGCATGCTTCCATCAGAAATGATAGAACAAATTCAACATCTGCCCGAATCAACAGAAGACATTGCACAATTTTTAGATAATAGACCTGATGAAATTTCCGAACATATTATTACCGGCCATTCAAATATGATGAACATTTCTTTTGATAGAAATGATAATATGGAAAATGTTCTACTTGACCTACATGTTGACGAAAATAATATTATTGAAATTACGGATACAACTGAATATCTAGAAACACAATATGAAATCGTTCAAAGCGAAAACAATAATTATGACAATGAATTGGCCCAAGAAACAAACCCACTAGTACGACATTTTCTAAATAACTTAAAAGAAATCAAAGAAAAGGAAATGCAAGAAAGACTATTTCTACCAAAAGCATTAATCAATAAACATTTTGTAGCTAACCTAAACACGTTAAACCAATTTATACCGAAAATTATTAAAGACAATATGAAAATTACTGAAATAAACTACATACTATATGCCGCTGCCATGACCCTCTTAGAAGCAAATCATCAACAATTATATAACAAAACAAAAAGTATCACGAATTCAACACCACAATGGAAAGTAAGAATACAAGAAAAAGTAGAAACATTACGAAAAGATCTAGGACGACTTATAGAAATTACAAGAGGATCTACAAGCAGGAGAATGATTAATCTTAAACATATACTGTACAGAAAATATAAAATAACATCAGATTTAATTTTACAAAATAATATAGAGCTAATTAAACAAAAAATAAAAATGTATGCCGGTAGAATAAAGAGATACGAAAAAGAAAACGCAAATAAAAATGAGAATGTTTCATTTAAACGCAACGAACATAATTTTTACAGAAAACTATTTGAAAAAAGTACCTTACCAACACAGATACCTACGAAAAATGATATCGAAAACTTTTGGGGTAACATATTTACAAAACCGAGAGAAATTCTTAAACCAAATGATTGGATAAATAAAATTGAAGAAAGTGTGGTCATAAAAGAGGAATCTCAATTCAAAGTTATTCATTTACAAGCATTTAAAGATAGTGTTAAAAAACTTAATAACTGGAAAACACCAGGAGTGGATAAGGTCCACAATTATTATCTCAAATATTTTACAAACATGCATGTAAGCATTTTAAAAAGTTTTAATAACATGTTAAATGAACATGAAGAAATTGAATCATGGTTTACCACGGGAATGTCGACATTAATACCAAAGAATCCCGAAACCCAAGAAGCTAAAAATTGGCGTCCTATCGCGTGTTTACCAACGATGTACAAACTACTTACTTCTATTTTGTATGATGAATTATACGTCCATTGTGAAAACAATAATTTACTAGCGCCACACCAAAGAGGCTGCAGACGCCGGACAAGAGGATGTAAGGATCACCTCATTCTCAACAAAACTATTTTGGAAGATGCACAAAACAACAAGAAAAATTTAAACATGGCCTGGATTGATTATAAAAAAGCCTTCGACTCAGTTCCTCATGAATGGATTTTGAAAATTCTGAAAATTTATGGTTGCTCAGAAATAATTATAAATTTTATCACTAAGTCGATGAGACAATGGCAAATAATAATGACTACTGCGAGTAGTGACTCCGTTACTACAACCGACCCGATCAAAATAAACCGAGGTATTTTCCAGGGAGATTCCTTGTCACCATTTATATTCTGCTTATGCCTAAATCCTTTGTCGACCATGTTAAACTCACACTCAAAATCTGGATACACATTAAAAAATGGAAATATATTTAACCATCTCTTGTACATGGATGATATTAAATTATATGCGAAAAACAAATACGAAATGACGACTTTAATCGACACGGTAGAAATATTTACAAGAAACATAGGCATGGAATTCGGCCTAGATAAATGTAATGTTATTGAATTAAAATGTGGCAAACGGATTCAAATGAATGATGAAAATCACATTCTTTTAGATGGAAATAAATTTGAATTTCTTGAGACAAATCAAAATTACAAGTATCTGGGAATAAATGAAAGCGGAGAGATTGATCACCAAACGATTAAGGCAAATAAGACAAAAGAATATTTCAACAGATTAAGAAAAATACTTAGAACACAATTAAATTCGCGTAACATTGTTAGGGCAATAAACAGTTACGCTGTGCCCGTTCTTATATATACATTCAACGTTATAAATTTTCATGTGCGGGATTTACAAAAAATTGACATAAAAACACGCAAGTTATTGAATATTTATAAAATGCACCAACAAAAGGCCGACGTCCAACGATTATATTTACCAATATCAGAAGGAGGAAGAGGATTATTAAATACAGAATATTTATACAAGCGACTAACAATAAAACTCGAACAATACTTACAAGATGGCAATGATTGTATAATACAAACTATAAAAGCACACGACAGTAATAAAGCTATGCATAGTATCCAAAAACTGGGCAAAGAGTTCAGAGTTGATTTAAATTTGGAAGATTCTACTGAAGATGATAACAAAATTTTAAAGAGCCAAATTACTGAAATGAAACAAAAATGGAAAGAAAAACCATTGCACGGCCAGTTTGTAAGACAAGTTCTTGAAAGCCCAAATATTGACCACAAAAAATCTTTCGCGTGGCTAAAGAAGAAACCTACTACACCAAAATTGGAATCACAAATTTTTGCAATTCAAGACCAAGCAGTGCTAACTAAACAACATGAAAGAGACATTTTAAAAAGGAATGTAGATGGGAAATGCCGACTGTGTCAAGAACATGATGAAACCATTATGCATATAATTTCAGGGTGCAAAATTCTAGTGCAACCATTGTATCTCAAAAGGCATAACAAACTTGTGAAATATGTCTATTGGTGCCTACGCAAAAAGCACAATTTCGAATGTACCCAATTCTGGTGGAAGTGTCCGTTACAACAACCGCATGTAATTGAAAACGAGACTGCAAAAATAATGTGGGAATTGCCAGTTATTACAGATTATGCCCTTCCGAATAATAGACCGGATCTCATTTATACCGACAAAATAAAAAACATGACGTACCTTATAGACGTAACGGTTCCATCTGATTATAATGTACTAAAAAAAGAAATAGAAAAGCTCTCCAAATATAATGCCCTTAAAATCGAAACACAAAGACTTTGGAATACCAACAGCAAAATTATACCAGTGGTCATTGGAAGTACCGGAATTATTTGCAAGACAGCACAAATATACATTGACAGTCTCGAAGCCAACATAAAAATTGAAATACTTCAGAGGCAAGCGGCAATCGAAAGTACAATGATTGCAACAAAATTTTTGTGCGGATATTTAGGAGAGATTAATGAAGAGGAAGGATGAGGAAGAAATAGACTCTTCTGCTCTTTTTCCTAGGAGGATCCTGGGCGGGAGCAGAAAGATACCGGCCTAACATCAGAGCCGACGACTCCAATCAAACAGGACGAAAAAAATTATATATATATATATATATATATATAAATATATTTAATTTATAATTTGCATTCTCAGTCAGAGACGATATTTATGATTGGAACCAGAGTGAACGTGCAAAACGTTCGATACAAATACGTAATTTAAAATCGAATATGTCTTCCCTTCTCAGGCATATCCGACGAACGATTAGAACCAACAAAGGAAGTGTTTCCTTCATTTTAGAACAGAGTATACAGCAAAGTTGTTACATTTCGGAATGTTTTACCACCTCCCAGCTAGGCCTCCTCCGCCTAACGGTCCCGGCGTCATAAAGTACGCGCGGAGACTTTTGTGGGCGCCGCCGCCGCCGCCGCCGCCGCGCGCCAGGACGACAGAACTATAACTCGCCTTCGGGAACCCGTGGGTAGTTGGTAGTGGTACGACGGCCCAGATGGTGGTGGGCTTGACGTTGGATATAATATGTAGTTCAAATCTCCGATGTTGCTATCGCTTCACTTTATACAACACTAAGGGCCGAGTGCACGAAAGGACAAAAAATCAAAATCAACGTCAACGTCTGTTCAAACACGTCACTTTGTGTGGACAGTATGGAAGGAACTCTATGCGGATCACTAAAAGTGACGTGTTTGAACATTGATTAACTCGGCCGTCTCTTCGTGCAACCGGGGCTAAATATACAACTCTAAGAGCCTTTTTCACCTAACTGCTGATTAGCTTAATCGCCACATATTAAGTGCCTTTCATAGCAGCTTGCAATCAATACCAGTACTAGATAATCAGCACTTTAGTAATAAAGGCCCTTTAAGTGTCGATTAAAATAAATCAGCACTTAGTAAAAACCAGGCTAAATATATAAATCATACCAAAAAAAAAACCGTCCTTAGTAGGTACATTAATTTGAATCTTTTTATTATTTCAGCCTTTCGCGTCGTTCCCTCTCGAGCAATCGTCACATTTTGATTTAATTGTTTGTGTGTTTGAGTGATTCTGTGGATGGCTCGGACTCACAATTAAACCTTTTATGGGGCGCTGTTATCACATTAAAAAAATCTAAAAACTAAATCGAGCCGAGCCGGGAACTACTACGTACTTTGATAAAAAAAAAGCGTACAATGTTCTCGGATTAAATGTCTATTTTATTATTTTATTTTTTTATATATTATAATACGCGTACATACATCTACTCCGATTGTGACTTATGTGCTTGAATTGGTCAGATAAGATGCAGATGCAAACATAGAAGCAGACATATTGGAGGGTTTGTGTGCATGGGAACTGACTTGACGAACGCGTTTTCAGAGCGCATTCGCGCGCGGTGGCGATGTTTCGATTTTTAACCGACTTCAAAAAAAGGAGGAGGTTATCAATTCGTCTGTATGTTTTTTTTTTTGCTTTTTTTATGTTTGTTACCTCATAACTTTTGCCTGGGTGAACCGATTTTGATGATAATTTTTTTAAATGATAGCTAGTGCTTACCAAGTGGTCCCATTTTAATTTGGTTAAGTTCTGACAATGATATCTATGAGAAAATCATAAAAGTCTTAAATTTGTATTAAGACGTGCGCGACAAATGGACGAATAACTCAATATAACGCCAACCGATTTCGGTGATTATTTTTTTATTGGAAAGGACGTGTACAAATTAGTAAGTGTACTTCAGATTCACTAAAAATAAACAAATTAAAAAAAATTAACAAAAAAAATAACCGACTTCAAAGAGAAAGCACTAAAAAGTAAAAAATAATTTCCATTTTTGTAGTTACGATTTCTGTTATTTTTTGAGTCGGTGTCAGCCAAGGTTAGTTTAGGTTAGGTTAGGTTAGGTAAGGTTAGGTTAGGTTCTCTTGATTGGCGCAGCGCGTGCCCGGCTGAGGCCGACTCAAAAAATAACAGAAATCGTAACTACAAAAATGGAAATTATTTTTTACTTTTTAGTGCTTTTTATTTGAAGTCGGTTATTTTTTTATGGTACACGATGCGAGCCGGATTCCCATACAATTATATGGTCACTTTGACCATACGGAGTGATATTCGACCGCATGTCACTTCTCCTTCCTTTCTCTTCAGTGGTGCTGCCTTATTCGGATAAATGTACCAACATCAAATGGTTTGGAAATCATTTTAATGTTTTCCCAATAATGTTTTTTTCCGTTCGGTTCTGACCTTTAAAACATTATAAACATTAAGCTGTACGTTGACCTACATAGATCTGGACTAACGCGTTGCAACGACCTTCCAAAATTCATTCCTAACTGTACTACGACCAAAACATCGCGTCAGGCCGCGGCCGGCTATTTCTGCCGCGCGACGTGCGGACAACATGCTAATATGGAGGGTGTTTTAAAATACGATTGTGCGTAGCGATTTATTCGCTTGAAAATTTCAAAACAACAGAACAAAAACCGGCCAAGTGCGAGTCCGACTCTGACACGAAGGGTTCCGTACCATCGTACTAGTTCTAACACAAAAAAAGTTTCTAAATGTGAATCAAAACAAGAGCAAAATATTCTGGGGAAATGTATCCTTGATTCACTGATGTTTTCATTCATTGTAATTAATATTTGGCTCAAATAAAAAATGTTTCCCGCCCCGATACTATAAAATGTATTATTAAGTATAATTAAATTAAAAATAATACCCTCACCGCTTATGAAGTCTTTTAAATCGGTTTTTTTGCATTTCAATCGCAAGGATCAACTTTAATATAAAATAACTATTGAATCATAAACTCACTTCATGCCAAGTATTTCCTGTAACAATATTTGCATAAAAGCTATCATTAAAAAAAAACTACAAATACAAAGCGACAGCTTATCGGATATGGTCGTTCCAGGGTAGGCCGAGTCAGGAGTAGCGAGGGTTGAAGGTAGGGCTAGTTGAAAAAAAATCCATGCCTATAAGGCGTTTTCACGCATTGCGGAGAATATTACTATCAAGAATTTAGTTTTTGTCAGTCAGCGTGTTTGCGTCCACTGCTGGACATACGCCTCTCCAATTTTTCTTCAGTCCTCCCGGCTCTCAGCGGTACGGAACCACTGCTTTCCGCCGACGCACTTGGTGTCGTCGTCCCACCTGGCGGGTGGTGTTCCCACACTCTGTTTTCCTGTTCACGGCCGCCAGTGCAGGACACGGTTACTCCAAACGGTCGTCGTCTCTTCGGCTGACGTGACCAGCCCACTGCCATTTGAGCTTAGCCACCCGGTGTCCAATATCGACTACTTTGGTACGTCGGCGGATTGCCTCGTTACGCACTATATCCCGTAGCGGTATTCTCAGCATGGCATGCTCCATTTTTTTGCTACACATAAATTTAGATATTCATGGTATCTGGATCGTTTGGTGAGTGTTTATCCCTGGACATGTAAACAAGAGTGTCCATCACACGCATAGCTGCTGACCGATCGCGTCCGGAGCATGCGGCGCGCGGCGGCAGCGCGGAGGCGGTGCGGAGGCAGCACAAGTCACGAAAGAGTCCGCGGCCGCACAAGGAGGTTAGCCGACCGCGGCGCGGTCTCAAAAAGTGAAAACCTCCGTTAGAGCAAGCACTATCATTTGTTACTTACCGCAAGCGCCTCCCCTCCTCGTCGCTCCTCCGCGCCGCCGCCGCCGCCGCGTGCAGTGCATACATTTGTGCAATACCGCTGCCGGCCAGCCGGACGAGTGAAAAGCGACAGACGGATGCTATCGAAACCTATCTACTTTCTTATCGATTATTTCAGAAATACATTTCATGCATGTCCATTTTAAATTTTGAAGTGAAGCTTATAGAAGCTTCGGCTCGGCCGCTGTGGACTAAACTGACAAAAACGTCACCGTCATCCGTCATCGACGGGTGAACGAGTCCATTTAAGGAATCGTTCCTTGAACCTTCAGTTTTATCGGGCGCCCCCTCCCGGCCCTCCTTATTTCCAGAAAAAATAGTTTGATATTTAAAATGCTACGTTCAATGAGGTTTTTTAAAGTGCACTTGCATCATCATGGTCTAAATTTAAAAAAAGGGTTTTTCAATTATCAACTCGACATAAAACCTACTTTATGTATTTTTGTTACATTTAAAGTTACTTCCTTACTACATATGTTTCCATAGCGTTGGCAACGAATTACTTAATTTTAATCTAACAGGTGTATTCAGAGTGGGCAGACTAACTTTAATCCGCCGAACTAAACCGGTTTTTGTATGGTTAGAACGGCGCTAATCTTGTACTATGTTTTGACAGGTGCTTTTTTTTTTATTTTTTTTATTTATTTATTTATTTCAGGAAAAACAAACATAGTAACATAGAAAACTTAATATAAGTGTTAATATATTGCTAAGAAAATATGTTAGTCCAGCTTCGTATTTCACAAGTTTTGCAAAAGTAGTAGGACGAAGCAGTATATGTATAGTGTAGAACAGAGAAACAAAATAAGAAAAACCTACAGCTATTGATTAACTTTTATATTAAAGATGTTATATGCTAGTAAGCAAACCACAGTCGATATCGTCGTTGCAATGCCTAAGTGAATCATCCCGATCGAATAAATTGCAATCTGTAAAACGTAATGTGATGTAATACAATATAGTAAAATATAGTATAATACAGTATGGTATGGGAACACAGGACCAAAGAAAAGTAAATAAGTAAATAACATTGACAGAACTAGATTATTTTAAGGTATGAGTATATTAATAATAACTAAAGTATATTCATACATAAATATATTACAAAATATATGTATTTGGCCATTTGTTTCTAAGCGGAAAGTGTACACAATACAGCTTTCTTAAATTGATAAGACGTCATGAAGAAGATGTCCACATCCGAGTCACCGAATTGAGTATTGTATGTATTACACATACGCCAGACCGGCATACGGAAACCTGAGTTGGTTCGACATAGATCCAAGTGGAAGAGATGAGTATTTCTAGTCGAGCGTGACGGAGTCCGCAGACCCATTTGATTTAGTAAATCAGGACAATCTACTAAACCGTTGACGATTTTAAAAAATAATGACATGTCTAGTAATATACGTCTATTGTGGAGGCTTGATAGTGAGAATTGGTCTAGGTGTAACTCATACGAAAGGGTTCGCCTGTACATGCGACGATGTAAAATCTTTAAAAATTTTCGTTGGATCATTTCAACAGAATGAGAATATTTACTATAAAACGGATTCCAAACTGACGTTGCGTATTCTAGTTGTGACCGGACGAGTGAATTATATAGTAAGATATACGTTGAGACTCTTTTAAATTGACGCGCCGTGCGAAGCACGAAGCACATCATTCTATATGCACTATTAATTATTTTATCGATATGTTTGTCAAAATGAAGCTTAGTATCGAATAACACACCTAGATCCCTAATAACTTCAACACGTTCTAGCAAAACACCTCCAATGTGGTAATTAAAATAGAGTGGTTGTTTTTTCTTAGTAAAAGTAATAACCTTACATTTCGAGATACTTAAAAATAGTTTATTCTGATTGCAGTAGTTATAAAAGGAATCCAAATCAGTTTGAAGTGCCTCACAATCTTCTTTAGAACGTATTTTTACATAAATTTTCATGTCATCAGCATATATGAGAATTTTACTATAGCGAAAAGTATGAATGACATCATTAATGAATAAGATAAAAAGAAATGGGCCTAAAATTGATCCTTGGGGAACTCCAGAAGATACTGAGATGAAATCAGAACAATAACCATTGACAACTACTCGCTGCTTTCTATTAGAGATGTATGAAGAGAACCATCTTAACAGATTTCCTTTAATACCATTGATGGCAATTTTTTTTAGAAGAAGTTCATGATCCACCTTGTCGAAGGCCTTTTGAAAGTCGGTATAGATAGAGTCAACTTGCTCACCATTGTCCAAGCTATGAAATATAAAATTGGAGTATATAGTTAGATTGGTGATTGTAGAACGACGCTGAACGAAGCCGTGCTGCTGTGATAAAATTTGGTCATGAAGTATTGGATATACAGCTTAATGGATATACACCTTTCAAAGAGCTTCGACAAGGCGGACAATATAGAAATAGGTCTATAATTTTTTACTTCGTTCTTGCACCCACTCTTAAAAACTGGTGTGATATTAGCTGTTTTCCAAACATCAGGAAACACTCCTTCCGAGATGCATTTATTGAAAATAATAAACAAAGGGCATGCTATAGTATCCGCAACGGCTACCAAAAAAATGGCTCAATAAGGTCAGGACCAGCACCTTTGTTAATGTCTAAATTTTTAAGTTCTTTAAGTATTGTGTCTGGACTGAAGTGCAAAGAGTGCAAAGAAATGTTATTGAATGCAGTATCGTTTGGCTCCACCCAAGAATCAGGGTCCAATGATGAGGGCTCATAAACGGATTTAAAAAATTCGGAGAACATATTGCAAATTTCATTGGGATTATTTGCAGTCTCGCTTTCATTCTTAATTGTAGCCGGATAAGAGCCCTCCTTACGACGTTCCGACACGTACGACCAAAAACACTTAATATTAGTTGCTATACCGTTTTCAAGGCGATAAATGTACTTATTGTAGCATTCAGCGGACGCTATCTTGAATCGTTTGCGAATTTCAGAGAAAGCAACGTAATCGGAAATGTTACTATATATTTTATATTTAACCCAAGCTTTAGTTTTGCGTTTATAAAGCTTCAGTAGGTCCGGTGTGAACCAAGAGGCACATTGTCTTTGTTTTTTAACTCTGGCAGGTATGTGTGTTCTTATTATATTATACAATTTGTCGTAAAAAATATCAACCGCGCAAGTCGCCGATTGCAAATTCAGGTCACCTATCCAGTCCACATTGGCTATCGCAGAGTTAACTTCAGTGTAATTTGCATCCCGGAATTTAAAACGTGGAGCCAGACAGCGATCCAGTGACGTTTCAGGCGCAACATTCAATACACACAGGAACGGCGGATGGTGCCTGTCAGGAGGAACGAGAGGATCCGGTAATGTCAACATTTCACAAGGAAAACCACAAATTAGTAAATCTAGAATACGGCCGTTTGTGTTAAAATGGGTATTATATTGCCTCCCTGAGAGAAAACATAATGTATTTAAAAGTAAACTAGCTGGACTAGATTCACGCACTGCGCAGCTCGACGAGCAGTACCCCTCACTATTTACTATCCAACGAATATCGGGCATATTATAATCACCAATCAGGCATAATCTACAATCTTGAATATCAACAACGGCGCGCTGAATGGACTCGAAGTGATTTGCGTAAGCATCGTACGACATTGCAGGTGGAATATAAGATGCACACAGTAGAAGTCGCTCACGTGAATGTGCATACCCACAACTCAGGTCCGGCACCTCCCCCCCCTTTCCACCACCGTCCCCGCTGCCACCGCGATTATCTCGCTGCCTGACACCATGACACAGACGGTGTCGATCCCAGCGGCCGCGGCCGCCGCGGCGGCGGAACCAGGTAAGTCGTATCGCTCCGATATTAGGTCTTTACGAATGGCGATTAGACAAAATGCTTGCTCTCTTAATACGACTGTAAGAGTAATTCAGCTATTACTTCAAAAGCTTCATATCTAAACACAGGTTTTAACATTGAATTCAAAATATTTAATATCGTTTCGTTCATAGTATATACCTCAATGTATTAAATATGTATTTAACACCACAATAATCTGAATCTTTAGAATGGTAATGCAATACATATCGGGCTGGTTATTCCACTGCTAAACTCGTTTTACCGACATTCCTCAACGATAGTACACATTCATATTTTATTCGTACTGTTATATAGCTGTTCATTATTCTGCTGGATAAACAAAAAGAGGCGGGCATGAAGCGAACGCGGCGTTGATACGACCAATTATATGGTGCTAATTTGCCGACATTTAAAATGGGCGTCGCGTCGTGATGTTTCATTTATTATTTTACCGTTCGCTTGGTATTACTCCGCTACATCATTCCCCAATTAACATCAAGGTACCGTGCCAGACCTACCCTTCAGGTAAGGAAACAGTAATGAAAAAATATTCCTCTTCTCTCCTTTATTTTTGGAACATTGTTCGTAAGAATATGCGAGCGGTTTTAAGCTTATGTAGCAAGTAGAGATATTTTCAAGTAGCTTCAGAAACTCAAAGTAACTTTAAGCTTTTTAATTTATTAATACATTTAAGTATACCGTTTTCCAAAACAATTTGAGGTTAAACAGCGATCTACATTGAATCATTTTAATCACATTAGAAAAATTGGAAAAAATATCGGTCTGGACATCAGTCTGAAAGCAGGATTCGACCCTGTGACCTTCGGATTACTTTTCTGATGATCTAACCAACTGAGCTGCTTCTAATATAAACATTATTCCTCCTATATCTACTAGTTGGAGGTGATTTTTATTTATAATTAAGTATGGGTATTTTGAGGGCAATATTTTAGATTTCCACCTAATTCGTGTTTGTGGTTGCAGCCAAAGTCGATTTTGGTTGCAGACACTGTGCCCGTTACGAGAATACGTTTTCTATGAATGTCACGACCAAGAGTATTTTATTAGTGAAAACAACCGCCAACACTTTCAACTCATTGTTCATTATACTGAAAAAACCGTGCCTATCATGTTTTTATCACACTCTACTTTAACATAACTAATCATGTCAATTTCACAAATTCTAAAATCTACGAAACGAAAAGGGGGTCACATATACAATTACCTATCTGAACTACTTATTGACAAATGTATAAACCTTTAAAAGTAATTTATTTTTCAGTCTCGTGGTCAGTTCATACCGCAACTTAGTATATCTGTTGATACCAATTCCGCCCACCACTTTCAGATTTTCTACGCCGCGTCATGTGCAGCGTCTAGTATCTAGCGCGTGTAGGCTGCGATCTTACAAAAATGCCTGCCGCGTCGCGGTGTGAACTGAACCTAAGGGTGAGAAAGAGCACGTAAGTATAGTGACCGGCCTTCCCCCTCCAAGCGCCAGTGGGTGAGCAGAAACGAAGTCCGATATAGTTTTGGTTCTGCATAGCCGTTTGCACGTGGAGGAGACCGGCCAATATCTATCTCGTCAATAATAGGAATTATACAAGTGATAGTCTATTGTATTTATCGTTCCTTATTTAGGTAACCTTGACTTTGATCATTTGACTCAATTCACAATTTCTTATATTTTACATATTAACTTAACAATATTATCAACAAGCTTATTATTAAATGTAACCACATAGTACTCAACGTTTGATTAGCGTTGTATTTGCTGTAACGTAGAAAAAACTTAAGTTCATTTTATGCTTGTCTTGACCAAAAATAAGTTAACTGCAAAAGTTATGTCAACCTTTATTTCTCATAAAATGAACGGAATAACATGATTACGTTAGGTTAGGTTAGGTTGCATATATTAACTCATAGCACCTGCGTCACATGACTTTATACAGAATTGTTTAGCAAAACTATTTTCTTTTCCTTAGTTCTGTCGACACACAGTTATCACTTTACCAGTAACTCGCCGTTTAAATTATGTTTATCCATTGCTTTATTACTGTCATACGGTAGTTAAATGTAGTAAAAATATTTATAATAATATTATAAAAAGGCAGGTCCTTCGAATTCATTATAAGTGAATAGCTAAAAGTGCGTTAGAACGAATATCCTGCCGTTGTGAATGAAACGGCCTGGGATTTAGACGTTATTATTAGCAATCTTAAAAGTGTTGTTGATCTAACTGACTAACCTTCAATCAAAGTGATCAAACATCCAATACTATCCATAAAACTGTTTACTTTACGAAGTATGGCAGCTGTCTAATCTTGATCTCGCAGGCTTGAGTTATACACTTACGTGTGAAATATGTTTGTGTTTTACGGCAACAAGATCTGACCGACTTTTATTCGTCGAACGATCGTTCGTCACACAAGTGTAAATTGGGATTAATACATAGATTACGCCAAAATATGTAATACGCTTATTGGCCAATTAAAACGCTCTATTAATTAGAGCCTTTTCATCAATTATTAGGGTCTAGTTAGTTGAGTAGATAGAGGATTAAAAGTTTAGCTTACTGGACCTGGAATTCCGTAATTCATAATACAACTGATATAATATGATCTAATGATAAATATGAATGAATATGATATAATAAATAAATAAATCTGTCTCCGGATATTTTTTTAAGTTATTAATTAAATACTCGAAGTAAAAACACATTAAAAACGGATTTCACTGTAAAATGTATTAATGAATAACCTACTCGTTAGTTTTGATTTTTCACTCAAAATGCTGCATTAAACGGACATTGAACCAATGATTCCCGGCCGAGAAGTGTAGCCCCAACCACTGGGAGAAACAACAAACCCCTATAATTGATATAAAAGGAATCCCCAATTTACAAAAACGTTGTTATATAATAGGTGGCGGAATGTTTGCGAAAGGTTTGACTAATTGCAACTAACTACTACTCCTTTTAACAGAAACTAAGTCTGAGATAAATAGTCGTAACAGAAACTAAGGCTGAGATAAATAGTCGTAACAGAAACTAAGACTAATGAAAAGTAGTACTTTGTGATGTCACTTTGACACATTTTGTATGGACGAAATCTCAAATTAATGCAAACTGACGTCACAAAGTACTACTTTTCATTCGTTTAAGGCTGAGATAAATAGTCGTAAAAGAAACTAAGACTAACGAAAAGTAGTACTTTGTGACGTCAATTTGCATTACTTTGAGATTTCGTCCATACAAAATGTGTCAAAGTGACGTCACAAAGTAATACTTTTCGTTAGCCTTAGTTTTTGTTACGACTATTTATCTCAGCCTTAGTTTCTGTTACGACTATTTATCACAGCCTAAGACTAACGAAAAGTAGTAATTTGTGACGTCTGACACATTTTGTATGGAGGAAATCTCAAAATAATGCAAAGTGACGTCACAAAGTACTTCCTTTCGTTAGTCTTTACGACTATCTCAGCCTAATTAGTCTCTATCTCTTTGCATACCTCTTTGTTGGGTGTGTATTGATTTGGCTCACAGTGGTAAACCATCGATCAATCGTTCTACCCTGCCTATCAGGGTTACGGCGTGATGGTGTAGGCGTGTAGTGTCCGAGTGTGCACACCCATACCGTTATTGGCCCACCCGAACACTCCGGCTAGCCTCGATACCATTAGCGTCAGGGAAGTGGGCTGGGCTTCCAACGAGCGGATTTTAATATTTAATCTCGATGCCGTTAACTTCTCGTACTCGTCGGAGATTAGCCGCTATTGTTCGGGGGCCAATCCTTTGCTAAAGGAGGCCGGTGAATACTCGAGTGTCCTAAGGTCAGCTTGACTAACGTGACTTATAAAAAAATACAATACACATTTTAATAAAGCTGTCTGCATGTGTGTTCAACAGTAAGGTTGAGATAAATGGTCGCAACCGAAACTGAAACTAACCAAACGTGGGACGAAATCTCAAAGCACGAAAAGTGACGTCACAAAGTACTACTTTTCGTTAAACTGAGTTTCTGTTACGACTATTTATCTCAGCCTTAGTTTCAGTTTCGACTATTTATCTTAGCCTTATTGTCAAAAGTGACATTTCATCGATACGAAACGTGTCAAGGTGACGTAAGAAAGTAGTACTTTTCGTTAGTTTTAGTTTAGGTTACGACTATTTCTATCAGCCTAAATATACCGAATGTAATTTTTCTTTACTTTACCATAGATTTACTACTCTTTCTATGACTATGATTTAATTGTGTGTTTGTTTTCCCCCTGCTTTTGGAAGGTTGAAAAACTACATAAATCGAATGTATGGAGGGCTACAATAGAAGAAGGCTTGGAAGAAAACATTTAAATCAACTAAACTACAATAATGTCGGTTTTCATTCGGCAATGTTATTGATGGTGTGTAGGTTAGGTGACTGACCACAATGGTACCAAAGACTTTTTAAACATGTTATAAATTAATTTTACAAATCGATCTGAAGAATCACCCCCGGAGTGCGCTCGTAGCCCGATCTCTACCTGCCGATAACGTGATCTCGTTTAGGTGACGAGTAACAATTATCGCATTATCTGATGAAGACCCGCGAACTGGTTGGATCGAGTCCGCGGTGACTCGACACTCCGGCGGTCTGGTACCCGACCGTGGACAGGTACGAAAAGAAAGTGCACACACACGAGCGCTGTCACGCATACACGTTTGCGTCGTCATGCGTGCGCGTGTGTTCGCGGACATGTGCAACTTCTATTCGACGAGCTTAAAAAGTCAAACCACGCACAATTTGTTCACAATTGTTTTAGGTTCACAATTTTCAAGGAGTTCAAATTTCATACAGAAGACAAAAAATACTTGTGCTAACTAATACATTATTGACCGAGTGAAGAGCTAAGCTCGATCTTCGTGTCTCTGTTACAGATTGGGCAAAAATGCTTTCGTATTTTCTAAACCGATTCTCGTGAAATATTGTGTGCTGGTTCGCAAATTAAGTTATTATTATTATTGATAGTATATACTAGCAGCTTTTAGCTGATGCTTGTACTTTAAATTCGATATTTTGATTGCACTTACGTATTCAATTTTTTTTTGTCGAGCCAGTATTTAGACATTTTTAAGAATTTTGAAAATTTTCATTTTCATATTCAAAAAGACGATGTTTTACCAGGCAGACTATGCTCTACCACCTAGTGAGGAAGGATAAAGAGAGGCAGTTTTAGATGGGTTCGGAAATGAGACACATTGAGTCTTATACCGATGAGTTTTGAAAAGGTGGGAAAAGTTGGGAGCCGCTAGATTATGTTCGTCTATTTTTACGGAGTCACCAAAACGACTAGAACGATAACAAGAACTCACATCGATTGGTAACTCAAACTATCCTGTTTATCAAAAAGATATTTTTCATCCAATTTATTACGAGATTCAAAGGTTCCGCAATCTTTTTAAATTTGAAATTGTTGAATGAAGATTAATAAGGAATGTTGATCAATATCATGGATCAAAGTATGGAATTGAATGGATATCCTTCAATGCTCGAATTCAACTCACGTTTGTGTGGTTCTTACTATTTTTCGTGTAACATCTGTGGTAGCATCTAGAAAGTAACTGGCTTAAATCAATCAAAATAACTCGCTAAGTCTCGTCGCCAATCAGTAACCCTGTTCACTTACACCTGTTATCTAATTGGTGGATTTTCATGCCATACGTTCTCTGATTGGACGTGTAACCAAAAGTGATAGTCATAAAACCCATTCTTATAAGGTTTAAATGAAATGTAGCTATTACATACAAGCATACTCTATTAATTTTATTGCTGTATTTGGTAACAAAAAAAGTATTCCACAATTTAGTATGTTGGTAATATTCAGAAACAGGTTTTGTCCGGTTCCTACTTCGGACGAATGTCCATCTGAATAATATCAAAATCGGGGCACTCTTTATTCTGATATTATAAAAATCGGATAACTTTTTCTTCTGATTATTGTCATCTTCAGATGATCACAATTCCTCATTGTAGTTGTTGTTGAACAACCTCAAATTTTGCATCCATTAAATACATAATATTATTATGCCAAACTTATAAATGATAAAATGACAAATATTACCTTTCTCACAATGGAACGTGAGAGGTACATTTAGATGAAATTTTTTAACGATACAGAATTTTACTTCCTTGTATATTTCATTATGATAAAATTTGATTTATATATATATTTTTTTTCGGCATAGTAAATGCGGCACTTACCTACTCCTGGACTAGGATCAAACAGAAAGCGGCGTCAAGCGCAATTTGCGACTTGCTAAACTCAAACCAAACAGTCTGCTCTCACTACAAATACAAAGAAAGGCTAGATCAATATCAAGCCTCACACACGCGCAAACATGTCACGTGTAGTGGTGGTGGTCGAGTGGAAGTGATCCGATGCATTCGCGGAGTGACAGCACGTGGGCACACCAAAGAATATGAAATAATGGACACGCGGTGCCGCTGGAGTTTCCACACTTGCGCAACGGGGACATCATCGCTCCGATTCGCCTAAGCTGAAGCGTTAATAAATATTTATGGATTTAAATTGTGGTCGACCAAATTACTGCGTCATGTATTCACTGCTCTAAGCCTCGACATATTTCGACAAAGGAATCTTAATCGATTAGTTGTAAAGATTAATGCAAATTTGGTTGATATATAATCGCAATAATAAATACAATGAAACCCAATGATAATTATATTTTTTGATAAAAAAATATTTTATAACTAGCTATGGATTTTTTTTTAGTTTTATAATAGTGCCATCAATTTCTCAATCTAAACCATTCAGGAACAGGAAGGAAATCAAAATCGTTCCAGCCGTTTAGGTTTAACCGTATCATGCACACGTGCCGAAGAATCAGCGAGATTTCCAAAACTAATTACACTAGTTATATATATAATATAAATATTAGCTGGCATCAAGAAATTCGAGGCCCCTGGAAAAGTGATTTCTACTAGTGAAATAAACCACTGATTCCGACCGATTATCTTGTCGTAGTATCACGTATGTAGATGCTACGTAAACGCCAGTGCGGAATACACGACGGCACGCAAACGCACAGTCCGCACACCGACAAGCGGTGCGCGTGTGTGCGAGCGACGCACCAGTGTGCGCGCGCACGTTATATGGGTCAGTGTATCAACGGTGGCGCTGCCTGCGGCTAAGCGTTGATGTCTTTTCTTCGGAGCTAGCAGTGTGTAGCCGGAAGCTTTTGCAGACTCGAGGAAAGGAGAGCTCGTTGCGAGCTGTAATAGCTTTCTGAGTCATGTTATTATTAGTTGCGAACAAATTACTACAATTACGAGCACCGACCATCACTCAATGCCCAGTGATTATAGTTATGACCTTATTAGTAATTTCTGATTAATGCGGAATTAATCATTTTAACTTTCTTGCGGTCCTTAAAAAGGGCAATAAACGTGTGTTTTTGTTAATAAAATATTTAGTATTTTTGCACTAAGCTCGAGAAGAAAGAACCACGTTCTACAGGCGTATTTAGTTAATTCAAGAAGACGTTAGCGGCAAATACACGTTTATTTTATTTTATTGTGTATAATGATAAAATTTCTGTATTCAGGTACTTCAACAGGTAGTAAACATTAAAAAAATAGTAATACAATTTAAAAAATCACCCAAAAGTTATTACAGTTTTATTTCGTTTAAAATCGAAAATTCTTTTACGTACCAAGATTCTTCAGTTTCGAAAATTTCACGATTTTATTTAGACAAATCTACTTATATTAACGCGTTCTCATTAACCAGTTTTTTTGTGAGTCTTCTTATTATTTGTGCATTATATGTTCAGTACACATTTTGTAAGGGCTAGATACTTGACATTGTTACACACAACAACATGAAAATTGCACGTGTGAAAAAACACGTTTGTCGTTTAATTTGACGCGCTGTGTATAATAGCATGGATAGTATTGCGGGAATAGTACCTATACTGGTTAATAAATTACTTAGGTCCTCAAATGTGAAATATTTATACTTGTAAACGACACAACGATCATGCACAGCTTTTTTATTGAGGTTCCGTACCCATAGGGTGCCAACGGAACCCTATTACCAAGCTTGTCTGCTAAGCTGTCCATCCGTTCATCTGTCCGTTCGTTCATCCATCCGTCGGTCGGTCCGTCCGTCCGTCCGTATGTCCTTCCGTCCGTCCGTTTGTCACAGGGCTGTATCTCATGAACCATAACAGGTAGGCAGCAAACATTTTCAGAGAGTGTATTTATTTTGCCGCTATAAAACAAATACGTAATTTTTTTATAAAATAATAATTTAAGGGGCGCCCGCCCCTATACAAAAAACCATTTTTTTTATGTTAAATCTTGTACGATGGCACAGAAACTTTTGTTTGCCAGTCCGAGTCGCACTTGGCCAGTTAATTTATTTCAAATAAACGAGCATAATTGAATAACATTACATTCAAGGTACATTCTAATTCAAATGTTATATAACACGATACATTAATAAAATATTTTGGGTATGTATTTTCTATGATGAAAATATTCATAAGGGGTTTAGTTCAGGTGAAGTTACTGATTAGATCTCGATTGCCCTCAAACTAGTTATCCTCAAAAATAATGAGGACTTAATTGAAAAGGCATAAATGAAAATATTTGTTCAAAATATAAGTAAAATTACTGGATAAAATCAACAATGTTAAAGCAGAGATGATTGTTTAGTTCGCAGAACTGTGATGTCACTCTACCCTGCCGTGACACTAGTTCTACAGCATCGATCTCGGTATTGAAACACCGTCCGTCGAAATAGTTTTGGTCTTATTCTAACCATGCTAGGTACCAAGCGATACGTAAACACACATAAAATAAGGTCGGTATGTACAATAGCGCGATTCGCGGATATCCTAGCGGCCTGCTTCCGCCGCCTACCTCCCACACCTCGCCCGCCGCGCGCGCCACCTAGCGTGATCTACGAACGTGGCTGCGCGTGCGTTTCCGCCAACAATTCGCGCATGCGCTCCGCGCGCAAGGACGACCCAGCGCCGATTATAGAATGTTGTAAGTGATCAATATTGAGTAATAATTACCTCCGAACGGACAAGTATAATTACTTTGCGGCGCGTTAAATCGTTGCACTTCTAAATATTGATGTTTATTGTTGAAAGGAATTGCAAAGATTATCCGATAAAGCAAATTTTAAGTCGCAAGGAGTACTTCAGATTATTCGATTTCATAGATTCATATCAGCATTTCGGGTGAATGATTCTCTATTCATTGAATTCCCTAGTGTTCAAAAAAATATTCAGGATTTACGAAGACATTTATAGGAATCGAAAGATGTATGTGTGTCATAGCATATAATCTATGAACATAGTCTTAACATATGATGTTATGCGTACCCCTACTGGAAAACGGTATAACGTTTTGTATGCTTATCAGACAAATAAGTACCATCAACAATAACGAAATGTTAAGAATTTTAATTTAAAAAAATATTCAATGGGACTGACCGGGTAGTGCCCATTGAGAGACAACAAAATTCGTTTTCAAGCGGGGTGAAGAAAAGTCATATTTATTTAGAGGCTATAGCAGAATATACCCACAAGGACCCATTTTGCATTGCTTGGGGTTAAGGTATCCATGCATTATTTTAAAAGATTTACTTTCCTACAAAAGGTCTTTCAAATAAAGTTTTCCCGTCATCGCTACATACTCATTTACGTTTTAAGATACAAAAAAGGTGATAAATTGTAGCCCGAAAACTTCCTTGTTAATGTCTACCTTCTAATACAAAATTTAAAAGTCAATTTTAATTGAGAAGTTGCGGCCATGTTAAACATTTACTAAGTTTATTATGATACCGTTATGTATCATAAACATATATCGTGAAATGGATTAAATACACCAGTTCAAAATATCCGTAAATATAGGTCCTGATATTCCGCGGGCGCCTGGTTCATTTTTAATTCGTTCTGGAATCAGTCATTTATTTCCAGTAATTTACCCGTAAATTGTGAAATAAATGTTTTTCCATATCAAATATTGCAACGATTGAGAAATAATACTTCCTGTCGCTATTCTTATTGATACATCAGATTCGCTCTACTATGTGCATGGTCCGATCTAAACTTGCGTTACCGAAAGCGCGTTCACAACTGGTCCAATTCGCAACGACAGCCCTCAGAATGGCGTCCCGGTATGTCATCATCGTTATGTCACTCGATGCCGTATACAGTGCTCAAGCTTTGGAGGCAGGGCACTGTATGTGCACCAGTCAGTGTCACATTTTGACGTTTCTATAACGTTGTTGTCGTCTTTCGACCGTATTGTTTCACAAACCAATATCTCAGGTGACCAATCAATTTCAGCTTAGAGGCATTGATTACATTAATCTTTGAGGTGAAATGCTTCAAATAAGGCCATTTGTTCCATGTTTGTTGTTTTGTTTCCGTAATCGCGCACACAAGCGGTCGGAATCGTTTGTGATGCTGACAGTTATAAGCGTCCAATCTATATTGGAATACTTGTATTCGCAGTAAGCAGTGTAAACGTTTGCAGTTCAAATCGAACTACACACTATGTGTCAACTGCCTTCAATGCTAGCACATGTGGGTGATAGGATAACAGTACCTACGACACTTTCCGATTTCGCTAGGTGCCGATTCCACGCGCCGACAGAGCGAAGCTAACGAATTAGCAACTTGTCGTGAAAACTGCCAAGCCAGTTATAGTATTTACATTTTTCAATTTAAAGTGAAAGTTTTGGCGCTTTGAAGATCGAGAATAACAATACTATTACCGACAAAAAACACAGAACATCCTCGGAATAGTCACGCCATGTTTTAGCCCTTTCTATCGACTATCTTTCGACTTTCTATCGAATGCAAAAGACAAAGCATACAAAAGTTGATTTGGGTCTATTAGTAAGGCCCCTAAAGTTTAAGAGTCAGAAAAATATTTGTCTGTTACATTATTTACCTTACTACATTTATGCCATCGCTATTACTTCGGTATTTGTACTGTTCGGTACTTGTTGGAAATAATGGTGTGATTTCGATGGAACAAATCTTTTAATTATGCGCATTCAATGTATGCGAGTTTTTTCCTACACTACAGAAAGTACATATTTCATGTGCAGACTTGATGAGTAACAATGCACAGATTCCACTAATGCCATCATTATCAAATGTAACTAATAGTCAACAAATAATCATTCATAAAATAATAAAAAAAATTACTGATGAATTCACAACGCTGAGAAGCTTCCTATTCACAAAGTCACTGCCAAGTGGGGTGGGGTATTCCCGTCGGCTCACGTGGCCACCGGGAGCTGGGCGGGGCGGGGTGCGGCAGGGGGGGGGAGGCGTCTGTTGAGATAACTGTACAGGATGGGCTGCCTTGACTCGGACAACGAACCATATCGCCGCGCAACTACAGGGGGTCCATTCAGGGAAAGAGTGAGTTCGAATTCGTCACTAAATACCAACTCACTTTTTTAAATAGTAATGTTTCCACACTTCTTGAACATCATTACAGTTAGATAAAAATCTGGTCCGTCCCGTAAATACGTCGGAAGTATAAATAAGCGTTCCGTTTTTTAAATAAATATATTTGCCAGCTATTTTTAGGTTAACTCACTCCCGAACTCGAACTCACTCTTATCTGAATGGACCCCCAGGCCCATGTCAATTGTTTCTGGCTGGCTAAGGGCCGAGTTTGATTTTTTGGCCTTTCGTGCACTCGGCCCTATAACTACAATGCAATTTGACTGCATAAATAATACGAACGTTTTATTACGTAAATAGGTGAGTTAAAATTAACATCGGCTATGAAAAATTTCAACTGACTCACAAAGAAGTTATTGTTGATCAAACTTATTGATTTCCTCTAATCCTCGAATTTATTGTTATTTTTAACTATGCCAGACGATATCAGTATATCACAATTCCAGATACGAGTATGAACTAAAATATCGATAGTGGTATCATTCTGATTTGGAGTTTTCCTATGACATAATAGCTACACACCATGTATGATCGATCAGTAATTTAAAAATAATATAAAACTCTATTCTCTCTAACTACTCTACATATAAAATATGTCGTTTCATCTTCCGCGGACGAACACGATTTTCAGAGTTATTGGTTTTGTTATTGTATTGCAATTGTATACCATTGAATGACGCTAAAACGGAGATCTAATCGTAAATCAATAGATGTGTGATCGCCATACAAATTGAATGTCAAAACATGTCATTAATACCAACGTCACACTGTGACAGCCAAGTTGAGAAGTTTTGAAGGATTTCGGGTTTTAAAGGCTCATCTATAGATTTAAATCTTAGGCTTAAAATAGAGCTGGTTAAGGCTCCAACTGAGTCCAGCGTTAAGCAAACAAACGATAATGGCGACCTCCGGAAGTAGTGAGTTTGCGTTAGGGTTCACTGTTGTATGCGAGTTAAAATCTTTTTAAGGCGAGCGATGTTTATGTTTCTGGTCCATAATGTCTACATTTTAAATTAAATTACTAAATATTTCATGCTTATTCAGTAGTTAAATATGTGATAATACGCCGCGAAACATAAAATAGTTTCCAAGCGAAGTAAATCTAGTAAAAACCTAGTAAATATGTCTTTACAAACATATTTTTTTAAAGAATTTAAGCACCGAGTTAAAACGGTTTTACGGTCATACACTAACTATATAACAGTCTAAACTTTGATATTTTAATTTTTCTACGGGTGTTTATAATTTAACGACGCTGAGAAAAATTTAAAATACCTTCAAAGTATTTGAGACCACCGTCATTAGCCTAAAAAAGAGAGAATGATTTGCTATTTCCCAAACATGCTGTACACTGGTCAAGGGCTCAGCGTGGCGTGGACGGTATGCCTCGTCAGATCGTAGTCACGTCATCCGTGTACCGTAGTAGAGTGGGTAGGTACCTACGCACGCGCTGTACCTGCCCACATTCGTGTCAGTATATGCGTGGTACCCAGCTCGTTCATTCTCGTCCATGATGGTGTCGGTACCCACTAGGCCACAACAGTTACTTTATTTCTGATAATTACCATGGAGATTGATCTCGCGCGTGGTAGATAATTAATCGTATTTATTATTCGCAAGCAGCCATCTTTAAGGAAATTCAGAAAAGAAGATGACCTTTAAAATACAAGTACAATACAAGTATAATACAATATTAGGCCCTGTTAAAGTATAGTTCTTCTGATAATAAACTGTAGACAATTTCTGGTTATTTTTTGTTATGTGACGGGATATGGATGGCTAATACCCCACCATGATATTCACCCAATACGATATGGACATTAGGTGCCAAACAAAAAAGGACCTTCCTTATATTGTGCGGCTACATTGAACTGGATGGAAAACGAAATAAAATATTTTTCAATAAATCAATTTTCAATACCAACCCGTGCGGAAATAACTCTATAACAAGTCATTAACAACCAATAATCGAATATGGAATTCTAAACACGAACCACAAATCCCTTAGTCACGAAATGCATGGGAGAAAATTACATGCCGGAACCCATCCAGCGCTTTCCAAAAACTTTGTTCGATGAAATGGACGTTAACATGGACAATTAAGACATTTAAACATGGTTAGATGCAGCTGTCCAATTTAATAGTATTACTTACATATCTTGCCATGACTTCGGTGCCAGTCGACAATGAAATACCTCGAACCTGTCCTACTGCGGATAGGTACCGGAGCTGTATGTAATGCTCGCTCACCGTCCGCGACCGACACGACGCCGCGGCCGCCGCGCCGTTGTAGTTTAAATCTACGTTCGGGACATCAGATGGCCCTAGGGAATAGGAAAGGACATCAGTGAACGGCATTTTGATCGACGTGATACAAATTAGGTCTGTCGTGAAGCCACAGGAAATCTAGGATTTGAACATTTTAAGAAATGCATTCTTTTGTCCATTGGCCAAGGCCCAATTTTGCTCGGCGATTACCATTAAAATAGCGAAATCGTCTTCCAGGTCCTAACGTTTCTCTACCCCTAAACGTTGTCAGATTTTAATAAAAAAAAATTATTGAGAAAGCTTCATTCTATGTCCGTATGTTAATATTATTTGTGTAATATCTGTATTTTTCAGTAAAAAACAAATTCGAAAATGGACCTAAAAAAGACAACTTTTTAACAAAGTTTATTGGCCAATATTTTCTAATTTAAAAGGTATATTAAACAAATTGAAACATAAAGACATAGATTTCTACAATATATTTGAGAATCCAACATTTCAAAAACCTAGGGAAACATTAAGAGCATGGAATCAGTTATCGCCCGTAGTATAGAGAATGGATAGGATAACGACTCTCTTATTACTATCTTTGCCAAGAACGCAAGCAGAATGTGTGGTGGCCGCCTCCGCCGCCGCCGGCGCCGCCGCCACGTGCTCCGCTGAGGTCTTTACCCTTCTCTCTCGTTAGATCACCCCCCTCCTTCGCCTGCGCCGGCCCGCGCCCCGCAAGGACCAAGGTGAAGGCTGCGCGCGGCCGCCCGGCCGGTCGCGCCGGAGCCACCAGCTTGCGACTTCAAACTGCACTATGTGTCCGAACGGGTGACGAAACGAGCAAACAGGTCTTATTATTTTTAGTTTATTGTTTATTCATCACCCATAGGCAGTTCTGCACTCGGATTTGCAGTTTGTATCATAAGCCAGTTCAACAATGACATCTTTTTTATAGCCCAATCGTATTTTAATAATAAATGTATCCAGTTTTTCTGTAAAATTTGAGTATATTCTCTTCGCTATTCACGAAATGATAGTTCTCGATGATTTTATTACTGATACATTGAAGATCCCTTAAATTATAGTATTCTAATAACGATTAGGCTACGGGCTTTTTATTGATATCTCCTTAGACCTGATGATGACATGACGCAGTAAAAATGAGTTTGAAACAATCTAAAACCATACTATACACATATTAAGTCCCGTACATAATTTTATGTAAGACTATACGAAAGACACCTATTTAACCAAAATGCGTTATTTCAACAAGTAAACCACGTCGACTACATTAATTTATTTTAGGTATACCGGAATTTTATTACTATTTACATTGATATAATTTTTAATATTTATATTAGGATTGTGTTTCTTTATTTATTTGTGCAGATTTAAGTTTTATTTGGATATTTGTTCAAACATTGCTTAAATTGGCAAACAATTGATAGTTTAGTAACACTTTCCATTGCTTAATTCATAGACAATCGAAAGCCTTCTCCATGCACTGATGCACTGTTCAAAACTGTTATCAATACGTAAAAGTGGGCCTTCAAAAATAAGAATGGTTCGGGGGAATGACCCAAATCGGGCGAGCCGTGCCTTCTCGGAACGGGTGCACTGCCCTCGGAATGGACTCCCGTTGAACTATTATTGAAATGGCACATATCACCTTGCATGACCGGTTTTTAAGAACAATAGGAACGGACTATTCAAAGTGAGGAATTGGGTGTTTTTTCACACATTTTTTTTTAAGAAATAAGACTTAAATACTTTAGGATTTAAGCGATAACGATAGGAGTTGCATCCAAGGCGTGGATCCAAGGGAGAACATTCACTTCTGCGTTCATGCGTGGATTTTTTTGGCTAATTTCTTGTGAAAAAGAATACCGAAGTAAGTCCACATGACTGGTCTCCTCGAATTTGTGTGTGATTGGATTTAGAGGATGACATTTACCGACGCCTATTTACAATAAGTTTTTCTCAACTTTATTTTATGCATTACAATCTGAAAATAGTTATTTTTTTATTCAGTTAAAAACAAAAACAGTGAAGGTGTGGTGGCATTGCTGTAGCTACTGTTTTATTATTTAGATATAGTGAATAATTATGAAATCTTTCAATGATCAATATAACCCTATCATTTTTACAAAGAATTACAATTTCGTTGGGTGTCTTACATATATGTCTTATATAATATTATAAGTTAAGTGTCTAGCCACCCAACAAACATAAATAATAAACATATTTTTAACGTCGTATGACTACCCTAAATTTGTCCACTTTTTCATTGCATTTCATGGTGTCAAGATTTTTTTCCCTAATATGCATGCATTTCTGTTAATACAATAAAATTTCCATACCCTTCTAAAAGGTTCCCTGTGTACCATAACCCAATAAAAGTTTCATGTGACATACGGGTGAACGGAGGAATGGACACGACCTAATTGTGTTTACATACCAACCCTAAAACGTTACATCTAGTTAGGTAGCTGCAATTGTTCAACAGAACTGTTTCTACAAACCCTTGCTTTGCATAAAATATTGTTCGAGTATTCTGGTAGGAAGTTACTGAATCACATTTAAAACAAGAGCTTATTGTTCGGGTTTTTATGCGTATGATAATAGTAGTCCTTCTGAGGGTTCGGGAATAAGGCGATTATAATGACATTGCCAAATATTCGACCAGTTATTGTTTAGTAAGATCTTTGGAAACAGAAATAACAAGCCCCTTACTTATTTTATGTGACCAAAAGAATAATTTTGCTATCATAGTTTGGATAAATGGAATTTAATTTTTGTTTTATGTTCTGCCCACCATTAACTTCTAAATCACTGCAAGATGAACAGTTTTACTTTTAGGTAATTTAGTTAGTTAATTCCATATTATTATCGAACCTGCTCTCAAAATTTCACGAGATTCGGCTGAGTTATGCGACATGTAGAGGAGAATAGCCGGACAGCCGGACAGATATACGAAGGCATTTTTGCCCAAGCTGAAACTAAGAATCGTTCGCGGTTCGCGCTTCGCTCGCTCAAATATATGTGTACTCCTAGAATGTATATTTTTTGTTGTGGCTAAGAATGGCAAGTGATTTTTTTGTATATTTTATTTTTTCCAATGAGTATTCCTATGCACTAACGTGTGTTTTATAAGTTTCCTTTGTTTTTCCCAAATAAAAAATATGTTCATAAATACAATAAATAATTTAAGGCACCAACAGAGTCCAGCGTTGCGTTTGTATGCACTTCAAAATCGAGCGCGACGTAGCGAAATTAAGGTTTTTGATCCGTAAAGTCTACTTTTTAAAGTAAATTAAAATATGTTTCACGCTTATTCACTAGATAAATATGTGATCTTGTACTACAAAAAAGAAAATTGTCTTAATAATAAATAGTTTCCAAGCGCCGGCTTGAAAACATAGAAAAACCTGGTAAATATTTTTTTCAAACTTATCTTTATTGAATAATATAAGCAACTCATTAAAACCGTTTTACGATCATACCTTAACTTGGATATTTCGATTTTTCTACGGATGTTTATTCTTAACCGACGCTAAGATAAAATCAGAATATCCCCAAAATATTGGAGGTTAGCGTCATATGGAGCCTTAAAACGATCGCGTTCACTTACGCTCGTAGATTGTCTGGTAAGCGTGGTTTAGTAGGTGGGTCAGCACGTTATATTGGGCCCAATTTACTGTGGGCCCCGAGTACCTCCTCGACGCCGCCGCCGCCTCCGCCGCACCAGCCGCGCCGTGTCATCCCTCCGAAAACCCGTTGTAAGGACATAACGGGACGTTCACTTCGCCATTAAAGTAGGCGAACGACCAATAAAGCTGTGAGGAACCCTTTTGTACTTCCATGGGGCCAATTCTGGTGGGTTCGAGTTGATGAATCGGGAGTGTTCTCAGGAGAGGAATTCACTTTGACATGACATTCTGGGGAGTTATTATTAAAATAGGAACAGGACTTCGGTATTCGAGGGGACTATTATTAAAATAACTCATTAGGTGAACAGGCAAGTCTGTAATTAAATGTGACTTTTAGCCTGGTTTTCACCAAGTGCTGATTTATAGTAATAGACACTTGAAGGGTCTTTTTTACTAAGGTGCTGATTATTGAGCCCTGATATTTATTGCAAGCTAGTAAGTAAGTCCTTAATATGTGCCGATTATGCTTATTCACTGAGGATTCCGTATTATGTACGTAAACTAATTACGCAAGAATTGGCCTCCCGAGCGTCTGGGCTGGCCCCTACGATGGGATAAAAACCGTTTTAGGTGTGACGGGATGTGCCGGTAGAATTGTCTTCAAAAATATGCGAACGTATTTACATACCAGCGGTGGCGGCGGCGCGCGGTCTTTGTCTTTAACTTAAACGTTTAAATTTTATTTTGGGCAATAAACATTGAAAACGGGATTGGACAATGCTTTGGCGGTACCGTAGCCCAAGCGGTCTTCCTCGAAATTATCCTTAAATATTTACATTGTTTTGTCTTTCGGATGGCGGCGTTTGAATTATTCCGTAAATGCAAAATGTAGATGGAATATGTTTGAAATCTCGCTGTTCATACTTTTGTAACGAATGTAAAAAATAGCCTTTCTATATACAAAATTATAAATTGGGTTGCATAATTCTATTATTATTTTTAACCACGGCAATTACTTGTTCAGACACGGTAATCAATAATCGGTGAGGGATCTCCTAAAATATTAATTTACTGTCGGAAATTAATTCCTTCATACAGTAGAATTTGGCGTTATATTGTAATATTTTTATTTTGAAAAACAATCATAGGCAATTTCAAACCTTGCTGCAAACTTATATTATTAAAATAAATTCCATCGGAATCAAATCCATGTCTACAACATTTACATGTAACCACAGATAATATTCCGATTTCTGTGCATGTAACATTGATCTATTGAGGCTGTACCGTACAAACCATAACCTTTTTTGTTTCTAAAGTTTTCATGAACAGAATTAGTGCTAGAAAGGGATATCCATCTTGTAGCGAATCAATTCGGTAGACATACCTTCTAGCAACACGCTTCTAAAAGAAAAAACCTGTATCTTAAAGACAACAGGTTCGATGCCGTGGGTGCACCTGTAAGTAGGTTTGCCACTACTATCAGTCGTATTCGGAGAGCACCTGTCAAAACTTAGCACGATATTAGCACCGGACTAACCACACAATACCCGGTTTAGTCCGAAGGATTAAAGTTAGTTCACCCACTCTGAATACAGCTGTAGGTGATTAGGTTAAACCCGCCCGAGTTAGTACCATCGCATTGGAATAATTTATGGTCCAAACAAGAATTAAAAATCATTCGTATTTTAATATTAAAGATAGTAATAACAATATTAACCATCTACGTCTACTATGAGAATGGCAGACACGTGTTAAATGACTTTATTCCAAAACTCGAAGTTATATCCGTGTCAAAGCGAGAAGTTGCTAATGTTGTTACCCTAAAACAAGAAAGGTACCTATGCTTGCCTCGGGCGTGATGGGAATGTATGGAGAAGACACACATGGAAAACTTTCTTGCAATATGTTAGATTCTTAATTTAATTTCATTTGTTTACACTTTTGGTAGTCAAGTTACACTAAGTTACGTCACAAATTGATAGATCCGCGGATTCGATCCCCACAGAAACACTATACTGGTTTACATATACTTTGGTAGTACAATTTAAGACAAATATCAAAGAACAAAATGGAAAATTAAGTTTATTAGTTTTAACATGACATAGAAGTGATAACATCCTCCAGGAAGGAAGGCACTAGGCTGAGATAAATAGTCGTAACCAAAACTAAGACTAACCAAAAGTAGTACTTTGTGACGTCACTTTGACACATTTTGTATGGACGAAATCTCAAAGTAATGCAAAGTGACGTCACAAAGTAGTACTTTCCGTTAGTCTTAGTTTCTGTTATGACTATTTATCTCAGCCAGTCGTATTCAAAGAGGACCTGTCAACTTAGTACGAGATACTAAAGTTAGTCCGCCCACTCTGAATAGAGCTGGAAATGTTTTTGCTATCCATTCGCAATCCTATAATGATAATACCCTCAAGCTCGGTGAAAAGGCAAGTTCGTTAATTAAAAACAGTAGCGCCGCGGTGCCCATTTTGCGGAA
Source organism: Incurvaria masculella (assembly GCA_946894095.1). Taxonomy (NCBI): domain Eukaryota; kingdom Metazoa; phylum Arthropoda; class Insecta; order Lepidoptera; family Incurvariidae; genus Incurvaria; species Incurvaria masculella. Next base: position 15,379,796 of record OX335648.2, on the reverse strand, counting down.
AGAAAAGCATTTTCAGATAAAATGTCGAGAGTGAAAGAGACGGAAAGTAAAACGGGGACGAGTAACGGTAAATTCGACACACGGATCTGTGTCAACGGCGCTAAAAGGCGTAAGTCTCGTACCCGACGACCCGTTGTCCGCAGTGCCGAAAGGTCGCCACTGGCGGCTCGGCCGGCGAGCTAATGTCGACCTTGACCCAGGGGGGGCAAGACTCGGAAAGCGACAGTGAGCCGCGGAGGCTCAACAGATGTTTGTTTTTGTTGCAGCGCGAGCGTGGAGTTTTCGTTTTCATGGTAATGATTCGAATAGGTTAGTGATGACTCTTGCCAGTTGGCTGCGCTACAGAATGATCTATTGTTTATTCTGTGATTTGGTCGTAGTATCGCACCGATTGTAGACAAAGGACAAAATAGGCGTCGCTGCTGCTTAAAATCTGCCGATTTCGCTTTTATTTAAGATTGATGGATTATTCAGCCTATCTTAGGAAATAATGTTGTATTGAGGATAATATGTGAATGGATTAAGCATCTAGATTCTGACAATGATTCAAAACGAACTTCTTTATTTGCGATATGCATGTTGCCAACTTGTATTCACCTAGCCGATTTAAATAATATAGTTCTGAGAAGTATGAGAGAGTCGAACTAACGGTTACAAATATTCTGGATTCTTACCCCAGGAGCGAAATTTAGATTCACTGGCTACTGACTCTGACTTTAGATAATTCTTCTCACATAGAAAATATTTTTAGATGTTATAAATTTTTCAAGACCCCAAGTTTGTAGATACGACTAGTTTTGGAATAGTTGGGGATTTGTTTGGCTTTAAAAAGGAATAAGATGACCCATACTCTTTCCGTGTAGTACCTTCTGAACCACAGCGAATTTATTCAATTCTATCAGGCAGAGTTATAAACCTGTTCACTGTCCACATTCCACTTTTAAGCTCCAAAATTTATTATTTTCTATAGATATAGTTTGGATAGACCGTGGAATTTCCATGGCATTAAGATACAAGTACGGGGCGCATCGGAGCAAACCCACAGTGGGCATTGCATTTGTAAGAAAACTGTGTGTTGGTCAAAGTCAAATGTGTGGCGGTTACGGTGATGCGGTTTTCTTAAGCTAGAAAATACCCATTATCATTAACTTGAGTTTCAGCGACATCTACATTAGAAGCATTATAATCAGATTTTGAAAATAATCTCAAAAGGTTTGATCGTCTAGCAGCTCTCAGCTGAGGGTCTCGAGTAGAAGGCACCATAAGTACTTAGGCTTAATAATAACATTGACACACTGAGATAATCAATACAAATCTATTATATACAGAATAACGCCTTTTTACAACGCATTATACATTGATTTTTTCTCTTATTCGAGGCTTCCAAAAACGCAGCTCTTTGACAAAAAGCTTGCTACTGTATTAACCAACTAACCGAGACAATACAGCTCCGGAGCGTAGATGTCGTCAGTCTCGATCCAAGAGCGCAATATTTTATTGTGTTAATTTTTTTCTCAGCAATAAAAAAATGGTTGCCGCAACCCCCTGCGTCGCAGCGCACCGCAACCGGTCAGCGACCCCGCCGCAATCTATATCATTTACGAAAACCTTAGCTAAACTCTCCACTCAAGGTTGAAGGCCAGATCGTTTTCGAAATCGGTGCAATATTCGCTGATAGTGTTCGGTCGGTGCGGTGCGGGGCGGGGCGGGGCGGGGCGGGGTGCGGTTGGCACACGCGGTCGGCGCGGCGCGTGTCACGGCTCGCTTCGTTTGTAGGAAGCAAAAAGTCTTCAGGTCGCGGGGACAGGTGCTCGTGAACTATCAGCGGAGTGATATGCCTTCCATCATTTCTCAACTTTGTTGGCATAGGCCTCCGTTTATTTCAAAAAATGTATTTAATTATATTATAACATTTTAATATTAATCTACATGAATTTTACAATGAGTTAAAAATAACAAATACTAAAACAGTGTAAACTAGATTTAATACGCGACACCTGCCTTGCGATACAGTCCTTCCGTAAGCTACAGACGAAAAATAGTTTGGAAAATCAAATAAATGCTAATCTATGAAATCGATTTCTGTCATATCATAATCATTTTTGATTGTGTCGTTAACACCCTTTGCATTACTGGTTTTTTAAATAAGCCCTTTACATGTACCATGTCGATTTTATCCTGGGTGGGATGATTGTTCTATTGAAGATAATATTCTTAATTATTTTTAATGCGATCTTATATATTTCAAGTACGATTGAGATATTTCCATAAATGCTGTGGTAAATATTTAAAATTACTCAACATTATTTGAAACATAAGCTCAGGATAATCAGAAAGCGTTGTCTTTTATTTTATGATTTCGGGTGAAATGTTTCATGCAGCCTTGAACATTTTGCATTTATAAATTTATAAATGCTTCGCGCGTACAAAAAACTCTCTTGAGGCAAGAGCATAGACACATTTAAGTTTGGGGTGAATTGTACTTAACCACCATCCATGTGCCATTTATGTCAAGTTCAATAAAAAACTGAATTCCAAATATTTTTTTTTCCTTTGTGGTCCGCATAACATTATGCATTTAAATTAAAATATTTATTTAGATCTTGTCTTCAAATACTAAAAGTAGAATAAAATACGGGTAGAAGATAATGATATTTTATAGGTGGGCCGATAGCGTGCACTTCACTGCCGGTACAATTACATTGGTGTATTGAACTGATACGAGTGTAACTATTCGCAACGAGTTCGCACAATGCGTGCTCCACAAAGTGGCGTTACATGCAGACATTGATGCTTAGTGAAGCGGGAACAAATTGGCCGGTCGAGTCCGCGCAGGGTGGCCGGGTGAAGTAAGCCGCGACCTCAATACGCGGCGGCAGCTTGGCACACCGGCCGGCACGAGGCGCACTACTTGCGCGCACAGCGACTCCCGAGACACTCTGACGGATCGTTTCTATCGTTGCAGGTAGCGAGGCAGCCTGGCGGCCTCCAAGTATGGGCCGGGAGGCATCTCATTGGCTATCCTGACGGGAGCGGTCGGCCGCGCGTCCGCCCCGCGCCCGCACCCGCGCCCGCGCCCGCGCCCGCGCCCCGACATGAAGTACTGCGCCGCGCCGGGCGCCGCTGCCGCCGCCGGACACCACGCGCCGTCCGGCGCCGGGCCCGGCGGCCCGCACGACCCCGGCCTGCTGCTCAGCGCCTGCTGGCAGCCCGCCGCCGACGGCTCGCTCGACGGCGACTGCGGCGAGCCCGGCGACCGCTCGCCGCCCCACAAGCACACGGCCGACCTGCTCGACTCGCTGCTCGGCTCCGCCGCCGACGGCAACTTCGCCGAGCTGAAGCCGCTGCCGCCCTTCACCGGCATAACGGGCCACCTCTCGATCAACGGCATCTCCGGCCACCACTACCACGCAATTGCCCAGCGGCTGCCCGAGGAGAACAACAACTACCCGACGCAGAGCGGCTACGGCACCGACCAGAACGTCGTGTCGAGCTCGACGTGCGCCGCCGACCGCGAGCGCGACGCGGACGACGTGAAAGCGTTCCCGCTCGACGCCGACGCCGACGAGTTGTTCTCGCCGCCGGCCGACAGCCCCGACTCGAAGGTGTTCGCCGGGGTGTCGGCCGACTCGTGCGTGCCTTCGCCGACCGCCAAGATGTTCGGCGGCGGGGATTGCGCGCAGCCCAAGAGCGAGATGTACGACATCTCCTCGATCGAGGACATCGCTGCGATCATCGGCTCCGCGATCGCGGACACGACTGTGCCCTCGCAGGCGGAGGACCCCGACCACAACTCCCGCGACAGCTGGATGGACCTCGACGCTTGGATCGAGGGCGCGTGCAGCCAGCACAGCGAGAAGCTCGTCTCGCAGGACAACCTCTCCGAGTTCGTGCTCCCTCACTCCCCGCAGCTCTCGTCCCACGACTTGCCGAGCAAGTTCGACTTCCAGTGCAAAAGCCACGATTTTTCCAGCAAGAGCCATGAGTTTCTGCATAAGAATCTGGGAAGCGCGGGGTCGACACTGCAGACGCTCTTGACGCACGGCTATATGCCGCTGCTGCAGAACAGACTTCAGCACGGCCCACCGGTCAAGCAAGAGGCGCCGAGCTCGACGAGCTACGGCATGGACATCATCTCGACGTCGAGTCCACCCGGCAACGTGGTCTCCACGACGGACAGCTTACTCATGAATGGGCGATACATGCAGCATCACTACGCCATGGGACTCAAGCCGGACGGGTTGTGCAGCCCGGACCACCTCCTCGGCAACTACCCGCACACGACCACCCATACGCCCGTGTCCTCCAAGAACAAGCGCAACCGCTCCAAGGCGAAGCACCAGAGCATGCACGTCACCAACAGTATAGCGTTCCAGAATGCAGCCGAACTGAGCGGGCTGCTCAACAAAGAGAAACCCGTACACAGGTGTAACATATGCAACCGAGGGTTTTTAAATAAGTCAAACATTAAGGTGCACTTGCGAACTCACACGGGCGAGAAGCCATTCCGGTGCGAGGTGTGCGCTAAGGCGTTTCGGCAGAAAGCCCACCTCATAAAACACCAACAGATACACAAACGCATCGGCAGAGACTAACCCGCCCTCATCGGCGATGTCGTTTTCGCTTTAATTTCCGGTGGTCGTATGTCCAAATCAGCAAGTGGATTCCTCTGCGAATAATATCTGCTGCAAGAGGATACATTTCCATTGTTGGATCCCTTGCAAAATTCATACGACCCCTGTTGAAATTGCATTTGGCTCAAGACAACCAAGATAGTATTTAAAATGAGATTTATTTCCAATCGGCTGCCAAGAGCGATTGGCAAGATTGTAAATGCTATGTAGATTTTTTCGGAAAAAAATCAGTAGAACAGGAAAAATTGAAACAACTCCCTCTCCTTTTAATGCACTTACAAATTTAATGCGGACCCATTGATTATTTAATACTGATTTCGATTTCATTACTCATGTTTAATGTCATTGTGCTTTTATTTGAAAATTAATTTTCTCCTTTCGTGCAGTTTTTTGAAGAATATCTATTATAGTTAAGGGCATAAGCCTTACATCATTGAAGCTCTTTAGAATTTCTCATTTGCCCATGTGAATGAACATTAATTAAATTTTATATTTACTATTGTAAAAAAGCATCGATATTAATTTGTGGCGCATTTACACAAACAATATTAACATTTCCAATCAGTTTGTCCTTTAAAATGTTGCAAAATTATGATTTCCCGGTGCCCGATGCCATACTTGGCCAAAATATTTCGCCTGCACCATCGGAAGCATTAAATACGGCATTGTGCACCGGGAGAGACCGTGAAGCAGGGATAGTATTGCTGTCATATAAATAATTGTATAGATCTATAGGTAAAAATATACTTGCATACATTCTAAACATTAGAATTTCTGATAGAATTCTATTTGGTTATTAGTATTTATTGTATAGATTTAAACATAGTTTGGAAAAAATCTATTATCATTTAATATTAGCCCTATATCTTACATGTAGCTACTTATTTCCTACTATGGACTCGTGCAATGTTATTTAGTTTTAAGACGTCTTATCGATGTTGTAAGCGGTTTATATTTTCATAATAATAAATAGGTAGGTATTTTTCATTGTGTTACTATGTATGTATAAAGCCTCACTCAGTTTTATTAATGTTAACTTACAAATACATAGTTTAAAAGCCCAATGGCGTTGCATACCGTTGAAGCTTCGTCAGTTTAAAAAAATATGTTTTAACAATGGCACAGATTGTCTTTAGAAAATCAGATAATCACAAAATTGAAAGAATCATCTTTGTACGCATAAAATTATAAGTCTATAAAAAGTGTATTCATCGAAAGAGACCAACCGTGTGTGGCGGTCACGCAATGAACGGAAAACATTAGTATTTTAAAGTTCGTCCGGGAAACGAGAATATATTTGATCCTGCCGTGCTGAAATATTTACATGTTCTCGCGGCCTTCAATCGACCAATCAATTAATATTGTAAGCAATTGTATATATAACACACGTCAATACAATAATGAAATTAAAATGTTTTTCGTAAACAAAATTACAAATATTTTCTTCAGCTCCACATTTTATTTTAGTTAATAGGGCTTCCTTATTTGAGGCACGATTCTACAAATGCATTTACATACTTACCCACCTCATTGTAGTTATTCTATTAAATAATTCTTAATATTTAATATCCTCAGTTTATTTTGATCGTAAGAAATAATACTTTCCAAAAAGTGTTCGGAAAAAAAGAAATGTATTTGAAAATTATGGTCATAATGGGGTCCCATTTTTAATATTTGGCTTAAATTACAATGGTTTGAATTACATAGATTCAGTTTTGGGTGTAATGTATGCATGAGATGGCACAGGTGAAAACGATAATAAAAGTACCTTTTATATTTAAGTAGATTTAAGTATTTATTCTTAAATTACGTAGTGTAACTTTTGTAAAATGTTATTATTAAAACAAATAGTCCACTTCACACATCTTTTACGATTGATCAATTTGGTTGTTTTTTGTACGAAAAATCTAATTTTAATTTAAGGACATCCATTATTCGTAAATTTGTAATTAGTGTAAAAATAAATACGATTTTTGTTACATACTCTTGTTTTTGTTTTTTTATTTATGAAAATCTTCAGCGATACCAAAATATGACATACATTCCCGCTCAGATTAGATCAAACGTACCAAGCATTTTAAAAACCAGAAACATTACTATTTCCCAAGGCATATGTATAAAGATACGCTAGACGATGTGTGATCGTATTACGTCTTCTTGTCAAGGCTATTCAAAGAGAATCGGATGTGAAAATTCCTATGGCAAAAGTATCGTGTGCAAAAACCGCTCACAATAAAGTGTGGAACCATTTTGCGCCACCGCTTTGCCGACAAGTGGTCGGAAGCTCGCACACATAGACGAAATAGCGCGCATGTATTCACACGAGAAAACTTACGCACACATGCTAGCCTAACTAGCAGCCACGCTTGCGAGACACGTGAACGCACACATTCAAACGATGTCACACATTTGCCTCGTAGCGTCCACGTATATTTAAACACACACATTTCTTGGATGCTAAAATGATATTAACGATTTTGTAATTTTTGTTATGAGACCCAGTTTTAGAAGCTTGACATCGATATGTTAATTTCATTTATGTTAAAAATTATTATAATATATAAACAATTATTTTTATGTTTTTTTTAATGTTAAATTATAGAGAAAAATGGCTTTAAATTCAGAAGTATCATAAGTTTAATTTTTGAATCATATTTTGAAAATAGTCAGATTTTTTTTGTGTGATGAAGCAGTTATTTTTTTTTATTATTTTAAAAAGTCTGATTACAATGCTCCAATATAGATTTCTTTATAAATAGTCGCAAATATAGCTTCAACGAGAACGTAGTATCCAATAATAATTTAAAATATCCTAAAGTATCATTTAGATTCATCGATATCATCAGTTTGATTACAGCATACGAAGAACAATTGACAAGAAACTTCGCCGGAATCAAAATACAAATATATTTACATTCTTATAACGATTGTGCTACCACCTACAGCAAAATTAGGAGCAAAATATTTTGAGAGCAACCTCAACAATAAATCATGAATAAGATTCCTGTATGAAGGGTAATTTTTTAATAGCTATCTTCTATGTTCTTAAAATAAAATAATTTATTTATTCTGTTTCTGGATCTAGGCTTGAACAACTATCATAAAACCTGAGCTCAACAGTGCGGTATTACCAATAGAATTATGTGCCATAGAACTGCCTTCCCTTTATATGAGCACGACTGCACTGAACTGGATGGAAAACACGGACAATTATGTCCCCCTATTTGCACACCGTACATCGGCGCTGCGCACACACCGACACTCACCAATACCAACGCAGACGACCACACTCGGACAAAGAGAAATTCTTTCTTCAACCCACTTACATATCTCAGAGTGATTTCTCCGGCGGAGGCGGCGCGGGCGCAGCGGACGTCAACTGGTGGTTCGAGCGCGATCCGGTTCAGCAGCAGGCGTCGCCGAGCGAAGTATAGACTAAGAACGATAGAAGAGGAATTGACGTGACACATGCGCTTCAGTATCGAGTGTTTGCCTAAAGAGGCAAATTCTATACAGCGAGCCCATAGCCATGTTGACTACGCGCGCGACTCGCTGTGAAGTAAAACGGAATATAGTCATGCAAAAACAACAGAACAATGAAAAATCTGAAATACAACATAAATATTTTAGCGTATGTAAAGCTTTCAATCAATAATTTTCGGTATATCTTTGTAAAGCAGATAATAAATATTTTGGCGACGCTTTTAGTGATGAACTATGACAATCTCGTGTCCATTCTTATTTAACGTTCTTGCGGTATAGACATTTGTTAATATTTTACATTTATTTAGTTATGTGAAAAACTAAATCTTCTAGATCGATCGATGTTAAGTCGTTATATTGTGGAACTTTGAGGTATTTGTCCCATAGTACAATCTTTGAAACATGGTGTGACGAAGCACCTGGCAATTAAAATACGAAGTAATTATTATTATTATCTTTAATACGACACCCTTACCACTTATGCTGTGGGAGCTATCACGCTTTTATTTTAAGGTTTAACTGAGTCGACGTTAATGGTGACCTCGAGAAGTATTGCGTTTGCATTAGGGTACATTATCGCATGCGCGTCCAAATCGTTTTTAGGAGAGCGAAATTTATGTTTTTGGTCCATAAAGTATACTTATTAAAATGAATTAATATATCTTTTACGCTTATTCACTAGATAAATACGTGATCTTGTACCAAAAAGAAGAACATTTTCTAAATGACGCATAGTTTCCAAGCACATATCATAAATTTGTGTTTGCGTATTTTCCAAATCGGATAATGTCCGTTTTGCCCTAAGCATATGTATGTAGTCTTGTATTCAATATTTCACTGACATTATAATAATATCACTGATAATAATTATTCAAGAAATAAAAGAATTCCCTTGCAGTTGTAAGCATGTTCGGGTTGTATCACAGCATTAAATGAAAGATGGAACCAAAAGGACGGATAGGTATAACATGTCGTGACAAACTGGTTATTTATAATAAAACATTTATAAAAGCACGTATCATCGCATGTGCCATTAATTAGTGAAATGATATTAATTTAAGAGCTAAGCAAGATTTAAGCGTGAAACTACTTTAATATTTACTATTATATAGGTATAACGGCGATGTAATGAATTTATCATTTCACTTAAGAAAACCATATAAAATGTTTTCTCATTACTAATTAATATTGTGGTTGATAAATATAGATAACCTGGATGTGTGTAGAGTAGATTTAAGAAACAAAAAAACCCCAAAAACTAGCACATGGTTTAAGAAAACCTCTAACTATACTGAGCATTGATGTCTTTCATTTCAGATGCAAACAGCTCCGCTTGATTGAAATTAGGGAATTTTTAACATTATCATGTATTTGCTATATCGATGCATATTAATACTAGTACATTTTCATTAACATTATTATTGCAAATCTTTCATTAGTTTCACAAAACAAAAACTTTAATATTTTAACTTTAAAATAATAAACTTTTCCACCCAGTTCAATGTAGCCGTGCTCATATAGGGACGGTCCTGGCAGGGCACGTAATTAATTCGGGAATGTGGTTTATTGGATTTGTATTGGTTTAATATCATAAAAGTAGCCGCACATTCATGAGGTTGCACCAAAAATGGCCTTAGCTAGGGCCATAATTTCATCATTAATCTTCAATAAGTAAAATCGGGGTCTACGAAATGCCAAAATCGCTGGCATTTAAAAGCCCGCGACCCATAACCTTGGCCATAACCGACCTTAAACTGAATCCACTTCCGTTCGGAGGCGGGCCGGAGGAAGCGGCGCGTGCGAGAGGGTCGGCTGCGGCGCGCGCCCATTGCGAGCGGGACGGCACTAGCGTGGAAAGTGTGTCATCGGCCTACTTGTCTCCGAGCGGCACTTCACGTGCTTTCTTCTGTGTTGGTGGCTGCGCGGGCGCACGTGCGTGTGCCGTAGTGTTGATGCAGGGCGCGTTCGGAATGTCGCTAGTATGGGAGGCAGGGGGATACGACCTATACACATTTTCTGCAAATGCTGTTTGCAGCCGTATACTGATATCATTGAATTTGATTTTTATTTGTACAATAATCTTGGATCAAAATTTTGTTTATTAGTTACATTTACTTTTAATGACATATCATGGCTAAAATTACATTGCAGCAAAAATGGGATGACACAGATTGGAAAAAGCTAGGTTATCATTTGTTTTACTTTTGTTTCTGTTTTTCGTTTATTTCGTTGGGAATACGAGCTGTTCCATGGTTGGGAACACACGCGAAATGGTTGGTTCGCTTCCCCTACTAGGTGGTAAGATTGAACCCGCCCGGGTTGGTACCATCACATTGGATTAAACTATGTTTTAAGCGGCAATAAAAATTGTACGTGTTTTTCATTTAGTTCAATATAGCCGTGCTCACAAAGTTTTTCTGTCATTGTACCTAATTCCTTCGTGAATGTGGTTAATTGGGTTAAAATCATAACGGTAATTGTGTGGAATTAACTATCCATATCAGGTTTAAAAAAACAATCAAAGTCAACTTTAAGATTACAATGTAGGAGAAAATGTGAAAATATGTGAATAAACTACCTACTATTGCATCTATATGGTTCCTTTTAAAGGGTAAAATAATCTTAGAAGAATCTATGTTATTCAGCAAGCCGAGACTTCTGAGCACAATTCGATGTTCTTAATCGTGATTAGCAACGTAGATGGATTGTGGTACGGAGTCGCCGCCGCCGCCGCCGCCGCAGCCGCGTGACGACACTGCGCCTGCGCCGAGACGAGAGCGAACCGGGGTACAGTTAGTCCGTCAGTGTGGAAATAGCGCGCAACTCTTACTTTTAACTGGCGGCGGCGCGCAACTACCGCACTGGCGAGCCAAGGTTGCGGCGCTAGCCTAGACCCTGTGTCTGCTAGAGACACTTATCTATTGCTTCCGACACAGCTCACACTATGGTCTTGCCGATCGGAAAAAAAGGTTGGGTATTTAGACCGATGAAAATACAGGTCACATTATGGTCAAATATTTTGGGGAAAAAGGCATGTCGGCGTAGAATATAATAGTGTTATAAATAAAACAGTCACACGTTTGAGAAATGGCACAAGCCATTCTCACAGATAGCGGAACGGGTCGCAACAAAAGTGCACATTTCAGTCATAAGAGCAGTTTAGTCAAGAATCAGAGGCACAAGAAGGATAGTACAAAGCGCCGGGTATGAAGACGGTGCTGGTATCTTCCGCATCAGAACCCACGAGATTCGATGTTCCAGAAGATTCTGGCCCTCCAACTCCAAAAGACAAACAAACTAGTTATTTCTTTGTATTATGACCTGTATCAAGCAGAATACTTTTTGGAGCTGTATAACGCACGCTGTTTGCACTCTACCATCGCACAACGCGCAGCAAGCAGGGTTTAAGAGCAAACCTATTCCATAAATCATTAATGTCTTGGATTGGTAAGCTTACTGCCGAGGTATTGGACTTATTGAACTAATGTGAAGAAGCTCCAAACAATAATTTCCATAACCTACGAAAAAGCTCAAAGCCCATGCATTGTCATTCACCTTTTAATGAAATGAAAATGAAGGAAATTAATTTTTAATACGTGATTTTTTTTTATCCAAAATCAGAAAACAATCGCCAAAAAACCTGGATATTTATAAATTGTATTCAATATTTCTTAGAAAACATATTATATTGAATTTACACGATTTCATTACCCTTTCGGGTAATTTTTGGGCCCAAATTCTAGGGCCCGATTCACCGTTCACACCAGTCTCGACACGTATTCCATCTCCGTGCGAATAGAGTGTGCATGCGACTACGTGCATGCAAAGTACACGCACGCACACACATCCAAACGCCACAGGTGTTCACGTGCATGCGACGGTGTAGCCGTGAGTCTGTGTGCGTGCGGGCTGATATCTGTGTGCGTGCGGGATAGTGTCTGTGTGCGTGCGGGATGGTATCTGTGTGCGTGCGTCGATGTGACTGGCAACAAACATGGAGCTCGCTGCAGTTTGTAGGTCAAGAAACAAGGTCGCGCATTTCTCTTAGCTCGCCGAGTGTACTATACTTCCATGTTCTCTCTACGCTTGTGTCGCTTTTTGCCGCGTGTATTGTGTGAAACGCTAATAAGGCAGTAATAGTCAAACGCTTGTCTTTTTGTAAGCGTATACTTTTCTCTTGAGCGCTGTGCGACAATTTTGATGGGTTCTTGTGACGCTTTGTCTAGTTAGTTGTAAACTTTCTGTCTTTGCACGTTTCCTAATGTATATTTATGCAGTGGTATAGGTATATTATAATAAATTGTTTATTAGTATAAAGTGTTTGGGATCCTTGTAAGTATGTGCTTTAGGCATACAATTAATGGGTCATTCACTAATTATCGTATATAAACAATTAGTATTCTCCGTGGTCTATCTAAATAAGTATCACAAGTTCATATCCTAAGTAACCTGAACTCTATTCACTTTGCAATCACCAAAAATATGCATTTCAACAAAAAATAATGTGTGGGTCCTCCATAGTAGCACTCTATGTCACAAACAGCTTAAAACAGCAGTCACTGCTATAACTATAACACCATAAAATTCGCACAATTCTGAAAAAAAAATTTAATTTATCACTTCATTATTTTGGAATAAAATAAACAATATTTCGTCCAGAATTATATTGTTTTAATTGTAGCGCTTTCCCACTGTTTTTAGGCCGACTAGCCAGTACCCTTTATTCTCGCTATTCCGTATGTATTTGAATGTAAATTAAAATACAGTAAAATTTCTATGAAGTTCTGCTATAACATATTTTTCTTAACTTTTTTCACAATTACCTAATTAAATAAGTAGGAAACTTAATGTACATATATGCATACGCAGTACTTAGAGTGTATATAGTGATTTAAATTTAGCATGATAAGCTTAGTTTGAAGTCTAAATAATGAATTAATAAATGCAAACTCCTCAGGCACTCTGACTCTCATTAAAATATTAATAGACGCGCTACGACCAGCCGGAGATGTGATTCACTATATGACATTAATTTTCAGGTCATAGTATTAATGCACTGCCTACTGCTGTAGACGATTGAAATGTTTCCACATTGAAGTTATGAATACATCAGATACAACTTAAGAAAGGTCTATGTCAAAAGAAATGTTACAATTCATTTCCTCTCCTTACCAACGACTCCAAAAGTTTACTGCCTATTTTAAGCTAATTTCCTCATCACCCCAAATGTTTACTGGAAGAAATCACTCCTCGTGATAAGTCCGCCTTTGTGCAATTTTGTTGTTGTTTGGAATTGTTCTTATAATTGTATTTGTTTTCTATTGCACAATAAATAATTTATGCATTATTTATTCATTCAAGGCCATACTAATGACTTCACAAGACCCGCAACAAGTTTTAAACACAAATTATTCGTAAAATATAGTTACAAATGATACAAACTCAGAAGCATGTTCGATATAAAGTATTAAAAACCTAAAATATTTGAAATCATTAGAATCGCTGCTTGGTTTCACGTTGACGCCACTTTCGTAGAGCCTCTACGCATCGTGCTACGATGCAGCTGTGCGCTTATTAAATTGGCTACGCAATATAAGTCTCATCGGATCATATATCTTGCTGCCAACCTACTAAAATTTAAACCGAGAATATTAGAATTCAGTCAAAATTGTATGTTGCTACTGTTTCATATGACAGTAAACACGAATTCCACAGAAAAATATAAACTCATTAAATTGAGTTTTAAGCGCTTTTCAAGGTTTCACCGAACAGTGACACAAAAGTCTAATTTATTGTAGAAAGGCCCATAAAACATTTCATAGAGCAAAATAAACAAACTATTCCCCAACAACTTGGTAAATTCCCGGTCAAATAAAAACAAATTTTGGCTTGGTGGTACAGATCTTTCTTGTACCGACCATTCCTTTTTGCGACAGGGCTAGCACCTTTTTTTCTGACATGTGCAATTTCGTTTCGAATGTGCATTTTCATGGTTCAGAACCCATGCGAAACTGATGGCTCCACCTGAATATTTAATAAAAATGAAAAGAAGGCACCTATTATTTCGGATTTCATAGCTATGAACATGTTTTTTGTAACGTAACTTTTTTTTATTTGACTGGATATGGATGGCTAATACCATGGAATAAGTATATTACATACCTTATACTTAATCTATGCTAATACTACACCTCACCGTCAATCTTTTATCCCAACACCCTACATTCTTGCAGATTAGGTGCCATGCAAAAACCTTCCCTCAATGAGCACGGCTTCATTTAATTGAATGGACAACACGGATTTCCATTGTCGCTTCGAACTTTCATGCAATGCGATGATACCTAACACCTAGGGAGGGAAGGGGACCTACAATTTCACATGAATTTCGAACTATGGAACAGCTCGCATTCGTGCACTAGTCCAACTCAGAAAGAGATAGGAAGTGTTGCATGAATGGTGCGGGGATCGAGCCCGTCATGGGAGACTAATCCATAAGCCCTGAGCTAAATAGAGCTCAAACTGGATGAACAGCTAGTACCGGACCTACTGTGAACACATTCGTCCAACGCACCACTTCACACGTGAAATTGGTGTCACGCCAGGACCTGCCCAATGTTTATTAAAAAATCCGGCAATCCTAATTAAAATGGTGCAGCAGCGGCGGCGACGACACGCCGTCGGTGGCCGCCCACGGCTCGGGCTGTGCCAATACAATGAGAAGCGCCACAATAGGAGCAGAATGGAGCGCACGGCGGAGGCGGCGGGCGGCGGCTGCGTGACGAACTTGAATTGCACAATGACACATTTTAATAAATTAAGGATGTGATGTTTCGCAAGTATTTTTTTTTTTTATGTGACTGGACATGGATGGCTAATACCACAAGTTCTGTCATGGTATTAGCCCAACACACCACATGGGAACTAGGTGCCATGCCAGGACCTTCCTTATATTGCACGGCTACATTGAACTGGATGGAAAGCACGGACAATTTTTCATTGCCGCTTCGACCATCGTTCATCCAATGCGATGGTCCCAACCCGGGCGGGATAAACCCTACCACCTAGTAAGTAAGGAAGGGGACCTACAGCTTAACGTAGAATCCGAACCACGGCCAGCCTCTCTCAACGGTCGAATGGTCACCCATCCAAGACCAGACCGGACCCAGCGTTGCTTAACTTCGGAGAGCGATCGCCGAAGTGTATGTGTATGTGTGTGTATGTTTTAGTCTTAAATTCCCGGTACATTTTGAGTATAGTTTTCAATCAATGTGAATTGGCTTATGTTGTAGTAGGCCTTGGTGTAGTGTTTAGGATAATTGTTATAGTGAATCAGGTGTAGAAAGAAAGAAAACAATAAAGTAAGTAAATCTAATTTAAAACGCATGAATAATGCAATAAATGCAAAAATGATATTAAATGCAACAGTGGTCGTCGGCGTCGTTACTTCGGAATCGTAATATTCAAAGAGTGCTGACAAAAAATGTCAATACTAGCTGAAGATTTATTTAATATTCATTTGAAAAAAGTATTATTGTGCCAAGGATGAGATTATCCTAATAGGATAGATGGGATCTGGTCAATATTGTTGGGGCTGACTATCCCCTACTCTTCCTTTTCGAAATCCTGGACGCAGACTCATCGCTACCTCACCCAACACCACAGCTCTTTGCTTGCCCACTATCATAATTACCTTTCATATAAAAACCGGCCAAGTGCGAGACGGACTCGCACACGAAGGGTTCCGTACCATCGTACAAGATTTACAACAAAAAAAAAATGTTTTTGTATGGGGCCCCCCTCATAATTTTACATATTTGTTAATACATAATCTGTGAAAATTTCATCTTCCTACCTGTTACGGTTTATGAGATAAAGCCCTGTGACAGGCGGATGGACGGACGGACGGACGGACGGAAAGAGGAGGCTTAATAACAGGGTTCCGATTTTACCCTTTGGGTACGAAAACCTAAAAAGGAAGGAGATATAGCATCTAGCGCGCTTACTTCTAGACCAGCTGCCTCCGATTTTCTAAAACTACTAACCCAACTTAAATGTACAGTGGGAAATAGACCAAAGTTACCAGAAATGGCTGAAGCAAAAGACGAACAGACAAAATTTATTTATTTCTGGCAAAACTTATAACGTGGACTAATTTATTTTTTGTGCAACCCTACGAAAAAACCAAGGCAGAGTTAACAAAAACTTCGTCCATTTTGACATTCAACCGAAGTTGGTAAGTTTTGTCTATGTTCCACTGTTTTTGTGGACGGGCACTGACTTGACGAACGTATTTTTAAGACACATGTACGACGCGCAACCATACATTTATATGGTTACTTTGACCATGCCGCGGAGATGCGATGTTTTTCCTCCACAGTGATTCTAACCCTTTCAGCCTTCTGTTACATTGAATTTATGAATAATTATTTCACTACGCAAAATAACACCCGGTTCGATAGCTTGTATTAATCTGATGAACAATATACCGTAGTTACATCCAGTATGACAATTAAATATCTCATAATAGAACACACAGATTATCACTGTTCAAAAACTTGAAAATGAATTAAACTTACGTTTAACCAAAAATTTAAGAGGCCAAAATGAGTATGTTCATATTATTATTTTGTATTGACAGAGCTTCATTTTAGCTTCAGCAAAAATTGTTACGTGTATCTGTCCGGCTGTTCTCTCTACGGGTCACATTTTACAACCGATTCTCGTTAAGTTTTGTAAGAGTCAGTCAGGCAGTCAGCGTGTTTGCGTCCACTGCTGGACATACGCCTCTCCAATGTTTCTCCAGTCCTTCCGGCTCTCAGCGGTACGGAACCACTACTTTCCGCCGACGCACTTGATGTCGTCGTCACACTCCGTTGTGAGCGTACTCGATAATTATTCGATTATTTAGGTCGTTTAGGTCTTGCCACATCTTTGTTTTGTAACAAAACCTAAAGGATTAGGTTAATACCAAATGAGATACAAGAAACATTGTAAGATTTTGTTTTAAGGTGCGCGGTGAACATTTAAATGTTTAGTTTTAAGGTATGCAAAGTCAAACTGGGGAGGTCTACAGCACAGAGAGCCACTAGTTTATACAATAGGTATAAGTTATTACATAATTGGTGGCGCGGGTAGGTCGCTGGGTGTTTTGTAAAGGTTTCGTAAAAGGTAGGCCTTAATAGGTTCGCAAAAGAAATGGTATGTGGTCCCATGCAATGCACAATCTTCTAGGGGGTTAGGATAAATGAAGGTGGGACGGCTCACCACGATGGAGACTTCCAGACGTGATAATCTCCTTCTCCCACAGGATGCAGTTCAGGAACGCTGCGTCCTCGACGATGAAGAGCACAGAAAGTCACTTGGATTGTTCGTATGTTTCGAGCACACGCGGTTACTGGCGAGGCACTCCTGCGTACCTAAGGACCCGGCGGCGGCGAGATAGTTTTGGCCGGAACCGGTGCTACGATGACATGGCTTGTCCATGCATCGCGGTATCAAAAATTGCACTGAAAGCTGGGCCTTTCAACCTTTTCAGCGGACGCTGTCAATCTTCACTCCATCAGGTGAAAGAGGGAGAGGGACATGTGTATGCGGGGAATAAGGATAGGACTAGGGTCATGCACATTACATAGAACCACACAGCCGTAGATTACGCGAAGACATTATGGCCTAACCAATAATAGTTGCAGCGCAGATTCTAATTATATTATTTGAGAAATATATAAGAATGTATGTAGAAATATAGTACACGTACTTTCGAGTTTCCGCAATTTGCCTGTCATATCGCAGAATGAGCACGTTAACTCAAATAGTATGTGATTCCCTGGCAATAAATAAAACGTTGCGCATCCACTCTACGCATCGCCTTAGTTAACATGAATTGCCAATAATGTACTAAAGTGAGAAGGTAGTCACCGCGGTAGTAAACTTGCGCGGTCACGCTTGTAGAGAAAGCAGCTCTACTCAAACAGTAAGCCACTTCGACTGTTACTATATTTTTATGGATTTTGCAGACAGGAATAAGCCGTTCGTGATTTAACCTATCACTACTTCAGGAGCCGTTTTGTGCAACATGTTACTCAATAGATTACAATGAATACATTTATCGTTTTTACCATGCCATAGAAATTAACAAGCTCTACATAGGTATCTAAAGTTGGGCAAATACAGAGACAGTGACCAGCTGCAGAAAACATTGTAATAGTGTTAATTTGACTTGCATGTTACTCCAAAAAATGTACATGACACATTAAAATCTAATCTATGTTTCGTATTTATCTGGACATTTACATATAAAGCAACGCTTGAAACCAGTCCAAGGCAAATTTAAAAAAAAATATCGTTGCTTGCTCGAGAATTTCTTTTTTAAAACATTATTTAAAAAAAGAATATATGTTGGCAACAGATAGTCCACTAGCGCAGCAAATCGTCCTTTAGATCAAATACACGGTACGTACAGTAAGTTTTTATTTATTGGTTCACATACAGGATTATACATGATAGACGTTACGATAAGAATAAACATATATTAATACAGCAATATACACCCTACTACGTTGTGAACACAACATGCTTAATTTATGACTATCTATTTAACAAATAAAAAACAACTGAATATAAAGCTAATAATTATAAAACAGAACAAATCGTAAAAACATCTTTAAATTAGGCACAAAAATATTATTAAAGAAAAAACAAAAAATATTCAGTCGAAGCAAAGAAGTTGGAAAAATCTTACTAATTTTGTAATATCTATATTATATATATATAATATAATTTATTTGTTATTTGCCTTTTTTTATTTTGCTAAAACGGTCCGCGAAAATGTCGCGCAATTAGTAGTGTATCCAGGTTATCTGGAGTGTTTTAAAATTAATTGCTTCCCTAACACGTCGGTGGTAATATTGCAGTAGACCAAAATATCGCTCATTGGCCGCCTTTAGGCACGTAGCTGTCCACGTGACACTATGCGACCTAGATCCCGCGCTACCGCCAGGCGGCGCGCGGTGCGGTCTGGGCTCGCCCGCTCCGGCGGCGGCGGCGGGGGCTCGACTGACCTACAGTCCCCAAATTTACAGCGCATGCTCCTACTACTAAGTACTATAAGGACAAAGGACTTTCGTATTTAGAACTCTAGGGCGCCGCCTGCCTAGGCATGTTCAAATGCAATTCCGGCTTATAAAATGTAGGTAACGAGATTAATGGAGTTTTACTACAAGTGAGTTGCTTTTGGCTGTTAAATGATAAATTAAGAGCCATTAAGGATAGTTTCCAAATGTTTCGCAAAATAAATGTTCGCATTTATTTCAGTTTTTACACATGGATAAATTTTTTTGCTTAAGGTGGCCCATCCCGCTCATCTCCCCATACAAAAGGGGAAAGAAGATCACGCCCATATTTCTTGTCAGAGATCCAAAATGTTGCTCCAAATAGCTTTATTTGATCGAACTAGATGTCTGATGACCATTGGCATTGTAAAATTGTGTTTGGTTTCTAAGTTATAAGGTCCGAAAGTTCGCATTTTTCGCGCGTTTTATACAATAACTTTGGAGGTGGATTATGCAATGATAAAGTAAGAACATCTTAAAATGATTAGTTATCAGACATAGCTTATTTAATCAAGATTTATAATCTATTTGGTTTTTGTTCGATTTTTTACTACAGCGGTCGTGGTTTACTTTTAGCTATTAGTCGTTTCGAAATTAAAATTTTCGTAAATCTTACCAAATCATACACTATGCACATTGTCTTTTTTGTGGACATGTTGCATCTTCCTCATCACGGAGCCTGTCTTATTCTTTGAAACAGAGAAGGTCCCAGAGCGCAACAGCATGGTTTTTTACCGTGCCCGCGAATGAGTTAGGCCCGCCGGGTTGGGCCACCTTAAGGGCATGATAGCACCTGATTGCAATTAGTTCCATAAGGGCGTAAGTGAAAGCAAATTTTATTATTTTAAAATAACGACTACTTCCGAATTTCAAAAAGACTAAAGATGCATTGATACCTATATTTGAAACCTATAACGGTAATTATTTGATCGTCATATTCTATGTTCAAACTTTTTTTATAATAGTTAATGAATATTTGCCTAACTTGAGAACACAAAGCACCAGAGACTTGCAGTTTTATCTTTAAATTGTCACAAAACCATCATCCTACAAATTCACTATTTGATTACCGCAATTCGTCGTGGTTATTCTAAGATATAACTAAATTTTTTTTACTTACGCCCTTATCAAACTGAACTCGATCGGTTCTTATCACGCCCTTAAACTCATCGAGCGTCACATCGAGGGGCGACCAAAACTCATCCATAAAGTGACAAAGTAGTCACTTTTAAATTCTACTGACGATAGCACCGGCCAGTCAGTTCGCTTTTTTTTTTTTATGCGACCTGACATGGATGGCTAATACCACACAACTACCGTTATGATATTAGCCCAATACACCACATTCCCGAAGGAATTAGGTGCCATGCCAGGACCTTCCCTTTATGAGCACGGCTTACGAATTAGCTCACTCCTGATATTTTTGAGTTCCAACGGCACATAACAACACGTAAGCAACTGCACTGGACGCTATGAAGTGCAACGAACATTCGATGTTGCACGACACGGGATCCACAATTCGTGTATTATCAGTAAAATGAGGTTAAGCTGCTGCCCCTACACGTATGAGTTTCAGTCGCCACTCACTACGCCACTCTACCCGAACTTCACCGCAAACTAGTTACAATTAACGACCGATAAATCAAAATTTGATGCGAGTGAGTATGTTAATCTTAAAATCGTTGCATTCGGGTATCTTTAAAAGTGCCTGACCTTTCGTGTATGCCTATTCTTGGAATTCCGTACTCAGTAATCAGGAATCTTTTCGTCGAGAAAACAGCTTTTATCAGCGATTTTCTCGACGGAAAACCTTGAATCAAAAAAATACCGTGCTACCAAAGAAATCCGTCGAGAAAATCTCTTTGACATTCGCTATTGAATCGGTTTTCTCGATTGAAATATTCCTGATTCCTGAGCACGGAATTGCAAGAATATGCCTACGGATCTTCATTCTCTTCTACGCCGTCACGTGTCCCGCCCTCCGCCGCGTCCGCCGCCGCGTCCGCCGCCGCGTCCGCCGCCGCGTCCGCCGCCGCGTCCGCCGCCGCGTCCGCCGCCGCGTCCGCCGCCGTGTCGCCGCCGCCGCCGCCGTGTCCGCCTTTCGTCGTGTCCCAGATTCGCGGTCTACATTCCCAAATATCATCCGGCCTGCGGTGGGCCAGCATTTTTTGAGTGCAGCCACCGATGGCGAGGCCATATCGCCCTAATTACTGAATCAACACGTTTCTTCTTAGTGATATTAATAACTAGAAGTGACATAAAAATAATCAGTTCTTTGGGGATGCGTCCATTGTAAAATTATTGTTTAAGATTACGCATACGATGTTTAATAGAAATAATTAAATCTAGAGACTAAATTCTACGCTTCAGTCAAACCAATAATTCGAATTTTGAATTTGTATTCTTACAAGGAAGCTGGAAATATTTTTGTTGAAGTATAAAACCTTTTTGTAATAACATTTTTCACTTTTTCAGGGTTGCGTTTCTGAAAGGAAAAACTTCGTTGTGTATTTGTCAAGACCCTCTTTCTCAAGAACGGGTGGAAAATAATATCATATTCTTAAGTCTAATCTTAGCTTCTAAATCAAAGCAAAAAATAATAAGACCTTTTTAGGGTTCCGTACCCAAAGGGTGAAAACGGAACTGTCCGTCCGTCTGTCCGTCCGTCGTCCTACTCGCACTTGGCCGGGTTTTTACTGTTATGCCGCATAATTTGACACTCGAAAATAAATCAAAACTTTTTTCCTCCTTCAAAACTTCCTGTTGAGCAGGAATCATTTAATTTGCTAAAAAGCAACACAATTAAAGGAAAAAAATGATAATTTATGGTTACATTACTTAAAAGCATATTTTTTTGAATCATATACATAAGAATTTAAACGGAACTGGAACATTTTTATAGAACTGGATATAGATGGATATAAGGCTCACACAATGCAGTTTCGAATTAGGTACCATTTAAGCCCCTCCTTATTTGTGTAAACGTGGCTACACTAAACTGGAAGCGAAATACGGACACTCCTTTCCCGTCATGATCACTTCGACTGCAACAGTTCCAGCGGCCTACCTCCTGAGGTGCCTTAAGTACCTTAGATTCGAATCCAGCGCCATCAAATGAAATCACAGGTGTAAATCGCCAGCCTATGGGGCAAACAAAACGGTTGATTGTGGTTACTTATAATCATTTGTGCGATGACAAAATGCTTAAATATTCGATGACTTCAATTTAGATCTGTTATTAGTTACTGTAATATAATTATCATTCTAAAATGTATAGTGTATCCGCAGACCTCATTTTCTTTTACAATGAACAAATAACAGACACTTATTTTGTTTTATTTGACAGAAATTAGTTTTGGGACATCCTCGCCAACAACGTTGCAGCTCGCTCCACAAGCACCAATTTGTACTTCACGATTGTCTAGTCATTTTGTTTTAAGTGTTTTCCGTCTCTTTTCTTTCACGAAGACGGCTCCACTAGATGGAGTGAGATGGCGTTAGACGGAGGAACGGATCGGCGACGAAGACGACAATGTCGTCGTGCTCTGATTTGCTTGTGGCGAATCATTATTACTCTCATTTTCGAAAACTGTACCGTCAGAAGAGTGCCCAGTCGCATTCAAAAAACAAATATCTTCACGGATGCCATTCTGGCTCTCGACCACAAATATCCGTTCTTTTGGTAGTCAGTGGTTGACTATTGTCAACTTAGTTTTATCCAGTAATTTTTGCATTGCAAATGCTTTTTCGATCGCTTCAGTTCATCCATTTTCAAGAAAAGTGCGACCGGGGGCTGTCGTCCTCAATTATTGAGATTAAGTAATAAAAATTGTCCTCACGCAAATGAAAAGAGATATGGAAAAAATACCCTCCTTGAGAATTTATAAGGCTTCAAAATTCTACCATTCTGTTTCCGATAGGATAATATTTAAGGATAAATGTTTACACCATTACTGAATGGTGCAGCACTTGCTTTCAATGCCAGAGGTCATGGGTTCGATCCATGCCCCGTTCGTGCAGCACTGTCTTACTCTTTCTGAGTTTCTTTTTTTATGAAACGTTGGATAAGTCGTTTCGTCACCCCTGCGAATTGTTAAATTTTTCGGAATCCATGTAGGTGGTAGGCAGCGCCGCAATTCGGGTGGTGCCAGCGGTGCCCGGGCACTGGACTGAGGTGGGGCACAGAAATGACCAGACACGGATCAAGTTTGGGTTAGTCAGTTTTCAAGGGTGCACGGTTGTATCGTTGCACGTTGCTCGCACCGGGAGTATAAGAACTTCGTGATACTTATAAACTTATTGAAATGTCCGCTTCAAGCCCCGGGGGTAACCGGCGTAAGGTGTGAGGAAATATGTGAGGGAATTCGATCTATTCTTCACCAATCAGAAGCGTTTATCTCACAAATTCTGCGCTCTTACTGCGTACAATATTTAGGATCCGGTTCTGGTTGGTGCAGAATTAACCGAATTCCTTCACTTATTTTCTCACTTCTTACGCCGGTTCAGCCCCAAAGAGATGTAACGAGGTACACAGCACAGAATGTATGTTTTCCGCTTCACAGCTTACCAATCAAACTCTTTTTATTTGACCTCTTTGTCGTTATAGCGGCAAAATAAATACACACTCTGTGAACATCTCAGCTGCCTACCTATTACGGTTCATGAGATACAGCCCTGTGACAGACGGCCGGACGGACGGACAGGTGGACGGACGGACAACGCAGGCTTAGTAATAGGGTTCCATTGGCACCCTTTGGCTACGGAACCCTAAACACGTTTCGACACAGCAAATTGTGCATTCGGGCATACTTAATTGATTCCCTGCCCAAGGCAAGCGACTGTATTCTCAAAGAATCTTATTGTAAGCTACAAAACCGTGTTGTTTCCCAGAATACGTTCAAGCGAGCGATCCCCTGCGGCTAATTGTATTGTCTAATAGGATCTTACCAAAATATTTACCTCTGCATCGCTACCGATTGTACCTGCCGTATCGCTCCCCTTTTGTGAACCGTTGACGTGGAATCTGAGACAATTCAGTCGTGTCACATCTCAGTCTTTGACTGATTTATTCTCGTATTCTTTAATTTTTCAATGCGGCAATGTTACACAATGTCAGTTTTTTCCTCGACGCTTTTATGTTAAGAGCATTAACACGGTCAGTGCTACCTGTTTTAATTTTAGGGGACAATCTTGACGGGACGTCGGGCTTAGACAAAAGCTTACTAGCTTACCGACATTATTAAGAAGACCCCGACGCATTTTTTTATGTAACCGGACTTGGATTGCTGCTATGAAGTTGAGAGTCATGATATTGATCATCATACCATATTTCCTAATGAATCAGGTTTGTGTGAGAGTACTGCTATATTGAACTGGACGGAAACATTCTTTTACCAGAGTAATTTTGTGTATTTTGTAAAAAGTGTTTTCAATACAATTTGACATTGACGGCTAATACCACTCCCACTGTCATGATATTAGCCCAACACAACGAATTTCCGTATCACTTAGGTGCCATGCCAGGATCTTCTCTCAAGCAAAATTTACGTCGTTTGCATCAGAAGCATCGCGGCCTGCACCACCAACGCCGTTTCATATATTTTATGGTCACAAGAGAATTTTGTAAACTCACGTGGAAAAAGAAATTGATACATTATATGATATTAATTCAATTTTCAACAGACGCATTTTTTGGGGAAACAGTAAACACTTAGCCCCGGTTGCACGAAGAGACGGCTGAGTTAATCAATGTTCAAACACGTCACTTTTAGTGAACCGCACGGAGTCGCTTCCATACTGTCCATACAAAGTGACGTGTTTAATCATACGTTGACGCTGATTTTATTTTTTTACCCTTTCGTGCACTCGGCCCTTAATTGCATAAACTGTCAGGTCGATTCGTGAACAAACTGCATCACCCTAGACGCCACAAATAACACATAGGGTTTCCTTGCAAATGCCAATGACAACTGTGGCGCCGAGGTGTGGTACCTATTTTTGCATTATTTCTGTCTTCACTATACGAATGTTCTATAATAAACACAAGAAGATTTTGAGATTCTCAATTATTTGATTCAACACTCGCTTGTTCTTCAAAAGAATCTAGACAGCCCGCTAGAAAAACGATATGAAGGTAGCTATAAGGATCATCCTAATTGTAGAAATTATCTGCGATGTCTTCAATGTGTACTATTTCATTAAATAAAGTATCATGGCCAAAACACTTGATCGTAGGGAATGTATTTAAAAAAAAATTTAATGGCGTTCAAATTCAAATTCACCTTTCAAATGATTTCAACCTGCACTGCCATCTTCTGCGGGTTCATTCATCAACTGTATACGCCCTCTATGAGGGCATGTTTGAAGTTATTCAGTAGCGCAGCTAACATGAAATGGACAAGCGCCATCTACCGGATTCAAACGAGTCACAAAGAACACGACGTGGTTGCGATTGAATATTTGTACCACATATTCAGAAGAGGGCGCTTAAAAGTGTAGTCAAATATTAACGCTAGGTGGCAGCAAATATAATACTAATAATTATGGTGGCATGTTCTTTAGTAATGTTATATAGGTACCTATTTTTATCAGCAGATCTGACCATAGGCTCATAAAGCAAGAATATTATATATTTTTTTCAATAACAAATTAAAATTATTAAGCTTTTAAAATAAAAAGAGCTAAGTACACCACGCAACATGTGAAATTTATATTTTGAACATTCATAAAATCACACCATTCACTCACACTTCCTCGTCTCAATTTGTTTTCAAGGATTCGTTGAAAAATACACGTGTATTTATTTAATTCCAAATACTGAGTGGTCAATCCGAGTTCTCACCTTAATTGGGGTTTACGGAACTTCGAAGTTACGTAAAAACGTCAAACTCTATACACGTTTTTACTAGATATTCATTTTAACGTGACATGGACGATTACCTCCACACAACTACCGTTATGATATTAGCCTAATACACCACTTTCCCGAAGGAAAAGGGTGCCATGCCAGGACCTTCCCTTTATGAGAATCTGTAGTGTTAGTTCTTCAGGCTGTCAAAGTCAAATTCGGACTTCGGCAACGTCAACGTGTTGACGGCGACGGCGAGCAAGCTGTCAAATCAAACTCGGCCTCGCAAATGTTAGTTCGCTTAACGCCCACAGTCACTGCGCGCGCTCTTAAATGTCTCCATACATTTGAAAACGCCAGTCCATCGGTTTGGGGTAAACGCCAATTTAGGTGACAGCTGAGACTAGGGGCTCTAATGACAAGGATATTGTTTTAACCATTTTTTAACGAATCGCTGAAAACTAGGCACAAAACGAACATCCAGATAACACTTACCTATGACGCTTTTTCAACAGGCATGCATCTCTTTTCTATGAAGCTGGTGATAGTAGTAAGTGCTGATGGTAGTTATTTTCTTTTAACTGATTTGAGTGTTCTGTGGGTGTTTAAACAATTGTCTGAGATTGGCTTACCACAGTTAATTTCCTCTGTCCTTTTGTCCGACGTTTCGAACTGTCCAGTGCAGTTCATTTTCAAGGCGAGTGCGTGCGTGTGGCTGGGCGCACGTTAGATAGACCACAGACAGAAACGTCGGCCAAAAGGACCGAGGAAAATAACTGTGGTAAGCCAATCTCAGACAATAGATATTCTCGTTGTCCAGGCATTTCTTACAACCAGCAAGGTTTCTTACTCGTTGAGGCATTTTTTCATCATACACTGGATTGATACCTCCGAACCATGTTAACACTGTTTCGAATCTTGTTTGGCCATTCACTTCACATCTATCTAGTTTTGTCTAGTATAATATAAGTATATGATGCATATTATGCCTAAGCAGTTGCTTGGTGCTGTGTGGGTTCTGGGACGTGAAAAATGCTTACTAAATTGGGGTCACTGCATTTTTAACTGTACACATCGTAAAAGAGGGGGGGGCTTACTGGGTGCGTGGCCGACGAGAAATCTACCTACGAAAACGTGGTAACACTGTAACATGATAAACAGCGGTTGGCACCTCAGCCGACCGGCGCGGCAATGACGACACGGCGGCACTCGACAGTCCACATGATGATTATTTATTTAAACTTTATGTGAGATTAAGGATATTTACGGCACTAAAAAATAATTGAAGCATAAAATAAAAAATAAAAAATAGAAAAATATTTAGTGTTTGCAACCCAAAACTATTTCATAAGACTTAGAGCTTTTCACCAAGCAAGTTCATATGAAATTATTTTTTTTGTAAATAAAAATTATCTATACTAATAATAAATCAGAAAGGGGTATTCATGGAGTAAGTTGCTTTGTTTTCTAAGATACTTTGTTTGTAGACTAAATTGATGATTTTTAGAAATCAGTTCTGTATGTATGTATGTTCCTCCATAACTCTAAAACCGATCATCCGAATTCGATGAAACTTACTAAACGTATATGTAAATACACGGGACACACACAATACACATATAATTGAGTTCTGCTTACGTTAAGATGTAGCTGTCATACAAACCGAAATGCCCCGAGTCGGCGGCTTGGGGGGTAATCACTATCTACCTTTATTTCTTCGTTTACTTTTTCTAAGCCATGCAAAGGACTTTTTGATATGATTTTCATTAATATAAGGAGCGATTAACGAGCAAGGATTGCGTATGTAATTTATAAATATTTAATACAAACCTTAAAAATTTAAACTATGCACTTGAAAATTGTAGGTGTTAAAAAGGCCTACAGAAAGTTCCACGATATCACCTAGAGCGATACCTTCGGACCACTTGCCCGATTGATTTGCGTATTTTATCAACGTATAGCAACTCTGGGCGCAGTCAGATTGCGGATGGGTTACCGTTTTCGATGTTGAAGGTGGCTGTGGTTCGCATTCCTCATAAAACTTTGTAAAAGTAAGGAAGGCGGTAGGGTTAATCCCGCCTTTGTTGGTTTTGTATCAACTTCTATGTAGCAGTGCCAGTGCAGTAAGGGTCTGGCAGCACATGCTTTTAAAATTCGCTCGCAAATGTTTACGAAGCTCTAAATGGGAATATGTCGATGTTTATCATTAAGTCATGCCATATCAGTTCAAACAATTTTGATTAAATTTGGTAGATGTATACATAGTCCTGGACCAGCCTTTTGGTGGGTTACTTTTTATCCAGGAAATAATTCAGACCGAAATCAATCCAACACGACATTGACCCGAGCGGAGCCGGGTACCGCAGCAAGTGTTGAATAAAATACTACGTAAGGTATGTTATGAACTGAATTGAAAATTGTACTTATTTTATTTTACGGACAGATGAGCTAGTAATTAGTAACAAAAAACTACAAGTAACTTTAAGAATAAGTAAAGATTTAAATATGTATGGAAATATAGACTAAATATTTTTTTATGAAAACACATCTCATAATATTAATTAGCTGGTCTCAGCGCACTCGTCATAGCAAAACATGTGTCAGCCCTGAACAGCCGCACAATTTTGGGCTGCTAAGTGAATGTCATCTTTCGGGGCAGAGCGCTAAGCTTAATTTGGTGCTAACATTCTCGAAGTACCTGGAGTTTTATTGCTGCCGGCACAAACAACTGCGAAAGGCCTGTACTTTGTATGGAGATGGCCATCTATTATGAAGTAATTATTAGTATTGTCTTCGGTAAAAGGCTGCAAGGGATTCGTGGTTCAGAGTCTACGTAAAGTGCTCCACGCATGTAGCCGTGCTCATAAAGGGAAAGTCCTGGCATGGCACCTAACTCCTTCGGAATGCGAACTGTAGACCGAATATAATGACGGTGCTGCCACGGATGATTTTATTTATGTACCTACTAGCTATATACCCGGCGCCGCTTGGGTCATTGGACATTTGGACGTATACCCGAGCGGAGCTTCTAAACTTCCAAACTGCACAGGTAAGGACCGTGGGTAAGGACCTGGTGGTTGACATTAGGCATTTGAAAACGAACCGTTTCTAAAACTCATTTATCTGCCGCACCGCCAGGATATGGAACTGTCTGCCGGCGGGTGCCTTTCCTCATAACTATAACCTGGGAGTCTTCAAGCGTAATTTGAACTAGCTCGATAGCTCGCCGACAGTCCGCAAATCCGCTGGCATGGTGCCTCACGGAGCGTCGTTTCGAGGCGAGGTGTATTTGGCTTTTCTGAGCACCTTTGGTTTTAAGAACAGTAGCAAACACATACCGGTTTTTCATTACAAAAAGCATCACCCGCTGGACTAATCTTGTAGTAAATCTTGTAATAAAGGATGTCTGTAAATTTAATCAAAATCGGCCCAGGCCTTTTGGAGTCCATAGATAACATACAAATATAACCATACACATCTATTTTAAATATGTATATGAATACTACTTTCTAAGCACAAATGTCGGAAACATGTTTCCTGCCTGGAGCACAGTCAGATTACGGATTACGAACGAACACAAAATATTATAACACGATCCATATGAATAAAAACAATAGAGATTATTTTAATACCTGTGAAAATCTAACAGATAAAAATGGTCGCGTTTCCCTTGTATTGTTGAAAAATTCGCTAAAACTGCTCGTAATGTAGGGTATGTGAGTTTGAATAAAGCGGCATTGTTTTTTTATTACTTTGCCAGGTAATTTATTTCATAGCAACGATATTCCGGCCAAGCATTTTGGATTGTGTGAACGCCGAATTAGAATGCGAAGTTCTATGCAAAGCTAACCACAGGATTAAAGCAATAATTTTACATCTTTTAAATCATTACGGCATCGACCGTGTACATATGCAAAAAAAACAGCCTGTCTTAACCCCATCGTCAATGAATTATCTTCACCTTTAATCATCACAAATCTCATACCTACTTAATTTTCCCGGGATATCGGGTATTGGTTTTTGTTAGTACTGGCATGTAATTAATAGTAAACGCAGAGTATAGGAAAATATTGCTCCACGTAAATCGAATAGACATATCACTTATTTTCAAGTCTTTATACTGGAACTAATTATAATTCCCTATAACTGTAAGGTCAACATCAATATAGCGGAAAGGAATTTCACCCTATTTAAATTGCCTCTATTTCCAGAGTTACGAACTGAAAATACTTGACTGCACATTAAACAATGCACTTTCCAATACAAAACATTAAATAGAACCATTGTTTACATTTAGGTTACAACTTGTTGTTTAACATATCGTATGAAACCTGATTTACTAATATCAAAGGCCTTCGTCAATCCCTGACACACATTGCTTAATATGGAATGAACCCTGGCGCTTCGGCCTTGGACTGTCATCGGGTCGTAACCATGGCACCCGACAATCAACAAGCCATATCGACGGAGCCCTCCGCCTCAAACACCATAACACACGGCCTTGAAGATTAAATCCAACCTCAGCCCGGGGACGACGATGTAATGATAGCCTTACTTACATATTTTAGGCTTTCAGTTGACTTAACACATTTTAAGTTTTAGGGCCACCGATCTTCCCATCTCACTAAAGTCCACCTTTCCATCAGCCCGTGGTTTAGGGGCTAGAGGACTTGCCTTTCATGAGAGAGGTTATGGGTTCAAATTTCGCCCGGTCATGCAAAACCTTACTTCTCTTTCCGAGTTGGATAAATTCATTTCGCTACAAATGCGAGCTGTACCATGGTTCGGAACCCATGTAAAACTATAGGTCCCCTTCCCCTACTGGGTGGTAGGGTAAAGTAGGTTACCCGGTTTGGTACCACCTCATTCTATGGAATGGTTGGAAATTCCATGGAAACTATGGTTGAAGTGTCAATGAGTGTCAATGTTTCCATCCAGCAGGCCTATTCCTGGAATTCCGTAAACAGGAACCAGGAATCCTGAGTCTCTAAAGCAGCTTTTATAGCGGTTTAAAGCGATTTTCGTGACCAAAACAATTCGAAGAATCGTTTTTTCAATAACTCAAGGTTTTCCGTCTAAAAAAATCGCTTTGAAAATCGCTATAAAAGCTGTTTACCAGGCTCAGGATTCCTGATTGCTGACTCTCTCTCTCCCAGGTATAGACCTGCTGTTCAGTGTAGCCTTGCGTGCGTGGCACCTAATTCCTTCGGGAATGTGGAATCTGGCTAATATCATAACGATATTGTGTGTTATTAGCCATCCATATCAGGTTGCATAAAAAAAAGGTTTATTAATTAATTATTAATGCTTAGGGATAATGCTATTAGAAAATGTATTCATAAAGACTCTCATCATATAGTCTGTTACAAAAAAAATTAACGGACTAAAACTATGTAGTAAAACCTTTATAACTTTGCTACACAGCCAATTACTTAACTAAATTTGAAATTGTGTTTACATAACAAAACTAATCAAAACTATTCAGAAACGTTTAGGCAAATGGGATAACTTTTCCGGCAACTATTGCGCCCGACCCAAGGGAAAGGGGTCAATGGGTTAAATTCTTTTGCTACTTTCATATTAAGAATTTTGGTAGAAATCGATGGAGGAGATTTATAAAGTAAAACAATCAAATGGCTATTTTAGTATGATTGTCCTTGGAAAAGATCAATTAAAACACAGAAAAAAATGGTTCCCATGTGTGAAATTCTTTCGATCTAGATACCAGCGGTAAAGGGGTTCGATTCCCGCCCCGTTTGTGCATCAATTGCTTTCTCTTTCCCCCTTGCACTCTTAGGTGACCGGGTAAGTCTTCCGGTGTTCCTCCATGTGTCCCTTTGTCCTGCGGATTGTATATTTGTATTATTAAGGTAACCTAGCTTCGATTAAGACATGTTTTTACAGTTCCGATTATTTTATGCATTATAATATAGCTAAGAGAACAATAGTATAGCGGGCCTTCTGCCTGTACAGGATTTAAAAATAGTGTGTTGACTTCGTCGTCATAGCGACCAATGTTTGTTTGTTTGTTAGGTGGAATCAGTGGCGCCGCGGTCACTTGTTTAACTTCTTAGTGAGGACGGATTTTTGGCCAGGGTTTTGTCCCGCCCCAGCATGTAGTGGCGGTACCTTATGCGAGTCTTAAGTCCCCGACGTTTTTTTTTTCACCGGGACCTTCTTGTCCTCACCCTTGGATGCCCGGGATGAATGTAGCAGGCCTCTTGCCTGTACATAATTTAAAAATAGCGTGCTGACTTTATTGCCATAACGACAAATGTTTGTTTGAAAAAATGTTGTGGTTTTCATGCCCCTGACTGTCACCTCCATGACTACATTGCATCTTTGATTTCCAGTAGTACTATATTAAAGTCATTGCATTAGTGTTATGTACCGAAGGAAGGCTCTTCAAGCCAAATAGGGCTTCAGGTTCAAAGAATAAGCTATGCTTCGTAACTGGGTGATTTTTTTAAGTTACATCCCTACATGGAGGTGAAGAATTTATTCCGTAATAAACCATGAAGGTGAAGAATTTCCCTCACCTCCATGTGATAAACAATTAAAATAATTGTTTAAAAAATTAATTTCTTAGCATTGAGCTCGTACACCTTGCGTGCTGCAAAATTGTGAAATAAGATTCCTGTGTCATGATTTTTTTTTCATCCTGGCGGGTAACCGGGACCGTTACCGATTACGGTAACGGGAATAACGCCTCCCTACAATAACTACATTAACAATTACTGGCGACATGTCGGTAGTCCTCCAGGTCGCGCCACGATTTCTGAAGTAGCCCACGTTTAAACAAGCAAGTGAAATCTACTGTTTACCCAAAAATGAAGTTGACAATTTATAATGCAGAGGTTTATGAGGGAATCAGTAAAAGTTTAGGAGCAATGTATTCAAATCCAGGAATACTGGTTCGATAGGCATCCTCCATATGAGACAGTCCTAGTGGAGTTTGAGGAAAACACGTTGAGGAAAACCATCCCATCCCATGGTTAATACATTGATATGAACTAATGCTTCGACTTCATTTAACGTGAGGCTAGTGAGGTTGCATTAGCAATATGAGTTTGGATAGTCCACGGCTAGAGGGTGGCGAGTAGACGTTTGCAAAATATAAAAGGTTTTTAATTTACTCCTACAAATAACGAGCTATGATGTTTTGTATCCAAGCTGAATGGCTTATTATATAGGCCTACATAATTTCTGCTATTTTCCATGATCTAATAACATTTAGTGTCTTTGAGACGAACTGCTTTATCTGCTTCCAACTCTCATGACTACCCCACTAAATATCCACACATGTATGAACCAAACCAACCAAAAATGACCTAACAGATCCAACGATTCAACTATTAGCCATGGGCCAATTATTATAAATTCGTCTGGTCATATGTCATCTTCTCGGATGATCTCTTTTGGTTCCACAGTCTAAAGGAAGTCAGTCGACCTTAGCTGCTTTTTAAAGGTAAATGATGGACTGGGATCCTACCTGACTTTTACGGCAGCTTGCTTGACACCAGCATGGCCACGAACACATGTTTGTGGGATGTTCGTTTTGCAGTCGAGGTGCACGTCAATTGATAAAATTACAAAAATACTGTGGATCCATGAGCATACCTGCTGTGATGCATTTGCAATACCTACAGACTCTCTTGTAATTCATAAATAAGCTGTTTTCTAATTTCATAACTTCTCTCGACCCACCAGAAATCTAAGACAATCTGTTACTTAAATTTTGATATTTTTGAGCGTAGAATAGAACGTACATACTTTGTGATTATAAAACCTGATCATTACGTCCCATAACAGTCATAGTGTAGGCAACGATCAAACAATAAGAAACACCTGAACAAGAGGAATACGTTTGCTGCATGCTTCATTTATGTACATAACTGTTTGATTTCTTTGTTTCCATTCACTCTTCCATAATATTCATATTTTTTTTATTATTAGCTAGCACTTGAACAAACACAGCTTTGACGTCAGTCATCTTTCTTTGAAGAGTGCTTTGAAGATGTGATGTTTACTTATTTATTTGGACTAACCAGGGTCATCCCGCATTTTTTCAGTTATATCATAAGTAATGTTAACCGTGGAGAAAGGTTAATTTATCGAGGGTAAATAAATGAAACTATCTACAAGACCACTCTAAAAGCATGATTTATTACCAATTCGGATTTAATTGGTAAAGACTTATGAGTTTAAAGGCCTTTTTCACCTACTGTTGATTAGCTTAATCGCCACATATGAAGGGCCTTTCTTAGCAGATTGAAATCAGCTCCAGAACAAGATAATCAGGGCTTTACTAATAAAGGCACTATAAGTGTCACTTAATATAAATCGGCAGTTGGTGAAAACCAGACTAAATGTTAAATGCCAATCTGTCCTCAACAAACGATTAATGATTCAAATTCGGAATAAATCAGTTACGTAATATTTGCAAATCAATGGGATAAATAAAACATGCTTTTAGAAAGTTGCTTTTCGATATTTTTTTCATCCAATATGATATTTATGACATGTAAGTAAAATCAACCGTGACACAAAAAGATAAAAGAACGACTTTATAGCCCTGCAAAGCTAGACTCAAACCGGCAAGCAAACCGTTTGAGGGCAGGTGATCATGTGTTTTTGAAGAATTTTTAGCGAACCGAAAATGTGCACTGTCGATCACCTGCTTGAATTTGTTTAACCAAAAAAGACCGTGCAGGAAATTTGCGGAGCTAACTCCAATCTATTCGCAATATTAATAATGTTACTCGACTTCCTTGACCTCGTTGTAAGCCATTCTGCTTAGGTGAGCTAAACTGGATTTGTATATCGTGTTTATACCCACACAAATCCAACAAGAACCTCTTCTACATCAAAACAATTACACATGTCGAGCATTTGGAAAATATTCTTACCTTTTTGTTTACTTGTTTATCACGCAACCAGAGTTTCTGATAGTTTTCAATAATGCCTTTTCAGATCTATAAGTTCGAAATGATGTTACATTTCTTCATTCTTTTGAAAGGATTTTCAAACTGTCTATTTTTTTTGCGAAGCATCTTGACTTATAGATTATTGCACTGCTTATTTATAGATTATTACCTTAAAAAAACTTTTCAGGGTGGATCGTAGGGAAAAAAATGTTCGAGAGCGTATGCATTGTTAAAACTTTTATTTACTGTTCCTCGATAAATCAACGTCAGTGCTTAGAGTATATGTCTTCATCATCCTAGCCTATCAACTCAAACCAACTTGGAGATAATCAACCAACTTTGAAATACTAAAACAATATTCATTTTCGCCCATTATTTTTCCTAGATTCAAAATAAAAATAAAAAAGGGCATCAATATAAAAGAGATCCTACAATAGCTATTTTATTCACATAAATGGTATTAATTTTACGGAGATTGAAAATAATAGGTATTTTTAAGGGTCCTTATGAGCACAAACAAAAATAACAGCAAAGAACAAAGTATTGGATGTGCCAGAGGAGATGTATGACCTATAAAGACAGACAATTCAATGATGTAAGGATTATCAGCATAGAACGTAATAAACTCAATATTGAATTCAAAGAAGTATGTCATATGTTTGACAGTTAACCATACTCAGTACAGACAATGTAAACAAGTAGCATATACATAATTTTAGACAATGATTATTATTTACAAACATCAGAATACCCTAATAACTATACAATATCTAAGAAAACAACAACAATGTTTTATACACTTACAATATATTTGCCTTTCTATGCTCTACGTTTTATACTTTACATTATGCAGCCTTACCATTACAAACATAAAATATACATAATATTGCAATAACAGCCCAGTGCTCTAAATATACTACTAATCCATATTAGAGATATTGCTTTACAAAAGCGATGATATTTCAATTTTAATAATCAAATCAACCCATTTCAAGACTTATAATTGTATAATGAAATTATCCGAACTTCGTGGAAACGTCATTCATAAGGAGGGTGATGGAGTATTTATGATGATTCGCCTATACCATTATAGTACTGGCGATAGAACTCTCCTTGCCGTTTTCCAAAAGCTCTGAATATCCTGACTCGTCGCTGCAGGCGCTAACGTTATCCCCACTACTTTTAAATACATCGTCATTGTCTCCACTGGAGCCCAGAATATCATAGTCCGTCAAATTATCTATGAGCGTTTCAAATTGATTAGTATAATTTGCCAGTACGTCTTGTATATTTTTCAACGGTGGGTATGTTGACCGCCTCTTAAATGAGTTCTTTTCACCTATGGGTACGTGGTTGACTTCCTCGCTCGGCCGGCGCTCGTCATCAGAACTAGATCCATAGCAACTCATGAGATCTGCTGCCGACTCTGACGATGCAGCTACATGTGAGTTTCGTTCGTCTACGACGTCAGATCCGGTGCGAAAATCAGAGATCGAGGATGTGAAGCGTGGTTGATATCCACGCTCGAAACTCTGTATTCTCTGTAGAACCGATACGCGTTCTGTTCCTTCAGCTCCGATGTCCTTAGAAAGGCTGAACACTTCTTGCGGCAACAGCGCCGGCAATGATGTAGTTTCTGTATCGGATGATGTTACAGTGCTAGCAGTTTCGCATCCGGATGATACAGAACCATCATCGCTATCTGTTGTTAGACCAAGCATCTCCAATACCTTTTGTTCTCGGACTAGATAAGGTATAGATTCTCCCATTTCGTTGAGCTCATCGATACTACCCAGCGCGCAGCGTTGGGTTTCAGTTTTCTTTGGAATTACGACTGTAAGGTTTTCATTTTGACTAGTTTTAATAAGACCATCCTCTTTGCTGCCTTTTAATTTGTCATCAACTGAATTAAATTGGTTCTCTAAAAGGTCTAATATTTCATCCGAAAAAGACATTTCATTTCCCTTCTCTCGATCAACGTTGCGATAGTACTCTTTGGTAGTCGATTCTGATAGAAAATGTTTCCTTGGTGACTTTACTTTTTCTTTCGCTCTTTTCGTTCTAAGTGAACCTGTCGAGAAAACTTCATCTTGATCATAAGTCATGTCTTCCAATACATTATTTAATATTTTATGACTTTTCAGATCAGCTTCTTCTTCGTCTTCTTCAGAGCACAACTCTTCAATTGCACCCAATTTAGGTGCCGACTTAGACCTTTCCAAAGGGGGTCTATAATTGTTTGCTCCAACGCTTAGCAAGATTTTGCGGCGAGGCATGCTGGGGTTATCATAAACACTATTTGCCAAGCTTAAACGAGCATTCTGTTTAC
This sequence comes from Incurvaria masculella, assembly GCA_946894095.1. NCBI lineage: Eukaryota > Metazoa > Arthropoda > Insecta > Lepidoptera > Incurvariidae > Incurvaria > Incurvaria masculella. The sequence goes on along the minus strand of OX335648.2, from coordinate 15,342,468 downwards.
ATATTTTGTCCTTCTTGAACTCTGCTAGCGCTTGCTTGAGTTTTACCTGCAGCTCCTCCTTGATCTTCTGTGCAACAGGTTCCTTGGAGCACAAAACGGCGTGACACCTCAGCTCGTGCTTCAGTTTCCTGCCCTCGTGACGGTACACCCAACAGAATATTTTGGGATAGTGAGGTGGACTGGCGCAGTAGGTAATCCGATGAGACCAGTACTCGGTGAGTCCATGCTCCTTGGTTGCTCCTTTTAGTCCGGAGTTGGCGATGGAAAGCTTCATGACGACATCGGGTTTTGTGGACTGATTGTAATTCCTCCAGAGGGTAGCCAGGGGCTTCTCGATGCAGTTTTCACCTGGAAATAAAGAAAATTCTAGTTAGCGCGATAGATTATCGTAAAAGATTTGTTATGTGGAATAACATACTAGATATTAAGATTGCCAAACGGCCTATAGATATGCACGTTTAAACAGTATTTCTTATTTAAGGTCTTGGTGAATTGGAAAATAATATTTGAACATATTTGGTGGTTTTTTACAAACATTAGGTCATGGTAACATTTTAGATATATCAAGAAATAAAATTCAATCCTATAGTCTGCTACGTATCGCAGGCTGTATACGTATGTCTGTTCGAGCTGGCTGAACAAAATACGTTGAAATCGCTTGTTGGGATTAATGCCCTAAAAGTATGACAGTGCACGTATTTAAGGTTTTTATGCATTGATATGTGGAGAATTGGTTATATATCACGAAATTTGTAATTATTTGTCACCTAATATAGCTTTTAGTCTTGCTCCATAAAGCGACCTGGATTTACAGTATACATAGATAAAACAGGGGGAGATATGGCACCGAGCGCGCTTACTATGGGACCCGCTGTCTCCAATTTTCAAAACTACGAACATGCCACATACAAACATAGTAGCAGTCGTATTGGAAGGTTTGTGTGGGTGGGAATTGACTTGACGAATATACGACGACGCTCCGCCGGATTTTCATACAATTTTGGGACATTTTCACCATATAGCGGAGATGCGATATCGACCGCATGCCATTTCCCCTTCCTTTCTCTTCAGTGAATTACAATTACTTTAAATACATTTCGGAATACTGCATCTTTTTTTTATGAATCCACATCAATATGTATTAATTAACAATAAGTAATGTCACTAGCTAATAAAAGAGCACGTGCACTCTCAGTGATTAAGAGCGGTGGAGTTCCATTGTTCCAATTCACAATAGAGCATTTTACATAATTTCATCGAGATCACTTGGCTGAGGATAAGTCAAGTGCTGCACAGTTTGCAGGTTCAATTGGATGATGAACGAAGCGAACTCTCGGACCTCTAGGTCGCACGAACCCGTGACACTGTTCTCGCTACATCAACAGTTTATGTATCTGGGTTGATGGAAATAAGCTACCGCTTCGCACGTGCCTGTAAGCTATTTCACCCACACAAACGTAGTTGACTAATCATTTGAAAATCACAGTTACAATTATCTTGATATTTGAGATATCTGTCTATATTGGTATTTTTTTTTCAATGTACAAAGAACAGTTAATAGGAGAACTATTCGGGACAAAATTCGTGTGACTGACGGATAACAGATCATAATACCTTTTTTTCGCTTTCTGCGATGGGGCCCTAAAAAGAAGCGATATATTCCAATACTTGGAAATAGATGCGTCAGAATGGTACATTCATGTAGTGGCCTCGTTACTGCAAGGAGCGTGATCATATCCTGTGCCCTGTGGCCCTATGGCCCTGCGTGACAACTGGCTAAGTACGTACGCCCAGCAAATAGTTTATGCATTACATAAGATCTTATCTCCATCGCCGACATTTTTATTTATTTATATAATTATACATAATATCACTATACATATTATCATGAGCCAGTTCGGCAATCCCAGCGAAGAAGAACTGGCAAGAAACTCCGCTAGTCTTTTTTTCCAACGTCCACTTAGTTTAAATTTACAAAAGTATAAAGTACAACAATTCATGTCATATGCATGACAAATATCAGTTTATTTGTAAAGACTATGCCCGCCATCTAACATGTTGCCAAATGGAGCAAGCTAGTCCCCACAAACAGCACCCGTTCACGAGCATTACGCCGGGTGCAGCCATCGCCTCTGTTAACCATATTTTAGGGAAAGAGGAGACCCGAACCTCGCCGCAAGCAAAGACCTTAAGGTGGCCCAACCCGCTAAACTCCCCATACAAACGGGGAAAGAAGATCACGCCCATATTTCTTATCAGATATCCCAAATTTTTCTCAAAAGAGCTTTATTTGATCGAACTAGATGTCTGATAACCATTGGCATTGTAAAATTGTGTTTGGATTCTAAGTTATAAGGTCCGAAAGTTCGAATTTTTCGCGCGTTTTATACAATAATTTTGGTGGTTTATTACGCAATGATAAAGTAAGAAAACCTCAAAAAAATTAGTCATCAGACATAGCTTATTTAATTGAGATTTATAATCTATTTGGTTTTTGTTAGATTTTTGACTACAGCGGTCGTGGTTTACTTTTGCTATAAGTCGTTTTGAAATCAAAATTTTCGTAAATCTTACCAAATCATACACTACGCACATTGTCTTTTTTGTGGACATGTTGTATCTTCCTCATCACGGAGCCTGTCTTTTTCTTTGAAACAGAGAAGGTCCCAGAGCGCAACAGCACGGTTTTGTACAGTGCCCGCGAATAAGTTAGTCCCGCCGGGTTGGGCCAACTTAAAGCGAGGCACTACTCCAGTGGCAACATGAAAAAGTTGTGAAAACTTTGTACGATTTAGATTACTATTATTTCTGTCATGAACTACTACAGTGAACTCTAAACAGAGAATAAAAATACATAATAAATTATTATTCTTACAGCTAAAAAAAACTATTTAATATTAACCCTTTAAATGCTACCAGCTACAGAAAATTAAGGTTTGAGAGCAACCTTGTCAAATACAAGAAATAAGAAAGACATTTTGGATTTAACCGTACCGGTAAGCTAAATTAGGCCCGTGGTGGAATGGTTATCAGGAGGAATAGACAGTTATTAGAAAGACGAGGGCGTCTTCAATGTTTAGTGCAAGATGTAAGTAGTTGCTGAACTTCGAGTAAGCATATTTTTAAGAGAATCATATATCATTAATGAATAGACATCACTAGAAAGTTTGAAATTTAAGCAAAATTTAAGAACATAGAAAGAATAGGAAGAAACAAAACAAAATCGACTTCATAATAATTTTGAGCTCACTTTAAAAACTCTAGCTTGCTTGGATATCATTTGAAATACAACTTTCATCCCGAACCTGTAGTCACATAGCAGCATGCTATTCAAGTAATTTTAAAATTGTAGCCTGCGCGGCTATTTGTGCAGGTAATAAGATGAACTGATGATATAAAATGCAAATGACTGCACTGATGAGTATGGCGCTTGCTGCAATTAATGAAGTAGGTATTAAAATAAATTTTAATGTCAGAAGATTGTTGTTTATTAATTTTTCCTGTTGTTGTATATAATCCTGGTCGTGTTTTCTTTCAGTGTTTGCATTGTGAGTGCAGTTCCGAAGACATTTATTCTTGCTTTTTCGTTATTTTACATACTTGTATTACCTTTGTTTGCTCCTTAAATATTTTTAATTACTGCTAAAAATGGCCTTAATTACCCCTAAGCATCAGAAAATTACGCTCCTCATACAAATATAGTGTACTAATCATTTGAAAACCAGTGTTCCAATTTACTTTACGTTTGGCATCTACGTTTGTTATCGGGTAACGAATATCAGTCTACACTTTTTTACGACCGATCTTTCCGTAAACAAACTTAAAATTTGTATGGTTCCACTATATATTCGAAATCGGACGATAAAGGTAAGTATTAAGCCCAACCAACTTATTAACCTCAGCGTTTATCAGTTCACGTGAGAAGAAGCTCGCAAACCAGTTATTGACGATTTTAGGAACAGGTTTTAATGCGATCGTTGAAAAATATTATTGAAACAGACACGACGAATGTACGCACCAGCCACCGAGTCGTATTGCATTTAAATTGATGTGTATAACCGATTAAGCACTACGTAATAACTTCGGAAGGTGTTGAAATAATTTATAGATGCATTGAAACATCAATACCGTTAACTGAAATGTTTCATTACTGATTCAAGAAATTAATTGCGATATGATGGTCCATAAAGGATCCTCTATAGTTGCCTGATACTTAATTTATAAATACATTCGTGTACATAATATTCATATAGACAAAGATCAATTAACTTGTGTTTGTAATTGCTCAAATTTAGCTCAAAAATCGTTAGTGCAATTGATTTGTGAACTGAACATGGATGGCTAATACCAAACTGAACGTCAGATATTAGCCTAACACACCACATGGGAACTAGGTGCCATGCCAGGACATTCCTTATATTGCTCGACTACGTTGAACTGGATGGAAAACCCGGACAGTTTTCATTGCAGCTTCGACCATCGTTCATTCAATGCGATGGTATCAACCCGGGCGGGACTAACCCTACCACCTAGTAAGTAAGGAAGAGGACCTACAGTTTTACGTTTTACTGGTAATTCTGAAAATGGAACGTTGGCTAACACTTATGAGAGTCTGCAAGTTCTTTGAATTAGTTTCTGAAATTTTAAGAGGATATAGGAAGCTTTGAAGATGAGGCGAAGACAGGTCGGCCATTAAAGAAAAAAAAAAAGAAACCATTTGAGCATTTGACATTTTTTTTTGTGAAAACCTACTAATTACATTTGCAGAGCTCGAGCGACAACTGGGCATCGGATTAGCAGCAATGCAAACCACTCTCCACTTGTGTCCGACAAACTCACTTATGAGCAGTTCACGAGAATTGGAATTTTATGTTGACGGTTTCCAGAACACTTTTCAATTTAAAAAAAAAGTTTTCGCTACAGCGCGAGCACGACCCTACCCCACCCGTCATATTCCCCTGCCCTAATCACTTTGGGTTTTTTCCTATTTCCAAAAACCGGCCAAGCGCGAGTCGGACTAGCACACGAAAGGGTCCGTACCATCGTACAAGATTTAACACAAAAAAACGACAGCAGAATCGAAAGAAACGGCAGCAAATGACAGCAAAGGGTATGCACTTTTTTACCCGACTGCGAAAGAAGGAGGGTTATTGCATATAATTTCAAGATGTATAAAATGAAGAGTGATACGAGGCTTTCTTAACCTGAATATTTCAAATGATTGATATCGATACCTAAATAATAGCCAATAAATAAAAATGCAAAGGCTAACATTTCTTAATAATACGTTAATATTGAGATTTTGTTTCAAATAACAATGGAAAATTTGTATTTGGTGTTTACGGTTATGAGGTATGTAAATCATGCCTTCCTCATTTGGTTTACTGTTTATATGAAATAGGGAAATAAACATAATCCATACAGAATTCAAATGAGCTGAAACGATTTCCTCAATGAATAATGTCCTGGCATTACACACAACACTACTGCAAGTGAGATTAAATGCTGAATAGCCGGTGAGCGAAGGGTCGCAAACCACCTCTGCATCACCAACCGGTGTCCACATGCGCAAGAGTTGGGTAATCATTGCCAAGGAGGTTACACCACACACGGCAGCGTCCGTCTTAAGGGGACGACAGCTTTTACTTACAAAGTGAAGATACGACACAATATCATTGGTCGGATCATTTTGATCATGAGTTCAGAAAAACAAAACACAGGGAAGAAGAACTGACAAGAAACTCCGCCGTGTGTTTTTAGGGTTCCGTACCCAAAGGGTGAAAACGGAAACCTATTACTAAGCCTCCACTGTCCGTCCGTCCGTCCGTCCGTCCGTCCGTCCGTCCGTCCGTCCGTCCGTCCGTCCGTCCGTCTGTCACAAGGCTGTATCTCAGTAACCGTAATAGGTCGACAGCTGAAATTTTCACAGAGTGTGTATTTATTTTGCCGTTATAACAACAAATAGGTAAGATTAAAACATAATTAAAATTAAAGGGCGCTCCCATACAACAAACGTCATTTTTTTGTATTTTTTTGTTACGATGGTACGGAACCCTTCGTGTGCGAGTCCGACTCGCACTTGGCCGGTTTTTTACGTAGACCATTCAAAGTGGATCTGAAACCTATGGACATTGCAATACCACACATGCAAGCGACCGATGTGGATTAGCTTCAGAAGCATGCTGACATAGAGATGAAGTCATCATAATTTGTATGCAACATTATGCCTTCTGACCGGCAACGACATACGGGTAATGGAAAAACAGAATCTAGACGTTTACGACCGTGCAAATGGTTCGTTCGTACCGACGACCGCGTCAACACGTGTATCGATCAAAGCTGAGATAAGTAAGATACAATGTGTACAGCTTGTAATGAGAAAGCAACAGCTTACGTGAGTGTTATCAATCACGGGAGCCGAGACGAGAACAAGTCAACAAATGAAGCGTCTGTCAGCGGCGCGGCGCGGCGCCCGCGGGCACCGAGACGGCATGACGCTCGAATTACGACTTCTATTACAGCTCAATTGCCGGCAACTTACCTCAGACTTTCACTTCTTATGTTGTGGCGTTTTTTATTCAGTTCACTGAACTTTTCTCCGCGGTCTGAGCCACCATCGACTGTATGTCTCGGGGGGATGTTGGAGATACAATAAAAATACCAAATACAATTTCATCCATGTGACTTCGATGAAACATGTTTCAACAAGTTTGTTTTTCAATTATGCTAAAATGTAACAGGAAAACTCCCGAATCACCCACCTGCTGAAATGTAGGAAGTCGATGTTGATTTTATTTCGACATGGATAACTAATACCAACTTTCAAAATATTACCCTCTATGTCTATGCCCATGTAGTGTACATGGGCATAGACAAAGGATAGTAGAGATATACTGATGACGTCATACAACATTCAAAACTTGCTGAAACTGATTATTTTCGCTGGCACTTGACATTTCAAACCAGCGCCATCTCCCGTCTCTGCCAGAACTATACTGTCATTAAACTAAGCTTAATTACAAATTGTACCTAGGCAGGCAGGCGTGACGAAAACGTTAGTTTTAACTATTCAGTAATAAAAGTCATTCTCATTTGTCAGCCTCAGTGGCCCAGTGGCGCGACACTTCGGCGATCGCTCTCCGAAGTTAAGCAACGCTGGGTCCGGTCTGGTCTTGGATGGGTGACCGTTGAGAGAGGCTGGCCGTGGTTCGGATTCCACGTTAAACTGTAGGTCCCCTTCCTTACTTACTAGGTGGTAGGGTTAATCCCGCCCGGGTTGGTACCATCGCATTGGATGAACGATGGTCGAAGCGGCAATGAAAATTGTCCGTGTTTTCCATCCAGTTCAATGTAGCCGTGCAATATAAGGAAGGTCCTGGCATGGCACCTAGTTCCCATGTGGTGTGTTAGGCTAATACCATGACAGAAGGTGTGGTATTAACCATCCATGTCCAGTCACATAAAAAAAAATATATCATTGATATTAATTGGTTTGTATTCTCGGATGTGAATAGCAACACCATCTGTTGACTTTTATTATCTTCACTTATCTCTCTACCTTCACTCTAACTTCATCTTTCCCTACTATTATGTATCCATGACATGGGCCTTGTACCTTCCTTATATTGCTCGTCTACATTGAACTGGATGGAAAATAGCGACAATTTTCATTTCCGCTTCGATCATCGTTCATTCAATGCAATGGTAACAACCCGGGCAAGATTAACTCTATCACTTAGTAAAGTAAGAAAAGGGACCAGGCAACAATTTTACGTGGAATCCCAACCACGGCCAACCTCAACGGTTGAAAACAGTCACCCATCTAGAAGCCAATCGCACTCAGAGTTGTTTCACCAAGTTAAACGAACTGCAAGGCGTCGCGCCACTGAGCTACCTAGGTGTACTTTGATTTTTCCCTTTAATAATAGGCGACATATCAAGACGCTAAATTACCTGTGGGTCAAACGTGACAAAAGTCGGGAAAGAAGCTGCGGGCAACTACTTTTCGGTCGGATAAGAATTGAAGTTTGTAATTACTGCACGTCAAATGAGTCAATATTGGCCAGGCATTCATGAAAGAGACCGACAACAATCGTATTGGCTTTCTCCGGAGATTCTATTGTGATTGTATCGAACGTAAAGATTCTCGTCGATAATGAAGCTTCGTTTTATTATCATTGCCGGAAGATTGGTCGGGTGCTAATTAAATTTGTAAGCAGAGACCGCGGCACACGAGACGATGCCGACGACGGCGGCGGTGGACTCCTCTCGCAAACAATCTCGTCTCGGATATTGGCACTTCACACACTTTCTCCTGCGCCGGCGCACACCGGTCGGTTAGGTCAGGTTACGTGGCCTCAGAGCCCCTAGTCCCAATCGTCACCTAAGTTGGCGTTTACGCCAAACCGATCGACTGGCGTTTTCAAATGTAGGGAGAAATTGAATAGCGCGCGCAGTGGGAGTTAAGCGAACTAAAATGCGAGTGCGAGTTTGATTTGACAGCTAACTCACCGTCGCTGTAAATACGTTGACGTTGTCGCTTATGCCGACTCTGCGTTTTCATACAAATCGGAAGTTTTTTGACAGAAAGACTTTGACAGCTTGAAGAAGTAACACCACAGAATATCTAGTAGAAACGTGTATGGAGTTTGATGTTTTACGTAACTTTGAAGTTCCGTAAACGCCAATTTAGGTGAGAACTCGGACTGGCCACTCAGAGCTAAACCCGCTTCACCAAAGGCCTTCCATGTGTCCCACTATAATATATTCTCGCTAACGCATGCGGATCGGGCGTTCGTTCTACAAATAGAGATCGCTTGCTTACCTTCACATACATAAACACTGCCATGCCGGCCCGCTGCCATCTGGCTGGCAGCACTTTAGCTAAACTCACCATGAACGATGAGGCGCGGAGTTTTCCGATGGGACCCATGTGTTCATAGTTCGCGCGTCATAATCGATTTTAAGGACAAAGAAAACGGCTTTAAATTTGTCATAATTTTTGTTGCTTATGCAAAAATATATAGAACAAACGTCAATTTTACATTACAGTGAGTCGCGCGCGTAATCGACATTACTATGAGCTTTTTGTATGGTGTTTGCCTCTTTGGGCAAACATTCGGTCACGAATTTACCGGGCCCTTCGTTTTTAACGTTCCAGGCCATAACATATACTTGACGCTTATCAAATTATTACTAAGGAAAACGTTTTAGATAGAAAAAGATTAAATTCTATTTCGAGGCGACCTCTAAATCAATATTGTTTGGAACATTCATCACATTTACTTCGGCACGAAGCTGTTACTTATCGATTTCTCACCAGGCAACTGTGGCGAAGGCGTCAGAAGCGACGGCGTAGCAAGCAGCAGTTATGTTTGTTTGTTTCCGAAAATCCGAGTAATTCAAGTTTTACGACTCGTCCAAACAATTTCATGGCAGCTCCTACGACGCTAGCTAACATTCCACAATATGGAAAATTGTAGGGGAAAGGTTTATTTACCATGCTTACGTTTATCTATAAGCACGGTATGACAGCCATTATATTTCAAGCTAAAATTCTTAAGGCGTAAGCTTGATTGCTAGCCTGGCTGATATACCTAATTGTGCATAGCGGATTACAACATTTACAGTTTACACGTGCTTATATGGGACTAGAATTTGGCTTTGCCGAGCTCATATCCAAGCAGATGTATATGCGGTGTCAATAGCTTTGGTAGATTTAAGAAAATGTTATCACGGACATAAATGGTTTGTTGATATGTTGGACACAGACATCGGCGATCTTCATAGACATGGAGCATAAATGAGTGAGTTAGTAGTTAGTGAGAGCGTAAGATGTTAGAAAATATGCAGGGAATTCGATCTAATCTGAATCGTTCAGAAGTTGGCATCCACTTCTGATTGGTGCAGAAATTATCGAATTCCCTGACATATTTTCCCACATTTTTCTGGGTCAGCCCCAGGCCGGACACTTGATTCAATGGAGGCGTAACATAAAGCCATACATGATTAGAATGGTTGAAGAATACGTCATCTCTTTCTTCCCCTCCAGAGAATTGGCGTAATGGCATGCATGCATATGTATAATGCATGTCATATTGATTGCATTGCCTCCCGTTTTCGTGTCACGCCTCTCACTTACGCAACGCACTTACTTAACAAGCTATTGTCCACTTCCGTCACATCGTATACCTTCTCGATTGCACAACATCCGACCGAATTGTTAATTGTTAATTGACTTCATGTAAGGTCTTACTTGCAACAGAAATAATCCATGTGGGTCCTGACATTGAAACCTCAAGCCGGACTTATTTCTATATACAGTTTAAGTACACAGTATAGCGTGCCCTGGCATGGCAGCTAATCCACTCGGGGATGCGGTGTGTTGGGCTAATATCTTGACAGTGGGTACTAACCATCCTTTTCCAGTAGGGTAGCCATAGTAAATAACTCGCCAGGTGAATAGCAGGTAAACAGGCAAAAGAGTGATTATAGTTTGTTGCATTTCACGCGGCGAGATAACTTACCATGGCAACCTTCCAGTTACATAAAAAGGTACGTTTTTTAACATTGTCTGTAGATACATATATTCTACTGTTATGCTCTATTAAATGCGTACGACAAAATGTGTTGAACTGAATTCGGTGCATAAATTGCGCCCTACTTCGGAAATATCTGTGTCAAAGCTAAGTCAATTGATAAATAATTGGTTATTACCGGTAGATTACTTTATTACGCTGGAAATGTATTTTTACTTTTAAGCTTAATGTTGGGTGACAACAATAGAAACATTTTTCCTCAATGTTACAAAAATTTAAACACAAACGGTATATTCACGAGATATCCATAAATAGGTAAGGTAAAAAGATTTATACATTAGCACTAATTGGTACAAGAATATTAACAAAGCAAGAATGTCTTGGAACTGGCGACAGTCGTTTCGACCTCAATGACAAAGCGCAAACAGTTATCTAATTATTTAGTTAGAACTTCGTACATATCCGTTTTTCTTAGTATTTATTTAATGAAACTTAGTAAGGTTTATGAAAATATGAAGATACGCGCTATATGAAGACAGAATATTTATTTTAATTGGAAAGTTTTTATTTTGTAAATTCAATACCTTCATCGCTATAGAAATGGAGGATATCTAAATGATTAGCACATTTCCTTGAGATATTAGATATACTACAAGAGATACTACAATTATTTACGAACTATTTCGGGGCGCTATGAATGTATAAGATTTTTCTCTTAAATAAATAAATAAATTCGTTCCCAATTTTTTTTTTATTTGTGTGGTTAAAGAGACTCACATTGAACTCGCAGTTCTAACATAGAGATGCAAAGTTTTACGAACTTCAGGTTAAGCTGGTTTTTTGTGATTATATACCCAATCGAGTTTTTGTTTGTAAATCCTGGAATTATTCCCGTCTCCGATAGATGGAAATGTTATTAATTAGGTGCTGGATTATTGTAAAAAAATATAATACCTACCTACATAATATAAACTACCTACAAATAAACCAATAACGATTTTAAAATGACATTGGTAGTTAAAGAATTAATCTAGGTCATAAATACGCTGTGTATTCGGATAATATTAAAAACGTTTTCCGACCACATTCGCGAGGCACCAAACTTTACAAAGAACGTTCAAAATGTCAGACCACTAAAGATAAATTCGCACGCGTCTCAACACAATAGCAGAAATCATTAATCAAACTATTATTTAGCTACTAAAATGTTAATTAAAACTCTTTACTCCATCCTTTAATTTGTAAAATGCTTTGAGAGGACGGAATTTAATTAAACCTGACGTTGTAATCCTAGGCAACGGAATAACACCAGCAGGATATTCCATAGTTGTCACTCTTCATTTAAATACTTTTAAGGGTTCAACTTCTTTAAAGGGAAAAACGAACCCTTATAAGATCAATTTGTGGTCCGTCTGTTGGTCAATACTCTTTTTTGCAGTAAAACATGGAGTTATTTAATTAAAATTTAAATGAAATTCTTAATTAAATGTCCGCATAATTTGACCATCGCCAATAAATCAAAACGTATCCTACAACCTAGAAGTTAAGGGAACATGGGAAGGTCTTAAAGCACAAGTCAAGGAAAAAATCCGAAAATCGTAAATGCGCTTAGCAAGAAGCATTACAGCGACTTGCAACTTTAATTCTTTACCAATAGAAGTATCTGGTAGAAAAACCGTATTGGAATATATTTGTGAATGTAATAATAATGGGAAAACATGCGAGATGTAGCCACACAAGCAATGGCTTCTTCCGCTTACGAGCTGGATTACCACCTTACGGTAAAGTTGAAATATTTCAAAATTTTAACAATAAAAAGTCATTATCGATAGTTTCGAAAACTATCGTAAATGTATCAGCTTAGTTGGATATATCCTTTATACGGAACCTAAACTTGTCTGGCCTTTCAAAGTGGTTTCGAATCCATGTAGTTTGGCCGGACACGCAGTCAATGTCATATCCGAAGGTTTATTTAACAAGACAGGATCGGTAGCAAAGGAATCGCGTGTGTTAGCTTCTGGGCCAAATCGTTTGAAAATGTTAATATCGATGTGTACATCTACCAGAATTTAGCATTCTACTATATTCATTCAAATTTCTTTGTTCACGTTGAACCGCTGTTAAATATCTGTTCTTACCATTCTTCCAAATTCCCATATTTCCACCAGACTATTCCCTCGCTTGCAAACATGTTTAGTAAACATATACGAGATGAGATCAGCTATTTCATTACGTTCGGTGTCAGAGTAAACAAGCGCCATACCAGTCACGTTTGTACCAACCATCACGGGTATCTTACTACATAGAGAAAAGATTATCTGTGTGCACAGATAGTTTCAATCAACGTTGTTAGCTAGCGCGGTGCGTCGTAGATTTCTTCGCGATAACCCCTGCACGGTTTCATAGAGAGCTACGCTACGTTTTATTTTGTTTCCAGACAAACTCGCAATGTTCTCAGTTCTCAGTATTCTAAACATTTCATGAGGTAAATTCCGACATATGCTGGGCAAAAAACTTTGTATATGCAAATTTGTTTCATTGTTTCTTTTTGTCTTAACGATTCGTCACAGCTATGTTTTTTTTGAAGAAGGTTAAGAGCAACAGCATTCCATGGTACACAAATGTTGAAGGTTAGAAGGAAGATTAGCCGAGGGTTTTCTGAATCGTTTTCGGTTGCACTTCGTAAGGCGACCACTATTATTGTTAGCGACGTTAAAGAGCTAACTAAATAACATATATGTAATGTAAAAGAATTATTTCCCCTATAATACTGCATTCGTGAACAGGAACAAATGCCTGTATTATAATCATGGTTATAGATATTAAAACGGTAAGAAAGTGATACTAGATTAGATTCTTTTATTTTTACGTTTATTTTTTATTGGTATTTGTTTATATCAAGCGCGATGGGGTACATTACGTAAGAGGTGTCCGACGACGCCGATGGGCTTTCGAAATTTAACGGCTGCGAAAATTATGCCATGTTAAGGGCCTGGTACTAGCCAAATCGCAAAGTTAGACGAGGCACCCCAAGTAAACTAACTAAGTCTGACGATTATAAGTGTCATCCTTACAATATATGATTCCTTGTCTAGGAATCGAATGATTTTCGTTAATGTATGTTTCCTTTTTCTATACAAAATACATTGCGGAAACGGTGTCCATTTCCGAACTTTTTTGACTAAATGTAGAAATCTAAAAGCAAATGGAATTTTTTGTTTATGCATATATGCTGTTTTTGCTTATATCTAGAAATCGAATGACTTTCAGATTTCTAATGAGAAAAATCAACTTTTTTTATTTTTATTATTATTTAAATAAATGATGGAATAAAAAAATATTAACAATCCATTATCAGTCTGGAGTTCTATTTGGATTTTCTGAAGCGTTTCACTACATATTATTACATTTGTTAAAAAGTGCATTTGTATGGCGCGAGTAGTTGGCTAGTCCTAGCGCCTTAAAGGAGCCCAGCTTGTATTTTAGGGGAAACAACTCAGCAAAAGTACCTTGCACGGCTTATAGACAAAAGAATGGATTTACAGGATCGGTTGGTTATTATTTTGTTATTGTCGCCAGTGAATGGGATGCATCCTTTCCTGTTCCGCGTTAAACGATGGTAGCAAGAGAACGGGAGAAACAGCGTTATGCAGCTCCGACGACCACTCTCCATGGTGGAGACGATAGAACATCCCTTCAGAGATGGCTGCTACAATAGGAATATCAGAGGTGGTACCTACAGTACCTATAATGTTCTTAATTTGTTCTCAATAGTCGAGGTCGATATGGCTCAGAGGCTACCTCGTGTCGCGAGCTTCGCTGGAGGATATCGTTTTCAATAAGACGATTTCGTGCGAACGCGTAAATTTTTTGTCCATTTAGCGACTTCGGATCATCTATTCGTAAATTTGCTTAAAACATATTTACTCAAATATGTTTATCGAATAGAAGCTGCGCATATTCTGACGGAGAACACGGCATTCGTGCGCCACTAAAGTCGAATATACCGTTCCAGTGTTCGGAATCTGGTCTCGGACATTATGTAAATCATATTTGTATTTCAAAAACGTTTAAACATGTTCACGAATCCATGGGTAAAATGTATTAATCTGAGGTACTGTTGAGAATTTTTTAAACATTAATACCGACTTGTAATCTTCATTTTTCCCGAAATATACAACATTGTTGAGGTCCCGTCTCCGCTCGGGTCAATTATTCGTCAATCATCCGAGCGGAGCTCAGTAAAATAAAACCAAACGAAAACTGACATTGATTTAAATTTTTTTTTCAATTCCAACTGGTCGTTCCAGAGATTCGCGCGTTTAAAAACACTTTATTAGCTTTATATAAGTATAGATGTGACGACTCTTAAAGGATAAGCCTGCCATTTCTCACGGCTTCTGCGTAGACAAACACAAATAGACAGAATGCCAAAGGTAACTCGGTGAGACTGGTTTTAGTTTTTTCAAATAGAAAAACGGCGACGAACGCTTCGACTCCGTTATCGCGTAAGTCGCGTAAGTCGCGGCTCCCGGGGGAGGCGCGACCGCCGCGTTCCGTTACGTAACGCTATAAATATGTGACGCTATTCCCTACCGCGTATGCCCAGCGCGACCGCTGGCACCGACGAATAAGGAAGGATGGGAAAGGTTTACGTATTCGGGGCTCGTAACATCGAAGGGTCCGCGCCGCATGGTCTAATTGTAAGGAAATCAATCAAACACAGCGGAGTTTACCATGGTTTCCGAAATTAGGAGTGACCCGAAATCTCAACGAAAATGTCACATTCTCAAATGTCACAAAATCCACAATGTCAAACTCGGAAATAAAGAAGAGGTGCATTCCCTTGAATTTGAGCCTGCGGTAACAAGAAACAGCAGTTATCCACAGATGTTTTACGGACCACATCGAGGTATTATTTATTTACTTAACGCACGCGCGTTATGGGTTAACTAAAATTAATTTATTCAAAGTCAATTTGACACTGACAGAGTAGAGGCTGTCATGTCATCATGCGGCTGTATAGCGCGGAAATGCTGCTAGCATTATGGGCACGTATCCACCATTTTCCGAATTCATTCAAAATAATAGTAAGTTTACTTTGTTTATTTTTTTTTTAATTCTTGTCTTTTACAGTTCTAAATAAATGTTTTGTAACTTTTTGATATCCACATTTTAAATACTTTATTATAACAAAATCATCTTGAGACATTTCTTAGGCGGTCAATATCTCATCCCCTGACGCGGTCCGAAAATCACGTTTCTAAACAAGTACGTTTATATCACTTACGACCCATGTATGTACTGTATACGGTATAAACTCATACCGTATTCTCATGTCATGTCCGTGTAGAATGCATCGCCATTTTGCAAAACACATCTATCCATTAAATTAGCAGAGCGGAGCTCGCGCACCAGCAAGCAGCGGATCTGTTCTGTGAGTCATCCAATGTGACCGAATGGACTTCCGAGTGTGAACATGTCTTTACAACAGTCGTATAAGGGTCGAAGCACACTGTGCCTCCCTCGCGGCATATAAGGCGAGGCATATGACCGCATTACCGTCCCACGCGACCGCCATTGCGGCACAAGAGCCTCTCGGGCCCAAACGGCCGGACCGTGTTTGAATAGTGATTAGGCTGTCGGGGCAGGTTGGCGCTACTCACTTGACCGCTTCTTGTAAGTTTGGCTTCATTTGTCTCTAATGCATACAAACATTTTCGATGAGATAATTCTCTCTTCGTTATTGCGTGGCAGTTATTATGTTATTAGTCCATTGTTATCTATTTAATGTTCGTCTCAAATGTATTGATTGAACAACGAAAAGTTTTGCATGCGTATGCAGCATCCTAATCCTGGTGGTTGCTAATGTTTGCCTTTGAGAACGAACCGTTTCTCAAACTAATTTATCTGCCGCACCGCGAGGATATGGCACGCGTCTGCCGGCGGGTGCCTTTTCGCAAACGTATAACCTTGTCACAGAAATCGGATAATTCCGATTTCTGTGAACCTGGTAGTCTTCAAACGTAATTTGTACAACCTCGACAGCTCTGCGATAGCCCGCGAACCCCTTAATATGGTGCCTCACTGATCAAGGTTTCACGAAGTGAGGTTGATTCTCTCGGCATGGATGGTACCTTTGGGCTCAATTTTAATATTTTTTTCATTTGATGGTGATGGCAGAATGATGGTGAAATTAGCAATCATCATCATTTCGGCCCTTTGCCATCCCCTGCTAAACGTATGCCACCTCCAATGCGCGACTGTCCCAATATGCCCTCCTCATCTAACTACCGCCGTCAGAATTTATCAGGCCGTCTGACCACCGATCCGCTTCCTGGGCCTCCTAAACTACGTTTGTCAGTAGGTGGTGTCCACTTCAGAATTCGTCTGCTCTTGGATCTGCTGCTATTGGATCTGCAGAAGACAATCCCAGCCCAATACCACTTCAACTCGAGAAGTGATTTATCTCTCAGAGATATACTGTTTGCAGCCTTTTCCATAGCTTTGGATGTCCTGAAAACAATGCACGCGAAAATCGTTTCGGGTGAGCAGTTTTCGAGAAACTTCGCGATATTTTTTTGACACTTGTTCTACCGTAGTGCCTTCAGAATAGGGTCGTCAATCAGTGTGCTGTATTGACTTACGTATAGCCGAAACGGAGACGAAGAGAAGGCTGTCATAATTGCCAGGTGTGTGAAGTAGTTACTATTTATTCAAATATTTCGTCTCAAATCAAACAATTACGATCGTATGGGTATCTTATTGAATTTTAAATCTATGAAAGAATTTATCAAACTCGAAATTGGCACTTTTCGATAATTAATCAGATATGTTGCAGATACGTAGCGAGTGAATATACTATATTTGAAGCTTATCATATCATTGCAATGTGTATTTAGATATTAACGTTTTTTTTCGCAATGAAAATCTTCGATGATTTTGGTGGTTTATGAATGTGAGATTTATGTAAAATCAACATTGAAACAAGGACCAATTCATCAAATATATAAATTAAAATGAATAAATTTATAAGGACTGCATACATGGAGTTTGTTCGTAATTCGTAGTTAGTAGTTATAAAGTATAAATAATATTATTTGTCGGAATATAACATGCATCAACATTGTATCCGCTGCGTCAAAGAATAAACAAGAAACCTGAAAGCATCGAACGACAACAGCTACAGAAGACCGCATAATACTTCAAACGACAATTCGCAATCTCGTATGATAGCGTTACCAATAGAGAGTGAGAAAATACAATTACATTGTTGAATATAGTCAGTTCTCATTCTTATTTAATTCACCCCCTAGTCGCCACCTACATAAACACACAGACCACAGGTGCGAATCACAGTTTATGTCTTTATTTCTAATCCGAAATTTAAATGAATAATTTCGTTGAAAATGCGGGACACGTGAATCGGAACCCACGTAAAAAAGTTGGTACCGTCGCATTGAATTAAAGATGTTGCTATGCGCTTGTAAAGGAATCGTACCTACAGGCAGACAAGAAATTCATTGGAGAATGCGGTGTGATGGTCTTATATTATAAATAGTAGGTGAGATATTAATCATCCATGTCCAGTTCTATAAAACAATATTTTATGATAAATACTAAATTATTATTGCAAACTTAAATTTACTTAAGTATTTTTATCTAAAGCCTAGTAGCGCGATGCCTCGGCGTTCGATAATCAATTTTTCATTTTAAGAATCAAACTCGGTAGAGATGAAGAAAGAATATATTTGAATTTAATGAAAAAACCATAGCCCGCCGGCTATATATAAGTATCTTATTTAAATTAACCTTGTAATTTGCTCATGGCCGCCACAAGGAAGGATGATAGTTTGACGTAACAATTTCGCGGATGCTCGCGGGCTGCTAAGTGATATAATTTGTGAATCATTAGTTAAGTCGGCGTATCTCTCGCGCTACCACTAGGGATGCCACCGTTGGAGTCCAGATTTCCGGGAAATTACCAATCGTATCGGGAGGACTAAAATAGGCCACGCGTTATTTCTAAAAAATACTGAAGAAGAAAGGTTTTACTTAGAATTGTTTACCCGCCGCGATTGGTTTTAGTACGGGAGAGGCGGCAACCAGTACCACTAATGCAAATTTCGACCTCAACTCTCGAGACCACAAGTCACTGACAAATGGGAGACCGTTGGTACCGTATTTTTTTTTTGTTTCACTGGATATAGATGGCTAATACCACACCCACCGTCATGATATTAACCCAACACACCGCATTCCCGAAGGAACTAGGTGCCATGATTGGAACCGCAATCCGTGTAAAACTGTAGGTCCCCTTCCTTTTGCTAAGTGGTAGGGTTAAGCCCGCCCGGATCGGTACCATCACATTGGATGAAAAAATGGCGATTCCAATAGGGTGTGTTGGGCTTATATCATGACTAGTCACATAAAAAAATAGAGTCTCAAACAAACACCTGTACAAGAATCAACCTAGAGTAGGTTGTTTATCGTATTAAATAATCACTCTTTCCATGTGATCACCAGCATACTTATTTTACATCTGTTTAAGCAGTCAATAAGAAATGACGAAGAACAAAGCTTTGAGATATCACCACACTGAGTGTAGCCAGCTTGGTGTGTAACACCTAAGATTGCTTGCTGAGTGAGTAAGAACGCTCTGAACGCGAATGATAGGTACAGTGATCCAGCTTAATTGACAGATAAGAAACCATTTGCTCAGTTGATGTGTGACGCACGTCATTTCATTTAGCCAAGTTAAAGAATTTGAATGAACCCGAACTGAGGTAAATAGAAATAAAAAAAGCGAGTAGAGTTAGAAAATTATTAGAAAAGTGTTAGAAAATTATTAGACAATTTTCAGCACCAACAAAAATACTTTTCACCCTGTCGTCTTCGAGTGCAAGGTTTCTATGTACTCAATCGAATATATTTTTTTCTACATAGTAAATGTAAAATGAAAAGTCCAACATTTTTGCGGGGGCTGTGTTAGATTTTTCCCGTTTATTCAATAAAAGTAGTGTCCTGCTTGAAAGTGAAAAAAATTTCTAGTTTCTTGACTTGCCTACCCTAGCTGTCACCCAATCAATGTGATCTATGCAATGAGAAAATAACCAAATCTTTACTCATTCAAATGAAGTAAGTTATAAGTACCGTATTTGTTTCTATTATGGACAAATTTGGTAACAAGCATATTACATACCTACATATTACTTATATGGACATAATATTAGAATAGTATTTTGTGCCCATCGCAAAAATCTGTTTATCTGTTTGTTAATAATTTCCGTTTTGTTTTGTGCACAGAAGTTTAATTTATCAAGTCATTTGAATCAAAACCTAATAATACAATTAATGTATGACCCCACATTTAGTTTAGTCATGAGAACAACGCGCCCCGTTGCGTCCGCGCTCAAACAGTTACTCAGCAGCAGGAAGTAACGACTGACTGAGCTGTAGTCATGTGATCTCCGTTTAGTATCAACTAGTGAACACACTATAACAAACGTGTACAAGCATTACGTTAACGAGTTGGCTTGTTTTGTGAGTTGTCCCGAAGACACATCTCATTTATAATTCATCATTTACAAAAAGCACATAAGGTACCTATTATGCTCTCCAAAAAAAAAGTGTGGCCCTTCGCGGCGGGACTAACTCATTCGCGGGCACGGTCCAAAACCGTGCTGTTTTGGACCGTGAAAGACAGGCTCCGTGATGAGGAGGATGCAACATGTCCACAAAGCAGACAATGCGCCTAGTGTTTGATCAGGCAAGATTAACGAAAATTTTAATTACAAAACGAATTATAGCTAAAAGTAAATCACGACCGCTGTAGTCAAAAGTCAAACAAAAACCAAATTTATTATATATTTTAATGAAACAAGCTAGGTCTGATGACTAATCTTTTTAAGATGTTTTTATTTTATCGTTGAGTAATCCACCTCCAAAGTTATTGTATAAAACGTGCCAAAATTCAAACTTTTGGGCCTTATAACTTAGATCCCAAACACTATTTTACAATGCCAATGATCATCAGACATCTAATAAAATAAAGTTGTTTTGAGTATAATTTTGGATCTCTGACAAGAAATATGAGCATGATCTTCTTTCTACGTTTGTATGGGGAGTTGAGCGGGAAGGCCCACCAAGTATGAATGTGGACGAATTAATTTATACCACAAAGTAAAAAAGGAAGAAGTGGTATGTGAGGAGGCACCGTATAGACAAACTGTATGGGAAGACCACCGCGGGTTGCGTGCCACACGGTCCCCAGACATCGCCGTCGCACGCGAATTTGCTCCCGATTTGCATACCCCAAGTCAGTTGCCATCAATACAGACTCTCCAATACATCTGAGACCATATGGCGTATACTTTGATAGTTTTAGAAAATTGGGCACAGTAGGCGCGCTAGAAGGCACATCTCATTCCTTTCATATCTGAGACATATAATGTGTAAACGGGTATATGTGTAATGGGTAAACGCACTAGTCAGTTGAGAAAAAATCTCAACTGACTAGTGCGTTTACCCACCAGAAAAATTACCATCAGAAAGAGAACAGTCGCCTGCTGCAGTGCAGCGTAAATCGAAGAAGTAGATGACCGTTTCAACACAACTCGGCGACATAACTAAAGGCAACGTTAAATGGGTTGATAATCGACAATGCGCCGCAAGTGATCGCAAGGCGAAATTCTTACGAGTGCGTATTGTTGCCAATGTACCGTAAAAACAACGACTATTGTTCGAGCCGATTGCAGCATGCTATTCTTAAAACATACACAGCTAGCGCGAAGCTGAGCCAGCGGAGACCGTCCGGGCACTTGCCAAATACCAGAATAATTCGGTGATTCCGCTACACTTTGATTGCAGATATCCGTGATATAAATTTACGTAACCCCGAACCCGTTATAGTCTCTTCTGTCGAACAACACGCAATGCCTGAGCTGTCGATTGACTGCTACATTTTTGAATATTGAACACAGTTATGAGAAGGTTTCACAGTTTGAAGGGAAGGCAGTGAGGGTTTCACAGTGTCTCTTTCTGACTTGTTTAAGTTAATTTCGTCAAGAAATCGACTGGTTCCATTGTTAGAAATGAAATGCAAGCCATGAAAAGATAGTCGAAACGGCAATGACAAATTTTCCGTGTTTTTCAGTTCAATGTAGTCATGCTCATTAAAGGTAGGTCCTGGCATTGCACTTAATTCCTTCGATAATGCATTGTATTGCCTAGGCTAATATCATAACCGTGGGTGTGGTATTAGCCATCCATCTATAGTTACATAAAAAAACAATGCTAGAGAATGCTTGTTTCTTTAGATAGGTGGTTTGTGGTTTGATTGGTGGTTTGATAAGATTTGTAACTACTTAATGTTACAAACCTCATCAGATAGCATGTGGCGACAGCTGTCGACTTTGGTATTTAGTTTCCCGGTTTTAATCCAGCCTTATTCTATGAGTATAATCAAGAAATCACTACAATTATTTCGTTGGTTGAAACTACATATGTATAAAATACCTAATATTGTGAATTTGTTAGATGCTCAGCTAATGTACGTAAATCGTCAAATTTAAAAATGTAGATACAAATGATAACTTATTTGCTTAATGATGCTGAGAAACCAGTTACATACAACAGGTATCTGTGACATTTGAACGCAAGGTCATACAAGACCTTCTAAGATGGAGAAAAAAATATCAGCGATCTCGGCGTTCGCGCGGATCGTAAAACGAAATAAAATATCTTACTTACCCAGGTGGGTCTGATGCTTCTGGTAAATTTTTATATTAACTGGTTTTTATAACCATTTGTAACGAAAATTATATATGGAATATACCCCATTGCCACACGAATAGTGTCGTTTTTCGTCGGTTTTATAATATATAGAGTGTTTCGGGAAAGGTAAGAGATTACTTACCAATAATTAAATTGAACAAATCCGGATTCATCAAATCGAATACCCCATAAAAATTGGTTCCATGACTTCAATTATATGGGGACCGCGAAAAAAAGAAGCATTTTTTTCTTCTAATATTTATTCGTATTCCTAAAGTTTCTCTTTCCTATCCGGAAACACTCTCCATGTTACCAATAAACCCAGATTATCCTCTTAGATATGTTTATCATATAATAATTTATTATTTATTTAGATATATTTACGATTTATGTTTATCTAACATATCCTTTGGATATGTTAGATATGTTTTGTTATTATATAACTATTCAGAGGATGATCTGGGTGTATTAGTAACTGGGTTAGTGTATTAAATTGGTCCACTTATAACTTCTTGCATTAAAATTGTGCGATAAGTATTCGGAATTTGAATCTAAAATATCTCAGCAACAAAGCAGATGACCTTCATTGAAATCAGGTGCGGCCGACCGACATACAGCACGCAGCACACACAGCTCTACATAAATGTACATACAGGCCTAGGATCCTGAGAATGAAGCTCATTGAATACCGGGTAACCGTCGTAAAGTGTGATTGTGCACTCATCAGAAATTGATGTCAAATATTCGAACAGTAAGAACGCAGATGCTATGACAAGGGCTTCTAATTGGTGCAAAATTGATCGAGTTCACTCCTTTATTTTCTCATACTTGACACCAGTTACTCGACTAGTGTTGTCCTCTTTGAAATAGGTACATCTCCGGGATTCCTACGTAGGTCAACTGGAACGCAGACCTGATGTATCAAAACTGACGTCATACGATTGGCTTGAGTATACTTGAGCATCTGGGATTGAATAACACTCGCAGTCTCCTGTGGGAACCATGCATCAAGAAATAACGAGAAATCCGTGCTAGTTTTAATAGAAAAAATCCAGTTTTCAAATTTTTTTTATTTTTTATTTATTTATTTATTTATTTATTTAACACATCTTGAAATTACATACAGTCTCTGTTGGCAAAAAAAATAACAAAATCACAAGAGTACAAGTTACTACATAAAGCATGAATCCCGTAGGGGGCAAAATCAAAACACAGCGTACAAGTATGAAATAAGCGAAACAAACAGTGGCAACACAAGCCCTGTATGAAAATACAAATGAGTTTGATTGTACAAGTACCCGAACTAGGCAAAGCCTGTCTTTCGTGGCACCTGATGTGAGGCTCGGTATTAGAAAAGAAAAAAAAAGGTAGTTACACAAATAAAAATGGAAGTCTCATCACACTATTGGCCTAACCCTTTAAAGTTATAATAAAAAATATGAACAACGATAAAAGTTAATTCGCAACGAATACCTGACATTTTTAAGCAATTAATTTACATTCAAACACATCAAAATATATAAAAAAAATATATCTTTATACCAATTAGAATATCATAATATACATAAATGTAGGCTATAAAAAAAATACTAAAAATAAATTGTACATAAATAAATAAGCTTTAAGGTGGGCACGTAACAAGACCATTGACCTTTCAATGCAAGTTAGTTCAAGTTGGTGCATAGGTACTTTAATTTTATTTATCGATAAAAGTTAGATATACTTCAGAGTCGTCGAGTCCAATTTCAATAAGCCAGGTAACAATACGTTTCTTGAGTCGTACAACATTGATTTTAACACCGCTTTTGATTGACGAGCCGCGGCTGGTGAGAAAGGCATTATACATTCGCGGAGAGGTAAATGGGAAAAATCTCTGTCCAAATTTTGTATTGAATGAAGGAGTACGAAAACGTGATACCGACCGAGTTTGGTGCGAATGTGGAGGTAATATATGGAGTTGGGTGGTTTTGTGACAATAGACAATGATCGTATGTATATAGATCTGCCGGACTGAGAGTATCTTAGTTTCTAGAAACAGTGAGGCGCTTGAGTATCTATAGGGTTTCTTAAATAGAACACGAAGAATAGATTTTTGTGTTTTATAAAGGGGATCTAGAATCGTTTTAGCAGCGCCCCCCCAGACTAAAATTCCATATCTCAAAATACTATGAGCTAGACCATAGTAGACCATCATCTTATGCTGGAGCATTAGGACATCGCGTATTTCTTTATAAAAATGTAATAATTTTCGTAATCTCTGTGCTGTAGCCACAATATGTAGGCGCCAATTTAATGAATTATCAATTATTATACCAAGGTATCTAACATTATCCGAGATTTTAAGTTTGTCACAATTACAAGATGAAGTGCCAAATTTAGGTGCCGGACAAGTATGAATTTTGAGTTCAGGGTGTGGTGGAGATTTTTTTTTGGTGATTGAAAAGAAAAGAGCTTGGGTTTTCTTGACGTTCAAAGTTAGTATGTTCCGATCGAACCATGACTTTACTTTTAATAATCCCATTTCAGCTAATTCTTGAGCCGTTTTCCACGTCTCGCCATTAAAAAGTAGAACTGTGTCATCTGCAAAGGCTATAATCTCACCGTTTTTCAAATCCAGTTCAAGTAGATCGTTAACATACATCTGAAACAAGACAGGACCAAGGACACTACCTTGTGGTACACCATAAGCGACCGGTGCAATCTCACTTATGTCGTTTCCAGATTTTGTAGCTTGGGTTCTGCCAGACAGATAGCTGTGAAACCAATTTAGTGCGACACCTCGTATTCCTAGGCACTCCAGTTTCCTGAGAAGAAGTTTATGGGACACAGAATCGAAAGCTTTTTGCACATCAAGGAAGACTCCTATGCAACGCTTGCCTCGGTCCATTCTTTCAGTTAGGTAAGCAACAACTTTGGCTAGGGCGTCTTCTGTGCTTTTCTTTTTTTGAAAACCATATTGTTTTTCTGATATAATGTGGTGACTTTCTGTGAATTGAGTAAGCCGTTTTTTCATAAGTTGCTCTAGCAGTTTAGAGAAAACACTAAGCAGAGCAATAGGCCTAAAATTAGCACATTCAGAGGAGTCGCCTCCTTTGAAAATGGGGGTAATAATGGCATTTTTCAGGCAATTTGGAAAAATCCCACTGGATAAACTTAGATTAAATATATGGCAAAGGGGAACAACAAGAGAGTTTTTACTTTTTTTGACTAGATCATTTGTAATTTTATCTTGACCAGGAGAAGAGTGTAACTTGAGGTTATCGATAGCATTAATGATTTCGAAAGTTGTAGTGGGAGTCAGAAAAAATGAATTGGTAATAGATTTTGTAGATTTATAGTTAGATACTAAGCTTTCTTCGGTTTCGTTAATCGAGTCAAGTCTGTTTTGGGCTAACGTGGCTCCAATAGTTGAAAAAAAAGAGTTGAGTTTATTTAATTTAGCTGATTTCGATGAATCATGGTCACTCGTCGAAATTGATGTTAAGTCGGCAACTGTATGTTTGGATGCGCCAGTCATTTCTTTAATACATGACCAAATTTTCTTGGAGTCGCCATTGGCAGATTCTATTTTCTTACCAAAATAAAGCTGCTTGGAGGCACGCAGGGCAGATTTAGTTGTATTTCTATACCTTACGTATACTCGGCATTTTTCTAAATCGTCTGGATTGACTCGGACTTGGAGGTGGAGGCAATCCCGTTTCTGCATGGATTTAAGCAGGCTCGTGTTAATCCAAGGCCTCAAATTAATGTATTTGGAAATTGTTTTCTTGGTGCTTTTGTGAGAGTCCATGACATTAGAAATATGTTTTGTGAAAAGGTCCATAGCCAAGTCGGTGTCCGAAGTATTGAGAACAAATGACCAGTCAGTATTTGTTAAGTCTTTCACAATTGCCGCTTTGTCATATTTTAAAAGAGAACTGTTAAGGCCAGTTTTGCAAGGTATAAGTGAATCAATTCCCAACATGATAGGATAATGATCAGTTAGATCAGTCTTACAGATGGCTGACGTAACTTGTCCTTTACATCTGTACATAAAATGGTCAAGACATGAGTTGCCTCGCGTATTCCCAAGAATACCTATTTTTAAACCATGTTCGGCCATAAGGTTAAGATAATTTTGGGTACGAGAAATAGTTTGATCAAGAATGTCAATGTTGATATCGCCAGTTAGAACACAAACTGGACCCTTGGCGTAGTCATTTAAAATTTGATCTAGAGATTGTAAAAAGGGGTCCAGATTGCGTTGTGAAGGCGACCTGTAAAGTGCAACAATAACAACATTTTCGATCTTAAGTATAAGGCAGTTTGCATCGGCACAGATGGGCTCACACGTTATTGCCGTGAGATTGTCACGAACGTACACAACGACTCCGTCATTTTGCAAACGATTATGGATGGTGAAGAATACATTAAACCCATCAATATGTTTCGGCACAACACAAGGGGAGAGCCAACATTCCGTAAGAATAATTACATTAAATTCACAGTTTAGACGCTGAAGAAGAACCATAAACTCGTCAAAATTACCATTAATACTACGAATGTTCATGGTAAGAAATTTTAGAGGCATTTTTGTTAATGCTAATGTTGGACAAAGTTCGGGTGCGGATATAATGTCCGTGTGTAAGTAATCGATACAATCCAAATCAAATTCAATTAAATCTAGAGCCATCACGGAACCGCATAGTTAATTTTTTGGGTGACTTTCTTATGTGACTGGAAATGTAAAAGTTTGTGAATACTTTTAATAACTAACATTTGTTGCATTGTAATTTTATTAGCATAATAACGGAGCTTAAGGTCTTGCAGTATAAATATTTTATTATTCTGAGTAGGTATAGACATTATATAATATATTAAAAATAGTTTACGATAATAATAATAAATACGTGTTATAGTATATAGGTAGTATAATAGAGGATAGTTAAAGTCTGTTGACATACGGATATCAAAAAACGAAAACGCGTTATTCAAGTGATTGCAATGTGGTAGTCACAAGGTTTGCAAACCAATTAATGTTTTAATGGCTATTGTTTTACCCCCCTCTTCTTTTTTTACAAACACTTTGTTTTCTTTGGCCCATACAAATTTATAGGCTTTCTCTGAAGCAACTTGTTTTGCTTGGGCCAAGAGGTGCTTGCACCTGGGTGTAAGAAGCTGAGAAACATATAACTTGTCAGTGGAGTTTGTAAGTCCCAGGGTACTAGGGCTTAGAGTGTTGCCATTGCCGGTAGTCGACTTACCATACTGCTTCACATTAGCTAAAAAGTTTTCTTTTGCTGCCTGACAGTTAAATTGGATGATGATAGGCCTCGTCGAATTCTGAGAGGGTTTGTTTTGGGCACGCGAAATGTGCAGAATGTTGCTCCGAAGGACACTGGATTTGGTGGCCTGCAAAATGCTCATGACGACATTTTCTTCCTGGACCTTGTCATCACAGCCGCGGACCTCGACGTGGTTGGAACATTTTGCATATTCAGACATATCCGATTTAAACTCAAGAAATTAGTGCACTGAACACCTATATTTATGATCATCCAAGTTAATGCTCCCTACGTGACATATTTTTAAAACAACATCTGCCGCACGAGCATATTGTACAATGAAATGCATAATTTGTTGTAATCTCATAGACGGTGCATGCATGGGTTGCGCACTCACGCCGACAATTTGTAAGCTCCCATCTCGTTTTACTGTTATCCTGAGAAAATTCTCAGACCAATAAGTCTGTTCGAAATGCCAAGTTAAGGTACTGGAGCGGTAATTGTTAGGACGGCGCTGGCTACAGAACGAAGTGGGCTTTTGAAATGAAGTCCATAGATGGTAGTGGGGCCGCATTCCTGTAGCTAATAAATAAGACACCGTTTCGTTACATTGTGCGCTGTCTATACATATACATAGTTATGTAGGCTCGCTACCTTGTTCTTTCTCATAGGCTCTGCTGCCTGTGGTGGCAGCATGCACATACTCATATGCCGTTTCAATAAAAAAACTGTTATTTTCTAACTAATAATATAAAGTAAAAAGAGCAGTACCTATGACTGAAAGCGGTTGCTATTCAATCATAACTTCAGGGTAACAACAGAGTAAGTCAGCATCGGCGGACAGAGGAACTGTTTTCTGATGTTTTAAAAAAAAAACAAAAAATCTTGCTCTCCTCATAAACTTTGTTAAACTCACACGAAACAATGTACGAAGACTTAAAAATATGTTTTTGAAATTATTTAACGGCAATGAAGCCCCAAAATATGGCCAGAATTAGTCATTTAAGAAATGAGAGCTGATTTGACAGAGCCCAACAATCTATGACCCTAATTTGACAACATGCACCAGATTGGATTGAGTAACTGCAACGCCTGCTACACGTATCTACACTGCTAACTGCTACTCAAGCGACTCAACCAGTGCCGGGGTAGGTAGTAGGTAGGTACCAGCCTAGGCGCGCTACAACCTGCGCCCGCGCGACGATCGGCGGAACCGGTACTCCCCTCAAGCCCTCCCGCGCTCCGCACTACCGCGCCTCATTCAACGACGCCATCTTTAAAACCGAACCGGCTCAAGCAACTGGCGACTTCATTTTAGACCTTAACGTAAGCGAGAAACGCTCGGAATGTTGATGCACGAAAATGTAAGGAGCATGAGGAATGTCCAGAGCCTCCGCATCGAGCGGCGTAGATCCTTTATCGGTTTATTTATCGATCCTTCGCTAGGAATGTGTGATTGGAACGGACTTTCGCTTTAATTACGGCCGACTAGCCTAGGCTAAGTTATGTAAGGAGCTCGCCAACCTACATACTCGCTTTGCACGGCTTAACCACATGGCTAGTAGGTACACTATGAGGCTTATACTTCGTATGTATGTAGGTGGTAGGTATGTTTTCTTTGTACCTGCGCAGTCGCAGCCGGTGCAGAGGAATTCCACTTCGTTGAGTGCATACAGAAGGCGATTGTGATTGTGCAGTCTGTGGGAAAACATCTTAGCGGACACGACACGTGGCTAACATTAAAAGAGTCTAATCAAATATTGCGTTGCAGTACTTATCTTATATGTTATCGATATTAGAACTAAGCTCTAATCGAACGTATATAGTAATCATTCACATTAATAATCTACGATAATCATGTAAGTATTGACAAACCATGCAGTGATACTAATTGCTTACAACAGTCACCTGTATTTTATGCAAATATACGGATTACTTATTCTGTTCTAATAGAAAACGGTCAAATGGTTTCATAATATATTGTAACCTCTGATATGATGATATGCTTGAAATATAGAAAATCTGATTCGATCTGTTTATAATAGCTGATACCTACCACTTCGTCCTTTTATAATAGTTTCCAACCATTTGTTGGAAAATAATTTCGTGATTTGCCTTTTTTTTTCTAGTCCACATTGGAACAAAAAACCGGCCAAGTGCGAGTCGGACTCGCACACGAAGGGTTCCGTACCATCGTAAAAAAATTAACACAAAAAAATCACGTTTGTTGTATGGGCCCCCCGTTTAATTTTTATTATTTTTTTATTATAGCGGCAAAATAAATACACACTCTGTGAACATTTCAGCTGCCTACCTTCTACGGTTCATGAGATACAGCCCTGTGACAGAGGGACTGACGGACGAACGGTCGGACGGACGGACGGACGGACGGACGGAAGGACGGAAGGAAAGACGGACGGAAGGACGGAAGGACGGAAGGACGGACGGACGGACGGACGGATGGATGGACGGACGGACGGACGGACGGACGGATGGACGGACGGCGATGTCTTAGTAATAGGGTTACGTTGGCACCCTTTGCGTACGGAACCCTAAAAATGAAATCACACGGCTGTGTTGTAACGAGTCGGTAAACAAGATCAAATAATTTAAATCTCTGAACAAGATCAACGAAACGAACAAGTGAGACGCCGCTAAAAGTGTGTGTGCCATCCATTTGTCCTTCCTTCGACGTTCCTCCCAGGGTCGTGTCATGCTGGCTGGGTTAAGGCTGGGTTAGATATCACCCAGTTGCCAGCCTATGACAATGACACATAAAGTTTTTTCTATAGTTTCTGTTTTAATTCGGCCTTGGGCGTTCGCCTCAGTGAGTCCATCGCGAAATCGGACGTTTGACATTTTCTGTAAGAAGTAAATAGATTCGTTTGTGCTACTGAGTGCGACCTAGGGCCGAGTGCACGAAAGGACAAAAATCAAAATCAACGTCAACGTACGATTAAATACGTCACTTTTTATGGACAGTATGGAAGGAACTCTATGCGGATCACTAAAAGTGACGTGTTTGAACATTGATTAATTCGGCCGTCTCTTCGTGCAACCAGGGCCTAGCGTTTTCCTTAATTCGTAGCAGTATAGTCAAGTAACAACCCACAGTTATGAGAACACTGAAGCAGAAAACTAGTCCGCACAGCTCTCTACGCTTTTTTAGTTTCGTATTTTACATAAATACATTCGGTGGCATTGTTTTGCAATTCTGATGACAGAGGATTTGTAGTATACTACACTTTCTTTCATTACGGGTATTGTTCTTCTCAAAGAGACGCTGTAGATTCTCATAAATGCTGAAACCAACGCATTTTTCCGGTTTTTTTTAATGTATTATCATATGATTATCATCCCCTTAAACTTATTTTCGTTGAAGTCACGGGATCAAAATTTTTTGATTCAAAAATAATTTCAGAGCTTATTCGCTTATTTTTGGGCATTTCATTGAGGTGTGCCCATGAAAAAGGGCTTCTTTTATTATCTTTAAATAATATATATTAACACATTGTTATAGGCTTTGATTATTTTTTTATGTTTATTATTTTTAGGACTTTTTAAGCTAAGCCTAAGCCAGTACGACATAAAAACTAGGAAACAAATCCTAAGGATCCCTTAGAGATGAAGACTCTTTTACGAAACCTAACATAATAATAAAATCCTCACTATTCGTGTGACATAACACAATATTCATTTTAAAGAAGAGATTAACCCTGTCAGTTTTCAGTAATGCTTGTTATTTTGTTCGTAGGTGAAGGTGCCCGTTACGTTCTAATTAAATATTTTTAGTTCTTCTTTTGTGCAATGTTGACAATAAGGGCTTTCCTTGATTATTTGTAAGCAGTATTTGAGACGTCTACTAACGTCCGATATGCCTAGTCGGTTTGTTTATTCTCGATGCAGGTATGTAGAGTACCTAGGTGCATGCCGGATGCGCGCGCATAGCCCTCGAGGTACGCGAAGCGAGAAACTGGAAACTGGTCAAGCAATGAAAACGCAAAGGAAACGCGCCGCCGCCGAGTTCTACATACGCGGCGCACAACCGCACCGCCTCCGCGGCGAATTATGTAGGACGACGACCGCATAAACATTTCGCGATCGAAGGCATAGCAGGTAAACATGCGACGTCTAGCGCCTACCTTGCACAACACGCCGACGCTGCAGTCATACTTTTTCTGTGGACGCAGCGTAGCAACTATCGTCGCTGCTATATATTTTTTTATGCAACTGGACTTGGATGGCTATTACCACACCCACCGGCATGATATATGATATATGACCCAGCATAACGCATTCCCGACTGAATGAATGAGGCGCCAAGAGCTTCCCTTTATGAGCACGGCTACTTTGAACGGGATGCAAAGCACTGCCAATTTTTCATTTTCCGCTTCGACCATATTTTCATCCTATGCGATGGTACCGGCGGGCTTAACCCTACCAATTTATTGTTTATTCATCATACGCTCGCATTTGTCAAATTTTTGTTATCTCACATTTTATCAGTTGCCAGTTCAGCAATCACAGCGAAGAAGAACTGTGTGAAAATTAATATTTGTTGACGAGAATCAACAATTCATGTCGTATGCAACATATACAACAGTTCATGACAAATATCTGTTAATTTGTCGAATCCCTTCAGTACTTCTTACGACATGCCCGGGAAGAAATTCAGTAGGCTCCATTGTATTATGTTCACTTGCCAGAACAGATTTAATGTAAAACATCGTTAAAATATAACCTTTTTGTTATATGTTATTTATAACTTGCATACCAATCGTTGTCATATTAGCCCCAATACACCGCATTCCCGAAGGCTATATATTGCAATAATAATAAATCAATAATACAAAACATACAGATTCGTGGGTGCCATTTATGGCTCCCGCGCACAGATATACGGTTTTAGGGTAGGTACCAGCTGTTGACTATTATCAATCACTAACTTTAGGATAAAATCTGATAGTCGTATTGAGAGAGCACTTGTCAAAACTTAAAACGAGATTAGCACCGGACAAACCATACAAAAGCCAGTTTAGTCCGGCGGATTAAAGTTAGTCCGCCCACTCTGAATATAGTTGTTAACGTTTAACTGGAGGTGTATATGTATTTCGACTCTTTAAATTTCCGTATGAAACAAATTATTCGCAAGAATTTTCTTCTTGTAGCTTTTTTTTTATTTTTTTTAATTTTAACAAATAAATTGGCTTGCCTAATAATATTTTTTTTTCTTCTCTGATTTGTTTATACTAAATGTTAATAGCTTACTCTCAAAGTTAAAGCGATAATTATAAGGTCATAGGTTATCAAAGAACACAATTAAACCCACAAGATACTGGACTGACAAATGCCAACAATGTGATAATCGCACCGTCCGAAGTCACATTAATCGACGCATATTGTTTATTTAGGCAACCAACCAAATATTATTAACCTGAAAGCAGTATCAGGAGAGGGAGCGACACGCAGCAGTGGTGTGAGCAGATAAGTCGGAGTCGATAGCCGCAGAACAGTAGGAAGTGTCGTGGACACTTCGTCTGGTACAAAAATAATATTTTATTTTATTTTATTGACCGATCGTAGCGAAGGTCTCCGTTTCAAGTTTCAATGCTCCAAATCCAAGTTTCAATTCGTATGCTCCGTTCAAGCATACGAAGCTTTCGTATATCCGATTGATCTCTACCCAACCGATTCGCGTAAAATTTTGTAAGCAGCCAGGTCGAAACAGTTTTTTAAAAATGTTCAATTGTGGTATGTCTGTCCGGTTGTTCTCCTCTTCAGGTCGTATTTCTCTATCCGCATTTGCCCCAACAGAGCTAACAGCATCATTTATGACCTCTATACAAAATGCAATCAAAGGTGCATCAAACCTTATACTAAATCTTATACCGTCCATAAAGAGAAATGCAGTCGACGGACAACCTCCTTGGTCACCTCTTTTGCGAGTTAGCTGGAATTACTTTCAATTATCGCGGTGTGTGTTGCGTCGTTGTATTATAAGGAAGCGACAATTCTCAGTGTGGCCGGTGGATAACATTAATTGTGCCGCTTGAATCTTTTCCTCGCAATTACTTAAACCAGCGTTTAACCGCCACTTACTTGCCATTTGCTAGTGTTATGAGGCGTATGGCTGCCTATTGAAACTTTACTTCCGCTAAGCATTCATGTAATCGATTTCAATTCTGTGACTTACCGACAATATTAATTTTGCTACATTCGCAAATGAAATAAGTTTTCTCTTTGCACATGTTTATAACTAAAATCACATCGTAGGGTCAAGGGGACTTGCTTCCATGTCAGGTGCAATGGGTTCAAATCCCCGTTCTGTTATACACCAGTTAATTTATCTTTCTAGGCTGGATTTCGTTTGGAATGCGGGTCGTTTCATGGTTTTGAATCCATTTAAAATGTTAAGTCCCTTTCCCTACTAGGTTGGTCCCTCGCGTTGGCATGATTGGATGAAAATATCGTCGTCAAGTTCAATGTACCTCTGGTCATAAAGCGCCAAATACACCCAGTATTAGCCATTACCGTTCAGTTTCATAATAAAACCATATTTCCATGGTATTGGCGCACCCCTTTCCTACTTCTTACACAGACGTTCAAAATACACAGATGGGTTTTCTTATTCACCTTAGCTTAAAAAAAAGTAATAAACAATTATTATGAAGTTTTCTTCCATCATTATAAAATCTACATTATCCAACCTAACTTGATATGTAGCGAGCCGCTTATTCCGGAAACACGTATGAAACTGGGGGGGGGGGGGGGGGCAAAAAAGAAAAAAAAGATTTGATGGGCATATAATGGAATAGGTATTATACTTAAGTTAACTACATTACTACATACTAAGTAATTTTAGGAATAGTTTAATTTATAGGATAATGTATAATATTTTAGTTTTTAATTTATTTGTTGATTTTGTTGATAAGTTATTGAACTAAATATACAGAACCATCTGTACCAGTTAACTACATTAGAATAGTTCTTTTGAAAAACAAAAATGTTTATTGCATACACGGTATAAGTATTTACTTCGATGATAGATCTCGTTAAAATAAGCTTTGTGGGTGGTGCAACACCAAAACGTATCACCTGAACAAAACATGAATGGCCACTGTTACGAGTTGCTTTGTATCGACATGTGGCAAGCTAGTAACAGAATTCGACTTTGCCGCAATGCTAACTGTTTGCATATCTTAACATAACGCCTGTACTACTTCGAAGAAAAAGGTACATTAGCATAATAATAGGAGCGATTACAGCCCCAGCCGCTTTGGAATAGTTCCTCTATTCTTTTTCACCAGTAACTCCGCCTTCTTTACATATGAAGGTTTGATATGAGGCTTCGTCAATATCACCTAGTTTGTGTATAAAGTTGGTAACCTCTGATCTGATAGGGCGTCGTAGGACCTTACGAAGACCTCGCCACGTTGCATCCACTGAGTTGAATATAATTTTATGACTGTAGTATTTCATTTAGATAATGTTATTCATAGAGTTGGATTGAAATTTGACACCACTGACCGACACCAGATTAATTACACCGTTATAAAGAATGCACGTCAGAGGGGCGATGGAGTTGAGATGGAGGTGTTTACTTTATTATGTTGATAGGAGTTTACATTTAAAAACAAATCGTTTGTTTAAATTCATATATTATTAAAACGGGGTATTCTTTTAATGAAAAGAAAATCCGTTGCGAGTCTTCCCATTTTTATAGAAGTCGACAATGAAGATTTATTTATTTTTATTTTATTTATTAAGGAGAAGAAACAGAAAACAGGTACACATTACAAAGGTATGAATAATAAAAACATAAAAGACATTACTGTACCTGCCTCCACTACACTTCCCTCGAGAACATTGAATAAAGAAATATAAAGCTAGATGGAATGACAGATCAATAAACATAATATAATATTAGGCACACAAGTATGTAAAGCTTAAGTAAGGGTAGATCTTTAAACACAATAAATTTAAAAAATATAATAATATAACCGGGCAAGAGGACTGATTACCGACTGGCTAACAGGAGAAGATCGTAAAGCTGAGATTCATAGACATTTCTCGTGCTTGGCTTAGCCAAAGTATGGCTTCAGACTGTCAAATTTGACAATCGGTCCATACATATTATGTCAAAACTGACAGTCGAAAGACATACTTTGGCTCAGCCAAGCACGAGTAATGTCTATAAATATCAGCATAAGACAAGAAAGGTGATTTTAAACGATTTTGCATTCATCACTTTTGGTAAGACTTGGTTCCCGGTTACGAAAACTAGTTATTACAACAACGGTTATCTCAATATTTTCTAAATGCATTGCAAATGTTTGTTCCGTGCTGTGCCGTAAGCGAACCTCGGGTATTACAATGGTAAGTTACTCGCCAGTGGATAGCGGGTGAACAGGCAAAACAATGATCAAGAACGGCCCGTAAGCTATGCTCCCCATACGAACATAGTTTACTAATCATTTGAAAACCACTAATCCAATTAAATTGATATTTAATATATAATCATAGGTAACAAATGTGTCTGCACGCTTTTGTTTTTTTGAACAATCCAAACCGAATGAAATGAAAGTAAAAAGAACATCTTCATACGAATTTTATTTTCTCTGTGGTTTGACCCAGAATACATTTACCGAAAAAACAAAGACATGCAGACACAGATATTTGTAGCCTAAAATTAGATACCAAACATCAAGTAAGTTGAAACAGTGGTTCTCAAATTATTAGTAAACCAGCAGCCCGTCCCGGCTTTGCACGGGCATAATATAATTTAAAAAAATATTATTTTGACACAATGATAAACAAATAAATCCTTCTTACGTAGAGTTCCTAAAAAAGAGCATATACCTACATTGAAATAAAAAAAACTTAGATATTTTAATTTATTTGTGAATTATTTTTTTGTATTTTTTTACTTTTTATGTATTTTTCATATTATTAATTATTGTAAAAAGGTCATAACCAAAAAACAAAAGCCATTAAATAATTTATTGAGTTAAAGCCTCAAAAGCATCAAACAATATTTGATGTTGTTTAATTTTGCACTAAATAATTA
The DNA here is from genome assembly GCA_946894095.1 of Incurvaria masculella. NCBI lineage: Eukaryota > Metazoa > Arthropoda > Insecta > Lepidoptera > Incurvariidae > Incurvaria > Incurvaria masculella. The sequence goes on along the minus strand of OX335648.2, from coordinate 15,305,824 downwards.
GATTAACTGTTATTGGCTACCTACAACTACTACTATAACCTACAACTAAAAAGTATTTGATCGAAAATAAAAAAAACTATTTAAGTCACTTATTTATTAGCATAACTAAATGTTCAACACATATTGATGGGTCTAGTTCTGAAAAGAACTTTTTGAATGCGTTTCGTTACCTACTAAACCAATTATCATCAAGCGAAAAAATATTATCAAGCAACAATTTCTTAAATTCTGCACACGACCGCTGCGTAGGGAGTCGACTGCGGGAATGAGCCGCACAGCAAGTTTATTTTGTGGCCTTGACTCCCCTCCCGTACCGATGAGTGACGCCTACAAACTCTAAAACGCATAGCTAGCCGAGCGGAGTTTTTTCTAATTTTTAAACTCGTGATATCTTACGAATGGAATGTCCGAATCGAATAATTCAAAAAGTAATATAAAGGAGTCGCCTTCGGAACGTCAAAAATTCAAAACGACAAAAATCTATTTTTTTAAAATTGCTTGCAGACCGACAAAATTTAGATCGTAAAATTTTTTGTCGTTCTGATTTTTGGGGTTCTGCAACTAAGCGTTTTTAAAATGTACATAAACCATTGCAAAACGAACAAAATAAAATTATATTCAATCAGATTTTTTGACGTTCTGCAGTATTGAAGCAGTCTTAAATAATAATTTATTTATTTTGATAAGGATTAATATCTAGGTACAAATAAAGAGCCTTTTCTAGCGGTGGTATAATTTTTTTTTTTAAATAAATGCACACTTATTGTGACATAACTATAATAGTTAGATGTATTCTGTCGAAATATTTTTTTAGATAATGATGTGTTCTATAAAATTTTAATACATGATTGTGTTCTATCGTGAATAGTTTTTGCAGCGCACGTGATGTAAGGAACATTCTTGGTAATTTTTTTGCACCTTGGGTTACGTTATCGGAGTTTTGGTAAGGTACCCTAACTTTTTTAAAATAAAATATAGCCTATGTTACTCGGATATATTGTAGCTTTCCAACGGTGAAAGAATTTTTCAAATCTGTCCAGTAGTTTCGGAGCCTATTCAATTCAAATAAACAAACAAAAAATCACACCTTTCCTCTTAATATGATGGTATAGACTACGTTTGTATGAGAGGCGAAATGCTTACGGGCCGACCTTAAATCTGACGTTTAGTTGCATTTCGTACAGTCGTTTTGTCTGAAATCTATACACCGGAAATAGAGACAAATTTGAGATCTCTTTCTGACATGCTGACGTCAACCATAGAGTAAAAGGGACTTAGAAATTCCTTCTCTTTCCAGTGTATACATTTGATAAGTAACGACTGTACCATGCCAATTGATACATTTCAGTTTCGTCCGAATAACACCTCGATTGACAGTGTGCGTGCTAAGAAATGCCACGTCCGATTAAATCCCTCTCTTAACTCTTTACCAGCTATTCACCCGGCGAGTTAACTTACCATGGTAAGCCCACCTGAACTCTTTGCTGACGGTTACATATGCGTTTCCTCAATATCCACAAAGCTATCAAAGCCGTATTCAGTGAAGCGTTGCGTGATTGGCAAACTTTACCGACAAATGAGTTCAGATTTCTCGTAAAACCTACCCACGCTCGCAGCACGCACGGCGGACGACTTTCAGATATTACGTGAAGGTCGGGAGATATGAATCGGTACACTGAAACTATTCGATCGGTAGATGCGTCAGCCTTTAACTATATGGTCCGAGCTTTGCCTATTAGCGAAACCCTAATAGCTTTTAAACTTTCAGAAGCCTTCCATGTTCCATATTGCTTGGGAACGGATAGTACCAACGTTTTATCGGTGTGCTGGTTCAGGTGTTTTATTTATTTATCTATATCATACTACTTCTTAACGATAAATATTTTCTGGTTTAGATCTCAGTAAGGCAATTTCAAAATAATTTAATAATATAAATATAAATAAGATTAAATTCTTTTTTTACTTGGATTAAGCCTAAGGACTTCATATAAGTCAGAAGTTATATTTTGATTGATTACTTATCATTTCATCCAAAATATAAGTACTTATCATTTCATGGTATACTTATTATACCTATAATTTATGCCGTCTATGATATTTGCCGCTAACCTAATAGGCAATTATATCGGTATGAGGCAATGGTTTTTTTTTGCTGCCCAGTTATATATTCCCAAGGTTCAGCCGAGTTTGGGAGGTGTGCACTTGAACAAGTCAAGTGTATACAAACAGAAAAGGGTAGCTTGTTGGAACTTGGAAATATTTCTACAGGGCTTTCAAAAGGTAAAACATGTAGTTCAGCACAAGGTAAGCAAAGAGTTTGGAAGCAACAATATCTCCATATAAAAAGAGAATTTCTTGAGTGTGGCTCATTTGTGGCTTCTTTGCATGGTTGCGGAAGCGATTAGGCAACTTGTTCAAGTACAATCTCATCTATCTCAGAACCCGATACATGTAAAAAAGCATTTAAACATGTATCCTATTCTACGCCCAAAGTCACTGAAATTACATGGAATTCAGTATCGAACCCGGGGTCCCCAATAATCAACCCGCCATAAACAAACCTTACCTATCTTTCAATGTATTGAGGTTTAGGATATTTCATACTGACTATTAGAGGTTCCGTTTGGCACCCTTTGGGCTCGGAACCCTATTACTAAGATTCCGCTGTCCGTCCGTCTGTCTGTCACAGGACTGTATCGCATGAACCGTAATAGATAGACAGCTAAAATTTTAACAGAGTGTATATTTTTGATGCCGCTATAACGACAAATAGAAAACAAATAAAAATTAAAGGGGACCACCATACAAGATATGTGATTTCTTTGGGTCAAATCTTGTATAATCGTACGGAACCCTTCGTGTGCGAGTCCGACTCGCACTTGGCCGGTTTTAAATTCGCTTTTTCCAACGAAACACGAAGCTGGAGTGAGTTCTGTGAGAAGCGTGAACATGAACCGTGCGACAGGTTGACGACACCGAGCCCAACCCGAGGACCGAAAGCTGCCCCCGCGCCCCACCCCGCTAACCGCCGCCGCCGCGACCGCGCACCTCGTCTCGACCGTGACACCACCGCCCGTCTCGCCAGCACCGCATCGTTGCCTCCACAAACAATGGCGTGTCGAGGAATGCGCCGCGCGTACGAGCACACTCTGACGGGCCCCGGCGGCAATCTGATTTAAAGGACGTTACTAAAGCCGGGCTCATTGTTATTAATGTTGGTCGTCACTTCCCCTTTCCTTTTTTACCAACTTGTATTAAAATCATCACAAGAATAATAGTTCTAGCAGTCGTATGAATGGTTAAACAAAGTTATTTGTAATCAAACAAACCACTATATGCCTCCAAATATGACGATAAAATCTCGTCGCTGAAACGTTTGCTAATTATTTAATTTGTAATAAAACTGATCAATACGTATTAAATTAACCTAAAACAAATCATCGCTATGTTCCCAAGCCAAAGAGGAGTGTTCCGACAAACTTACTCTACTCTACGGAGCTTTCTTATCATTCACATCGGTTATACCCTCAGAAAAGAAAGTAGAAGCAATATTCTCTTTTTCCTATTTCTCGTGAACGTAAGATGGACGACATATTAATAGTGACAAACTCACACATGAAGAATTTTCAACATTTTGTTGAAAATGATGGAACTGGAATGAAAGTCAGTTATTCTTAGGGTTTAGCTGTAAAAATTTACATACGTATATATGTATTTATCACATTTTATGTACTAATCTAAAGCCAATAGAGCCAATAATAATATCCATCAAAAACATCCTTACGGCTCGATGTTTTTTATATTGGAAGCTAGCATCATTCATTATTAGTGAAACCTGAATGGAAGTCGAAATAGCGATTCAATTCTGTTTATTGGCAGTTAAGTCTTATACGGTGATGCAAATATGCAGTTCCGAAACAGACCGCGTCGTTTGCGCGCAGTGATGACATGCTAAGAATAATAAATGGACTACGTTGTGACATCTTCACAGCGTCTGCTGTGGAGACTTTGGCGTTCACGAGGTTTCAAAAGAAGACCTTGACTTGAAAGCTGAATGGTATCATCTAGGTGTACCTATAGCTCTTAATGTGGATTATTATTAGTATGTTTTTGATAGTTGTATGATTGATCAATGAACTCAAACGAATTGAGCTTACCTCTAGCCCAGCCTGTGAGGACATTTCCAAGGTACGCCACTTTATACACTGGATCTGGCTCACTGATTTTCACACTGTTGCTTCTTCGCAGGAGTTTTCCGATGCCACGTGATATTTTTCCGATGGTTCGAGCGGTGAAGTCCTTGTTGGATGCTGTATTGCCTTCCTCGCAAAGAACCTCAGTTGATGTCGGCGATCTCGGCCCGTTATCACTCACGCGATGTCCGATAAGTTTTGGAATGTTGGACAAGGGGGTGGATTTCTTTTTCTCCGATATTATAGTCTTCGCCTGGTTTACGCTGTAAACGTTGCAGTTCTTTTTGAAATTCTGATTATTTAGGTCATTATCTTTGGTGTTTACATCAATTTTGTCGTGTTCAGTCTTTGCTGTGGGTAATGTTTTATCTGTTTCGCCACTTTGCTTAAGAATACCTCCAATCTTTCCGTTGAGATTCTCACAGAGAGTATTGTTGTTGATATGTTCTCCAGATTTGAATTGCAGGCATTCGGAACTAGAACGCCTATCAGAAAGTTTTTGCTTTGTTAGGGAAGGTGCTCTCAAAAGAATGCTCGTCTCACTCGAACTTCTGTTTTTTAATATATGCACTTTTTTAATCCTCGGTGTTGCATGATCTACTTCATCAGTACTAACAAATCGGTCGGTTATACTTTCTTCATCGACAAAGCGAACTCTTGGAGTGTGAGGTTTCATGTCATACACCACATTTTTCTCATTGTTTATTTCATTCGAGAAGTCAATTTTACTCTTTGCCGAATTTTCGAGGCAATGCCGATCAGTTTCGCTAAGAGAATCACGAGCCATATTAGAAAGTATCGATTCGATATTATTTTTCAAACATTTCATGTCTTCATCAACTTACTCTTCCAACATATTCTTTGTCTAAGCCAAAAAGTTAACTTAAAATTTCCTTGAAACGTTAGATTTAGCAGTTCTTCACACATCTAGATCGATTAAAGCATTTCCCTTGTCTCTGCCATTACCATTCATTCAAGGTAAAATGCAATATCGTTTATTCTTTGATGGTCTCTACAGACCCCGCCGCGCCGTTAGAATCCGATAGCTGTTATTAAAAACAATCTTGATCACACAGGCGATCTCGTCCAACAGTGAAAGACACGCAAAGATGCATTTATCACTTTAATTAGCGAATCGTTTTGGTCTAATCACTCGTTAGTAACACGATGCACTTGACAGTTTGTCATGGAAAAACTGAAGTATTTGAATAGGTATTTGTTCACAGTCCACTTTACTAGTTCACTGCTGATGTTTATTCACAGTATTGTATTAGAAATCCAATGAGAACGTTGGAATGCTAGGACGGGTCGAGCCGCGCGCGAGCGTGGTCGCGGGGCGTGCGTCGTCGCGGGCGACCGGACTCGTAATGATGAATGCACCGGTGCTGGCGGCGGAGGGGGCAGCGGAGAGGGCGGCGGTCGGCGCGGGCGCACGCTGCTGAGGTGAGGTTGATCCGACTATCTGCCCCACCAGCTCGGAGCGGCTTCCGCTGCAAAAAGGTACAGTTCGTCAACAACGCACGTAGATCGAGAATATGAACATATACCTATAGTAATATTTAATTTAATTGTAATTATATGTGTATTTTCATTTGAATTGGATAGGCCCGCTTCTAGGAAAAGGGGAGGCCTAGAGAGGTCATTTTTTTATGTAAGCACATACGAATCTTTAAATAATGTGTTCAATTGATACTTATTTTATTCTAATACTATTTGTATTCTATTTATTTGAATCATATTTTTTCCATACGTTTCTGGTTCGATAATTGTTTATTAACTTTACTTTACTTTGCTACCTGACATTGATGGCTAATACCACTAAAAACCGTCATGCCAGAGCGTTCCTCAGACATAAGCTTCGGTCATTGAGACAATGCCAACATTCCCAATGGAGGAGCAATTCATTTTAATTTAATTATTTAGTTTGACACTCTCTATTTATTTTTCGCCTTATTTCTGTTTCATACTTTATTGTTATTTAAATAAATAATTGTATTTGGTAACCAATTTCCGTTAAATAATTTTAAAAAAAATGTACCCCCAAGGATTTTTTTTCTTGCACGTGTGTATTTTTAAATCATCAATTTAAGTAGACTTCTTCATTTGCTTACCTGCCTATATACCTACCAGCATAAAGAATGCTGGAAGATTACTATTGTACGCAATTCTCGTTTCAGTGAGATGATGGCTGCCTCAATCCAGGTATTGAGTGGGCACAGCCACACTGGCGATCTCTCTCTACGCATGACAACGAATAACTCAACAAAGTATCACTGCGGTTGATAATGTCTTAACAGTTGGGGCTGTTACAATAATTGGTATAAGTAAACAGCGCGGTACTAATATAAAGGTCTTCTAATTGGCCACAACATCGACTCAGCAGCGGTGCTGTTGATCTTCATTTACCTATGCGATGACTGCCAGGCACTGCGCCGAGTCTTTAGACAAGTTTTAGAACTCGCGGCTCAGTATGCTGTAGGTGCGCCAGTATTTATTTCTTTTTATTTGCTGCAGGTACGCGCATCGACATGCGTCCGCCCCTTCACCACCATTCGCACCATCCGCCCCGGAGGCAGCGCAGTTCCCCGACCGGGGTGGAGGGGTGACTCATCCGAGCACAGCGGAATGAGCAGTCCCGGAGGCCTTTCAGACTTCCCAGCAAGCAGCACCTCTGCCTCCCAAAGACCGCCGCCGAATCCCAGAGCTGGCAATCGACATTCCCAAGGACGTCTTTATGATCGGATCGGACCTAATGCCAGCGGTCTTTGAATGGATTCTACAGCAGCAGGAGCACCGCTGGTAGCCCCGAAGATCATCGAGAATATCAGCGCACGGGGAAGACTTTTAAGGCCTGAGGAGGGCCATCCAGTGACCCGTCTGCAGCAGGAGGCGGCGATAGCAACCACAGCAAAGAGGTAGGTACTGGTTATGGATGAGCTGGCGCTGGTAACCTCTTTCCAACACGCAACCCTAGATCGATATTTACTTTGTTACTAAATGATTTGGCGTAATTGGTGTCTTACTTTTTTCTGTGACGCGGCTTCAATTCTATAAGAATAAATAAGCACAGCGTGGTGTTCTTCGCGTACGCGGCGACTCTACATGAGACCACTTATTTCAATGGCCGGTGTGTCCATAGCAACCTTACTCGTAAAGCGGCAAGCGAGCGGATCTGTTGCCGACCACTCCGGCATCTTGAAAGTAAAACGCTCGACCGATGCAACGAGTGAAATCCGTTGCAAGTAAGTGCCCACTTTGAAATAAGTGTAAGAGCTTCGGATGAGTTCAGTTTCGTTAGTTGGTATTTTCGCACTGAAATGTTGTGTATTAAAAGATACATTCATATTTAATTTTAAGGGCTAACTTAGACTAACCGATTTAGCTAGTTGGCTCCATTTTAACGTCTTTATTATTAACGGAATTACAGTTAGATTCAATGATGTTTTTTTCAGTGTAACGGCTTTTTTAAAGAGGTTTTTTAGAAAAAGTCGACCGTAGTTTTAACATGAAGGGTTATTACCGCCTATTAAACACGACCCGTTTGTGCTTTTTCCCAATATAAAAAAAAACCATTAAAATTCAGTTGAAAATTCTATACAAATGTATTTATTGATTTTTCGTCCAAATCAGTTGGCCGTCAAAGCGCAATTGCACAACAATCAGACAAACCTCCAAATATCTTATCTCTATTACTAAATGGATAACAACTGATGTTAACTAAGCACCGACAAAATAATTCATTCCCATGACAGATGTTTTAACCGTTAGCTCATTTACTATCGAAGGCAGGTCGCGTCGTTGCGCCGCCGGCTGCCCCCCCTCTGCACCGACACCGTATGCACCGGAATGCGGTGTCGACACAAAAGTTAACTGCATTTTAATGCTCTCGATTATGACTTTTTCGGTTTATCTCTCATCACGCTGCACGTGATGCGTCCGCCGAAATTGTAAATATCGTGTGCCCACTTCACTCTTACACAACACTCGCGTCGTTAAAGGTGAGACTTTATCTCCCTCAACGTTAATAGTGTGAAGTTTTCCTATGAGAATACGTTTAGACAAACAAACATCGGAAACCCACGCAAGACCGGCCGCGCTTCACAAATAGGTTATAAATAGCTAATGTTAATTGCATTATTTCAGAATATTGAGACTCTATCGAATACAATTATTGAGAAAGATTTAGGAAATGTTCGTGAGATTAAGTTTCAAATTCTAATTATCGAAGCTCAATACAAACACAAATTCAAAACATCCGTTTTGAGGGTTCCGTACCGAAAGGGTGCCAACGAAGCCCTATTACTAAGCCAGCGCTGTCCTTCCGTCCGTCCGTCCGTCCGTCAGTCACAGGGCTGTATCTCATGAACCGCAATAGGTAAGCAGCTGCAATTTTCAACGATTGTGTATTTATTTTGCCGCTATAACAACAAATAGGTAACATTTTAAAATAATAAAATAATTAAATGGCCCCCATACAAAAAACCAGTTTTTTTTTTATATTGTACAATGGTACGGAACCCTTGGTGTACGAGTCCGACTCACACTTGGCCGGTTTTTTTAAACTAAGCAGGGCTAACAGTGACACCAAGAATGATTAAATAGACGTTTGAATAGACTTGACACACTCCCGTAAAGAGCGGGTCCGAGTATTGGCCTAAAGAGGCAAACGCTGTCCTTCGAGCTCATAGTAATGTCGACCCTGCGCATAACTCGACGTGATGTAAAATTTAAAATATAAAATTTTAAAATTTGTTATGAATATTCGTGCAAGCACTTTAAAAAATGTGAACATTCACAGAGGATGTTTAAATTTATAATTTTCTATTTTTCTTTTTAAAATCCATATTAGTGATAGCGAAATATGAACGAGTCCTTTAATTTTTAACGTTCTTGAGTGACACGTAATAAACTGGGTGAAGTCTAAACTAATACATATCGGCACCAAGTGAACAGCAGTTAGCTTTGGTAACTAGGTATTACAATCTTAATAATTGTTCTATTTGTCCTATTTTTTCGGTGTTACTAACGTGCATACACAAAATAACAATAATTTCTACCTAAAGTCCGATTTCAGGAAGATGCGTCCAATTTAACAAAGTGACACCGCATGGAGTTAACTCAGGCCCCTTCCATACTGTCCATAAAAAGTAACGTGTTTCGTGAACGTCATGATTATATTGATTTTACGTTGAAGTTCGTTCGTGCAGTCGTCCCTAAAAATATCGCTCTTATTGATTTCAAAGAAACAAGCTTACCTAACCTGAAGGTTGAAGTTAAACTTTGTCAATCATGACTAAAATTGATTTCAGACAGATAACAACTCGTAATTTATGAAATACCAAACTTGACTGATTAAAGCTTATCATGTTTGACAGTGTGTAATTAATTTACAAATGTTTATCGTTAAGCGACGTCATATCTTTACACGAATGTAATTCATTAGATAATTAAGAAATTCTTTCAAATCACTTTTAACAATCTTTAATTGTTTAAATTTATGTCGGGAAATCCATTTCACGGATGAGTAATCACATCATAACTAAAACCAAAACTAAAATTGAATTGAAATTTTAAATGGTTAAATTCGGGTGGGTCTTAAAATGTTCAAACTTTACTAAAAAAACCATAAATCAACTTTTTCTTCATTTATTCAAAGAAACGCACTCATTATTAAGTTTTTTTTACAACGATCCTACTTCAATTAATATATCTTTACTTCACAGACGATACTACCAAAAAAAGTTTAAATAAATGAAATAAAAATGAAAATGCAAAGTTAATACCTACATACATTGATACATATAATTTACCATAAATTATATTTCGCACGCCTAAGAACAAAACTTTTTAGGAATCTAAACTAAAATGCTGAGGCATATGTATAACTGTAAATAATGTGTAACTGCTTAGTTTAATATGATTTACAGGTTTGATTTATAGCTGAACTTTTATAAGGTAACTTATAAGTATTATTAAATTATTAGCTGCAATTTGACTAGTAGACACTGAACAAAAATAGCAAATTTTCTCAAATTTCATTATTATAAAAAACAATAATAATTGTAATAAAACAAAATGTTCAGAAAGTTTTTTTTTTTTAATTTTAATTACTCTAACCTATCCCAAATTTAATGACATCTTACTCTACCCAGGTATAAGAACACAGATGCAAAAGAGAACAGATGATAATAACCAGATGTAAGATGATATAAATAAATTTATTTAATTTATTCAACATAAATTCATCATACGAATTGTTTGAAGGAAATTCATCATCCATAGACAGTACACTGCACTCGGATTTGTCATATTTTGACGTTAGCCAGTTCAGCAAAACAAAAAACAACGAAGAAGAACCGCAAGAAAATCCTCTGTTTTTTTTTTCAACGTCTACAAGTCGATGAGAATCGCACAGTGCAAAATATCTTACAGAAAATCCCTTCGCTGGTGTCAGTCACCATTTGTCGATACGCCTATAAACTGGTGTATTCGGCTAGGTCAAGAAAATGCTATTGACACAACAATGGGCTTATCATAACAGCACACAGCGCAGGCATTCCTATTCAGGGAAGAGCGTTGCATCACATCGAGAATTAGGTTCTTGCAAAAATCTTTATAACTCTACATTTAAAAAAGTCTAAAATTGCTTTGTTTTTCTAGCGAACTGAGATGAAGCATTAACGTTAATAAAGGATAATTCTGCTTCAAGGGCATCATAACAAGACAAGCAGCCGTTCGCATATCAGTCCCATCACTGTTCTTTCCTATTCATATTTCCATTCGTTCTTACTGTGGTCCCGTAAGCTACAGAAAATTACGCTCCCTACACAAAGGTAGATTATTAATGATTTGAAAGTCATTTTTCCAATTTAATTTAAATAAGGATATGTTCTATATATGCGCGCATTTTGATTTTTAGGAAAATATATCCTGTTTCAATGCACGCACAAAAGAAAATTTGCGCAATTATTATTATTATTATTTTTAATAGGCTTTGATTCCGCCCACATTCATTTTCGGCGGCAACTCTACGAAAGGAAATACCCACTGTTCACATTGCATGTTACTACAAATACATTTCATTGCTCTAAATCCTGCCTTCCGTCTTGTTGGAGACTCGAAACTCACGATAGAGTCTCTGAGCCAGAGGGCGTTTCCAGGGTCACTAAGCCTGATTTACAGGTACTATCATGGAACCTGCTCTGTGGAACTTTCATCTCTAATTTGTAGGCCATTTTATATTTATATTTTAATTGTTGACAATTTTAATTGTAGGCCATTTTATATTTATGTGGTTTATTTTGTACAATTGCCAAATTAATATTATTTACATCAAATTGTACCAAACTGTTATATTGCATACGGGTTTGTTACCTGTTAATTGTATACCAACTTAATTACACATAATCCATTTTTTCAGCTAACTAGCGATATTCGACTCTGAAATGTATTGAATACTCCCGCGTACTTTTTCAGATGCGCTTTTAATATTCTCCACGTGACACACAGATGGACAGACGGACCGAGTATCAATTAGATTACAAACGAAGATAGGACACGCCTGCGCAATAATAAGATGTTTCCGACCCCGGCGCGAGGTGTGCGCAGAATTCTCGATTCTGGTTTCTAAAGCGTGTTTGCCAAACGACGCCACAGAAATCAGGTTTTATGAAGAGGACATGCCGAGAAACGAGATTTTGGTGAATCTAATTATCGAATATTCTGCATTTCAAACATTTGTTGGTCCCAGATACCTCATATTGTTTATCTTCTTAAGTCAAGGTGACTTAGTAAATACTGACAAAGAAATATTCTTTTTGTTATTAGGGTTCCGTACCCAAAGGGTGCCAACGGAACCCTATTACTAAGCTTCCGATGTCCGTCCGTCCGTCCGTCCGTCCGTCCGTCTGTCACAGGGCTGTATATCAGTAACCGTAACAGATAGATAGCTGAAATTTTCACAGAGTGTGTATTTATTTTGCCGCTAAAACAACAATTAAGATTAAAAAATAATTAAAATTAAAGGGGGGCCCTATACAAAAATAGTGATTTTTTGTAGTCATTCTTTTACGATGGTACGGAACCCTTCGTGTGCGCGTCCAACTCGCACTTGGCCGGTTTTTTTAAGATGTTTTTATTGTAATTGTACGAGAATGTTCGCTTTTCATTGCGAGTAGAGCTTTGTCTGTATCACGTTATCTACGCAGCCCCACGGGGGCTAGTGAGTTAATTCAACAATAGAAAATAATTCACATTGCGAACTATTGAAATCCGCGTAAACGAATTTAAATGTAGCACAATAAGGCCCCAGGTGAGAGGAACCACAGGAGACAAAGATTCAAAGCAGAAACATCACAATTCTGGTAGCTATGAATCATTTGCACACTGTAATGCGCAATAATAATGTGAATCATACATTCATAGGTTTAATACTACCTACTTTGGGACCGGTAATACATACCTTCTAGAATCCTAGGTAGGTAAACCCCCTTTAAATATAAGGTTATCAAATATATTGCGACGGAAATGTGACTACGGCAAGAGGATAATGAAACAGGATAATAAAACGTTTTGCGTGGCGTGCCCGATGCATTTTAAACATTAAGTATTGAGTGATTTTCCTTTCAGCAGGCCTATTCCTGGAATTCCGTAATCAGGAATCAGGAATCCTGAGTCTCGCAAACCGTTTTTATACCGGTTTTAAAAGCGATTTTTGTCAACGGAAAACCTTGATTCATTAAAAAAAACTCTGCTCCGGAATCTTTTCATCAAGAAAATCACTTTGAAAACCGTTATAAAAGCGGTCTCCAAAACTAAGAATCCCTGATTCCTTAATACGGAATTTCAGGAATAGACCTGCAGGCCTATTCCTGGAATTTCGTAAGCAGGAATCCTGAGTCTAGAAAACCGCTTTTATAGCAGTTTTCGAGGCGATTTTGTTATGCTCCGAAATATTTTCGTCGTGAAAATCGCGGTTTTCGAGAATCAGGATTCCTGGAATTCCTGATTACGGAATTCCAGGAAAACGCTGCTGTAATAGAGGATGTTCCTGAAAGTTATATTGGGTTTAAATGACGTCTTGTTAGATTTGCTCTGATGCCATTTATGTAATGCAAGGGTAAAAATCTGATGTAGGTCCATCTGCTATAAAGGCAAGCGATCCTCCAGTTCAAGAGATTTGAAGGGAAAAATAAGGAATTACTGGACATGTACAGGAGATGGATATGAATACCATAACTACTGTCAATATATTAAGTCAACACAGCACATAGGAACTAGATCTCATGCCAGGAACCTCCTGATATTGCATGGCTTCAGTGAACTGGATGGGAAACATGGACAATTTCATTTGAAGTCAAATTACAATTCAAATTATTGATAATTTTATGTAGCACAATGAAAAACGTTTACTGATTCCACTCTTTTGTTTAATGCGGTACCAACCGGGGCAGGATTAACCCTACCATTTAATATGTAAGGAAGAGGACTTACAATTTTACGTCACGGCACACCTCGACGGCCGAAAACGGTCAACCATCTAGGGCCCGTCCGCGCCCAGGGTTTGCTTATCCTCGATTATCGAACGCCGAGGTAATGCGCTGGCCACTAGCTATGTATTTAGCGTTTCATCAGCGCCCTGTAGACTGGTTTTTCATCAAGACGCGTTTGCAAAGGTATTTAAAACTTGAATTGCTATCATGTATCATGATAGTGTACTTTTAGAGATATATTGGTCAACTGCTAACTTTATTTAAATATACAAAAATAACCATAGAACGATATGGCCTGCCTGTCAATAAAATAAATAAATAAAACATTACTAAAATGTACCGAGAAGGCAGACCTAGATATATCTCAATTCAAGGATTATTTCGAAATATGATAGGAATTCGATTTAACAACTGCATACAATCTCTACTCACAGCTTCTAAAGTCCCTGTAGAATGCTCCTTACTCTTCCGTATGTACCGCACTGTTCGATTCGTGAGTTTCGGACTTTATATCTGTAGAAACAAAGATAAGAACGGATATGTCCGATCTCCAAATTACACTTGCATAAGTGTGTCTCCAAAACAGGAAGTCTCATTAAAATGCATGAGGGTAGCGTGCCGGCCGACCGCAGCGCCGCGCGGCGCTATCAAGGACTGAGATTCGCACTGTGATAAAACTCATGCATGCATCGTAATGGATGCATAACATGAAACTACATGACACGGTCAAAACATCGATGTCGGCAAGAATCCAGTTCCTGTAGTTCTTTAAAGCTTTAAAGCAAAGCAAAGCAAAGTATGACAGACAATAAGCGCGCCTCTTGTACCTTTACCGGCGATACAAAACTAGGATTATAGCCAAAACAAATTATAATGACCTCATATTTAGAAAATGTGTATAATGCATTTTTCTACCGGCTCATGCCATTTCTTAAATATGTCCTATTATGGGGTTATAAGCCGATCCATTGCCGCATATCAGTCGAAATCGGCTTTGGCCTATCTCGTATAAATAGTCCCGTAAATTATACTGACTGATTAAATCCGCAGTTGACATAGCGACATGAAAAACGTAGGTAGCTTAATTTTTTCATAACTATGAAATTATATAAACTTATTTACAATCGAAGAATCGACAAAGAATCGCTTAGAATCGAGAAAGGAATGCTTAGATAGTTCGGACATGTGGAACGAATGGAAGACGAAAAATTTACAAAACAAATTTACAGAGCACAATTGAGCGGAACTGTCGTGCCCGGGCGGCCTACGAGAACGTACCGCGATCAAATCGATGTAATTCTCCGTAAAGGTCTGGTACGTAGCACCCGTCATCGCAGAGCATGTATAGAAAATAGGTATGTCTGTAGATGAAGCGAAAGAGGTGTGCTGTGATCGTACCGTATGGCGCTCTATCATCTCTGCCTACCCCTCCGGGAAAGCGGTGTGAAGGTAGGTGTGTATGTTTGTATTTCCAATCTATCTACCTTCAATTACCTCGCACAAGTAAGTACCTATATTATGTCCTCTATTGTCCGACGATGCCGTGAATTCACGTCACACCAGTATCCGGAATCCTCGGCGGCGCGGCGCGTGCGAACGAATCAATATTGTGTTCACGAAACACGCATTCAACGCCGATGTCCATTGTGCTCTGGGATCTCTTCTTACTGACTACCTTGTAGCTATAGTATCTATTATATGTCCCCTGAAAGCTGTTTCATTGGGATTGATTTCAAGGAACTCACGATATGTGGCGTCGCATGTGACATCCAGGGAGGTCGAAGTACAGTCGGATGAAAAGTACAACCCGGTTAATTTAGGCAATTATGATTCCCGGATATTTTACTAAGTACTTGGGATGGTTCGGAATCCATGTAAAATTGCAAGTCCCCTTCCCCTACTAGGAGGTAGAGTTAAGCCCGCTCGGGTTTGCACCATCGCATTAGATGAAAAGTTGTTCGAAGCGGCAATGAAAAATTGTCCGTGTTTTCCATGCAGTTCAATGTTGCCTTATTCAATTATCACACCTGATTCCTTCGCAAATGCCGTGTGTTACGCTAATATCTTGACGGTGGGTGTGGTAGTAGTCTGACATGTCCAGTTACATAAAAAAACCGGCCAAGTGCGAGTCGGACTCGCACACGAAGGGTCCCTTACCATCGTACAAGATTAAACACGACAAGACTGATGTTGTCCTGATTGTGCCTTAACATTTTATTATTTTAAAATTTTACCTATTTGTTGTTATAGCGGCAAAATAAATACACAATCTGTGAAAATTTCAGCTGCCTGCCTATTACGGTTCATGAGCAACAGCCCTGTGACAGACGGACGGACGGACGGACAGGTAATATGGTTCCGTTGGCACCCTTTGGGTACGAAACCCTAAAAAGGACAAGGGGCCTTTTCTTTTTTCACCAACTAAAATGCCAGCTATTTATTTTCTGTTAGATAAAACAAAAAACTAACCTATTTGGGGCTGAGCTGGCTGAACTTATTTTCAACATGACATTTGATATATTTGTTTTCAGATTAAAATTAGCTTAATAAAATCCACCTATACTCTAGAAAAGACTATTGAGCCTGTTCATCTGTGATACTTTGATCTAGAAATATATTATTATGTCAAAATGCCAATAAATATCGTGTTCAAACTGAATACCATAATCCAACCTTGACATTTATTGCATGTGCACGACGCGTGGTCTGTCAAGTGAGTGACACACTTGCAACAAAAGATAAACGGTGACAATTTGGCGAATGATATAACGTGACCGCATGGAGGTGAAGAAAATTCACCTCCGTACTTCTTTGAATAACACTTTAGTGGTGATAGTTTGTCCTTAAATAAGAGTTTCTTGCTGCTTCTCAATCTTATCCGATCTTTATAAACTAATAGCTCAGGTGCACGGCTTCGCTCAGGTCAACCTACAACTCAGTCATATCGGGCCCAATTCACACACAAAAAACATCAAAATCGGTCCAGTTGTTAAGGTGGCCCATCCCGCTCATCTCCCCATACAAAAGGGGAAAGAAGATCACGCCCATATTTCTTGTCAGAGATCCAAAATTTTGCTCAAAATAGCTTTATTTGATCGAACTAGATGTCTGATGACCATTGGCATTGTAAAATTGTGTTTGGTATCTAAGTTATAAGGTCCGAAAGTTCGAATTTTTCGCGCGTTTTATACAATAACTTTGGAGGTTGATTACGCAATGATAAAGTAAGAATATCTTAAAAAGATAAGTCATCAGACATAGCTGATTTAATCAAGATGTATGATCTATTTGGTTTTTGTTAGATTTTTGACTGCAGCGGTCGTGGTTTACTTTTAGCTAGAAGTCGTTTTGAAATTAAAATTTTCGTAAATCTTACCAAATCATACACTATGCACATTGTCTTTTTTGTGGACATTTTGCATCTTCCTCATCACGGAGCCTGTCTTATTCTTTGAAACAGAGAAGGTCCCAGAGCGCAACAGCACGGTTTTGTACCGTGCCCGCGAATGAGTTAGGCCCGCCGGGTTGGGCCACCTTAAGGAGGAGTTCAGGCACACATACCCAAATATGTGGCACTGCGATTCGTTGAGATATGCTCGAAGAGACCGACGGAATATTCTTTTCAGAGTACTTTCTGTATATGTTTCTCTCCTAAAATAATTGGTATTTGCATTACTTGACACTACAATAAACAAAATAATTTTGTTTTGGTCAGTTCACCGCAGACCCAACATGTGACTGCTACTACTTTTTATGTAAGTGTCATGGATTAACCCAACACAACCCATGGTAACTTGGTGTCATTCCAGGACTATCATGACATTGCACGGCTACATTTAATCGGGTGAAATAGCGGACAATTTTCATTGCCGCTTTGAAACCGGGCGGGATTAACCCTACCACCTAGTAAGTTCCCTTAGTCTCCTCTTGCCACATGCACGGGAAGAAATTCAGTGGTACCACTTGTATGTTAACATGCCGGAGCCAACACAGTCAACGTGTACATACATAGAGCATACCTGGCTATCACTTCACCATTGCTAAGTTCATAGTTATTTGTTGCAAATCCCTCTACTTTCCACACGTGGAAAGCGAACTTTCCGCTCTAGCGAGCGACTTTCCCGGCTCAGCGCCTATAATTTGATCGTGTACGAAGCAGTTTTCAAACAGTCTTACACCATTGTGTGATATCGGTATGGGTATACGTACTTTATATCGAATTTTTAAATATCTTACTACCTGACCTATGAAAAATCGACATCAATATTTAATATTTTATGTGGACTTTAATACACCGGGTGGTCTGAGATTCCGATATTATTTTGGCATGAAAATTCAAATTTTGCCTCTTTTAAGTGTTCGCAAAACATGTAGAACAAAATATTTGATGATTTAAATAAATGCTTGCATTATTCATTACTAAACGCATCGCCAATAAAATGTTTTGCATAAGGCGCGTATTTTTATGAGGGCACAGATTCTTGTGATTCCTGCAAACTGCAAATTATTTAAAATATTAAAACTTTAATATATATTTAACGACTAAATGCAATACTATTTTCATTTAATATAAGAAATAAAGGTAATAAGAGATAAGAAATAAGAGGTAAAATTTTCTAAGAGAAGTTTGTTTTTTACACTGAAAAAAAAATTTTGCAACTTTTTACTGTTATAGCACGGTAAATATTCAATCATTTATGGTAAAGCATTTCTCATTACTAGTAATGTACTACGGTTAAACAGTTATTTTAACCGATTGAACAGTACCGCTTGGTAAAAATAACACGTGTGACAGGTAAAATAATTTTAAAACGTTATGTTAACCGATTGAAAATTACGGCTGACTACAAATTAGGCGTGCAACTTCCAGTTTTAATATGTACAGTAATTTTAACAGATCGGACATTACCTTTTCACTGAATATAACACGAAAGTAAGAATAAAAAAATCTCTAAAGCTAGAAACAGTTTTCACACAGTTAGAGAAACATTAAGAGAAAACAATTATTGCACACAGTTAAAAAACAATTAAAAGATACATTAACATTCAATGCTTAAGGTTAACTGTTTTCATTCTGTTAGAGTAACCTATTGACTTAGTTTGCTCTATTTTAACGTTGCAAGACAGTTGTCATTATTGGAATTACAGTTAGATTCACTGATATTTTTTTCAGTGTACATTGTTCGATAAACAATTTTGGGCCTATAATGGTATATTGCTTACCGTAGAAAACCAAAACACTTGTTACGTAATTTCAGGATGGGCACACGTTTTAATAACGTACATTGCTGTGGAAAAATCGATTAGGTAGTATTAAAATACCAAATAGCGCCATCTAGTATACCGCGGCATATGAGGTAGCAAACAGGCTCATTCTGACTGTGGCGCAGTAGTCTAGATAGTTCAGTTGGCAGAACACCTGACATTAAATTTCCTTTGTGCCATGTTTCGAACGAATTTTGTAAGACCAAAAATGGTTCTGCTGATTTGAAGTGGTTGTTTTATGTATTGACAAATAAGTCGATATATCATGGCAGCTCCCGCCCGTCGCATGCTAATGCCATATATTTTTTTCCAGCTGCCTCATCAGTTCTGGCGCTTGCTCCATGCCTTCATTAGTCGGCGGATCGCAATACGCACCGCTTGGTGCTGACGAATTCGAGTAGAGACCATCACCGTTGCCTATGCACTGGTGGTGGAACGAACTATGTAAAGGTAAAAAATATCATTACGTGAAGTAAAATGTTAAATTGGTCGCGGCTAATGATGCATGAGGGATTTCCCATAAATAAGCGGGCAACGAAGACAAACGATAGACACGTTTTTATTCTGGTAACACAGCACTTTGTCTTTTCTATTATCTTAATGTGTGCATGGAAAACAAAATTACCTCACGATTGTTATTTTTTCCCTGTAATATGCAACTTTAAAAGAATAGCAAATCCGAACTTTGGCAGAGCTCACATTCGTAACTATAGACGCACTCATCCTACTCAAAAAGAAAATTGTGCGTAGTGTCTGATTTGGTTAGATTTACAAAGATAATTAATGCACAACGACTTATAGCTAAAAGTAAATCATGGACGCTGTAGTTAAAAATAAAACAAAAGTAAATTGATTTTGAATCTTCATGGAACAAGCTAGGTTTGATGACTAAGATTTTTTACATTTTTAAGTTTTACCTTTGAATAATCCACGTCTAATCTTTGAGTAAACCAATTGCATAAAACGCGCGAAAAATTCGACCTTTCGCACCTTACAACTTAGAAACCATATATTATTTTACAATGCCAATGATCATCAAAAATCTAGTAAGCTAGACTATAAATCTTCGCCTGGATCTTCTTTCCACGTTTGTATGGGGATTTGAGCAGGAAGACCAACCTTAAGAACCGAAAATACCTCAACACATCAAACCTCTCGTCCCAGGGTAGCGTATTAACTGAAATCACGAGATCCTCTGTACCAACTAATGGTATCTAGGAACAAAACGACTAAAGAAAAAACGCTTGTTCTTCAAACAACGTATATCGTGTACGGACGAAACGTTTAATAATTCACAGCATACATCGTTGAACACTTAAAATCGAACTTAAGTCGTTCGGCGTATGTGGAACTCTTGGAAAAACCCATGCGTGGCTATCAAGTCAACCTGAGGTGGCGTGAAGCATTTACAGTCTAATATCAAATTTATTTTCATTGTATTATCACGCGACTAGCATGGCACCCAGTTGTTTCAAAAAATGAGTACCATGGATGTCTATACTCTATCTGTCGTATTCAGAGTGGACGGACGTGGGTGTGTGTATGATTAGTCCGGTGCTAATCCCGTACTAAGTTTTGACAGGTTCACTCTAAATACGACTGAATAAATGATGACAATACATGATTATACCTAAAATGGAAAATACGTTTCAAACTGTATAAAGCATCATAATATTAGGCTTCGCTTACAAATTTAGTTACTAATCATTTAAAACCATTGTTCCCATTTACTGTTACTGGACAGGAAGGGCTAATACCAGACCCACAGTCATGATATTAGTATATAAAATAATCTGTTTTTTTTGTTATCTTATTTGTTACCGCATTGTACACCTGTTTGTATTTCCAATAAATAAAAAAAAATATACCCTTAACATGGTGTACAAAACCAGCTGAAAGGGAGTGATTCCGTGCACTACGATTTTTTTTTAAGAATAATCTCTTTACGGCTCTGAAGAGTGGATTTTGGTCATAATGTATTGCTCTGAATAAATAAATTTTAATGCATAATTATATATAAAAAAATGATTCCGACGAATTGAGAACCTCCTCCTTTTTTAAGTCGGTTTAAAGTACACGCTCTATAATGTTATAAGGAATTAAAATTATCCATTTACATAAACAGTTACCAATAACTCGTATCTCTGTAAGCAGTGACAAACACTTTACACAACAAATTGAGACTAAGGGCCTTTTTCACCTACTGCTAATTAGATTAATCGGACTTTCTTAGCAGGTTTCAATCAATCCCAGTAAGCACTTTAGTAATAAAGGCCATTTAAGTGTCGATCAAAATAAATCAGCACTTGATGAAAACCACGCTAAGACATTAACCCTGTTACTAATAAACCTAGATCATCAGCTGAATAGTTATACAATGTTTTGTCCTTTGCATTGACAGGCAGTTTCTAATTCGATAGAAAGGGACAAAACATTGTATACCTATTCAGACGATGATCTGGGATTATTAGTAGCTGGGATAGATTATAGCATAACATATCTACACGGACTCAGCAGGTACGTTATCATTTTTCACAGCGAGCGAGACGCTGTCACCACTCGGCAGTTGGATCACGGCAGGCCTCATCATCTCTATAAATAACCCTTTAGTTCCACTCTTCTTGAGCATCCCTGAGCCTACAGCCCACCCTCTCCCTCACACGTTCCAGCTCTCATATAATGGCGCTCATTATGCTATCATAGGTGCATCATAATCTCGCATCAAATATTTTGTATTTATTTCTATGTAAGTATATATATTTTTCTAGTTCAGTTATAGGCATTACTAATTTGTTTTAAGTTATTTCCTTTTCCTCCAAATATTTTTTTCTTAATTTTTCATAACTTTTTTTTGTTTTATATTATTACAAGCCAAGGTAGATTACAAGCCAATGTTCTGCATATGGTACTCGTGAAGTACGGTGCTGGGAAAACATATGAAATCATCGTGATATTATCCTAAAAAACCTGTTGGTATTTCCAATAAATAAAATAAAAATACTCTTAATGGGTGGGGTGATTCCGTGCACTATGCTTTTTTTTTAAGAATAATCTCCTTACGGCTCTGAAAAGTGATTTTTGGTCATATTGTATTGCTTTGTATAAATTAATTTTAATACATACTTATATATAAAAAATACTCCAACGAATAGAGAACCTTCTCCTTTTTTTTAAGTTGGTTAAACATTTATAAAAGACAAATAATGGTTGCCCTAAGACTGAATATCGGTGCTCGGAATCCGGAAATTATGTAAATACTAGCTGTAGTTCTAATTTATTCCGAATTAAAAGAATGTAGTGATCTCATTTTAAAAAGGCTGCTATATTTGAAATATTTTCGGAATAGGTTTTCATTAGGATCAAGTATTAAGAAGAAAATCCATACACACTTTCACACTCTTTTTCACCCCTTAGTGGTTTAATTATAGAAAATGCTAATATAAGTATTTGATTTATTACATGCACCAAAGAGCATTAAAACAAAGTTTCAAGTAAATCTGACAACAAACAAAAATGTTCCATACAAACTTTTCACCCCTGAACAAGTTTAGTTGTAAGATATTGCTTTTTAGCGATAAGCTCGCCCTTTACATGTATGTATCAAAGAGTAAATAAATAAATAAAAAAAATAACAATTGAATTCTAGACAATGCTTTAAAAGGTTTTTGACTAATAATATTATAAAGCGTTAATACCAATGTAGTTACAAATAAATCTGACAACAACAAAAATATTCCATACAAACTTTGCCACCTCTTTTCACCCATTAAGGGGTTGAATTTAAAACAATGCTGAAAAAGGTGTATGACTTATTATATTGAAGAGCATTAAGGTCGGCCCGTAAGCACCTGAAAATTTCGCCTTCCATACAAACGTAGTTTACTAATGATTTGAAAACCACTGTTTCAACTTACTTGATATTTGGTATCTAATATTAGGCTACAAATATCTGTGTCTGCATGCCTTTGTTTTTTCGGTAAATGTATTATGGGTCAAACCACAGAGAAAACAAAATTCGTATGAAGATTTCCTTTTTGCATTAATTTCATTCGGTTTGGATTTTTCAAAAAAACAAAAGCATGCAGACACAGATATTTGTTACCTGATATTAGATATTAAATATCAATTTAATTGGAATAGCGGTTTCCAAATAATTAGAAAACTACGTTTGTATGGGGAGCATAGCTTACGGGCCGTTCTTAAGACTCAGTTTTAAGTAAATGGGACCACAAACAAATATGTTCTAAACAAACGTTTTTAAACCTTTTCACCCCTTAGTGGGTTCAAATTTAGAAAATGCTGAAATTAATTATATGTGGTGTTTTATTAATTATGTTAAAGATCATTAATACCCCGTTTCAAATAAATCTTACCACATACAAATTAGTTTCATACTAACGTTTTCATCCGCTTTCACCCCTTAAGGGGTTTAATTTAGACATATCCTTTCTTAGTGCTTATAGACATCAAACAGGGAACATAAGTGCTAGATTTGAACTTTCTATGTCCAAAGGTTTAGGCTGGGTGTTGATGAGTCGATGAATCAGGACCCTTCTTTATAAATATAAGATGTATTTCATGCACCAAATGCACGTAAACAATTATCGCTGGAGTCACCGCACACACGAATAGATCAGCGAACTTGACGATCGATCTCTATAAGCCTTTTACTAGCGAATCTACTGTCTAAGTAGAGATCGAAGTCCAGACAAAACATGTTAGCTATAGCGGAGGCTCACATATCTCGGCAGCAGCTACTGTGATTATGCAATAGGCGTCGGTGAAAGGAATCCGCCCAGCGCGCGCCCGCCCGCCTATATTGCATGTCTAGTCGCCCGACCGCAAGGCTGCACTTTGAATAAAACATCTTCTTTGCAAGCTTCATGTATTCTAATGATACTGGCTCTGCTCGGGTCAGTTTCGTTTTGTACAATCACCCTAGCGGAACACGTTTAAAGACATCGCCAACCCGCGCTATCTTCGTTTTCACTCAGCGTTCTATCTGATTTTTTTTATTTTTGCTCGCCTCCTAAGGGGTCATAGCGTGATGTTAAATTATCTTTGACCTTTCTCGAGAATTTAGCGCAAAAATATTGTTTTCAAATCCGACTCAGTTCTATAGTATATTTCACCACTTTTCCAATGTTAGGCACGAATGGTGAGTCCATTGTTTTGTCTACCTATTTCTATAACTATGCACCATTGAATAATATCTGTGATATTTTTTTATTTGTAATCGAAAAAGATGCAAAAGAGCGAAATCGATTAAGTAATACTTAAGAACTAACCTTAAACCTAAGAGACATAGAAAACGTGTGGAATAAATGTTCGCATATAACGGATTTTGAAATTGATTCTGTTAAGATTAGCCACACTATAATTTAAAGATATTATTATTATGAGAGACATTCACAAATTAGTTATGTATAAAATATATGAGTTCACAATATATCGCGGAAGCCGAAAACATCAATAGAGATTATAGGTGTGACATATTACTTACGCTTTGTCAAATTGATTTCGTGCTGAGGAAAAGTTACGTAAGGATGGCACGAGGCCAAAAATCACTTATTTTCGAGCTAGCGGCGGTATTGATTTGATAACGCAGTGAAAATGTACGGAAATAGCGGACGGAAGTCAATTAGCATACCGATGTGCCTCGGCGTACATCTCGCTAAGGCCAAGGTCTTGGCCGCTTACTGCGAGGAATCCTTATTGCTGAAATTAAACAAGCCACTGTCACAGAGAACCAAAGATGTGAAGTGAACATAGTTTTCAGAGAATGAAGCTATACATCTCAATTTGAGGTTAGATACCCATTGAGGTTAAAATAAATAGTCTTTACTAAATCAGAATTTAGAATAGAGTGAAAAAAGTGGCGCTAGTGACCTTAAGTGGGGTAATCAAATAAAGCTTGTTTTGGATTTTGACAAGATCGGCTCGTAGCCTAGTGGCGGCGCAGCGACTAGACTAGGAAACCAGAGGTCTAGGGTTCAAATCCTCGCCTCGTTTATGCACCACTTTCTTTCTCATTCTGAGTTCGATAAGTACATTTCGTCACAAATGCGAGCTGCTGTATGGTTCGGAAGCCATGTAAAACCTATGGTAAAACTGTAGGTCCCGTTCCCCTACTAGGTGGTAGGATTAAAGCCCGCAAGGGTTAGTACCATCGCATTGGATGAAAAGATGGTCGAAGCGGCAATAAAAAATTATGTGTGTTTTCCATCCAGTTCAATGTAGCCGTGCTCATAAAAGGAAGGTCCTGGCATGGCACCTAATTCCTTCGGGAATGTGGTGTATAGGGCTAATATGACAACGGTAGTCCATCCATCCATGCCAGGTTGCATAAAAAAAGTGCGAATGTTTGTATGGGGAGTTGAGCGGGAAGGCACTGAACTTTTATTCAGTTTTAAGCTATGCAAAGACAGACTAGGTCTACAGCTCATAGAGCCACTAATATTAAAATTAGTTTGAAGACAAACTATATCTTCCAAACCTTATTCTAACTGCATCATGAAAAACATTTTTCATCTAAAAACTCGTTAATAAAACTTGGCATGAATGACAGTTTTGACCTTTCTAATGTGAGGTCGCCCATTTTCCTAGCATATGAGGTCACTTATGCGATATCTATACAATAAGCTTTGTATTTTCTTCCCCATCCCGTTAAAAAGTGGAGTGAGCTCTAAACGCAGCCTTACATTTGAGATTCGAAATACAAATACATAATTGATTGCTTGATACATATTCCTCTGTCCTTTTTGATATGAAGCCTAAAAGATACCATATAACTGCATAGAAAATAAAGTTAGCAACATGACACTTTTTGCCTAGATTTCCCGAGAGATCGGCGTTATTTTTCGGCTCCTAAATGTATCCACACTTAGGAAACGAAATAGAAAGCCGATGTATGTTCTCATAATGTACTGTCAATCCGAGTTCTTTTTACTCGGCGTGTTGTACTCAACGACATAAAAATAATGTAATAGCACGTAACATCTAGGTATATTTTGTTAAATTCATAGAAGGAATTAATAAATTTCCTTTTGTGTTATGTGGCTGGACATGGATAGTTAATTCCACACCTACTGTAATAATACTCGTACGAGGCCAACACACCGCATTCTCGAAGGAATTAGCTGCCATGGCAGGACCTTCCCTTTATGAGCACCGCTATATTGAACTGGATGGATGGAAAACAAAAGATAGCTTACGTCATGCAACTTACAGTACTCGCCGAAAACTGCTTATTTTCGTTGCTACTACGACATTTCTAACCAGCGCCATCTCCCGTCACTGCCAGAACTAGTTACAGCGTCATTAAACGAAGCTTGATTCCAAATTTAGCCGAGGTAGACATGATGGAAACGTTACAGTTTAGTAAATTAGGTAATGTCATTTTAAATAAAAAATATCATTATAATATTATTATTAATTAGTTTCTATTTAAGGGCGTGATAACACCTGTTTGCATTCCGTTCCATAAAAATTATATTAATTTTATTTTTTAAAAAGATGACTGTTACTTATTTGAAAAAACATATTAAAGATGCATTGATAATCTAGCTATATCTGACACCTATAACGGTAAATATCGGAGGCTCATATTCTGTGTTCAAAATTTGGAATATTTGTCTGATTTGAGAACACAAAGCACTAGCATTTAAATTTTTATCTTTAATTTATAGCTGGACCATAAATCTACATATTTACTTTTTGGATTATCGGAATTCGTCGTAGTTATTTTTAAACATAATTAAATGTTGTTTTAATTAAGTTCTTACCAAACTGAACGCAATCGGCTCCTCCCCGCTCGATTCGCCATACAAACGCGGAAAGAAGATCATGCTCACATTTCTTGTCAGAGATCCAAAATTGTACTAAAAACAGCTATATTTTATCGAACTAGAAGCATTGTAAAACAGTGTTTGGATTCTAAGTTATAAGGTCCGAAATTTCGAATATTTCGCGCGTTTTGTTCAATAACCTCCGAAGTGGATTATTCAACGATACAACAAAGAAATCTTAAAAAGGTTAGTCATCCAACCTAGCTTGTTTCATGAAGATTTATAATAATAACAAAATTGATATGATTTTTTACTATAGCGATCATGATTTACTTTTAGCTACAAGTCGTTTTGTAATTAAAATGTTAGTAAATCTTACCAAATCAAACTACTATGCGCATTGTCTGCTTTGTGGACATATTCCATCCTTCTCATCACTGAGCCTGTATTTATTTTTTTAACAGAGAAGGTCCCAGAGCGCAATAGCACGGTTTTGTACCGTGCCTGCGAATGAGTTAGTCCCGTCGGAGAGGGCCACCTTAATATATTATGAAAGATGAAAATTGCAACGCCACCTGTGGACTTTAATTATCCCTATTCAACACTCGTATGACGTTAGCTGTCTATCCCTTCCTCTTTAATCTATGACAATGTGGAGCGAATGTTTCTATCTCCATGAGTGCACGTGCGGGGCCTATCGTCAGGCGAGTGAGTGCGAGCGTGCAAGGTGAGTTGTGTTCGCTGTGTATTGTTCAATGTCAGTGTCGTGGATCTCTGCTGTCATTGCAGTAATAACGAGGTCTCATAATCACGCAGGAATTGACAGTGTCAATCTGAATGCATGAATGTTGGCTCGATCAGCTCTAATTTTTTTTTTATATCATGAAATACATTTTGTAATTAAATTTATATATTATAATTAATTATATAAATTTCAATTAGGTACATAGATAAGTCGAGAGACGAATTCAATTGGGTTAGGCTGCCTTCTCGGAAAGCTTAAATTCGTTTTGAATTTTTCCTTCCGCAAAATTTAAAGACCCGACCGACCGACCAGTGCGTCCTCCCGGTTTTAACGTACGGGTGTGAAAACATTGTCCAAAGGTTGGAAGATGGCCAGCGAGGAATGGATCGAGACATGCTGGGAATATCGGTACGGGATATGGTGCGTAACGAGGCAATCCGCCGACGTAGCAAAGTACTCGATATTGGACACCAGGTGGCTAAGCTCAAATGGTAGTGGGCTGGTCACGTCAGCCAAAGAGATGACGACCGTGTCCTACACTGGCTTCCGTGGATAGAAAAACGGCGTGTGGTAAGACCACCCGCCAGGTGGGACGACGATAGCAATTGCGTCGGCGGAAAACAGTGGTTCCGTACGCTGAGGGCCGGGAGGACTGGAGAGGTTTATGTCCATCAGTGGACGCAAACACGCTGACTGACTGACATATAATAATCCATAGAAGGTGTTTTAAATTATAATGTTCGAATTTACAACGAATTGTTATGAATTCTTGGGCGTTTTAATTCATCAGTGGTTGTAGTAACTTAATATTTTTTTAAAGCACAGCTACCGTGATTAATTGTGAATTAAGAAGTTCAAAGAAACTAGCAAACTAGTAAATTTATAGTATAGTATTGTACAGTAAAAACGTAAGAAAATCCCGCTGTAACAATAATTGTAAAGTCCAACAGCAGAGATTTTGATCAGCTGTTGGACTTACTACAAGGCAAACATTTTATGTATACATCTTTGTGAACACTTGTACCATGCATATACCAAATAAATAAATAAATAAAAATAAATAAATAAATACATTATTTATATATTGTAACACGTCGCCTATCTTAGTTATGTGATGTAAGCATTCTAACGATACCTACCACGTATCGACACACAAAAAACAGTAGAGGCGCTATAACGAATATATAAACTCACACAAATAAATACAAGCAGGAACCCCGAAATCACTAATTTATTAGGCAGACGTAAAAAAAAGTATTTCATAACCAAAACACTTATTATAAATATTTTTGTATTTTATATACTATTTCATAGATTTGTAACTTTTCATTCTTTAAATTATTATTTTCGACAAGCATACAAAGATGATCACACTTAAAATCCTTACATTAGTGGCACGTAGAACATTTAAATAGGTCCTGAACACGTGGTAGAGCATTCTGTTTGAGATTAACCTACGATATTTAACAAATATTAAATAGTAATTATGTTAAAAGAATAAAGACAGTAAGTTATTGTCCAAATAATTTTGAGGCTTCTTAAGATGAGCGGCATGACCTTCCAACGAGTTCTGTGACCCAACTTCATTTGCATAACCAGAAAGACGGCTGCTAGATGTCTTTAAAATGCAAAGATTCTCTTCGCCTTCTTGTAACATTTCCTGTAAATTCATTAGTGCTATAAATGTACATCTAGGTTTAAACCTTTTTTGTTTTTCAGCTTTTATTAGATGGACGTACGGACGGACAACGGAGGCTTAGTAATAGGGTTCCGTTGGCACACTTTGGGTACGGAACCCTAAAAATATGTCCTCGACACCTTTGCTGTCAAAGAGACTCGTTTTAAATATTTAAATATCTGCAAAAGTATCAGGGCGACAGAAATTGTTAGGAAATGTTTTTGGAACTGTGTTCGTTATCGCGCTTATGGCGGATGAGGAGTTCGACAGGAAAATATGTACCTACACTTTTCCTGTCAAAGATGCAGTGAAATCACATTCGAATTGCAGAGCACGGAACGAATTTTCCTCAGTGCCGTCAAAGTATAATCAAATCTATATCCCGTCATCCCATAATTTGGCATTTCGCTGCGGGCACTACAATGGGATGACAGCACCGTTTGCGTTACTCTGTAGCACATTTTAGTTTTAAATTTGATTAAATTCGACATAATATATCGCGAAAGGAACATGATTCCCGGGTGTCCCACAATAGCTCTCGTATTTTTTCATAATTACAGTCGAGGAACTGTTAAAACATTGGCTTCGCGACCATTTTTCATTAAATAAAGTTTACTTCCACCAGTAGAGTAGACTTGTAGTTTTATATAGATTGCAAACCATTGAAGACCCGCATTCTCAATGAAAATTGACATTTAGTAAAGAAAAAAGGAAACACGACGGCGGACCACGAGGCTGAAGGTCGACTTGTCAATGCCGCCGTGCTCAAAGAGAAAAAACCGGCCAAGTGCGAGTCGCACTCGCACACGAAGGGTTCCGTACCATCGTACAAAAAAAGAATACAAAAAATCACGTTTTTTCTATGGGGGCTTGAATAAACAGAAATAGACAATTTAACACAGAAGGGTAAAATTATACGGAAAAAGAGGTAAGACTATTTCCAAAAAACAATTCTCACATGAACATAAACATTAAGTACAGTAAATTGCAGCACAAATACATTACATCTTAAATCTATATATATCTCAATAACAAAATATATTATGGGGAAAAAGTTTCTTCGCATTTTTTAAGAAAATTAAAAAAAAATTTTAATATGGTTTATTTACATTTAACTAAAGTATGTAGGTACCATTTTGTTCGATAACTTTTTGCCATCTTGTAGGAAGGGACATGATCCCATTGCTATAGAAATATTGGGACTTCTGATCAATATACCGCGACAAGTGGTTTTGGCAGTCCTCTCGTGATGTTAACCTGACACTGCCTAAAGAATTCTGAAGAGACCTAAACAGGTGGAAATCTGAAGGTGCAAGGTCAGGACTATACGGCGGATGCATTAACACCTCCCAGCCAAACTCTCTTAGTTTTTGCTGAGTGGCTAAAGATGTGTGAGGTCTAGCGTTATCATGATGAAAAACCACACCCCTTCTGTTGATTAATTCCGGCCGCTTTCTCTCAACTTCTTGCTTTAATCTCATCAGTTGTTCGCAGTAGAGTTCAGAATCGATGGTCCTGCCTGGTGGTAACAGCTCATAATGAATAATGCCCTTCCAATCCCACCACACACACATCATCACCTTGTTGCGAGTTAACCCGGGTTTCGCCACAGTCTGTGAAGCTTGACCGGCCTTTGACCACGACCTTTTTCGCACGTTCTTGTCGTACGTGATCCACTTTTCATCACCAGTTATCAGCTTCTTCAAAAATGGTTCGGTTTCATTACGTCGTAATAAAGAATCACAAATGAGTACACGGTTCATTAGGTTTCTTTCAGTGAGCTCGTGAGGTACCCAAATATCGAGCTTTTTTGTGTACCCAGTTTTTTTCAAATGCGCCAAAACTGTTTTGTGGTCAATTCCTAGTTCTTCAGCTACGTCGTAACTACTGATATGCCGATCTTGCTCCACTTTTTCAAAAATGGCATCCATTTTATCCGTAATAGGGCGACCAGAGCGACGTGCATCTTTGACATCAAAATTTCCGGATTGAAAACGCTTAAACCAAATTTGTGCTACTCTCACAGACACTGCACTAGGTCCATAAACATCGCAAATTTTTTTCGCGGCTTGCGTTGCATTTTTACCTTTTTTGTAGTAAAATTTTAAAATGTATCGAATTTCTTCATTAGATTCACTCGTTTTGACAGTACGAAAAACAAATGAGAATCACACATTTTCCTAATTTGAATTTGGAATTATGTTCTTTAAAATTTAAACTTTCAATAATACCAAAACCAGCCAGATACAAATAGTATAGCCAAAGAGATTTTATTACAAGTTCATACATACTATAATGCGAAAAGACTTTTTCCCCGACCTATTATGTAAAGACCAAAATCGTATAAGTAAGCATATCTATAAAAAACATATAATTATATATACTTAGTTATGTGCCTTTTACCCATATTACCCATTTGTTATTATAGCCTTGTTGTAAGCCTCAGTGGCCCAGTGGCGCGACACTTCGGCGATCGCTCTCCGAAGTTAAGCAACGCTGGGTCCGGTCTGGTCTTGGATGGGTGACTATTCGACCGTTGAGAGAGGCTGGCCGTGGTTCGGATTCCACGTTAAGCTGTAGGTCCCCTTCCTTACTTACTAGGTGGTAGGGTTTATCCCGCCCGGGTTGGTACCATCGCATTGGATGAACGATTGTCGAAGCGGCAATGAAAATTGTCCGTGTTTTCCATCCAGTTCAATGTAGCCGTGCAATATAAGGAAGGTCCTGGCATGGCACCTAGTTCCCATGTGGTGTGTTGGGCTAATACCATGACAGAACTTGTGGTATTAGCCATCCATGTCCAGACACATAAAAAAAAAAAAAAAATAGCGGCAAAATAAATAGACACTCTGTGAAAAATTCAGCTGTCTATCTGTTACGGTTACTGAGATACAGACCTGTGACAGACGGACGGACGGACAGCGGAGGCTTAGTAATAGGGTTCCGTTTTCACCCTTTGGGTACGGAACCCTAATAAAGGAAAGAGGAGGTACCTAGCACATCCTGGAATATGGTGTGATGGGCAAAACGGTAGATGTAATATTATCCATCCATGTAATCGGAATAGTGAGTCTAGGGAAGGAGATGGTTCGGATTCCACGCAAAACTTTAGGTCCTCTTCCTCTTGCTAGGTGGTGGGGTTAATCCCGCCTAGGTTGGTTCCATCGCATTGGACGAACGATGATTTAAGCGACAATGAAAATTGTTCATGTTTTCTATCTAGCTTAAAGCTACAGTGCAGGAAGGTCCTGGCATGGCAACTGTTCCTATACGGTGTGTTGGGCTGATAGCATTACAGAAGGTGTGGTATTAGCCATCGATGTCCAGTTACAACAAAACCTTTTTTACAAAAAAGTAGCGACGCTGCCCCTATATAAATGAGTTTGACGCTGACTCTCGTCGTTGCTTACTCGCTGACTTGGCATGACCTTGACATTGGCAAATACTAACAATTCTACAGCACGCCACGGTGCATGGGTCAGCTATTCCATTAGCAAAATGATTTAATTCCATTACCCATTGTGTAATCTGCGTCCGCTGTGACCATACTGTAACATTAACATGGCGAGAGCGGGGTTTCATTAGGTAAATGAAAGTATATGCTCATGAGAATACAAAAAACCGAAGTACTCTATAGCAGGCGATTTGATTTACACTAAAGGAGATTCTGCCCGCGGCTTCGCTCGCGTATGTACTCATCCATGACTAAGTATACATATAACTACATGCGTGATTGAGTATCAAAATTGAAGCATCCAAACTTTCTCGTTATTGCTAGTGGGATGGGATAATCAAGTCGCACAAGATATTACAGAAGTGTTTTTCTAGGAAATGCTAGTATCTTGTGAGAGTGAGCTTAGGAAACATTCGTCACCAGCTCCTTGGAGGACTTCCAGGAAGCTTCTTGTTAGGGTACCTTACCCAAAGGGTGCCAAACGGAACCCTATTTCTAAGCTTCCGCTGTCCGTCCGTCACAGGGCGATATCTCATGAACCGTAATATTACCTATTACAGCTGAAATGTTCACCAATGTTGCCGCTATAACAACGAAAAAAACATCAATTAAAAATTAAACCTAACCTAACCTATCAAGAAACGTACGATATCCTTCGTGTGCGAGTCCGACTCGTACTTGGCCAATTTTAGGGGGGTCTTCTTAGTCCGTGGTAATAGAAGCGTCTTTAAAAAAAATACTAATCTGCGAGTACACTTATCCGAGGGAAATAAATGAATATAACCGAATACCTCCATTTTCTTGTCTATGGATGTCGGAAACTCCCGAGGTTTCACGGGATTCGCGTTGGAATTCTGTTACAGTACAGAATATCAATTTGGTTCATTTAATTCATAGATTTGTTTTCACTTTCATACATACAAGCCTTGTTGCATATATAATGCATTACCACCAATATTGCAGTAAGCCTGGTATTCACCAAGTGCTGATTTATTTGAATCGACACTTAAAGGCTTTTATTACTGAAGTGTTAATTATCTTGTTTTGATATTGTTTGCAAACTGCTAAGAAATGCCCTAAATGTGTGACGATTAAGCTAATCAGCAGTAGTAAAAAGGCCCTAAGACCGCAAAGAAAAGTCGATGAACTACATTAAAAAAAATATGCTACTAATATACATATGTACCATAGACCTTCTTTTGTTTTGTGCCAAGATCTAAAGCGTAAGGTTATTTGCAAGTGAGAAAAATAAAAGAAGAATAATAGGATATTGTTTTAAGTTGCACGGTGAACATTTATTCTATATTATAACACGATAAGATCCCCTAAATAAGAATGCGTAAACAATTAAAAAAAAAATCAAAAAAATCAAAAACAAAAAATAATATACAATCTAAATACCATATACAATTAAGACACCAAAAATTAGTGCAACATCAGCAATGAATTATTTTATCGCACACAAAGAAATACACATATTTGATAATTCCCTAAATAATAATAAATACTAGTTGAAATGCAATAAATAACAAAAAAAAGCTATAAACACACCTACCTAATACTGTGCGCGCACTTCACGTTCCGGAACTGAGATTATCTTTCAGTTGGCTGAAGCTTAAGTTGAAAATTGTTCAGCGCACTGTCGAGTGCTCGCGGCGGGGGGGCGGTGGGCGGGGGGGCGCGGGGCAGCGGGTAGCGCTGCCGGCGAGCTCTCGGAGCGCACTGAAAGCTCTGATGAGAAAGCTCCGCCACTGAAAGTTTCAGGTGGTGTGTTATTGCGTCGCCGCCGCGCCGGTTACGTTAGGGATTTACAATATAAGCACTATTTACTGGTTGTAGATAAGAAAGAATGTAGATATACTATAGGGCCACTATTATAGTTCCAACAGATGTCATAACAAATGTGATATTTATGTACATATAAACGTCTGGCTCAGTACAATAACGTAATGATGATTGCTGTACACGAAAGAATATTTTATGCTGATTTAGCAATATTTTAATCAATTTATATTTTATAATTGAAAAATGTATAAATTATAGTTATTGTTATTATCTGTAAAAAATGTTTCTATAATTCCATGATTATTTTATTTTATTTTATTTTAATATTCTATAATCGCTGACGGAATTTAAATAATATGCAACGTGTAAATTATGTGTGTTCTATCTATATTATTATAAACAACCATGAAGCAAGGACATATGAATTCGAGAAAGAGCCCTGTAATATCAAAATGTTTGTTTTGGTATTCTATTTTATGAATAACTTTAAAAAACATTGTATTTGTTGACTTTCATCTTCCGTATTGAAGAAAAAATATTATATTATGTTTCTAGCAACATCGTAACCTTGATCACTAAAGTTATATTATATTTTAAGACATTGTTGAAATATAACAAAGAAGGTGTGACATCAGTGTTATTTAAAAAATACCAACATGATATCCTTTTTACGTCTGGAAGTCCGTATTCAGGAATGTTGCGTTTTTTTCGATGAAAAACCTTGAATTATTGAAATACTATGCTCCAGGATCATTTCGTGCAAAACGCTTTAAAAACGGTTTTCGAGGGAGATTCCTGATTACGGCATTCTAGGACTATTCCTCTCGTTTATCGATGGTAGAAAGAGAATCAAGGGATGACGTTATGCAGCTCCGCATAGCATTCTCCATAGAACCGACGATAAAACACAAAGAGTGTTCCTTCGAAATTGGCGTTAAATTCAGGGATATTTTTGGTTATTTTTTATCGTCTGAGCTGTAGATCTCGCGAGTCTGTCCTTGTGAACATTTCCCTTTTTCCTTCAATATATATATTTTTAAACTGGCTCTATAAATAAATCTAGAAAAATACCGAACCTGCTAAAAAAACTTCACGCAAATCGGTTGAGAAATACGACCTGTAGAGGAGAACAGCCGGACATACGAAAGCATTTGTGCCCAATCTTGAAACGGAGACCTTCGCTACGCTCGACCAATTATCTCAGTTTTCAGTAAGTATGCAACAACAATATATAAATTAACATCATTAACCAAAAGTCACGAATCCGCCAGACGGAACCAGTCTCGTTGGAACCTGTGTAGATACAATGTTCAATTGTTTTCTCCTAAATTCAAATAATTTTAATCTCATGCCCGAGAGGGGGGGGGACGTTCGGAGTTGAAGAGGCTCTAAATTTTGGGATACCACGATACCATGGCCATATATTTCTCGGAGCTCCCGATAAACACAGGAATAAAAACCAAAAGTTGAGGTCTAGGAATGTGATATGTGTGTACAATCGACCGTAAAGGAAGGACACATTAATTAAACAAAGATCATTGTGAAAAGAACGACACTATAAATATACTGCTAGGCTGGACACGAACCATTAAACAAGCCACCTGCTGGATACCCATAATTCGTCGACGCGTGTTCAAAATTGACACGAAATATTATTTACAATATGTCCTACTCTTTCCTTTATTTTGATTCATAATACACTTTATAACAGGAGCACATTACAATACTTTATTTTATTTTTATCAAATATCAGACAGCCTAATCTAAATTTTCAACCATATTCACACGTTTCAGGACGTTGCATTCAAGGAGTGTGTGAGGATAATTGATTTAAATTATCAAAATAAACTACAAGCTATCACCGTATACAGTGACGCTCTGGCAAGCAGTGTGATTGAAATAGCTTTTCCTTTGAACAAAGAAGCTGTTTTATCCATAGAGAATCTCAGCTACTTTTCCGAACTCTGTGGTCTTATCAAATATCAAACAGTGTTAATTTTCTTTTATTCGTCTATCCATCTCAAACCGTGTCCAATATTTATATTCGTAACAAAATAAGGACATATAATATTGTGAGAATGTGAAAATTTGCTAAGGCTTGTCGTATTAAAATATTAAGTTCTGAAGGTTTCAAGTTTCATATTTATGTTCTCAGCGGAAATTAAATTTTTGGTCAGCATAATTTATAGCGTGTTTTTACAGCGACACAAATTAGATTTTATTTAATTCAGTTCTTAAGTTAAAGCCGTTTGACTTTCATAAATATCACGTTAAAAACATCGTTAAATATTTAGCCATGTAGATTTTACACAATTAAAGACCAAAAATAAAAGTAGAATGTCTTTTCGTGTATGCATAATAATCGCAGGTGAATTATTACACACAATCACAACGTATCGTACTAAAACTCTCCCACCAAACCGAATGCCACTACCTACGAATATATCCCGATTGAACATCTCAAAGACCCAAAAGTCGGCTGGAATAAATCGCTTCTAGGGTAATCGCCTTTGCGCCCCATGTCTTATGTTGTTATGGCACTGTACTTTCTTTTGTAAATTGTATTATGTGGCATAATAAAGAATTTTCAATCTCAGAGTACGGTTATTCCTGTAACCTGTGTGAAACATTATTAAAAGTTTTGACTCCTGAAGCGCTGCTAATACCCGCTGGAATATTCGAAAACCTATATTTATCTATAGAGACAAAAAGACTAAAATAGCGCAAAGGGCGAATGATGGGAAAATACCCATATTTTAACGAGTGTTTTGTGTAATGTATCGGACCTTTAATTATTTCATTCGTATTCTCGTAAGGCTCACTGCTAGTACTGGCAGAGTATGGACTGTTTACCGTTGCATATTGTGTGTAAGTTTAATAAAGTAGATCTCAAACAAATGTTTTGCAGTACCTATGGGATTTTTATGAAGTCACGGATAGGATCATACAAAAATATTTTATGTAGGTACCTTTCATATGAAAATTAAAGACAATGGAATGAATATAGTTACCGAATGAACATGTCGGTTCAACATTTTCCCAAGAGCTAAGGACCCAAGATAGGGCCCGGTTCGTGTCGGGCTAAATGAAACCCTCGTCACGCGTCTCGTTATCTTTAGATTCAGATGGTCCGGCCGGGCATAGTGTCCGAAACGTCAGCACTCGGAGGAATACTCACTAGACTTGTGCGATTACTTTACCTTTAACCAATCGTTCTCTGGACCAGTCTAGACATAGATTTTTAACCAACTTAAAAAAATGAGGAGATTCTCAATTCGACTGTATTTTTTTATGTTTGTTATCTCAGAACCTTTGAGTGGATGGACCGATTTTAATTATTATTTTTTGTTTGAAAGCTGGTGCTTCTGGGGACCACCATCTCAATTCGGTCTAGTTCTAAATTTGCGCGACAAATGGACGAATAACTCTATATGACGCCAACGGATTTCGTTGATTCTTTTTTATTGGGAAGAACGTACAAATTACTGAGTGTCGGTTTTTTTTGTTAATTTTATTTTTCTAAAAGCACCACCAATATCCACGTAGCTTAAGGGCTGGTGGGCTTGCCTGCCATGCCAGAGCTCATTGCTTAAAATCCCCGCCAGGTTAAGCATCACTTTATTTATCTCTCTGAGTTGGATAAGTGCATTTCGTTACGAAATCGAGGTGTTCCATGGTTCCATTCATTTAAAACTGTAGGTCCTCTTCCCCTTCTGGGTGGCAGGGTTAAGCCCGGTTGGATTGATACCATAGCATTGGATGACAATATTTGCAACGAAAAATTGTCCGTGCTTGTGTTTTATTGTGCTCATAAAGGGAAGTTCCTGGCATGGCACTTCATTTCATCGGTAACTCGGAGTGTTGGGCCAATGGTGAGTGTAATATTAGCCATCAATGTTTAGTCACATTTAAAAATATCAGTGGAAAAAATTACGTTTCGCCAAAATATATGAATGTTACATTCTATGTTACAGTACCCGGCGATAAGTTATGCTCATTGGAGGTTGGGAAGAGACAATCAGTTAATTTCGGCTTTGTAGAGCGTCGTCTCGCTGTGAGAGAGATGACGCTTTGCGAAACCGACTGCCTCTTATGCGTATACGGGGTGTTAACGGAGGTATGGTCCAAAAGGTAACCGCGGATTCCTTGACATATTTGGAGCAAAAAAGATAGAAGACATTTTGTTGTCAGACTTAAAAATAAATTCCCATCCCCATACATTTTTGTAAATACCTACACACAAAATGTATGGGGAGGATGATTTTTTTTTCAGTCGTATAAAAAATGTTATCTACCTTTTTTGATCCAAATATGCCTCGGAACACTTGGTTAACGTTTGGACCACACCCCCGTTAACACCCTGTATACGGTGGGTCACGAACCCAGTATTGCTAATGTGTGCGACAACCATTGCATGACCGGTGGACGATAGCAGAGTATCATATCACATGGCAGCATGTAGCCTAGGCAGAGCCGACCGCAGCTACATAGAGTCGATAGCCACGTGCGACCGCTCACCGCAGCACGTGCAGGGGAGATGGGTGTAACCACTACGTGCGCTGTCTCTATATGTATTACTAGCTGGAGTACCCGGCTGCGCTGTGCCAATGTTGTTTTGGACATCAAATCGACAAAACATAATTGTAACACCATAAAATAAGAATTGTAAATACTTTATCCAATTTTAATGAATTTATGGCTCACTATTTAGGCTATATATTACATATTATATATTATAATATGTATATATTATTTATTTAAGCCTTTTTAGCACACACTTTAATCTATTTGAACCTAAGCTCATCTTAAATTGTTCCAGTGCCACCCACTGCCGGGGTCAGAACTTTCTCAACATAACAGGTTTTGAGGCTATATATAATGGGTTCGAAATAAAAGTCGATATATGTTGTCGGGAACTTTTTTTACACTTATTTAAGAAATTATCTTCGTGTAAACGGTTTATGCATCGCACGCCGAGATAAATCTCAGATGGCAGTTTTTTCCCGACTTACTTGATATTTATCATTATATCTTGGCTAATTAACACAAAAGGTTTATTAATTATCGCCTTTATAATCCGGTTAATCCCGTGCAGGTTAGTACCATCGCAATGAATGAACGATGGTTAAAGGGGCAATGAAAATGGTCCATCCAGTACAGTGTAGCCGTGCAATATAAGAAACCACTAGCATGGCACCTAGATCCTATGCGTTGTGGCATTAGCCATCCATGTCTAGTTACATAAAAAGGCAGGACTTAAATAATATGAAGTATGAAATTATCAGATTCATGCAAAGCAAAAGTGTGCGTTCATGCAAACCAAATAATGATTGTATCGTTATAGTCTAAGATACTATAAATCACGTTAAATGCGACTGTTTTTCGATATTCAAATGGATACATTATCCAA
Source organism: Incurvaria masculella (assembly GCA_946894095.1). Classification (NCBI taxonomy): domain Eukaryota; kingdom Metazoa; phylum Arthropoda; class Insecta; order Lepidoptera; family Incurvariidae; genus Incurvaria; species Incurvaria masculella. The sequence continues at coordinate 15,266,016 of OX335648.2, read as the reverse complement.
GTAGAAGCAAACGCATCTAACACTCAACGCAAGCTATTTGAACAGATCTCTTGCATGTATTGATTTAGCTTAAGAGCAACGGCACAGATTTAGAGCATTGAACTCACCCTTCTTTCACGTAGTATAAATTTCTCAGATCGTTGGCCTACACTGGTAGAGGCTTTCCCTGTCATGCTGACAACGCCTTCCGCCAGCGCCTCCGCCTCCGTTTCCGTAGCCTGAGAGAGTATGTTCTAGGCAATATTGATATGTATGGTATGTCTTTTGTCATTATAACTATTAATGTTACGATTAAAGCACGATGTCGGTCAAAGTTTTTTCCTTGTAGGTTACAACGATTTTCTAGGTGTACCCGTGTCGAGTTTTAGGTTAGAAATATAGCAGTTACCTACAGTTTTAGTATTCTTAAAAGGAAAATTGATTGGTATATGTTTTGTTTGAAGAAAATAGAGTTAGGTTTTTTCTTACGCAGACTTAATTTTCACAGAAAACCTTAAGCGAAAATAAAACGGTCTGTAACAGATATCGGTCCTTAACATTAATATACATACTTGTTAAACTATGTATGTGAGGAATTAATATTTATATCAGTGAAATTCCTTGCTAAGTTTAAAATAAAAAGCGTGACATGAAAAATCCTTTTTTTAAAGTTCTATATTGCAGCCTTAATTAAAAAAACCGTTCGGGACCTGGAAAGTGAATGAGATAACTATGACCATATAGACCCAAAGGATAGAAAACAATGTTTCTTTGTTACGTAACGTCAAGGGAGGATTTTTTTTATTTCTCGAAAATATTGGCAAATTAAGCCTAATGAACATTATTTTTCGACTTTTCTTATGTTATATGTAATTTAAGTTAAGTTGTATTAAATCCGACTTAACTATATCCGCAACCTAGGTATAATACGGAGGGATACGCCTTGTTTTATTTAAAGCTACATTTTCATTACGAATGCGCGCGGAAAAAAACTTGTAGGTTGTCCTAGTTACTAAACTCCACCGCATTGGATGAAAAATAGTATCAGTGGCATGCGAAAATCGTTCTTATTTTCAGTGCGAAAAACATGCAAAACATGAAACAATTTTGCTGTGCAGGTTTATTTTAATTACTATTTGGGACAGTTAAACTAGACATACTTTAAAAGTAATTTATTTAGTCTAATAAAACATTTAAGCACTATATTCACAATTCACAATCTTTTATTCAATCCCAGAGACGAGTAGAATATTTACGACTCACGGTATGGCCCCATGAAACTTTTACAGCTCACGGTAATTAAGCTGGAAAACTTGTGTAGGGGTTGGCGACCGGATAACCCGCCGCCAGCCGCCTTGCCTCCGCCGCCGCCAGCCGCCTTGCCTCCGCCGCCGCCAGCCGCCTTGCCTCCGCCGCCGCCAGCCGCCTTGCCTCCGCCGCCGCCAGCCGCCTTGCCTCCGCCGCCGCCATGCCGCCGCTGACGACGCATCACAAGGCGAAAGTAACCCCGCGAATCCAGCGTTCAGCAAACAAACAATAATGGCAATCTCCGGAAGCTCAATGCTTCCGGAGATTGCCATTATTGTTTGTTAGGGTTTGCGTTAGGGTTCATTGTTGTATGCGCGTGTAATTCGAGCGCGACGATGCGAAATTTAGGTTTTTGACCTGTAAAGTATGACCTGTAAGTTGCTGCTCATAGTTCCCATGAGTTGTGTTGGGCTAATAAATAATTTCATGACAGTGTGGTGTTAGCGTAGAGAATGGAAGGACGGGTGCAGTTCGTCAACATCGAATGTTCCTTGCACTAAATGCGCTACTCGAAAAAATCAGGAGTAAACGAATTGGTAACCGAGTGGGTTCGTTTAGGAACGTTCGGTGAGTGGCTCCTTTTTAACCGACTTCAAAAAAGAAGGAAGGTTCTCAATTCGTCTGTATGTTTTTTTATGATTATTATTATTATGTTTACCTTAGAACTTTTGCCTGGGTGAACCGATTTTTAATGATTATTATTTAATTTGAAAGCTGATGCTTCCAGTGTGGTCCCATTTCAATTTAATTTAGTTCTGACAATGATATCCATGAGAAAATCATATAAGTCTTAAATTTGTATCAAGTATGTGCGCGACAAATGGACGAATATCTCAATATAAAGCCAACCGATTTCGATCAATCTTTTTTTATTGGAAAGAACGTGTACAAATTAGTTAGTGTACTTCAGATTCACTAAAAATAAACAAATAAAAAAAAATTAAGAAAAAAAATAACCAACTTCAAAGAAAAAGCACTAAAAATTAAGAAAATAATTGCAATTTTTGTAGTTACGGAGTCAGCCAAGGTAGCCAAGGTTCTCTTGACTGGCGCAGCGCGTGCCTGGCTGACGCCGACTAAAAAAATTACTGTAATCGTAACTACAAAATTTGCAATTGATTTTTAAATTTTTAGTGCTGTTTCTTTGAAGTCCGTTATTTTTTTTTTCATGTAAAAGTGACTACGCCCCCGCGTCTCCCCCATATACACGAGTTTCGATTTCTGCTCCCGCCTGTCTATTCTCTATGGGTATTGAGCCTCCCATGTCCAGTTACATAAAAACATACAAAGCTTGTATTAAACTGTCATAGTGTTTTCAACGGACAGTTTTGAGGTGGAGTCCTTTCGACAAATCACTAGTCAATGAGGGCTAAAAATGTAAACGTTTCACCCTCCCGGACTTGTCATAAATCTGTAGTACAATAATATAATAAAACTTTTAAGTTAGTATCTCAGGAGGAGCTATGAAATATTCCAACGATCCATAATTACCTACTTTGGAATTTTCTCGTTCGTAAAAATATAACTTCTCGAGGTAATTTCCCATTTCCGCCAATCACGCTATAATTTCTCAATTTGTCCTCTTCCAATTGGCTAAACTGCTAGACGTCCTTGCCAATAATGTTCAACATTAGCACAAATCATCTTTTCTTCTGAGCTTTTGTTATTTTTGTGCTCGACGTAATATTTTTTTTTTGTGCTCAACGTTATATATTTTTATTTTTAATTCATTTATTTGGAGAAACAATAGTGCATTCCATACATAAAGTAAATTAACTAAAATAATAAAAATAAACACCAGTCATTTTAACTGGTGTTTAGGAAGGTTCACAGTTGAGTTTACAAACGAAAAACGAAAAAATGCAGCCGTCGAACATACCTAGACAAACACAGTAAAATATTTAGTCAATTATGAGCATGAATAAAAGGGGGTTACGCCATGAATGAATTTTTCAAAGTTGTAAAGGTAAAAAAAAATTGCAGGGTTTAATGAGTTTACGCTTTTCTTATTGCTCATTTCCAAAATAATGTATGTTTATTAAATTTTTGATGCTCTTAAAATTCATACAAAATAGGTCGAGGTGGTTATATTTTGGAAAACACATAAATTAATTTTGCCTGCGTTTGGAGTTCACAAGATATTCAAGAAAGTCATTGCTGCAACAGCTTTTTTAAAGAATAATTTCCGTAAAACTAGCTAGAAAACTGAAACGTAATTATTATCTATACTACAGCTTTTACTTCCAACCACGGAGGATATAGGTAGAGAGGAGATGGCCTAAGCAAACTGGGTCTGTCCACCAAGTGGGTCGCTACGTCACAGCCCACGTGATAAAGAAGGCGTGGCTTAGCGACATTCGCGAAATGGCGCTGACGGTGTGAGGTTGTGGGACAATATTATGGTCTGCGGCGCAATTTACGGCGAACAGTCGATTACACGATAACATTTTGTGTAAAATGTTGCCAACATTACACAGGACAAAATAATCTAAAGATTGTAGGTGGAATTACGTTTTATTTGTCAGTAAAACACCTCGTATTTTATAATTTGAGTCAATATTCGAGCATTGTATCGATGTATCGCTCTTGCTATGTGCCGATAGATGGCGCGCAATCATTTTAGTTTTACGGTAAGAAATGTTGATCTCATGATGCAAATTTCAATGACATTTTTAAATTAAAATTATTTGAATCCACGCGAAGGCATAGATTTAAATTTCTAAGGTTTTTTTATAGAAAAACACTTAGTAAAATTTAAAAGGCGCCATTTAGTTGTAGTCATGTAACCACTAAGCATAGCTCTCGGAATACCTGCTACCAGAAAATCGATTCTTCCGGTAGATGGATTTCGCAAAAGTGGGCGGTGCATGGCCACACCATGAAGCGATTTTCCCCCCGCTACCCGCACAGTGTCACGCTGCGATCCTTAGTAATATGAGTTAAAAACATCTCCTCTCTCCCTCTATCCTCCGTGCTTCCAACGAAATCCCTGGAGCTTTGCATATAGTGGTGACTCCGATTTATACACGCTTTTTTAGGGTTCCGTACCCAAAGGGTGAAAACGGAACCCTATTACTAATCCTCCGCTGTCCGTCCGTCTGTCCGTCTGTCACAGGGCTGTATCTCATGAACCGCAATAGGTAGGCAGCTGAAATTTTCACAGAGTGTGTATTTATTTTGCCGCTATAAAAACAAATAGGCAAAATAAAAATATAATAAAAATTAAAGGCGTTTGCTGCGTACCAGCTGAGAGCATACCCTTTCAGTGCAACACAATATAACCCTCGAGGTCTAAATGATAATTGTACATTGAATATAACTTGTGTTACTTTTTTCTTTGCTTGATTAATTGGTGTCCTATGTATTTTCTTGTGTTGTGGCTGAATAAACTATTTGAATTTGAATTTGAATTTGAATTTGAATTTGGCGGGTTTTTTTCGTTACTGAAATATGCCTCTAAGCTATGCACTCGAGTGTATCCCAGTTTGGTTCCACCCTTAATTGGATGAATTAACTAACCAAAGTAGTCGATATTGGACGCCGGGTGGCTAAGCTCAAGTGGCAGTGGGCTGGTCACGTCAGCCGTAGAGACGAAGACCGTTGAAGTAATAGTACGAGAGCGGACCGTAGTCAACCCTACGTCATCGAGTAACAACATGGGACCCATTTGTGGTTGTGCGGATTAGAATAGGCTTCCTAAAAATACTAGGTTGCCTGACCCAAACCTGGAACGTTTTGTGCAGTAGGTAATATTAAATCACTTTTTTGGTAGAATTTAACGTCATCGAGTAACAACATGAGACCTAGCACAATTGGTAAAGGTCATCAAGAAAAGCTAAAAAAAAGTAGGTTGGCTCGTCCTACCCTGGCACGTTCTGAGGTTGGCCGGTTTTAAAATGTCGAAAAATAAAAAAAAATACGTCATCGAGTAACAAGATGACAATACCACCATTCGATAGTCCTATGAACATACTTCATAAAAAAATTAGGTTGGCTGCCCTCAGCCTGGCACGTTTCCTACGCGGCCATGTTGAACGTCGGATGCGCCCAGTTCTTATATGAATAAATTATTAAATTAATATAATATAACAGTTTTGTGATATGTATATCTACAAACCGGTGATGTTTTTATTGATCTTAACTCACCTTGGATAGGTAAAAAAAAAACAAAATAAAAGATTTGTGATATATTGATAGTTTGGGTGCAATGGTTGCAAAAAAATTCATTTCAACAAATATTTTTCTTCTGTCGCGCAAGATACAACTAAATACATCCAATAAATTGTAAATCTCGCATTAGAGCAACTCAAAATATTTTTACCACGCAATAAGAAGTCTGTCACTTTTGAATCTGTTAGCTGTTCTGAGATTCAAAAAGTAACAGAGACCTTAAGTCCAAAGGACCGCAAGGTTTATGGAACATATCTACTAATCTGTTAAAGTCCATATGGGGCAGTATTATAGAACCTCTTAGAATTGTATTTAAGATGGCACATTTCCAGACTTATTAAAAATTACTAGGGTAATACCATTGCTTAAAAAGGGATCTCATAATGATGTTGAAAATTATCGGCCTGTGTCCTTACATTCACAGTGTTATTAATTATAATCAATTCGGATTTCGTAAGTGTAGGTCAACAGGAGATGCCATTGCCTTGATGTTAATATCTATTTTAACTTCTCTAGTTAAATCTATGAGCACCTACGGCATTTTCTGTGATGTATCAAAAGCTTTTGACTGTGTAGATCACAAAATACTTCCAGGAAAACTAGAACACTTATGGTGTTAGGGAAAATAAATGAGGTATTTGTAAATTATATATATTAAATAGACAACAAAATTGTGAAGTAAACGGTACTAAGTCTGATGTAGAATCAATCACTATGGGTATACCGCAGGGTTCAGTTCTAAGACCGTGGTTTTATATGTTGTTATAAATGATATTTCAAGCTGCATCGCAACAGATAATGATATGATTTTATTTGCGGATGACAAATCATCAATTTCAAAAAAACGTATATCAGAACTACGGGAGTCCTTTATACAAGCTATGAACTCACTTAAATTATGGTGTGAAGCCAATAACCTACTTTTAAATGACAGTAAAACGAGTTTAATGCACTGGGGACCCAAATACGTAATGTGAATTGTGATGTATTAAATACAGCAAATGATCTATCTTCAGCTATAACTAAAGAAATAACCTTACTTGTGATACTTTTGGGGTTACCGTGGTCGTTAAATATATTTGAAAATTAATATGGCTTTTCACGCGGCGGGAGGAGACATTCGCCGACGTATCGAGCTGATCGTTCAGCCCGTTGTCAAGGAGGTTGTCCGCCACGTTCATACGCAGCAGACGACTGACAACTAGGCTCGCCGTGGTCGTAAGTCATAGGTGTGGGTCGAGGTGGTAGCGGAAATGCGGTGATAGCGCTTCTACGGTCTTCCTAAAATTCACAAAGACGGGAACCCCCTTAGACCAATAGTCAGCCAGATAAATGCTCCTACCTACCTCCTCGCTAAACATGTCGCCTCAATATTTCAACCCCTGTCTGGCAAGACGTCGTCCTACGTTAAAGATTCGGCCCATTTTGTGGAATTGTTGTCTACAGTGAAGTTGGCATGCATGGATCTATTAGTGAGCTTTGACGTCGAGTCGCTGTATACACACGTACCAGTCCAAGAGTCCCTCGACATCATCAGAAACTTAGTCATCAGCAACGACATCGACACTGAGTGCGTCAAGCTCCTGCCATATTGTCTCACTACGACATACTTTCTGTGGCAAGGACAATAATACATCCAGCGAGAAGGTGTAGCAATGGGATCACCAGTGACACCAGTGGTGGCAAACCTTTTCATGGAACCGCTGGAACAACGCACATTGCAAACTTCACCTCTTAAGTCAATGTTTTGGGTACGGTACGTGGATGACGTGATTTCAATCTGGTCACATGGTCGCCAATCACTCGACGCTTTCATCTCTCATCTTAATTAGGTTCACACAAATTTAAAATATACAATAGATTGTGAGAAGGTAGGCACTTTGGCGTTCTTGGAAGTACTTGTTGCTCGACAATTGGATGGAATCCTAAGCCACACAGTGTACCGCAAGCCGACACACACAAATCGTTGTCTACAAGCTACTTCGCATCATGCTCATTTTGGTGCATTTGTGTGGGTGCATTTGGAATCGGTCGCAAGAGCATTGAGACTCAGAGCACAGCGGTTGTGTGACAAAGACCATATCTTCACCGAAATGGACCCTGTGCTTCGAGAACATGGGTACAATTTTCGCAATGTCGGTCAGTCAGTCAGCGTGTTTGCATCCACTGCTGGACATACGCCTCTCCAATCCTTCTCCAGTCCTCCCGGCCCTCAGCGGTACGGAACCACGGCTTTCCGCCGGCGCACTTGTCTCATCTTCCCACCTGGCGAGTGGTCTTCCCACACTCCGTTTGCCTGTTCACGGCCGCCAGTGTAGGACACGGTAACTCCAACGGTTGTCGTCTCTTCGGCTGACGTGACCAGCCCACTGCTATTTGAGCTTAGCCACGCGGTGTCCAATATCGACTACTTTGGTACGTCGGCGGATTGCCTCTTTACGTACCATATCCCGTAGCGATATTCCCAGCATGGCTCGCTCCATTGCTCGCTGGGCAACTTTTAACCTTTGGACAACGGCGACCGTCAGAGTTCACGTTTCACACCCGTACGTCATGTCATAACCGGGAGGACGCACTGGTCATATGTTCGGGTCTTTAAATTTCTACGGAAGGTCAGACCTTACAGCGAATTTAAGCTTTCCGAAGGCAGCCCAACCCAGTTGAATCCGTCGCTCAACCTCCAAAGACAGTCCTTGTATACGAAGCCGCAGGATTTGACCGAGATATACGCACTCTTCAACCTGTTCGATCACTTCTACGTCGATAACGATTTGTCCTCCCGTCATACCCTCAGTCGCCATGACCATGGTTTTATCCCGGTTCATCTTCAGACCTACCTTTATCGATGCTTTATAAAGGTCTTCCAGCATGGTTTAAAGCTGAACTCGGGAATTTTACAGAAGAACAATGTGATCGGCGTAGCGAAGATGATTGAGGAAAATATTCACTAACGTTGATACACATGTTTTCCCATTCAAGCGTCTTGAACACATAGTCCGATGCGTTTGTGAAGAGCTTGGGTTAGAAAATGTGGGTGAGAAAGTAACGTAAATATAAGATATAAAAACAGACCAAATGGAATTATCGATAACTCTGTATCACGATTATTTGAAACCGATTACGGAGTACCTCAAGGCTCAATCATGGCACCATTGCTGTTTATTATTTTTATTAATGACATTGCAAAAGACGCTATGCTAGTACTTCTCGCGAAAACCATAGTAATTTACGCTGACGACGCAAATGTAATTGTTACTGATAAAAGTATTGAAACACCCCTTACAAAAACAACAAAAATAATTGAGGAGTTGGGTAAATGGTTCGCAGCAAATGGGTTAATGTTAAATAGTGCTAAAACACACTGTGTACATTTTAAGATGAAAAATATTAAACATGAAGTGAATGATGAGATGTTTATCGAATATAACGGTGAAGTCATAACGTTTGCAACATCTACTATATTCTTAGGCTTCACGTTGGATCAAAAGTTACGATGGGACAAACACATTCAACATGTTTGTGATAAATTAACAAAAGCTTGTTATTTCCTCAGAACCCTGTCTAAATGCTGTGACTTGGATACCCTGAAGAGTGTAAAGATACTTCGGTTATTTATACTCTGTCATGACCTATGGCATTGAGTTCTGGGGTTCTTCACTGGAAGCGGTTTCAGTATTTAGACTACAAAAGAAAGCAATTCGGATAATTACACACTCTAAATGGGACGCACTTGTTTGCACGCCTTTGTTTAAAAACCTAAAATTGCATACTATGTATGATGTGTACGTACAAAGAACTATTTTTTATGTGAGAAATTATCCGGAATCATATAATAATTTTAAACACGGATATTCGACGAGAAATAAAAATGTGATCCAGCTAGCTGAAAAATGGGCTGTCGAAAACTCCCTCCTGAGGTGTAGAATCGACCACCGCTACATCGAGGTACTCCGAAATCTGTATCGGTCCGCGACGATGACTGTGAGGCTTCATTAAAATACCCAACCCATCCCTCTTGCTAAAGGCGTTAGGCAGGGGGATGTGATCTCACCCAAGCTGTTCACAAGCGCATCGGAATATGTGTTCAAGACGCTTGAATGGGACAACATGGGTATCAACGTTAATTAATATTTTCCTCAGTCATCTTCGCTTCGCCGATCACATTGTTCTTCTGTCAAATTCCCGAGTTCAGCTTCAAACAATGCTGGAAGACCTTTATAAAGATAAGTAGTAGAAAGATAGGTAGGTCTGAAGATGAACCGGGATAAAATCAAGGTCATGGCGACTGAGGGTATGACGGGAGGACAAATTGTTATCTCGGTCAAATCCTGCGGCTTGGTATACAAAGACTGTCTTTGGAGGTTAAGCGACGGATTCAACTGGGTTGGGCTGCCTTCGGAAAGCTTAAATTCGCTCTGAGGTCTGACCTTTCGCAAAATTTAAAGACCCGAACATATGACCAGTGCGTCCTCCCAGTTATGAGTGGGCTGGTCACGTCAGCCGACGAGATGACGACCGTTAGAGTAACCGTGTCCTACACGGGCGGCCGTGGACAGGCAAACGGAGTGTGGGAAAACCACCCACCAGGTGGAAAGACGGCATCAAGTGCGTCGGGGAAAGCAGTGGGTCCGTACCGCTGAGGGCCGGTAGGACTGGAGAAGGATTGGAGAGGCGTATGTCCCGCAGTGGTCGTAAACACGCTGACGGATTGACTGACTGTTCTCAAACCATTGTACTCTTATTTTTTTGTAGGTGGTAGCATTTAAAGGTTTAATATTATGTCGTTTTTTTTTGCTGTAAGATCATCTCATCAGAAGGACTAAATCGTACACAGGTTTTAAAATGTTTTCTTGTTGCCACTGGAGTGTGCACCGCTTTAAGGTCGTTTCTTCAACCCCTGTCAGCCCATTCCTACGAGATTAGAGGCTTTACATTCGGCGACGAAGCTCCTCATTACATAATTCAAATTTGATTGAATGTAAACCTAATGTAATGAAGAATTTTAATAGTCGTAATAAAATAAATCGCCACAAAGTTACTATTCTTTTATTCACAGGACTTTAGGTTAAATATTCATGGTTATTTCCATCCTTTAAACATATAAATGTATATGTTTTCTATAACTAATACATAAATATTTTTACAGAGCTTTTCAGGTATTATTTAAACTATACCTACGACTTAAGAGCTGTTAATTTAAAATTCCGCTTCGGTTTGGATACATTGCAACTTTGTTACGATATAATAAAAGAGATACGTAAATAAAGAAAAGAGAGTGACGCCAAAGCTTACTAAACTTCCTTAATATGTGAGTGACGATGTGGACATGTACTTTTGTATAGACTCAGCAACGTTGCGTATATATTTATAGAAAACATATACATTGAAATGTTTAAAGAATGGAAATATACTCTAGAATATTTACCCTAAATTCATGTGAATTAAAGAATAGTAACTTTGAGATACTTCACTTATGGGTTTAAGTTTTGTGGCGATTTATTTTATTATGACTATTAAAAAATCTTCATTACGTTATTTTTACATACAATCTGATTAAAATTTTGTAATAACGAGGCCCGTGGCAGAATTTAAAGCGTGCGCCTCTAATGCCGTAGGCATGGGCTGACTGGAGTTGCGATTCCCTACGTTGAATGATCCATACGGTAGATTCCGAAAGCATATGTATATGAAACTTCCGGTTTTTACTCTTCAAGTATGCGGAACTATGTGCATCATAACCTAAAGTTAACTTGAGTTAAACTTAGTTAATAATTAGATACGACAATGCCCTAATATCACGTAATCAATCAATACCTATATCACAAATATTTCATTTTGGTTTTTTTTAACCTATTCAAGATGAGTTCTGATCAATAAAAACATCCCTGTTTATAGATAGACATATCACAAAACTGTTATATTATATTAATTTAACAATTGATGAATATAAGAACTGGGCGCATCCGACGTTCAACATGGCCGCGGAGGAAACGTGCCAGGCTGAGGGCAGCCAACCTAATTTTTTTATGAAGTATGTTCATAGGACTATCGAATGGTGGTATTGTCATCTTGTTACTCGATGACGTATTTTTTTTTTTTTTTCGACATTTTAAAACCGGCCAACCTCAGAACGTGCCAGGGTAGGACGAGCCAACCTACTTTTTTTTAGCTTTTCTTGATGACCTTTACCGATTGTGCTAGGTCTCATGTTGTTACTCGATGACGTTAAATTCTACCAAAAAAGTGATTTAATATTACCTACTGCACAAAACGTTCCAGGTTTGGGTCAGGCAACCTAGTATTTTTAGGAAGCCTATTCTAATCCGCACAACCACAAATGGGTCCCATGGTGTTACTCGATGACGTAGGGTTGACGACGGTCCGCTCTCGTACTATAACCGTTCCCTACACTTGCGGACGTGGACAGAAAAACGGAGTGTGGGAAGACCATCCGCCAGGTGGGACGACGACATCAAGTGCGTTTGGGGAAAGCAGTGGTTCCGTACCGCTGAGGGCCGGGAGGACTGGAGGAAAATTGGAGAGACGTATGTCCAGCAGTGGACGCAAACACGCTGACTGACTGACTGACACTTCATTATCAGCGTCACAAAGTTTCCCGCCATTTTGTAACGATGAAGTGTGTTCAAATTTCAAACACACTCTTCCTCCAGATTGCTCACTTCACACAATATGGCCCCACATGAAACCGGCCATCTTTCTCATTCCTCGTGAATGCAATTCCCGCCCTATTTCTATACGCAAGAGGTCCAAACAGTATTGTTCATTTGAAAGCGCCTTCTGACTTTATGATATTACTGGAAAAACTTACAGTCATTAGTGAAACTGAGTTCACATTTAGTTATAATGAGTTATGCTCGACGCCGCCGCCGCTTTTCAGAGATACAAAAGTCCTAACGTGTGAAAAGGAGCATTCGTTTTAAGAAAGTTATTTTAACGCTCAGTACCGAATTGTATAATCATTGTATAGATTGATTGTTTGGTTAATAAAAACCTTTTTTTTAATTTAAAGTAAAAGTTTTAGTAAACATTTTCAATTTTACGAATTTATATTGACTTTCGGGAGTTAAATCAAGCACAAATCATTGAGATAGGATTATTTTTTTATAACCGGGCATTAATGCTTGTTATTTATATTAATATAGGAGTTTTTCCTCTGTTTATTGAGGTTTACCTAACGCTGATTGGTTAGCGATGTGCGCTGATTGGTTTGAAATGTCGAGACAATATTTTCTAACCAATAAGAGCGTTGCTATATTTAGCCTGGTTTTCACCAACTGCTGATTTATTTTAATCAATACTTAAAGGGTTTTTATAACTAAAGTGCAGATTATCTTGTACTGGTATAGATTGCAAGCTGCCAAGAAAGGCCCTTAATGGGTAGCGATTAAGCTAATCAGTAATAGGTGAAAAGGTTCCGTAACATCGTACAAGATTTAACACAAAAAAACATGTATTTGTTTAGGGGCCCCTTTTAAATTTTATTATTTTAAAATTATACCTATTTGCTTTTATAGCGACAAAATAAATACACACTCTGTGAAAACTTCAGGCTTCGTACCAATTACGGTTCATGAAATACAGCCCTGTGACAGATGGACGCCCGGACGGACGGACAGCGGAGTCTTAAGAGGTCTATAGGGTTCCGTTGGCACCCTTTGGGTACGAAACCCTAAAAACCGCTAAGATCATCGATGCCGCAGGTTCACATCATTGAATACAGCAGGCATTTGAAAGATACACTAAATTGCCAGTCTACGGATTTTTATATTTGCGTAGAAATATGAAATAATATAGGTAAGCGTGTTTAAAATATCCGCGGACGTATGATTTAGTTTATCCTTCATATGCCAAGCTTTATTAAACTATGTAAGCCTGCGGCATTGATGTTTGAGCGATTTTTCGATAATTGTTTTATAACTCCTAATAGAGGCTCTGCGCATGGGAAGTAAGACCACATTTAATTTTGTTTAAAAATAACTACTACGAATTTCTATAATCAAAAAAGTAAATATATAGATTCGTGATCTAGCTATAAAACTGTTAAAACTGTATAAGTCGCTGGTGCTTTGTGTTCTCAAAATAGACAAATAATCATAAATATTTATAAAAAAAGTTTGAACTCATAGTATGAACAGCAGATATTTACCGTTATACGTTTCGATCATCAATACATCTTTCATCTTTTTGAAATTCCAAAATAAGTAGCAGTTATTTTTAAAAATGCTCAAATATTATTTTACTATGTCCTTATGGAACTGAATGCAATCAGGTTTGCAAATAGATAATAGTATCGTAATATCAGCCTTCCGATCACACCGCATTCGCGATCGCTAGGAAGGCCGCCGCGTCACATGTTTCCTGACCACGGAGGATAGAGATAGAGAGGAGATGTTTTTAACTCATATTACCTCATAATAACTAATAGTGCTACGCATATTACTAAGGATCGCAGCGTGACACTGTGCAGGGAAGCGGGGGGAAAATCGCTTCATGGTGGGGTCATGCACCGCCCATTTTTGCGAAATCCATCTACCGGAAGAATCGATATTCTGGTAGCAGCTATTCCGAGAGCTATTCTTAGTGGTTACAAGACTACAACTAGATGGCGCCTTTTAAATTTGACTGTGTGTTTTTTCTATAAAAAAACCTGCGAAAATTAGATATACGCCTTCGCGCGGATTAAAATCATTTTAATTTAAATATGTAATAAAAATTTGCATCATGAGATCAACGTTTCTTACCGTAAAAATAAAATGATAGCGCGCCATCTATCGGCACATAGCGAGAGCGGTACATCTATACAATGCTCGAATATTGACTCAAATTATAAAATATGAGGTGTTTTTCTGACAAATAAAACGTAATTCCAACTACAAACTTTAGATTATTTTGTCCTGTGTAATGTTTGCAACATTTTATACAAAATCTCATCGTGTACTCGACCGTTCGCTAAAAATTGCGCCGCAGATCATAATATTGTCCCACAACCTAACACCGCCAGCGCCATGTCGCGAATGTCGCTAAGCCACGCCTTCTTATCATGTGGGCTGTGACGTAGCGACCCACTTGCCCCTTGGTCCGAATTGGGTTGACAGTGCTCACAAAAATATTCGTGCAAACACCTGGTCCGAATCAGTATTCACGAATACTGCAATATTTGCGATATCAAATCGGACCGATTGTGAGCGTGCTAATGGTGCTCATAAAATAACCTCCAACTATTGTTTGAAGTTTCTTCAACAAAAAAGAGTATTTAATGTTCAACATTGAACAATTTGCAAGCGGATAACTATTTACTAACATTATGTGACAATTAGAGTAATCATGAAGGTGATTTTGAAATGTTGATAGAAATAGAATTTGGCAAACAGGAGAAATAGTAGTAGAACGACAATGGAGAGAGCGCGCATTTCTGCAGTAATGCACACGGTTACGTAGTTACAGCAGCTAAAGGGCGAGCGAAAGCGAAAGAAGTAAATTTGCCGCGCGATCTATGGCTACCGCTGACAGCGCTCACGGTTTTGCCCTGAGCACCGTAAGCACTTAAACGATGACGTCATCGTGACGTCATACCTCACAATCTTGCATTTGTGAGCACTGTAAGCGCGTTTCGGTTGTATTCACGCTGTCAGCGTTTAAGCGCAATTCTGACCATAGCCTTTTGGTGGACACAGAACCTAGTTTGGTCAGACCATCTCCTCTCTTCCTCTATCCTCCGTGTTCCTGACCCTGTAGGTCAAAGGGGTGGAGGTTACTTTAGCGGGATCGAAGGAGTCAGTGATTCGTGCCGACAATGAGAAACGTTAACCTTGAACATGTTCTATTCAGAATGCACAAGTAATTTGTCAAATTATGAGGTATTTTGACGATGTTGCATCAAATAAAAAAGATACTGATATGATTTATGATACTGAGTTTGAGTTTAGCGCTTAAGGTGGCCCAACCCGGCGGGACTAACTCATTCGCGGGCACCGTACAAAACCGTGCTGTTGCGCTCTGGGACCTTCTCTGTTTCAAAGAAAAAGACAGGCTCCGTGATAAGGAAGATGCAACATGTCCACAAAAAAGACAATGTGCATAGTGTATGATTTGGTAAGATTTACGAAAATTTTAATTTCAAAACGACTTATAGCTAAAAGGAAACCACGACCGCTGTAGTCAAAAATCTAACAAAAACCAAACAGATTATAAATCTTGATTAAATAAGCTATGTCTGATGACTAATCTTTTTACGATGTTCTTACTTTATCATTGCCTAATCCAACTCCAAAGTTATTACATAAAACGCGCGAAAAATTCGAATTTTCGGACCTTATAACTTAGAAACCAAACACAATTTTACAATGCCAATGGTCATCAGACATCTAGTTCGATCAAATAAAGCTATTTTGAGCAAAATTTGGGATTTCTGACAAGAAATATGGGCGTCATCTTCTTTCCCTGTTTGTATGGGGAGTTGAGCGGGATGGCCCACCATTATATTTTATATATAATATTTGTGATATACGCATCTAAACTTGTGTATAAAAAATTCAAAAAAGCGTATAACATGGATACAAGTTGATTTATTTAATGTGCAAAATTTTTGAAAAATATTTCTTATGTTAAGGCGCTAGGACTAGCCAACTACTCGCGCCATACAAATGCACTTTTTAACAAATGTTATAATATGTAGTGAAACGCTTCAGCAAATCCAAATAGAACTCCAGACTGATAATGGATTGTTAATATTTTTTGATTCCATCATTTATTTAAATAATAATAAAAATAAAAAAGTAGATTTTTCTCATTAGAAATCTGAAAGTAATTCGTTTTCTAGATATAAGCAAAAACAGCATATATGCATAAACAAAAAATTCCATTTGCTTTTAGATTTCTACATTTAGTCAAAAAAGTTCGGAAATGGACACCGATTCCGCAATGTATTTTGTACAGAAAAAGGAAACATACATTGACGAAAATACGTTGATTCCTAGACAAGGAATCATATATTGTAAGAATGACACTTATAATCGTCAGACTTAGTTAGTTAACTTGGGGTGCCTCGTCTAACTTTGCGATTTGGCTAGTACCAGGGCCTTAACTGAGGAATCAGGCACGAGTAGGCATGGAACTTGCTCACCTCATTATCCTCTTAATTAAAATAACTCTCGTAGTTCATCTTTACAGTGTTCGCAGGACACGTGGGTCCACTGTGTTTTTTTTTTATTATATGCAACTCGAATATTTCACGGTGAAGGAAAACATCGTGAAGGAACCTACCACTTTGGTTGTGGTGGGTTTCCTCACGGCTTTCTTCTTAATTATACATTTAATTTTTTTTTCATTTCATTTATTTAAGCTTTTTGGTAGTCAAACTACAGCAAGTTACGTCACAAAGATCCGCGGATTCGATCAACCCAGTAAAGAAGAACCCGCAAAGAAACTTCACGGGTTTACATAACATATTTTTCCGTCCACAATTATGAAATACATACTTAGATCTAAATGCTACTGCCAAACAATTCCTTGGCAGAACAGTTTAAGGCAAAAAACAAAGAACACTAGAAACAGCAACCCTAAGTTTGTAAATACAGCAATGGGTTCGCCCACGGAGGACCTCTCTCCTCCGTGGGCGAACCCATGTGTGCCTAAAGCACTTGGGCGAGACGAGGTTGACATTAGTCAACTGCTGGGTACCCTGGGACAGAAAATCGCCGCTCAGAAGGCAGAAATTACACCCGTGATAATGTTTATGTTTTTATTATTAGAGAAAACAAAACATCAAAACCTGTACCTAGTACCTACTGTCGTAATGCTCTCTCGCCTCATACCACTTCTCATGCAAAAATCCTACCTGCACGACTACTTATAATTCCTAACGAATCGTATATTTATGTATTCATGCTAAAAAGCAAGTAGGTACACATCTGAAAGCGATAGATGTTTTTCATCAATTCTTTTCCTGTTTACTCAACCAATAATAAACGGACTCCCAGTTTCCAAAGCAAAGTGTTTCCTCTTCAACACCTAGTTTCTTCAATATAAAAACCGGATACTGCATAGTCACTTGAAGGTTTGCATTTTGTGCCAATACTTCACTAAAAGTCTCATACCTGCGCTATAATTTTTCTGTCTGATTAACAGAACGATACCGTGTTGACATACCTAACACGAAGGTTTTATTTTGTTGCAGTGTGCTCATTCATTTCTTGTTATTGGGGTCAGCGTGCGTCAGCTATTTTATCACATCTTGACTAATCTCCATTGAAGGCGTCGAGCGGCTCTTTCTGGAGGTGGGGACCTATCGCCATCGCCGGGAACTTAGAACTGGTTTCGTCTTCGCGCGTGCCAGTTTGTTCTGTTCAACGGCGAATTTCATGCCCGGTCTAGTATATGTTCACACCGAGGTACTTTGTGTTGGAGTAACAGTATCCTACACTGGCGGCCGTGGACAGGGAAACGGAGTGTGGGAAGACCACCTGCCAGGTGGGACTACGACATCAATTGCGTCGGCGGAAAGCAGTGGTTCCGTACCGCTGAAGGCCGAGAGAACTGGAGGAAAGTTGGAGAGGCGTATGTCCAAGCAGTGGACGCAAACACGCTGATTGACTGACTGAACCTTGGAGTCCCCGGTTGGATAAAGTCCTTCTTTATACCCGTCGGTGATTATAACTATATGGGTTACGTAAGTTTGACATTTCCTTCTTTGGTTTGTGAAATAACTCGACTGCTCCTAAATATCTCACTCATAGGACAGAACCCCATAATCCTCACATAATTTTCTTTTTCATATTCTGAGATATTCGTTCTTCTTTCAGCAGGGTTGATTTTACTGTTAGCGTTGCGCGAATGTGGAACCAGTTTCAACTTATTGTATACACTTATCCTTCAAATTACCATGTTTCTAGGAGGAGGAGCGTCTTTAATGTGATTTCCTTACTACCTGGTCAATTTGTTCTAAAATAATAAACTTACTTAAGCACTTAGCAGACTTCAAACGTAATTTAATCGAGCTCGATAGCTTTAATCCGTCAATCCGCTGGTATATTGCCTCGGAGAGAGGTGCCTCCGAAACGATTGGTTCTTATTTAGGGATTATCGACAGTGAATGGGTACATTCCCTGCCTGTTCCGCGTTTAGCGATGGTAAAAAAGTAACGGAGGGATAGCGTTGCAGTAATCTCCATGGTAGAGACGATGAAACATATAAAGAGACGCTATATTCCTTCGGAGTTGGAGGTTCAGGGATACCTATCGGTTATCTTTGTTGTTGTCGCTAGGTTTCGATAGGTTTTTTTCTCATTATGCAACAAGATCTGAACACACATCACTATCAAAAAGTCACGACTCCGCCAGATGAAACCGGTGAAGTTATCTACACGTACGATCTTCAATAGTTTTTCGAAAATTCAAATATATTTTGCATCTATCTGCCACTGTCAAAGTCTGCGAGCCGCATATGAGCAGCTGCGGTTCGACAGTGGGAGAGCTGGGGTACCATGCTTTGTCCTGCTTCAGGAGTGCCGGTTGTCTCGCCATGCCAGCGTTACCCAGATCATCAGGCGCTCTCTTGTTTTCGTCAATATTCCGAGCGGATTCACGCCGCCGAGAGGATGGCAAGAGGCTGGACGGCATCGCTCTTCTGCCATGGAAGCAAGGGAGAGCCCTGATCTGGGTCATGACTTGCTCAGAGCAGAGGCCTTAGCCCCCAGCTACGTGGAGGATTCTTCTCGGGCGGCTGGCTATGCCGCAGCAAAGGCGGATCTTGTAAAACATAACAAATACAGTTCAGCAAAATCGAACTACGAGTTCGTTGCCTCTGCTGTAGATACTCTTGTAGTTTGGAGTCCAGACGTCAAAAATCTAGTTAAAGAGTTTAAAAATTGCCCATGGAGAAGAAAATCAGCCTAGCCATTCAGCGGGGGAACGCGGCATCCGTCATCGGCACATTGCCAATTGCGCCGATGCAGGAGAAATATTTTAATTTGTAAGTAGTTAGGTTTCATTGCTTTTTCTTTTTTCAGTCAAATGTATAATAATGATAAAGTTTTGCATATCAAGCCCGAGAGCTAGTAATCTCAAGCGTCCACTAGAGCTGATTTGATTCAACTTTACAGTATGTGTTCAGTGCCCCAACGTAGGAGGTCCGAAGTGAGTGCTTCCGCCGCTAAATATAGTCCTGATTGGCTAACAAGCGACAAGATCCGTCGCATATTCAGCTGCCACCGCTCGCTGGAGGATGTATATCGCCAGGTCTATAAATAGGAGGTCCTCTTTTAACTGCGTTGGTGGTGATGTTAAAGTCTGGATTTCTATGTAGGCCCTTGCCAAAAAGGAGAAAATTGGAATTTGCGCTTCTTGTAGACAAACATACTTTTATTTAATAAATACTTTTTAATTATTTATGTATGTCAGAAAAGCCGCTTCAAAGGGCAAACATTTAGGGCTCTACCTAGAAACCTATACCCTGAAAAAGGGCATGGTTAATAACCGTAAAATGCGATACTAGTATTTCAAAGAAGTATTCCAAATAAAATAATTGATACTTTTGTAAAGGTGATTAATAACAGAATAATCAGTTTAAGTTTACGGATAAACAGTGTTCAGCTTACTTATTTAGCTCGACGTTTCATCCACCACGTTGTGGACATCATCAGGATTCGCGACGCTACCTGGAGGACCTCTGACGCTTCGTCCAGTCAGATTTCAACTGCAGGTCGTCGGCTGCCCAGATTGTAGCTGTAGGTAGGTTCAGCCGCAGGTGAGGGTAGTGACAAAGAATTCCGTTCGGCAATGAAGTCATCCGTGCAAACTATGCTAACGGTGTCACTTCTCGTCAGTGTTGGCAGCTGAACTCTTGTGTTGCCATATTTCGCCAGTAACGGAGACCAAGACGCTGACAGCTTCATACTATCGTATCTGTTAAAGTTGGG
This sequence comes from Incurvaria masculella, assembly GCA_946894095.1. Taxonomy (NCBI): domain Eukaryota; kingdom Metazoa; phylum Arthropoda; class Insecta; order Lepidoptera; family Incurvariidae; genus Incurvaria; species Incurvaria masculella. The sequence continues at coordinate 15,245,624 of OX335648.2, read as the reverse complement.
ATGCCTTGTAATTTCTATCGATTCTCGAACCAAGCGTGGCATGTATTGTTTTTCTGTAGCTATCGTTTCAGCTTGGTCGAAACGAATCCAATGGTTAACTATTACCATTATTCAAGGCATGCTCACAGATCGCCGACTTGTGAAACTCATGATTTTTAAGTGCCTTGATGTGTTCTCCTATTCTGGTTTGAACGCTCCGTTTTGTCTGGCCAATGTAACTTTTTCCACAGCTACATGATACTTTGTAGACTCCTGGGGCCTGTAGTGGGATTCTGTCTTTAACCGATCTAAGCATGGAAGATATTTTTGTGATAGGTTTGAAAAAAGTTACTTCCTTCAGCGCCTGAGCTATAAGCTGAAATACTTCAAATGGCTACAGACATTGGCTACAGGCCACATTAACTGGATGTTGCCGGAAGAGACGGCAAAGTTATTCAAACGTTACTTTTAGTGTACCGGCACAGAATACCTTGCACGGAGTTTACTAAGCTCTCTTCCATACTGTCCATAAAAAGTGACATGTTTAATACGTTGACATAAATATTACGTCGTTGACGTTGATTTTGATTTTGTGTCCGCGCACTCGGCCCTTAGATTGCAAACAAAATCTGTTGTTCTTACGTCGATGGTTGTTCTCATAGGTAACCCAATGATCTCGTTTCGCGCGCAGTCTTGAAATGCGCGAGGCAAACATGTTATTGAAATGCATTAGCATAATCCGAAGCGAGCTGCAGAGGCGCATAGCGTGTCGTCACGTGTTAGGCGGCGCGGAGCGACGACGAGCTGCGCGATGAGGCATCGCCATTTGGCTGCGGTCTACTCGAAGTCATAGCCACAGAATAAATAATACTGCCACAGCCACCATTTTGCAACGAGACAACACTGCCACGGTGACCATCCGGTGCTTGGGAGTGGTACTCATTTCCATGGATCAAACTCGGGGTCTGACAGTTGCGCTTTCCTTAAGAGACTATTTTTTTATTATGATCGCATCCGATATATCCGTCTCCAGATACGTTGCCGAACGGGCCATTTTCCCTCTCAGAACCCTGAAACTTCGCTTGTATTTTTTTGATTTACCTGTTTAATGAATAGGTACGACTTTACCGTTTTTTCCTATTATAGGACAGGTATTTTGAGAGAGATCTATTCCAGTGCCGATCTCTTCTGGACATGGTTGATTTTATTATTTAAACTTATTCATACCCGTACCTACCTGTCTCCAAAGATCAGCATCTCCAAAGACGTAGGTTTTCGGCGTTGTATGAATCCAATTGGATCCTATACCGTTGCAGAAGGTTCTTTTCACCGGTACAACTCACAGATTAGGCCGGTGATAAAATACTGTAGACACATATGGGAAGGTAGTCCCCAGTACCTGTTGACGCCCTTGGACTCAATTTGATTCAGCGCCGAGCGGTCCGTCTTGTTGGGGACCAACAACCACCGTTGGCCTGTAGTCCCTGAGCCACAGACGATTTGTGGGGTCGCTCAGTCTGTTCTACAGGAACTACCATAGATGTTGCTCTGTGGAACTTGCATCCTTTATTCCTTCTCCATCCTACCTATATCCGGAGCACCCGTCGCAGAGAATCAGAGGACCCACCGTTTCACAAACTCAATTCTCTGCCGCACCGCCAGGATATAGAACTGTCTGCCGGCGAGTGCCTTTCCTCATACCTATTACTTGGAAGTCTTGAAGCGTAATTAGAACAAGCTCGATAGCTCAGCGATAGTCCGCTAATCCGCTGGTATGGTGATTCGCTGAGCACCGTTTCTTCAAAAAAAAGAGGAGCGAATAAAATGTATTGGCAACATTTTATGGTGACGCCAAGGCCTTATTCTGTGCCAAGGCGCATAAGTTGGGAAACGTTTTTGTTGGGACGTGGCTGGAACGCGCTTCGCATTGTGAGCTCATCATATATTATACGATTAATCTAGCGTTCCATTCATCGGTCTTAGGGTTCCGTACCCAAAGGGTGAAAACGGAACCCTATTACTAAGCTTCCGCTGTCCGTCCGTCCGTCCGTCTGTCACAGGGCTATATCTCATGAACCGTAACAGGTAGGCAGCTGAAGTTTTCACAGATTGTGTATTTATTTTGCCGCCAGAACAACAAATAGGTAAAATTAAAAAATGTCAAAAGTTAAGGCCCCAAACAAAAATCTGATATTTTTGTGTTAAATCTTGTACGATGCAACGGAACCTTTCGTGTGCGAGTCCGACTCGCACTTGGCCGGTTTTTGACGAATTTTATGCTCGTTATGTCTTTGTTCCATCGTTTATCGTTAATGCCTGTACAAATCACAAATGACCGCAAGCCTCTGGCGCTGCATCAATTAAATAAATAAATCCCCGATATTTGTTTAAATTTTTTATAGTAACTATACAGCTTTGAGTAGATGCGTGTGGCCACCTACATTGCGGCGCTGCCACCTGTTGCTAGGCAACCGGTGCACCGAACCCACAACCCTCACCCCCCCCCCCCTCCCACTCCCGCTCCGTCACGCCTGACCCAGTTCCGAGCGGGCCGAGCGGGGCCAGGGCTACCCCTCCCCCTAAGGTGGTAGTCAAAGTCATCAGTTCATCAAATACGTTTTCTTCGACTTCGATTTGTCTACGGAACCCCGCAAAAGATGATTAATTTTAGTTAAACGTAACAGATACGATCAGTCGTTACAAGACTATAGGTAAGCAGTGCCGGAACAATTTAAATAAATAAATATGCATAATAAAATAAAATAATTGCTTAAGGCATCACGAACGGAGATCGGAATCAGATTTATTCAGATCAGATTATCACAGAAATCGGAATATACCTACTGATTTATATGGGCACTACCACAGAAATCAGAATATGGCACTAAAAGCCGAACTCGCACACGAAGGGTTCCGTACCATCCTACAAAATTACACACAAAAAATATATGGTTTTTTGTTTGTTGTATAAAAAATAATTAAAATTAAAGGGGGGTCCCTTTAATTTTAATTATTTTTTATTTTACCTATTTGTTGTTATAGCGGCAAAATAAATACACACTCCGTGAAAATTTCAGCTGCCTAGTTACCTATTACGGTTCATGAGATACAGCCCTGTACCAGACGGACGGACGGACGGACGGACGGACGGACGGACGGATGGAAGGACAGACAGCGGAGTATTAGTAATAGGGTTCCGTTTTCACCCTTTGGGTACGGAACCCTTTTTTACCAATCAACCGTTACGCTCAGCCGCCCCTAGGCCGCGGCCTATGCGGACTATTGACAAGTCCAAAACTGCTATTACTTATAAATAATGTGTATGTAGAGCGCATCACCCTCGGCGCCACAGTAGACGTTGTGGATCAAAGTATATTGTGTGCCATTTAGGGTGATGCCGTTTGTACACAGCTGACCATACAGTTAAACGTAACTACCTACCTATTAAGCCATGGATAATTTAAGTCTCCCTTCGCTGATAGTAAATAAGACTCGTTAAATCATAATATGAGCCTGTCTTGGAAAAGGTAAACTTTATGTTTAAAACTGAGATATTCCCCTTGGACGCGCAGGCATAGCTCTTGTTCCGCGTTCGCCCGTGAACCATTTCCATTTTCCGGTCCCGTCTAGTCCCAGTTTCCCCGTTCCTCGGCCCCCGCCCGCGCCACTGCGCTGCCGCGTCGCCGCGCGCCGTCTCGCCGCGCCGGTTTCCGTCGTGCCGCGATACATTCAGACAATAGCACTGTACTTATTTTGCACTGTATGTATCTTCGAACGTATCGCCTTGCGTTCGAGATGGATGTGTTTGGCAGGAATGGGGAATAAAACTCAAAGCTCATTGTAGATGTCGCATGAGCGACCTCGCCGTAAAGACGTCAAACTGACATTCCGGTCAAGTTTGATTTACGAGTTTTAGGAAAAAAAATGCAGTTAGAATAAGGTTTAGAGGAAGAGAAGACATAAGGTCTTTGTCTGTTAGTCTTCAAACAAATTTTAACGTCATTGACCTGCACAAAGTATGAAACTAAATGTTGTAGGTTAAGTTTTTGTGATTTTATTCTTTCCCCCGACTTCTTTTGATTAGCATAATTAAAAACAATTTATTTTCGGAATAACATGGAGAAAATTCAGTCATTTCAATTACATAGATTAATAAAATATTCAAATCTATTCTTTATTCATTTGTATGATACTGACAGCTTATAAGATTGTACGTAGACCGCTGATGAATACGTAATTTACAAAATATCTGGCTCTGCCCCCCCCCCCCCCCTCCCAATTCAAAACTACAGACCCGGATTGCTCAATAAGCTGCCTCTTTCATCAGACCTTGCTTCCGATCCGGTATTTGCTGTTTTGTTTATTTGTTTATAATTTTAAAAATCACCAATCATCCCAAAGAAAAATCCAATTTTAGACTTCGAGCGGCGAACTCCATCTTGGCACAAAATAAAAATAGCCCGTGAATGTTTCGAACTTTCTTTACTTTTAGGCGATTCAAACCCTTTTTGATAGTAATTATTTACTACCTCTCTTAAGTTAGACAAAAAAATATATAATCTGATTACAAAGCCGTCTCTGTTTCCGAATTACAACTTTTAAAAATGTATTATAGGTATATCTACGAGTATTTATTTATTTCAAACGCGGAAATTTTAAGTGATTTTTTCGTCCACTGGTAGGTATCTGGTAGTGGTATTAGCGATCCATGTTAAATAAATTTAAATAAATTTAAATTTAATTATAAAAAACATATTTACCCCCTGATGTATATTTATCCTTATTGAATTAAGATTCAGATTGAAACCACTTATATTACAATCTTATTTTAGTTGCGCGACAGCCCGGACTCGCTTAGCCTTCCAGACGAGGTGGTTGAGCCGCCATTGCAATAATTCGGGATGCTCTGTCTATAATTCCACAATCTATACTAATTAAGAACCCAAAATCACATTCATCCATAAATGTAACTTTTCACAATACACTTAAACATATTCACAGCACTATTAGGTAACGAGCTAACTTCTACGTACCTAGTTCACTGCTGCACCTGGGTGTTACATACGAGACGATTCCTTATTAATATTTACTTTTAATTCAACTGCACAAAGTAACATTTGTAACGATGAGATAGATCAATTTCTAGAAAAGGAATGTTCTGAATTTATTGCAATGAGAGATACAATCACCGAGTGTGAACATAATTGTATTGCAAGAAGAATAATGGAGACCGATCACGGCAATTAAGCAAAGATAGAATATTACTCTCATACCATTGATTTCATACAGATATCATTTTCATAGTTGCGTAGCTGGCGTGAACATGTCAATGAGAACATTTATTATTGACAAGATGATATATTATTGACACTTCAAAACAACTGTTCGGACGTGGTGGCTATGAAGTCTAGCTTTTTGACCAAACAAAGTGTGCAGTGTACTGCATTTATTCTCGTGTTTAAAACCCGAACACACGGTAGACTAAAATCCAACATTTTCACTGAACCAGACTAACATCACAGAATATGTGTAGGAGTACTACATCCAGAAGCTTAACTCGTTTCGCGGTGCTGAACTGTTGCGAATAGTCCTTCGAGATCATCTTATAAAAAACTAGCTGCGGTACCCGGCTCCGCTCGGGTCAATGTCGTGTTGGATTGATTTCGGTCTGAAATATTTCCTGGATAAAAAGTAACCCACCAAAAAGCTGGTCCAGAATTTACCAAAATTAAATCAAAATCGTTTGAACCGATATGGTATGCTTTAATGATAAAAATCGACATATTCCCATTTAGAGCTTCGTAAACATTTGGGAGCGACTGCTTACTGCACTGGCACTGCTACATAGAAATTGATACAAAACCAACAAAGGCGACATTAACCCTACCACCTTCCTCACTTTTACAAAGTTTTATGAGGAATACGAACCACAGTCACCTTCAACATCGAAAACGGTAACCCATCCGGAATATGATTGCGCCCAGAGTTGCTATACGTTGATACAATACGCAAATAAATCGGGTGAGTGGTTCGAAGTTATCGCTCTACATGATATCGTGGTACTTTCTGTAGGCCTTTTTAACACCTACAATTTTCAAGTATATAATTTTATTTTTCTCTTAAGGTTTTTGTTAAATATTAAAAAATTACATACGCAATCCTTGCTCGTTGATCGCTACTTATATTAATGAAAACTGTATCAAAAAGTCCGTTACGTAGCTTAGAAGTAAACGAAGAAATAAAGGCGGATAGTGATTACCCCCCAAGCCGCCTCCTCGGGGCATTTCGGTTTGTATGACAGCTACATCTTAACGTAAGCGGAACTGAATTATATATAGCCTATCCTGTGTCCCGGGTATTTACATATACGTGTAGTAAGTTTCATCGAATTTGGATGACCGGTTTAAGAGTTATGGTGGAACATACATACATACATACATACAGAACTGATTTCTAAAAGTCATCAATTTAGTCTTAGTATCATACATAAAGTCTACAAACGAAATATCTAAGAAAACAAAACAATTTACTCCATGAACACCCCTTACAGATTTATTATTAGTATAGATAACGGAACCAGCAGTGTTACGCCAATATTAAGTGACAACCTCGACACTCGATAGAGGGAATATATTTATCTCATAAATCGCCTGAGTTGAGCTACTGCTGTGGCCCCGCTCGCAACATCTACTGTTCTAGCGCTAAACCAGACACCAATTAGTACCATCATATCGTCAACAGATGGCGTTGCCAGTAGTTACGGACCGCACGTATAAATGATAACTTTCAACGCATAAATACTGTTTGCTGAGCTCTAGTATTCATACTTACCTGGCGTGGGGGACACCGTGATCATGAAGGCGGTTCCCCCAGGGTGAGGCCTTTCCATTGCACTGCGGTTGGGCTGACCCCTGCGAATATCCCTAATGTGGATATCTCGGGCGCGTAATTTTTGGTAGTGGGGACTGCGTACGCGCCGTCCCCTCGTAAGAAATTAAAATCAGGGATCCTGAGGAATCGATAAGAATGACTATCCGTATGGTATGTAATCGTTACTATGCTTTCCTACTCGTAACTCGGTACTTTCGTTACTTTGTATAAACTGAGCAAAGATACCGATTATTTTACAGCATATCTACTCATGAGATTCTCACCACGTACTCATGAAATGATCGCATCCGTACTCATGAAATGACGTATTCACAACGCTCTTTCATCTCTGCCTACCTTTCCGGGAAATCGACGTGAAGGTACATACGTAATGTGTACCTAAGTAAAAAAAATATTAGTAAAACAATTCGTAAAAAAATTAAGCCATACATTACTTACTCCTTTTTGTTGTACCTTTTTCGTGATTAATTTGCGCCGAGAGACAAATATAGGTACTTTCTGTAGCCGACATTGACGTACATGGTTATGTCGATGGTAGCCGAGAATAACCACAGTAACGAGCATCGACAGTCCAAACAACGTAAAACGCGCTCGCACCGAGCATCGAGTAGCCGAGAGTAGTAACGAGCATCGACACGACTCGCAAGACGAGAGCATGCCTTCGAACTCAGTGCCCGAGAGTAACGATACTAATGAGAACAACATCTAACTCTTAGTTTTCAAGAAGTAAGAGCGAGAATCGACAAGCACAAGGTTCGCAATATACGCTTGCCGATTCTCGCTCTTATCTCTTGCTAGGTAAGAAATATTGTGAGTAAAGTGGAATGAGCCAAGGAATCGAAGCATCGAGCATCGCCTTCTTACAAAACTAACTATTCGTTAGTTCGATTCTTCCTCACTGCTCGTATGATTGTAACGAATAGCGAGGAATCCTCCCAAGACTAATCCTGAGCCCCGATTGCACGAAGAGATGGCCGAGTAATCAATGTTCAAACACGTCACTTTTAGTGAACCGCATAGAGTTCCTTCCATCCATACTGTCAATCAACACAAAGTGAAGTGTTTAATCATACTTTGATTTTGATTTTTTGTCCTTTCGTGCACTCGGCCCCGAGTCTCGCAAACCGCTTTTATAGCGATGTTCTTGATGAAACGATTCCGGACCATAGTTTTAATAATTTATTTCAGTCATTAATCAAGGCTCTCCGTCGAAAAAATCGCTTTGAAAACCAACCACTATAAAAGTGGTTTTCTAAACTCAGGATTCTTGATTCCTGTTTACGGAATTTCAGGATAAGGCCTGCAGCCCAGAAGTAGTCCTAAAATTGCGGCAAATACCAAGCCATACTTCGGTAAAATTAGCATCGAAACCGGATAAGTGGTAGCAAACGCCTAAATATGAGGCATTGATAGTACTATAGTAGTGTAATAGAAAAAAACATATGTAATATTAAATGGAATAGGTAAGAGACAAATGTATCTGAATAAGGATTAAAAATGAAATGTAGAAAAAAACTTTTCTGTTTACCTATATTTTTTAAATAATCTGTAATAGATTAAGGGCCGAGTGCAAGAAAGGACAAAAAATCAAAATCAACGTCAAAGTATGATTAAAGACGTCATTTTGTGTGGACAGTATGGAAGGAACTCTATGCGGTTTACTTACTATCGTGACGTGTTTAAACATTGATTAACTCAGCTTTCTCTTCGTGCAATCGGTGCTAAGATGTCAATATGATTATACTTTAGGAGATAGGAGGTAAAACACATGATATCACGGACTTTTCAATATGCCTTTTTAACACTTACAATTTTCGAGTACTTGAAAATGAAATGATTGAAAATACTACTTAGTAGGGAAGTTCACCTTTAGCTTTAAAAAAAACCCGCATCGTTTGAATGAACGGAATGGAAACAACGGGTAAAAATGGTCCTTCCTAGCCTCAACACGGTAGATTTCCTAGTCAGACCAATTTAGTATGGAAACAAATATTGACAACATCCATCGGTGTTTTGACACACTATCAAGCAATGATGAATTATTATAACTTTTAGATGAGATTAATCTGTGATAATGTGTTTTTACCTTGCCCCTAACACCCTAGCGTTTTGTTTTTGATGAAGTGTAGTTAATTTTGGGGGGCAATCAATCTAATATGATCTGGGTGCATCTTGGCAAACTCTAATGAGGCAGGCCTAACGTTATTCCGAGAGAGTTTTACCAAAAATTACATATAACGTATCATGGTCGGCACCGTCTTCAGGATTGTCCATATTAACGATCTCTCAGTGGGCGTAACGTAGGTAATGTTAGGTCGTGTGTAAATAAAGCACCAGTCTCACCAATACAGGATGTAATTCCAATCAAAAGAGCCAATTCACAATACCGATACAGGCAGACACAAACCAAAAGTATGTAGGTAGTTTCGGATACGGAACGCGGAGGGTTTTACGTCTGTACGCTGCGACCGCCGGCGAACCAATGTGTCCGGCCCTCGCCCGCTCCCTCTACCGTAGACTCCCTCAAGTGCCGTACGCGGCGCTTGCGTCGTAATCCGAGTAATACCATGGAGCGTTACTAGATGGCGCTCATCCTTATCCGACACGGCCATCCTACTAGCACACGTCCTCGTGTGTAGCTACACCTGAAACAATCAACGCACGAGAATCTTGTTCCACTCGGCCTTTCCTGACCATCTCTCTACCTCATCACAGGGTTTCTACAGGAAATGAACGAACTCAATTCGCAACATTCTAGTCACAACTCAGGACTTTATAACTGATTGCTGCTTGCTGTTAAGCAATTACAGGGGTCACATTACTCTGAAGTTACATTAAACTGAACCAAGTAGAGCCATGTACGACCACCATTTGTATCAATCCAAGAATCACACAACTGAAACTTTGAAACTTCACTACTACTACCCGAGTAAGCTGCCCTCTGACCCGCCACGGCTCACAGCCGACCAGCAATCGCATTGCTGCCTCGCTTGTCCATCTCGTGGATCGCGACTCTCTCACATGCCCATCCACCGCGTGGATCGCATCTCCCATACGCATATCCATCTCATGGATAGCACGTGTGCATCACCACACACTACGGTCTCAACAGACCACGACCTCCCTCCAGAGCTAAACGCGCACCGCGCACCCACGGACTACTTGAGTTACCTCAAGAGACACCGATTTCCACCGGGCTACGACTACGTAATAGCTACTGGCATGGTCGAACAAAATACGGCTGTTAGAGTCCTTACTCGAGTTTCCACCATGATTTTACTCAAACTTTCCCAAAGTTTACTTGCTGACGTCGTCAACGTCATCGTCGGCTGGTACATGACCTACTGGCATAGTTCTCAATCTATCGTGTGCACACTTGTAAATGCGTCTAGAGTTTAACGCTTTTAATGTGTAACGATCACTTATACGCTTGCCGCTCCATTTGCATGAAAAGCTTTCTTTCACTAGCGAGCATTCGGCACCAGAATCGTACGTAAACCGAATCAAGTTACCTTTATGATTCATCACGCCCGAAGGTGGTTGCACGAAGCAGGCGTCCACGCGCCGCTCACCTCGGCCGCCCGCGGACCCGCCGCCGTGGCCACCACCACCATTGCCGCCACTCGTACACCGGATCGCGATGTGTCCCGGCTTGCCACATTTGTAGCAAATCAGGGGCTTCGTGCTGCTTGGCTCGTCGTTGTAGATTCCGCAGGTCGTCCTCCGACTTCGATACGCTTACTCCTACACTCAGATCGCTTATGTCCAGTTTTCCCGCAGTTAAAACATCTAATCAATGATGTTATTTTTGTTCGCTTAGCGTTGAGCGCGTTCGATGACTCACCGTGACTATCAATCTTGCGTTTCAAGCACGAAATAGCACTGAGTTCTTGTTGTAACTTGTCCCTAGAAGTAATGTTCGTAGTGAACGCCAACCGTTGTAGTCTCAAATCAAACTGCGACACGTGAGCGAGCGCAGTTGCCACTACGAGTTCATCCTTTGTCACGTCTTTCCAGCGATTAGTTAACGAAGATACCAACCGACTCGCGTACGCGGCTAGCGATTCTTTTTCACTCGGTTTTTCGCCACGCAGGTTAATGAGGGTACCCGCTAAAGTCTCGGAGGTAACAAATCTCGTCGCGAAAAGTGCCTTGAAATCGATCCACGTCATTCCTTGGTAGGCTACTCGAGATAACCAAGTCGACGCTTCACCTTTCAGCGCCTTACTCACTGCCAGTACAAGTTGTCCGCCTTGTGGTGGGTTTTCAGCAAAGCACAAATCCGCGGTCGCGCACCAAGAACTTGCGTCCGTATCTGTCTTGTCGGGGTCGAACTCCGGCAGACGTCCATCAAAACTCCGTTGAGGCACCTGCGGGGCTTCGATTAGCGCGCGCATGTTCGCGTTCTGTTGTTCAAACATGACACGCCAATTACTGCTATCATTGCCTTCATTTCGACCCAACATTGATCCCACTTCTGATAACGTATCATGGTCGGCACCGTCTTCAGGATTGTCCATATTAACGATCTCTCAGTGGGCGTAACGTAGGTAATGTTAGGTCGTGTGTAAATAAAGCACCAGTCTCACCAATACAGGATGTAATTCCAATCAAAAGAGCCAATTCACAATACCGATACAGGCAGACACAAACCAAAAGTATGTAGGTAGTTTCGGATACGGAACGCGGAGGGTTTTACGTCTGTACGCTGCGACCGCCGGCGAACCAATGTGTCCGGCCCTCGCCCGCTCCCTCTACCGTAGACTCCCTCAAGTGCCGTACGCGGCGCTTGCGTCGTAATCCGAGTAATACCATGGAGCGTTACTAGATGGCGCTCATCCTTATCCGACACATACATAACCATTTTGCCATCTATTAAGAATTGTTTTTATCTTATCTTGTAGTTAAACTGTGAACAATAAGGGTAGATCAGTAAATCCTGACAGGATTATTTATGGTGGAGTTCACAATCACTGGTTAGTATTACAGTAATGGTTATTTATAGATCTCTCTTCATTCTTCTTCAGGCGTAAAATATGGATATATTTTAATTTTAAAATTATCAGTCACCAGATATTGTGCAATCCATGCTAAATGTTTTGTAATGGCACCTAGCTCCTTCGAAAATAAATGTACAGTAGAACTTTGATCATACAAATTACTGTCCAGATCGCCCGGAGAGTTTATCTGTGAAATATGAACAAACTGTGTTTGGTGCCGCTTCCGCCACAACCGCCAATAGAAAAGGTAAACTATGTTAAATTAACACACTGTTTATGTAATTTTGGTTTGAACTAATATGTAACGAGTTAAAAATAATGAACTAATAAGTAATTTCTTTTACTTTTCTAAGGGCCGGCTGGGCTGCCTGTTCAGGCTCGATTCCCTCCGAAACGGGTATAACGGAAACCACCAGCCGAAATCCTCCCACTATATAATAAATATGCTTAATATATCACATGTTCCTCATCCACCTTCCTCTCCCTATTCCTTCCTCTCTCCAAGTACACACACATACATAACACATATCATACATATACACAATCACTCACTCAGTAAACACTTGCATCCCATCACTCATACACTTGTATACACATACACACATATACACTAACAAGCACCAACACAAAAACACAACTCCAACTAAATAATGGAAGCGAAATGTAAAGAATTATTACCCCAGGAGGGTACCTCCGCCTCTGGTGGGGGGAATCCCTCCCCGAGCTTCGCTCGGACTGCCCCTCGTATTCTGGGGGGGGGGCAACATCTCGCACACATCCAGGAGCGTCTCAACGTCGCTCCTGGATGTCAGTGGTCTGGCGGAAAGCCTGCCACACACATCAATAACAACACATGCGCCAGACTTGTGGCGGATTGTGCCGTCCCATGCCGCAAAGCGCCGGGCCAGACGAGCGCTGTTAGCGAAGTCAGGACCACCGGCCCCACCCGCCACAATGTCTGCTGACATACACCCTGCGACGGGTAAACGGGGGAAACCGCGTTTACCTCGAGCAGGCACTAACACACCCACACCTGTTACTGGTGCAAGCTGTGGCTCCTCGGAGCCCGCCGACGCCGGTAACAGAAATACACCTGCTGCCGGTGCCCTCTGTGGCCCTTCGGGGCTCGCTAGCGTCGGCAACAATAACTCTACACCTGTTGCCGGTGCAGGCTGTGGTCCCTCGGGACCTGCCGACGCCGACAACAGAAACACACCTGCTGCCGGTGCCCTCTGTGGACCTTCGGGACCCGCTGACGCCGGAAACAGAAAATCACACGCAGCCAGAACACGCAGTGGCCCCTTGGGGCCCACGGACACCGGCAGCGGGGCAAAGCAGCGGACGACGGAGGGATCCAAACCGGGAGCCAGCCGCGGGGACGTCGCCTCGAGACGTGAGGCACCCAACCGGGAGCCCAACCTCAGGCAACCATCAAATACCCACGCGGAAGGCCACCGGCAGCGATCACCCAACGCAGCCCAGCACCAGCAAACTGTGACACCAAAGGGTAAGCGAGCTCGGCGGAAGGCAGCAAAGAGGGCGCGTCTGGACGACACATCGTCGCCAAGAGGTGACTCAAAGCGCGCTAAAACCGAAGCACCCAAAGCAGGTTCGTTGGGCTACGCAGATATGATGCAATCAAATTTGTTTGTAGCCATTACCACCAAACCTGCCATTGCCCTTACCGAAGCACACGCAGACCTGCTCAAGAAATCTCTGTACAAGAGAATCCTCGAAGCGGTGCTGAGTGTTCCCGAGGACAACGCCATGACTGCCTTTGCACCAGCATTCCGAGGTAAGCCCTTACTCAGTGAGGGCGTGCTTAAGGTAGGGTGCGAAGATGACCAGTCACTGCAGTGGCTGAAATCAACGGTAGCGAAGATGCCCCAGATCAGCGAATGGATCTCTCTGACGGTCATACCACAGTCGGAGATCACAAAGCAGGTGAAAGCCGGCCTTCTGCTGCCCACGGATCACAACGAGATCACCGAAATACACAGGGTCCTCTGTGCGCAGAATCCCTGGTACAATATCAGGACCTGGACATTGACCAGCGCCAGCATCCAAGAAGAGAAAGGTTTGTTCCTCACTCTCAACATACCGGAGGCTGAGATCGAGAAGATCACCAAACGGAACAGGCGTGTTGCGTTTGCCATGGGTAGTGTATATGTCAGATACTTCACTGCCCGCGGCCTCAGCGACACCCCTCCTGATACCAAGAAGGCCACATCCACCGAAACGGCCAGATCTTCCACAACATCCGGAGACGGTGCGCCTGCTGCTAGCGCTACCCCCAGTGACAACAAAATGGGTTCGGAGGTGGAAACTGAGGACGAAGATGGCATCCTCGGATCACCAACCCATTAAAGTCATACAGACCAACCTCCAGCACAAGCAGATCGCGGCGGCTACACTACGCAGAACGCTGGAGGTAAATCAAGAGACCATAGCTTAGGAAGGACAAAATATGTGGTCTCGGCAACATCGGTGGTAAGTTAATGCTAAATACCGCCGTACAAAATCCACGAACTTGTATTTACATGCCTAGTAATATAACTGCTGTTCTCATTAATCAGTACTGTTCCAGAGACATTACAGCGGTAAAAATTGAGAACAGCCCGAACACACCCTCGCTAGTACTAGCCTCGGTCTACATGCCCGGAGAAGAGGACATCCCCTCCAAGCAACTGGCCGAGCTAGTACAGCACTGCGAAGAGAACAGCTGGGACATCGTCATCTCAGCAGACTGCAACGCCCATCATCCTCTCTGGGGCAGCGCATCAGCCAACAAAAGAGGTGAGCATCTCACAGAGTATCTCTTCACCACCAATCTGTCAATACTGAATGTGGGCGCTGAGCCAACCTTTGTCAGTTCCAGATACCAAAAAATAATAGACATCACGCTGGCATCGAGTGGGGCGGCAGAGCTTGTTTCAGACTGGCAAGTTTCACCGGAGCCGTCCTTCTCGGACCATAGGCGAATCTGTTACACAATAACAGCACATACACACGAGCCGGTACCTAGGAGAAACCCCCGTAAGACCGACGTAACCAGGTATAAAACTCTTCTCAATGACCAAATTCATCAAATCTTGGGATCTTCTCATAAAGATATGACCCATGACGCTAGCAACATTGAGCACAATGTAAGAATTCTAACCAACTATATAACAACCTGTTATGAACAATCATGTCCACTCACGCCTCCCAAACAATGGGGAAAAAATCACTGGTGGGGGCCAGAACTTGAGAGGCTGAGGCAAAACCTGAGGAGACTGTTCAACCGGGAAAAAAACACTAGAGTGGAAGAAGACTGGGACACGTACAAGAAAGCCCAATACTCCTACAAGAAACGGATCAGATTCCGCAAAAGGAAAACCTGGCGACGATTCTGTGAAAACATAAACTCTACAAGCGAGGCCAGTAGAATAAAAAAGCTCCTCTCAAGCGAAGGAAACCACTCTATAGGAACACTAAAAAAACCAGATGGATCCTATACAAACAATGATGAAGAAGTCAGCAAAACACTTCTTGAAGCACATTTCCCAGGCTGCAAGATAACAGATGACAAAACATGGGCAGGGGAGACCTTTAAACAGCCAAAGACCGCGGACTGGCAAATAGCCAACGAAGTAGTCACAAAAGAGAAAGCTATTTGGGCAATAAACAGCTTCCAACCGTTCAAATCACCAGGCCTGGATGGCATCTGCCCTGCACTACTGCAATGGGGCCTACCAACAATTACGGACCAACTTGTGGAAATCTTCAGAGCCTGCTTGGCCCATAATTATATACCTTGCCTGTGGAGAGAAGTGAAAGTGGTATTTTTACCTTAACCTGGAAAGAGTGACTACACACAGGCAAAGTCATACAGACCCATCAGCCTTACCTCCTTCATGCTGAAGACATTGGAAAGACTGATAGACAGACATCTCAGGGACGGTACTCTAAATGACATACCACTTCATCCCAGCCAACATGCATATAGAACAGGAAGATCAACTGAGTCAGCTCTACACGAGGTAGTGACCAAAATAGAACTGGCACTTTCAAACAAAAGCTCCACCCTAGGGGTCTTCATAGATATTGAAGGGGCTTTCGACAAAACAAACTTTAACAGCATAAGCCAGGCGCTTAACAGATTTGGAGCTGCACCGACCATTTCGGGGTGGATAAGAAATCTCCTTATGTTAAGAGCCATACAGTTCACAATAAATAGTACCACGAGGGGAGTTGTGGCGAAAGGCTGTCCACAGGGAGGTGTTCTTTCACCCCTGCTCTGGAATATCGTGGTGGACAGCCTTATCACGAGCCTAAACGAAACGGGACATAAGACTGTTGGCTATGCAGACGATATCACGATTCTGATTAGTGGCAAATCGGAAAAAGTACTTTTCAACGTAATGAGATCGGCTCTAAGAATCGCAGAGAACTGGTGTGAAGGGAATGCACTCCCAGTAAATCCAAACAAAACAGGACTTATTCTCTTCACGAACAAGAGGAAGTTAGAAGACATAAAACTGCCAAAACTTTTTGGCATAGAATTATCCCTATCAACAGAAGTCAAATATCTGGGTGTAATCCTTGATAGCAAGATGAACTGGAACAAACATCTCGAAGACAAAACAAAGAAGGCGTGCATCTCCTACTGGCAGTGCAAGAGAATGCTCGGGAAAAAATGGGGCTTAAAACCCTCCATAACACTCTGGCTATACACTGCTGTAATTCGACCAACCATAACCTACGGCGCAGTAGTATGGTGGCCTAGGACGGAACTGAGCACCGTAAAAGCAAAACTCCAAATTCTGCAACGCCTTGCATGCGTTGCAACGACAGGCTGCATGAGAACAACTCCTACACAGGCACTAGAGGTAATACTTGATCTAAGACCTCTACACCTGCATGTTCAGCAGGAAGCCGCTACAGCAGCTCTCCGGCTAAGAGCCGCAGGAACCTGGAAACAAAATCATGGAGTCCCTCACGCACGGATTATGACAGAATTCATGAACCATGTACCCATGCTCTCGGCAATCTGTGACAAGATTTCTACCAACCATATCTTTAAAAGAAACTATCACATCCAACTGAAGGAAGAACTCGCAGACCAATCAGGGGTGAGAGAAATCCGAATCTACATAGATGGATCAAAAACAAATTCGGGAACTGGAGCGGGTGTCTTCTCCCGAGATGCGAACATCAACATCTCAACAACCCTAGGCGCCTTTAACACCATATTTCAGGCAGAATGTGTGGGAATAATTCGAGCCGCAGAGGCAATCAAAACCAGGAAGATGCACGACTATAAGATAAGAATTATCTCAGATAGCGCATCTGTACTAAACGCACTGAAAAATTACAAAGTTAACTCGGGCTTGATTCTAGAATGTCATTGCGAAGAAGTAGCGAGAAACAATCACGTAACTTTGCAGTGGATAAGAGGACACAGTGGCTCTGTGGGTAATGACGCTGCAGATGAACTGGCCAAACGAAGATCCAGTACAGTAATAATGGGTCCAGAACCCATAGTGCCTATACCATTTAGTCAACTCAAAAACTGGCTACAAGATAGAACCAAGATGCTTCACAATACCGGATGGAAACACCTGGTAGATTGCAGGCAGGCCAGAGAGGTCATCCCATCCCTCAATAAGCGCCTCACGCACAAGCTGTTGCATCTGAAAAGAAATGATCTACGCACAATGGTGGGAACAATGACAGGACATTGTTCACTCATCAAGCACCTCCATAACCTGGGGGTGACGGACAGCCCTCTATGTCGTGGCTGCATGGAGACAACGGAAACAACCGCCCATGTACTGTTGGAGTGCAAGAGTGTGGCCGACCATCGGGCGCAGACCCTGGGAGCACCGGGATCCCTTGCAGAGGCCTGTGGTAATGTAAAGGGTATGCTGGACTTCTGGGACGAGCTGGGATGGCTTACATAGTCACCTTTGTTACGCACAATGGCCTCTCTGTGAAGTAGGCTTAGCGCGGAAAACATTTTGCCCAACTAACTAACTAACTAAGGGCCAATTATCTGGATTTTCGATTATCCGGATTGCCTTCAATCCCAATTGATCTTGGTAATTGACGTTCTACTATAATTAGATAAATGTATGACACCAGGTTTGATTTGGACCAGCCATGTTTGATAACATAAAAAACCGGCCAAGTGCGAGTCGGACTCGCACACGAACGGTTCCGTACCATTGTAAAAGAAAAAAATCACGTTTTTGTATGTAATTTTAATTATTTTGTTATTTTACCTATTTGTTGTTATAGCAGCAAAATAAATACAGTCTGTGAAAATTTCAGCTGTCTATCTGTTACGGTTACTGAGATACAGCCCTGTGACAGACAGATGGACGGACGGACAGCGGAGGCTTAGTAATAGGGTTCCGTTGGCACCCTTTGGGCATGGAACCCTAAAAAGCTTGTTTAGCTTAATCACCATTTTCATCAAACATTCCTCATCAAACATTCCTCATCAATCATGTTTCTCATTATGTAAAGCAAAACAAAAAAGTAATTTTTTGAAGGTTTGTATTGATTAACTTAAACTATGATGCGCTTAGATCCTTGATGGGTACAGCATCTGAAAATGAGAACAACCAGTCATTACAATATTGCAAAATATATATATATATATATATATTTTGAGAGGTTATTTATTTTTAAATTTAATAAAATCGAACTTCTAAATCAGTAAGTAACGTATATCAAAATTTTCTAACTCAATGTCATGTTATTCTTGGTTGAGTGGTTAGAGATGTTTTTAGTCGACACATGAAACAAGTACAGGTAAACTGAAGCAGCAATCAAGATGAATGCATGAAGACTTATTACTTTCAGGCCATTTAAACCATGGCATTGTTCAGACAGCATGGCAATGTCTTTGGACGTTACTTGTCCAAATTAATAAGTAAATTAAAAGATCGAGTGAGTATTTTGTTCGCATTCAAAACTTCAGGAGCATATTGCGGAGCAATTGCTATGAAGCGCTCGCATCCCGCGGAGTTAAGCCGTAGGAGATCGCCGGGTTGTGGTAGGACGCCCCACCTGAAGACTTGGACGGCAGGGAGAGGGCACGCCGACCGTGCAAAATAAGCCCGACAATAGGTTGCTACTTAATTTATGTCGTTGGTGATACATAAATTCATTTATTTAGCATGAATGACCCTTGCGGAGCCTTGCACATTTTATAACATAAATTAATAATCTTAGAATTATAGAAAATAAATGACTAATTATAATTGCATTATTAAAATTCACAATACATTTTCAAGAAATAAACATAACATGGTTCAATAATTGTCCATTTTAAAATTATTCTAAATTAAAATTAAAATGATTGAAAAATTCTACTAAATAAAATGGATGAATATCAAATATACTTTCAAATACATTTTTAAATTGGTTATTGTTAAGGCCCTGGTACTAGCCAAAATGCGATGTTTGGCGAGGCACCGCAAGTAAACTAGGTCGTTCTGATGGCTATACATTGTTTTGATATGCGTAATGGTTCTTCTTCTGTGAATCGAATAATTTTTGTGTTCGTTGACATGACATTTCCATATAAATTATGATGTCGAAAGAGTGTCGATGTCTAAACTTTTTTGACTAAATGTCGGAAACTATAAGGATTTAAAAAATATTGATTATACTAACATTTCACTATGTATCACATGTAGAAATCGAATGAGTTTGACAGTCCTAATGTAAAAGATCGATTATTTTTCCAAAATGCCTAGCTTAAAAGATACCCGCAATAGATATTTAAAACTACCAATCATTAGTCCGGCATAGCAAACAAGCGTCTATAGGCGCTACGCCTTGCATTTACGCGTTCTTATCCACATATTTTTCCGGCTTTGACGAAAATTGAATGAAAATATGGTCGAAGCCTAAATGAAAAAGTGTGGAAAATGTTTCGTTTACTATCCAGTTTAAGGCAGCTGTGCTTATAAAGGGATATTTCTGGTATGTCACCTGATTCCTTCGAGAATGCGGTGTGTTGGGCTTTTATCATTACGGTGGGTGTAGCCATTGAATGCTCGGTTTCACCATTTCCAGCTACAAATATCCCAAAGTTACCTTTCGGTTACACTATGTAATTATGCAATGTAGCCGAAAGATACTTATCGGAATTCAGGTAACTGGAGGTGGTGAAAACAGGGGTTAGTCCAGTTGCATTAAAAACCGGCCAAGTGCGAGTCGGACTCGCACACGAAGGGTTCCGTACCATCGTACAAGATTTAACACAAAAAAAATCCCTTTTTTTGTAGAGCCCCCCTTTAATTTTCAATATTTTTTTATTTTACTTATTTGTTGTTATAGCGGCAAAATAAAGACACAATCTGTGAAAATTTCAGCTGCCTATCTATTACGGTTCATGAGATACAGCCCTGTGACAGACGGACGGACGGACGGACGGACGGACAGCGGAGGCTTAGTAATAGGGTTCCGTTTTCACCCTTTCGGTACGGATCCCTAAAAAGGTAAGGAGATCCCTATAGGTGCGACCGATTTGGTCAGGGTTTTTCCTATAGTTGTTATCTTGTGAATGGGGATAAATAATGTTTAAAAACATGGGCACGTATCTTATCGTCACAAAAGTCTATTAGTTTAATTTATGTAATGAGCAGGATGAAAGTTTAAAAAAAAAAGATAATTCAATAAAAAAAAATATATTATTGTGAGATTCGAACCCGAGACCTTCGGGTCGCTAGGCCAACACATCGGCCATTGCGTCGTGCAAGCCATATCTGACGAGGTCAAATCATTGATGCCTTTTTAACTGTCTAAAGAATTTACCTTGGTTAGAATCAATTTACTCTGAGTAGGTAGGTACTTCGAAATGTATTCTTGATTTCGTCATTATCAGCGTTGCCGATCGCTCCCCCTATACGTGCGACAGATTTGGTCAGGATTTTACCTATAGTTGTCCTCTTATTTTTTTTTTATGCAACCTGACATGGATGCTAATACCACACAACTACCGTTATGATATTAGCCCAATACATCACACTCCCGAAGGAATTAGGTGACATGCCAGGATCTACCCTTTATGACCACGGCTACATTGAACTGGCTGGAAAACACAGACAATTCATTATTGCCGCTTCGACCATATTTTCATTCAATGCGATGGTACCAACCCGGGCGGGCACCCTACCGCCTAGTAGGGGAAGGGGACCTACAGTTTTACATGGATTCCGAACCATGGAGCAGCTTACATTCTTGACAAAATTCACTTATCTAACTCAGAATGAGAAAGAAAGTGAAAAATAATGTTTAAAAACATTTGCACATATCTTGTCGTCACAAAAACCTTTTAGTTTAATTTATGGAGCGGGCAGGATGCAATTTTACAAAAAAAAAGATATTTTCCAAAAAAAAAAACTCTCCCCGCGCGCGATTCGAACCCGGGACGTTCGTCTTTCAAAGCCGACGCTTTGACCACTCCACCGTGAACCTCATATCCAACGATCTCAAATCATTGATGCCTTTTTAACCGTCGAAATAATTCGACTTGTTCTGAGTAGTTAGGTATTTTGAAATCACGGAATATTCGAAATGGTTCATGAGTTCATCATTATCACAGTTGCCGATCGCTCCCTGATTCCCCGAATCGCGGGGAAGGGGAAGTATGATCTCAAATCATTGATTACGTAGGTACTTCGAAAGCACAGAATGGAACGGGCCAATCCGCGGGAAATTCAGTTTTCTGGCTGCATGACCTTTTTTTAGTTAGTAAAAAATCACGCGCGATTCGAACCCGGGACCTTCGGCTTTCAAGGCCGACGCATTGACCATTACGTCATGAACCTCACATCTAACGATCTCAAATAATTGATTAGGTAGGTACTTCGAAAGCACAGAATATTCGATGTTCATCATTATTAGAGTTGCCGATCGCTCCCTGATTCCCCGAAGCGCGGGTAATTTGATGTGTTGCGGGGAAAAAGATTGAGAAATGCAAGCGTCTTGTTTGCAGGGAACGGGCCAATCCGCGGGATATTCAGTTTTCTGGCTGCATGACCTTTTTTTAGTTAGTTACTAGGCTCGCAGCCTAGTGGCGCGGAGACTGGCCTAGCGTACCAGAGGTCTGGGTTCAATTCCGACATGCACCACTTTCTTTCTCTTTCCGAGTTCGATAAGTGCATTTCGTTACGAATGCGAGCTGCTCCATGGTTCGGAATCCATGTAAAACCTTAGGTCCCCTTCCCCTACTAGGTGGTAGGGTTTAAGCCCGCCCGGGTTGGTACCGTCGCGTTGGATGAAAAGATGGTCGAAGCGGCAATGAAAAATTGTCCGTGATTTCCATCCAGTTCAATGTAGCCGTACTCATAAATGGAAGGTCCTGGCATGGCAACTAATTCCTTCGGCAATGTCGTGTATTGGGCTAATATCATAACGGTAATTGTGTGGTATTAGCCATCCATGTCACTTCGCATAAAAAAAAACAAAAATATTTTGAACATTGAAGCAATCGGGATAAGTCCGGATTTCATCTGCTCCCGAAATTTCTAATAAAAACTTCGTTCATATTCCTTCGGATTTCTGGGAACCCTAACAATGATTTTTGGGAATTGGAGTGGCCATCGGCAACGCTGTCCATTATTATTGATTACCTATTATTACAATGGAATACCTACTGCATTATAGTTATCATAGTAGTGGAATAGCAACACTGTTTTGTATTGTAACACTAATTATTTTATCATGCCTACATATTTTTCTTGCGCTGCGTTGCCAGAATTCTCGCGCTAGGCAACTAAACGCGCGGTGTTGGCAACGCCGCGCAGCTTCTGCCGGTACGGAGCGGCGGCACAGAATAGTAATAGTGCGTCGGCACGGCCGGGCCTGCCGGGCGGCGGCGCGGCGGGGCGGCGGCGCCTTTGCTGGATACGCGCGCGCCGCCCGCCATCACTGTTCGAGCCGCCAAACGGCGAGCATAGAGTACCTATTTCATATTATAATCTCCGAACCAATTCAGAGATTGCATTGTAATATTTTTTTACGTTTATTTTCTCCAATATTTTAGTTAAACGATATTGTATTTTTTATACATGGGGAAAATCAATAAATACCGATTCGAAATCTGGTTATTATGGGGCAGCATGTTAAAAGGAATAAGATTAAATGTTATAGATTTTTTTAATATTTAACTGATTTAATTAATCTTACATTCAATAACTAAAGATCAAATCCACAGCTCCGCAAGTTTTTTTTTTTTCAAATATATGCTTAAATGTATTACAAATAGGATTCCGACATAATGTGACTAGATATAGAAAAGTGATTTTCATTTGGTTTTTTTTTCCTGCACACACATAAATGTAACATATGGAAAAATATATTTTGGAATAAAACCTGGTGTAAAGCGGCATTGTCTTTGGTGCAAGTAAATCGCAAGTAAATCGGAACAGCGGTTTTCAAATGATTGGTCAACTACGGATGTATGGGCAAAGTCGCCTCTTGGGGGCACCTTACAGTCTTACATGGGTTCCGAACCATGGAACAGCACGCATTCGTAACGAAATGCACGTATCCAGCTCAGAAAGAGAAAGCAAGTGGTACATGTCCGGACGAGGATTTGAACCCAGACGCATGAAAGGCAAGTCCTCTAGCCCCTAGACCACGAGCTGGTGTATTTAGCTAATATCATGAAGGTCGCTTTCATGAATAATTTATTAGTCATCCATGTGCAGTTACATAAAAAAACCGGCCAAGTGAGAGTCGGACTCGCACACGAAGGGTTCCGTGCCCCCCCTAGAATTTTTATTACTTTTTAATTTTACCTATTTGTTGTTATAGCGTAAAAACAAATACACATTCTGTGAAAATTTCAGCTGCCTACCTGTTACGGTTCATGAGATACAGCCCTGTTACAGACGGACGGATGGACGGACAGCGGAGGCTTAGTAATAGGGTTCCGATTTCACCCTTTGGGTACGGAACCCTTTTTAGGGTTCCTAAAAAGGGTTCCGTACCCAAACGGAACCCTATTACTAAGCCTCCGCTGTCCGTCCGTCCGTCCGTCCGTCTGTCCGTCTGTCCGTCCGTCCGTCTGTCACAGGGCTGTATCTCATGAAGCGTAATAGGTAGGCAGCTGAAATTTCCACAGAGTGTGTATGTATTTTGCCGCTATAACAACAAATAGGTAAAATAAAAAATAATTAAAATTAAAAGGACCCATACAAAAAACTTTTTTTGTGTTAAATCTTGTACGATGGTACGGAACCCTTTGTGTGCGAGTCCGACTCGCACTTGGCCGGTTTTTTTTTAATTTCTTGGACCGCCTATAAAACTCACTTTATCATCACATCATCCGCTCCGTCCGTACCTCGCGGTGAATTGAGGCGACAGAGGAAACAAATAAATACTATCTACTCAACGGCGCGTGTGGTTCTGTAAGAAAAATGCAGGGCCCGCCATATAGAATAGAAAGCTCTTTTTCATCTAAACCCAAATCGTTCCTATATTTTATATCTCAGCCTTTAGCATGATCGACTTTCTTCCAGTTTCTTTAGTTTTATTATCGTCACATGGCATAGGTATTACATATGCATAATTGATTGCCACGGACTAGCGATATATGTAGGTATTTTATCTCAACGCGCAACGAGTAGGTTATATCGATGGAGTAGGTAGACTGTGAATGACTCGCCCGCTCGGCTCATCCCGCCGCGCCCGCGCCACCGCACCGGCCGCCCCGTCCATATCAGCGGGGCGAGGCGCGGGAAGGTGAGGTGAGGCGACGAGGCGGTGAGAGACAAATATAGTGCGTCTACGTCTGTATGTCACGCTCATCAACGATGCGGTAGTGTGAGGCCAGTGATACTGTAAGCAAATGGCCTGGCCCGCCCAATTGAATTGGACCCTCTTTTTCATATGTGTCTACGCTTTCGCTACGCGCTACGAAAAATATTCGCTCCGGTGCTACGGAATCGCGCTACGAGCTGGCTGTACCTAGCGTCTTAAACTATGTTTAAGGGAAATAGGTTAATGATTGTAAATGTTTACTTCAGTATAAATCGATTAATTCTTAAACAATAAACATTTTGGGCCTTTTGGACGAAAGCTGTCGCAATTCCTTTACTTTATCTAAGTAATTTCTCCTACTTAACATAAAAGCAGTACCTTGGGACCAATCTAACAGATTTTAAGTTCTCTGATAATAGATTGACTACTCGAAAATTTTGCAGTATTAAGATTACCAAAGTAAACTAATTAAATGAGATGGCTTACAATGCGTATCCTGTGCCCCATAGCGGTTGCGGGCAGGTTGGTCTTGAACTTGGCCCTGACGGAGCCGGAGTTGCCGTGCGGGCGGGTCACCTTGCCCCAGATAGCGCGCAGCTTGGTCTTCTTGCCCCGCGGGCCGCCGGGGATGGGGGTGCGCTTCTTGGCGCGGTAGACGAACACGCAGCGCTTGCCGACGTAGAAGTTGCTGTCGGTCTTCTCGCGGGCACCCTCGATCTGAGAAGCACCGAGGGATGTAATATTGAAGGGAAGCTCCACGGTGACTTTGGAGGAGCGTGAGGAGGATCAGTTGGAAGAATGTCCACATTTGGGATTCAGGTTTCAAATGTCAAAGGCATCATTTCGATTAATTAAGATTTTTGTCAAGAAAATAAAACTGGGCAGGTAATGTTAAAGATAGATTAACACAGCTAACAGGTTTCTATTTTGATATCCCTCACTATGTTTAATGGGATAGCGTGAAAGTTTACCTCTTTAGGAAATTCAAGGAAATTATATGTTGATTCGATTATGTTGATGATTGATTTGAAGATTTAAAATCAATTTAATTTTTTGTTTGATATTTTAATACAGGATTTGTGATTAACTTTTAGCTATTTGTGGTTTGTTTGGAAATTTAACTTAATCAAACACTATGCGCATCGCCTACTTTGTGGACCTCTTTGTCGTGGAGACTGTCTTTTTCTTTAATACAGAGAAGGTCGCAGCTAAATAGCTAGATTTTGTGCCGTACCTGCGAAGAAATTAGTTCCATTGGGAAGACCCTCTTAAAAGGTTAACTTTCACACCATTTTCTCAGCTAGTTTCTAATATTTGCTGAGCATAGCAATACAATAGCAACAATAGAAGTTGCGTTTGCATTTGCAATGTCAGACAACTATTGCCCCTTTTTATTTGCAAATGAGCACAAAAACCAGATACAATCAAGTGGGGAAACTATATGGGGCCATAAGGTACATATGTCGCCACACGCAATTACGACAACGTAATTGTATTTTGTTAGATTACGATGAAATAATAAAAGCGTACAATTTCTGCATCAAACATGACGAAATAATAAAAGATTTTGTACTGTTGTAGGGATTATGTCTTAATTAATATTTTAAGTAATTGAATACATACTAAAATAAAACGAATCTAAGAGAATAATGAGGTGATCAGTTCCATACAAACTGTTTCCTCAGTCAAATTGAGAAATATTAATTTGATATTTCGAACTAAAGTATTTCTTGAAATTTTCATCATTGCACTGTAGACGGCAATGCATTAACATTTTAAAACATTCATTTGAAATATACCTATTAAATTAATAACGCTAAATCAATGTCATCCATACCATTCCCCTAGTGATCTTATAAAGTCATCACACTTTCAACACAAACATAACCTAAAAAACACAAAAAACCGTGATAAAAACCTGGAGAGGTACTCACTTTTAACAAAGCAGTGTTTTCGTGTTGGTTACGGAGACCTCGTTTATATCCAGTGAACACGGCCTTAGCGTACAGGCGACCGTGACGGGGCTTAGATGACACCTTGCGAGGCGCCTTCACCTCCACGGGAGCCGGAGCAACTTTAGGGACCTTCTCCTTGGGAGTTTTAGTTTTAGGCGTCTTCGCCTTAGGCGCGGTTGTGGGCGCGTCAGCCATCCTGACTGCAAAACAGAAGTAATCATCACAATCCGCTCACACTGACAGCAGAGGTTATGTTGACACGAAGTAGCAATCCGGCGGAATCTATCAAAATAATACTTTATGACTGCAAAACGATGGCTTAAATAACAAGGGGGAAATCCAACAAAATTATCCTACGGGTATTTCATTGCCGAAATATTTAAAACTCTTCAAAATCAGAAATTTAATGAAAAATATTACTAACCAGGAACAATTCTACAACTGAAAGAAGTTGCCGGTGTTGGCAGTACAAAATTTTCTTAGAGCAAACACATTTGCAATTAAAATGAGCAACAACAAAAAATATTCAACTCACTTTTACGAGCAAGAGGTTGGTGAGAATATATACTGTTGATATGAATATTTGCCGTGTTTTTTTTTTTTCATTTTTATTAAATAATTGTTTTTATAAAAAAAGCTGTACTAATTTTATAATCTGTGAGGTAATGAAAATTTTATTTGGAAAAGTGGACACTTGTCGAGCTAGAGGGATTAGAAATTTTGTCGAGGATTTTTATCAACTGTAATATCACAAATGGGGAGCTCGGTTAATTTATCGAGATCGAGTGTTAACTCGATAGAGAGTGGCACCACTCACCGTTTTGTCCACAAGAACTGTCACTTTAAACCTCCCGACCCTGGCTGTGTTCGCGCGGACTGCTCCATGATATTCAGTGCAAGGAGCAAGAAATAGCGTTTTACATAATAGCGGCGAACAAAATGCCATTTCCTACAAATCGCCTACACCTAAGTTATTTCGAATTAAATTTCGTATAGATGCACAATTAAGTACGTTTTTAATGAATTTAGATAAAAACGGCTTGGTTTAGCGTATTTGCCTTGTTAGATTAGAAGGATTGTAGTTTATCTAACGTTAATTTCTGCACTTTTTTCGTTTTCCCGTTCAGCTCTAAGCCGTTCCGCCTGATTACTTCCTATAACGGAAAGTAAAGGATGGAATGGAAACATCTTTCCCCAAACAAACCCATCCATCTTTCGCTCTTATTACCGCTTTTCCCATGTCTTTGAACCATAAAAACGTTAAGAAACGCCTGTGCCATCGGCACTACATACGCACATATTCGTAACACGAACAAACACCTCCTTCTAGGATTTAACACACCCTCCCGGTGGTGGTGACAAAATTATCGTCAACAAACGTCAAATTAGTAGGATTAAATTTATTTGTGCTTCCACAAATGGACAAAATTTATTCTTTGTCGAGATTTGTCTATGGTGTGGGTTTATTTTGACAACCTCCACTCTACATAACATTGTTTATGCTCAATTTTTGCGATATCAAATCGGACCGATTTGTGAGCGTGCTAACGGTGCTCACAATATAACCTCAAACTATTGTTTGAAGTATCTTCAACAAAAAAGAGTATTTAATGTTCAAAAATGCACAATTTCCAAGCGGATAAGTATTTACTAATATAATGTGACAATGAGAGTGATGATGAAGGTGATTTTGAAATGTTGATAGGCATAGAATTTGGCAAACAGGCGAAATAGTAGTAGAACGACAATGCGCGCATTTCTGCAGTATTGCACACGGTTACGTAGTTACTGCCGCTAAAGAGCGAGCGAAAGCGGTGACGCGTTTTATTTTATATTCTGTGTCGCTGACGGCGCTCACGGTTTTGCCCTGAGCACCGTAAGCACTTGAATGATGGCGTCATCGTGACGTCATATCTCAATCTTGCATTTTTGAGCACTTTCAGCGTGTTTCGGGCCAACTGTATTCATGCTGTCGTTTGAGCGCAATTTGAGAGATTTTTTAAGGGATTGCTAGGCTGATAAATAATGTTTTAGCCAAACAATAAAGTTTGAAGTGAAATTGAAGTCGCAAAGTGAACATTTTCTGGGGAACTAGTACAAATTACTTTATTTATGTTAAATACCTTATTAAAAAATATATTTTACAATTATAAATTTGTCTGGTTTGATATTTTTCGGAAATGGGACATCAAGATTTTCATACAACAGAATTTACACTCCGACATTATTTTGTTTCTAGTTTATTGAATACCGCATTCTATATCTAAGGTATACGTAGTAAGTCATAGATATACAATTTTGACTAGGGAAAAAACCAGCTCCATTCTGTATGTAGGCTCAAACAAGAAATATAATTTCACAAAAAAAACTAAAAAGTTCTCAAAAACAAACTTTTTGAGAACCCCCGAAACGTCAATTTCATAAAATGTATAAAGCGATATTATTTTATTTTTATTTTCGAAATACGCGTCGTCTGTGACCAATATCTATTAAAAGAACAGGCCTGTCATATTTTACCTTTCAAAACGACCAATGAGCGTAGACCACGAACAGCGATGGAGACGAGTGCGTGTGTTAGAGGTCTCTCCGACAGATAGAACGGTATTACGGGACCATTTGCGTGGCCGTTGACTACCACCAACGTACAGATAAAGTGACTATGGATACACTGGACCGAGTCAGCTGGAGCCGTCTGGCGCCTTGCTTCTTGTTGCTGCTGGAACTAGTCCTAGACTGTAAGTAATTTCACAATAATTGTGTGGGAGAACCAAATAGCCTTACGGACTGTTTACATTTTGTTTACAGACTTTTTTCATGAATTAAATCGACTTAAATCGAGCTAAACATAACCTCTGACCAACAGGGTTCAGTTTCGATTATGAATACTTGAAGATAAGTGGGTGGTACTTGATGGGTTTTTAGTACCAGGAACAAAAACTAATCATGCTTCCATGTTTTGAAATCAACCATCGTGTAACTGGACGTGGAAGGCTAATACCAAACCTGCTGTCATGATGTTAAACCAACTACCACAATGGAGCTTGGTGCTTTGCCAGGATCTTATATTGCACGGTTACATTGAACTCGATGGAAAACCTGGACAATTTTCATTGGTGCTTCGAAAATCGTTCATTCACCACCCTACCACCTGTAACCAGGAAGGGGCCTACATTTTTACGTAGAGTCTGAACCACGAATGACAAATTCTTTAGTCGGCTGTTATGACTTGCACAGGAAGAAATGTAGCGGGCCCAATTGTAGTCTTTTTACGTGCTGGAAATCACACAGCACCTAGTGCACTCAATATTTTGCCAGGTGAATAAGGCATAGCATTTGTGGCTCCTAAAAAACCTCCCTGGTTAATGGAATTATAACAATCCTTGCTTTAAGTAATAAACCACATACTTGGAAAACAACACCAAATTCGATAATTAAGAGGAGGGATAGTGATTAACCTCACTCTGCTTGCAAATATTTGTCAACACAATATCTGAGCTCCTCGTTGGGAACATTAACAAAATGTGAAATGAGTATTGCCGGCGGTTAGTTACAGAATGTGCGACGCAGGCGGAAGTGACCAAGCACCTGGAGCTGGGGAGAGACTTCCTGTCGCGGGGACAGCTCTCTGATGCGCTCACACACTACCACGCCGCTGTAGGTCAGTTACTAATCCACTTTGTCAAACAATTGTATTACTTTGTTGTGTTAGACAACATTATTGAGGTAAAAAATTCATTCTCTTAGTTATGACAAAACAGCATAGTTGGCTGTGTCGAGGGTCCACGGGTCCCCGTATCGGCCAAATACAACTAACTTTAGGAAAGCATGCTCAGCGAGGAACTGTACTAGTGTATATAGAATAAAATATATTTATTATGTTATGCGAACTGGTAGAAATCTCCAGGACACTTATTGGTATAATTATCTTTACTCTAGAATATTGACACAGTTTCTTTGCAGGTTTTTCTTCACTGAGTTAATCTAATCTGTGTATCAATTAATTGATCGTGATGTAATTTTAATAAATAAAATTAAACAAACTCTACACATTGTGACACAATGCGAACATCCCGGACAGCTGTGCTATGACCTCATAGACCGGAATAAATTACTCATGTTAACATATCAAAGTATAACTTAAAAATGATAATAAAATAAACTAGAATTTGTTTGATAATTTTATTTATTTTATTTAATTACATTTCCGTTTTCTCATTAATTTGAGTTTCAGCGACATCCAAAAGTGTTTTTGGTTGGGACAGTTCCGTCTGCCAACGAATTTCTCGATTATATTCAATTCGACACACTGTTTCCTCGATCTACTACTAGGTGGCGCTGATGATTGTTTGCGTATTGATCCTATGCTACGCTTTATTCAGATTTTTGTCCAGATTACCTAATTAAGTCCATTGAATGAAATTTCACCTTGTGTCACATGGCTTCTTATCTGATGCTAAAAAACTGTCCAACTTGTTAATACTAATTATATCAGCATCACCATAGACTCCACTAATAAAATCAAGACTTGCTGTTAAATTGCATGGTAAGATCATCTAGTAATAATGTTAAATAAAACAGTCTGAGTTATAATGTCACCACTTTCTATTTACCGCAGAGGGTGACCCCAACAACTACCTAACATACTTCAAGCGAGGCACAGTGTACTATGCACTGGGCAAAGCCAAGTTTGCGCTGCAGGACTTCTCCCGCGTCCTCGAGCTGAAGGCGGACTTCACAGCGGCGCGCCTCAACCGTGCCAGCGTCTATCTTAAGCTCGCTGCCTACAATGAGGCCAAGAATGACTTTTTAGAAGTAGTAAGTTTTCACTCTCCTAGTTTAGGCCTAACAACTGCTAAGTGCTTTGTGTATTTTTGTGATGCTTAGAATATGTTTATTCTAGGCAGATAAAGAATAGGATTGAAAATGGCGGCTTTGCTTTGTCAACATATTAATGTGATCACCAAAAGCATCTAAATGAAGCCACGAGCGAAATATTTATCCGTTTTGACTAGATTTTCTTATGGCTTTATGGCAATGTAAAACTAAGCTTAAGAAAACCCCCTTAAAACTCGATAAAGGGACCTTCAATTGGATATTGTGTTTGTTTGCACAGCAGCTGGGCCATTTATAGGGTCCCTTCGCAAAAACCGAAAGAGAGACCCTTTCTTGTGTCTGTCGGTCTAACACATTTTGTCTCCTATTATTCCCCAAATTGTTATCCTATTAACGGTTATTTAAAAGTTCTGAGAAAAATATAATTAGAAAAGAAATTAGAAAAATCTGAGAAAAAACAGTACACTTATGTAGCTGTGCACTAGCTCAAATGTCAAACATTTTATAAAAGGCTACATTTCTGAAGCCATTGTGACAGACCGGATAATGAGGTGATCGAAAAAAATAATAATAACCTAACAGAAATAAGTAATTTACTAGGCAAACCTGCAAGAATCCAAAAAGAGTTTCATTGTTTATCAGAATCGTTTTGTGCATGAAAATTGTGCAGACATTGCTGCCAATTTCTCAAGATGACAGGTGGATGAACAGATTAATATGGCAACACATTCCTACAACTCTTTGTACAAATCCCACAAGACTTATGTACGAAGGGATCGCGACTGACTTCAAATAAGCTGGGAGTTTATCCTAGTGCTAAAACTAAATTTACACAGTTTTCTCGTCTTTCAAGAATCATATAGCAAATAAGTAAACTGGCTCAGTTATCATAACCACGCAGATAAGGCATTCGCTTTCTGTACCTAATGGTGCTGTTATCTACATGACTGTATGAAGATCGATTGCTGCATTAACATCGACATTAATTCATTCCGACGACTTTAATGACGAAGAATGTACCTTCTTGAAAGACTATGAGATATACGACATAAACTGTTTTATTTTATTTTATTTGGGAAATCAACAGCGTGTTACATCACAAGTTAACAAAATTCAGGAGCTAATCAAATATGTTGCCAATTACAGATTTCTAATTTCAAACTTTCAGATTTTATGAAAGGGATAATATAACCTTGGGTTCATAGGATTTATTTAAAATCTATAAATAAAGCAACATTTAGTAAGCACAGAATTTTTCTAATGGAAGGCCAACACTAGTCGCTTTGGTCCCGAGCTGCATTACTCTTTTCATAAAATGTTTACGGCCTAATATGAAAAAATCGATAATCAGCTTACTTCGTAATAGGCTCATCTCACTCAAAATTCTGCCGACCCCTGTAATAAACCTGTGGTACAATCATAATTCGGGACGTGCAACATCAAATGTTCGCTGAACTACTCCTGACCCATACAAAGTTTATTGTACATAGAACCCAAAAAGTAATTAGCGGTCATTGCAACAAAACCATTAAACCTGAAATCCCGAAAATGTTTTCGCTGCAACTTTGTATGGGTGGAAACAGCCTTAAGTCTATGAGTCAGTGAGGTTGGAACTAGAGGAGATCAGTAGCAAGCGAATTCGTAAGCCAACTCACTCGCCGGTGTTACCGTTTATTGTCCATTCACCCGGTGTCAACAAACCGTCTTGTCCCTAATAGATAAAAATAAATGAATAACACTGAAACATACTTTTGGGAACAGTTTCTTAAGAAAGTGTATTGTCCACAGACGTACGCGGAGCCTCAGAACGAAGAGGCGATAGCGCATTACCACCGGATAGACGAGCTCGTCGAGGACATGCGGCTGGTGGAGGCGTACTACCGCGGGCGCGACTTCCACGCGGCCATCGACCTCGCCTCGCGCCTGCTCGAGAGCAGCCCCTGGTCCTACCACCTGCGGCAACTGCGCGCCGAGTGCTACGTCGCCATTGTAAGCATAATGTCTGATGTGGAACATTTCACATAAATGGTCGATTTAAAAAAAGGTGTAAGGTTTGAGCGGCTCATAGCTCAGGGTCGGTTGGACTTGCCTCCCCCACTCATGCACCACATTACTTTTCCTTCTAAATGAAAAGATGGTCAAAGCTACAATAAAAAAATGTCTTCTCTGTCGTGTATTTTTTGTGTGTGTTCATTTAAAGTGGCCTTGTATAATATATGTGCTATTTGCAGAACGATCTGCTGTCGGCGGTGTCAGACTTCAGGTCCGTGAATCGGTTGCAGCAAGACTCGACAGATGGCTACTACCGGCTTGCGACACTGCTGTACCAGCTGGGACATGTAAATGATGCGCTCAAGGTTAATATTTTTGACCACCTACTTGTTAGCCTCAACCTCCTGATCTTCAGGCATGCCGTTTTTTTATTAAAACCGGCCAAGTGCAAGTTAGACTTGCACACGAACGGTCTGGTTCCTTCGTGCAAGATTTAACAGGAAAAAATCTCGGTTTTTGGCCCCTTTTAATATTTATTATTTTTAAATTTCATCGATTTGTGGTTATAGCGGCAATGTGAATAAACATTCTGTGAAAATTTTAGCCGCCTACCTGTTACGATTAATTAGATACAGCCCTGTGACAGACGGCCGGACGGACAGCGGAGGCTTAGTAATACGGTTCCGTTGGCGCCTTTTGGGTCCGGAACCCTAAATAAAAAATTAATTATTAGAATTTAATGAAGTTTTTAACATAATTTTCGGATTACATTTCATAACGGTTGCAGGAAATTCGCGAGTGTCTAAAACTGGACCCCGAGCACAAGCTCTGCTTTCCGCTGTACAAGAAGGTGAAGCGTATCGACAAGCTGCTCACGAGCTGCGAGGAGCTATCGGAGGCCCGCGACTACGAGGGCTGCAGCTCGGCGGCGTCGCGCGTGCTGCAGCTGGAGGAGGAGGTGGCGCTGGTCGTGTGGGAGGCCAAGCGGTGGCTGTGCTCTTGCAATGTCAAGGTAAGTCGTGCATGTATCCCAAAGAAGTCAACAAACGCTAGGACTGCCTCGCGTTTCCGCTCGTTCGGTGCCTGGGCAAATCTCGGGCCGGTGCGGCGACGTCGGCGCGGAGGCGTGACGTGGCAGCGGCGGCCAGTTTCCGGCCGATCTCGTCAGTGCTAGCGACCCTGCGCCTCTGGACAGAACTCGTGGGCAACTCTCTCAGTGGAAGCCAGTGCAAGCGACACCGTGCTGGGGTGGGCATGTGACGGAGCTGAGCGATAGGCGCTACCAGGTAGTAAATCTGGCAATCAGGACTACGAGCAGAGCTTCCAGAGTAGGTCAGGGAGGCGGCAGATCGCAATGAGAACAAGCCTCACTTGTTTACCTCAAGGTGTGCTCCGTGCCCAGGCTGAATGGCGACTGAGTGTGTTGGCCCGCGGCGTCACTCTTGTCTCTAGCGCAGCAAGGTTTTCTTCGTCATCGCCAAGAAGTCTCTTTTGTCATATCTTTCGCATAAAGCTGCACTTTGGCTGACTCGCACGTGCTCCAGTTGTAGAGTGCGTTGGCACTGGTTGTGTGGGTGCCCAAATTTAGTGGTTTTATATAATATTTTGTGGTACTTCTGCAATTTCAAGGTAAATCGCTCTCGCCACAATGCGAAAGTTGCACCAATCCATGAGTAAAGTAAAGTATGTAAAAACGGAATGTTGTATCACTAATGTTGTAATGTATGCGCAGGATGAGAAGTGGACGGAGGCGCTTAGTGCGTGCGGGGAAGCGCTAGAGATACAGCGGGATGTGAACGTGCTGTGTGACCGCGCCGAAGCATTACTCGGCCTCGAGATGTACGACGATGGTATGTGCCAACTTGTTTCAACTTTAACGGGATTAACCCTACCACCTTTTTAATCCAAGGACCTAAATTTTCGATGTATAATCCAAACCGGCCACCCTCAACGATCGAACGGTCACCGATCCTGAACCAGACCACGCCCATTGTTGCTACCGAGGCTCCGGGCTACTGTATGCCTAAACTGAATCCATTACTCTTTTACCACGTACAATAGGCAGACTTGTAATGAATTGTTAAGGTGGCCCAACCCGGTGGGCCTAACTCATTCGCGGGCACGGTACAAAACCGTGCTGTTGCGCTCTGGGACCTTCGCTGTTTCAAAGAATAAGACAGGCTCTGTGATGAGGAAGATGCAACATGTCCACAAAAAAGACAATGTGCATAGTGTATGAGTTGGTAAGATTTACGAAAATTTTAATTTCAAAACGAGTTATAGCTAAAAGTAAACCACGACCGCTGTAGTCAAAAATCTAACGAAAACCAAATAGATCATATATCTTGATTAAATAAGCTATGTCTGATGACTAATCTTTTTACGATGTTCTTACTTAATCATTGCGTAATCCACCTCCAAAATTATTGTATAAAACGCGCGAAAAATTCGAACTTTGGAACCTTATAACTTAGAAACCAAACACAATTTTACAATGCCAATGGTCATCAGACATCTAGTTCGATCAAATAAAGCTATTTTGAGCAAATTTTTGGATCTCTGACAAGAAATATGGGCGTGATCTTCTTTCCCCTTTTGTATGGGGAGATGAGCGGGTTGGGCCACCTTAATGGTATAAGGACGATGGATTACTAACAATTTGCCAGATGAGGCATACAGAGTAATTTGTGATATAGATATGTCTTTGTGCATCTTCGAACTGTGCAGTAATTTGTATGTATTTTTATTTACAGCCATTCACCAATACAAGGATGCTCTCGGCATTGACGAAAACTCACAAAGGGCAAAGGAGGGACTCAACAGAGCACAAAAACTGCAAAAGCAGTCAGAACAAAGAGATTACTATAAGATATTAGGTGTTAAGAGGTAAGAATCATTTTTGTCATAGCATAAAAGAATACAGATATCAACCCGAAATCCAAATCCAACCCTTGATATGACTATATACTTCGCAATATGTCTTGGTCCTTTTTCGTCGCTGTATATGTTCACTTCAGTGGCCTAGACAAAAATTCCCAATCGAACTATATACCATACCTTCCCTTCGAATTGTGCATTAAACTATATTGATCACACAAACCATTGCCATTAATTCGGGGTGGTACGCATCCATGTCACTCGTAAAGACTCAGCTTTTCTGCTTTCCATCATAAAGAATATTATAAGACAGGTTAACCTGTCTTCTCGAGTAAACAAACTTTTGTAGTGGAAAGTACAAACCTTGAACTAAAGTTCCTTAGAGGATTATGTTAGCGGATGTACCAGATTTTGTAGATTATAATTTATTTTTTTTATGTGACTGGACATGGATGGCTAATACCACACCTTCTGTCATGGTATTAGCCTAACACACCACATGGGAACTAGGTGCCATGCCAGGACCTTCCTTATATTGCACGGCTACATTGAACTGTGTCGCGGGTTAAGGTAATTATGTATGGTAGGCCATATAGGGTAGTAGGTAATTGTAAGTAGTTAAAGTAAGTAAGTATGGTAGGTATGGTATAGGGTATTATATCTGCAGGGTCGTAGGGTTACACGTGCTGGTGGTATGCATTGCAAAATGAAGGTCGGAAATTAAAGAAGTGATATGCTGATATAGTGATATTAAGTTTATTGTAATATAGTATGTACAATGTACAAAATAAGGGAAATAGATTTACATAATCTTAGACTTTATAAAATCAACACTTATTAACTACCAGCTTTCTGGAGGTTCTGGGCACACATCTACCTACTCGAGCCGTTCCCTACTACGTGTAATCTGGGTACTTAGCTTCTAGGATGTGATGGGTGTCCTCCAGTCTGCTGGCTGAGAGGTGTGCTGCTGACTGTGTTGTTCTCACACGTGAGTCGATGGTGAAGGTGACTCACCGTAGGTGAGGGTGAAAGTGACTAGCAGTCACATTGTGTGTTTTTGTATAAAATGATCTCTTCACTCAATAAAAAGAGAATGTGAGTGAGGAGAAGAAGAGAGGAGAGAAAAGATGAGATAAGAAGAATTAGAGAGGCGCTCGTCGCTGCCGTGATGGTGCTCCGGCGCGGTGCCTGAAGCTGAAAAGGGAGAATCCATACTTAGTTGGCGAGCAGACGAGGGAATGTTTTCCATGGTTGATGGACGATCTTGGGACGAGATATTTTATAAAATGTGGTTTGCTTACTTGTCTAGCGCCTCTCGATGATTATTGGAGACTTAGCCGGGCCGATGATCCTTGATATGCTTGTAAGCATTGTTCTCCTGCTGGGTGAACGAATGGGTTAGGACATGGCCGGCATGTTGTGTCAAATAAATGTGTCTATTTTGTGGAATTACGTATGGGAGATCTAGGCAAGTAGTTAAAAAAGGTTAATGATGGGTGCTGAAGGCAGATATTTCGACAGATTGCCGCGTGGTCGATCGATTAAGTTCGATCGACAAAAATGACAATGTCATGAATTTACGATATGGAGTGATAAATGAAATATGTAGTGCTTACCTCGGTTAATATTGTTTTAAGTATTTATTTCAGCGCACTTCTGCGCGAGGTGAGCACTGCCATGGAGGTTATAATTTCTCACGCCATTGTTCCTTGAAAGTAGGAAGGGCAGTGACCATATAGTCTGTCATTTGCTCTGATCTTGTAGCGCGCGCCTAGCTGTGTGTTGGTATAGTGTCGTCTCGCTCTGGAATGTATGGGAAGTGGCGAGACGCTATGAATTTACAGAGACGTGCAAACAAATGGGGTATTTGTGGTTATATGGTCCGATTTACATCATAGTAACACAAAAC
This sequence comes from Incurvaria masculella, assembly GCA_946894095.1. Taxonomy (NCBI): domain Eukaryota; kingdom Metazoa; phylum Arthropoda; class Insecta; order Lepidoptera; family Incurvariidae; genus Incurvaria; species Incurvaria masculella. The sequence goes on along the minus strand of OX335648.2, from coordinate 15,207,417 downwards.
TACTATGAGATTTCATTCTGGTTTGATTTTTGTGAATGAAACAATCACACAACGTGACAACTGGATGGAAAACACGGACAATTTTCATTGCCGCTTCGACCATCGGTCATCCAACGCGATGGTACCAACCCGGGCGGGATTAACCCTACCACCTAGTAAGTAAGGAAGGGGACCTACAGTTTAACGTGGAATCCGAACCACGGCCAGCCTCTCTCAACGGTCGAATGGTCACCCATCCAAGACCAGACCGGACCCAGCGTTGCTTAACTTCGGAGAGCGATCGCCGAAGTGTCGCGCCACTGGGCCAATGTGGCTGACAGTAATAAGAACAAACTAATGAAATTCCCCTGAAAGACCTAATACTGCACCTACTGATGCTCATGATATGAGCCCGCACACCATATTCCCAAAAGAAATTAGGTGCAATGCCAGGACCTTTAAAAGCATGGCTGCATTGAACTGAATGGAACACATGTACAATTTTCCATTGCCACTTTGGACCATCTTTCATCCTATGTGATAGTATCAATTCGGACGGGTTTGACCCTACCACCTATAGAGGGAAATGGGGAATGGGTTCCGAACCATGTTACTGTTACGTATGTTTATTTTATTTTTATTTACACTCTCTTTCCCTGCTTAATTCGATAATTCATTAGTTTGTTTTCATTTCGTTATTTTTTATTAAAATTTCGTAGCCGGCCCACTTTTATTTAAAAGCTCATGACTAAATAAATACATTTTATTATAAGAAATATTTTTTTTATGATTTTTTTAGTTACAATATTATTTTAAATAAAGGAAGTTGATTTGTTTTTGTTCGCCCATTAAAGCGGTATATAAAATCACTTCGTATATTTACCATCTATATGAATTTAACAAACATGGTTGGCAACAGTGATGTCCTGTCACTGAGGCATGTGCGTATAAAAATGTTGATTTTGGCCATTTTTTGTCATGGCAGGTCGGCCAACAAGCAGGAGATCGTGAAGGCGTATCGGAAAGCTGCCCAGAAGTGGCACCCAGACAACTTCAAGGGTGACGAGAAGAAAGTTGCTGAGAAGAAGTTTATCGACATCGCCGCTGCCAAAGAGGTCAATTTAGTTCACTTTCAGTATAAATTAACATATCAAGTGTTTAAAAATTCTTTGTACACTTCGTAATTAATTGGTTATATGCTATCATATTTAATTTTTTTACGAGTTGAAGGAACATAACGAGACTGCAGTTTGGTGAATTGGTTGAACTGAATTTTCTGCTTGATCAGGTTGTGATTTTGTCGCTACGACAAACTTATAAAACAACAATGCTTGTTATTTATTAGGATCACTAAAGTCTTTGTTTAGTTTTAACCTTATTTTCACAAGAAAATACCGAAAATGTTACAAAATATTTGATTGCGTGTGAATTCGCTTGGGCAGTTGTCAAATAAACATGTTTATTTTAGGTTCTAACGGACCCGGAGAAGAGAGCGCAGTTCGACGCGGGCAATGACCCACTGGACCCCGAGGCGCAGCGACAGGGCTTCCAGCAGGGCGGCCACCCCTTCCACCATTTCCAGCACGGCAGTCCCTTCCAGTTCAAGTTCCACTTTAACTAGTCCTCCCCCACCCCATCCCCCATCCTCCCCCCCGCGCAGCCGCTGCCCGTCTCCACGACGTACACAGATATATAATAGCCGGATTGGATAATATGTTGTGCCTACCCCCGATTTGGTGAATATAACAAATTTAAGTTTGGAAGTTCAGGAGTGTTACCATGGTAACTTAACTCGCCGGGTGAATAGGTCGTGTCGTACCATGGTAACGGTTAAACGACGTGTTCGGCCAAGTGAACTGAAATTGTAACAGTTAGCATTGAACGAAATGAAACTGAACGTCAGAATTAATCACTCACCTGACTGGTCATCTTGCTAGTAAAATTACCATGGTAACCCCCTCAGGCTTTTTCGACAGATATGGTGAGAAATGGACGGAGGTAATCTGACATTTTGTGTGCAGTCTATGTCGAAAAGTATTTATTTCTCTCTAGTGAATGACAACAAACACATCTAAAAGGGTTTTCTGTGTGCGGGCGCAGTGGCATTGAATCTAGTGTGAAAATTCATTTAAGAGAACATAAGAGTGTCCATCCCACCATACATAAACAATAAACATAGCAAAAATTTTGTAAATAATGAACACCTAGACAGTTAACTTTGCACAAATGATATTGAGATGGCGTGTCATCAATTTCCAGTCTAAAGCTTCCTTAAAGTAAGGTTTTTCGATCCCCTGTGATCGAACTTGTCGATACGAGAGCATCTCGAGTACAGGTTACGTCTCTCGCTTAAGATGGGCCCGTAAGCATCAGAAAATTACGCTCCCCATACAAACGTAGTTTACTAATCATTTGAAAACCACTGTTCCAATTTTCTTGATATTTGCAACTTACCATTGGTTTTTCGAAAAATGTAGCCTGTGTCACACAACAGAGAAAAGAAAATTTGTATGAAGATTTTCTTTTGCCTGTTATTTGACTTGCTTTAGATTTTTCAGCAAAACAAAAACGTTCAGACACAGATATTTATTGTAGAATATTAGATACCATATATCAAGCAAATCGGAGCAGTTTTTTTCAAATGATTAGTAAACTACGTTTGTATGGGGAACATAGCTTACGGGCCGATCTTAAGACGAAATGGCAAACATGAAACAGAATCTTGTAAATACTGTAGGCATCTAAACTTTTCCGAATAATATGAAATGTAATATACTAACTATGCTTATTATGTTACCGTCTCGGCGTCTGTAGCAGTCTTCGAAATACCTCAGGAATTTACCTACATATTATGTAAGTGCCTTATTCCGTTCACCTCATCGTATGTGTTTAGTTGTTCCCTTACATCAAAAAATCTGTTAAAATTCAAAACTCCTGTCACCTACAATCATCATACACCAGGCAGCAAATTGGAACCTCGCACCTACGACATAAAGTAAATATTGGTGTCACATGCTGCACAGATGGTTCTAGTTAATTCCGGCGCCTGTACAATGGATTTTATATTGCACTTTTTTAGAATGCTAGCTTTTATATATTTCTTTAAGATCTCAATATTAATGCATCCAATGAGTAACCCAACTGTGCAGGTATTTTTAAGTGTGTCATCGGGTAAGTGAAATGGCTTTTTTTACACAGTATAAATTTGTTTACTAATTAGATCCTTAAGTATTTAGCTTGAATTCGGTTCAAATTATATTTTGTATGACTGCCCATTTCTCTGAAACCACAAATAAATAAATATTTTTATGAGTTGCACAATCTTCACAGTTGGAGTTATCTTTAGGATAATAATAATTTTGAAGACATTTTGGGAGAGTCGACTAGAATTATAGGTATAGAAAGCCATAATAATTATATAGTAGTATTCTTGTATTAATTATTGACGCAACATTGGTTTTATTTATATTGCAGAAAGTGAACAAATTGCAATGAAAAGTGAATGACTGAAAATTGGGGAAAAAATAACATCACTTGTACAAAAGATTAATGTTTTCAAACCTCCATTCCATGTTGGTTGGAGGGATACACATTGTTTTTTATAATTCTTATAAATTATTTTTTAATCCCTGCATTCATCAAGTCTCATAATATCAAATATCTCTATTTTTATATTGTTTTTGTTTGCTTATAACATTAACTATCACAATAACCAAAAATGTGTTTGATTTTAATTAATTTTATTTATTGCTTAGCATCACAAAACATGAATCAGGTTTTCTTGTTTAAATTACTTTAATAAATTAAGCTCAAATGGCTGTCAAATGGTTAGGCTCATTGCATCTAGGCAAATATATCTACAGTTGTAACGGGCTATATTCCTGGAAAATAAAAGAGTATAGTCACCAAAACTTCCCACAGATTAAAATCCTTTGTCATAACGCACAGGCGAATGACTGTGAAGATAGTGTTCTAAGGCCTATTGCTCACTTTTTTTGTGCCCGGTTCCACCACCTCCAGCTACAAAAATCCTAAAGTTATCTTTCAGTTACACCATATAAATTTGCAATGTAACCGAAAGTTAACTATCAGATTTCAGGCAGCTGGAGGTGGTGAAAACGTGGGTTAGTCGAGTAACGAGTTAAGGGAAGCATCACAAATACTAAATATGCAGTTAACTAATTATTTAAAAACCACTGTTTAAACTTTCTCGATATTTAGTATCTAATATCAGAAAACAAACAGCTGTGTCCACAAGTTTTTATTGTTTTCCTGCAAAAAATAAGTAATCATCGAATTTGTCGACAACTTTACCAGCCACTAAACTGAACATAGTGTGCGCCTATGAACCTGTACTCCCTTGGTCGTAATTCGTAACTTGTTACCTCAGGTTCGCTTAAAATCGCTCCTATTGTGGTGTTTTGGTAGTTGTTGACCAGTAGACATAACGTAAACAAGACATACCTAAGAAGCCCGTTATATGATTTTTCAGGAGACACCACACACTACCTTATAAAATGCCCTCATTTGTGTGATATAGTTTTCGAAGACTATTTTGTTTTTAAATTAATTTATTTTCTATAAGTAGGTAAGTTGTTAACTTGTGATCTTGAATCAGTAAGTTTGTAAATATTTTAGTTTGTATTTGAAATATGAAATGATACAAAACCACCGTGGCATTTTATTAAACCTAGTATAGTAACATCTTTTTTTATTTAGCGACATAGATGGCTTTTACCACACCTACCGTCGTGATATTAGACCAACCACTGAGACCAACACATGTAATAGGAACTAGGTGTCATCATAGGGCCTTTCTTATGTAACATCACGTCATGCCTCACTGTTTCCCTGGAGGGAGATGATAGAGCCCCATGCGGTAGGATAACCGCATACATATTTCGCTTCTTCAGCGGGCATGCATCTCTTCATACGTGCTATTCGATTACGGGTGCCACGAATTTGACCTTTACAGCTATTAAAGCCTTATGCAGCGTTGTCAGATCCGTTTACAAAATCCCTCCATCCTGCTTCCGACGAACGTCACGACCAATAGTTTTTCAGATTATTTTCAAAATCTGATTACAATGTAGATGTCGCTGAAACTCAAATTAATGAGATAACGGTAATGTCGTATCCATTAAATACATAAAATTAACAAAATTCCTCCAAATAGTTTCTGAAAACCTTAGTTTGCCGATGTTTTTTGATTCCATTGCAGACAAATATTTAAGAAATATTTGAAACTCTACCTTATGTGGCAACACCGAACACACGTGTTTACACGGGCGACTTACCGTCTGACAGTCTGTCCGACATTTCTCGCGGAAGTTTACTTCCTCGCGTGGAAATGGGGCCTTAGAATATCGAATTGACATAAAAATAATCAGACAACTCTAAAATGTCTAAGTCTAAATGATAGTCGTATTTAACATTTTCATTAATATTTTATGACCTCTTTTTTATTCCTCAATATCAGTATTTTTCAAGTCCTTTTTAACAGACTTCAAAAAAAAGGAGGAGGTTCTCAATTCGTCGGAATATTTTTTTATTATCTACTTGATATTATTCTTTGGTTATATCGCTAAACCGGTGTTGCATACGGTTACAGTCAACTTCCGTGACTTCCGGAGTGAAAAACGGACCGGTATGAACAATCGATCATTTATTTCTTGCAAAGAAATCTCACATTTACATTTCTCAGCTTAAAACATAAAATTAAATTATTACAACAATAAATACCTATCCATGACTAAAATTGTACAGGCGCACGTATATTCTTCACGCAACTCAGTCGTTCGCGCTCTTAAACTGCAAATTCCTCGCGATGCGGTCTATCTCGTTGCTCAGCGCCTTGTCGGGCAGCTCGCAGATGTAATGCTGCCGCGCGGCGCAGTCGTGGCCGAGGTAGGCGTGCGTGCGGAGCGGCGGGCTGTAGGCCAGCTTGAGGCAGCGGCCGGCGCCCTGGATGTGGGAGGCGGCGGTGGCGTTGGGCGCCTGCGCGTCGGAGAAGGCCTGCGACTCGTTCCTGTTGCCGTCCGCCACCGGGCGCGCCGAGTTGGACCAGATCCAGAGCAGGCCCGGGTTGAGACCGCCCGTCCAGTAGTCCTTCCCTGGAATTATATGGAGTTTTTGTTGTCAGCCTCGGTAGCGCGACGCCTTGCGATTCGATTAGTTGGGTGAAGCACCTCTGAGTGCGGTTGGGTTCAGGATGGGTGACCATTTTCAGCCTTTGAGCCTGGCGGTGGTTCGCATTCCATGTAATACTGAAGGACTAGTAAGGTACGGTAGGTTCTCGACCTGTTTGGTACACCATCGCATTTAATGTATGTTGGTCGAAGGTGCAATGAAAGTTGTCTGTGTTTTCCATTCAGTTCAATGTAGCCGAGCAATAAAGGGAGGTACTGGCATGCCACCTAGTTTCTATGTTGTGTGTTAGGCTAATATCTCACGGTCAGTTTAGTATTAGCCATCCATATCCAGTTACATACATAAAAAAAATGGAGTATTTTTTTGGTGTTTTAAGTCTTTTAATTTATTATCTTCGCAATTCACTGCAGAAGAGCCATTTTTTATTTGGTCCCTGGTATCTAAAACGCGCTGCTGTCATACTTCTCTGGATCTCAGAATTTATACGTAGATAGGTCACAAGATTTTTTTATGTGATATAAGTACAACTGATGGATTTACGGATTTCTTCCTTTTATTGCTTCTTGCCATATTTCACGAGTCTAGGTCAACGGTAAGTCCCTATAGGTTTTAATATATGTATTTGCGAGTGTCAACGTATACGACATCAACGGCCGTATATTTTTATCGCTTTGACCTAGAATCATGGACTATTGACCGAAGAATTGGATCCACGCGTTTCTGAGAAAAACGGTCTTGACCTATAGATTGATGATTTATTGATCCTATAGATTTAGATTCCTTCCTTTTGAGGAACGGAACCCCGAAAACGATAAACTCGCTCACTCTTGGACTCATTCAATTCGCATGATCATCCCATATTTTTTTTTTTTTGACATAGATGGCTAATTACACGCCTCGCTTCACACCGGATTCCAGAAGGATGTCCAGGATGTTCCAGTGTCATGCTTTGAACTGGATATAAATCATATTTTTTTATTGCCGCTTCGTCCACCTTGTGCAACGAGAAAACGATTTTCTCATTGATCTTGTACAAAACCCGGCTCAGGTTTGATAATTCTATCGCCTCAGAAGTACCAAAAAAACCGGCCAAGTGCGAGTCGGACTCGCACACGAAGGGTTCCGTACCATATAAACCTTACGTACCATGTTACCTTTATTTTTTTATTTTACCTAAGTATTTGATGTTATAACGGCATAATAAATATACCTACTTATAACGATTCATGAGATGCAGCCTTGTGACAGACGGACGGATTGACGAACGGACAGCGGAGGCTAAGTAATAGGGTTCCGTTGGTACCCTTTGGGTAAGGAACCCTAAAAAGGAAGAACCTACTGTTTACACGTGTTCCGAACCATAGTTCCCAAAGTACCGATTCTGGGAAGCTTAAAGCCTGCTTACTGCCCAATTAGAAGGAACAGAACCCACCGGGTCCTGCCACCAATGCTTTTATGTAACTGGACATGGCTATTCCCACACCTGCAGCTATGATATTAGTCATATTAGTCCAACACACCGTATTCCCGAAGAAATAAGGTGCCATACCAGAATCATTCCTAGCACGGCTACATTGAACTGGATGGAAAACACGGAACACTTATCATTGCCACTTCGACCACCTTTTCATCCAATGCGATGTTACCAGCCCTTAACCCTACCACCTAGTGGGGGTAGGGACCCACAGTTTTACATGGATTCCGAACCATGGATCAGCTCGCATTCATGACGAAATGCACTTATCCAACTCGGAAAGAGAAACCAACGGATGAACGGGGCCGGGATTTGAACCCATGACCTCTGGCATGGCAGGCATATCCACATGCTCCTTAGTTATGATCCGCTGAAAACTGGATTGTCTCACATGGATTCCGAACCATGGAGCAGCTCGCGTTCGTATCCAACCAAGAGAAAGAAAGTGGTTCATAGGGTGGTTATGACAGGCGAGGCCCGATTAAACGACGTTCTTAAAATTAAGGGCCTTTTTCACCTACTGCTGATTAGCTTAATCGCCACACATTAAGGGCCTTTCTTAGCAGCTCGCAATCAATACCAGTACAAAGTAATCCCACTTTAGTAATAAAGGCCTTTAAATTGTCGATTTAAATAACTCAGCACTTTGTGAAAACCAGGCTAATAGTAATAAATAGTCAAACCCCTGAGGTTGGAGTCGGCCTGGAGATGTGCGAGCAGCTCGCGGCGTTCCTCCTCCGTCTCCAACTCCAGCAGGTTGCCGTGCAGCTTGCGGCACACGAGGTTCGCGGTCTTCCAGTCGTACTTGTCCTGGTGCCCGAAGTGGTAGCACTTGGCGCCGGCCCGCGTGAAGTTGTTCTCGCACGGCTCGCTCTCTGTTCGAGAAATAGTTTGTTGCAATTATTACATTTATCATGCGTTTACTTTCGCGCTTCTCGATAGCTATTGGGTGCACCGCTTTTGGAGCAGTAATTCTCAAAGTGGGCGATAACGCCCCCTTGTAAAGGGCTCAGATAAAATTAGGCGGCGTTGGAAGTGGTTTAAGGGGGCGATGGCTTATTTCTGTTTTTCTAATATTAATAAACTAAAATGAAACCTACCTACACTACATCAATTATTTTAAGTTCCCTCATTGGAACTCAGAAACAAGATGTAATAACAAATTCATGTGGCACGCTATAAATAAACAATTATTTTTTTAAAGTCATGATTGCGACTGTGATTTATAAGATGTGGTAAAGCTAATCATTTTGAGGGCGCTGCAAAATAAATGGATTCTCAAAGTGTGTGGTAGACAAATTAAGTTTGAAAAACTTTTGTTTTAGAGTAACAATTAATGCTTTACGGTCAATAACATGATGAGGAAACTCACGTTTTTAGTGTCAGGCTTTTTAGCAATGATGACACAGAAATGGGCTCGCCAATCAAGCGTGCTAAAAACAAACTAAATAGTCAGGAAAGCAATTTCCTCAGAGCTTGTTTGAAATGGGTAAATTAAAGAGCTATGGATAGGAAAGGTGTTCCGAATATCAAGAAAAGTGGCTCCAGCAGATGTTTCATATGTGGCTTCTTATTGCCGAAATCGAATCCAGTTACTGTGGCATTGGTCAGAGTTTAGAACGGTATTATTATTACTAGTATGTATACGCGATGGGTTGTATTGTAAGAGGGTAACAATGTAATGAAATACGTGATGCCTCACCAACAGTATCGCGATTGCCAGCCATAACGTAGTACATCATCTCTTCCATCCTCCTCAGCCGTTTCTCCATGAAATCAACCCTGTACACCAACTTCTCGATGGCTCCCAACAGGTACAGGTCGGTCTCTGAAACTTCCTTGCGAGGTGGCGACCCCGGCGGCTCGCGCTGCTGCGCCGGCCTAGGCTTCTCCTTGTTCAGGTAAGGATTAGGTGGTCGGTTGACGATCTTGCCCGGCGGAGGAGGCGTCTTGGCGGGCCACTCGTCGAAGCCTGGGTCGACTCTGCTGGCGATGACGTAGCCTTGCGTGGGCGGTAGCTTCATGATTCGAGCTTGTCTGCCGTCTCTGTGGCCGGTGGCCCAGTCCTCTAGCAGACTCGACCAAGGGCCGACCTCTTCGGCGTCTAGGGTCCCGACCAGAGAGAGGTTACTTTTAGGTTGGGAAACCAAGTGACAGCTCGAAGGAACTAGGAATGCAGGAATCAGAAGACAGAGCGTGAAATATTTCATCTGCAAACAAAATAGTTCCGTTAATACGTAGAGCATAACGTCAACGTACGAACGACAGTAAAATAATTTTGACTACGGGTTAAGATAACTAGTTTTAAAAATAATAATAAAAAAAGAAAAAGAAGAAAAACGAAATATAGGAATTTTAGGTACTTAATTAAAGTTAATTATAACATATATACTTATATAAAATAAGTAGCTCTAAGTGCAGTTTGTTTGTAATATTTCTCATGCCCTGTCATTGGTCCCTACTACATATTATTTATTTCATATTATTCTGCGGTCTCTACGCAATCCTTAAAACTTTTGAACGTGGACGTCGAGTCATATCTTATGTAATTTGCGTGTGGAACTAACTGGAAGTACTTGCAAAATCATATCCTGGTCATGTCTATGTCATAATAATGTAATGTTATGCATATTTGCTGTATGCAACTGCCAGGTGTAGCCTGGTTGCGCGTGTTTTCCCGCGCGCCGTCACCGCACCTCCGCGCGACCCGCCGCGGCCGCGGGTGCGTCGATGTTTGTGTGATGACGCGCGGGTGAAAGTGGTCGGTTGAACTCACGTTCCACATCCGGCCTCGAAATGTTTTCGAGAAATTGTATATTTTTTAATGTTACTGATCGCTATCTACGTACCAACAAACGTGATCGTACGTGATGCTTTCTTCGGATGTTTTGTGTTCATATCAACATCATCATAACAAAAGTCTTCAGTTTTTGCACATGTGTGCCCAGCGAGCTTGGAAAGACGAGAGTAGCGATCGAAACTCATTCGTATGGCGGCAGCGTAGCAACGGGTTAGTGGAAAAAGTTACTTACGAATTCGGGACGGTTCCGCTGTGTGTGCCTCTCCTTGCCATAGATTGTATTTATATATTTCCAACATTATTATGAGAAGTATATTTTTTACCACCGTTGTCGGGCTAGGTATTTATCAAAATTTTCATGAATAAATTCAAAAAGTCCCTTTTCCATCGACACATGATCAACTATGCGAGGGATAGAAGACCGATGATGGAATTACAAGCTGATATATTAACAAGTTGTTATCGATATCAGGGCTAGTTATGTATTTTTCTAATAATAAAAAAGCGTACAGCCAGCGCCATACATGGGGTGTCCTGATAAAATTACTTATACTGACGGTCTACAAATCGGCACTCTCAGAACGCAGCGATTCTATTCAACATTTAAATTCGAAAAACAAACGAACGGCGGCATTGATAGAGCCGGATTTAATTTACATATTCAAAAATTGAATGTTCCAATTTCAGGTATGCGTACAAGTTGTTTGATTGAAGCTGTACCAGAGACGTAAAGCTTAAAAAAATATTTTGTTGATCATGTCATCACATCATATATTGAAAACAATCACATATTCGAAGAATTCAATGTTAAAAATCAAGCTCTGAATGAAGTCCAGGCACATACCGTGAGTAGATCGCTGCCAGAAGATAACACAAATCACTTTCACATTCACTCTCGGCGACCGTTGAACCTGAAATGAGCCCACACGACGAGTAGGCTGCGCACGCGCATGTGACCGCCACCGAGTTCCCTCTCCACCATCAGCCAGGAGGGGTAGGAAATCCCTCCCCAGATTGTATTTCTGACACATGAGGATGTATATGTTTCATGTTAGTGGGTCAATGTGAATTTATTACATTCTATTTAATATATCTCAAAATTTATTCCACATTGAAGAACATACAGCGTACAGTCATGCTGTGTGGGTTCCGGCACATAAAAGTACACGTAGTTCCACTGAATTTCTTTCCGTATATATGGTAAGAGGCGACTAACGGATTTTTCATTTGTGGTTCGGGTTCCACGTTAAACTGTGGGTCCCCTTCCTTTTTAGGGTCCCGTCGCAAAAAAGGTACCATTATGGTCTGGTGTCAGTCTGGCTCGTGACCACCTGTTGTGGGTGGGACCCTCGGCACGTGAACACCCCTGACATGTCTATGCCCGTGATGTGTTTAATCCCGCTCGGATTGGTACCATCGCATTGAATCAACGCTGGTCGAAGTGGCAATGAAAATTTTCCGATCTCTTGAGTCAATAGATCGTAGTGGTGCTATTTAATGTTTATACTGGCATGGCTTTTAGGTCCTATGTGGCGTGTTTGTCTGATATTAAGACAGGTATGTTATTTTCCATCCATGTCTAGTTACATCATGTCACAGTCACATAACGTTTGAAGGAACCCAGGTATGTATTAATTCGGTGGAAATATCTCGGCAGAGATACACGTACAATACACGGTTTATTGACTTACAGGTTCCTACAGGGTCTGTCGGTTCTGGTAGGAGGAAGGAGTATGGGCTCTTTCTCTGCATTTAATCGGAACAAAGGAATGGCATTATGCAGCTCTGAACAACACAGAAACAGAACCTACATCTCTTCGGAGTTGGAGGGTTTTTAGATTCTAGTACTTCACGGGATCATCAAACATATGTACGTCATGACACCATATCCAAGTAACTAAGCAAAAAAAACTCATCTGCGCCTTGTAGAACAGCCGTGTTTGGCAGGACAGCGTAAAGTACTGACATCCAGCTCTGATATTTTATTAATTTAATGGTTGCATAATATATTCTGACAATTAATTGGGTAGATAAGCTGAGTCAATAAATTGTTATTAAAACAACAAGTTGTAACGAAAGAATAAATGTAATCAATAAATTGTATGAACAAACTACATCATATTACTTGCTAATTAAAATATCTGTATTCTTGGTATTTAACTTAATGTAAGTACTAACGAGTCGATTCAAGTTCTTATTAAACGATATTTGAATTATACAGCATATTGATGAATTAAAATTTATTATATGTGAAAATGTAAGTTGGAACGAAAGGCGTAAACATATTTTTACAAGAACTTGTACGAATTTACTTATTTCTATGATTCTTTTATCCTCTTAAATTGTCATCTATACATATACCTGTTAAAATACAATAGGTTTTATATTCTAGGTAAAGGTCTGTCTACTAGGAAAATCTATTTATATATTAAATTATATTTGTACAAAATAAGTACAAACTACATTTATCAATCTACGCATTGCATCTGTTGTGCCATTGGTATTTTTTTAAATTATTTACAATTAAAATATCTGTTGCACACATGTATGTGTAACAATAAATTATGTACATTTCTGGCTTACACAAAGTGACAATGAATAAAAAATCGTTTTTGCGAAGTAAATTCTTTATTCGAAGTCAAGTTAGCGAGTCGTCTTGTAATAAAATGGTGAGTTTGAGATTTTGGTTATTAATTATTTGAATAAAAGGATTTTGTTTATTTTTGGTGTTTTTCGCCTCTTAGTAGGTACACCCCACCTACGTAACAATATCATAAGAGGACATGAACCCCCACTTCGTGCGAGCTGCATCTATTACGAGTTTACAAATCACTTCGCTAAGATCACCGATTCCGCAGATTTACACCATTGAATAGAGCAGGCATTTGATGGATACACAAAATCGCCCGTCCATGAAAAAGTAAAAGTAAAAAAAAGTAAAATATGTATCTCTCTACAGAGATATAAAAATCGATGCAATGGACGGGCGATTTAGTGTATCCCACAAATGCCTGCTCTATTTATTTACTGGTGTAAACCTGCGAAATCAATAATCTTTGCGATTTATCCATAAGCGATTTGAAACTTGTCATAGAGTCTCAGCAACTTAGCGAAAAATATGACAGCAACACATTCATGACACTGCAGCCAATCGATGTAACCAACGAAAAAGTGGTTGGTGGTTAGCGTAGATCGTTTACAGGGGAAAGTCTATTACATCTTCTACGGGTGTTTTTGCCATTAGGAATCAATCTTGCAGGACGTTTTCATCACTAATTAATCGAACTATCCAGGAAAGACAAATCAAAAATAATGTATAGGTCACAAACAAGTAAATAAAAAAAAATTGAAAAATAAAAGATTCCGACGAATTGAGAACCTCCTCCTTTTATTTGAAGTCGGTTAAAAAACGGCCGAGAATTTCTCAAGTTTTTTGCTGATTGCATTGTCACTTTGAATAAGTTATCTTATCACCTCATTTTTCTTACAAACACAGCCCATTGATACTGATCTTTTTAAAATCATCTCCCAAGTCCATTTACACTTTTTTACGCCCCACTGCCTAATATCATTTAATGTTTACCATAAAAAGTCGTTCTGACCATTTTTATATTTATATTTATTGTACAAACGTAAATATGACGTAAAGAAATCCAATTGATGTGCTGTGCGCAAATCAGAGAATGCCATTTCAATCTCTAGAACTCTCTACACTGCGTTAAAAAAAGTATATACCATGGGTAGTAACAACGCCTACCCTTAAAGATAAGTCAAACCTGTCAGAGACTCTACAAAAATAAAACAGATTAAATTTGAAATTTTCATTTACCAGAGAAAACTTAGATGTATGTATTTCAAAACTGAATTCTAAAACTGCATTATGAAGTAGATACATCTTTCATCACAAAACCAAAAAGTTCGGAAAAGTAGCTGCGCTGCGTTCTTGACTCAAGACTCGTAAATAAAACTTGACATAAATGACAGCATTGACGTTTCAAAGGTGAGCTCGCTCATGCGACACCTACAATCAGCTTTGTGTTTTCTTCCCTATTCCAGTGTGCAGCATATCTACTCAGGAAATGAAAGCGAGTTAGTCACAGATGAAAGTGAGACACTTTCAACAGACGTCATCAAACATCAAATGCTATGTTGTGTCATTGCACTCAATGAGAATAATTAGAAAGGGGCAACACTGGGGTGACTCGTTGCTGTTATTTCATGAGTACGAAAGCGCTGTGACTCACAGGTGAGTCACCGGTGACTCCTAGGTGAGAATCTCATGAGTAGACCCTCTGGAACCCGGCTTGCTCGTTGCGAGCGGGCCACGGTTCGCTTGTGGAAGTTTTCAGAGGTAGTACTGTCGGTGGCGAGTGATGCGGCGCGGGGATGGCGCAGGCGGGGATCAGAAGTAGACGGTGAGGTTCATCTGGTCGGCCACGGTCGGGTTGGTGGCGTCGTGGATTTCGCCGTTCGCCGCTCGGTTCTGCGACGGAGAATTGTCAATATTTACCACAATCCTACGATTAATGGAGTCCGGACGACCGTTGGGGTAACCGTGTCCTGCACTGGCGGCCGTGGACAGGTAAACGGAGTGCGGGAAGACCAGGTGGGACGACGACATCAAGTGCGTCGGCGGAAAGCAGTGGTTCCGTACCGCTAAGGGCCGGGAGGACTGGGGAAAAATTGGAGAGGCGTATGTCCAACAGTGGTCGCAAACACGCTGACTGACTGACTGACTACGATTAATTATCTAACTTCAGAAATTTGGATCCTCATTTCAGAGCTCTGTGGGAAATTTCGATCTATCGGTTAGTTAGGACCTAAACAACTAAGGGATTCCACGTAAAACTGTAGGACTCCTTTCTTACTTACTAGGTGGTTCAGTTAATCCCACCCAGATTGGTAGTATCGCATTAAATGAACGATGGTCTAATCAAATGGAACGATGGAGCGATATCAATTGAATAATGATGTTGTGACTACAATCGAGAAAGGACTGCTTAGATTGTATGGTATGTCCATGGAATGGATTACGAAAAAATTACGAAACTTTACACAGTAGAAGTGAGCGAGCACGACCAAATCGATGTGATTCTTCGTAAAGGTCTGGTACGTAGCACCTGTAATCGTAGAGCATGTATGAAAAGATGTATGTCTGTAGGTAGATGAAGCGAAAGAGGTGTACTGTGATCGTACCGTATGGCGCTCTATCACCACTGCCTACCCCTTTGGGAAAGCGGCGTGAAGATATGTATGTATGGTGGAATCGATAATGAAACCTCCAAATCGTAAATCTTACCAAATCAATATAAGGAATATATAAGGTATAATACGTGCAATATAAGGAAGGTCCTGGCATGGCACCTAGTTCCCATGTGGTGTGTTGGGCTAATACCATGACAGAACTTGTGGTATTAGCCATCCATGTCCAGTCACATAAAAAAAAAAAAAAAAAATCAAACACTATGCGCATTGTCTGCTTTGTGGACACGTTGCATCGTACTCATCACGAAACCTGTTATTTCTTTGAACCAGAGAACTTAGAGAGCAAAAGCACGGCTTAGTATCGTGCTCGCGAATGAGATAGTCCCGTCGGGAAGGGCCACCTTAATTATTTAGCTTTTTCAAAACGCTAACATTGACGATATTGAGATTCGGATGGAAGCCAAACGTTTTCGTGTCAATGTGTCATTTTTCGAAAAATCAAATGCGAAAATACGAACCTTCTGGTCATCGTCGTCCCAGCTGAGCTTCTTGACCCTCGCGGGTATTGTGCCCGAGGGCCACGCCACCCCCGAGCGGCCGCCGTCACCTCCCACCTGCAGGTGGTCGCTCATGAGCGCGTCCGCCCCCGCCGCCCCCGCCACACCCCCAGCCTCCGCCCCCACCGCCCCCACCGCCCCCACCACCGGCGGCAGCGGCGCCGGCGCCACCTTGTGCGACGCCTTGTTCTTGTAGGGGAAGCGCTGCGACGAGCGCGCCAGGAGACCTGTATCGATGTTACGCTTCAGATGTTGAATGCATGTCATCTAAGCTCTCTATGGTCTTACTTTGCGTCAAGCAAAAATCTATAAGTAATCGCTCTCGATCGCCCCTGCACCTTGCCACGTTTAGCGGTAAACGATTTCCGTTTTCATCAGAAAGGAATAATGGGAAAAATGGGATAATGCACTCCGGTTTTTGGGGGCCTTCAACATTACTCTGTGGTTTGTTTCCAGAATTCCGTACAATCGAGGACGTTGGGGATATCAGCAATAATATATCAATAATATTAGCAATATTATCTCAAGGAAAGTGTCTTTGAGTATAAGCCACTGTGGGAGATCTTCAACGGCAATCTTTTCTCAAGCGTATTGTCTTGGTCTTAGAATAATGTCCTCTCTAAGATTGTTGGTTATCTTCAACGGTGGGAGATTGTCTTAGGTCATTGGTTTGGTCTCAGAAACTTGTTCACAAGAGAACATTGGAAGATTTATAAACAGCATTATTATCTCAAGTGGAGTGGTTTAGCCCATTGGCTTAGTCTCAAAATCCTGTTCATTGAGGACTGTGAGAGGTTTTCAACGGCAGTATTATCTTGAGTAAAGTGTCTTAGCATATTAGCTAGGTCTCAGAATTCTGTTCACTCGAGGCCCGTGGGAAATTTTCAACGGCAGTCTTATCTCGAGAAAATTTTCTAAGAGCATTTGCTTAGTCTCAAAATCCTATTCATTTGGAGACAGTGAGAGATTTTCAACTGCAATCTCATTTCGAGTGAAATTCCTAAGTGCATGTATTAACAATCATAGTTTTATCTCGAGGCCAGTACTAGTTCTCAGAAACGTGTGTATTTTTCTGTGGCATATTTGTATTTGTTCTCAAGGAGTTCTCACCAACACAATAAGGATTTGGAATTCACATAATAGCTTCTGTGATTCTATTATACAGGTGCACCTCGTAACCTGGAAATCAGCTGTCAAATAAGTGACTCTATATAATATTGTCTGCGAGAGCACATGGGTGGGTACATAATTCGAAATAAGGAAATAGATTGCCTTACCTTTTTCTTTACCTTCAAATACTTTTTTTTATATTAACAGCGACATCTACTCCAAAATCCTTTGAAAATTTTGAAAATGATTCGAAAGTCGCAGGTTCGAGTCCCATTGTAAACGAATCTGTATCAGACCAACATATTCCTGCTCATTTTCAAAACCTCATAAATAGTTATTCAAAAAAAGATGTGGGTATTCAGATGTAATTCTTTAAACATGCCAAACACAAAATCCTTACTTACGAACTTACAAACGGATCTACTCTACACCAACTAATGAAACCGTACTAAGCCCCACACCAACAGAAGCAGCGGTCTGCACTAACTTTTGACGGAGCCCCTAGCGGCGGCCGGCAGCGTGCGGGCACCGCGGTCGCGCGCGATCCCTGGCCCCCTATCCTCGTCACCTTCTTGTCCGAGCCCGTTCACGTTGAGGCTGCTGCTCGAGCTGGCGAGGATGGTGCTCGCGCCGGCGCTCACGCTCAGCAGCGAGCCGGACGCGCCGGCCGCGGCGAGGTTGCCGCCGCCGGCGCCACCGGCGGTCGTGTTGCCGCCGAAGTTGGCCATGTTGGACGCGAGGTTGCCGCTCCGCGCGGTGCCGTTCGACTCACTCGGCGGCGGCTTTTCGTGTTGAACGAAACCGGTGCCCGCCTTGCTGCCGCGCCCCGATGATTTTCGACGTTTTCTGTGAGTTTTAAGAAACAATTACTAAATTCTGATATTTTTACTGACAACACTAAGGCTAAATGTGATCCGTCTTCTTTCTTCTTATGCTTTAAGACGTAAGAAAGAAGAAGGCAGACAATATTGAACATAATAGTAAACATAACCAGAGATCGTGCACTCCAGCCTTAGAGTTGTCAGCGAATCTTTTCTAGGCCACGACAGGCCATTCACTGTGTTCAAAAATATTTACCTTTCGATATTATCATTTCCTATACGCTATAAATCTAATATCTTTAATTTGGATTTACACTCCGGCTCCTTAAACCTAAAGTTTACTAGATTAGGAATCCCTACTTCAGAAATAATATATACCTTTTGGGGAGGGTAGGTACTTGATTGGTAGATACTGGATTGATCAGGCATATGAAAATCGATTCAGTTCCTTAGGGTCTCACAAGACTCTAATATATGAATTAAGACACAGGAGACTTGATTGAATCTTTCAAAATACTATTAGGACCTTAAAAAAATATTCAACACGAAAACTAAACAAGAACAAATACTTCCCCAAAAAATCCTTTTATCTAATGCTCCACCCATAAAAAAACTAAAATTAAAAGTGATCAGTGTCGTGAGTATTTCCAAGAACCAATTAGACAACGTATTTATTACCATAAAGTGCACTCGACCTTTGCCATAAACGCTTTGGTTTTATTTGCTATGGTAGATAAACAAAACAATTAACACAATACTTAACTGGACCGGTCGCCGCCAGCGCAACCAGCGGCCACGTTGCTGCCGAAGTTGACCATATTGGACACGACGTTGCCGCTTCTGGCGGTGCCGTTGGACTCATTCGGAGGCGACTTTTTGTGTTAGACCAAGAGGATGCCTGGTTCGAAAAAGTTCGGCAACCTAACCGTAAACATCGAACGAGATGGCTTACCCTTTGTAAATGTAGACAATGAGTAGGAGTATGACGACGGCGAGCAGGCTCATGATGGCGGCGAATACGATGACGATGACGGAGCCGCCGGTCTGAGCCGCGGCGAGACCCGCCTCCGCCATGAGCTCCTCGCTCATGTGCACGATCACGGGCACGGACGTCTGAAGACAGGACACAACTAAGTTATTGTTCATGATGAAATAGCAAAATAAACTCGAATTATTTGATTTGAGGAAAAACAGCGGGATCTCTATTGTGAAGGATCTGAATTTGATGTTAAAATCATTGATGATTCTTCTGAACGTATATAACGGTAATAAATCTCAAATTAGTGGAATTAGGGTAATGTAATCATCGTTAAAAACATACAACAATTTTAAAATTGCGTACTAGAGTTATTAGAAAGATAAGAAAGATAATGAGAGGTCAGGGAGTTGTTTTTAGACCCAATTTTATTCAAATTTGCTTAAAATAACTCTTCGAAGGTTTTGAAAATAACGCATGACGATTGACGAGATTGGAAAAAAATAATATGGTATACCTGTCTCGGTGGTGTTCCAGAGTCCATGGCCATCGCCACAACGTGAACAACCGACGAATTCAGCATCGATACTGCATCCTCCCTCATGTAGATCTCGCCCATGTCGTTAATGTAGAAGAGACTGTTAAATGAATAAGAACGTTCAATAAATAGTAATCAAATATATTCATTCGTGACATTACAGCTAATGTGGGACAGTTACTAGGTGGTAGGGTCAAAAATAATCAGAAATGAGTACTATCTGATTGTATAAAAGATTTACGAAGCAGCAATGAACAATTGCTAATTCTAAAATGAACAAATTTACCGCCAGATTAAGTTAGAATAATCAGTGAATCTAACTGTGTTACTCTAAGTGAAACCAGTTTGCCTTAAACATGAAATGTTACTGTCTCATTTAATTGTTTTTTTAACTGTGTGCAATAACTGTTTTCTCTTACTGTTTACCTAACTGCGTGAAAACTGTTTCTAGTTTTAATATTTTTTCGGTCTTACTTACGTCTTAAACTCAGTGAAAAGGTACTGTCCAATCTGTTAAAATTCCTGTATACCCATCTTGAAACTGGACAGGTGCACGCCTAATTTGTAGCCGTAATGTTCAATCAGTTAAGATAACCGTTTCAAAGTCATATGGATCTGTCACACGTGTTTTTTTAACAAGCGGTACAGTACTGTTCATCGGTTAAAATAACGATTTAATATCAACTGTTTTGGCTCATTGATTGATACTTACCGTAATACATTAATAGTAATGAGAAATACTTTACCATAAATGACTTAATTTTAACTGTGCTAAAACAGTGAACAGTTGCAATATTTTTTTGTGTGTTCACGCAAAATCACCATGTTAACCTTGCTAGCCCAGATCGCTCAGATCGGGTATTTCAGGTGAGGAAAGGAACGAGAAAGTGTCAAGTCGAGAATCTCACTTGGCGTCCTGGCCGCGCAGGCTCAGCCGCACGTAGTCGCCGCGGTCGCCGTCCGCCACCTCCACCTTGCCCACGAGGATGCGGCTGGGCTCGCCGGCCGCGGGCTCGCTGCTCACGTAGAACTCGTACTGCGGGTAGCGGAAGCGCGGCTCCCAGTCGTTCACGTTGAGCACTGTGATGTTGATCGACGCCGTGTCGTTCTGGAACATTAGAAGGCTAAGTAGAGATCACCAGAGACTCGTTAGAGAACTGCATCATATCATATCAGTTACATCCGTCTAGTATTTGTATTGATGAAGGCGCCCACAAAACTTTGGGATTCTGCTGCGGAGTCTTGGGTCGGATTATCATTGGCATCTAGATATTTCCTTATTACGGATACGAATTTGGGTTACAAATTAATCCAAACCAATTTAAAACCTACAGATCCATGCTCTCCTGAGGTTCCTATCCTAGTTATTACAACCCCATTGAAAATATAATGGATGATGATATTAAGAGAGGGATCTGGCATATCACCATCAATCAAATTTATAGGCGCATAGTTATGGAATGTTCGACCAGCCCAGTATTATTCGGAAATAAATATTTTACTATTAAAACCAACATTCGTACCCACTAATGAATTTACCAAATAAATGTTTGCCTTGACCTTGGTATCTCTCAAAAAACATACTCACGGCGGTGCCGTCGGTGACCATCACTTGGTACTGATAGTTGTCCTCCGTTTCATAGTCAAGGGCCTTACGTAGTACGACCTCGCCGGCCGAGTTTATGGCAAACTTCTGCAAAAAGCCGCGGTCTGATACGTAGTATTGTAGTTGAGTCTAGAATCAAACAAGAAATATGTTAAGTAAATATACTTTTTCGTAGTAAGCAGGTACGTCGCTTATTCCAAGGAATGTGACATGTATGCATGTATAATCAACACCAACCAACTGAAGAAATATGTTAGTTCTGAATTTTTACAGATAACAAACAATAATAATTCTTGAGTATGGAAACATTTTAAAACTCAGGGCAATAACAACAGATTGTCCCAAAGTGAAAATTCCTTGTATTACAGTAAAAAATAAACTCACAGTAACTCGTAGGATTGACAGTTCACATCAATGGTACTGTATACAGAAGCAGTCGAAAAGTAGCTTCTAGAGAGAAACACATTTTAGCCATAGTAATTGCTAAAATAAAAACGAAAGCTACAGCGGATGTAAGACGATAAATTCCAGGTTCTTCAGATGACATAAACATTTCTTCAAATGTAAATATGTAACTGACCCTTTGCGGACGTTGGTTGGTGACAAGGGTCATGATGACAGATCCCACGGGCAGGTTCTCCAGCACGGCGGCGGCGTAGCTCTTGTGGACGAACCGGACGGGGGCGCCACCGGCGGACTTCGGGCCCACCGTCAGCGTGGCCAGCGCGTAGCGGTCCGGGTTGTCGTGTTGTGTTGCCTACATAGAGAACGTGCACACATTCTGATTTGTCTCAGCAAAGTCTCAGAACTGATTACCCTATTCAACAAGTTATTGGGAAAAAATCATCGGGTTTTTTTTAAATAAGATCTCTAACATCTGTTCTTTTGTGTTCATCTGTTCTGAATTTGTTCTTACTAACCTTTATTACTACGGTGACAGGCGCATCAATGCCCCCGTCTGCCAGTTCTCTGGTGACAAACACTTGTCCCGTGTCCTTGTCTATTGTAAAGAGATCCTTGTTATCACCCGTGAGCGTGTAGAATAGAGGTGCGTTGATGCCGACGTCCTGATCCACCGCTGATATTGGCTGTGGTGAGATGTCCAACTCCATGCCCTGAATAACGTAAGATTTTGTCATAATCAATTTTTGCCTATGATAAAGTTTTCATTCACCTTCTTACCAATGAAGTAAAATTTTTTTTGTAATAAAATACTAATTTAATAATAATAATACTTCGTTTATTCCTCTTATTACACTCGATTATACAAACATTCAGGTAACATAGCACAGGTAACATAACATAGGTAGTTAAATACACGTCCTTAATTTTCAAAAAACGAATTATATAGTTATATAGCTGTGGTACCCGGCAACATCGAAAAGCTTTTCTTTGGTATAAAAAGTACCTTAGGTTTCAAGCGGGAACAAACTATACATATAAAAAAAATCATTGAAATCAGTTGAGTGGTTTCGGAGATTAGCGTGTATGATGATGACACGTGATTTTTATAGATAAGATAAACATTCAGATAAGTTTAATTAATTTTTTTTCAAGCTGGTACGTATCGGTACATTTCAATCGAAGACAAAAAATAAGCTATCATAAAACATACAATATACAAACAAATTTCAATAAATCAGTGTAGTGAGAAGACCTCTGTGGTTTCGATGCATAACAACTTGAAAGGTGCTCATAGGAAACATCACGGAAAATCATCATCCGGTACACGGAAAAAGCCAAGATAAAAACCCTTTTAGCAAAAATCACAACTAAAAGAATCATGGAACAGAAAGATGAGTATTTGTTCTCCACAACTCCAAGCATAGATGGAAAACCCAGCACAAAAACACTTACAGCAAACACCACACAAATACCGAAACGATTATACGAACACGAGTAGGTAATTGTTCACTTCAGTGGGTAGTTCCGGCAGTACGGCCGCGTAATGGTCGTCCAGAAACTTGGGATTCTGGTCGTCGGCGTCGAGCACCTCGACGAGCAGCTCGGTGTCGTTGTGCAGCGGTGGCGCGCCCTGGTCCTGCGCGCAGCGTCACCGTGAAGTTGGACACCGTCTCGTAGTCCAGCGGGCGCTTCACCACCAGCATCGGGTCCAGCTGGTTCAGGAACTCGAAGTAGTCCTGGTAATTTAAGGTGGGACCGTAAGCAACAGATAGCTCACCTCGGCGAGGAGTTCTGGCACCACGGCTGCGTAGTGGTCGCCGGCGTCGAGCACCTCGACGCGCAGCTCGGTGTCTTTGTGCAGCGGTGGCGCGCCCTGGTCCTGCGCGCAGCGTCACCGTGAAGTTGGACACCGTCTCGTAGTCCAGCGGGCGCTTCACCACCAGCATCGGGTCCAGCTGGTTCAGGAACTCGAAGTAGTCCAGGTGATTTATGGTGAGACCGTAAGCATCAGAAAGCTCACCTCGATGAGGAGTTCCGGCAGCACGGCCGCGTAGTGGTCGTCCAGGAACTTGGGGTTCTGATCGTCGGCGTCGAGCACCTCGACGCGCAGCTCGGTGTCGTTGTGCAGCGGTGGCGCGCCCTGGTCCTGCGCGCAGCGTCACCGTGAAGTTGGACACCGTCTCGTAGTCCAGCGGGCGCTTCACCACCAGCATCGGGTCCAGCTGGTTCAGGAACTCGAAGTAGTCCTGGTAATTTAAGGTGGGACCGTAAGCAACAGATAGCTCACCTCGGCGAGGAGTTCTGGCACCACGGCTGCGTAGTGGTCGCCGGCGTCGAGCACCTCGACGCGCAGCTCGGTGTCTTTGTGCAGCGGTGGCGCGCCCTGGTCCTGCGCGCAGCGTCACCGTGAAGTTGGACACCGTCTCGTAGTCCAGCGGGCGCTTCACCACCAGCATCGGGTCCAGCTGGTTCAGGAACTCGAAGTAGTCCAGGTGATTTATGATGAGACCGTAAGCATCAGAAAGCTCACCTCGATGAGGAGTTCCGGCAGCACGGCCGCGTAGTGGTCGTCCAGGAACTTGGGGTTCTGATCGTCGGCGTCGAGCACCTCGACGCGCAGCTCGGTGTCGTTGTGCAGCGGTGGCGCGCCCTGGTCCTGCGCGCAGCGTCACCGTGAAGTTGGACACCGTCTCGTAGTCCAGCGGGCGCTTCACCACCAGCATCGGGTCCAGCTGGTTCAGGAACTCGAAGTAGTCCTGGTAATTTAAGGTGGGACCGTAAGCAACAGATAGCTCACCTCGGCGAGGAGTTCTGGCACCACGGCTGCGTAGTGGTCGCCGGCGTCGAGCACCTCGACGCGCAGCTCGGTGTCTTTGTGCAGCGGTGGCGCGCCCTGGTCCTGCGCGCAGCGTCACCGTGAAGTTGGACACCGTCTCGTAGCCCAGCGGGCGCTTCACCACCAGCATCGGGTCCAGCTGGTTCAGGAACTCGAAGTAGTCCAGGTGATTTATGATGAGACCGTAAGCATCAGAAAGCTCACCTCGATGAGGAGTTCCGGCAGCACGGCCGCGTAGTGGTCGTCCAGGAACTTGGGGTTCTGATCGTCGGCGTCGAGCACCTCGACGCGCAGCTCGGTGTCGTTGTGCAGCGGTGGCGCGCCCTGGTCCTGCGCGCGCAGTGTCACCGTAAAGTTGGACACCGTCTCGTAGTCCAGCGGCCGCTTCACCACCAGCATCGGGTCCAACTGGTTCAGGAACTCGAAGTAGTCCTGGTGATTTAGCATAAGATAGCCTACTCTAAAATGCTTCTCAAACAAACATATTTAGGAAACATTTCGGAAACGACATTATGGTGTGATTATTAAAAAAATAAGCGGGAGTGTGGGAATACCATAGTGAAATAAAATACCTTAAAATCCAGTATGCCGAATTAGTTTATTTTTGTATTTAATATTCTAATACATTAAAAATAAATATTTCATATCTCGTTGCAGATTAAAAAAAAATGTTTTTATTCATGCATACAATTGAGCAACAACATTTTTAGAAAGCAATTAACTCAAAAATATCTTTAACGATTGAAATAAAATTAAACTAAATAAAATATCTTTTATAATTTTGATTATAAGTTTTGCCGAAAACTGCCCAGAATGCCTGCTGCATTACGAAATATTTTTGAATTTTTGTCTCCAGATGATAAAAAAATTTAGCCCCCAATATACACTATGATCAATAAGTTCCGGGAATTTGTAGTTTGAATTTAAAACGCTTTATCGATTCGAATTTTGTTTTCTCAGGTTGGTACACCTTTCCCTGACACTCCTGCCAAATGCCAAATATTAAATGTAATTAGTAATTGTTTGAGAAGTTCGTCGAATTTCAAAATGTAAAAAAATATTGAACAAAGAATTTGTTTGAAGTTTTGTGTTTCCAACGAAATCACTTGTGCTGATGCAGTCAAAATGCTACAAAAAGCCTACGGGGACTCTGCTCTCTCAAAAACGAGAGTATACGAGTGGTATTCGTCGTTCAAAAATGGTCTCAAACAAGTTGACGATGCACCTCGTCGTGGACGCCCTTCAACATCAACTACCGATGATAACGTCGAAAAAGTTCAAGAAATCGTACTCGAAAATCGTCAAACAGTCAATAAGGAGTACTACCTGTCCGTAATCAAGCGTTTGAGAGATGCTGTGCGTAGAAAACGACCGGAATTGTGACAAAACAACTCATGGATCTTGCACCATGACAATGCTCCGTCTCACAAAGCGCGCATCGTGACCGATTATTTGACCAAACATACTGTAAATACAATCCAACAGGCACCGTATTCTCCGGTAATGGCACCAAGTGACTTTTCCTGTTCTCAAAACTTAAATTACCCCTTCGTGGAAAGAGATTTTCGAGCATCGATGAAATAAAAGAAAATGCGACGAAGGCATTGAAAGCCATTCCTTCACCGGACTATCAAAAGTGTATGGAAGAATGGGTTAAGCGTTGCCGTATGTGCATCGCTTCAGACGGTTGTTATTTTGAAGGTGATAAATAAATGTATCCGAAAATTAACACATTTTTTTTTACACCACGTATTTACACGCACACACACTTTTATATCATACTTACATATCTAACAATTTATTAATTTCCGGAACTTTTTGATCATAGTATGTATACCAAATTGTGGGCTTCCTTGCTCCAAGAGCATATGATCTCGACCGAGAAAGCGATACATTTTTATCAGTCACGTTTTTGGTTTTTTTTATATGTGTACTGGGTTAACCCACAGCAAAAACAAAGATTGCATGGCGATTTTATTTTTGCTATGTCATGGCTCAATGCCGGTTAAAAAAAATGGTTGGACGACACAAATATTGAAGTATCAACAACATGTGAATCTGAAGAGCGGTTTCTTAAATAAGTTGCCAATAACGTTAGAATGGGAGTTGTGCTATGGGATTTTTTAAAGGAAAAAAAACTATGTTAACTACTATGCAAAGAGTTGCAGAAGAAGAATTAAAGTTTAACGTAATAAAATATTTACAATTACGTAAGCGGACTAAATTTAGCCTACGATTAAACGTGAGGTATACAAGCAAGTGGTGATATTTTCTTTATATTTTCTAAGGGAGAACCCCTCACAATTATTGGAAATAACCGGTAATATCTGAATATATAAGTTGTGATCAAAAGTGCTGTGAGTGAAAGTTTATCATGTTCTCATATGATATGTTAAGCGGGCTCTACACTCACGATGCAAAGCCCCGCGAAAGCCGCGAAACAAGAGTGTGGATCTTTTCGAGGCGTTCCCCTATCGGTTTCGGGTTTTGGTTCTACGAAAAAAGGTTCACGCTTAGTTCGCGATGCGCAAACACGAACGTATCCAGAATATCCAGACTCGTGACTATTTGTAGCAACGTGCAAGACGCAGTGACGAATGGTCGTGTCGGTGCCTGTTTTTAAAATGAGTATTACGTGTACTCGTAATAACGAACTTGAGCGATATTTTATCAATTAGAAAAAATAATTTGTCAGTTAATTATTTTATATTAATTTTGAATACAGTCATAATTGTAGTGTATGCACCTATGGTGCAGAGCGTTCACAGCAACCGCAGCATCCATTTTTGTCGAGCGCGCGAGCGAAACTGCGAACCTTGCGAGAGTGGAGGGACACATCTTCATACCGAGATCCTGGCGCGAATCGCGGCTTAAATTCACGGCGCGGTTTACGCGCGAGTGTAGAGCCCGCTTTAGAACTTAAAATTGTGCGAATATTACATGTAAATAAATATTAGATATTAGTAACCTCTGGATGAAATTGTTTCGAGTCCACGAAAATCTGACACAAAAAAGATCAGGAGTTGTTTAATACATCCTAAAAAAGCGAAAGTTACCTACTCGACGTAGATGTTATGGAAGTAAAATAGATGCAATATTCCATAATTTCATTCCCTTATCCTCCCCAACTATATAACTATGATTTTTTTTTAACACGATAAAATTAGTGAAAGCGGAATATGAACCCACATCTCCGGCCCGTAAAAGCACTGTACCATGGCGCTCGTCAAAATATAACCGGATTCTGCTTATGGTAATAAAACGCTTTGCAGCTTTTACACAGCTCCCATCAGTACGCAATATTTTCTGCACCGCATTGAGTGTTGGCAACACTAACCAATAGATATTATATTTTTGAATATTGCAACAGTATAACGAACTTTCCATTCTGTTCTCCGAACATGCTTGCTAACATCGCTCTGCTTTGTAATTGTGATGTAACGTTGAAACTACTGCATTTTGTGCTAGGTGGGCATATTTTTCAATAATAATACCCTCTAACTCTTTGCAGTTGAGTTCAGTTAGTTAGTCAGCAATATAATTGCAAATAGCAAAAGAAACTTTAGAATAAATGTCTTTAAATAATGTATTCAATCAGATTATTGACTTCTTTAATAGAGTCTGGCATGTAAGGCGCTTTTAACGTACGCACTATTTAAAGTTCATGGCGTTCGGTCTTAAGTCACCCACAAGAGGGACTCGCGCGAGGCTCCTGCAAGTGCGAGGCTGTGGCCGAGGGACCGCTTCACCCACGCCCACGCCACTGCCTGCAATATTACCTAGTTTCCATGAGGTTTTGCGGTATTGTCATGCCAGTAGTTGTGGTATTAGCATCCATGTCCAGTCACATAAAACAACTTAAGATGGAACTCACCGTGTGGGCGTTGGGCAGAATTGTGTACTCGACGGTGGCGTGCGGTCCGTGCTGATCGGCGTCGGTGGCGCGCACGCTCTGCAGGATGCGGCTGCCGACCGCGGTCAGCTCGGACAGGCGCACGCGGTACGGCGCCTCCTGCCACTGCGGCGCGTTGTCGTTTACGTCGGTCACCCGAACCGACACGGGTATTATGAAGCTCTGCAATTTAAACCAACATTCATTATTACACTTGCTCTCCTTATATAAAATCCTTTCGACATCTAGCTCATTGAAGTCAAGTCTAATGTTGAGATTCATAGACACTACTCGTGCTTGGCTTAGTTAAAGTAAGGCTTCCGACTTTCATACATTTTATGTCCAAACTGACAGGCGGAAGAAATAATTTGGTTTAGCATTAGTGCCGCCGGCGTTTGTTCTCTTTGAGACCAAGCGCAATATTGCCGAGAGTATTGCACAATATTTAAGCCATTAACTGGGTTTCCTCTTGCAATACACAGATAAGATAGTGCCTGGTGGCGCCCTCGCGGCTGAACGAGGATGATGTCGAGTGCACCTTCCGCCTAAGCGCAAAATTGCCGAGATCGCTCGTGCGTTTCCTCCTGCAACGCACCTTGATTTAGATTGAGGGCCCGCTGATGACGGTCGGGTGAGTGTGATATTCTTGGAGCCGGGTGCGATGGGCATGAGCGCTCCGTTCTTCTTGAGACCATGCGCAATGTTGCCAAGAGTGTCGTGCAATATTTAAGCAAATATCCGTTATTTGTGCGTTTTCGCTCGCAACGCACATAGACATAGTTGGAAGAGGGCCCTGTGAACTCGCTGTCCAGTGACAAGATTGATCGACTGCGATGGCTACCGGCGCTTTCTTCTTCTTGAGCCCAAGCGCAATGTTGCCAAGAGTCTCTGATACTACTTAGGCTACTAACCGGGTCGTTCGTACATTTCCTCTTGCAACGCACGTTGACGTAGATCGAAGAGAGTCCGGAGGCGAACTCGCTGGCCAGTGACAAGATTAATCTACTGCGATGGCCACCGGAGCTTTCTTCTTCTTGAGCTCAAGCGAAATGTTGCCAAGAGTCTCTTACACTACTTAGATTACTATACGGGTCATTCGTGCATTTCCTCTTGCAACGCATGTTGACGTAGATCTAAGAGAGCCCGGTGGCGAAGTCGCGGTCCAGTGGCAAAATGAATCTACTGGGATGGCCACCGGCGCTTTCTTCTTCTTGAGCCCAAGCGCAATGTTGCCAAGAGTCTCTGACACTACTTAGGCTACTAAACGAGTAATTTGTGCATTTCCTCTTGCAACGCATGTTGCCGTAGATCGAAGAGAGCCCGGTGGCGAACTCGCGGTCCAGTAGCAAGATTAATCTTTCGGCGCTTTCTTCTTCTTGAGCCCAAGCGCAAGTCTCGTGCACTATTTAAGCCACTTACCGGGTCGTTCGTTCGTTTCCTCTCGCAACGCACGTTGACATAGATGGAAGAGGGCCCGGTGACGCCCTCGCGGTCCAGCGGCCGGATGAGGGTGATGTTCTTGGAGCCGGGAGCGATGGCCACCGGCGCCTCCTTCTCCTTGAGCCCAAGCGCAATGTTGCCGAGCGTCTCGTGAGGATCCCCATGCACGCTCAGCACGCCTGCAATCAGGGAGACAAGCTGTTTAAAACCAATTTAAGGTTAATTGGGTATATCGAAGTTGAAAAATTTGGTATCAATAACATCTAACAATGCGTAAGATAATCTCTTTATGGTTTGTGTACATCCTTGCTCACATAGAATCAGTTTTGTGAGCTCGTTAACTGATATACCCATTGACAATTAGCTCATACTTTCAATTTCATAACCCAATTCACCTTTTCTACCATCGAGACAACGGCTGAGCCTGCACAAACACGGACAACTTAAAAAGATATTTCTCCATGAACATAAACGATTTACTTGCTGCTTCTATCAATACTTTTGTTCTATCTTCTATTATATAGGTAAGTACTCACCTATAACTGATCCAACCGGTGCATCTTCGCTGATAAAGAAGTTCTCCACAGCTCCACCGCTCATCAGATAGCATCGGTTATCTTGAATCGCTGCAAATGGTATTTTGTACGTTTTAATTTCCGGTCATCTTAACGAATAGCTATGCAAATGACTTTGTACGAAGCTTGTTAGGCTGACAAATAATGGCGGCTTGAATGGTAGGATTCGCAGGTTTTTGTTTTTTTTTTATATGACCGGACATGGATGACAATAACACACCCACCGTCATTATATCAGCCCAACACACTTCATGGGAACTAGGTGCCATGACCTGTCTTATTGAGCTATCTGAATTTACCTATATGAAAAATACGGACAATTTGCATTGCCGCGTCGACTATCATTGACTAAATACTCCAGGAACTTTAGCCTTAAATCAGCACTTACAAAAACATTAAATCCGAAATGCAATTTTTTTTCTCATAAACGTAGTATTTCATGTGGACGTGTGTACATTAAGTTTGCAACCTTTTGCGGGGTCCGGAAGATAGAAATAAAATATGAAATATGTTTAAAAAATGATATATCCTAAACAAATATTTAGAAATGTTATTTTAAAATGTTATATGTTAGCTAATTTTAGGTGTAATATTACTGTGAATTTGCAACAATTTCTTATTTACGGAAATGTGTAAATATATTTTTTTTGTACTAATTTCATAATATCTGCAAAGCAAATAATGAAACTTCTATTTTATTTTCTGAAATTGGAAACTGACCGCAAACTCTATATTCTGTGAAATTTGTAAAATGTTGTAAATATTAGTTCCCAATTTTTTTTGTTTATAATTTTTACATTCACACAAAAGCTAAAGAAAAAATTCGAAATACGTATAAAATCGTTCATCGTATAGTTTTTAAAGAATTTCATTTTCTTTTACATATTCTAGAAAGAAATACAGCAATATAATACAAAATTGTTGCAAATTCACAGTTACATTACGCCTTAAAATACTTTACATATAATTTTTTTTAATACCGTTTCTAAATATTTGTTTAGGAGATGTATATTTTTTAATACATTTTAATTTTTTTTCTATCTTCCGGGCCCCGCTAAATGTTGCAAACTTAGTGTAAGCATATGAACATGAAATTATATATTTCTGAGAAAAAAAAAATCATTTCGGATTTCATGTGCTTCTCAAACCGTATCTATCCCGGTCTAAAATGCGATGATACCAACCCGAAACCTACCGTCTAGTAAGTATAGTTTAACGTGGAATCCGAATAATGAACGAAGAATTCCTTAGTCAGCTCCTATGATATGCACGAAGAGAAGGGCAGTGGGACCAATTACTACCTACCTACGTGCCGGAAGCATTTTCACTCCGGGTTTTTTTCCTGATTTCATATTACAAATATTTTTCGTCGATTTCAAACTTTATTTGAGATTGAATAGGACATATAAATGTAAAAATATCTGTCACTAGATGTATAAATAAGCAGAAAAAAATTTGTTCGTATTATAAGAACAATTACAATACTTTTTTTATTTAATTAAATGTTATAAATAAACGGTAATATCGTAACAAAAAAACAAACATTTATTGTTTGGAGAAAAAGTACTAATAAGACACAATTCCCACAAAACATGTTGTGAAAATTATCTCAGCTTCGAATAACTTACCATAACCAAATTGACAAATAACTTCGTAAAAATCAGTTACGTACATAGAGCCCGCAATCATAGCACCTTTAAATCGATATATGTCTGGACAGGAAGCGAAAAAAGTGCGCAGTAATAGTACTGTTCGACGGTCTATCATCTCTGCCTACCCCTCGGGGGAAGCGGAGAAATGGTAGATTAATTATCCATGTCTAACAAAATAATTTAGTTGTTAACTTAATCTGCAATAAAATTACTGCTTACAGCAAATTTAGACACCGCTACGGTAGGATAGAGTTCAACGCGCAAGTTTCGTTTCTAGGCTACCGGCAATTTATCTTTCCGCCCATTCAACCCGCCGCCTTCCTCCGCCTCCCACCCCGCGCAGCCTTCACCGCCGGTGGGTGACCCCATTCCGCCCAACCCGGGACGGTCAAGTCGAGAGGTCAACTGCCTCTCCACTCAAATCGCACTCACTTCGTGTGGAATATATTCTCATTAATATTAAATTACTGCTCCCAAATTATGCCTCTCTTGAGGTTAAGTATCTTCGCGTGGGAAAGCCAAGGTTTACATATTACTATTTGGCTGCAAGCATATTTGAGTAATAAGTATGTCTTTCTGCCTATACTCATAATAGCATATTTATTTTTGTTGCACATATTTTAGCTAGTAGAAAATATAAATCACCCACTCAAATATATATTTTTCTCATAAAAATCTTGTATACATCTTCCCTATATATCTAAGCTGATATAAGCTAATGAACAACTAAACGTTTGATTCAGGTAACTTTGATAATTGCGCTTAAACAATACTTGACCGTTAGACTATTGAGGCTGGCTGCATTGTGATTTCACGTAAAACTGTAGGTCCTCACTTACTGGTTAGGATTCATCCCGATCGGGTTGGTACCATCACATTGAATCAAAGATGTCGGAAGCGGCAATGAAAATTAATTTTCAACGGTTTCCATCCAATTAGTTGTAGAATTTTTATTACTATGGCGTGTGTGCTAACAGTTCACATCAATATTAATACACGCATCATCCCTTGCCCTCTCTCACCAATACGCATGAATACAACCTACCTCACATACATTATTCACACAGACTCACATACCATATCCACCCTTACTCCCCCGTGTAATATATACTTATTATTTCACTAATATTCAATTATAAACTACTATATATAGACTATTAAAAAGTGTGATATTAGCCATTCAGGTTGAGTTTAATAAAACCACTAAAACATCTTGGACTGTATTAAAGAATGATCCAATACCCCAACCACAACGTTAATAGAGGTGACAAAAACCAATTATATAGACAGCCACTTATTCCAATTGTGTCGTAGAGTCCACACTTTCTCAGAAGGCGAGCAAGCTATTGTACGGAAACTGGTGTAAGTGATAGCTTATTGTGTTCATTTGCTT
Source organism: Incurvaria masculella (assembly GCA_946894095.1). Lineage (NCBI taxonomy): Eukaryota > Metazoa > Arthropoda > Insecta > Lepidoptera > Incurvariidae > Incurvaria > Incurvaria masculella. The sequence goes on along the minus strand of OX335648.2, from coordinate 15,174,008 downwards.
AATGACACGCAACCACAGTGTTATTATTGACACCATGTCTTAGTGAGATTTGTATATGCAGGTGAGATATACCTGATTACTCCTATTTGATCCGTGCATGCTCCTTCTGCTTACGGATATAATTGATAAACAATAATGAAAAAGTAAAATTATAATAATAATATTATCCTAACAGTAAAATTATAAGCTTTATAAGGCGTAAATAATAATAAGTGAACTGGTAGATGGTGATGTCAAGCAATTGTTTGAATATAAAGTCTCTTATAAAATTATAAAAGTGTTTTGATTTCTTTGTTTAAAACAGTTTGGACAAATAATGAAAGCGTCCGACATTTATCGTTATATGTTTGAAGCTACGGTCTACCATCAATTTAAATTTTAAAATATATTATTTTTTATTATGACATCGTTTAACTGACGCTTTTTTGGAACTGAATACAATCTGCGATCGTCACTATTCCGTACAAAATTAATTTCACAAATTGATGTTAAGATTTCAATAGTTTTTTCACATAATCGATACAGTATTATGAAATGAAAATATATAAAAATAGGTATAATTAAATAAATAAAGTGCTAGCTACCTATTGTATAAACAAAATGTATATTAGATTCATTGATGGGATATTGTTGGAAATGTTGGTAGATTTTATTTCTTAGTATATTTACCTTAAATAAACTTATGTACGACATTCTTGTGTTGGATATTATGGCTATTCAACATACAAAGACAAGGACATACAAGTCAACAGATGAACTGAAGACTGTAACTGTTCAATACGTATGCCTACAAAGGAAGCTTTGATATTGCTTCCCACACTTTCACCTACTTCTCCTGATGCTTTATTTTGATTTACGTCCTATACGAACCATGCAATTCAACGCTGTGGTTTGGGTAAGCGTTTCATATCTTGCAAAATCGTAACTACCTTGGGAATTATTTGTGGCTTTCAAGTTACGAATATATTATTTATTGTTTATATGCCATTCGACTTCGGTTAGAAGAACCACATTTCAAATAGAAGTTCCTTATATTTAACAATAAAATATTTAGAAACGGTCGTTTCTTTGTGCATCCGGTATTCCATAAGATTACCTGTCAGTTGTAACAATGATGTGTTATGTTAGCATGCGAAAGTTAATACACAGAAGCGCTAAGTTCACGGCTGTATAGCCATACGATTGCGAACTTGCACCAAGGTGAGAAGACCGACACAAGGAATGGCTTCGTCGGAATTCGTCTCGGTAAAGTACATTGTTCGGTGCGGTGTATTTTGTCTACCTATTTTTTTTGTGTGTGACTTACTAATACAAAACCCACCGTCATGATATTATCCCACACACCGCACTACCAAAAGAAATTGGGGATATGCCAGGACCCTCCCTTTGCTGCATCGATCTGCATGTAATATACGGACAAATTTTCATTGCTACTTCGATCATATTTTTATCCTGATCTAATACGATGTACCAACCCGGGTGGGTTAACCCTACCATCTTATAGGGGAAGAAGACCCACAGTTTAACATAGATTCCGAACCATGGAACAGCTCGCAAATCCAACTCGGAAAGGTAAAGAAAATGGTGAATAAAGGGGGCGGCTATTTGAACCCATGACCTCTAGCACAGAAGGCAAGTTCACACGCCCCTGGGCTACGAGCCGAGCAGATACTATGTAGAATACACTTTATTTCCTTTCAGACCATAAATTCAGCTTATATTCAAGTTGACACAACTGTAGCTCGCTCGTTGAACGGCCGAAGATTTTAGAAAATTTCACAAGTGTGTGATGGATACCGTAAAACGAAACTGAAAGTCAGCTATATTTAGATAGATGTTCTATCATTGTGTTCCAAATTTAAATAAGCAACCTAGATCAGTGTTAACGACCTCACTTTTCCCGCCACCCTGCCGCTAGCGCGTTCCGATTTTGAAATTCAAATGAGAGTGACCGGAAGTGGCGCGGTGGATTTACGGCGACCGGATACGCCGCCGCCGTGCAACAATATGGCCGACTGTCCCTTAAGTAGGTTACACTCCAATCCACCCTAACTTATGCCGAAGGGAAACCTATTTGCACGGACAAGTGAGTTCTTTGGAATTGTATTTTTTCGAGACAATCAGAAAAGGAAATGTAGAAATAATTACCATACTCTAGTATTTCAATACCCTTTTCCTGAGGACTGACGGTCTAATGATACGTAAACAAACCGATTAAAAGAATGCATGTAATAGAAAAGTGGGTTATTATTCATAATGTTCTAACTGGATTCACTAGGTAGTAGGTTTGAAAGGTTACAAATCGGAAAACCGAGTTTGACTTTTAAGGTGGCCCAACCCGGCGCGACGAACTCATTCGCGGGCACGATACAAAACCGTGCTGTTGCGCTCTGGGACCTTCTCTGTTTCAAAGAAAAAGACAGGCTCCGTGATGAGGAAGATGCAACATGTCCACAAAAAAAAATGTGCATAGTGTATGATTTGATAAGATTTCCGAAAATTGTAATTACAAAACGACTTATAGCTAAAAGTAAACCACGACCGCTGTAGTCAAAAATCTAACAAAAATCAAACAGATTATTAATCTTGATTGAATAAGCTATGTCTGATGACTAATCTATTCAAGATGTTCTCACTTTATCATTGCGTAATCCACCTCCAAATTTATTGTATAAAACGCGCGAAAAATTCGAACTTTCGGACCTTATAACTTATTATCAGACATCTAGTTCGATCAAATAAAGCTATTTTGAGAAAAAATTTGGATCTCTGACAAGAAATATGGGCGTGATCTTCTTTCCCCTTTTGTATGGGGAGATGAGCGGGATGGGCCACCTTAAGGCTTGAAGAAGTAAAACCACATAATATACAGTAAAAAACTTGTATGGATTTTGACGTTTGTACGGAAAACGCCAGTCGATCGGTTTGCCATAAACGCCAATTTCGGTGAGAACTCAGACTGACCACTCTGATCGCCGCCGTAAATACGTAGACGTTTCCGTTTACGCCGACACCGAGTTTTCACACAAATCGGTAGTCCTCGTTAGATTTTGACAGCTTGACAAAGTAAAACCACAGAATAACAATAACTTGTATGGGTTTGACGTTTTTACGTAATTTCAAAGTTTCGTAAACGGAAATTTACGTGACAAGTCGGACTATGGGCTCTGACTCCAAATCCTATAACGGTTTATTATTAAAAAAAATGTAGAGCCAATCAAGCCTCAAATCCTTTCTATATTTGAAATTTGCATTCTATTGCATATGAGTGTGACTAATGCTGAGATAAATAGTCGTAACAGAAACTAAGACTAACGAAAAGTAGTACTTTGTGAAGTCAATTCGCATTACTTTGAGATTTCGTCCATACAAAATATGTCAAAGTGACGTCACAAAGTACTACTTTTCGTTAGCCTTAGTTTCTGTTACGACTATTTATCTCAGCCATGACTAACGAAAAGTAGTACTTTGCGACGTCAATTTGCATCACTTTGAGATTTCGTCCATACAAAATGTGTCAAAGTGACCTCACAAAGTACTACTTTCCGTTATAGACTCTGTAGATGCACTTCCCAGATGCACTTGTACATACAGATGTAGACGTTAGGAAAATCTAAGAATACCTGAAACCCAAACTAAGCTGGATCTTGACAGCGCAATATTGGAGCAACTAGTGGCGGTCAGCGGAGCGTGGCACATCAAGCCTACAAGGCGAGATTCTCGTGCGTTAGCTGATGTATCTTCACTGCATTATTCCTAAAGTATTTTTGGGATTTACATTAAATTTATATTACATTATTATATTCATATTATTATTATTATTTTACATATTATTGCATTGTTGGGAAGTTGTTAAAGCTTTTGTTCGGTTGGACCGCATGAACATATTTTTTCACATTCATTATGAATGTAATATATTTTTATTTTTATAATATATTTTATAATAAATTTTTCACATTGGTTTCGCCATGAATGGGACATCATACATTATTATTGTTACAGTCAAAAAAACTATTTAATATTAAGCCTTTAAATGTATGAAATGCTTTAAAAAGGAGAACAAATATACAGAAACGAATACGTACAGATACGGAATCGATTTCATAAGGTACTGTAAAATTTACATTTTGCGTAATGTTTGAGTGGTATAACATTTTTATATATTTAAAAAAAAAAAGAAAAACGAGACTAAATTAGTTTTTAACTTATAAAAGAAACTATTCCAATTAGTACAAATAATTTTTCAAAAGAGTAAGCTTCTAACATAAGAAACAATGGCATGATTTCAGGCTCTCGTAACGTAACCCAGCACCACCAGATGGAAGGCACCGCAGCAACGCTCCGCGAAGAGGCGCTAGAAGAAAAGAAAATTTCCATGTGACGTAAGCCGACTTGCATAAAGATCGAGATAGGCAGGACGCGCGCCGCTGCCTCCGCCCGCGCCCAAACTGCCCGGTGAAAGTCGAAACGTCATGAATAGTCATTACGTTCACTAACTGCATTCATTTTGGGGATGATTCTAAAGGAAAAAAATAGCTACTTTTCCAGTTGTTTTAAAAATTATAAAATTTGAAGGGGGGCCTCTACAAAAAGGGATGTTTTTGTCTTAAATCTTGTGCGATGGTACGGACTCCGACTAGAACTTGGCTGGTTTTTTATTATGTAACCACAATCGATTGGCCTAACTTATAAAATATTCGAAGCTTACAGGTTGTCTACAGGGATCTAAAGGTAATCTGCAATAATGAGGATGAAAACTTTTCATGTGGTTTTTATGCGGCCGTTCTTCAAAGTAATTTTTAAGACGGGCTATATAAGCAGGCACAAGTGTTTTTCCAACCCAGGTGGGAATAACCCTACCGCCTACCTTGACCTGTGTTTGTCGTAGAAAAGACACTATAATATGACCGAAAGTATTAATTATATTCACTACACATTAACGGCTGATAGCTCAAAGGCGGGTGGACTTGCCTTCCATCCCAGAGGTCATGGGTTCAAATCCCCGTCCCGTTCATGCTACACTTTTTGTCCCTTTCAGAGTTGGATAAGTCCATTTCGTTGTATATGCGAGTTGTTCCATGGTTCGGAATCCATGTAAAACTGTAGGTCCCGTCTCCTGCTAGGTGATAGGGTTAAGCCCGCCCGGGTACCATCGCATTGGATGAAGATTTAGTCGAAGCGGCAATGAGAAATCGTTCATGTTTTCCCTTGAGTTAAATTTAACCATTCTCATCCTGGCAATGGGGAATGCGGTGTATTGGGTAATATCATGAGTAGGTGTGATATTTGCCGTTCATGTCCAGTGCCATAAAAAAGATTTGTGGAAATAAATGCGAGAATGTGAAAAGCGACAAAACATACATGATTTCTAGACGATACGATTGTGATGAGTACGCGACATTACGACGCTCACCACAATGCTCTCGTAACGCGCGGAGAAAGGTGACAGCCGATACTAAAGCGTTAACCGAAAGCTCGAAAGTAAAACAAGAGTGTTTCGACAAAATAAACACTCTTTAGCGTCGCCTCGGAATATTATTAGCGTCAAATGATTGGTTAAGCGATTGTTCACATCGACATTCTATTAAATCGCCATATAAGTGCATAACCGGAAGAGAAAGGATTGGAACATGTTGGTAGTTTTTTTTTCGCTGCGTTAACTACGTATATTTTCTACAAAAGATAACGATATTACGACATGCTTAAAAATATAGTTTAGCTTTTTATCAAGAAGATATGCGCGATTAATATTTAAATTCGTTTTATTGTAACTGTGTGCTCGTAGCCTAGTGGCACGGGGACTGGCCTAGCGTACCCACAGATTCTGTGAGCGTACCAGACGTCTGGGTTCAATTCCGACATGCACCACTGTCATTCTCTTTCCGAGTTCGATAAGTGCATTTCATCACTAATACGAGCTGCCCTTACTAGGTGGTAGGGTTTAAGCCCGCCCGGCAGTGCAATTACGAAGCACAAAATTGGGTGTAGGTTGCTGTACTTACAGCAATATGACAGCTTTTGCGATTACGAAATCGATGCATTCACAAATGGTGCGGCACTCAGCGCTACCCGCAGCAATTAGGTCAACTCCATACATTTCGCGTCGAATCGGTATTACGAAACGGCAAAGAACTGTCTAATGCGGGGAGGTAAACGCCTATTTCGTCTGCTCGTCTAGTCAAATACCTCAAAAGTTGACCTATTGTCGAAACAGATTGGTCCGTGCTGGATGTAGGTGGATGAAAAAACGGCTACGTAATCGCGCTTTAGAAATGACGGGGGCGCACCTACACGTACCGCGGCACCATCCTCAAATTTTGCGTAATCGCACTGCCGGTCGGTACCATCGCATTGAATGAAAAGATGGTCGAAGCGGCAATGAAAAATTGTCCGTGTTTTCCATCCAGTTCAATGTAGCCGTGCTCATAAAGGGAAGGCCCTGGCAAGGCAACCAATTATTTAGGTAATATGGTGTATTGGGCTAATATTATTACTTGCCATCCATGTCAGGTCGTATAAAAAACTGGGGGGGCCTTTTTCACATACTGCTGATTAGCTTAATCGCCACATATAAAGCTCCTTTCTTAGCAGCTTGCAAAAGGCTTATAGTGTTATATATTTGGTGGTTTCAATTTCATCAGTAGATACTTTGATTTTTCAATGAATAAAGGTTAAAAAAACATGTTTTTTACATAATACTCTTTCTTTCCTTTTCTATTCTTTGTCCTCTGTTTTTTACATAATCTTTTTACTAGAAAAAACAATCTAAACAGCTAATTTGCATTCTAAATTTAAAAAAATCACATAAAGAGTATCAACGGGATTATGGTCCAAACGATAGCCAGGTCATCCTTTTATCATCCTTTGCATATTCGGAGCAAATTTGGTAGATACCATTTTGTGGGTGGTACGTCTTAAGGTGCTAGGACTAGCCAACTACTCGCGCCATACAAATGCACTTTTTAACAAATGTAATAATATGTAGTGAAACGCTTCAGCAAATCCAAATAGAACTCCAGACTGATAATGGATTGTTAATATTTTTTTATTCCATCATTTATTTAAATAATAATAAAAATAAAAAAAGTTGATTCTTCTCATTAGAAATCTGAAAGTCATTCGATTTCTAGATATAAGCAAAAACAGCATATATGCATAAACAAAAAATTCCATTTGCTTTTAGATTTCTACATTTAGTCAAAAAAGTTCGGAAATGGACACCGTTTCCGCAATGTATTTTGTATAGAAAAAGGAAACATACATTAACGAAAATCATTCGATTCCTAGACAAGGAATCATATATTGTAAGGATGACACTTATAATCGTCAGACTTAGTTAGTTTACTTGGGGTGCCTCGTCTAACTTTGCGATTTGGCTAGTACCAGGCCCTTAAAAACAATTTGTCCTCCCCACACATTTTGTGTTGAGGTATCAACAAAAATGAATGGGAGTACGATTTGGTTTCACTTTAACCAAAAATGTTATCTACCTTTTATGCTCCAAATATTCAATGTTAAAATTTTTACCAAGAGCCTCCGTATATGTATTGTCAATCGATAAAGGAACATACAGAACCTTAACTATCACAAGTATAAGTAACATAATCTAAGGTATAGCCAATTACAGTCTAACATTTTAAAAGCACAAGAAAATCATCGTAATGTACATATGTAGACAAACCACTACAGTGCACGCAGGTGGACACCAGAAAAGGACCATCACAAAGAGCAAACCCCTAACTCAAGATATCATAGAAGCAAGTGTAACGAATCTCCAATTGAAAATCAAACCTAACATCCTAGGATACAACGTCTAATTTGAACGGAGCCGGCTCATTGTGGCAAGTCGTTGTGGCGCGGCGAGTTCGGGGGGCGGTCGGGTCGTGCGCCCTCGAGCATGCTTCCTGCCGCGCTCGGCCGCAAGGAAACTGTCGTAACGAGAGCTTTGTGAGGCGACCGCCGCCGCGTCACCTCTACCACCGCTACCGTGCCACCGAGCGCGACACCATGCAACTTCCTAGGCCAATCGATTCGGCGCAGCATTGTTTACATTGTACACCAGCAGGTTGCACGAACTGCGTTGCACCGATTGGTATAGGTCATCCTTTCTGGACGTTTGGTCTTGCGTAGCTGTTTTGTTGCTCAATGGAGGAGCGCTATTATGGGACGAACTGCAGAATGCGGGCAAACAAATCTTCGCAACCTCGCTATACTGACAGTTAAACTGATAGAATTTGCCTTATGAAAGATATGGTCGTCATTATTTTAATAAATATGCTACAACCTACTTTGATATCCGGTGCGGTAAGTCCGCATATTGCAGGAACATTTAAACAGTATGAGTGTTTGTGTTTATGACACATATCAATAAATATCATTTTGTTATTCAGAAATAATAAACAAATTATAAAATAACTTACTAAACAAACTTAAAATTAAAGATATCGATGTGCCGAAATATTGACTACATTCTAACATTGTAATGCTCTTGCCAATCAAACATTCACTTCTGGACTAATTAAACAATGTCATGAGGCTTTACAGGACATCTCAATCGACAACAGGATCACACTCCAGTGGATAAAGGGACATAGCGGGAGCCATGGCAACGATGCGGCCGACGATCTCGCCAAGGCGGGTTCGAGTTTAAAGCCCGTCGGACCAGAGCCATTCATGCCAACCCCCTTCAGTGAAGTCAAGACCTGGCTGAGGAAACGAATGACACGGGCTCACACTGCAAGGTGGTCATCTACAGCGGACTGTAGACAATCAAGGGAAGCAGTGCCAGCACCGGATCCACACCTAACAAGGAAACTTCTACAGCTGCACAGACCACAGTTGAGAACGGTGGTAAGCCTACTCACGGGCCACTGCCAGCTCAACAAACACCTTCACACCATCGGAGTCACGGACAGTCCCCTCTGCAGGGCCTGCTTGGAGGCGGAGGAGACACCGGCACATATAGTCATGGAATGTAGACAACTGCAGACATTTTGTACGGGGGTCTTTAGCTTCGAAAGGAGCGACCCGCAAGTGTGGAAAGACCCTAAAGGGCTGCTACGCTTTGTGGAAGAGCTCAGCTGACTGAAGTGAGCCAAAAGTCGGGTTACTGAGCACAACGGCCTCGTGTCAAGTGCGTTCAAGCGTCGGCAGCCACTCGCCGACAACATCAACAACAACATTGTAATGCCAGTAGGTTCCTTCCCTTTTCTTCTTTTTATTGTTGGGTCACAAGACGATGTTTACGCCACAAAATCGAAAAGATAAACTCTAATGATTTATTTTTTTGTTTGGTAGTTACTCTAATACTTTATTGCTCTTAGATTTCCTCAAAGACAACCTATGGGTTTCTTATATTTACTTAAAAATAATACCTACGTGTAATTCATTATAATGGTATCACTTAAAATATTCACGTATTTTCTGTTGAGTGTGCGCTTAACTCGTGAATCACCCATGTAGTTCTTGCTAATACAAAATACTTCATTCATTTCATCATTTCAAAGTATGACTAATAACAGAGATCAGAATATATCATTTTCATCTGATATGCTCATGAAAACATTTTATTTTACACTTTTATTGTTTTATTTTGTATCAATCTCCTCCTATTCCGGGAGGTCACGACATTTTTGGTCACGATAAGGTAAATGGCTGAATCTGGGTTCACAGGTTAGAGACCAACCCTCTGATGCTAAATATGTCGGTCTGCCTGTGCCAAGTGGTTGCGTTATTTAGATTGACTATATAAAATAGATGTTGGTACGTACCTGCTGATGAATATACTGATTGTCTAGAAACATTGATACTTTTTAATTACACAACAATAACCAGTCGGTTTTTAATTAAATGCTTACATACACCTAAAGTTATATCTTTAACCTTAATCGCCTATAACTACGAAACGCAAACATAGATTTGTTCACTTTTGGTATTGCTAAGCATGTATGTACTGATACTTTCATGCTTCGTTATTTGCAGCCATTTACCTTATCATATATATTTTTTGTCACCATAACTACCTTTTCAGGCGCCTTATCTACGTAACGCAACCACTTGGCGCAGACAGACCGACACATTTACCTTCATAGGGTTCGTCTTTATCCTGTGAACACAGTTCCAGCCATTTACGTTATCGTTACCATTTTTGTCACGACCTCCTAGTCTATCCGGTCAATTTCCCTTTTCTTCAAAGTTGTTGCTGCGGTTACGTTCTTATATATTTTTAACTCATGCATTGTTAAATACGCATATGTGCGTGCAATTTTCCGCCTTCCACGTGAACGTGCCAGCGTAATTGCGTAAGATTTAAGCCCCTAGAAAGCCTATAACACTTGGCTTGATCTCCGCGATTAGATCCATTTCACTGCCTGTAATTACGTATTCTGTTCAGAATGGATCAGTCAGGCCGACTTGCCGATGACGAATAATCCGCTCATCTTATAAGTTATTAAGAGAAAGCTGACGGAACCGATTGTTTACACTGCACGGATATATTTGTCGTGACCAACATTAAGGTACTATGTAATTGAATTTGATTCGCCTTTTGGTGTATCTTAATAATGTTTAACATAACTCTTGTTTTTAATGAAATAAAACATCAACACGAGAAGAATCTCTGATATTCAGTCTAAGGCTGAGATAAATAGTAAACAGAAACTAATACTAACGAAAAGTAGTACTTTGTGACGTCAATTTGCATTACTTTGAGATTTCGTCCATACAAAATGACGTCACAAAGTACTACTTTTCGTTAGTCTTAGTTTCTTTCACGACTATTTAATTTAGCCTTAGAGTACCCAGCGGTTGACTATTCAGTTTTGGCTCTTTTAGGCTTACGTATATCTAACCCGTTTGTCCGAATAGCTATTTGTTAGAAAGCTTTTCACCACCGAAGTGATGTGTTTCCTCAAGATGTTTTCCTTCACCGTAAAATATTCTTGTTACTTTTTTTGTAACTGGACACGGATACCTCAAAACCCCAAAACTCCACATAGGCACTAGGTGCCATGCCAGGACCTTCCTTTTATTGAACTGGACGGAAAACAAGATCGAAGATGTCTATGGAAGTAAAACTTCGACCGATTTCGTTCAATGCGATGGTACTAATCCAGGCGGGATTATTTAGAAATAGGCATACAATGTTTTGATCTTGACACTCATCTGCAGAAAGATTTGAACCTGATTACATGTCGCCAGAGCAGCAGATGAATGTATTGAAGAACTAAAACATTTTCTCATCCTCAAAATCTTAAGACAATCGTTGTGAAAACATCAAATAAAAGTTGAAATTAATATAATTTTGCAAATTTTGTGTTTGACCTTGAGTTTCATCTGCAAATGTATCGTGTGTATCGCCTACGTTTAAAACTCAAAGTAATCGTTGACTGGATATAAATCTTAAGAACCTGTCGGATGCAACAATTAAGAACTAGCTAACGATGGGCACTTTGAACAATAACAAGTACTGTTTCGACGAGTCAGCATCTTCCGGTAAGCAATTATTTGTTCCTTAAGTGTCGGAACCTCACAGCATAAGGTCAGCGGATGTTCTAATAAAACCCCAGACTTCACACAATGAGTCAAAGTCAAAATTGAATAACGTGTGTCTACACGTATGTAGGTTTTACTCGTGGTGCTCAGGTTCAATGCCTGCTTGTCACGATGTATTTTATTTTCATTTTCAAAAGTTGCACTAATCGCATGGTAATAATGGTTAGACGGCAAAGGCCATACTTTGTTATACACAGTTGTTTGCACAATGTAGGGTCTGTTACTGTATTCTGCGTCTCTACTATGGAGAATGCTCGCCGGAGCTCCACAACGCTGCCCCTCCGACCCCTTTCTACCATCGTTCAACGTGGATCAGGCAGGGAATGTACCCATTCACAATCGAAATTTCCAGAATAAGAACCAACCGATGCTCTAGATCCTTTATATAATAAGTATTTGACTCAAAGTACAAACTGGGGTCCTTAAAATTAGTTTTGAAGGAGCCGGGAAAGTTCCCCAAATTATTATTATTTTAGCGATTATTGTAGCGATAGAATAATTTCCAAATGTCAAGCTCTCGAATATAATTCTTTTTTTAACGGTTAATTCAGAATTCATATTATGAATTTGTTAATATATTTGTGTAAAATGTATGAAACGAATGCATATTTTCTATCGGTTCAAAGTGAAAGTGAAAAGACAAAGCTTTTCCTGTCCGACACATAAATGTGTCTTTACAGAGAAAAGTCTTTACAGAGAATAACTAAACAGTTATACATATAGCGGTGTCATCTAAATATTATTAGATGGGAAATACCGTGACAAATTAGAACAAATCAATAAGTAGATCGGTGTCTCATAAACGGACATTAGTTCACCAAGGTTAGTTTTGAGAAAACCAAAACATCTGCCTTAGTCCAGAAGCCTGAGTCCGCTAATAGATAACTCCACTTTCGAGCGTTGGCGTTATGAGATAACAGAACATTTGTTACAATTTTGTGTTATTACGGGGCTATCTCGTGACGCTAACACTCGAAAGTGGAGTTATCTATTAGCGGACTTAGGTTTCAGGACTGTAGCCCTTTTAAAAACACCGCTGATTTTTTGGCTAGATTGCTTAGTGGACTGTGTCTCTTTTAGCGCATAATTTATAAAATATGGCCACGAAACAAACTTTCAACAATTAACACGATTTTTGTAACCTTTTAAAAACTAGCTATTCTTCAGATATTTAATTTTCATTGAGCTAATGTTATTATAGATTCTACGGCAAGAGTTAATATTTAGGGGAAAATGCCCTTTGAGCGATGTTCCCCCGGTTCACAATGAAGGGTAATCACAAAGTCGATAACCAATCGACCTACATTGGTCGATTACTTAAATAAAACATAGGGTCGTATTGTAAACCCCGACTAATGACCGTTCCCGGGGAGCTGTCGGCCAGGTGACCATAGGTCGTCGACCCGTCGCGTTTTCCGCCCGCCTCTATAAAATAGCTCGACCATAAGTGCATTCGCTAATGCGAGTGCACCACTTCGGTGCAGGCACGCGCGGGTATCTCGAGCGGCACGGCCTATGCACTCGGTAAGTGCATAATTTGCATGCCACCGACTTCCTTTGAGGCGCCGCCATCTTAATTAAAAGTTCCCGATCAGTCCCGACTGGCACTATTTTAATTGACATTTGGGACATATGTGATAATATCTCTGGACCCGAATGAAAGGTCTCAGTACGGAAGATGTCAGCTCTTACAATCACGTTTTGATATTCAGCTACACCGGAAATATAGGCTATTTCTACCTACACCCCTATTTGTAATATTGATGTCTACCTAATAGTAAAATAACTTAGAAATTCCTTCTCTTCCCAGTGTAACGTCATGAAAATTTTACCTATTCTAAGATAATTAATAGCATATTAATGCTTGCTTATGTCTTAAAAACATACAAAGTTTTTGTCCGCCCATAAGAACTCCTCGTATAGAGCAAGACGATTACATACATAATAGTTCCATGCTATCACGATGCTCTATGTGTACGTGTGGCATACCTACCCTCTGGGAAAACAGTTTTTAAAAATATTCAAAATAATAAATGTTAGTGACGTCAGAAAAAAATGTTACAACAGGCCAATGGCAATCAACTGAGTAAAGAGTAGGTATAAAATTTAATTTGGCATGACCTTCGGACTTCTTAAGAATCAAATCATTTTCGATTCTTCTTAATTAGAGGTTATGCAACGTAATGTAGATGAAATATTGTAATAAGATCTTGAAATGAATCAATAAAAAATTTGGAAGCCAGTCAGAGTGTTTGCGTCCACTGCGTCATACGCCTCTCCAATTTTTCTCCATTTTTTTATATCCGCTCTCCAAGCCGGATATAAAATAAATTGATGAGGTGACGGCCATTTCCTACCCATTAAATACATTAAAAAAAACTATTCTTCCATTACAGATGAGGAATCTTCACTTGGCCGCTACTACTTCTCTACTGTTCTTCGCTACTGTGTCTGCTGTTCTTTGTTCTTTGCCTTAATCTGTTCTACCAAGGAAATATGTTATGTAAACCCGTGAAGTCTCTTTGCGGGTTCTTCTTTACTATGTTGATCGAATCCGCGGATCTTTGTGACGTAACTTAATGTAGTTTGACTACCAAAAAGTTTAAATAAATGAAATGAAATATAAAGGTAGCTAACGTTAACTATTTCTGCTTCTCTTATTAAATCCTGTACATACCTTGACCCGCCGCTCGTGTGGTGACCACCGCGAGTATCACGGCGAGGAGGGTCCACCGCGGCCGCGCCGTTATCATGTTGGTGTAGCTCCACGGCCGCCTCCGCCCACCACGCCACATCCACCGAAACACTACACTACACTACACCGTCACCGGTTTAGGGTCATCATTCACTGATACCGCCGAACTCGCCTGCGGACAAAAGAAACGGTGACTGAGTGGAGTTATAGATATAGATGAATTGTCCTAACTGTCACTTTTGTTAGAAAAATCTTATCCACACAACTAAATGAAATGGTACGCAGTAGTAGGTACGCACAAGATAGTAGAAGTAGTTTCTTATACCTACCTACGATTTTCCCGGACTTTTCAACTAATCGAAGAATCATGATTCGTTCGATGACCTCTGCTATTACACATTCTATCTACTATTGACGCGCATATCTTTGATATTTCAAATGTTTTCAGAAGTATATTATTGTTATTCGAACTGTGAACTGAAGAATATGTAATTTTTATCCAAAAATATAGAATACAAAAAAGAGAATTAATCGAAAAAAAAAAGAGAATAGCCCAGTTAGAGCAGCGGAACGTATGGTTTGATCATTATGAAACCTATAATTTACAAGAGGATTTTATTGGGAAGCTACTGGAGTGTGGAACTACTGCATATCAATGCGGTAGGTAAGTAGATATTAGCCATGTTTGAAAAATGTTACAGCTTTTCACGCGGCCGGTAGAGATATTCTCCGACGTTTCCAGCATTCAGCCCGTTGTCAAGGAGGCATCCGCCGCGCTCGTGCGCAGGGCATGTATTCTTGGCATTCAGTCATTGTGGATTCAGTAGAGTTAACAGAAGAAGAATTTACTTTGACATTACTTTGGCATTCTAGAAACCGATCGCAGCGCCACACGGAATGAGTGGCCACGGAATTAAACGTTTACATATGTAATAATTGTTATTTGTATGGACGATGAAAACTTTGGCATTCTGGGAATATTTTGACAGCTGCGTTTACTGATGCTGCAATGACAAAGGTTGCCAGGCATTCGGCTTTAGCCAGTTATGTTTGGGATTTTAGGAAACATTTTTGGAAACCATTTGCGGGTCTGGCCTGTCCGGCATTTGTTAGGCTTTTCATCGTTCTTGGTGTAACTCGTCACACGCCTGCTGGTTAAGCGGGCGAAGAAATGCAGAATGACGTCGACACGCCGCGGCGCCGACCCCAGAAAGAAGCGGCGACTTCCTCCCCGTCCCGCCGCGGTGTCGCTACGCATTTATAAACATTGCGCTATAATATTTTGCCAAACGAAACGTTAGAATAAGAAGATGTTAATAGTTCATAATATATCCTCACGGCCACTGTTCCGTTAGTTACTTACTTTTAGAATTGAAACTTCAGCATAAGCAGTAAACAAACACAGAATAAGCTAAAATACAAATCTTCGATGAGTCGAATCTCCGAGTCGTGTTTGTTTTCGTGCGCTACCATTCGTTAGCAGCTTAGAGCGAGCACTTCTATTACTGAAAAACAGAAAGAGATAGCACTACACTAGCTCCCACTGCCACAGTCCTATTTAAAATCATACTTTCCGAGTTGAGGAATAACCTCGGGAATAACGAAAAATAGCATATTCGTTTCCGTATGCGATTCAGTAAATGCCGCAGGAATAGGTCGGAAGTAATTAACTGATTCAGCTATGATTCAGTAAAGTGTTTACATAAGTTTGGCTAGAATGCACCACCAGCAGACGACTGAGGTGACCGCTAGGCGATGCCTCCTTGACAACGGGCTGAATGATTCGCTGGAAACGTCGGAGAATATCTCTACCGGCCGCGTGAAAAGCCGTAATATTTTTCAATCATGGCTAATATCTACTTACCTACCGCTTGCGCAGCAGACGACTGAGGTGACCGCTAGGCGATGCCTCCTTGACAACGGGCTGAATGATAAGCTCGAAACGTCGGAGAATATCTCTACCTGCCGCGTGAAAAGCCGTAACATTTTTCAAACATGTCTAACGACCGCGGTAACCTCAAAAGTAATTATGAACCACCCATGTAATATAAAAAAGAGCAGGCACAATACTGCAGGTGACAATACGGTGCGTTTACGTTATCATCCGACATTGATCATGAGCAAGACTTTCGTGCCATATGCCTACTTTCTAGAATGGTTTTAGAAAAGAGTAAAATGCCTTCACTTTAATTAGCCGTTTGACAACAGTGCCTACCTGCGTTTCTCTGTAATTTAGGTAGGTAGCAAGTAGGTATGGTGTGGAAATATAATAACCAGCACTAATAGCTGAGAGTTTTTCTGTAGACCTCGCATTTTAGGATGCCGAGGGCCATACCATTAAATAAAAAATATTTTATTTTAACATCTACATGCATGTTTGTAAAAAGTATAAAAATACTTCGAGCCAGAAAACGAGAAATTAAAGTTATTTCAACTAAAACATAAAAGTAATTAACTATTATAATGTTAAAAATTTTTCCTATGAATATGCAGCAAATGATAAATCAAAATATGAAATACCATTCAAACAAATTTTATTACTTGGCAAAGTAAGTTTGTTAAGTATCTGTCTTTGTCCAAATGTGCGGTTTTCTCAGTCAATCAGTGCAACTGATTTAAAGAATCGTCAACTTGATGAAAATTTAAATATAAACATTCAGCCTGACATCCATCCAAAATAGCATTATCCCAAGCGAAACTTACTGGCGCGGCGCCCCAATATTTTCAATGTTGTCTTTTAAGATTTTAATATGACAGCCAGTTTTGATCATCATTCTCAAGAATGGGCTTTTTTACACAATTTTTTGCTAACCATAGCGAACGATTTTCCTGATCTGACTGCTTATACTTATCTATTGATCTACTCAAAATAATAATTAATAATGCACCGAGATCGAAACGCTTCATAAAAATATTTAGAGGAAATATGAAAAGTTACTTAGATTTTAAGGCATGTGTAGTAAAAGCAGAAGAGAATTGATTAGATACGCGTGAGATGATATTCGTGGAAGCAGCTGAGTAGAGGATTGATACGTTTTTCTCCGTAAGTGAAGTTCAACGGAGTGGAATGAGAGTAGGTAGCAACGGTCTTATTCTGGTTTAGGTTAGTAGTTCAGTAATAAATATAGCCAGATTGTGGGTGCACTTGAAAAGGAGCTTTAAGACCACACATCTATACATATGATCTTATTTTTTTAATAAATTACATTTGCATCACAAGTGACGTTAGTGCTGTGTGGGTATCGGTATTGCAAAATAATGCAATTGGTCCTAAGGCATTTCTTCCCCTGCGAGAGGAAGTAAGGGAATTTTCTGTCGTGAATCGGATTCCACGTTAAAATGTTGCCGGGTTAATACCATCGCCATAACTGGACGATGGTCGAATCAAAAAACAATTTCTTTATTTTCCATCCAGTTCAATGAAGCTGAGCAATGTTAAATTTGGGGGTTATATTCCAGAAAATATGTGAGGGAATTCGTAAATTTTGCACCAATCAGAATCATATATGTCATACCTTCTGCGCTCTTACTGGGTGGAACAATTGGCATCCACTTCTGATTGGTGCAGAATTGTTCGAATTTCCTCACATTTTTTCTCACATTTTACGCCGGTTTAGCCCTTGATTCCCATTAAGTGTATTGGGCTAATACCATGATAGTCGGTGAGGTTTTGCCATCCATGTCCTTCCATGTTCAGTTACATAAAAAGAAAACGAAGTAACAGTAAAATAAGATTATTTATTTTTTAGAGATGAAATAACGAAGAAAAGTTTCCTAAAATCCTTATATGTACACTGTAGTATTGGAGCTCTTTGTCATCTCATTCTTGCAAGACAGGTGAGATAACTATGAGATCCCTGGCCTTCTACGTGAAAGGGTCGCATTGCCTCTGGCACTGTATGTAAATGCTCTGTCATTTGTTTTATTCAGCGCTATTTTATTTAACAGAAATGCCGCAGAATTGACGCTTAGTGCAAAATATGATCTACCACTAGACAATAATCAAATAATAGCAGTAATGTTATTAATAAATGACTTTGCAGGAACTCTAACCGAACAATATAAAAATAACGACAGTTTTTTTGGGTTAGTAGATATGTGGACATTTTTTTGATTCGATTACCGTGATAATTATTCCATCGTACATATTCCTAACATATATAGATGACATATCAAGTCCTTCACACATGGACACAAACAATCGACCATATCATTGAATAGGTACAAAACCGGCCTGGTAACCTAGTTGGCTAATCCAGTAGGGAGCTAGTCTTTGCATGGGTTCATTTGGCCTTCAATATGGGAGACCACTACCACCAGTGACTACACACCACTTTTAACCATATTCTCGGCAGAAGGGATTTGATATATTTCTGGCAACTAACTGCGGAACATATTTTAACACGGTTTCCGAACCGTGTAGGTTAGAAAATAAATGCACTTTCTTAAACTAAGATAAAATAACGATACGCATCGGTGTAGCTCGGACCCATCCATGGCCTCTTGCGAAAGTACCAAGGTAACACGTACCCATTTCATTTGAGACTGATCTTAAATGTTTGGTTGTCCGAACGCTTGTCGGGTATACGTTTACTTAATTTGATGCAGGTAATGAGATTTAATCTACATAGAAATGCAAAGTACAGAGATCTTTTAAAGAGACCGGCAACCGCCGCCGTCCAATAATAAGGCATGAGAACCAATTCGGGGAATCACCCTTTAATCGTGCAGTGCAACCCCTCAAGTTTACGCAAACAAAACTGAACGCTCCGACGGACAGCTAGGTGGGTTTCGTGCACGTTTCGAGACCGCCCCCCGCGCCACCACCCACCCGCAGGCCCGCACCGCCCGCGCCAAGCTCGCTCCGACGAAACCTCTAGCGTTGCTGCAGCTTGAACAAGGAATTTGAATAATAATGCCAAGTAAAAAGTTAAATAACGCATATCTGGGTGATTATTAACAATGACTGGAAAAGTTTTAATTGGAATTGGACATATATTGGACATTGGAATTGGAGTGAGCCTCCATACTTCTCCACGAAAACGCACATTCCAATCTCAAAAAGGAAAGATAGAATTGCTTACCTGGGATTGGAACCCGTCTGTCTTCGATATAAGACACCACAGGCGTTTACCGCCCAGGTTGATGTGAGCCATTGATGCAGAAAATAACAATGCCTATAATTGCTTTTTGCTTATGATTCCGAAAAAAAAACGAAGATTTGGTAATGGTAAAGAGTTATTGAATGTTTTATGAACACTTTGCAAGAGAGTTGAGCAAGAGGACATCTCATAGAAACCTTCAAGATATTGAATGTCCACTACAATTAACTGAAGCTACTGGAAATGTGCACACACCACAAAAACACCAACCTCCATGGCCATTCAATGCAGCTGTCCGATACCTCCGCCAAGCTAAACCCTGGCAGGCACTTCCTCGCAGAGTGGTGGACTCTTGGAATAAGCAACCTAGTTATGTTATTTGTAGAAATTCAGTAAATAAGTTTAAAAACAGACTCGATAAATAAATAATAAAATAAACATACATATAGTAATCATATCCACGGAGATCGACGATCATATATATTCATCCATGAGATAATGTTGTTCGTAGAGAGCGTAGAGAGGTAGTATATCTCTCTGTGTTTTACCGTCTTTACCATGGAGCTGCAGAATGTAATGCCTCCCTCACTACCCTTCTTATATCGAACAACGCAAAATAAGATAATGCACCTATTCACTGTCAACTTTCCCAAAATAGTCTGACCATCTCATCAACTCATCATCAGAACTTTGAATACACTGCCTGCCAAGTTATTTCCCCCAACGTATATCCTGGGTTGTTTCAAACACGGTATGAAGAATCACCTGGCCCGCTGGCATAGCTTTCGTAGTCCCTTGAAAGTTCGTCAAGCCCATGGGCGTCGGGTACCTTTTAGGTGACGGCCTGCCGTACGCCATTTGCCGCGCTTCCCTTGCAAATACAAAAATTTAAAGTCATGCTTTTAACTGTTAACCTAAGAGTGTTTACCGACGCAAACAATCCCATATATGAAAATAAAGACGAAGTAACAAAATTAGATAAGAATTAATGGTGATAACTGTCTATCGCAGCAACGGAACAATTAAATATCTCGAAGCGAAAAGGCAACTTAGAACTCGATGTAACGGGAGGATTCATCCTAAAATTTAAACACATATCAATCTCAACAATATTTACAAATTTCAACGTTGTATCAAAAATACTCCGTTGAATGGGGCATTTGAGACATGCATGAATTCGCCCGTCCATGAAATCTTCAGAATGTGTACAAATACAGGTTTTAAAAATGAATGACTCAGAATCTAACATTTTTTTTTCCCGGAACTTAGGTATTTTGGCCAAAAACACAAAATATGCGGTATCATTTGCTGCAAAAATGGCCCGCCAAATTTCTTTTCAATGTCTAATAAAATGGGTTAATAGGTATATATGTGTTCAGGAATCCAACAATTTTTTTACACAAAAGCGAGTTTTTTTTTAAAAATACACAGTTTTCGCTCTCATAAAATCGGCAAAATTGGCCAGCCCAATCTGTCGTCACACATTGTTTTTTAATTCTAATCAGATCGATAATTTCAAAGAACCCAACAAAATTGTTACTGGCAACACATATATTTTGCAAATGCCCAAATAAAGTGAACAGCATAATTGGCCCGCGCACTTTTTGAAATATAATGACAATAAAAGATATAATCGAAGATACTTTTAACAGAATCCAACAAAAAAGTTACACGACCGTCAGTTTTGCAGCGTTTAACGCAACTTTGAATTTCGCGCTGAAACGGCAAGATGAGCGCGGGTGGTAGGCTGAGGCAGGCCGAAGCGGGACGGCAGCGGCGGCTGAGGCACGTGTTTCAATATGTGTGATTGCGTAAGTGTGCGTGTGCGCCGACCTTTGCTCGAGGCAACGAAACGCTCGAGGCGCGGGGCTTTGGAGTGTGGTGGCAAAGATAATACTAATAATTACTTTGGTGGTGCATAATCGAATGTACCTAAAGCGAGCGCGTAGTTGGGAGCTGGCGAGCATTTCGGATGATTTTGGTAAATAAATTGGTCATGTACGTGCATAACTCGTGTAAGTTTTCTATGACAAGTGACACATCTTTATAACCGGCTCGACTCGTAGATTCTAG
Source organism: Incurvaria masculella (assembly GCA_946894095.1). Classification (NCBI taxonomy): domain Eukaryota; kingdom Metazoa; phylum Arthropoda; class Insecta; order Lepidoptera; family Incurvariidae; genus Incurvaria; species Incurvaria masculella. Next base: position 15,152,585 of record OX335648.2, on the reverse strand, counting down.
CAGTTGTATTCAGAGTGAACTGTAATCATTTTATACGGATTATCACTGGACTAACCATGCAAAATAATACATAGGACGGACATAATCCGGGTCGTCAAGTCAGACCGCCCACTCTGAATACTACTTTTTTAGGGTTCCGTACCCAAAGGATGCCAACGGAACCCTATTACTAAACCTCCGCTCTTCGTCCGTCCATCCGTCCGTCTGTCACAGGGCTCTATCTTATGAACCGTAATAAGTAGGAAGGTGAAATTTTCACAGAGTATGTATGTATTTTATTTATTTATTACTTTTTAGGGTTCCGTACCCAAAGGGTGAAAACGGAACCCTATTACTAAGCCTCCGCTGTCCGTCCGTCCGTCCGTCCGTCCGTCCGTCAGTCCGTCCGTCCGTCTGTCCGTCTGTCACAGGGCTGTATCTCAGTAACCGTAACAGGTAGACAGCTGAAATTTTCACAGAGTGTGTATTTATTTTGCCGCTATAAAATAGGTAAGATTAAAAATAATTAAAATTAAAGGGGGCTCCCATACAAAAAACGTGATTTTTTTGTTTTTTTTTTTCTACGATGGTACGGAACCCTTCGTGTGCGAGTCTGACTCGCACTTGGCCGGTTTTTAATATGTTGTTATATGATTAAAAAAGTAAATAAAATGTTATACCCACCGGATTTTTCTTTTAATTAAAAAAAATAAGTGCATTTTATGTTTCCTTCATGTTGACTTTTATGTGGCTAGAGAAAATTGATAATGTATTCAACTTATCAGTATATTCACTCCATTAGCATGAAAAAGATCGTCGGTGTATAAAGTATCGGTGAAAATGCGTCTTAACAATGTTTTAAATTTTAAATGTATGGAAATAAAAATACCGTCCATCTTTTTTCGCTTATGGAGTCTTTGACTTGCTATCTTTAATGGTGAAAACCTCATTTCAATCTGACCATTAATTTCCGATATATTCGCATGTCAATACTGTCAAAATTGTACAGTAAAATTTCAAAAATATAATTAAAAGGAATTTTTACCGATTTAAAAAAAAACATGAAAAATATTTTCAATATCGAAAATAGGCAACGTTCAATAGGTGAAAATGCCTTAAACAATGTTTTAAATTTAAAAGTATGGAAAATTTACTGTTTTGAGTGTATTCAAATGCGAATATCTCGTAAATGAGTCGTCAGATTTTAATTAAGTTTTCATCATTTAAAATAACAGGTTGAAGACTCCATTAGCAAACAAAGATGAACGGTATTCATATTTTCACACATTTAAAATTTTAAAATTTTTTTAAAGGAATTTTAAAGAAAGAGGCATTTATACCGATACAAATGTTTATACCGTATACACAGATTTAAATGAGGTTTTCACCATTAGAGATAGCTCGGCAAAGACTCCATTAGCAAAAAATATTGAACCAAAAATTATGAAAATTACATACAAAACTTTTTTGTGTTATATCTTGTACGATGGTACGGAACCCTTCGTGTGCGAGTCAGACTCACACATGGCCGGTTTTTCATGCCCATGGAGTCGTTGACGTGTTATTATAAATGATGAAAACTTCATTAATATCTGACGACTAATTTACGAGATATTCGCATTCGAATGCGCTCAAAACAGTAAATTTTCAATACCTTTACATTTACAACATTGTTAAAGCCATTTGTACCGATCCAACGTTTTCTATTTTCGTAATAGAACACATTTTTCATGTTTTTTTTAGACCGGTGAAAACGCCTTTTAAATTTTTTTTTAAGTTTTAAATGTATTGAAAATGTACTGTTTCGACAGTATTCACATGCGAATATCTCGGAAATTAATGGTCAGATTTAAATAAAGTTTTCACCATTCAAAGTAATAGGTTGAAGACTCCATGAGCAAACAAAGATCAACGGTATTTATATTTTCACACATTTAAAATTTTCAAAGGTTTTTAAACGAATTTTAAAGAAAGAGGCATTTATACCGATGCAAATGTATGTACCGTATTTACAGATTTAAATGACGTTTTCACCATTAGAGATAGCACGTCAAAGACTCCATAAGAAAAACATATGGAATTACAAAATAGTTAAGATTACATGCAAAACTTGTTTGTGTTATGTCTTGTTCGACGGTACGGAACCCTTCGTGTGCGAGTCAGACTTGCACATGGCCGGTTTTTCATGCTCATGGAGTCGTTCACGTGTTATTTTAAATGATCAAAACTGTATTAAAATCTGACGACTAATTTACGAGATATTCGCCTTCGAATGCGCTCAAAACAGTAAATTTTCAATACCTTTACATTTAAAACATTGTTAAAGCCATTTGTACCGATCCAACGTTTTATATTTTCGTAATAGAACACATTTTTCATGTTTTTTTAGACCGGTGAAAACGCCTTTTAAAAATTCTTTTAAGTTTTAAATGTATTGAAAATGTATTGTTTCGACAGTATTCATATGCGAATATCTCGGAAATTAATGGTCAGATTTAAATGAGATTTTCACCATTAAAGATAGCACGCCAGAGACTCCATAAACAAAAAAGATGGACGGTATATATATTTTCATACATTTAAAATTTAAAAAAATGTTTTGAGACATTTTCACCGGTACTTTATACACCGACGATCTTTTTTTATGCTTATGGAGTCTTCAACGTGTTATTTGAATTGATGAAACTTCACTAAAATCTGATGAGTAATTAACTAGATATTCGCATTTGAATACGCTCGAAACAGTAAATTTTCCATACTTTTAAATGTATGGTCAGTATTATATGACCGGTGCAAGCGAATTGCGGGGTATTTCACAGGCGTGCTCGGGTCTAGCGCTTTCGGCTCCTATTTGCCCTGACGCTCAAGGCACAACATAATTCAATAAGTAAATATACTTTTTCGTACTAAGCTAGTGCGGCACTGAATCCAAGAACGTGATATATCACGTTCTTCATTCATGAATGTATGTATAATCCACCGTGAATCAATTTGTGAATTATAAATATGTAGTTTATCTAATTTCAGTGATTTATCTTCGCGGAATCATCTTGCATAAAAATAAAATAACTCAAATCGTATTCAACCTTTACCAAAGTATTTTACTCATTTACATGTGTATATTCGACGATCACTAGCAATTACAAAAGAATAATACCTTTATCAAATTGGCGAATTAATTAATTTAAATTTCACATCACACTTATAAACTCTTGTCCATTATGCAGGTAATACGCATGAAAACGAACTATACATAAGTATCACCAAAGATAATACTATTAATTACTTCGTAATCGGTATCACTAACACAGGCTAAACCCTTTCTTACCGCCGCCACCGTTCCCACGCCACCGCGCCGCACTGCCTCCGCACCGCGCCGCCTACCACCCGCTTTCGCCAAGCTATTTTAGCGCGAAATTCAATGTTACGTTATACGCTGCAAAACTGACTGGCATGTAAATTTTTTGTTGGATTCTGTTAAAAGTATGTTCGTCTATATCATTTATTATCATTATAATTAAAAAAATGGGCGGGCAAATTATGCCGTTTACTTTATTTGGCCATTAGCAAAATATATGTGTTGCCAGTAACAAATTTGTTGGATTCGTTGAAATTATCGATCTGATAAGAATTAAAAACAAATGTGTGACGACAGATTGGGCTGCCCAATTCTGCCGAGTTTATGAGAGCGAAAACTGTGTATTTTTTAAAAAAAACTCGCTTTTGTGTAAAAAAATTGTTGGATTCCTGAACACATATATACCTATTAACCCATTTTATTAGACATTGAAAAGAAATTTGGCGGGCCATTTTTGCAGCAAATGATACCGCATATTTTGTGTTTTTGGCCAAAATACGTAAGTTCCGGGAAAAAAAAATGTTAGATTCTGAGTCATTCATTTTTAAAACCTGTATTTGTACACATTCTGAAGATTTCATGGACGGACGATTTAGTGCTTTGGTAAGCCCCAAATTTTAGCTTCATTCATTGGCCTAAAATGAAAGATTTTGATTTTGATTTGAATGTGTGTTCTGGAATGGCAATGGAGAGAAAAATTGAGAAAGTTCTCAGAAAGGTGGTAACAGTTTATCCAAATATATGTTAGATTTAATATTCGTTTTAAACTAGTTTTTTTTTCTTTTATCTTCTTGTTCCATTATTGTGTTTTGCTTGTTATGTGCTATTATTATTTGAAATTTCAGCTCGAATTGTGATAGATTAGGTATCAATTTGTAACATAAAAATTAGTAAATTTTGTAGATATTAATAATTAAGAATGCGCTCAGTCTATTATCCTCTACTTGTATTTTCTATGTATATTTGACTTGTTTGAGTGGTGTTCTTGTTGATGAACCTTAATAAAAAAAAAAACTCGAATTCAGCAGAACAACAAGATGCGCCAGGACGGATCAACGCGGCGCAGTGTTGGCTCGTCTTCGCTGGGGAAACAGTTGGGTTCCGAGCGAGTGCGCGCGGCGCGGCAGCGGTACCGCTCGCCGCAGCCGTGGCAACCGTAGCGAGACTGCTACGGTTGCCGCTGCGCAGCCGCCCCGCGCCGCCGGCTGGTGTGTGCGAATGTGTGTCAACGCGTCAGGTGTAGCGGCGAGTCAGCTCGACGATTCGAACGGCAATCGAGCCAACAAGTCGGGACCTTCCAAGGTTTTTATGGTACTGGACACGGTGACTAATACCACACCTACGGTAATGATATTAGCCCAAAACGCTACACGGGAATTAGGTGCAATGCCAGGAACGCAGCGCCAGGACCTTCCTTACATTGCACAACTACATTGAACCCGGTGGAAAACCAGAACAGTTTTAATTGCCGCTTGGCCATAAAAAACCCACCCCAAACCCGACAGCGCTTAGTGTTGTTTTACCTCAATGATCAAACACCGAGGCATCGCGCCGCTGGGCTCCCTAGGCTGATAGGTTGCTTTAGATTAGAAACGAGTACCCACCCTAGGTATTCTTCAAAACCGTAATCGCGGACTTTATATGTAGTCTAGCTAGATTGAACATGAATGAAAAGACGGAAAAATTGCATAGCCGTTTCGACATCGACATCCGGTAAAACGAACCCTGGCGACCTTTTACTGTTTTATATGGGCGCCGAACAATAAAGTAACACTAGTAGAGTGAAATCTATCGGAAATGAGAAACAAATAGGTGCACTTTTTGGATTTCCGACATGAGAGAGAAGTGGATATAAGGCGTGGTAGTTAGGGAATGCAATCCCGATCCCGCGGGATCCCGATCTCGCGAGATCTCGTGTAATTTTTCGGGATCAATCCCGACGCATCATATGACGAGATCTCGTTCGAGATTGACGGGATTGGGCGGCCACGAGCTTAGACAAATTAGAGTCAACCATAAAAAAAGAAATGCATTTATTTGAGGAACAAGGGGGCGATTTTTGCAGTTTGCATATGATTGCTTCGCCACGCTGTTGCCAACCAGTGTTGAGTCGGAGAGGGCATTGCAAAAAACATTAGATGCCGTTTAGCAGATGACATTTTTAATACCCTTTGTTTTTTAAGGAGTAATTTTCAAAATCACTCGTAGGTAACTACTTCCTAATTCCCTTGAAATATGCTTATTGTTTTGATTACCTAATTTACCTATGTTAATATCCTTAAAACCTGATAATTATTTAGTTGGTAAGATTAAAGAATAAAGGTTTTTATTTTCTTTCGAGTAATATATTATTTTAGTTAACCTCACTATCACAAACAAGCAGTTATAAGCTTTTTCAGTTATCCAAATTTAACATTTTTTTAAAACTAGACGGGATCCCGAAAATACCGGGATCCCGCGGGATTGATATTTCTAATCCCGCGGGATCTCGAATTTGCAATCTCGAGTCGGGATTGCATTCCCTAGTGGTAGTAGTAGTAGGCATGACCATGCTTGCACAAAAGAGCCAACTATCAACTGGTTGTTCAAAACTTAAGGGCCTGGTACTAGCCAAATCGCAAAGTTAGACGAGGCACCCCAAGTAAACTAACTAAGTCTGACGATTATAAGTGTCATCCTTACAATATATGATTCCTTGTCTAGGAATCGAATGATTTTCGTTAATGTATGTTTCCTTTTTCTATACAAAATACATTGCGGAAACGGTGTCCATTTCCGAACTTTTTTGACTAAATGTAGAAATCTAAAAGCAAATGGAATTTTTTGTTTATGCATATATGCTGTTTTTGCTTATATCTAGAAATCGAATGACTTTCAGATTTCTAATGAGAAAAATCAACTTTTTTTATTTTTATTATTATTTAAATAAATGATGGAATAAAAAAATATTAACAATCCATTATCAGTCTGGAGTTCTATTTGGATTTGCTGAAGCGTTTCACTACATATTATTACATTTGTTAAAAAGTGTATTTGTATGGCGCGAGTAGTTGGCTAGTCCTAGCGCCTTAATAAATATGTCTTTTGAAATACTCTCCACTAATATCTACGCTAATTTCCCTCTACCTGAACCAGCTCTGGAAAATTGGTCAGGAATGGTTGTTTCTTAGGCAGCCACCAACTTCGGAAAAAAAAATCCTTCTATTTTGTCCTTGGTAATCGAAATAACTCACAGGGCATTAAGGGCGTGATAACACCTGATTGCATTCAGTTCCATAAGGACGTAAGTAAAGCAATATTTTACAATTTTTTTTAAATAACTACTACTTATTTGGAATTTCAAAAAGATGAAAGAGGCATACATATATGGTCTAGCTATATGTCGGGGCTGTAAGGTGGATGGTCAGGGTTTCATTAAGGATACTTGAATAAACACCTGAGTTCTTAGGGAAGACGCGTTATAATGGTACGACATGATTGCCTTTAGTCTGGTCTTTACTAGTCTTTAGTGCACACCTTTCAGAAATGTTGGCATTGCCACTATTGCGTAACTTTATGTCTGCTATATGATTGATCTACAATTTTTAACCGACTTAAAAAAAAGGGAGGAGGTTCTCAATTTGTCTGTATGTTTTATGTATGTTCACCGATCCCTCGAAGACCCCTGGACCAATTTGGAAAATCCTTTTTTGTGGTCCTATATTTTTAAGCTATTGCATAGCTTCTATCGAGGGCTTTGAGCGCGGGGACCGAATCCAGAAATTCCGTAACAAAAAAAAACCTCAAGCTCCCCACTCCGGGGCCGGGGCGGGCGGTCCGGGCGGGGGGGGGGGAGTACGGCTTGGTATTTCCCGCAACTTTAGGACTACTTGGTAAAATCCTTGAGAACCAATTAAGTACTCGATTTAGATGCGGATTGTATCTACGTCTAGCCTGATTCTACTCAAAACTTATAGGCTACATAATATAACGCTTCATTACCTGAAGGGTGAGTAGAGGTTGTAAAATTTTTATAACTTGCGAACCACTAACCCGATTTATGTGCGTATTTTATCAATGTATAGGATCTCTGGGAGCAGTCAGGTTCGAGATGGGTTACTGTTTGCATAAGTTGATACAAAATGCTATGCAATAGCTTTACCGCGGCAGTCCCCGAGTGCCACACGTCTTTTTTTTTTCAAATATTGATGTCGTAACATGTCCACTTTTTTTTTTTGATAATGGAAAAACATTTCTCTACGCTTCTTGATGTCCGCATCATATTGATGTCATTACCAGTAATTATTTCAGAAACACGCCTCGACGACCCATTTTCGAAACTTAGTCACAGTTCTCTGCACTAATCCACGAGGGTTTGTTTTGCGGTGTCGGAGAGCAACGACAACAAAATTTCCTCACGCCCAGATGTTCACATAAGAAGGTTTGAACACTAGCCGAACGAATGCTTAGGATTCTCTCTATATCTCAGTACTAAGTAAACACATGTTCTGCAGTAACTACAGTTCGCGGGCCTCCACTTCTGTCGTCATCTTCGAGGCTAGTTCTGATACTTTAAATTCGTTGATTCGCCTATTTAAAGCTGATTTTAAACGTTGAAAGCCAATTTCCGTGATTTCAGATATACCAAAATTTTAATTCATAGAAATCAAGATTCAAATGTTCTAGATTGATAACGTCACGTGAATGTCACGGATAACTACGATCTCTGTTCTCAGCATGTAAAATGGCGCGAAGTGATGACAGAATAAATACATTGTTTTTGTGTGCTAAAATTGTCGTGTCACGTTCCATATTTAAAAAAAAACTAAATAAAAACATACGAGTAGGATATAGATGCGTTGAATCTTTAAATATTGAGCAAACTATTTTTCTGCAGATCCGGTCAAAATGAGGACTTCTATTTAAAAAAAGATGTATGTAGTAAATAAGTGACGTTAGTGCAGTTTTGGTAGCTTGAGGTGTCGCAGAAAAAATATGATCGGTGTGATATGGAAGACCCGATAAATTGAGTGAATTCAAAAACTCAACTGGAAAGTTCACAGCGTCATCCACGTTGCACACCATGTCTATCGAGTTGTAGACTATCTTCTTTGTTAAATTATTTCTTAATTTTCATATAACACTTTTTCACCTCTTAAGGGCGGGATTTAAAAAAAAACTATCCTTAAAGGTTTTCAAAGAATATCTCCTACAAATTTCCAATCTCCACAGGTGTTCCGGTATAATCTGTGCGTTGTCTGTTAGTCAGACAGTAAGTCAGGAAGTCTCGGTACTGTTTTATAGTTATAGGACTAGAAGGCCCGCGAATGGAATCGTGTTAAAGCCCACCTAGAAAAAGTTATTCTAAGACAGAAAGAAAGACAGATGGTTTGACGGATGCAAGTAAATTGATATGAGGTGGCTATTTCACATCAAACAATTTCAAGAAATATCATGCGCTATTCGATAATTGATTGTTTTAAAACAAATGAAATACCTACGTTATTTTGTAAAAGTAAACAAACCAAAGACAAACAAGCACATGAAATCCGTCGACAAATCATTTATTTACAGTCAAGACGTAACAGTAAAGGAAGTTAAAAGAAACCAACCACTTTCGCATTGGAGGAGCTCGAAGGCGGCGTAAGAGTCAAATTATGTCGCAATTACGAAGTAAAATGCCGCGAAATTGTAATAGAACCAAATTAGACACGACACGATGCTGCAACACTTTCCATGGTGCGAGACCCGGGGCTGGCTCCGTGGGAACCGCAGACGGATTGCCCACCGACGGACGTAACTAACCCACCACAACCAGAGACGAATCCGAGTGCAAATCGCGACCGCAATAATTGATGAAAATTAAATTTGTGACATAACCCTCAGTAACGTAGACTAGAAGTCGGTACCACCTAATAGGTGACGGAATGGTAATCCCAGTGCTTGTACAGTAGGCAACTGACCAAAGTGACCAGAAATGGCTCAAGCAAAAGACGAACAGACAATATTGGTTGACTTCTGGCAACACTTTTGATTAAATAATAGCTGTACTCAGAGTGGGCGGACTAACTTTAATACGCCGGAATTTAATCGGTTTTTGTATGGTTAGTCCGGTTCTAATCTCGTACCAAGTATGACAGGTTCTCTATGAATACAACTGTAATTAATTGTTTACAGCATTTATTATTTAACAGTTTATGCAACCCTACGAAATAACCTAGGCAGAGTTACAACAAAAATATAATTTTTGAACCGAAAGTGGTAAGTTTAGTCTGTGTTCCATTGTACATTCATTGCAAATCTCTCCAAACAAAAAATCGTACTTTTACTACTCGCTACGATGACCCTCCACTATGCTCTACACACATTGTTTTGATTTGAATCGAATTGTCATTATATTCTCTCGACACACCATATAGGAACTAGCTGACATGCCAGGACCTTTCTTGTATAGCCCGTCTACATTAGGCTGGCTGGAAAATTCGTGCAATTTTCATTCAGTTTCGAACACCGTTCATTCAATACGATGATACCAATCCGGGCGGGCTTAACCTAGTAGAGGAAGGGGACCTGCAGTTTAACGAGGATTCCGAAACATGATAGAGCTCGAATTCGTAACGGAATGCACTTATCCAACTCAGAAACAGAAATAAAGTGGTGCATGAAGGGGTGGGGATTTGAACTGTGATGGAAGTTAAGAGGATAATGATGTGATCAAATTCATTTTTTTTTATTTCCATTTCATTCAGTCCGATTCCTCAGTCAAATTAAGAAATATTTTTTGTGAAAATCTGTAAAGATTTGTATAAAAATGTTTAAGGGCGTATATCAAGGAAATAAGTTAAGTTATTAAGAAAATCTTAATGTGCAGACGTATCGCTCAGTAAATGTGCAAAACATCACAAACACATTTCTTAATTTAAGTTCGTAATCAAGCACGAGCCAATGTATGGAAATAGTTCGCCTCATTATCCTCTTAAGTCCCCTGAGCCACGAGCCATGACAATATTGCAAACACCTTACTTTTTCTCTTCTGTGTCAACGCTATCCGGCTATTTTTATTTAAAAAAGGGCTACAACTTATTTTACCGCTGCATCGAGAGTATCTAAACGTGTGCTTATTGGAATATCGTTCCCCTGTCTCTGAAGCAGAACGAGACTAGTGACCGTGACAGGAGGCCGCTTGTTCAACTGTCATTCTTCCTGCGTTTAGGGCATCGAGACCACTTAGACGTATTTTTTCTGTTTTAACTGGACATGGATTGCTAATATCAAACTGACCGTCGTGATATTAGCTAACATACCACAGTGGGAACTAGGCGCCATATGTATTAATAACCATATTACCTTCCTTATATTGCTCGGCTACGTTGAACTAGATGGCAAAACACGGACAATTTTCATTGCAGCTTGGACCATCGTTCATTCAATGCGATGGTGCCAACCCGGGCGAGATAACCCTACCACCTAGTAACTGAGAATGAGGTCCTACAGTTTTACGTGAAATCAAACCCAGGCCAGCCTCATCGGACGAAAACAGTAATCCATCTAAAACCTAACCGCGATCAGAGTTGCTTCACCCAGCTTATCGAACCGCAAGGCGTCGCGGCAGAGGACTACCGAGGCTGACTAATATATGGTGCATATTTTCAATTATTAACCAAAAGTGAATATGCTAAGTGACTTTATGCATGTTATCGGTTCCAGAAAGAATTATAGTGCCATGCCAGGACATTCCCTCACTTGTGCAGGTTGACTTTTAACAGGATGGAGATGTCCAAATATAAATGATGATACATACAAAACGTTTATATGTATAATGTTCATTGCTAGCACCAACCCGATAATACTGAGTGGATGACTAATTCCTAATGTCACGATATTAGCCCAACATACATCAGGGGAACAATGTAGATGCCATTCCCCTCATTGAAATCGAACTGGCTTTAACGACTTAATAAGCAGAAATACTCGAATTTTGAACCCAAATATCTGGTGTTTCGTTTGAAATTCCAAATTCAAATTGATTTCAAATTAAATTTACTTGAGCTCTGTTAGAAATTGGTTGTTTATTTTCCGCTTCATTTGATTTTGCTCTGACAGAAATAGTTTTGTTTACTACTATGGCCGCAAAATTGGAGGAGCGGCGACTGAAAACTTTCCGTTACCAACTGTCCAGACCTTGCTTCATGTTATTTCCACTTTTTTCGGAAGAAAAAAAAACCGGCCAAGTGCGAGTCGGACTCGCACACGAAGGTTTCCGTACCATCGTACAAGATTTAATACAAAACAAATCACCTCTTCTGTATGGGGGGGTCCCTTATTATTTTTTTATTTTACCTATTTGTTGTTATAACGGCAAAATAAATATACACTCTGTGAAAATTTCAGCTGCCTACCTATTACGGTTCATGAGATACAGCCCTGTGACAGACGGACGGACGGACGGACGGACGGATGGACGTACGGACGGACGGACAGCGGAGGCTTAGTAATAGGGTTCCGTTTTCACCGTTTGAGTACGGAACCCTAAAAAGCAAACAATTCCGATAAGGCGGGTCGAGTATTCCTCGTGCTTATAACTGCTGCCCAATTTCGATATTTTCCACACGAGTAAACCCGGGTCGCACCGCGTGTATTGTGCTGCGGAGGGGGGGGGGGGGGGGGGCAGCGTTGGCGGGACAGACGTGAGGGGACAGGCAGCGGTCATCGTATGGCGACCAAACTATACGTATGTGTGGTAGGAGCTTCCGTTGGGTGCGTTGGTTTTGGGGGAGCGAAAGATTTTAATGTATTCATACACCTGTGCGTAGTGCGTCATTGAATATCCAGGTGTCCACTCCCTGTGTCCGCATGGATGAATATCGGCCACAGATGTTATCGCATGATCACACACGACCTGTCTCTCTGATTTCTTCCTTATTTCTATTGTTATTTGTCTTATCCCAGGCTAAGTCTGGAATCTACGAATTGGATGAAAATCTAACTTCATTTTGGCAGAGACTTTAATGTAATTGTTATTTTTTGCTTTAATGATCTACGCATTTTTTAGTAAGCAAGTAAGTAGATACGGTATTTCGTTACAGAAAGATATAGCATAGCTTTTTCTATATCCGCAACGCAAGTAAAGCGTATGGAACCATCTTCAATACTTGTGTATGTATGAGGCACTGATTACATGGGGAGGGCTTTGTAGGAACAGCAGTATCTGGCCATTGGTTAAAAACTCTATGTGCTTTGAAATAAGAGGCAGATGGCAAATAGGAGACGATCTGACACGACTTTTGCGCCAACATTTTAATTCTAAAGTTTCCAAGATAACAAATTATTCTAACAGTCACCTAGGCCGGAAATCGAACTTAAAAAATTCACCTGTAATTTTATGGCATAAATAACTTACCCCTGATTTCACCACCTCCAGCTACCAGAAATCCCATAATTATCTTTCGGTTACATTGAATGTTTACATGTTGCGAACGAAATATAACTTTGGTATTTTTGTAGCTGGAGGTGGTGAAAATGATCTTAATCATAAATGATCAAATATATAGCTCTAATAAATATTGCATCATTAATTTTAGGCCGCCCATGAAATCTAACTAGGACGCAGAATAGTAGCAAAGATTAAATTTCAATAGAGATATTAAAATAAATGAGTATATTTTCATGGAAACCTTCGTATGTGAATGAGAAAAGAATTGAAACATTAATTTCACTGGTAACATCCGACTGATGCAAGTGGCGTTCCAAAAAACTTTGAGTGCAGCAGCTATGGAATTTTAAATGTTTCTAAAATTAACTATCATTAGTCTATAATTATATTTAGGGTACTTTCTCTCCCGGTGGCGTTCACTCTTTCCACCTTGTGGTATGGTCTTTAACCAGTAAAATTAATAGTTTAGGAACTTTTTCACCTACTGCTGATTAGCTTAATCGCAACATATTGAGGACCTTTCTAAGCAGCTTGAAATCAACACCAGTACAAGATAATCAGCACTTTAGTAGGTAATAAAGGCCCTTTAAGTGTCGATTAATATAAATCAGCACTTGGTGAAAACCAGGCTACACTAGAAAATAAGTATCAGTAAAAGCTTTACCTTGGAAAATTTAATACTCCTTTTTTGACAGATATCTGGTAGTCCAACACTGCACAACTAATAATTTAGAAACTTTGATTATTTGTTAATCCAGTATTGGAAATTAACGCTCTATGTAAGAGCTTTGAACACTGTATTTCGCGCCAAGTTACTCGTATGACTGCAGTTGAAAATCGGTTGCTTTGTCGGCTTGTTTTGGCGGGCTCGATAGGTGGGGTGAACTTGCCAGTGCGAGAATTGGCTATTCTCGCTCACTCAACATGGCCCGACACAGACGTCTGAAAAGAGAAGTCAATATTCTGTTCGCTTTTTGAGTTCCCCTTTTTCTGACAACGCCATTGCAGTTTCGCAATATATAAACAGAGGCCCTATTATGAGTTACAAATTACTTATCGAAATTTCGTTGAGCTCTTCGTTTCCACAGGTTCGCAACATTGTATAGGGCAGACATTTGAGGGATACACTAAATTGCCCGTCCACGGGTTTACATATTTGTGTAGAAATATAAAATAATATAAATGTGTTGAAAATATGTATTTACACAGATATAACATCCCATGAACGGACGATTTAGTGTATTCCTCAAATGCCTGCTCCATTCAATGGTGCAAACCTGTGGAAACGAAGAGCTTAGAGAAATTTCGATAAGTAATTTGTAACTCGTAAGAGGGCCTCAAGTGAAGGTATTCGGTATTCCATTATGAAAAGAGCTGACTGTTCCTATGACCAATGATTCCATTTTCTAGTGTATCCCTAGATACAATGACTAAGTAGGTAGTACATACATCATCCCACTGCAGAACGTAGGCCTCCTTCCACAGGCGCCATTTATCTCTATCATTTGCCCTCATCCGGTTATTATCAAGAGAATAGGTATTTCGGGAAGGGATCTCGAATTGTTCCGTCAAAACAACAATCACATACGTGATTTACATTTTCAGGACAGATGCATTCAAATTATTATGAAAATTATTAATTTTAGCCGTCTGTGGCACATAAATTATTCTCGCGCTTCTCGTGTAGACGATAGCGTAGACGATTCTGACAGTTGTAGCTTCATGGAATATCTTTTGCAATTTATTCATTTATTATTTTTGTGACTTAAGTAGGCTGTAAACTTTTATGTACTAATACATTCGTGTAAATTTAATCAATGATTACACATTAGAAAGAAAATTAAGGACTAGATCATAATATCTAGGCAAAAGGTATACAAAATGAAAATATCTTAAAACGAAAATCAATTACTATTAAACAAGTTATTGGTCTAGGCAAGGCACACTGCATTTTTATTTGCGAAGTGACAGCCGCCACAACTAAAATAATGGAAACTTCAGATTCTTCCGAAGAACTTATAAAAGATAGTTCGGCAAGTTGTGCAATAGATGCGAGGCCGACCCAAGTCATTGAATTATGTGCACCTGACGATGCCAAGCGTGCTCAAAAGCTTACCACCGTTTCGGAGCCGGGTGAACTTCCTACGGCATCAGAATTGGAGTTGCAGCCTGATCCTGGATCCAAACATGGCACAAAGTCAGATGCTAACGCAGCATACAATGCCTACGAAACGGCTGCGGCGCAGATCAAGCAGGAAAGTGAGCTCGGTTGCAAAGAGTGTGTACTATGCACGGCCCGCACTGACGATACTTTCGACATTTACCTGGAGATGACATGTTGCGGGCAGGTCTCGCTCTGTTCCATCATTTGTAAGGAGGCTAATTTGACCCCAGACCGCCTCGCTGGTTCTGATTTCGTGTGCTACTCCTGCTTTGAACTGATCAACTTTATAGAGCGGGCTGAGATTGAGTACAAAAAACAGAGAGACTTGTTACTGGATATTATTAGTCAGAACCCTGCGCTGGCGCAGAAGGCGTTGGAGCCCTTTGCTGTTGATATGGAGTATTTTAAATCAGAAAGCTGTAAGAGTGAGCGTAACTTCTCCTCTGACGATGACGAGCCGCTCATCTGCATATGGCCCTCCCACCGGAACAAATCCAAAGCCAGCCTATTGGATGACAGGTATTGTCTTGCAACCTTCTCGACATTCTCGGATTATTATTCTGGCAACATTATCGGTGTATTAGACAATAAACATGCATGCAGGTGAATATAGGTAATTACAAATTGACCATGCATCAAATTGGTGTCAGTGAGTTATGGCATTTGCCATTGTAAGGAATTTTGTTATTATGGGCACCAACTTAAATTCCATTGCAGAAAAAAGATGTGCACCTAAATGGGTTTCGTAGAGTCTCAAAGATTTTTTTGTTATAGATATAAACAATTGCTTTATATTACTATTAACATTTTTGTAACAAAATAATGGCAACAGATTTGAAAATAATTAAACGCAATGACTGTGTCATCGCACCACCACGCTTATCTCTTTTGGTAGCTGAGCCCAGGCTTCATACATTTCTGCCTATTGATCTTTTAATTTAGGCAACTTCATAAATGTGAAGACCCAAGGCCATTGATATAAAAAAAACATTTAGATCACTTCTGATTCGGCAAGTATTCTTCGGCAGATTCTGCGTGTCAAGTCAGGTACTCTAATTCAAACAATTTAGAGTACCTGGGCTGTCAGTTTCGATACACCCGTCACGGCGTTCACGCATGTTGCCGATTGTATAGGTACTGCTCTATGGTAGAAGAAAGGAATAATTATGCCGTCCTTTGTAGTAAAAAATGTAAAAACGATTACGGGAAAGCCAAGAAGGAAGATGGAATCACATACCACAGGTTTTTTATCAAAATTTATCAAATCGAGTTATATTATGGTGAAAGAAAGTGGTGTAGAAAGTATGGCGTACGGCGCGGTGTCGTTATCGTGATAACTGACATTGAACGACAAAACTATCGGAAAAACCGGTATCTCTTTCTAGCATACGTATATCCTTCACTATAGGTCTCTGTCAGTCATGCATTTGTGGTGTGAGTGTGTGTGTATCGCGTTCACTGAAGGATGGTGTTCTCTCAAACAAGTGCGCGCCCTTTCTAGCGTAAATGGTTTTCCTATTTAGGTCCCTCTTGCTCTCATGCAACAGAATGGGACAGATAACTGAGTGATACCAGGTTAAGAAAAAGATCTCTGAGATGAGGATTAATATGAAAGTTGCAATTTTAAAATACCTGATTTGCGTATAATGTTTTGTGTGTTAATTGAATATTCAAATTTTATATTTGGTTATAAATAGTAATATGAGTATGTTATGAATAATTTCAATGGCAAAATGTTTGCTGATCAATTCAAAATTATAACTGAGAGCGGGAAAATAAAAATTTCATGAAGGCAACGCCATAGGCTAGAGGGGAAAACGAGTTGAAACGATCACTTGTATGATGTTTGACTCTGATGGCCCTTCTTGTTGTTTTTTTAGTTCAATGCCCCAGGCCAATTCTCGCTGGCCTCCTGTTGACATAGCTCGACAATAAAGTATTCTAAACATGCCAACATAATTAAAGTGTACCATACAGCTCAAGTCATTGGATACTTAACTAAATTAGCTCACATTTATCTAATTATGAACTGACTTCACTTAACTCTTTAAGCTGGCCTGTTATATTCTACCAATATCATTGTAAAGTTGTGTTAGAGCTGTCTGCTCTGTACAGTCGTTTCGTCTGAAATCTATACACCGGAAATAGAGACAAATTGGACATCCCCCTCTGTCATGCTGACGTCAACCAAAGAGTAAAAGGGACTTAGGAATTCCTTCTCTTTCCAGTGTATACAATTGAGAGGAAACGACTGTACTGTAACAAACAGAAAATATGGCTGATAAATAATTGTTTCACTGTTGTAACTAGCATATTTTTCAAACTTTTTTAATGCAATAATTAAAAATCACACCGCAAACTAAATGTAGCTTGTCTATCTAGCTATGTTATCTGAAAAAAAGGTTTATTGCAGCATATGTTTATTTTAAAGAATAAGGCTAGTAATCATTGTACCATTTCAAAATGTCGTTAAAAAAATCAGTTCTGAAACTCCAATCACAATTAATGTGGTGAATTAACACATAGACTACTATTCATCCACGTTTTAAAACTTACGGCTTTTCACGCGACAGGAGGAAACATTCTCCGACGTTTCGAGCTGATCATTCAGCCCCTTGTCAAGGAGGCAGCCGCTACATCCTTACGTCGTGTCCTCCCGCCACATGAAAAGCCGTACGTTTTCAAACATGCTTAATGACTGGATATTATTAGTCAGAACCCTGCGCCTGCGCAGAAGGCGTTAGAGCCCTTTGCTGTTGATATGGAGTATTTTAAATCAGAAAGCTGTAAGAGTGAGCGTAACTTCTCCTCTGACGATGACGAGCCGCTCGCCTGCATATGGCCCTCCCACCGGAACAAATCCAAAGCCAGCCTATTGGATGACAGGTATTGTCTTGCAACCTTCTCGACATTTTTGGATTATTATTCTGGCAACATTATCGGTGTATTAGATAATAAACCTGCATGCAGGTGAATATAGGTAATTACAAATTGACCATGCATCAAATTGGTGTCAGTGAGTTATGGCATTTGCCATTGTAAGGGATTTTGTTATTATGGGCACCAACTTAAATTCCATTGCAGAAAAAAGATGTGCACCTAAATGGGTTTTGTAGAGTCTCAAAGATGTTTTTTATAGAAATAAACAAATGCATTATATTACTAAAACATTTTTGTAACAAAATAATGGCAACAGATTTGAAAATAATTAAACGCAATGACTGTGTCATTGCACCACCACGCTTATCTATTTTGGTAGCTGAGCCCAGGCTTCATACATTTCGGCCCATTGATGTTGTAATTTAGGCAACTTCATAAATGTGAAGACCCCAGGCCAATTCTCGCTGGCCTCCTGTGACATAGCTCGACAATAAAGTATTCTAAACATGCCAACATAATTAAAATGTACCATACAGCTCAAGTCATTGGATATATATTAATTAGCTCACATCTATCTAATTATGAACTGACTTCACTTAACTCTTTAAGCTGGCCTGTTATATTCTACCAATATCATTGTAAAGTTGTGTTAGAGCTGTCTGCTCTGTACTGTAACAAACAGAAAATATGGCTGATAAATAATTGTTTCACTGTTGTAACTAGCATATTTTTCAAACTTTTTTAATGCAATAATTAAAAATCACACTGCAAACTAAATGTAGCTTGTCTATCTAGCTATGTTATCTGCAAAAAAGGTTTATTGCAGCATATGTTTATTTTAAAGAATAAGCCTAGTAATCATTGTACTATTTCAAAATGTCATTAAAAAAATCAGTTCTGAAACTCTAATCACAATTAATGTGGTGAATTAACACATAAACTACTATTCATCCACGTTTGAAAACTTACGGCTTTTCACGCGACAGGAGGAGACATTCTCCGACGTTTCGAGCTGATCATTCAGCCCCTTGTCAAGGAGGCAGCCGCTACATCCTTACGTCGTGTCCTCCCGCCACATGAAAAGCCGTACGTTTTCAAACATGCTTAATGACCACGGTAATCTAAAAAGTATCATGCTATTCATCCAGGAAAAAAACCAGCCCGACATTCGTGCAAAACCAAACGAGGATCCCAGGGAAAGCATGGGATAGGTGTAATTGTTTTGATGGTCCTCCACAAGCAAATTTCTTGCACAAACTTAAAAATCCTTGCATGATTGAAAAAATACACAAGTGCACTCCGGGAAAAATGAAATTCACGCATCAGCTTCAAGCTGCTAGTGATATAAATAACATAATAATAAATATAATAAATAATAATAATGATCTTTATATTGGCACTTCTAATGCAAAATTCTCACTCAATCATTAAAACCCGTGCATGACATTTTTTGGTCCTCTGAAATATTAGCATTCCTGCCGGCTTCAGTGAAATGCTCCATTCGCTGTGCAAAACTAATGCTTGACACATTAGCAAGTAAAACCTAACCTAGCCAAGGCAATTAAGTAATTTCGTCAAAAATATTGTTCATTAGTGGGGTAAAAACCTTCAATGAAATGTCTTATCGTTTCTTCTTTCAATAATGTTTACAGAAAATTTGTGATTATATCTATAAAAAAATTACATTTTCTTTCAGAAAATTTTCTTCGGATGAAGACTTTTGCTGGAAGGAAGAGAATAAAGAAGAGATCGATAATATTTCAGATAGCACTAGAAAGTTTAAAAGCCTCCAGAGAAAAGAGTTGGAGAAAGAAGCAGACAATATAAATCTACCCACCTCACTGAAAGGCGAGTTCAAGAAGTCAGCCACTGACAAAATCAAAATGAAAAAATATAAAGATAAGCCAAAGAAAAATAGTCATAGAAAAAGAAAGACCTTAGAAACAGCTCAATGTAGTGATGAACAAGCAACTTTCAAGTGTAGCCAATGCACTCGAATATTTTCAAAAAAAGGTAGGCAGTTGACTTGCTCCACCCTCCGAAAATTATTTGTAAGATATATTTTATTTTAAAAAGTTGTCTTATGTTATTATTTTCCTTTAATGGTTAAGTGTATAGTATTTTTATTGTTTTTTGTCCTTAATTTTTGGGTCATGGCTTCACTGTCATTTCTACTTATATATGATGTTCCTTGCGATTACTAATGCTCAAATTATTGAATGTTCTAATTTATTTTTCATAATGATGCTTACAGGATATTTAGATCAACATATGCAGAAACATAAACGTAATCCCAAACCATACATCTGTGAAGTATGCGGCAAGAGATTCAAATATAGAAAGTTGTGCGATGCTCATTCTCTTATGCACAGAGGTATTTATTTATTTATATTTAAGTTGAATGTGAGGCATTATAAAATATCTGATTGACAGTTAAAATTATAAAATTTTACATTCACATTGCAGCCAAATATTTGTTGTCAACGGTTCACTGGATGCATTTGTGATACTGAAGGAATAAGTTTGTTTGGGCCAAGGTGAATTGATGTCCAAATATAAATGAATCTCTCGGTCAATCGATTTTCTCGAATATCACACTTTTAAAATAGTTTGGTTGGTTAAGGTTTTCCATTTATTTTTTTCAGGTATAGCTGACTGGAAATGTGTTCCATGTAATAAGCTTTTCCCAACTAAAGTTGCCTTCCTGAGGCATGACAAAATCCATAATGGGATACCAAAATATCAGGTAAACATTGGGACATAAGATAGGCAGGCACATTGTGTGTACCAGTACCCACAAGATCTAGACACAATACTTATATTTTACATTGACAACATTTGTTTTATGCAATTCGATTTATTGAATTGAATGTAAATACAACAGTAATATGCATTTATTTGTAACATTTTAGTTTTACTAAATGGTCGAACGATGTCTGAAAGACAAGAATCTCGTGCCATGCAGATAACGAGAATATCAGAAATCATGGAGCAATCTGTGAATCTAAATGTTCATCTAGTATGAGTACATATTTTAATCCGAATTATCTTTCACTTACAGTGTGATTTGTGTGGCAAATCTTTCATCCACTATTCATCTCTGCGCAATCACAAAATAGCACACGCTGGCATTCGGAAGTACACATGCGATCAATGCGGCCTTGCCCTGCTCTCCAACGCCTCCCTCACGCGGCACAAGCTCGTGCATAGTGGCGAGAAAAAATACGATTGTGAAGTCTGCGGGAAGAAGTTTGCCAGGAAGTGAGTTAGACTTTAACTCTGTGATTAATCATAAATGACTAATTAGACCACGTCTAATTTTCTGTGTAAGCTAGGGTGGGGAAACTGAATTAGATCTGAGTTTGCAATGATAAAACAAACCAATGGAATTTTAAATAGCTATTTCCTGTATTTCTATGCATGGAAAGCAACACTTGACAAAATATGCTCACTGTTCGTATGTGATAATAAATGAAAAGCCTCGAGTTTCGAGCCATAGGGTATCCAGAAGTGTACAGGATCCTGGGTACTATGCTGGCATGTAACAGATTTACTTAATAGTTTGTGTGTATACAGCTCCAACATGCAGACACATATGAAAACACACGCCAAGGAGAAGGGCCGGCCTCGGCGCACACCCCCTCCCGAGGTCCCTGGGCGGAGGAAAAGGTTCTTCCGCTGCGAAATATGTCCAGAACAATTTGATAGGCTGTATGTATAGTACATTTTTGCCATATTTGTAAAGTTTATCACATAGAGTGTTCCATAAAATGTACCAAAATAAATAGAGCTGTTAGTAAATGCATCCCCACTGTTTTAAAGTATTTGGCACTTTTGAGTGTTTTCAATAATCACTTACAGTACCCGGCGCTAAATAATGCACGGCGGACATTGGAAAGAGATAATTAGCTAGTTTCGGCTTTTTAGAGCGTCGTCTCTGTCATGCGCTGTCACTCAATACCTGTGTAATACGTGCAAGAGAGAAGACACTTTACGAACCCGAAAATAGCCGACTCTCTTCCCAACGTCCGATGTGCATTCTTTTTGTAATAGTATTGTATATGTACTAGTATTTCATGTTTCAAAAATGTACAGTCTCCTGGTAAATCAGGCCATACTTGACTACAATGTTTCGCCTTCGATGATAGAAGTATTTTTTTCGGATGCAGGATTATGTGGTGTAAAAAAATTACCTAATATAAACTTCATACTTCCATATTTATGTAAAATGCTATGAATACCTTGACCCATCACATACGATTGGGCAGATATCGGCCGGGAAAGTTAAAATGGGCTTAGTGCAGAGGGCGAAAAGTTTTCCAAATAAATATACTGTCCGGCCGTAGCCACGTTTATACTTTTTTGTGCTTGAAAATATTTATATGTAACTTTGTTTTCCGGCAGATTTAAACTGGAGTGCCATCTGGTGGACGACCACAACGTGCACTTGAAGAAGGGCCGCCCCAAGCCGAGGAATACCATGAAGAAGATGCAGCGAGCGCAGCAGGCGGCCGCCTCCATGGTCAACGCTATCGCCACTGCCATAGGCTCTAGAAAAAGTAATATTTCAAACAAGCTATTGTCGAAAATAGTTAAGGTGTAATTAAATGAAGTGATAAAGTTGAACCCCTCAACAGTCATTCCAAATTGCTTTACTAAATCCTATTTATAAATATAATTCATTATATTACAATGTCAATTGAAAATCTATTTCTTTTCTCTATTTAGTCCACTGCAAATGTGGATAAGCTGAATAAACCAATAAATCATTCTTCCAGGTTTGACCATCTCTTTCAAGAAGACGATGGAAAGTAAGCCACCAACGTCTAGCATGGTAATAAAGAAAAGTGAAGCGGCACCATCAAGCACTCCTACCTTCAAAACCAGTCCTCAGTATACTAACTCGATGTCACCAGGGACTTCCTACGTGTCACCTCCACAAGTTACCGGTTGGTGATTATAATATTATATGAGGTATTTCACGCCTTACCAACTCCGAAGTATCCCTAAATTTAGAGACCCTGCAACTCAGAGGGGATGTAGGGTCTCTCTGTGTTTTATCATCTTGACCATAGAGAATGCTCGCCGGAGCTCCTGTCCCTCCATCTCCTTTCTACCTTCGCTTAACGCAAGAATGCATCTTCCCCTTAGACGACTCGAAAATCCATGGGCGTCACTGGGCACATCAAGAGGTCCTGGGGTACGACATATACCGCACTTAACTTTAAAAAAACTGTATTGACATAGAAAAAATTGTGATCGAGTGTAGGGACTAGATAGATCCTTTGGAAATATTTCTCCATATGCTCATAACCACAAATTTACGAGAAAACGTTGCTGGTGATGGTAATTTGTTACGATTAATAAGGGCGGATAAGACCCCCTTAATGGAATATTTCTCATAATGCAATTGCTGATCTAACTGTGAGAGCACTGCAAAGTCATCACTGGAGGCATCCTACAGAATTTGGATAGGTAGAGAGAGATTTGTGAGCGGGACTGATTACTCTACAAATCCTAGCCTCGGTTGCACGAAGAAACAGCTGAGTTGATCAATGTTCAAACACGTCACTTTTAGTAAACCGCATAGAGTTCCTTCCATACTGTCCACACAAAGTGACGTGTTTGATCATACTTTGAGGTTGATTTTAATTTTTTGCTCTTTCGTGCACTCGGCCCTTAGTCTTCATAGGCTATGTATCTGTAGAGGCCTGGAGTGAGCTGAAATGTCAACTCTAAAGACGGTTACCTCTAGTCCCGACCTTGATTGAAATCTTCTGCAGCCAATGGGCTCTGATATGTTTAGTGAAGCGCTGAAAGCTGAGTTCAACACATTTATGTTTTGTGGTAGCTGTCCGGCGTTATATTCTTGATACTCCACCAATTGAGCCACAGTATAACCCACTCAAAGACACTTTAAACTGCACCAATTAAATTGTCAACCTTATCACCAAAGGCAATTTCGTATTTAGACTGCTGCTGCTTGCGGCAATAATCATAATTTAGTATGTAATTGTCATCAATGAAATCATCGCATTGTCTTTTTAACCGACTTCAAAAAAGGAGGAGGTTATTAATTCGTCTGTATGTTTTTTTCTAGTATTTTTTTTATGCGACCTGGCATGGATGGCTAATACCACACAACTACTGTTATGATATTAGCCCAATACACCACATTCCCGAAGGAATCAGGTGCCATGCCAGGACCTTTCCTTTATGAGCACGGCTACATTGAATTGGATGGAAAACACGGACAATTTTTCATTGCTGCTTCGGCCATCTTTTCATCCAATGCGATGGTACCAACCCGGGCGGGCTTAAACCCTACCACCTAGTAGGGGAAGGGGACCTACAGTTTTACATGGATTCCGAACCATGGAGCTATATTTGTTTACATTTGTATATACATTATGTCATGGTAATTATTTTTTCAGCCGATCCCGTTGATTATCAGGATCACCATCATCCAGCGATGCGGTCAGTAAATGCATTGCTGCCGCACGTGGCGTACGGCATGGGCGCTGAATATCTTGGCCGGATGCCTGACTACTCTCATTAGTAAACAGTTTTAATGTTAGTTACCAATCTTGCATAGTTTGCTTAGTCTGAAGGTATTGACTATTTATGTTTTATTTTATTAAAATATTTCAAAAATGATTTGCATTCTAATTGAATTGTTTTCGAAATTGTCTTGCTGAAAAAATATTTTAATTCCTATATTTCTCATACAGCAATCTCATTCATACATTTACAATGGGTTGGTTGCTCATAGTAGGTTGGAATCGTAGTAGGGACCGAAGCTTGAATGCTAATTATGCTCTCCTCTGTGGCATACCTATGTGGTAAATTATCCATCATATAATTTAAAATAAAGAGGGAACAATGTCTTCCTGTGCAGTAATAATGTGCTAACAAAATAGCGGAGTGCACAACCTTCATACTGGAGTACTTTTGTATACCTAGTAAGTTTTATTCTTGCCATAAAACCTATGAACTATATTTAATTGCGGCGTTGCCCTCTTCCCCTGGTTTTGACGTGGTGCTTGACTTCTTTATGGTGTTTAGCGATGTCCAATTTTCGCTAAATGACAAGATCTCAAGCCGGTTTGACTACACGCAGCTTCCGCCCATACTGATCTGTTTAAACACTAATTTGGTATAGTAAGTATGCTAATTTTAATATTCCTCTTTGGAGCCGGAATCACCCATCGCTAGTGGCAACTGTACTGATATCTACAACGCGAGACATGGAGAATTGGCACGAATGTAGAATAAATGCAGCAGAAATGCGTTCCTTGAGGAAAGTTTGTCGAGTTAATCTTACAAATTTCGAAAAGACTGGGTTAGACAGCAATATAAATTGAAAAATGTTGTAACTAGAATCGAGAAATAAGTGCTAAGATGGTTTGGACATGTGAAACGAATGGATGATGAAAACATTACGAAACAAATTTCCAGAGCAGATGTGAGTAAGAAAGTTTTGTGATTCACTCGTGAGTGTGAATCACAGGCGAAGATTAGCCCCGCTGAGTAGACCCCAAGAACTTGTACTCACCGAACGAACACGTTTAGCTGGTATCCTCCATTTTGAAAAACAATTTAGTTTAATTCAAATATTTTTCCCTAAAGATGACTAGGTGCACATGTTTTCATCTCTAGACAATTTTTCAAACTCAATAATTGATTCGAACTCTATTAACGATTGAAATGCTTAAATCGTTTAAAGCGTCCCGAATCCGATTGCTCACTCAAAGCTGTAAGCATCACAAACAATTCGGACCGTTTGTGTACGCGCTTAAGGAAACCAAACAATAAACATGGAACAAATGACATTAGTTGCAGTAGTTCACCTCAAATTTGAATTTAATCAATTGTTCTAAGCTGAACTTGAATTTTGAACTGAGGGACATTCAACGGTACGATGGTGAAAAAACACAGTGAAAGACGGTAGACTACGCTATAGAAACGTCAAAATGTGATACTGACAGTTGCACACATAGTGCCCTTCCTTCAAAGCTTGAGCACTGTACGGCATTGAATGACGTGATGATGACGTCATACCGTTCACGGGTCGCAATTTTGACGGCTGTAAGCGCGAATCGGATCAGTTTAGAACGAGCTTTCGGTAACGATGGTTCAAATCGGACCGCAAAGTTGGTCCAAATCAGTATTCGCGAATACTCAAATATTTGCAATAACTAATCGGACGGATTGTGAGTGTGCTATAAAAAATAAAACATATATATAAAAAATAACCTCAAACCATTGTCTCAACACCGTGTTTTTTCAAAAACCATTGAATGTCCCAGAACATTCAAGTTTAGATTAGAGCAATTGATTCGATTCAAATTTGAGGTGAACTACTACAACTAATGTCATTTGTTCCATGTATGTTGTTTTGTTTCCGTAAGCGCGTATACAAACGGTCCGAATCACAGCTTGGGGTGTGCAATCTGATTGGGGACGTTTTTATACACTTTAAGCACTGTAATCGTTTACAGTTGAAAATGGAACGCGCACTAGTTCGTTCTTTTTTTTCCTACGTTTCCAGGTGGGCATGCTTCCTAGAGGATCAAATAACCAAGTCGGAATTATGAATTAAAATGTGATCGAAATGTGTGTTATGCGAAGGAACCAACAGTTTTATTGCTCAAAATAGAAGCCTACTAATCTTTAAAAATTTATATCGATTTATTACATTCACATCTTAAGGGCGACCATAGATTATTTCCGAGTCTTTTGCTATGCAAAAAAAACCTAGACAACATTAAAAAAGTTGTAATCGATGACGCAAAACTTGGAAATCGTTTAGGAAAGGCACACTACATTTTTATTTCCGAAATGCCAACTTGACAAGTGACAGCGAATTCCACCATGGAAACTTTAGAACTTCTGCAAAACAGTGAACCAAGTTCTAAACTCGTGTCGGTGCCGTTAGCGATTAATAAAGTGAGCATAGCCGATGCAGATTCGTGTACGGCGGGCTTAGCCCTGGACCTCGCACCGGATTCCGCTACGAAGTCGCCCCCGGAGCAGCATTTTAAGCCCGATTCCACAGGTTGGCCTGTCGGCGAGCAAACTTCGGCTTCAATACATCAGCGCATTAAAGACTCAGTGTGCGATGAGCCGGAATCGGATCGTAAGCCGCGTCGAGAAGCATGCGACTCGGCCGGCCCGAGAATCAAGCAGGAGGCATGGAAGGAGTGCGTGCTGTGCGCTGGTCGCACAGACGACACTTTCGACATTTACATGGAGACGACGTGCTGTGGGGAGGTCACATTGTGCGCGTATATCTGCAAGGTGGCCAACCTTACGCTTGAACAGAGTGCGTGTTCCAAGTTTGCATGTAGTTCATGTTACCACCTTATCAACTTGGTGGAGCAGGCTGAAGTAGAGTTTTTGAAGCAGAGAGAGGTGCTACTGGATGTTATCAGCCACAATGCGGCACTGGCGTATGACGCACATGATACAGAGAAGTATGTGAAGATGGAACACTGCAAGAGCGAGAGGGGAGCCTCAGAGGATGACGAGCCTCTCGCATGCATAAAACCCGCACTTCGGCACCGTCGCAAGGTTGACTATGCACAGTGCGAGCCAAGTCCACTTCATTATAGGTGTGTATATTTATCTTGTCCTGTATTTTATTTATCAAAATGAATCCCCAAAATGGCAACATGCCAAGATAATTCAAACCAAAGTTTTTGTTATTAACCCCTAGACAATGATTTTGCCAAAATCAGTTGAGAAATCTATGTCAAATCAAACCATAGTGCAAAGAGTGTGCATGTTTTGACACTGGGACAGAATACTTATGACTGTAAACATGTATAAAATGGGGTTCCAAGCCAGACGCACCTAATTGAAAATAAAAAATTACATACCTACTACCCAATAAAAACCTATTTCTCCAATACGGGAAAAATGCCTAAAAAATATTTTTTCTTGCATGATTGGGAAATTCATTATTATTATTATATTGTAATGCACTAGCAGCATTATGCTGATGCGTGCACTTCTTTTAATGCACTTGCACTTTTGTTTTTAAGCACTTGCACTTATTTATTTATTGTCTTGTCTATGGATTATTAATTTATTTTTTTTAAGTAAAGGTCCAGTTTGTTTTTGAAAATATTTACTGACGATGCACTTATTATTTCCTCAGGTAGGTCGTTCCAATTATCCACAACTCGGTTTGTTAGGAAATGTTTTCGAGGATTTGTTGATGCTTGGGTGCGATTTAGCTTTAGCGAGTGACCGCGTAGACTTTCGTTAGTGTTAAATGTGTATATTGTTTTTAAATTATTGACATCATAGGAATCATGCAGTATTTTATATGTTTCGATAAGATCCCCACGCTGTCTGCGTTTTTCCAGTGTTGTGAGGCCTAATAGCCTTAGTCGGTCCTCATAATGTTTGTTTTTCATGGTGACTACCATCTTTGTTGCTCGTCTTTGGACTTTTTCAAGTAAATCTATGTCCTTCTTGAATTAGGGGCTCCAAATTTGGTAGGCGTATTCAAGAAGTGGCCGCACATATGTCTTATATAGCTTGATGAATAACTCCGGAGTAATAATAGAGAATGCTTTTCGGATCATGTAAAGAAGGGAGTTTGTACGTTTCACTGTTTCAGTTATGTGTAGATCCCACTTAAGGTCGTAAGATATAGTTACTCCGAGGTCACTTTGTGATGTGACTGATTTTAATTGGTGATCATCAATTGTGTAGCTGCAATGGGGGTTTTTAGGACCAATATGTAACACAGTGCACTTTTCGGGGTCATTCCGTTAAAAACGACCCGAAATAAAAAAATGTAAATATACATACAAAACACCTCAAATTACATCATTTCGAACAATATTTGTGGTCGGGAAACAGGGAAAAATATGGAAAAAAAATGTCAAAAATATATAGGCGACGCGGAACACATTCGCGGAAAATCGGTATAGAAACAATATTTGTAATGGTTTATAATAAAATAATAACCAAGGTCAGTCAGTCAGTCAGCGTGTTTGCGTCCACTGCTGGACATATGCCACTCCAATTTTTCTCCAGTCCTCCTGCAGCGGGAGAACAAATAATTTTATCCAATCGACAAACTTACGTACAGTCGTTTCCTATCAAATGTATACACTGGAAAGAGAAGGAATTCTTAAGTCCCTTTTACTCTATGGTTGACCTCAGCATGTCAGAAAGAGACCTCAAATTTGTCTCTATTTCCGGTGTATAGATTTCAGACGAAACGACTGTACATAGGCTTTACGTTGTGTGTGGGACACTTGTCGCCAACCGGTAGCATAAACAATGTTATGTCGAGTGAGATTGCCAAAATAAACCCACACCTCAAAATGACAGCTCAACTTTAAACAGCACTAAACTTTTTTTTATGTAATATCATTAATTTCACCATAAAATATGGATAAATGATAACTGGCAACACAAACAATCCAGACAGACTGCCCACACTGCTAGAGTAAAAATTTTATATCTTTAAAAAATATTTTTAATATAAAATGCTGTGTGGGTACCGGCACGTTAAAAGAATACAAATGGGCCCACTGCATATCTTCCCGTGCATGTCGTAAAAGGCGACTAAGGGATCCAGCGTGTGGTAGACCGCTAGGTCGACTGGGTACGCTACCACACTCGGTGATAAGCCGCGTCGCCAAGCAGTTCGCTGTGTTCCGGCGTGAATCCCGAGGACCCAGTAGCAAGGGGGATTTAGGGGCGAAGAGGAGTGGTCCAGTGACTCTAAAGCGGAATCACTGCTTGGGAGTAAGGGATCGACACGATGGCCAGGGAGACCTGGTGAAACGGGTGTCCGCTGCCCGCCCGCCGAGTAGTTCAGGGCCCGGTCTGTGCCTAACCATCACAGAAGGCTGCACCATCACTCGGCGCATAATCTCGGAATGGTCCGTCGTGCCGGTTGGTGACCGGACTGCCGGGGTCCCGGCGGCCACTTCCGGGGGGGACCGGGGGCCCTTCCGTCCATCGTGTCGGTTTCTCACCATCCCAGGCAGATAGTGACGAAACCAGAGAGTTGCGCTTTGACCACAAATCTTCGCCGCTTGTTCCCTGTGCAACCCCTTCACACCAACTCAAAAATGACAGTGCAAAATAAAAGGAAAAACGTTAATTCAGCGGTGCACAACCCCGGCATTTTTCGCGCAGACATTGCGAATATAAGGGGGCTGCACACTAATCTGAATGCCGTGCACCTGCACCTGGAGCAGAGTAAGCCGGCCATGCTTTTCCTCACGGAGACACAAATATCACGACCTGCCGACACATCGTATTTGCACTATCCCGGCTACACTCTGGAAGAATCCTTCCGTCCGAAAGCCGGGGTATGTTTGTTCGTCAGGTCTGATATTTGTTGTCGCCGTCTGCACTGCCTTGAGGACCCCGAACACTCCGTGCTTTGGGTCCACGTTGACATGGGGACGGACACGCGGCTGTATGCGTGCCTGTACAGACCGCATAACGGAGACAAGGAGGTTACTCGACTTATGGAGTACCTGAGCAAAGCGGCAGACGATGCACAGGCGAGGTTCCCCTCAGCGGAGTTGGTCTTCATGGGAGACTTTAACGCACACCATGCGTCGTGGCTAGGCTCCGAAAAGACTGACTTTGCTGGTAGGGCTGTGCGTAACTTTGCTCTGGCGCACAACCTGACTCAACTGGTGACGCAACATACGCGTATCCCAGATCGAGCAGGTGATGCGTCCTCCTTACTGGATCTTCTGCTGACCACCAAACCCGCCGGGTACAAGGTATCGGTGCTTGCTCCCTTGGGGTCATCTGACCACTGCCTGGTAAGGTCAACTGTGCCACACACCCAGTCTGAGACACGTGCGTCTTGCACGCGTCTGGTGTGGCACTACGAGTCAGCAGATTGGGACGGAATGAGAGAACACTTCTCCTCCTTCCCTTGGAGGCAGCTCTGTTTCAGCGCTATGGATCCGTCGAGCTGTGCTAATGCCGTTTCCGAGGTGATTCAGGGAGCTATGGAATTATTTATTCCTAGCTCTACCAAATCCCTCGGTGGTAAATGCCAGCCATGGTTCAACGCGGAGTGCGCGGTCGCCTGTTCAACTAAGAACGCGGCCCACCGTGCATGGTTTCGTGCGCGAACACGACGTGACCCAAACCTGAAGACGCTGAAACAGGCCCTTAACGTAGCCTCCAGATCTAGTAAGAGAATAATTGCCAGAGCGAAGTTCGAGCATATCAGCAGAATTGGCGAGAAGTTGATCAGCCACCCGACTGGGAGCCGTCAATTCTGGTCCCTCGCCAAATCTGTCGAAGCAAATTTCTGCCGCTCCTCACTTCCACCATTGCAGCAGCCCGACGGATCACTCGCTTTTTCCGCCAGAGAGAAAGCCGACCTTCTCGTGGGCCTCTTTGCGGCGAACTCGCGCCTGGATGATGGCGGCTCCACTCCGCCTTCTATCCCCGGGTGCGAAGTGTCTATGCCGAGCATACAGTTCCGTCAGGGAGCTGTGCGGCGTGAGCTCTACGCCCTAGACTCCAGGAAGGCGAGTGGCCCTGATGGTATTCCTGCGCTCGTGTTAAGGAATTGTGCTCCCGAACTAGCTCCTGTCTTAACCCGCCTTTACCGCCTATCGTACTCCACTGGTTGTGTGCCTGCAGCTTGGAAATCGGCCAACGTTCAGCCCGTGCCTAAAAAGGGAGATCGATCGGACCCGGCCAACTACCGACCCATAGCCATCACCTCTCTTCTCTGCAAAGTGATGGAGCGCATCATTAACTCTCAGTTGATGAAGTATCTAGAGAGCAATGAACTTCTCAGCGATCATCAATACGGCTTCCGTCCGAATCGATCTGCTGGGGATCTCCTAGTATACGTCTCACATGAGATGGGCGATGCGCTCGAAAATCATGGCGAAGGTATGGCTATCGGCCTGGATATCGCTAAAGCATTTGACCGGGTCTGGCATAAGGCACTGCTTTCCAAGCTGCCCTCTTACGGCCTTCCACTCGAGCTGTGTGACTGGATCGCCGACTTCCTGCATGGCCGCAGCATAAAGGTCTTGGTTGACGGTTGCTGCTCCAAAGCCATGTCTGTGAATGCCGGCGTGCCGCAGGGCTCTGTGTTGTCCCCAACCCTTTTTCTGCTGCACATCAATGACCTGCTCAATTTGGGCGACATTGATTGCTACGCAGATGACAGCACGGTGCTAGCCAGGTACACCAGTCACCAGACCGCAAGCCGGGCTGAAGTGGATGACGATAGACGGCGCCTCGTTGCTAGACTCGAAGAGACCCTGGAAAAAGTTTCCGGGTGGGGTCTCCAGAACCTCGTCGAGTTTAACGCGAGCAAGACGCAGGCGTGCGTGTTCAGTGCGAAGCGAGCTCCGTTCAGTGCGGCTCCGACCTTCCAGGGAGCAACTCTACATATTGACGACCACATAGGGATCCTTGGTGTTGACCTGACGCATGACCTTAATTTCGGACGCCATATCGAGGATAAAGCCAAGCTCGCCTCAAAAAAGCTGGGAGTCCTCAACAGGGTGCGTCAGTACTTCACGCCTGACCAAAAACTGCTTCTTTACAAGGCGCAGATAAGGTCCTGCGTGGAGTACTGTTCGCACTTGTGGGACGGCTCAGCTAAGCACCTGCTTGGCTCCCTGGACTCGATACAGCGTCGGGCCGTGCGTCTCGTTGACGACCCCGAGGTATCCCTAAATTTGGAGACCCTTCAACTCAGAAGGGATGTAGGGTCTCTCTCTGTCTTCTATCGTCTTTACCATGGAGAATGCTCGTCGGAGCTGCATAACGCTGTTCCTCCTTCCCCTTTCTACCTTCGGTCAACGCGGAACAGGGAGAAAATGCACAAATTCACAGTCGACATTCCAAAAATAAGAACTCACCGATCCTCTAGATCCTTTATCTATAGGGTCGGTAAACAATGGAATGAACTCCCTTCCGAGGTATTTCCCCCAAATTACGACCTGGGGTCCTTCAAACGTGGTGTGAAGAAGCACCTGGCCGGCCGGCATGGTTTTCGCAGCCCCCCTGAATGTTCGAAAACCCATGGGCGTCGTCGGGCACCTTTAGGTCCTGGCGTACGCCATATGCCGCGCTTAACATAAAAAAAAAAAAAAAAAAAAAAAAAAACCCTCTGAATCCAAATTTTCACACCAAAATTCCAAATTAAAATCCATTCCACAATCCCTGATACCCAGTTAGTTGCCAACAACAATGTATTAATGGAATGATGATTGCAATAAAAACATCAGTTTTTATCAAATTAAATTTATTGACAACACTTATCATTTATTACAATTGCATGAAGACACTGCAAAAGTGCCGAGTCTGCCTGCAAGAGCGCATCAGAGAGGAACAGCGCGCTACATATCGGTCAGAAAACACACAACACTGTTCTATATATACGGGTCATAATACTGCTTCCATTGTCTCTAACATAGTCTAATCTAAATGACTCGGCTATTCTGTACTGGTACCACCGCCGCCAATACAACGTAAACTTTCACAAGTTTTACCCCATTAAAGAGAGATTGTTTGGCTCCGCATATCATAAAAACACTCTAGGGCTGACAAATAGTAACTGGTAATGGGCGGGGCGACCATGTCATAGACCTTGATTAATTTTTATCACATTTGAACCTAATTTGGTGGTAAAATTACCTTAAATATTGTCACTTTCGCCGGTCAACACACTTGAAAAGTCAGAAATCACGGAATGTAAAGCAAACGTTAATCATATTTTTTCCATGAACGATTAATCGCCTTAAAAAAAATGTCTCTGCCATGCTCCTTTTGAGTCATACTTTCATCCTATTCACCCAGCTAGTTTAAAAGAATGCGCCCAGCTTGGAAACCCTATCTAATGTATAAAAATATCAAATCATCTGTGGGTTGAAAAACGCCCATTTTGAGAAATTTGCGAAAAAAATCTTTTCTAACATTTTGGCCTGAACTTTAGCCTAACTAAGCCTTATTAACTGGCCAACCTTCCAGAAAAAAATGCACTCACCCCCCGAGAAGAATGCAAGTATATTCAAGTCACATAGGATGGAACCTCTGTTTTTTTTATTTTGTATACCTATGTCAGTAAATCGAATGAAGTCATTAGATTTAGCCATAATCTGGTTTTGTATGTATCAACAATCATTAGAATAACATATCTCGACAATTCTCTCAGTTTTACTAAAAAAAATTATAAAAGTCAGACAGTTGCGGTTGGGCATGCCCAAAGTGTATATATAAATATATTTATTCTTCTTCTTCAACTTTTAGCTGTCCACTGCTAGACATAGGCCACCCCCAGGCATTGCCAAGTTGTGCGGTCTCCTGTTTATCTTCACCTGTTGTCGCCTGCTGTCAGACGTATATCGTCTGACCAACGTGCTGGCGGTTTGGTGACCCTTATATGTTTATTAATACGTTGTAAAAATTTTTTTAATAGAAACTTATCATCCGATGAAGATTTTTTCTGGAAGTTAGAAGGGAAAGAAGATGAAAATGTAAAAGCTAGTAAATATAACTCTTTCGGCTTCAAAAAATCTCATTCGAAACGGTCTAAACGGCCCAAAGTTAAGTTCGAGGAACTAGATGTAAAGGACCCGTCCGACCTCGTGCTCGTGGAGCTCCGGGAACCCACCGCGGACACCACCTGGAAAAAGAGCAAGAAGGAGAATGTCAAACCCAAACAGAAGAAAGACAAACGTTTTAAAATAAAGAAAAGGAAACGAGAACCAAAAGAAAGTAAAGAAAAAATTGATTTGATATGTACGCGGTGTAATCGCAGTTTTAGTAAAAGATGTAAGTTTTTTTATTTAAAAAACTATTTTGATTTCAAGATACCAAATCCACTATTGTTTATATGATGTATTTTAAAAAAAAAAATTCTAAAAAAAAAAATACATTCTTGATTGCTTTCGAAACATTCTAATATTGAAAATATATAACATTCTGATTGTTATCAGGTTACTTCGACTATCACATGGCACGGCACAATAACACACACCTGCCGTTCATCTGCGAGGTGTGTGGGAAGGGTTTTAAGAACCGCAAGATGTGTGATGTCCATGTGCTCATGCACCAAGGTTCGTATCCTGCCGGTCACCCTATAAGTTATTCTCCTGTAAGTTATTTAGACCCAATTTCAATACATCACATATCACAAGTGTTTTCGTACCTATTTTTTTAAGGGTCTGGACATGGATGTTTCATTTCATTTAACTCATTTACACGTTTGGTAGTCAAACTACACTAAGCTATGTCACAAACTGATCCGAGATTCGGTCAACTCTGTAAAGAACCTGTAAAGAAACTACTGCCAACAATTCTTGGGTAGAATAGTTGAACAAAGAAGGAGAGAAACAGCAACCTGAGGTGGCTTCCACTGCGTTAAACCTAATTATGACTATTGTTAATGAGTTGGTATAATGTATGACAGTTTTTGCTTCATAAAATTATAAGGACAAGGAATGTATGATATAAATTCAGTCAAAAATCTTGTTAGACTGAATTATTTAATATTATGTGAATCTATTCATCTTTAATAAGATGTGTTCAGTTTTCATGTTATCTTTGTAAACTGAGACCGATATAATTTTGGTAAATCTTAAGAAAACTATTTTATTTGTTTATTTTAGACAGGCGGCCTCGATGAATACGGCTAAATCTTATTCGTTAATTGTTATTCACTTTGTTAAATTGTCAAAGTTGTGCTACCAAAAGGAAATGTTTCTTTCAGGGATAGCTGACTACAAGTGTATACCTTGCAACAAACTCTTCCCAACAAAGTTCGCCTTTTTAAGGCATGACAAGATACATAAAGGAAAACCAAAGTACCAGGTAATTTACAATGTAAATTATGTAACAACTTTTTTAAGTTTATAGAAAGTATTCTGATGTGTTTATTTTTCTCCTTACAATGGAGAGTGTATAGCATCGATAGTACATACTTTTAAATCTAAATGAGGTTAAAGTTTTTGTTATTTAGTGCAATACTTGTGATCGATGTAACAAAATGTTTCACCTGCAAATGGTCATGACTAACAAACTTTTATGGGAGCCATGCCTGATCCCTACAGGTTTATATTGTGACTCTTACATGTAACACATTTTTTGCAGTGCGACCTGTGCGGTAAGTCCTTCATCCACCAGTCATCATTCCGCATGCACAACCTCGCGCACGCCGGCATCAAGAAGCACTCGTGCGACGTGTGCGGGCTAGCGCTACTTTCCAGCTCGCACCTCAGCCGCCACAAGCGCATTCACAGCGGCGAGAAGCGCTACGAGTGCGACCAGTGCGGCAAGAAGTTCTCTGAGAAGTAAGATTTGGATGTATCATATCTTTTTACACAAATATCATCCGCCAGTCATCGTTCCGCAACCCGGCATCAAGGAGCACTCGTGCGTATGGACTCATGCTGTTCTCCAGCTTGCACCTCAGCCGCCACAGCACAGCGGCGAGAAGCGCTATTAGTGCGACCAGTGCGGCAAGAAGTTCTCAGAGATGCCATTTCTTTACCACACTCGACCTTGTTAATGGTGCCATTGTGTGTAAGAGATGAACACTTGCGTCAACCCAGCTCATCTTAAAAAATGCAATGTTTGTGATCAAAATTGTCCCCATGCCTCCTTTGAGTGTTTTTCGGTATTTCTTAGTTTCTGATTTGGCCACGAAGGCACACTTGAAAAATCTCTGTATATTATGCTGCAGATTTCCGGCACCCAGCATACTTTTGGTTGGCCAAGCTCCAACAATAGAAGCAAAATTGGTAGACGCAATACCTGCGAACGATATGTTTGCTGGTTCCGATCCAGTCTTGCAGTATTTTCATAAAGTGGTTCTTAATACAGGGTTCTTTCTTAAATTAATGTGTCCTTACTTCACGGTCGATTGTACATACATATATATCACATTCCCAGCTGTGATACTGTTTTTAAAGCCTGACCTGTTTTTCTGTACGGTATATTATTTCTGCTCACCGAAGCAGACTGAATTACTTTGCATGTAAAACACTAGTTCACGAACTGGTCGTGTGCATACATACAAGCTTGGTGTTTATAATTAACATAAACACCAAGCTTGTATGTAGCAAGGATGTTGTAGGATGCAAGTAAAGCTCCAGCCGCCTGAACGGTACAAATGAACGGATATAAAGCTAGTTTACTGAAATTTTGTTTTGACTTCAGCAAAATATTTTTTGAGCGTTATTAATGGAGACAAAGCTAATAAGCAAAAATAAGGTTCATCAAGAGAATAACAAAGAAGAGTTCGGTCACATCTTACAATAAAAACATCTTATACTGTTGATGATCATCTTGTGAGGGCTGTTACCTTCAAACTCCACTAGGAGTATATACGGAAACCTTTATTATTCTCGCAGATACAACATGCAGTCTCACATGAAAACGCACATGAAAGGCAAGGAGCGGCCGCCGACACCGGTCAATATGCCAGGCAAGAGGAAGAGGTGGTTCCGTTGCGAGATGTGTGAGGAGAAGTTCGACAGGCTGTGAGTACAAAATTATTGTAATTTTATCTGCTCACCACATTTGGTATCAACATTTTTATCGGCGGCTAGGCGAAGTTCAAAAGTTTAGCCAAGGGCCTAGATTAGCGGAGAGTCCTTGTTATTAAATTGTATAATAATGCGTATAATAAAAATGACGACACTCCTCTATTATTACGGCGATATCTTAATTATTCATTGCTATGTTAAACTGACTAAAGGATGTATCTATGAACTGTGATCAAGAAACCTTTTTAAAATGCCATTTTGGAAATATGAAATTTGATATTACCAAAAACGCCCATCCACCTTTATAATTTAATGTTTCCCTTATAACTACATGAAACATTTTCAGATTTAAATTGGAGTGTCACCTGGTGGATGACCACAATGTGCACCTTAAGAAGGGCCGCCCAAAGCCGAGGAACACCATGAAGAAAATGCAACGAGCGCAGCAGGCGGCCGCCTCCATGGTCAACGCCATCGCCACCGCCATGAATGCCCAAAGAGGTATTGGTTAGCAAACTACTAAAAAGTCATTTGTATCCAGTGAATAGACAGTGATTACGAAATTGACATAAAGTTACTCGGAATAAATTTTAACACAGTTACCAACTATGAAGGTTCCAAACATACATCAGACAATCCCAACTTTAATTTGCTTGCCGCTGCAGCCAAATTTTGTTTGTCTTTAAAACTCATCAGCTCACTTGCATTGCTAGGACGCCAGCACAAACAGGCCCCATTCGGCCGCATTCCCCCACTACCGATTCATATTCTGAATTATCCCTCCAAGACTGCTCTTAAAACTCTTTCCATGCTTTCCATGCAGAGAATGGAGACAAATATTTTTGATAATGATGTGTGATGTGATGATTGTTAGTTAAGGTGGCCCAACCCAGCGGGACTAACTCATTGGGCATGGTACAAAACCATCCTGTTGCGCTCTTGGGCGTTCTCTGTTTCAAAGAAAAAGACAGGCTCCGTGATGAGGAAGATGCAACATGTCCACAAAAGAGACAATGTGCACAGTGTATGATTTCGTAAGATTTACGAAAATATTAATTACAAAACGACTTATAGCTAAAAGTAAACCACGACCGCTGTAGTCAAAAATCTAACAAAAACCAATTAGATTATAAATCTTGATTAAATAAGCTATGTCTGATGACTAATCTTTTTAAGATGTTCTTACTTTATTATTGCGTAATCCACCTCCAAAGTTATTGTATAAAACGCGCGAAAATTTCGACTTTCGGACCTTATAACTTAGAAACCAAACACAATTTTACAATGCCAATGGTCATCAGACATCTAGTTCGATCAAATAAAGCTATTTTGTGCAAAATTTGGGATCTCTGACAAGAAATATGGGCTTGATATTCTTTCCCCGTTAAGCGGGATGGGCCACCTTAAGTAAGTTCTATTTCTAATTAATTTGCAATGAGGGTTGCTTTTTCTTTTGTTCTTGTTCTTTGCCTCAAACTGTTCGACATTTTTTGTTCGTAGCATTTAGATCTAAGTTTGTATTTCATTACTGTGGATGGGGAAAACTAAAAAAGTTTTTTTGCGAATTGTTTTCTACTAAGTTGATCTATCAGTTTTTGTTGTAACTTAGTGTATTTTGACTACCAAAAAAGATATTATAAATGAAATTAACAATTAAATGATGCTTAGCTGAAAGTCATGTTATGTAACACTGTATCCTTATGTTGCCTGCAGCAGGCCAGCTGGTACGGCAGGCGGGAATGGCGGCGGCGCAGGGGGTGGGGGTGGCTGGGGAGGCAGCCGCGCCTGCGGCCGACGTCAAGCCGTCGGTGTCTAGCCTGGAGGAGCAATTGAAGACGGGTGGTGCACCAGTGTTCAAGACTAGCCCGCACCATCAATCCATGTCACCTGCCACCTCCTACATGTCACCACCACCCGACAATGGTATCGTTGCTTTTCATAGTATTTGTAAAATTAATACTTACGAAACTGCTAATTACGAAATTATCAAATTGGTGTTTTCCCATACTGGCCTGGTTTAAAGTCAGATATTTAGTTTTTCACTTAAAATGTCACATCAAAGCTTTCATTAGGATTTTTTTTAACAATGGAAACGTTATAAAATTGCTTTAATTTCGTATACGAGTTCTATCATGCCACTAACGCTGCATTAATGGCATGGAACCTTAACGATGACCAGGTACCGCAAATGAATGCACATTGTGCTTTTGGTTCGACCGCTTCCATTGGGATAATTCAAACTTTCAAACCTCGCATGCGAGATTTCGCCTTCTTCATTCTATATCAAAATAAACTATGTGTTATTTCGGGCGCACAATTTTCCCAAACAGGCCAAATCTAACCTCATTATTATTGCATTAATTTCTACATCATAATGCCTCAAGGTAAAAATGCGGCTAAAATTGAAATGTACATATATATATATTGTTGAATAAAAGATTGGTTAAGGTTTTCTTACCATTAACTTTAATTTGGTGCATTTAAATTGGATACAACTGCAAAACGCTAATAGTAAAACCCAATAGAAACCTAATTTTCAAATGAAACTGATTTCAGTATTTAGGAACAGGCTTTCACCGTAATAGATGCACTCCCTGGGATTGGTTTGATGGCTATCGCTGCGGTTTTCACTGTACATACATATCCTTTGAAAAAAAAGGTAATAAATATGTACCAGCTGGGTCCAACCCGTTCCGAGAATGCACGTCCTTTGTCTTTATTATTACTTTTATTGTTTATTCTACTTTTCGTTGTAGCTTAAACATCTATATAATTACTTTTATTATTTATTCAAATTTTCGTCGCAGTGTAAACTTCTAAAATACTTACAATCTCAACTGAGCCTGTAGTCTGAGTAGTTCTCACCTAAATTGGTGTTTACGGCAAACCGATCGACTGGCGTTTTACGTAAAAAATATATTCTGTGCTTTTACTTCTTCAAGCTGTCAAAGTCAAACTCGGACTTCCGAATTTTATGAAAACGCAGAGTGGGCGTAAACGGCAACGTCGACATATTTATGGCAACGTTAAGTAAGCTGTCAAATCAAACTCGGACTCGCAAATGTTAGTTCGATTAACGCCTACTGCGAGCGCTCTTCAATTTCTCCATACATTTGAAAACACCATTCTATCGGTTTGCCGTAAACGCCAATTTAGGTGGGAACTCAGACTGACCACTCTAAATCTAAGTTATTTGACACAATCTTTTCCACATGCACTAAATACAAATTGAATTCCAGGTGAGAGCGTGCGAGTGGAACACCAGAGCTTCCACCAGCAAGCAATACGCAGCGCAAGTGCGGTGTGGCCACACATGGCTTACAATATGGGCGCGGGCTACCTTGGCCGGATGCCCGACTACCACCATTAGTATATGTTATGAAATAATTCATGGTTTATGGGTATTATTTGTTGAGTACTTAACTAGGTGTAAGTTTGTTTTATTAAGTATACTGTTTACTTATATTAAAAATAAACTTTTAAAAACATATAGTTATTTTTCTGCCTCTTTATCCTTTTTATAATTGTTTCAAAGAAATAGACTAATTTCTTTGTAATCTGCCGTGATTTCACGACCACCTGCCTGCAAAAAGACTACAAAATGTTTTAGTGGTAAAGGTAAATAACTGTTTGGCATTGGTTGACTGGGATTTGGAATGCACTCCCTGCTGAGTTATTCCCCCCAAAGTACAACCTGGGATCCTTCAAACATGGTGTGAAGAAGCATCTGGCCGGCCGGCATGGTTTTCGCATCCACCTTAAAAGTTTAAAAGCTCATGGGCGTCAGTGGGCACCACAGATTAAGTAAATAACTTGTAACTTCTTTCTTTGATCAGTGGTGGGCACCTAAAGGTCGGCCCGTAAGCATCAGAAAATTTCGCGTCCCATACAAACGTAGTTTACTAATAACTTGAAAACCACTGTTCCAACTTACTTGATATTTGGTATCTAATATTAGGTTACATATATCTGTGTCTGCATGTCTTTGTTTTTTCGGTAAATGTATTCTGGGTCAAACCACAGAGAAAACAAAATTTGTATGACGATTTTCTTTTTGCTTTCATTTAATTCGGTTTGGTTTTTTAAAAAAAACAAAAGCGTGCAGACACAGATATTTGTTACCTGATATTAGATGTTAAGGATGTTCCGACCCATACAATGTTTTTTTTACACAGAACGCAAGAAGTATTGCACTTTAAGAAATAAATTCGTCAAAAATATTAAATATAGCCATAGTAGTTGCAGCGAAAACATTATCACAATTTCAGGTTTAATGGTTTCGTTGTAATTGCCGATTAGAAGTTTTACACCGTTAGATGGCGCTGTTGAATAAAAATCGTATTTAAATAAATTGTAACAAAACCAATAATCCTGAAATTGTGAAATTGTTTTCGCTGCAAGTAATATGACTATATTAAACTTTTATTATTAATTCGTGGCTTAAAGTGCAATACTTTTTGCGTTACGTGTGCAAACAACTTTATATGGGTCGGAACAGCCTTAAGGTGGCCCAACCCGCTAAACTCCCCATACAAACGGGGAAAGAAGATCACACCCATATTTCTTGTCAGAGATCCCAAAATTTGCTCAAAATAGCTTTATTTGATCGAACTAGATGTCTGATGACCGTTGGCATTGTAAAATTGTGTTTGGCTTCTAAGTTATAAGGTCCGAAATTTCGAATTTTTCACGCGTTTTATACAATAACTTTGGAGGTGGATTACGCAATGATAATGTAAGAACATCTTAAAAAGATTAGTCATCAGACATAGCTTATTTAATCAAGATTTATAGTTAATCTATTTGGGTTTTGTTAGATTTTGACTACAGCGGTCGTGGGTCAGCTATAAGTCGTTTTGTAATTAAAGTTTTCGTAAATCTTACCAAATCATACACTATGCACATTGTCTTTTTTGTGGACATGTTGCATCTTCCTCATCACGGAGCCTGTGTTATTCTTTGAAACAGAGAAGGTCCCAGAGCGCAACAGCACGGTTTTGTACCATGCCCGCGAATGAGTTAGTCCCGCCGGGTTGGGCCACCTTAAATATCAATTTAATTGGAATAGCGGTTTCCAAATTATTAGTAAATTACGTTTGTATGGGGAGCATTGCTTACGGGCCGTTCTTAAGAGGTCCTGGCGTACGCCATATGCCGCGCTTTACATTAAAAAAAGGAGAAAAATTATCTTTGTGGGATTATTTTTTTTTGTTTTTTGGGCTTCTTGAATGTAAGTATTTTATTCTGGTCATTTCATAATTATTACAACACAAACTTTTGGCATATTGTAGATGTTTTCTAAACGCAGTTGATGATATTTTTTTCTACTATTTTGACTGCATTGGCCTCTGTCTACTATTTTGTAGACAATTTTGTCAGTGTCGTGTTTGTCGAGTATAATGTGATTGGGGGACATTTGTTGTAAACCTATTTTAACTCTGCCAATTACTATGGAGATTTATGAAGGAATAGTTAATTTAGTAAAATACATTGCGTGAAAATGTTATTCCTATCAGTTTTGATGTTCTTTTAGTAGGGGAAAAGGGGAAAGTAACACCGGCTCCTGGGAAACACAGAAACAATACAAAATAGTCACAAAAAAAGGGAACAGAAAATTACTACTATGTTCTGATTTTTTATAAAATAGGACAACACTTTTAGATAGCATGGGTGAGAAAGGGTTAGAAGGCAGTTTATGTTGGTAGGGAGAGGGATTTTTAATTTTGGAAGTATAGTGTTGGAGTGTTTTAAGGGCAAGAGAAGATATGGTTTAGGTCTCCCTCGGCGAGCCCACATTCGCAGAGAGAGGAGTTCCTCACGTATTTTGCTTAAAAGACAGGTGTGCAGCATGGACTAAACACTAGGATATTATATGTTCTGTGCTAAACGCATTCTACAAATTATGTAAGTTTAAATCTCAGACAAATAATATTTGTGTTTCAAGAACCCTGGCTTGAGAGTTGACAGTTTGCACTTGAGCGTAGTGGCGACCCCTCTCTTTCTGCGTTCGGGACTATAACCGAAACCAGTTTTCGGGAAGCGAGACCTTGAGGAGGGAGAACAAGTCATCGGGGTATGCTATGCAAGTCCTTCGGTCTCCAGTCAATATTGCCTCTTTAGCTAGGGTGTCGACGAGTTCATTGCCGGCATAATTGTTCCCGGTAATGCCTAGTTTCGTCTGAAATCTATACACCGGAAATAGAGACAAATTTGAGATCTCTTTCTGACATGCTGACGTCAACCATAGAGTAAAAGGGACTTAAAAATTCCTTCTCTTTCCAGTGTATACATTTGATGAGTAACGACTGTACGTGGCTCGGACCCATGCAAGTAAACGCAGTTAATCATACAGTTTAATAAGAAACGCCCGATTTTTTTCATAAATTAGAAGCTAAAGTAACAATATTCGCAATAAAATATTGCTTTAAATATTGCTGTCTTCGGGTCTGGAGGTAAAGCCACCGTTTGGTCATGAC
This sequence comes from Incurvaria masculella, assembly GCA_946894095.1. NCBI lineage: Eukaryota > Metazoa > Arthropoda > Insecta > Lepidoptera > Incurvariidae > Incurvaria > Incurvaria masculella. The sequence continues at coordinate 15,108,796 of OX335648.2, read as the reverse complement.
ATGGTGTTGGAGGTGACTGAGACTAGTGGTTGCCGATCTGTTCGGCGTTCGATCTGCCAGGCATCGTAAAATTGTTGACGGAGGATATGTTATTCTTATTCTATGGATAATATTATTCTGTGTAATGCTTAAATTTTATTCTATGAATGGACAAATGCAAATAAATTAGAATTATGTATTATATTCTTTGCTGATTTAATTCAAGCCTTCTCAGTTTAAAGTGTGAAATCATCTCGGTTAAACGGAAACTCTGTTCTTGTTAAGCTACTTTTACGCGATAATCTAAAAACAGTGCTTCAGTCACGCAATGTCTGAAGCAGCTCCCATACCTCCTGAGCCCGGAGCTGCCGCTCGGGACCTAGGCGCCTCTACTTTAGACGAGTGCGCGGTGAAGGTTAAGTCCGAGCAGCGCGAATGCCTAATATGTGCGGCCCGCATCGATGACGTATTTTTCGACGTTTACTGGACGGAGACCCGCGGGGGCCGCGTGCCCCTGCTTGCCTACATATGCCGCGTAGCGCAGGTATGACAGCTAGGTACTCATACCTGTACCCATAGATTAGTATGTCGCTGCCGCTTCTACATGAAGTAGGGCTTACATTGAGTCACATACTATAGGCTCTGACGCCTATAGTGGCGAGAACTGTCGTACATGACTTACATACAGTCAGTAGTCGTGGTAATGCCTTCGGGATAATGGTGGGTATTAAAGTGGTTAGTTAGACCAAGTGAACGAGCGTCGTCGAAGACGAAAGAACGTCTGCATGTACCCAAGGAGATGGTATCTAATATGTCTAATCCAATTTGATATGAACTAATTTTATCTGATCCGTACTTACAGTTCAGATTCATTTGATCCTGTCTACTTGGCAAATTTACGATTCAGACACTGTTTAAGGGACTAGTCCCATCACTACACACAACTTGCTCATGCCAACAAACACACACAAATGTACATTGCTCAATGCCTATTTTTCTTACACATTTTTAAACATTTTCTACTAAATGCGCAGTACATTAACTGATTCTGACTATTGAATTTAGGCCAGCTTTTCACTCGTAAACATTAACTTACACTTAATAAATTGCAATGCAAAATTGTCCATTTGATTGGAAGTTGTTAACTGTCCTCAAATGGAACGTACAGGTGCGTCTAAATGGAGGAAATGAGGCGGCGTGCAACATGGCGTGCGGAGTCTGTGTGGAACTGGTCAATGTCCTCGAGCGAGCGGAGCTCGAGTTCCTTCGCCTTCGCGACAGTTTCACAGCAGCAGTCTCCGAGAATCCAGCCTTTGAGAGCATTGATGTTAACCAAAAGGAGTTAATGGTGGAGTTAGTCAAGGAGGAGGTGAGAGTTAATATTACTTTTCATGGATGAATTCTTAGGTCAAAATGGTACTGAAACTTTATTGGTAGCAACCGGTATTACGTTATAAGTTAAAACTGAAATCTAATGAGAAGTACGAATTGGACATGACAACGTAAATAAGTCCCAATCTCCAAAGTTGTTTTGGACCACCTAACCTCGTACAAAATCTCGAATGGCATTTCAAAACGTGCAGGAGAGAATAAACATATTTTTTTTTTAAGAATGCTTTTCAGAATATTTGTTGTTCCATCTAATCATCTGAATATTTTTTTAATTGTCCAGAGAGCAGAGCAACGACGTCGACGAAACTCTGATGATGAGCCACTCTCCACGAAGAAAAAGCGGGGTCGGAAGCCAACCCGACGTCGACGGGTAGTGGCGGAGTTGACGGAGGTGACATTGGAGGCGACAGCGGAGAATGCCGAGTCTCCAGTGACTGTACAGGTCAAAGAGGAAAACTCCCAGAGGTACTGAATAGCATTAAACAGTAAAAAATTTGATAAGCAGCTAAAATTAAAGCCAACAAAAGTAATTTGTTATCAACTGAAAATTCACTGTTGTTATAGTTTTACATATTTTTTTTTAATTAGCGTGCCAGGAAAATTACGGCGAGAAAATGAAGATAATCAGTAAAACCTCAACTAAATACTTCAATTTAATGTTTAAGACTTTTAAGTTTCCGGTCAAAATTATGTAATTTTGAATTAATATAAAAGGACTTCCTGAAATAAAAGGCAGGCTGCCATTACTAGCTTCAGTATGCACCTAACTGCCACCCACTGGACATAGCCCATACCTTTTTTATGGTGCATTAAAGTGCGGCTTTACTGAATTTCAAGTTCGGGCAGGAAAGTGACAACCGGCAAGCGGTCGCCGATACAAAACCTCTGAAATATTACTAATTTACATAATTTAAAGTAATTATTTAAACCCGGATTTCATGTTCGAATAAAACAATATTGTAAAATTATATTGTACTGAAGGCGACAAGATGGGATTTTCGCCTAGCAGGAAATATGATGTTTCATATTATACATAAACATGCACACCCTCTCACACACCACACATACACACTCACACAGAATCTCTCACCACCTCTCACCATCATAAACGAATACAGATGGACCAGTCTTTTTAGTACAAGTTAGTAGTTTTGCCTTTTTGTTATTGAATAAAAGCTATGTTTATAAAAGCTGTTGATTTCCTGAATAAATAAATATAATATAAAAATATATTCTGCCTTAAAATTTCAAAACCGACATACATTTTTTTTTTACTACGTATATTGTTATCACTGAGCATATAAGAGTAAGTAAAAATTCCAATGTAAAAGCAGCACGGATTCCTACCAAAAAGTTTGACGGTCATCAATCTTCTCTCCTGTGTGAAACGTGCAGAACCCAATTGATGCCATATACCTGGACTATGAAAAAGCTTCTGACTGTGTTCCGGTACAATGGTTTGTTCGCAAACTTGAACATTCTGGCTTCAGATGGAAATTGCTATCATGGATAGAAATCTTTCTGACAAATAGAACATTTCGTGTGGGTGTCGGCGAGAACCTGTCAGAATCAATAGATGTCCTTAGCGGAGTGCCTCAGGGTTCCGTTATCGGGCCCTTCCTCCTTGGTATCTTCCTTACTGATCCAAAGGCTTTAATGGAAGTAAACTTCACACTATTTGCTGACGACACTAAATTCTTTAGGAGCCCTCTAATAAGTTACCAGAAAAAACAAAATAACCTTGATCGCACTTTACGGTGGCGTAAAGACTCTTTACTCTCACTGAACGAAAATGTACAGGAGGCCCATTCAGGTAAAAGTGAGTTCCAATTTGTCGCTAAACATCAACTCACTTTTTTAAATAAGTCATGTTTCCATACTTCTTAAACATCATTTTAGTTTGGTAAAAATCTGGTTTGGCCCATAAATACATTGGAAGCCAATATAATAGTTTCATTATTTAAATAATAATATATTTCCGAGCTATTTTTAGGTTAACTCACTCCCAAACTCGAACTCATTCTTACCTGAATGGCCCCCCAGTCCTCTACATAGGTAAAAGAAATCCACACCTACAGTACACCGTCGATGGGATTCTATTAAAGTCGGTCACTTCACAAAAATATTTTGGTGTTAAAATTTCACATGACGTGAAGAGAGCAAACTCACTTCTCTATATGAAACAAAAAGCCTTCTCTTACATCGCTGTGCATTTGTTTCTCAAACTGTACAAAACCTTCATTCGCCCGTGCCATTCGCTAAATCCTTACCTACTTTAGAAAGCATATTGACCTTTTCCAGAGAGTACACAGACGTGCAACTAAGGTGTCGATGAATAACAATTCATATGAAAACAGATTGGATGCACTGGGTCTCACTTTCACCCCGGTGTCTTCTTTCTTCTAGAAATCTCGATCAAAATTTTTAAAATTGTTAATGGACTTTACGATGTACCCAAACTTTGTACCATTTTACTATGAATACTCTCTCCTCCGTGGTCATTTCTTAAATCATATTTATAATATTTCAGGGAACAATCACCATTATTAGAAGAGCCGCTCTTGAGCGCCGAAGATTCCGATTGGAATATCGACGAAGCCCACGAACCTGAAGAAGATGTCTACAAACCTAAGACCAAGAAAATCAGAAGCAAAAGAAAGAGCACTTTACCCGAAAATGGAATGCGGAGTAGACAATCTGGCCCTAAACCTAGAACTAAAAGAGTAACCATTCCCATTGAGGTTCCCCCTCATCTCATAGTGAAAGACTTTGAAGAGGTAAATGAATGGGAAAGTATGACAGGGAAAGTGAACGATCATCCGACCAGCGATATAAAGAAGCGGAAAAGACCCAAGTCTCAGCCGAAAGTGATTTATCCCTGCAAGGAGTGCAAGGCTAAATTTAACTCTTTAGGTATGTTTGTTCAAGGTTATTAAAAGCTTGAGTAAAAATTGTTGATTAAAAAAGTATTTAAGTTCTGTCCAGAGCCCTTAGGCCGACTTGTCACCATTTTCGCCATACTCATCGACTATGGTTTTTAAATGTATGAAAAAATTAAGGTCGGCCCGTAAGCATCAGAAAATTTCACCTCCAGTGGTTTCCAAATGATTAGTAAACTATGTTTGTATGGGGAGCATAGCTTACGGGCCGTTCTTAGAGCACGTGCAGTGGGCGTTAAGCGAACTAACATTAGCGAGTCTGAGTTTGATTTGACATATTACGCATCTTCGCCGTCAATACGTTGACGTTGCCGTTTACGCCACCATCTCTGCGTTTTCATGCAAATAAATTTTCATTGCCGTATCGACCAATATTAGTTCAATGCGATGTTACCAACCTAGGCAGGATATAAGGTGGTATCCCGATGGCCAATAATAAAAAATCGTAAGGAAAGGGACACCAGTATTACAAGGAATTCGAACAACGGCCAGCCTCAATTTTCGAACCGTTACTGGACCGGACTCAATGTTGCTAAACCTGGATAATCCATCGCTGAGGCATCAGGCCACCGCACCAACTAGGGTGACATAGACATGAAAATACCATAAAACAAATTCTAAACAGTTCCATTTCTTATTATCCTGCATTGGTATGTTTGAAGCATTTCCCTGCTAAGTTTTCATTTTTATTTAACCTTTCATGCATATGTTGCAGCACGATTGGCATTCCACATGGTCAAACACGATGGAAACAAAGCACCCTACATATGTGAAGTCTGCGGAGCCAAGTACAAGCACAAGAAGGCGTGCGATATCCACGTCGCAATGCACAAAGGTTTTTTAACTACTTTACTGTAGCGCTCATAAAATCTTCGAAGGCACCTGACCCCTTGTCAGGTAGTCAGCGGCACCGAGTATAGTGCGGTTGAGCTGCGAGAGGCTCCCAGTCAAACAAGGGTCGTTTTAAGGACCTTAACGTGGTCGCTCTGATGTCTGTCTGTCTGTTGGTCACACTCAGATATCTCAGGAACCAATAACCCGTTTTTGATGAAACTTACATAAAAATTCATAATAGTAGATAGGTACTTATGCGACTATTACAAAGTATATGTCATTTATAATCATTGATGAAGCAAATATTTCATTTGAAAATCGATAAAAATGGGTTTCTTATGTCTAGTTTAATCTTTGGAAAAATAAATGTATATTGTAAGAAATAGAGACATACTTTAGTTGGCTTTTAATGAATCATTCCTCATATACATTCAACGTTTTTTCGAGAAATCACTTTTTTAATCGTGTTCCCACATTGTTTTTATGTATACAACAAACATCTCGAGAGCTCATACCGTGAAGTGTAATTTCTAAGATATCTTTGAAATCTGAAACTCAAAGAAAACATGAATACTAAGTTATTGTTTTAAATACATCAAGATTGTAAGTATCAAACACATTTGACTTGCGTTACAATGACGGGACCCATGGCATGTGAACACTGTTCTCTTGATAATCAGTTTATATTTTTTTTGAGCCTTGAACCTCACTCAGGCATCACCTTTTCAATCCCTTTTTACCATTAGAAAGCTCTATTAGCCTATTTTATAATCAGAACCTTATAGAAGGTTATAATATGTTTTCTAGTTTCACTAATGTAAAGCTCCTGCAGTTGGCAGCAGTGTGCCTTTCAATTTTAAGATTTCACCATTTAAATTTATGACTTTAAAATAAAACATCTGGTCTGACGCTCAGTTGAAGCATCTAAAATATCAATTGTGATTTTTGCCTCTTTTGCTGTACTCAACCGCAAAGCCAAAGCAAACAGATGTAAATAAAAAAAAATCTTCCTTCACAGGTATCAGTGATTGGAAATGTGAAGAATGTAACAAACTGTTTCCATCAAAAGGTGCCTTGCACCGACACAATGCTATTCACACGGGGAAGACCAACTATCAGGTTTGTACCATTTTATAAACAAAATATTTTGTATACCGAGTCTAATTATGTTCATGGAAATACTTGCACTATTTCTTGAATTTTAGTATATGTTTTCTACGTAAACTTCGGAAAATGAGAAAAAAATATTAGTGATTTTAAATCTACCTTAGTAGAAGTACCTTAGTCTTTATAAGAATTATCGAAATTAGCCAGTGGCACGATGCTTTACGATTCGATTTACAGGGTGAAGCTCATCTGAGCGTGGTTGGGGTTTGGATGGGTGACCATTTTCAATGTTTGAGGCTGGCCATAGTTCGGATTCCACGTAAAACTGTACTTAATGGGTGGTAGTGTTAATCCTGCCCGGGCTGGTACCATCGCATTGAATGAACTATGGTCGAAGCGGCATTGAGAATTGTCCGTGTTTTCCATCCAGTTCAATATAGCCGAGAAATATAAGGAAGGACCTAGCATGGCATCTAATTCCCGTGTGGCGTCACGTCAGCGTCTGGCGGTCACTTTGGTGTCAGCCATCCATGTCCAGTTACATTAATAAAAAGCTCTATAGCCATTGCTTGCATCAACTTTAGTAGCAATGTCTCTTCCATTTCCATATTGTTTTTCTTTTTTCACTATTTTAATGTTTCCAGTGTGACCTCTGCGGCAAGTCGTTCATCCACACGTCCTCCTTCAAGATGCACAAGCTGGCGCACACGGGGCTGAAGCCGCACTCGTGCGACACGTGCGGCCTCGCGCTCATGACGCGCTCCCACCTCAAGCGCCACAAGCGCATACACACCGGCGAGAAGCGCCACGAGTGCACCTCCTGCGGGAAAAAGTTCTCCGAGAGGTGCGTCGCTTCTGTATAACATTTTACTTACAAAATCGGCTCCTTTAGAAAAACAGCATGCAACTAAAATGTGTAACAGAATATATGCCGTATGATACGAAGATGACGTCGTGACTGCCCAGCCCAAACGTGTCCTGTTAAGTCGATCCACAATACAGTGCGCGCTTGCATGAGTGCAAGGTTACCTTGTGTGAAGGTTACCAATGTATGTAATGTTCTTGTTATGTAATGTTCCTATGTTCTTATTGTGAGCAGTAGTAATCAATCAATCACTTTAAACTAGTTTGTAAGTATCAATGGAAAAAAATAATACAATGACCAACATGACGAAGTTTCTTGTCGGCTCATCTTCGCCAGAAGTAATTGAACCGACAGGAAAAAAAAGACCAATCCGAGTGTGTAATATACATCTAATGGAGGAATAAAGAAACTGAAACTGATATATAACTTTATTATGTGACACTTCGGGACTCAAATATTGGTTGGGGAAAAAGTTTCTTCGCATTTTTTAAGAAAATTCAAAACATTTTTTAATATGGTTTATTTACATTTAACTAAAGTATGTAGGTACCATTTTGTTCGATAACTTTTTGCCATCTTGTAGGTAGGGACATGATCCCATTGCTATAGAAATATTGGGACTTCTGATCAATATACCGCGACAAGTGGTTTTGGCAGTCCTCTCGTGATGTTAACCTGACACTGCCTAAAGAATTCTGAAGAGACCTAAACAGGTGGAAATCTGAAGGTGCAAGGTCAGGACTATACGGCGGATGCATTAACACCTCCCAGCCAAACTCTCTTAGTTTTTGCTGAGTGGCTAAAGATGTGTGAGGTCTAGCGTTATCATGATGAAAAACCACACCCCTTCTGCTGATTAATTCCGGCCGCTTTCTCTCAACTTCTTGCTTTAATCTCATCAGTTGTTCGCAGTAGAGTTCAGAATCGATGGTCCTGCCTGGTGGTAGCAGCTCATAATGAATAATGCCCTTCCAATCCCACCACACACACAGCATCACCTTGTTGCGAGTTAACCCGGGTTTCGCCACAGTCTGTGAAGCTTGACCGGCCTTTGACCACGACCTTTTTCGCACGTTCTTGTCGTACGTGATCCACTTTTCATCACCAGTTATCAGCTTCTTCAAAAATGGTTCGGTTTCATTACGTCGTAATAAAGAATCACAAATGAGTACACGGTTCATAAGGTTTCTTTCAGTGAGCTCGTGAGGTACCCAAATATCGAGCTTTTTTGTGTACCCAGTTTTTTTCAAATGCGCCAAAACTGTTTTGTGGTCAATTCCTAGTTCTTCAGCTACGTCGTAACTACTGATATGCCGATCTTGCTCCACTTTTTCAAAAATGGCATCCATTTTATCCGTAATAGGGCGACCAGAGCGACGTGCATCTTTGACATCAAAATTTCCGGATTGAAAACGCTTAAACCAAATTTGTGCTACTCTCACAGACACTGCACTAGGTCCATAAACATCGCAAATTTTTTTCGCGGCTTGCGTTGCATTTTTACCTTTTTTGTAGTAAAATTTTAAAATGTATCGAATTTTTTCATTAGATTCACTCATTTTGACAGTACGAAAAACAAATGAGAATCACACATTTTCCTAATTTGAATTTGGAATTATGTTCTTTAAAATTTAAACTTTCAATGATACCAAAACCAGCCAGATACAAATAGTATAGCCAAAGAGATTTTATTACAAGTTCATACATACTATAATGCGAAAAGACTTTTTCCCCGACCTATTATGTCACACTCCTATAATTTGTACTACAGCCGCTTTTCTACGTTGTGGCATGTATGAAGGTTTACAGGCATCCGTCGACAGGCCTGTCTATCGGGTAGACCTATCTGTGCCGTTGTGTCCATGAACATGCCAATAATAACTTAGAATGAACAAAAATCTCATTCTTAATGTTTAGAAGCATTTGTGAGTTACAAATGTATTCATATGTTTAACTTGAGTGGTTGATTTTGCAATCTGGCAAAATGTGAAGCTCATGTTGGAATACATGCTGATGATTATGTTGTGGACGTTGCAGATACAACCTGCTGGCGCATCACAAGTCCCACGAGCCCGGGTGGGAGCCGCCGTCGGCCACCAAGAGAGTCTGGAATGGCTTTCGCTGCCATCTCTGCGACCACAGATTCCATCGACGGTGCTCATTTATATATCAATTTGTATATCCGTACAGCTTTGACATGCATCAGTTTCAGACATTTGGCACGGTATAGGTAGTTTGTCTTGATTTTTTTAAGTCATTCATATATCATACAAAGCTCGCTTGACGGGTTTAAACAAGGGGTTTTATTTTCATAATTGGAGATTGGTTGTTTGAAGATTATTAGGAAAACATGACTTATCCTACATACGTGTGGAGTGGGTAGGTACTTCGATACAATTATAATTTTTATTTAATATTTTTTTTAATCACCTAATAATCAATCACACGTAAACATTACAAAATGCAATCAGAACCTTACCAGTCATAGGGAAGTTTTATTAATTTTTATTTACTTTTTAAACACTTTTAATTTTAGATGATTTTATGTATTTTAATGGATACAAAATTCCCGTTATCTCATTGATTTGAGAAAAAGTTGATTGAATAATGTTTCTGTTTATTTAAAAATCTGATTACAATGCTTCAATTAAGATGTCGTTGGATAACCTGAAAACAATTTTTAATTCTCTGCGATGGTACCTACCCGCCTTAACCGAACTACTAACCATGACATAACAAGAATAGTAGTGGACTTAAGGTCCCGAATAATGAAGTATACGCATTCATAATCAAACATTTTAAACTCGAACTAGAATAAAGGTACGAATGCATGGAGAGAAAGTTCCTTACGTCTCGCCAATGGGCCAAGCCGCTTCGCGTTCCACCCGTAGAGCGCTGTTTGATTGCTTGTGTCGCCTCGCGTCCGCAGCTACATGCTGGAGAGGCACATGGAGGTCATCCACGAGCGCATCCTGGAGAAGGGTCCGCCGAAGCCGCGCAACACCATGACGAAGCTGCTGAAGGCGCAGGCCGCCGCCGGCTCCGCCTCCGCCAAGGACTCGCCGCCCCCGCCCCCGCCGCCTTCGGGACCGTCCCCGCACACGCCGCCACCTAACAATGAAGGTTGCCATTCATAATTTTTAGGGTTTATTTATTTATGGAGAAAAAACAGAAATAGACCAAATGAAGAAGTATAAAAAAATATCATTTATAACAATAGCCTATGTCCTAAATAATTCTCAATAAAACACACGTAATAGATTATATAATTTAAATGACATTGATGATGATGAGAATTCATGATGATGATGAGAATTGAACGGTCGAGTCACAACCCCTCTCTATTGTGGTTTATAATTGAAAGTGTGTGGTGTTCTATTTGACTCTGACTTTTCTGGTTAAAACAGATCTCTCTCTCTCTTTTATTAAATGCACTCATTAAACAATAAAATTAAATTTTCAATATTTATATAAGGTGAGTTTAAAATAATCTACAAGCCTTATAGGGTTGATTCAGTATCTGATATAGAACAACTTTTGCTAAGAATGTAGGCATGTAATTTTTTTTGTTCCATTTTAATTTTTGAGAAATTTAAACAGTATGTTCTTCCCAGTATTTTAAACAACTTTTGCGAAGAAACTATGCACCTATCTGTAATGGTTTCCAAGTAAATAATTTATTAAAGTGCACTAACTCTTCAACTACCTAATTAAAAATATAGGTCAACCACGGGGCATTGACCCGTCCGTGACCCACTGACACAAGACAATTCTCCGCCGCCGTCGCCGCGTGCGCAGACAGAAGCCCCGCCACCCCATCTACCCCGCCGCCCCGCCGCCCCTCTCACTGAAGGACGTTTGATTTCGTTTTGAAAGCAATTAGTATGTCAAGGTCCATAACGCGCATCGGACCTGAGTATCACACGTGAGTGAATTTAAGTGAAGCGAGTGCCGATCGGGCGAAAAAGGACATGCATGCTTGTGTACATACCTACATTACAGCCGCGATGGATTTGCCATAGCCCGGCGCGGCGAACGTCAGCGTGGGAAGGAGGCAAAACTATTCGGGTAGGTAAAATAGACTCTGCCGCGCGCGCGCCGGCCGGCGCGGCGCGGAACCTATTTTTCAAATAGGCAGTTTGAAGAGTTATGCACTTTAATAAATTATTTTCTTGGAAACCATTACAGATAGGTGCATAGTTTCTTCGCAAAAGTTGTTTAAAATACTGGGAAGAACATACTGTTTAAATTTCTCAAAAATTAAAATGGAACAAAAAAAAATACATACCTCCATTCTTAGCAAAAGTTGTTCTATATCAGATACTGAATCAACCCTATAAGGCTTGTAGATTATTTTAAACTCACCTTATATATACCTACATCTAGGTTTTTTTATGTAACTGGATATGGATGGCTAATACCAAACTGTTCGTCAGATAATAGCCTAACACTACATGGGAACTAGGTGCCATGTCAAGACCTTCCCTATATGGCTACATTGAATTGGACGGAAAACACGGAAAATTTTCATTGCTGCTTCGACCATCGTTCATTCAATGCGATGGTGCCAACCTGGGCGATTAGCCCTGCCAAGTAGGGAAGGGGACCTACAGTTTTACTTGGAATCCGAATCGTGGCCAGCCTCAACGGTTGAAAATGGTCGCCTATCCAGAGCCCAACCGCGCTCAGAGAAACTTTCCACCCAGCTTATCGAATCGCAAGGCGTCTCGCCACTGGGCTGCCGAGGCTGACCACTACTAGCCTGGCTACGAGTTTTAAATGAAATGATAGTTAGCAGTCATGTACCAAAAAAACGTTTGTGGCGAAAACACAGGAGAGGCTCAGCTTAACCCATTGGACACCGCGGAAGGCGGCGCAGATTCGAAGCCTCCGTTAGAGACCCCAGAACCCGAGGTCAAGGAGATGCGGAGCGCGGCTGCTCAGAAATCCAGCTCCGAGCAGACGAGCGCCGCTGCTGCCCGCCTGTCCAATGCCGCTGGTAACTTGGCATTTTCGTGTTGGTTTTTTGCATATATAATTTAGTACATATGAAATGTACTTATACGTTATTAGCCGAGAATGTACTCAGTAAATCCATTCATAAACAATTTGCAATTTGTTTATTAAAAAGCAGCATGACAATGGTTAGCACAATTTCATATTTAATTCCGTGTACCTTTCCTTTTCCATAACAGCTCTTAAGACGGCCCGGAAGCAATGTTCCGCATACGAACGTAGTTTACTAATCAAATTAAAAACACTGTTCCAATTTGCTTGATATTTGGTATCTAATACTCGACAATATTTATCTGTGTATGACAATTTTTTGTTTTCCTGAAAAATCAAAATTGCTTGATATTAAATCCTAAATATCAAGCAAATTCAAACGTTTGTATGGGGAGTGGGAGAGATTTTCTGATGATCAATGGTATGTGCCTGAGAATGTTTTTTTGGAACTGGATCTTGTTGCTGTTATTCTTTACTCATCAAGACAGTCATTTTGGCGACTTACAAATGTTTTGTAAGTCGGCAGAGCCCCCAAATATTGCATCCGAGTTTAGAGGAAACCACGAATAGTGACATGTCACAGTGCATACATTATTTTAGTTTCGGTTTCTAATTTTTTTCTTAATTTACGTAATTACGCCTGGTTTGTAATTGTTTTTTCTTTGATTCTAAGATACTAGTTTAAAGTGGTCAATAGATTACTGTTGCTTGCCCTTTTTACTTCATGTTCTATATATACGCTCTGAATAGCACAAGAAATCTTACGCAATGTTTATTCCTCCGCAGAGTTTGTGAATGGTGCGTGGGCGGCGCCGACCTACCTCTCCGGCGATTACGTACTGCGCGGAGCCGACTACCCGCAGTAGGGCTGACTACCAGCTAACACTGGCAACCTGCATCAGAGGCGACGGAAGCGTCACTTCAACACTCGCCCCGAAACTTGCATATTAGATGCTTATATTTTTATGACTGCACTTAGAGTTCAGTTGATATATGACCGATGCGTCATGAGAATGGTGAGTGCATCTTCCAGACAAGTACGAACGCCGACCATTGTCAAAATTAGTTATAGCAAGTTAAGGTCTCTAATGGTCTCTTTTGATGTGGAGACCCTACAAGAAGGAAAAGAAGCGTTGACAAACCACCAGCACGTTGGTCAGACGATATACGTAAGACAGCAGGTGACAACTGACAAAGAAAAACAGGAGACTACTTGGCGAAGTCTGGGGGAGGCCTACGTCCAGCAGTGGACAGCAAAAGGCTGAAGAAGAAGGTCTAAGGTGCGGCAATCATCACGGCCACGAAGATACACCTAAACACGAATTATAAAGTTTGATTTTGCTGCCAGTTAATGCTCTTTTTGGCACTTCATTACAACTGTATTTTAACAACATTGTTGGCCTTACCGCAAGGGCTAGGTGCCTTGCCAGGTCCTTTATCTTTATTCCTGCTACCTACGCTGTACTAATTGAATAACAGGTTAACTGTCGCCTAATATTTATAGAAAGAGACCTACAATTTCACTGAGACTTAAACCCAGGAGATTGTGGCCTAATTCATTATAGGCTGGAGGGGCAGATACTTATATGCCTGGATTTTGTGTGTCACTTAAACTAGGTCATTAAATCGCGACTAGTTGCAACTGAGACTAAAACTAATGAAAAGTAGTACTTTCTTAGGTTATTTGACACATTTTGTATGGACGAGATATCACTTTAAACACAAGTGAGTATTACTTTTGGTTAGTCTTAGTTTAAGTTATTTTTTTTTATTTTAGACAGGCAGCCCAGGCCGATGTGTCTAAAACAAAATCAAGTATAGGTTTCACTTTTTAGGTTTGTAAGTTTTTTTCCTGTTTACTTAGCCACAGCCTATGAATTGTTTATGATTTCACTTGAGAATACATTGTTTGAATATATTTTGTTTGTAATGGTTGTAGATCAATCAATGTGCTAGTTGCATAAGAGAATGAGATCATAATTTTCTATCCTTTCAAAATAATTTGAAAATCTGAACAATTACCATATTTGTAAAACTTATTTTGTATAATATTATTGTATAATATTCAAAATGTTATGTTTGCTTCATGGCCATCTGCATAGAAAACAATAAGCTACTTCTTTATTCGATATAAATCTGTTATTGTTTTCTTCTAGAGTTTCATCTCGTTGGAATGGTCTAACCAACTTTCTTGTTGACTTAGGAGAATCTATGAATATATGAGTAAATCGTGACGTCATAATTCCCTATCTACTTGACTTCGCAACCCTGTTCATAAAACTTTCCCACGGGGACCATGAACCATAATTCGGTCACCAACACAAATATTGTGCACTCATGAAAACAAGTAAATATTTTCTGATTTAATTGAATAAACATCTCACAGCTTCTTGGCGTCTGTGTTAGAAAGAATGTAAAGCCTTGTCTCATTTCTATTATAATTTATTACTCCGAGGAAGCCTGGCATTCAGAGAACTTTTGTAGCCTTCTAAAGTTCAAAAGCCCATGTGCTTTATGGCCCCTCTTGAGCGAGAGTCTGGCTTTATATAAAAACTATTATTTTTAAGTTTATTAATGATCATAAAAGAGTTCTCAAATATTACTATTAAGATCATAATCTATGTCAATGAGTAATAAAAATTAAACCTAGTTGTTTTGTTTGAAGAATCATTATCCTTTATTAAAAAGCAAATTATACTATGTCAGTATACTATGTTATTACTGAATTATGGTTTTTCACGTACCAAGCGAAAGGTCTGATGAAGTATTTTGTCTTTTGTGGGATAAGAAAGACAAATTTTCGAATATGTGTGTAGCATTAGTTAGCTACCTAGTTTAAAAGATGTAAATACATAGATAGGGTATTTTCTTAGATCTGTATAATTACTGATGTATGCAAACATATTTACTAAACCTTTTATAATAAAGTTAGTAAAAACCGTAGTAGTTTAAATTCTGTTGAATGTACATTTATATTCCCCTCTATATATAAATTAAAGATTTAGCCTAAAACACCAGATTGGAACTATCTAACAAGCTAGGACCTTCCCGATATTGTACAGCTATATTGACCTGGTTGTAAATCCAAGGACACAACATTGCATTAGATAAACGACCGAAACTCATTGGTATGGCGCCAGAGTAGTCACGTATTAGTGATAATGCACTGTTGGTAGTCGAATGTTTGTTGTGTCCTGTGAAGTTCTTATATCTGGGTATTGTTGGAAACATCAGTAGAGAGCGGTGCTTCCGTCAGTATATGTAACCAAAAGTGGCTACTCTACCATTATACGGATGAGTTTCGGTCCGCACTGCCGTCCTTCCTTGCTCACTGGCCCGCACTGCCCGTACAAAAGCACTGACGACAGTTAATTCGTTTACGAATTTGGTTCGCGCAACATCAAATGTTCGTTGCACTAAATAGCATCTTGTGAATTTCTTATGTGGTCTTTTGTGTTGTTCGAACATTATTTTTTTTTTGTTATTGTTGGCTATCTGCAATCAGTGCATACTATTAGCAGGTTTTTTGAGTGCTTTGAAAACTAGAATGAGATAGTGGCTCCCTTTGGATGGCTATCTCTTACGAGTATGTAAGTATAGGCATCTTATGTTCTCTTGTCCAGGTTAAGAAGGAAGCGGCATGTTATTGCCGCTTCAATCTTCTGACATTATCTGTAGTATCGGTAAGAGCTCCAGCCAGCTTATTGACATGAGCCGTTAGTTGTTTAGAGCAGCGTTTGGAGCCATTATTTATTTCCTCTTTTATTGTGGGCATTTGCAGGTAGTCGGGCGTTTGTGATGTTTTCACGAACCATTAGGCTTTTGTGAGTTTGGGCGTTCTTCAGAATATTAGCAGTGACCGAATTAATTGAACTGACTTGCCCTATACAAACGGGTTTCGGTGGCCGCTGCCATCCTTCCTCGCTGGGGTAGTTCCACCGGAACAGAATAAAAAAACGCGTTTAATGTCGCGCGAGCTCGCGCAAGGGTTCCCCCGTCAGCCTGTACGAGCACCACTGCTCCGTCTCGGTGAGGTTGGTGGCGCCGCGCGACTCGTAGAAGTGTCGCGCCGGGTTCCAGCGCAGCACGTGAAAGTCGAGCCGCCGGCACCCGCTCTCCACGGCTTCCTGCAATATGGATCTTTTATAGAACACAGGTGAATGGGCGGTGTGTCCGTCTATGTCGATAGCGCCACAGTCTTTCGTCGCTATTTGTGATATAACTCCCCAAACGGAAAGCTACAACTTATAATGCACACTAAGCGGTTACTTTTATTTATTTATTCATTTATTATGGTTATAAGGGTCATATAAAAAAATATAAAAAGGGTAAGATATTTGAGAGATAATTAAGCGCAAAAAAGTTATTTATAAATGACAACTTTTGTTGCTAAAATAAGATGAAATGTACTGGATAACTGTGAAGACGTGTGCAAAAAGTTACAATTTACGATTAGCAATTTTTTGCGCTGTGCCTCATAATTATTTCACAAATATTAGCTTTTTCTATTTAAATTGTTTATGATTAAGTCGTAGATAGCATGCAGTCGTATTTATAGTAAACTGTAAAATGTTTGCACCGGACTAACCATACAAAAGTGCAATTTAGTCCGGCGATAATCCCGTATTAAAGTTAGTTCGCCGACTCTGAATGCGACTGAGCCCCGATTGCACAAAGAGACGGGTGAGTTAATCAATGTTCAAACACGTCACTTTTATGGAGTTTGTTCCATACTGTTCATTCAAAGTGAAGTGTTTAATCAAATGTTGATGTTGATTTAGATTTTTTGTCCTTTCGTCTACTCGGCCCTGAGTGTGCTCGCCAATACATTTTATAGTTTGTTACTTCTAGCTACGAACGACCGTGGCGCCATCTTTGAAGAACGCAAGCTGTCTTATCCGACATTTACCCGAGCGACTGCGTCGAAGAGCTGCGCCCCCACGCCCCTGCCGCGTTCCGGCCCCCTCACGCACAGGTCCTCCAGCATGAGGCTGCGCCCCTCCCACGTGGAGTACGTGCCGAAGTATAGGGCGTAGCCGACGACGCGGGGCGAGCTCCCGCCGGGAGACACCTCCGCCACCTTGCAGCGGAACAGCGGCGGCGTCAGCTCGAACGCATCGCGAATCAGATCTTTGAAAAACGAGTTCACATGCATGAAGCCATCGTGTGCAACCGGGTGTCCCGACTCATACAAAGTTTATTGGACACAGAAGACAACGTAATGAACTTTGAGGCACTAATTAACTAATATTACTTTACACTAATTGCGCTAATTAACTTAATATTACTAAGCCTCCGCTGTCCGTCCGTCCGTCCGTCCGTCCGTCCGTCTGTCACAGGGCTGTATCTCATGAACTGTAATAGGTTGGAAGCTGAAATTTTCACAGAGTGTGTATTTATTTTGCCGCTTCATGATAGGTAAAATTTAAAATAATAAACTTTTAAGGGGGCCCCCCCTTAAAAAAACGTGATTGTGTTGTGTTAAATCTTGTACCATGGTACGGAACCCTTCGTGTGCGAGTCCGACTCGCACTTGGCCGGTTTTTTTTAAGTGAAGGTTAATATTTTTAGAATACACTTACCTGAAACTGTTAACGTTGGTCCATTCGGCATCTTCTCGTAGTCTGCTAACTCCTGTAAGAGAAATGCATCGGTAGGAGCGCATCACCCTCAACGCAGCAGTAGGCGCTGGCATTGGCAAGGAAAGCGTGTGTGGGTCAAAATCCAATGCGTGGCGTCTAGAGTGATGCCGTTTTTACATCACAAACTAATACGTACCTACCTACCTTTCAAATCTCTATTTGAATTTAATTCTATCTTTTTTATCCTATTTATCTCTAACATACATTACCTTAATCATAAAATAAAATTTCATTTTTTTAATGCTCGCTGTTTGAATGTTTTACCATGTATCAGACAGTATTACATATATATATAATATGTGGTTTTGCTGTTTACGCCTAATTTCATGTTAAACTGCCTACGACAACTACGGATTTGGAAATTATGCCAAATCAATTTTCGCCTGCAGGTTCGAATCCCGTTTCAGTTCAGACGAAGGTACAGATAAAATACAATCTTGTAAATTTTGTTTTATTTATATTTAGTGTTTTAGTTATTTACAGGGTGTTAACGGAGGTATGTTCCAAACGTTAAGAATTGGTACCATCGCATTGAATGAACGATGGTTTACGCGGCAATGGAAATTGTCCGTGTTTTCCATCCATATCAATGTTGCCGAGCAATATAAGGAAGGTCCTGGCATGGCACCTAGTTCCCATGTGTTGTATTGGGCTAAAAACTGACGTTCAGTTTGATATTAGCCATCCATGTCAACTTACATAAAAAAATATTCGTTGATATATTTTATGCAAAAAAGGTAAATAACATTTTCCTATACGAATTTTAAAAAATCGTCCTCCCCATACATTTTCGTAAATAGGTAACATCACATATTACCTACATGCAAGCACCCGGATAAACATGTAATTAGTATGTCGAAATATAGTATAGTAATAGTTGAAGCACGAGGCGAACGGGTTTTTTCGACTCCGAAAAATAATTTGGACTTGAACTGAACGATAAGCCCGGGGATTATCGTTCAGTCCTCGATCGTGTCAAAACTGCAATGATGTAAACAACCAAAAATAAAACGTGCCTGAATAGTGCTTTTATCGAAATGAAGCGGGCTTCAATTCAAGGGTAAGTACTTAATGCATTCACGAGATCAAATCTAAACTTACCTGAATCATATCGAAGACGTGCACCATATCAGTCTCCTTAGCTGCTCGCACAATAACCTCACCATTTTCGTATTTATATTGATTTGCCATTTGTTTACAATTTTTCTGTTTACTTTACTTGGAAAACAACGACCCACGAAGTCATCTGATTGTGTTGTCGGGCGATCGAATCTGAGCGTAGCGACGTCGCGCTGATTAATTCCACTTACTGGTGTGGTGGGGCCAGCTGGGCACCGACCCCGGTTGGTACTTATCTGTTTGTTGATTACGTTCTTAAATATCTTCATATGTGGCCTACAGATCTTAATGTTCAGGATTTGTGTAGGTATCAGTACTATAACATCGATCCCTGTCATTCATCACCGTAGAAAGAGAATCTCGCGCAGCGACTTCTCCGAACTCTTTGGTCACCACACACGCCGCCATCTTTGAATTTATTATGTACCGTCATATTATTGCATATGGCTGCCGTGTTCGTAAATTATGAAAGAGAAGTCAACAACTGCCGCAGGCGGTAAAAAATTCGCAGGACGCATTCGGCATTTAGCTTTAGGCGATTTTTTTCCATTATAAACTGAATTTAATACAATAAAGATTTTCGGAATTAGCAACGTTTTAAGTTTGCAAAAGCATGCGTGTTACCGCCGTATATGCAGTCATATGCAGCCCATACGCGAAAAATGCACAAGGAAAAATCAGGGAAAACTATCGCTGTCTTCTTTCGGGTTATGAGGACAACTTAGATAAGATAAATACTCCAAATGTTGTACCCTTCTTCCACTAACCATATGTGAATTAGGAATCTGCTGACCAAAAGCTTGACTCTCGGAAAAAAATACCTACATTCATTGACGCTTATTTTTCTAAGAACTGCGGGTTCCGAGTCATGTTCGGCAAAATAATCGTCAAATGGATGTTCGTAGGTGAATGCCGTTCATAAATGATGCTGTATTCTATTTTGACATTTCGAAAAAACCTTAGATGAACACGATTTCTTTTAAATATATAGGAAAAGGCCACCTTAAGTACCGGTCGGGGACTAGAGATTTTTCTAGATCTCTCTATGGAACAAAAAAAAATACGTATAAGATAGAGAAGTAACTTTATTTTATAATATTTTAAATTAATATTCTACGTGTACATTTCAAAAAACATTTCGAAGAAACTTTGTTTTTCCGTCTAATGCTGATGCTAAGACATCTTTTAAATTGATCGCAGACCAAAGACGTTGAATTCAGTTTCATTTCAATATGTATGGCTGAAGTAATACCCATCTACTATTTAAATATTTTAAGTAGAACCTTCTACGTGCTCAAATGCTTTGTACACCACAGCTGATTTTACATTCTTATGATATAAACTACTTAATAATTCAGTCAAATTTATTTCTACAGAGTATTTACAATCTTTTCTTTATTCACTTAATTTGTTCATAAAATATTACTCACAGAATGCACATGACTGGTACAGACATCACTTATAGAGCTATAGATATTATTTTCTAAAGAAACCTTACACCTGGGCCTCATATTTACAAGCTACGGATCTTTTGTTGCATTTTTTTTGTATGAAACATAATATGTACATACCTGTACAGAACATTCGAGATTTACAATTAATCGACCTATGAGTATTTCAACAGAACTTCTTTGACGATATTTTACAAGAATTGATTTTTTCAATTAACCCGATTGCATTTTAAAGCGAGAAAAACCGAAGCCATCGCGTGTTTCAAGAAAGTGTTTTCACAGTAAGTAAATAAACTTGTTTTTAATATGTCCCCAGCTCAATATTGCGATGGGAATGACAAAATGTAATGTGTTTGTGAAAATTGTTCCTAATTTCCTACTTAAACGGGTGCATAATAACCGGCTTCAAACAAACATCCCTTGTTTACAATTTTTATCGGGAATACTGAAGAGATCATCGAAATCGCCTCCCGGGGGGAGTAGGGGCGTTCGTAGCGCGGAGGTTCGAGCCTGCGCCGCTAGGTAGACGCCATGAGCTTGGCGGCGTTGGTCACGTTGCGCTGGTGGTGGTAGCCGCTGACCTCCTCGTCGTCGGACTGAAGCGCCGCCGCGCCCAGCCCGTTGAAGCCGTGCTGGAGGGACCCGACGAACCCGTACCCGTGGCCGGCGTGGTTTCCGTAGTGCAGCGCCATATTGCTGTAGTTGTCGTATCCGTTGACCGGCTCGCTCTTGATGTTGAAGAGGGACTGGTTGGAGAGGAACGGCTGGTTCTGGAGGTGGTTCGGCGAGAGCGCGAGGTGGTTCTGGAGGAGGGGCGCGTGGTGCGGGTGCGGGTGGGGGTAGGAGGGCCGCTCGGAGGTTGAGGAGGAGGACTCGGGAGTGCTCTGGTTGGTGGGGCGCGGCTGCGACGTCGCGTGGTGCTGCGAGCTCGGCGTCATCGGGAGTGATATCTCCGTGATGCTCGGCTTCAACTCTGTGAAACGATATAACGATGTATCAGTTTGTTTAATTTTAATATATGAAACCTTGATCCGGAGCATGACGTAGGTACACTAAAAGTCTGGATGGAAAGAACGAATTTAAAATCCAAAAAACATCACTTTAAATTAAAGTCAGTTTTAGCAAATTGCTGTGTGTATGTCGAACATAATGCCGTTCGTACCGTAGATTTAGACCACGCTTCTCAACCAGTAGTCGTCGAGTGGATACCCGGTGGCGGAATCATTGTACTTTACGTTTAGAGTTAGAGTTAAAGTGCATTATATTTGTATCTAACACGAATGCCTTACGGTGAAAGGAAACATCGTTAAAATAAGTATATATTCGGTGGCGTTAAGTTTTTTAGCAATATCTGGGTGACGACACTGCCATGATCTCGCCACTCATTATGTATGCCTAAAGACATTATTGAGCGAAGCGAGGTTTACTTGGCTGTGTTGGTTGTGGTTGACTAGCCACTGGGTAACCTGAGACCGAATACGCTCGGGTGTCCGAAATGGCACCCGTAATGATGTTTCATTGGTGATACGTGCAAGTGTGATATCATTTTATAGTAGGAACAAATGTGCAATGTTTATGTAGGAAAGTAAAATGTCTAAACATTGCTTACGTGCAAGCAGTAGTCACTGTCACTATCGCTTCGCATTCTGCGGTCACAGAGAGTGACGTGTGGCACTGATGTATATGCGTGAGGAAATATCGCTATTAAAATGTTATTTTTGGACTCTTAGCCCTTAAATGGCCATAACAAAAGACACTGTCGCATGAACACAGTCTTATCGAATCCTTGGAATTCTACTGGGTCGGCTATGACATGAAGTTCTGCTGCCAGCAAGGAATGACAGAAGCTCAGTTCACGTAGCCATTTTTTTGTGGAATTACATACACTGAAGGTAGCGCACTTACAATTCGCACACCATTAATATTCTCGAATTCTAACGACACGTAAGATCACATAAGAACTGCACAGGATGCCATTTAGTGCAAAGAATATTTCGATGTTGCGCGTCCCGCAAGCTGGGTTCGTAAGCGAACTAACTACCATCAGTATTAGCAACTTTCTTAGTTTAGTAATTTATATTTATAATCAATTTGCACTCAAGGTTGATGTTTCTTTTATTCTTTGTTCGCAATATTGGCAATAGCGTCCAGATAATTATATATATGGATTTAAGTGTGTATTTTATATAAGTGTGTACATTATTTACTTTGCGGTTTTTTTTGCGGGTTCTTCTTTACTAGAATTCGCAGATCTATCAGTTTGTGACGTAACTTATTTGACTACCAAAAGTTGAAAAAAATGAAATGAAGTGGATTATCATTAATGCGTGCCTACGATGCCCCTACAAAAAATCTTTTCGGTTTCTACTTCCGTCCTTCCTTACTATAGTTGCCTGCTCCAGACACTTATTTTGTGCCACCACATATGCTGTTGAATCGGTGGAGATTCCATTAACAATGCTCAGAAAAGGGGCAATACCTTCTCGCACAGGCGAAGGCTGTTCTTCTTTCTTGCCAGAATCGTCCGTAGATTTGCCGCCTCCGCCGCTGCCGCCGCTTGCAGCCGCTTTTTTGGGCTTCCGTTTGCGCGTCTGGATACCGTCCTTACGCATTGCGAGTGGCCTGGAGATGGAAAAAATAATGTTAAACTATGTTCATTATCAACTTCTATCTCTTATAACACTGAACTGCAACTTCATCGAATAAACAACGCTGTAAAGGTTACTGGTTACATCAAAGACAAGTTTAGAAACGGAAGATTTCGTCTAGTTACTAGTAACTTTTTTGTCTACCTTTAGTAAACATTCTACACTAACATAGGCCAACAGTGCAACCTTTTTTTGTATTTAACTGTATATGGATGGCTAATACAACAAATGCTTTCATGATGTAAGTTTAAAAAGACAAGTAACTTTTTTGTCTACCTTTAGTAAACATTGTACACTAACATAGGCCAACAGTGCAACCTTTTTTTTGTATTTAACTGTATATGGATGCCCAATTCAACAAATGCTTTCATGATGTAATTTTAAAAAGGCCTTCCTTTGATTGGACGGCTACATTGAACAGGATGAGAAATACGGACAATGTTTCATGTGACTGGACATAGATGGCTACTACCAAACTGACCGTTAGATATTAGGCTAACACACCACATGGGAACTAGGTGCCATGCCATGTGCCCAACTGTTAACGCCGTGCAGTTTAAAGAAGAGACTGCACGGGTAACAAACGGGCTCGTCATCGTATTTGCGCCGCCACAGCGATGCCGAGTTAGAGCCGAAGATGTTGCAGGAGAGGAGCTGATATGTCGCATATGCCAACCTGTTGTCGCGCGCCGTGCAGTTTAAAGAAGAGACTGCACGGGTAACAAACGGGCTCGTCATCGTATTTGCGCCGCCACAGCGATGCCGAGTTAGAGCCGAAGATGTTGCAGGAGAGGAGCTGACATGTCGCATATGCCAACCTGTTGTCGCGCGCCGTGCAGTTTAAAGAAGAGACTGCACGGGTAACAAACGGGCTCGTCATCGTATTTGCGCCGCCACAGCGATGTCGAGTTAGAGCCGAAGTTGGTGCAGGAGAGGAGCTGATATGTCGCATATGCCAACCTGTTGTCGCGCGCCGTGCAGTTTAAAGAAGAGACTGCACGGGTAACAAACGGGCTCGTCATCGTATTTGCGCCGCCACAGCGATGTCGAGTTAGAGCCGAAGTTGGTGCAGGAGAGGAGCTGATATGTCGCATATGCCAACCTGTTGTCGCGCGCCGTGCAGTTTAAAGAAGAGACTGCACGGGTAACAAACGGGCTCGTCATCGTATTTGCGCCGCCACAGCGATGCCGAGTTAGAGCCGAAGATGTTGCAGGAGAGGAGCTGATATGTCGTATATGCCAACCTGTTGTCGCGCGCCGTGCAGTTTAAAGAAGAGACTGCACGGGTAACAAACGGGCTCGTCATCGTATTTGCGCCGCCACAGCGATGTCGAGTTAGAGCCGAAGGTGGTGCAGGAGAGGAGCTGATATGTCGCATATGCCAACCTGTTGTCGCGCGCCGTGCAGTTTAAAGAAGAGACTGCACGGGTAACAAACGGGCTCGTCATCGTATTTGCGCCGCCACAGCGATGTCGAGTTAGAGCCGAAGTTGGTGCAGGAGAGAAGCTGATATGTCGCATATGCCAACCTGTTGTCGCGCGCCGTGCAGTTTAAAGAAGAGACTGCACGGGTAACAAACGGGCTCGTCATCGTATTTGCGCCGCCACAGCGATGTCGAGTTAGAGCCGAAGTTGGTGCAGGAGAGGAGCTGATATGTCGCATATGCCAACCTGTTGTCGCGCGCCGTGCAGTTTAAAGAAGAGACTGCACGGGTAACAAACGGGCTCGTCATCGTATTTGCGCCGCCACAGCGATGTCGAGTTAGAGCCGAGGTTGGTGCAGGAGAGGAGCTGATATGTCGCATATGCCAACCTGTTGTCGCGCGCCGTGCAGTTTAAAGAAGAGACTGCACGGGTAACAAACGGGCTCGTCATCGTATTTGCGCCGCCACAGCGATGTCGAGTTAGAGCCGAAGTTGGTGCAGGAGAGGAGCTGATATGTCGCATATGCCAACCTGTTGTCGCGCGCCGTGCAGTTTAAAGAAGAGACTGCACGGGTAACAAACGGGCTCGTCATCGTATTTGCGCCGCCACAGCGATGTCGAGTTAGAGCCAAAGTTGGTGCAGGAGAGGAGCTGATATGTCGCATATGGCAACCTGTTGACGCGCGCCGTGCAGTTTAAAGAAGAGAGGTCACGTAGTAACACTTGCTTATATATAACGTTTGTAAAAACTATAAGTCATAAGATCTCAAAGTTATATGACCAATTTGCTAATTGGGTGCACCGGTAACAAACGGGCATCGTTTTCGCGCCTCCACAGCGATGTCGAGTTAGAGCCGAAGTTGGTGCAGGAGAGGAGCAGATTTGTCGCATGTGCCAACCTGTTGACGCCGTGCAGTTTGAAGTAGAGACCACACGCGTTGCAGACGGGCTCGCCGTCGTTGTTGCGCCGCCACAGCGTCGTGGAGCTCGAGCCGCAGTTGGTGCAGTAGAGGCGCTGGCGGCGCGACGCGGCCTGCACACAACAGAACGATAACTCTGGGTCCAGACTATAGGATACTCGCTTCGTGGATTGGTGATAACCGATACTGAAGGGACACCTAGTGCCAAAACATTGACACTATTATCGTTTCATGGTTCTTAAGATTTGACCATAGAGTGTATCAAGCGGCTTCAGTAAGCTGGTTATGCATCATTATACACGATCGACAATTTGATGCTGAATGCAGACGACATTGCATAGTATGGAGGTCATAAGATCTGTTTCATTACTCTAGGAAAAACAATGGCCTTAAAAAAAGTGACTCACAAATAGTGAAGCTATATGAAATCATGTATAGGGATACACAGGGTTAAAGTAATCGATACAAAAGCCATTCATCCCCGTTGGATCCCCAACTTATTTTGCATAAGTTATGAATCGGCGTACTAAAGATCGCTAACAGAAATATATTTTTGCATGAATACAGTGCAAATGTAATATTAGTTCGTTAAGATTAACACAAGGGTACAGAAGTTAGGTAAAATATTATCTACTTACATGCAAAAGGTTTTCAACAGATACGAATAAGCCAAAGTCACGTAGGTTGTCTTTTAGCACAGTCACTGATATATAATCTTATATAATTGTAATGTACCACAACAAATAATGTTAAATTATGTTCATTTATCAATGTTTATCTCTTATCAACCCCTCTTTTGGTATAGATGTCATTTGTATATAAAGAGTGTTTTCAAAAATACTTAACAATTTTGGTTTGATACGTGCAGGCTTTCGGTGATGGCAACGTAAGAAGCTTCAACCAAATATAAAATTTTTGGTTATATCAGGCAGATACCATACGCATTGATTGGTTTCCTCGAAATATATTATGGTGATTTTAAAATAATGTTTTTAATTATAGGTAAGGTAAACAATTAAATAGGTTGAAAATAAATAAAAATAATAGTTTTTTTATATTGTAGTCTCGTGACTTATAGCTGACTAATACCTGAGCACAGTAAACACGTGTATTTTAATTTATTAAATAATGTTAAGAAAATGTTATGTTAAAAAAAATCGAAGTAGATGCAAACAGAAGTTGGTGCGGTTTAATAGTGTTTTCCATCCAGTTAATGTATGGCCGAACGTACAGTCGTTTTGTCTGAAATCTATACACCGGAAATAGAGACAAATTTGAGATCTCTTTCTGACATGCTGACGTCAACCATAGAGTAAAAGGGACTTAGAAATTCCTTCTCTTTCCAGTGTATACATTTGATAAGTAACGACTGTACTAACGATAGTCCTGGCAAGAACCTTATTCTCATGTTGTATAATATAACGACAGTTTATTGGTAGTAGTGTACCAATTAGTACACAGTGTACAAATAGTAGTAGTAACAATTTATATTCGATTTTTAAAATCTCTATCAATTACAAAAACATATACTGACAACGGTCATGATTTACACTCATTGAATTAATTTCTACCAGTTTCACCACTGCAGGAGGAAACGGCTTTTTATTCAGTTATCGAACATTTCGAAAACGCAACATAATAAGTACCCATACCCATACCAAAAAGCCTTCTATTTCTGTCTGTCAGACGCGATGCGTGCATATACAAGGAAACCGTGTGCTTCAGGCATGCCAAGAAAACGAAGTATGAACCAAGCGTGACCATAGGTGGTGTTAAATCAAACTACAAGCAAAGAACAGTCCAAAAGCACTACAAGTAGCCATCGAACCGGCCCCACCACCGACTCACCTTCTTCATTCCCTTGGCCATGCCTTCCACATTCATCCATCTCTGGACATTGCCGTCCTTATAGAAGCGGCTGAGGAGTTCCGCGTCGGCACCTGACAGCGGAAACAGAGCGGCGTTAAGAGAGGCTGCGGACTCACCAGTCGCTTGCTAGGCTTAATCAGTGGTCGGTTCATGCCGTTCATTTTGTGGTACAGACCGCACGCGTTGCAGAGATAGTGGCCGGTGCAGTCCCGCCGCCACAGCGGCGTCGATATCGCGCCGCAGTTAACGCATTCGCGGCCTTCGCCGTACGAGACCTCCACGCCGCCATCTAGGGGCAGCAGACAAGCCCAACCATTACCGCGTGCCCTGTCTGCTCGTCCTTGCAGCGACCGCGGCGTGGCTCCACCGCCCGGTACCGTACTGTTACCAGCGAGTGTCTACTCTTTATTGTGCCGGTGGTAATTAAAAATTCGATAGTTGCTAATAGCGAGAAAGGAAGGACGGGACAAAACTCTTTCGTATGGCGGCAGCGTAGCCACGACTGTAAGTAATTCGGGAAGCGCAGCATCGAATCTTTGTTGCACCAGTGTCCTGGGAAATTATTACGTGTTCTTACGTCTAGGTGGAAATCGAGAACACCTGGAGAGTTACCATGGTAAGATAACTCGCTGCGTGAATGGCAGGTGAACAAGTAAGACAGTGATTAAATCGGACGTTTAGTTGGATTTCGTACCACGGTAACTGACAAACGACGTGTTATTCGGCCAAGTGAACTGAAATGTACCAGTTGGCACGGTACGAAATGCAACTAAACGTCAGATTTAATCACTGACATAAGTATTCAGAGTGAAACTTTTAAAATTTAGCACGGGATTAGCACCGGACTTACCATACAAAAACCGGTTTAGTCTAGCAATAACCGCCCACTCTGAATACGACAGTACAATTACTATTCACCTGGGAAGTTACTTACCATGGTAACCCCTCAGTTCTGAGCGAATTCCGTCTGTAAATAATGCCCATCGGACGTTGGAAAGAGACAATCGCTTAGTTTCGGCTTTATAGAAGGCCACCGCTGTCACGCGCTTTCACTCAGTACCTGTGTACTGCGCGTAAGAGAGAAAACCCTTACGAAGCCGAAACTAGCCGATTGTTTCTTTCCAACACCCGACGTGCATTCTTTGCTGCTGGATACTGTATGTAAAGTGGCTGTGCTGACACGTTGCTAAGGAATTTCAGCTGCCATTCCCGTAATTCCTTCCTCGCCGGGTGCTAAAGATGAAAGCCCCGAACGTTACTCTAATGATATGTCTCGCAAACTGGACCATATCTAAAAATGATACGAAACAGGAAAATTAAGAGAATGGTTTATAGGATTCCCAGCTCTCATATTATGCGGTTGCGACGGGATAAATCGTTTAAGTATGATACGAGAGGGATGCGAGCATTCATATTGTGTTCGGTTGCTTCTGTAAAAATCAAGCCAAGATCGACGACGAACACTGGTTGGACAAGTTCATTAGGCGAGATAAGATTTTGTAAGCATTTTCCTAATTCGTCGTCCAGCCAACAGATAAGGCTCTGTCCGAGCTATCCGATACCTACGAACGTGCCTGCCGATGTATTGTAACAAAGAGACGTTTACAAAGCGGTTATCATAATTATTCAAATGCGTGTCTTATCACGGGACACTATCGCATTTATCCGGTTGCGCTATCTCCATGTCACAGATTCGGTTACAGAGTCAATTTTAAAACAATTTATTGTTCTTGGTTCGCCAGACTCCAACATTGTCGCTTTAGGTATACGGACGACTATCTTAAGGGATGTGACACTAAATAGATTGCGAATTGTTTTACTTATAAACAACCGATCCATTATTAACAACCAGATAATAAAATACTTATTTCCAGGATTTCCTTAATGTACACAGGCCCAATCGAGATAAGTCTATTCTGGTAGTTTCACTTAATATGATTATATACACAATAAATGGTCGTAATCCTTAAGTAAGTCTGTAAATTGTTCAGTTTAGCAGGAAATTCAGTGGTTTTTGTGGTTTCGAAATTAAAATTTTAATTGCTAATAAAGTTATGGAAAACTGTTTGATTATTCCTGTTAACCCTGAGCCCGGAACACAAATGATTTCAAATATTTTAAGGATTCTCAATAAAAAAAAAGGTTGGTATTCAATTATTTACTCTTTTGAGTTATTTCACGTCATTAAATATATCTCTAATATTCCACGTAGGTAACACATGATCGAAATTCTTGTGCATATGATCGATGCTCAATAGTGTCTATTTAATTTTAGTTTGTTATTTATTTTATTTATTTCATTAAATTCAGACACCGATGGAGTCCAAAAATATTTTTGAGGTGATTTTGATAATCCTATGCAAAACCAATTTTAATAAAAAAACATATTTTTAACCAGAACCACAATTCCCTTTAAGGAATTCTTTTTCATTTAGTTTCAAAACAATTTTCATTTTAGATTTGAAAACATACTTAAGTAAAACTAAATCCAAATAATTCATAAAATCATTGTAGTAAATAACATGAAAACTACACCGGCAGGCGGCATCGACTTCATTAATTTCAAGAGGATTTAAGGTCTCCTTCACCACATGCTGGTTAACTTAATCGGCACGTAACCTAAGGGGCCTTTCTTACTATATTGCAATCAATACCAGTATAAGATAATCATCATTATTATAGTAATAAAGACTTTTTAAGTGTCTATTAAACATAACCAGTAACTGTTCAAAACCAACCTAAAACTATAAAAAAAATATGTCCTGCCATACATGTCGTCCAATGTCAAATGACCAATGTTTATGGACACTGTAAAGAATAAACTCATAGAACATAGAAATATTCAAAGGAGCAAGACTATATGTGCGGTGACAATTTTTCACGCGTTAGAATTGTAATAGACCGAATTCCTAAGTCTATTTTGATCAAGATCAAAATAGACTTAAAATACGTCTCTATTTCAGGGACATGAAAATGTTTTTTTTATGCAACCTGACACTTAGATGAAAAAGAATCCTTTTTCATCTAAGACCTGACATGGATGGCTAATACCACAAAACTACCGGTTTGATTTTAGCCCAATACACCACATTCCCAAAGGAATTAGGTGCCACGTCAGGACCTTCCCTTTATGTGAACATTTCTGACTGTTGACAATTCACGGAGCAAGTAACGTAAGGCATGAAAACGCAGGAGAAGATAGCGTAGTTCATGGAGGTTGAGGCGCTCACCGTAGGGGCTGGTCCTCTGGAAGCCCTCGTAGGCGGAGCGCCAGGAGCCCATCATCATGGCGTTTTGCGCGCTGTAGAACTGCGCGGGAAGCGCGGGGCTGATGGTCGCCGCCGCCGCAGCCGCCGCCGCCGCGCCTGCGCACGCACACCGTCACCTTCTCACTAGGGTTGCCATCTCTAAAATTTGGCAACCAGGACAAGACGTGAAATACGCGTGAAGACTCCGGCTCTAAAGTCCAGAACCCGGACGTGTCAATAAATTTTTTAAACAGTCAGTCAATTTGTAAGCCCGGACTACAAATGAAGCCCCGCCCGGACGCGCCCCGGATGCCCTCTAAACAAGGACAAATCCGGGGAAACCCGGACGGATGGCAACCCTACTTCTGACCGACATTGCATTGCCGACCGAGTTACCTTCGTCATGCAACCCAATTCGATGTTCCAATACCCTACAACGGGGTTCCTTAACATTTTTATACTCATGGACCCCTTGCGGGATTTAAAAATTATTACGGATTCCTTCCAAAATCACTTAAAGGAAAAGAAAACAAGGTATTTTGTAAAAACTTCTGTACATTTATTACCACAGAAAAAGTTAACATATGTATTTTTTTTTATTCCTCATGCGCAGTTATTTTTTATCATTACATCAAACATGGCCACGGACCCCCAGCACTGATGCCACAGACCCCCGAGGGGTCCATGGACCCCAGGTGAAGAAACCCTGCGCTACAGATAAAAAACCGGCTAGGTAAGTGCGAGTCGGTCTCGCACGTGAAGGGCTCCGTACCATTTTACAAGATTTAACAAAAATATCCCGTTTCCTTTTTGATTGTTTTAATGTTTACTATTTTTTGTTAGAGCGCAAATATAAATACATACTCAAAAAATGTTCTATTTCTACTTATTACGATTCATGAGATAACGCCCGCTGACAGACGGACGGACGGACAGACAGCAGAGGCTTAGTAATAGGACCCCCTTGCACTGTTTGAGTACGAAACTCTAAAAACCGCCAAGCGCCAAAGCATATTTTTTTACTAACGCTATTACGTTTTAATGGAATTAAATTGTTGACATCAAACGGAAGATTTTTTGTTTATAAATCTGTATTTTCAGCCTCGATCTAGATCTCAGCAACTAGTAAATTTATCGCGGTACATTACACCGACTCTTTCACACACTGTACTATTCGCATGCATGGTTGACACGTGAACCCCACCTATAAACATTTTTAGGGTTCCAAATAACCATTGAATACATGAATCACGAGCGAAAATTAATTCAAGGTAAATATTTGGAATACAAAATTAAACTTAGTTATACAAAAATAGTGAAAAGGTTGGTGAATTTTTATAATTCACCAACCTGTTAAATATTTAATAAAAATAATTAATCACGGCTCAAATGTGCAACCAGAAAAACAATCATGGCTAATCTAGTGAGTTCAGATCTGCTCCTAATCCGTCGAGAACGATGTAACTAGTTGAATATGTGTCACTTAGTTACGTAGATGACTAATTGCAAGTTGGTCATCTTTTGTACATGCTTCAAATTATATTATTGTACAATTTATCATTTAAATTATTTTACATTTGAGAACAAAATAGGTCACTGCATGAAAGTCATTGCAGGTATATATCCTACATATTAAGGACTTATTAGGTATTTAGGACTAAACGAAATAGTTAATAGGTTGCAAAAATATCTATATTTCTTTCCGTCATATCGATGCCTCTGAGAAAATGGCACCGAAGTATTCATTTACCTACGCGCTATGAAAATAAATTGACCGTCGAAAATTTTCTGAAATTACATTTCTTAGGTCTCTTCCACCAAGTACTGATTAGCTTATTCCGTACATTAAAGAGCTGCTCTTGCCATCTTGCAATCGATATCAGTACAATATAATCAGCACTTTAGTAACAAAGGCCCTTTAAGTGTCAATTAAAATTAATCAGCACTTGTCGATAACCAGGCTTAGGATTACAAAGAGATCATAAGCCAAGTAATTTTCAAACCTGAGAGATACGGCTCAAACTGACGGTACAGCGCGGGATTCCTTCTCAGTTCATGTAAGAAGTGCTCCATTTCCATACTCATCGTGCACAATCTCAAACACTTCGCGATACAACTGAGATACAATTTAATCTTTTATTTATAAAAAAATAATTAAAGTGAGCCGAACAAGAGCCGAGTGCTACCGATCGGTCAGGGGTCAGCTCACAAACTGATGTGCGATGAGGCTGTTCGCTTAGATATTACGCTCGCTGGCTTTATCGGTGAGTCAAGCCAGGACTCGCACACACGCATCGACACCAACATTTATGTAACCTCTCTCGGTTAAGTTCCACTTTCCATTTCAGACTGAAATTCTGCGATTAAGCATTGCGATGTGGTCAGCGAAACCGCCAACTAGAAGAACAATACGGTGACAACACGACCGCTTACATTTAAACGTGACTGCGTTTTATCTAGTGACTAACTATGTGGATTTCGATTTGAGGTTTAACAACAACTGAAGCAACAAATGACGGCAAATAGAAAATATGCATAAAGCAATTATTTCCTCTGTGATTTGAACCAGGATAGTTTTTTCAGGTAAACAATGCAAATCAACATATTACTTGACTAATTTTAGATACCATAAATGAAGTTATTTGATACGATGCTTTTTAAATGATTTTCTAAGCAAGCGCAATTTTCTGATGCTTGCGGGCCCACAAGGCACTCGTTCTTATTCTTGCACGTTTCCGAAAGTGTAATGTAGCTTTTGTAAGGGAAATACTTTGTATGTCGGGATGACGACACAATAAAAAATATTTTAAACTAATGATAAGCTATGTGAACAAGGGCTTACAGTGAAAACCACATCACTGTTACCAATAAGCCTAGAACATCCTCGGAATGTTTTGTCAACGAACCTGCATGTCAACAAGAGACACATATACGAGTAGTATAACTATTCCAAGGGTGTTTTGGGTTTACTAGTAACTTTATCTCTAATAGTTTATCAGTATGCGCGTTTAAATTTCTTTGTTTTACCAAATAATTGCGCGAATTGGCGAGGTGGCGAGGTGCGCTTGCGCGTCGGCTGTTCGCGTTAGACTTAATTTATTCTTGATTATTTCATTTTCAGTTTCTCAAAATCATGACCTGCATAGGAGGTGTTTCTAGAATCAGAAAATGAACTCTTGGTTGGATTTTGCACACCCTGCATGTTGTGATTGAAAGATTCACCGCCGTGCTGCGCGTGCGCGTGCGGCCGCCGTCTCAACG
Source organism: Incurvaria masculella (assembly GCA_946894095.1). Classification (NCBI taxonomy): domain Eukaryota; kingdom Metazoa; phylum Arthropoda; class Insecta; order Lepidoptera; family Incurvariidae; genus Incurvaria; species Incurvaria masculella. Next base: position 15,075,092 of record OX335648.2, on the reverse strand, counting down.
GCACGTATACGGACATACCTAAATTGTGCCGGAAGGGCTCTCGAACATTGTCTCGTCGGTGAGAACTAACCGTAGGAGTCGGTGGAGGCGTGATGGTGCCAGGGGTTCTGCGGGACGGGCGCGTGCGCGTGGCCGTGCCCGTGTGCGTGCACGTGCGCGTGGCCGGCGGCGAAGTGCCCTGCGTGCGCGCCGCCGTACTGCGCGTGCGCGTGCGGCAGTCGGCTCGACGGCACGTACACGGGGGCCTGCAATCACAATCACAATGCTCTTTACTTACTCTATTTCTATTGTTTTACCGAATGTTTCTTGTCAGGATGTTAATTTTGACTTCATATCACCACACCTACTGTCGTATCAGCATAACGCACCTCATTGGGACTAGTCCACTTGAAGGAGCTTCACGGCTGCAATGAACTAGGTGAGATATTTTATTGCAGCTTCAACCAACATGCATCGCAGCTCGTACCAACCCGGGCGCAAGTAACATCAGGTCTGTGGTCGGCAAGACCTTAACACTGCAACCTTGACAATAATAGGCGGTTCCTTGGCACTTCCCAACAGGTCCGCGACTCCTGGACGATTTTTTCTTCTCTATCTGTGGAAGATGCTATAACCGGTCTTAGCTTGGGATTCAATCTTATGTGTCTTTTCGTTCTGGATGACGTGAGTTCTCATGCATGTGTCCTCCTCCAAGGCTGATTCCAGTGACGGATTCAATATCTTGTATTGTCACTCCAAGTGAATTCAAAATTGTTAATTTTATTTTTATTAGGTTTGTACTTTAACACGTTTCCCCCATTTAGTTTCCCCAGAGATAATAGAGCGCCGTGCGATGAGATCTAAGAATGTCCACTTCTTCGATGGGCACGTATCTTTCGTGTACAACAAATCTCATCATTTTCAAATCAGATAATTTAGATATCCGTACACTGTACTCAGACTTGTATTTTTATCATAGTCCAGTTCAACAATCACAGCGAAGAAGAACTGGCAATAAAGTTCGCTGGCAATTTTTGCTAGGTTCACTTAGTCTAAGTTTACAACTTTTGCCACCAGGGCATGCTGGTTCCAAACATTTCTGTTTGGTAAATTAGCTTCATCGTTCTTTCACCGCTCACATGTCCAAACTGTCTTCACGTAATTGTTCTTCGTGTAAAGCTATGGCGCCTACTTCACTGTAGCTCAGCAGCAGACCTCTTCCTGGAATTCCGTAATCAGAAATCAGAAATCCTGAGCCAAGGAAACCCCTTTTATAGCGATTTTCTAAACTAAAAGATTCCGGAGCATAGTATTTCAATTTAGTCAAGCCTTTCCGTCGAAAAAATCGCATTAAGGCGGCCCAACCCGGCGGGCCTAACTCATTCGCGGGCACAGTACAAAACCGTGCTGTTGCGCTCTGGGACCTTCTCTGTTTCAAAGAATAAGACAGGCTCCGTGATGAGGAAGATGCAACATGTCCACAAAAAAGACAATGTGCATAGTGTATGATTAGGTAATATTTACGAAAATTTTTATTTCAAAACGACTTATAGCTAAAAGTTAACCACGACCGCTGTAGTCAAAAATCTAACAAAAACCAAATAGATCATAAATCTTGATTAAATAAGCTATGTCTGATGACTAATCTTTTTACGATGTTCTAACTTTATCATTGCGTAATCCACCTCCAAAATTATCGTATAACACGCGCAAAAAATTCGAACTTTCGGACCTTATAACTTAGAAACCAAACACAATTTTACAATGCCAATGGTCATCAGACATCTAGTTTGATCAAATGGAGCTATTTTGAGCAAAATTTTGGATCTCTGACAAGAAATATGGGCGTGATCTTCTTTCCCCTTTTGTATGGGGAGATGAGCGGGTTGGGCCACCTTAAAAACCGCTATAAAAGCGGTTTTCTAGACTCAGAATTCCTGATTACGGAATTCCAGGAATAGACCTACAGTTCGTTGTCGCAGGAGTTGATGCTCGGCGACTTACTTGGCTGGAGTGGTAGTGGTCTGCGGTCGCGTCGCCGTAGCCGGCCTGCGTCGCGGAGCCGCCGCCGCCGCCGCCCGGGAACATGGCGGCCGCGCGTGCGCCCGAGTGCCTGCCGCGTTGCGGACGCGCTCGCCTCGCTGCCGCTCTGCAACAATGACACGCGAAGGGCGTTACGCATCGAAGGTGAGTACGTGAATATGAGGAAAAGCTTCAATTGAGGGCGGTCGGAGCGTTTGTATATGTTTTGTTTGTGTGGAATGACTACTATGTACTTATACCATAAACGCGTGCTGTATCAAACTCGGTATTTCGTCTATAACACACCTAATAAATAAAAATATATATTGTAACTTAAAAAATATATTTTTAAAACTTTAGTCTCAGATTCAAAACAACTTTATAGTTTTTTAGGTAAAATCTTCTTTGCTGGTGGGTTTAAAATGTTTAAGCGTTACGAAAAATTTGGATAATTTGAAAAAAAAATATTAGGTACGCGGTGGGGGAACCAAAAGTGGAGAAGAGTACCTCAGGAGTGTCTCTCCTCTAATGCATACGCTACTGATGAAATGGATGACGGCGCGGCGGGTAGTTAGCGGGGAAAGGCGATAGGTAAACGCATTGCACGCTATTTGATAGTTATAACGCTTGGACGGCAGGGGAGAGGCAGAAGCAGCGGTCATGATGAGCAAGAAGTTTCACTTCCATCCCTTACTATACTAATGCACGAGCATTGCGAAACATCGTATACAAACAAATTGTTTGTTGTAGCGCGACTTCAGATTCGAACGATAACGTCTCGCTTTTGGGGCAACAGCACCGGGAAAAGTCATAAAGTGCGGGGATATTGGTCGAGACCCATAGGCACAAACTACTACTTTCCGTTAGTCTTAGGCTAAGATAAATAGTCGAAACAAAAACTAAGACTAACGAAAAGTAGTACTTTGTGAAGTCACTTTGACACATTTTGTATGGACGAAATCTCAAAGTAATGCAAATTGACGTCACAAAGTACTACTTTTCGTTAGTCTTAGTTTCTGTTACGACTATTTATCTCAGCCTTAGTTTCTGATGCAACTATTTATCTCAGCCTTAGGCTAATTTGCATAACTTTGAGATTTCGTCCATACAAAATGTGTCAAAGTCACGTCACAAAGTACTACTTTTCGTTAGCTTCAGTTTTTGTTACGACTATTTATCTCAGGCTGAGATAAATAGTCGTAACAGAAACTAAGACTAACGAAAAGTAGTACTTTGTGACGTCAATTTGCATTGCTTTGAGATTTCGTCCATACAAAATGTTTCAAAGTGACGTCACAAAGTACTACTTTTCGTTAGTCTTAGTTTCTGATTCGTCTATTTATCTCAACCTCAGTCTTAGGGCCGAGTGCCGGAAAGCACAAAAAAACAAAATCAACGTCAAAGTATGATCAAACAGGTCACTTTGTGTGGACAGTATGGAAGGAACTCTATGCGGATCACTAAAAGTGACGTGTTTGAACATTGATAAACTCGGCTGTCTCTTCGTGCAACCGGGGCCTAGGCTGAAATAAATAGTCGTAACAAAAACGAATACTAACGAAAAGTAGTACTTTGTGACGTCACTTTGCATTACTTTGAGATTTCGTCCGTCTAATTGACGTCACAAAGTACTACTTTTAGTTATTCATAGTTTCTGTTACGACTATTTATCTCAGCTATTGTCCCCCCCCCCCCCCCCGCCTATTAAGTGTGTTACTATAAACACGTGTCTAGGTGCCGCTAGACTTAGTAACACTGCACAAAATTGGCGATAAATAAATACTAGTTTACCACCCGGATTATTGTTGGTACATTATTTTCCCCCTCGGAATTACCGTCCATGGGAATTCCGTCAGTGTTCGACACGAGTGCTCGTGCTGTGCGGTTTGATTTGGGTGTTTGGGGCTCAAGGTCAAAGTATCTGTGTACATATTTAATCATCATTGTTGTTGAGTTACGTTCGAAGTCTCGAAAGTAGTTCTTTGAAAGTATGAACTCGTAAGGACACGATATTGTAACGTTATTAGAATCTCAAATTTATTTAACGTTTTCTGTTCCCGTGCAAGGCATCGCACTGTGACTCTGGCATTTACTTTGAGTAATAAGTATACGGTAATGTAAGGTGACATAGCCCAGAACATTTACTAAATAGCTGTAATTGCTTTCGAGAAATATATCTACGGCTTAAAACTAATAAGGTACCTAAATTAAGAAAAACCGGCCAAGTGCGAGTCGGACTCGCACACGAAGGGATCCGTACCATCGTACAAGATTTAAAACAAAAAAAAAGTTTTTTTTATGGGACCTCCCTTTACTTTTTATTATATTCAAATTCAAATTAATTGCTGTTATAGCGGCAAAATAAATACACACTCTGTGAAAATTTCAGCTGCCTACCTATTACGGTTCATGAGATACAGCCCTGTGACGGACGGACGGACGGACAGCGGAGGCTTAGTAATAGGGTTCCGTTTTCTCCCTTTGGGTACGGAACCCTAAAAACTGGATCAGTTAGTTAAAAATGATTTTAAAATTTAAAACAATTACTACAATAAATACTTCGTTATTATATGAAACAATACCCTTCACCAAAATACCAGTAGGTATACAATTCGTTCTTACCTGGTATAACTAGAATAATTGGGGTTAATCCCACTAATGGTAAAGTGAAATTAAATTGAGGTTGTACCTCGGTTAACTACAATGATACTATTTCATTGTGCCATTTCCCCATTCGGATAAATGCAATGAAAATCTTGTTTAATCGCATGCTTACCACAAATTAAAATAACAAATTGTCGTAATTGGTTACACTTTTGAACTGTGGTATTCCTGGAGTGTCGTGAGTTGTTAGGTTATTTTTTATAGTGTAAGTAACACTTATTATAAGAAAAAAATAGGGAACGTAATATTAAGGCCTACCTTAAGTTATTTCTGGACAATTTCATCAAAACCTTAAAGATCACCTTCAGGCTTAACATAAATGTGAAATTTCATCTTTTTATCTTCAAAGCTATAACTATTTAAAATAACTATACCTGTTGCATTCACTTTGGCCCAAAAAAGAAACCAAACGTGTACATGTTTACCTGATGATTATTTTGCAATTTCGTTCAACCTTTGCGCTTCAGATCTAGCTTTTTCTCAAAATTATGACGTTTTGAGCAAAAGTAATTAGTTGGTGCACAATAACATAAGTCTAAATTGGTTTTTTGATGAATTTAAAAAAAATTAAAAGTTGAAAATATATCAATCGGGGTAAGAATGCACCACATTTTTTATGATTGTTGCACTAGTATGTTAATAAGGACACTCAGGCTGAGATAAATAGTCGTAACAGAAACTAAGACTAACGAAAAGTAGTACTTTGTGACGTCAATTTGCAGTATTTTCAGATTTCGTCCATACAAAATGTGTCAAAGTGACGTAACAAAGTACTACTTTCCGTTAGTCTTAGGCTGAGATAAATATTCGTCACCGAAACTAATGCTAACGCAAAGTAGTACTTTGTGACGTCAGTTGGCATTGCTTTGAGATTTCGTCCATACAAAATGTGTCAAAGTGACGTCACAAAGTACTACTTTCCGTTAGTCTTAGTTTTTGTTACGACTATTTATCTCACCCTTAGTTTCTGTTACGACTATTTATCTCATCCTAAGTCTATACAAAATGTGTCAAAGTGACGTCACAAAGTACTACTTTTCGCTAGTCTTCGTTTCTGTTACGACTATTTATCTCAGCCTTAGATCATTTAGATGAAAATTGTAATTCGCTTCGAATTATTGTATTTATATGTTTATTATACCAGGGGTGACGTGGGGTGGAGTGCTATGATTCGGTCAATGCGGATTGAATTTGGTTTCTGGCAGTCCATGCTTTGTCCAAAAAGGCTTATTGTGTGAATTCGTCTGGAAATTTATATCACGAGGGTTGCATTGAACTGGAAGAAATGTAGGCAATAATTTAGCTAGCTTACAGTTTTAATATGTCCCGAACCATGTAGTAACTCAAACGAACGTGCACATTTTTTAGTTAGCACGCAGATAAGATAGAACGCATGAAGGTGAAGAATGTATGGAGAAATAACTTCCATACAACGAGCGCGCAAAAAATGACGCCACGCGACTTACAAAATCATATCGCAGTTACACTATATATAACGGAGAAAAATCCAATTTTGAGTCTAGCAAATTGGTAGGTAAACTTATTCAGATAAGAACTATTTTTCAATAAACTAGATGGTCGTTACATCATTCTTCATTCGTAATGATGTATTCACCGAGAGCCGAATCCGGCTGTCACGCCTCCCGCGGCACAATTGTGGTGTCGACACTTTTTAGTTCCATCCGTTCTCCTGAAATTTCGTCACCTCCATAATAGAAAGAGGTACACACTAGCGATCGGTCAAAATTGGCCGAGAACTTTACCTTTATTATTAATTTTAACTTAACCAGCCTACAAATTATACCATTCCTCTTTTAACTTCTCGTATAAACTTACCCGTTCCGGCTTAAAACAATTCATTCCGTTTATAATTTACCGTAAAATATTTAGGAGCTTTTTTTGCTGATTCGAAATTCTCAATGAAATCCCAGACTCAGATCCGATTTATTATTTTTATAGGTTTACGGAGCACCTTCCGTTCTGGAATTAAATATATTCCAGTGTGAAATATGCTAACCATTCCGGAGTGAAATTATAAGTATTCCGGATTTAGGAGGTTCTCGGCGGGTTCTCGAAGTACCATTGAACCTTCGTTCCGGAGGTCATTCCGGACTTGTGGAGTAGGTGTGGAATGCATTCACTCACTCTAGGTATGGAGCCCCAACAGCTAACAGCTTACAAGTTACCTGGCGATAGTATCCTTGCCGCACGAGTAACCCTAATTGGGCGTTCAGCAGTTTGCGAGTTGTTCGCTTATCGACTGCCGACGCAGCCGTCTTGATAGCAAGGTTACCTACTCTTTTACTCTAACTGTAACAAATATGTTCGGTACCTAGCTGTGGTCGCTAACTTACGGGTTTCCGGCGTGCGATACCGTCTGTTGTCAACGCATATCGATTATATTATTGCGGAAGGCTTCACCCAAACATATTCGTCAGAGTTTTGCAAGGCTAGAAAAGAAAAAAAAATATTATAAATTCATATTTTGTTAAGTACACAGATTTATGACATGAAATGAAAGATATCATACCTATCGTTCGTTCGTACTGCCACAGTGTTACCGGAGGAGGTATAGTCCAATCGTTAACCAGGTATTCCTTGATATATTTGGAGTAAAAAAGGTTGCCGTTGTTTTGCTGTACGACATTAAAAACAATTCGTCCTACCGATACATTTTCATACCTACACACAAAATTTAAGGGGAGGACGGGATTTTTGTTCTCAATATACCTGGAAAAACTAGTAAAAGTTATATGTAGGCTATTTAACATCACGACTTAGGAGCCAAGCAAAAAGGAAAAAAAAATCAGAAAGAACGCTTAGCGAAAATAAAGTAATGCGTGGGCGAACAATTAAGTAAGGCGGATGGGGGCCTAGCACTCTTTTTACCAGGCTTCGTTCAGGTGATTGTCCAAAACAAAAATCACCTGATCGGGGACGGAAACCTAATCTAGTAAGTATATCAATAAAAGAGAGAAGCTTCGTTCCTGATTAACTAACTAATTGTATTTTTTTCAATACGGTTATGTAAATGATATAACATCATTCACTTTATAGTATTCTCATGTACTTTAGCACCAAGACTTAAATTCACTGAATCATCAGGAAAGTTACTAGGAAAGGAAAACTTACAAACAATAGACGTCTACAGTATTTTAATTTTATATTGTGAAAACATAATAATGTCTATCCCGCTGTGTGAAGGAATAATAGTTTCCAAAAACATCCAATTGTCTGTCAATAAACTTTTGTATTAAGAAAATTACGACACATACTAATAAAACTTAAAGTCTGGCTCAAGGCGCGGAGTCTTGCTTCACTCCTTTTCTAATCCCCGCCCAGCTGGTCGATTCCTGTCATTCAGTAATCAGGAATCAGGAATCCTGAGTCTAAAAAACTGCTTTTATAGCGATTTTCAAAGCGAGTTTTTCTACGGAAAACCTTGATTGATTAAAAAAACTATGCTCCGGAATATTTTCGTCAAGAAAAGCTCAGGATTCCTGATTCCTGATTACGGAATGCTAGGAATAGGCCAGCAGTTCAACTTTTTCTTTTTGAGTTAGATTAGTGGATTTCGTCACGAATGCGAGCTGCTCATGCGTTGGAATCTTTCTAAAACTGTAGGTCCCCCTTCCCCCATTAGGTGGTATGGTTAAGCGTATCTGGGTAAGTACCATAGAATTGGATAAAAAGATGTTCGAAGTCAGTCGTCCGTGGTTTTCTGGATGAAAACCACGGACGAATTTTCATTCATATAGGGAAGGTCCTAACATGGCACCTCATTGCTTCGGGAACGCCGAAGTGGTTCAAATAATTACATGGCCAGCCGTCTATGTTCAGCACTTTGCACTTTTCTTTAGCGAAGTCAATAATACAAAAGTAAACGACTTTAGGTTGTACATTTTCTCAAAGCCACGAGGCCAAAATGTATGGTGGCCTTAAAAATATACTTATTTAAAAATATATGTAGCTTATTGTTGCCTTCTGAAGTCTTTAAGTCTGAAGTCCTGCTGTATATTAAATGCATTTACCATTATTTAAATATTTATTGTATTATATTAAATATATATTATATATCGTAATATATAAAGTAACAATAAAGATAAAGTACATACATTTGTGCTGGACATCATCGATCATCGACCTGGGACATAAAAAAACGGGAACTGCCGACTTGACGGTATAAAGACAGATAGATTAATAGGAATATGACGGACCTTTCTCTAAGATTAGAGTAGTATTCAAGGACCATGGCTCCTTACTAACTCCTGGTCCTCACTACCTAGTACTGTTAGACCAGCATCACACATCGTGTGTACCAGATTTTTCAACTTCAACAAGTAAATTAAAATTGCAGTAGTAAAATACTATTTTCTTATTCGACTATAAGCCAGTCTTAGTCTTGTTTCGTATTGCTAAATTATAAAGGTACTAGCTGCGGTACCCGGCTCCGCTCGGGTTAGTGTCGGCTAAATTATTTCATGGATAAAAAGTAGCCCACATGACTGATCCAAAATAGGGTCAAATTGGTCCAGGACAATGTATCCATCTACCAAATTTAATCAAGATCGTTTAATGATCGATTTAATCAGAAACATCCAATAATTCCCATTTAGAGCTTCGTTGACATTTGGTGGCTATTTAAAAAAAAAGCATTTGCCGCCAGAACCTTTCTGCACTTGCACTCCAACATTGTTTACCTAGTAAGTAAGTAACGTGTAATGTAGGTAAGTTTTGCGTGGACTCCAACCCACAGCTAGCCTCAACATCGAAAACAGTAACCCATCTCGAATCTGACTGCTCCCAGAGATCCTATACATTGATAAAATACGCACATAAATCGGGTTAGTGGTTCGAGAGTTATAAGAATTTAACACTCTCTATTCACCCTTTAGGTAATGAAGCGTTATATTATGTAGCCTATAAGTTTTGAGTAGAATCAGGCTAGACGTAGATACAACCCGCATCTAAATCGAGTAACTGGTTCTCAAGGATTTTGCCAAGTAGTCCTAAAGTTGCGGGAAATACCAAGCTGTAGCCTTGTCCTCAGTTACTGCTGAATGATGATGAAATTATGGTATTATGGAAGATGTTATTAATAAACAGCGCAAATTAGCATTAACTATATTCATTCAATGAGAAGATTGAGAAGGCAGGCATTCGGTTTTCGAACATGCAAATAACGATTAAAATTTACAAATTTGGGCACGTGAATTCGACGAAATGCATGAGGACTATTGTCTCCAGAATCAACTTTTCAAACGGACGATGTCGATATTTACTCAGTCTGAATAAAAAACATTGTATCCTATTTTCTCGTGAAAGTCTGCCAGCTAGATCCCCGCAACGGCAACACACCGCACCGTTCGCGTGCGGGGACCACATCAAGCCAGCCCGCTGTCTCCGGATCGGTAAATCTATCGTCGTGGAACCCTCGATAAATCAACGTGCACTTAAACTCCTCGAACTGTCGCAGCCGAGCCAACTGGCGTCCACCGTTAACTGCGGCGTGCTTTGCGACACATGTTGCGAACATTTTACCGTTCGCCGTCTCGAGCAAAGCCGCTCGCGGAAAAAAACTGCCGCGCGTGACGGATACATTGAAATCAAAACTTAAAATTGTGTTTTTGGTGATTAAAACAAATTTAGAAAAATGGTATCCTCTTTAAGTGTGTGATATGAATGGCTAACACCTCACCTCTGAATTTTGCAACGATAAGGTATGTTAAAAGTGAGTGCATTGTGCTGCCTAAGATGATAAATAAGAAAAATGGTATACAATTGCGATGCGTGCTTCACAATGTAACAATATGACCTCACCCACTGTCTTGATATTCCAACCAACCAACACGCCGTATTCCCGAACGAATATGAGGCCAGACCCGGATCTTCCCTTTATGTGCACGACTACATTGATCTTGATGGAAAACACGGCTCGGCTATTTTTTATCCAATATGCCAAACTTGGGCGGGTATAACCCTACCACCTAGGAGGGAAAGGGATCTACAGTTTTACAAGGCTGCCGGACCAAGGAACAGCTCGCATTCGTAACGAAATTGATCAAAATGTTATGCAATACTGGTAAGATTTCGCATTTTGTGCACTAGCAATTTGGGTAAAAAACACGAAGAACATTTTAATTATTTAGTCGCTGGAAACCTTAAAATGTTTTAAATTTTTTGATTACCCTGTAGCAAACAAGCAAGAATATTTTATGAGGTTTGTTAATAAATATTGACAAAATAATATCGCGACTAAGGAAATAATTATTTATACATTTATATATAATATAAATATATGCATCAACTGTCATCGACAGTGGCCGATGGCTACCATGACGTGGATAATACATATGTAATTACAGCATTAAAAGCTTTAGGAATATAACGCAAATTTTTACATATCTACATATCACAGCAATGTCCGTTATTCCGAAAGTTCAGAGGCTCCGGTCACAAAATGTTGAGTCAGACAAATTCCCACCAATGATAAACTGGCTCGATTATTTCATTTCGTGAATCGTAATAAAAACATAGACATCCACTCATATTCCAGGAGGTCACGACAATTTTGGTCACGATAATGTAAATGGCTGAATCTGGGTTCAGAGGTTAGAGACTGCGGCAAGTGGTTGCGTTAGATAGATTGGCTCTATAAAATAGTATTTTTTTTATGTGACTGGACATGGATGGCTAATACCACAAGTTCTGTCATGGAATTAGCCCAACACACCACATGGGAACTAGGTGCCATGCCAGGACATTCCTTATATTGCACGGCTACATTGAACTGGATGGAAAACACGGACAATTTTCATTGCCGCTTCGACCATCGTTCATCCAATGCGATGGTACCAACCCGGGCGGGATAAACCCTACCACCTAGTAAGTAAGGAAGGGGAACTACAGCTTAACGTGGAATCCGAACCACGGCCAGCCTCTCTTAACGGTCGAATGGTCACCCATCCAAGACCAGACCGGACCCAGCGTTGCTTGACTTCGAGAGCGATCGCCGAAGTGTCGCGCCACTGGGCCACTGAGGCTGTACAATGTTGGTATGTACCTGCTTATGAATATACTGATTGTCTAGACGTATTGATACTTATTCATTATGCAACAATAACCAGTTAGTTTTTTAAGTACATACTTAAATATACCTAAAGTTTTATCTGTAACCTAAATCGCCTATAACTACGAAATGCAACCAAATATTTGTTCAGTTTTGGTATTACTAAGAAAGCATGTACTGATACTTTCATGCTGCGTTATTGGTAGCAATTTGCCTTATCGTATATGTTTCTCGTGACGATAACTACTTTTTCAGGCACCATATCTAGGTAACGCAACCGCTTGGCGCAGGCAGACCAACACATTTAGCTTCAGAGGGTTGGTCTTTATCCTCTGAACCCAGTTTCAGCCATTTACGTTATCGTTACCATTTTTGTCGCGACCTCCTAGTCTATCAATATCTGAATCACGCGGCACGATTGCGATTAGAGCAGTGACCAAAATGCAGTGATACTTCCGCGGCGCGCTATATCGCAGCCTACGAGTTAGAATGGTTGGGATGGTGACCGAAAGTCATTCGTATAATGGCAGTACAGCAGCACTTTTTAGAGATAACACATATACTGACGTCGCCGCGCCTGACAGTCAGTTCGCTTTTAAAATCGCTTTCATGGGGGCTTACCATGTTAAATAACTCGCCAGGTGAACAGCAGGTGAATAGGCAAGATAATGAAACATCTGACGTTTATTTGTATTGACGCCTGACTAAAAACTGCTCCTCTACAAGGCGCAGATAAGTTCTTGAGTTGAGTATTGTTCGCATTTGTGGGACGGATCAGCTAATTATTGCTTGGCTCCCTGGACTCGATACAGCATCGTGCCGTGCGTCTCTTCGACGACTCCAAGGTATTCCTGAATTTAGACACCCTACGACTCCGAAGGGATGTATAGAGTCTCTCGCTGTCTTCTATTGTCTTTGCCTTTGGATAAATGCTCTTCGGAGCTGCATAACGCTGTCCCTCCGTTCCCTTTCGACCACCGCAAAACGCGGAACAGGCAGGGAATGCACCCATTCACTGTCGACATTCGAAAAATAAGAAACCACCGATCCTCGAGATCTTTTATCTATAGGATCAGCAAACTATGGAATGGACGTTTTTCCCTCAAAGTACAATCTGGGGTCCTTCGAACATGGTATGAAGGAGCACCAGTCCGGCCGGCATGGTTTTCGCAACCCGTGTAAAGGTCCGAAAGCCCATGGGCGTCGTCGGGCGCCTTTTTTGTGAGGACCTGGCGTGCGCCATATGCCGCGCTTAACATAATCCGGCGGATTCGCGATAGCGACTGCATGCCACTTCTCCTTCATTTTCGCTTCTGTGGTCGCAGCATTCGATGATGAATACCTCAACAAATCATCACACCACGGTCGTTAGGGCGCGATAGATCACTCGCGGTGTCCTCTAGCCCAAATATTTGTCAGCAGGGTCGCGCTCGCAGGATATATGTACGCGTGCTGTGTCGTGCATGCGCGCGCGCAGCCCTTCTAATGAGCGCGCCGAGCATTCCACATTCCTCGCGAACGACACATTTCAGGAACTAATGTCGTGGGTGTCACACAAGTAAATTTATTGCCAACGTGCTGCTTCTCATGAAAATTTTAGTTTGCTGATGCTCCTAGCCGAAAGGTACATCGAAAATATTTTTCAGGCATTGTCTACACAATTTAAAATGGGATATTTTGTATTAAGGCTGTTCCGACCCATATAAAGTTGTTTGCACACATAACGCAAAAAGTATTGCACTTTAAGCCACGAATTAATAATAAAAGTTTAATATAGTCATATTACTTGCAGCGAAAACAATTTCACAATTTCAGGATTATTGGTTTTGTTACAATTTATTTAAATACGAATTTTATTTAACAGCGCCATCTAACGGTGTAAAACTTCTAATCGACAATTACAACGAAACCATTAAACCTGAAATCGTGAATATGTTTTCGCTGCAACTACTATAGCTATAGTCAATATTTTTGACGAATTCGTGCTTTAAAGTGCAATACTTTTTGCTTTCTGTGTAAAAAAACATTGTATGGGTCGGAATATCCTTAATATACAGTGCAGCAATCATTATAACATCATTTAAACATATTTAAAGTGAAAATAAATCCTACAATTAGCAGGGATAAAGGATATCTCAGCAAGAACTTGACATTCAGATCGCACGGCATTGTCGGTTGTCAATTGTAGAGTCGGACAATTTTGTGTTTGCTTTGTTAAAATAGACATTTATGACATTACTTAGCGCTACAGCTCGGAAAAACGCAAGGTCTTCGAAAGAAACAACTGAGGAACTCAAAGAAGAAATTGCACGTTATATTCGTCAAATCCAGCAGCGCAATTTACATATACTGCAAAATTTCGTCTAAAGAGTGCAAACCTGCCATCAGAGAAACGGTGGCCATTTAACCGATATAAGGTTGTATGTGTAATGATGTCATCAATCCATCCATACAGGTGTAAAAAAAACATTAATTTGAAATATTTTTTATGTTTTTAAAGTTTATTTTCCTACTGAAAAAGATACACTCTTTATATGTACACGTCCGAATGCAATGGTTATGCATTTCAATGAATTGATTATAATATGGTCAAAGCGTCCAAAAGAGTGCCTTAGTTTTCTATCTAGCTCGATGTACTCAAATAGAGGAAATGTACTCATGTAAAAGGAAGTTCCAGGTATGGCATCTAATAGTTCCTTCAAGATTCTTCAAAAAACCATACTCAAATACAAAAAACCCTAAGAAAAATAGCGAAGAAAAAACAATAAATCGCCCACACGACTCTATGATCGGCCTCGCATCATGAGATCAAAATAAAACTATAATTTATTTATAGAGCCAAAGTCTTTATCAACCAATTAATCCCAAATCAAACGAAGAATGCTCTGTTCATCACAAAAAACTGGGAATGTGGCGCCGCCCGGGTGTACGTTCTCAGACGGGCCGCCTGAGAAATAAAAAAGTGGAACATGAAAGCAGCGTGTTTCAGTGCACGGTGCATGGCAGCACTTGACCTGTCTTAAAATACTGCGGCATAAGTGGCCCCGGGGCTCCGGGCCGGGACGCAGGGCGGGGGAGGGGACAGCCACCAAGCGCATGCGCGCCACGTGTTTTATGAACACCATTTCATAATTTCTGAGGCTGGCTCGTGGGGTAGGTTGCGGCCACCTCTACTAAGCTGTGGGAATAGACGCAATTGAGAATTGAAATACTCACTAACATCGAAGTGAACTCTAATATAGTGCATAGTCACAGTGGACACAGGTGGGCTTATCACAAATTCCAGAAAGAAATAGGTGTAATGCCAGGACATTCCGATTGGCACGGCTACATGGAACTGTAAAATTATAACTTTTCATTGCCGCTTCGACCATAATTTTGTTCAATGCGATGGTACCAATCCCAGGCATACTTAACCCTCCGACCGAACAGAAGAAAGATATCTAGAATTTTAGATGGATTCCGAACCATGGAACAGCTCGCATTCGCAGCGAAGGCAAGTCAATTCGCCCCTGAGCTACAAGCCGCTCAAATATATCACGACTGTCACTCACACCAAATTCCAGATGCAAATAGGTGCCATGCTAGGACCTATTATTTGAGAATGGCCACATTGAACCGGATGGAAAACACGGGACAGTTTGACTTGCCCCTTCGACCATCTTTGGTTCATAGAGATGGTACCGACCAGGGCGGGCGGGTTAGGTACTTTTTCAAACCACGAAGTGATTCGAATTTTACTTTTGGAACTCAGACAATAAATAAACACCATGGGTTTCGGCTAGACAAATTCGTCATGCTAAAAGGCGGGATTGGCTATGAAAATTATATATTTGTTCCACATTTGTGGTTGATTCGAGCCTAATATGCAACGGTATTGAATGCTGAAAATTTTCCGTAAAGAGGCTGAAATTCCTTTTTTGTCTTTTGCGTAATAACATTTGACCTGCTGAACTTTTTAGAATCTGCAACGAAGTTATTTTTAAATATGTTACAAAAACTCTATGAAAAATTAAGTGATTACATTTAAGAGGGAAAAATTAGAACAATTTGAAAATTCGTCCATAATTCGCAATAGTGGTTCGTTAAAAGCATTTTAAAATCATTATACAACATATATACACTTTAATGAGAGATTTAGAATTGAACAAGGCATCAAGTTCATGTGGGCTGAGAATGACGGAAAAATATTATGATATAGCTCGTCACGGCCTGCGCAGTCGCAACGCTGTCTCTACATACAAGCACATACATATTCAGTATGTCGCTACCGGTACTGGTAAGTCTAATAAAATACTACTACTAATTTGCAGATGCTGCCATGGTAGCTTTTTATTGAATACAAAAGTAAAAATTGGTATATATTCACTCGTGCTATTTACAGCGAAAAATATTCCTTGTAAATAGTTTCTCAAATAATTGTAGGTATTACTTTATTTCAATCTGTTTCTCAAGTTTAAACCTATTCATGTGCATTATTTTATTAATAATGGGCTAATACCACATTGGATTAAGGAAAAAAAATATTTCGTTTTACATACTATACTTACATAAAATAATGGCCTTATGCCACATTGGATTAATGAAAACATACATTTCGTTAAATGCATATACAATAATGTTTCCTAATGAAAAATATTTATGAAATAATTCAGCCCGACACTTGCAGCTAGTCCTAACAGACATTGCGGAGCCGGGTACAATAACATTAGAAAGAAATCAAACAAAATTATACAAATTTGTGCGTAGCCTACGCGAGTAAAGTCGAAGGAAAATGATATGCCGACATTCTATGACCCAGTTGCGATACATAATTGAGATGGTCTATGGCGCAGTGAGGACGGTAATTAGACCTTATTAAATATACTGGAATTTATTGCATTACCGAATACGCATGACAGAAAGAGAATTTTCCATACTCTATGTTGTGTTATTCGATCCTACATGCAGCTATAAGCCTCAGACGTTTTCCAACGTTCTCGTGAAATTTTGCGAACTTGTTCGATAATTATATAGAATTTTTAGTCAAGCCAGTTTGTGAGTCTACAGTGAATATGTTTTCCTAGCCTATTTTGTATTATTCCTCTTAATCCGTTTACAACATTCTCAGATCTGAGAAACTCACGCTCGAGAAAATTATCGTAAACTAGTAGGACTACAGCGGCCCGTATCTTTTTTGAAATCATGAACAGTTCTGCGTTATGTTACAAATTATGGTCTGGCTCTGGTATCTGTCGGTCACAAGCATTTTGTCCTGAGTTGTTTAAAAAAAACAAAATAATAATAAAAAACTAATATAGGAACACATTTATGAACAAAACGTCATAATTAAAGGAAAATGCTAGATTTCTCGAGCGCAAATTTTGTATGAAATCGCAAAATAATCATCAGGCTAGGGCGAATGACGGGACTCGTATACGTTCACGCTTGACCAGTTTTTTTTCCTTAAAATTATTTTATATCATGACACCTGGTACGGCCGTCCGCAGTGAAGTTACGCGCCGTGGTAAGAACATCGAGTCGCAGCACGGATGGGCGGGCTGGGGAGGTAGAGAAGCCTCGCGGGAAGGGCGGGGGGGGGGGGAGGTAGGGGAGCGCCAGGCCAGGATAGCGCGGTGCGGTGGACGAGGTCAGCTAGTGATTTACGAGTTGCATTAGCGGGCTCTGGCGCTCTGGCGGTGCGTCGGGCTCCTACGCTAACTGAACCGGCGCGGCGTCAGGGGAAATGTTCTATAGCACTCGTCTATTGCTATAAACTGGATGCACATAGTTCTATAACATCAACGAAAATAGTGGAATAGAATGATATGTGGTGAAAATAGTGGATAGAGTCATATCGAGGATTGAAGATTCAATTATCACTTAAATATATAATCCACCCTGCACTCTTTATGAAGCAATTTATATTTGTAGTAACATAAACGCTAAACTTTAAACCTAAGCTTGAGATATGAAAATTGAATACCATGGATTAATGAAATAGCCATAAATATCTAATTGAGCGGCTCGTAGCCTAGTGGCGCGGGGACTGGCCTATCGTGCCAGAGGCCCGGGTTCAATACCAACTTGCACCACTGTCTTTCTCTTTCACAGTTCGATAAGTGCATTTCGTCACGAATGCGAGCTGCTCCATGGTTCGGAATCCTTGTAAAACTGTAGGTCCCCTTCCCCTACTAGGTGGTAGGGCTTAAGCCCGCCCGGGTTGGATGAAAAGATGGTCGAAGCGGCAATGAAAAAATGTCCGTGTTTTCCATCCAGTTCAATGAAGCCGTGCTCATAAAGGGAAGGTCCTGGCATGGCACCTAGTTCCCATGTGGTGTGTTGGGCTAATTCCATGACAGAACTTGTGGTATTAGCCATCCATGTCCAGTCACATAAAAAAAATACTATTTTATAGAGCCAATCTATCTAACGCAACCACTTGCCGCAGTCTCTAACCTCTGAACCCAGATTCAGCCATTTACATAATATTACCTAATTTACCTTACCTAATTCCTTACATTTACCTAATTCCTTCGGGAGTGTGGTGTATTGGGCTAATATCATAACGGCAGTTGTGTGGTATTATCCATCCATGTCAGGCCGCATAAAAAAAAAAAATTAAAACCATTGATTTTCGTATCAAATGCCGGAACGTAAACCTCAAATTCAAAATAATTTAATCAGTGATTTTCCGTTGACACAAAGTACAGACGAAGTTATGACATCGTTAAAAATGTTTGATGCATTTAAAAATTCTAGAATAATAAAACGGCGAAGTTAAGTAACTAGGAAAATCTATAATAATATTCTTAATTCGCTTAGATGTTTACTTTCAAGCTATTAAGTTGTACCTTTTGCCCGAGTTTTTTTAGTAATATAAACGTATATAAATAAATGTATTATTTAAAAAATTACATTTACATGGTTAGCTATCGTTATGTGTGAATTCCATTACATCAATATGAATGTAATAATAAAAAGTCAACACTCATTTTATTGTCACGCTAACATGTGACAATAAAATGACAAGGTGACCGACCCACGATTATCAAGCAGATGACTACGATTCCTGAATCGGAAATTAACAATTAAAATAAAAAATATCGTGTACACGATAAATGCTGCATTAGAGAAACGCAGGATGTCCACGGTACCCGCCATGGTTGCTGAAATTTCTACGTTTACATGCACTACGTCCTAGGCTAACACGCTTGCGTTCGAGTCCTGCCTAAAAATAGCGCACGAGGAGCTCGCACCGGTAATGCTAGCACTTGAGCGAGCGCGGGGGGAGCGGGGGTGATGAGGGAGGTGGGGGCGGAGGGGGGCGGCGCGGTCGGCACGTCTCCGTGAATATCTGTGGATCTGCGCAAACGCATCTCACAAGCGCCCACTCGGAATGCGAAGGCGTCACCGACACATCAAGTTTTGCTGTAGTAAGTTGTAATGTAGTAGCAGCTGCCTCACTTGGATGTTTTGTGATTGGAACGATTGAGTATCCGTGTCAACCTTGACGAGGGCTTTGCACACCCGATTAAGTATGTGTAGTTGACGACGGCTTTAACACCAGATAGTACCAATCATTTCAAAACCGCACTGTTCGAATTTACTTAACATTTCATATCTAATATCAGGCAACATATGATCTGTGTCTGCACTTTTTTTGTTATGTGTAAAATACGAGCGAGCCTTACAGAGTCATGTACACACGCGACATATGCGACTACTGCAAGGCGCGCTCATATTTTTGTCACTGCAATGTATGTAATGTACCTAACGCTCCCAAAATGGCTGAAATATTATTGTTACCTTTTTAACCCCTTATGGCTCCGCCATTTTGAAAGATATCCAAAACTAAATCGATAATTACATTCCATATTATAATTATTAAACCTGCTTACAAAATTTCACGAGAATCGGTTGAGAAATGCGATCTATAGAGGAGCGCTGTAAAAAGCATTTTTGCCCAAGCTGAAACGGAGACGCTTAGCTCACGCTCCTTGTTTCGTTAAGTCATTTCTATTTTTAATCAAATTGAACTGAGGATTGTAGCGGTTTCTTCTGTTCTCGGTTCTGTGCCTTAATTTATAAGCTGTTCTACGAAAAAAATGTGTTCTTTATTTAAAAGTGAAGTTTCTTTGCGGGATTCTTTTTTATTGAGTTAATCGCTATCCCACAAAGGGATAGCGGATCTGTCCCTTTGTGGTGTAATTTAGTTATAGTTGGACCACCAAAAAGTTGATATAAATGAAAAAGTACGTGATTTGATAAAGTAAGATTATTCTAATCTAAATGTTAAATAAATTTTACTCCAATATGTGTATTCAAATTATTATTAAAATTTGCGAATTATTCAGTGTAAATATGTAATATTTTATGTTATTATTATACCTATCAAATTTAATATCAATTTGAATCCTGTTCCATACCAATATCGACTTTGATGACGTCAGCAATTAGGTTAATATCTCAATCATTGTAATCAAAATGCATCAATTCTGGATGGTAATCCGTTTTACTTTTATGTAATTTTTTCCTTATTATAACATGTTAACTAGCTGCTGACCACACTCGGGTCAATGTCGGCCTGAACGTTTCCTAGAATAAAAATTATCCTTTACCATGTGTTAAATACCTAAATACATTATCTACTATGTTTAAACGAATTCGTTTTAGTCGTTATATCGTGGCCGAATAACCTACTTTGTAACTTTCCGTGGGAATGTACTGTATGTTTTACGTTTACTTTCTACTCTCTATTACTTTTCCAACATAAGGTGTTATAAAAAAGCTACTAAAAAGGAATACTTTTTATCATATATCTTCTACATTCATCACAAAAAAAATTACATGAATTGTTTTATTTTACAACAAAGATCTTACCTAAGAAACCGCGCATATTTTTGAATGGTTCTATCACGATAGGTAGTGCCAGAACTCTCCAAATGTTAAAAGCCTCGTGTAAAAGTTACCATTACCGTAGAAAATAAAACAATATGCAATAAATATAATATACACACGTTTTTTCGATAAATGTCACCGATATACCTAAAATTTTGTATATGACCTTACATAGTAAAATTAACCTACATTTGTTCGCCGTCCGATAGTGTTTAAAATATAATATGCGAATATCTTTATGATATGATTCAAAGTGATTACTTACTAAACCTTAGCACACGTTCTTTTTCCTTGTAAAAACCGAAAGCACACGTTCACTAATTAATAGTCGTCATGTTCCATTAAGCACCATCTGCCGGTGGTAAAAACTATAGTTTCGCGGGCAAACCGTAGGCCGGAGGGCACACCGCCATCACCCGGGTCTTATCACCTCGCCGATAAGATAGGGCGCGCTTGAAATATAGACAAGCGGTGTAATTAGGTAGGGAGCAACGGGGATATAGGCACGGCGCGCTTTTCACATTTCCGAACTTCACTGGGTGTAACTGCAACTTTCGAGGTTAATAGGTTAGTGATTAATAATGGCATTGAGTGATCGCTTTACTTTGAATCGTAGCAAAGAAATAAATCTTTTTTTACTTTTGTTATTTTTACGATTGTGAGTCGGGCGATGGATACGTCAAAAGAGTTTCGAACGTGTCCTGCCTGTAATGGATTATTATAAAAACCGGCCAAGTGCGAGACTCGCACACGAAGGGTTCCGTACTATCGTACAAGATTTACACAAAAAATCATGTTTTTTTAATTTTTATTATTTTTTAATGTTACCTATTCGTTGTTATAGCGGCAAAATTAATATATACTCTGTGAAAAATTCAGCCGCCTTTCTATTACGGTTCATAAGATACAGCCCTGTGACAGACGGACGGACGGACGGACGGACAGCGGAGGCTTAGTCTACTTTTTAGGGTTCCGTTTTTACCCTTTGGGTACGGAACCCTAAAAAGTGCTGTATTCATTTAAAGATGACATAGCCACTGTGATTGTATTTTAGTACGTGTGATTTTTTAACCAGGCTA
The DNA here is from genome assembly GCA_946894095.1 of Incurvaria masculella. NCBI lineage: Eukaryota > Metazoa > Arthropoda > Insecta > Lepidoptera > Incurvariidae > Incurvaria > Incurvaria masculella. The sequence continues at coordinate 15,053,399 of OX335648.2, read as the reverse complement.
ATTAATTAATTGATATTTATTAATTCGCTGATTTCGTGTACTTTTATAACAATAAACATTTAGGGTAAAAGGTATTCCGATAATCTCGTTTGCATAAAAGTGCTTATTATGGAGATTAAAATATAAAACGATAGCGTATCGGTTACGGTCGTTCTAGAGTCATATGTTGCCATAAAGAAATTACGGAACCTCGGCTGTGACTTCTAAACTCCGCCTTTACCCGCAATTACCTTCAGTCCCGCCCTAAGGAATTACGTGCCGCACAAGGACCTTCCTTTTATCTCCACGGCTGCATTGAACTAGATGGAAAATACGGAACAATTTTGAATTTTCGTTTATCTTTTGATATTAATAAATATTAATTAATTTACTAGCCCAGGTAGGTAATCTTGATCGCACATACTAATACAATCACGGTTGCTATGAAATCTTATCTACCCTTCAATTAAATGAATACAGCTTACTTTTTTCGCTTTTTTTGCACAGACACATTTAAGTTATTATTAAAAATAATGTTTTGATGACTCTACGTGTGCCGTTTGGGGCAAAAAGTGAGTGTCAGCTAAGAGGTATGTCAGGGATCGAGGAGTAGAGATGCACAACCCAGCGAAACGCAACGTTGTGTGGTTAATAGGATGGATAATTTTCTCTAAAAAGTATACTTTTAGCCAACTGGGGCCATGACAACCCTGTCGCCTTCAACTTATGCAAGACGCAATGCTGTTTTTTCTCTGCCTAGGTAGGTAGACCCCTTTCAGCTTCTAGCAAGTTTCCAAGGCAATTTCGTGCCTGTCTTCGAAAACACACTGGATTACAACTTCAAAAAACGTGGGTTTTCGGCGTTTTATTTAATCCAAGGCCAAAAATGCATCGCTGAAACTAAGACTCCTATACCGTTGCAGAAGGTTTCTGTCCACCGGTGCAACTGCTTCTTTTTTACAAGTCACAAATTAGGCCCATGATAGAATACTGTAGCCACATGGGAAGGTAGTATCAGTACCTTTTGGCGTACTTTGACTCAATAAAGAGCCGTTTGGTCCGTCTTGCTGGAAACCCGCAAGGTTTGTTTAACGTTACTAGGTAAGTTAATCGAAAACTTAAAAGTAAAAGTAATGTTGGTAGGTGAGTTAGATGATTAGTTAAATATAATATAAATGACTTTATATTTAAATTGAACAATTACTGTGTTGGAAGTATGTTTTAGATAATAGTACATATATGGGTAATTTGTTCTATTCTTTGGTTGATGAGCGTCGATGGAGCACTGTGATGATAATCGTCATATTATTATTACTTATACATAACAACATAATGTTTATCATATTCGATATAGTTGGTGGTTGATCTCTATTTACTTTATTTTTAATTGTAAATTACATTTTTTAGCGTAAATGTTGTTCTAATACTTAACAACTTCAATTTAATTTTAGTCGACGTTTATGTTTGAGTAATTTTACTTTAGCTATATGTGCAATGCAACAGTGCAATGCGATTGTATCATTTTTATCTAATTTCTACTTCTCATAGCATCTCATTTCCAAACGAAAACTCTAGCTCCTAGCTTTTACTTATCGCCGCCCCAAAACTATTATAATCGATACTAACTGGCCGCGTAGTATTACAACACACTGCGTACATTTCTATAGGCTACCATAAAAGGCTGTATAAATCAAGACCCCATTGGACTTGATCCCCGGAGGGCGGGGCCTGTGTGGGGCCGGGAGGGGTCCGCGAGGGGCCAGCGGTCCCGCGGCGGCTCCAGCCCTCTCGTTCTAATCAAACTGCTCCGTCCCGCTCTGGCTCTGGGCACGTTTTATTCTGAACGATAAAATATACAGGGACGCACTTTACCAACGCACGCACTCTTCCACCTAAATGGATTTTTGCATGTAATGTTGCGGTCACAACTTGACTGCATGCATACCTATTTATTTGCCGTATAAACGAGCGAACCTGGTTAATGAGTGAGCACACATCTCTGAAAGTTTATTATCGCAGTCGATTTTTTTTAATACCAGTTAATTTAAGTTTACCCCTTAATGTTTTTTTTGTAATATATATAAATATTTAATGGCACGAAATTTAGGTGGGCCTTCCCGCCCAACTCCCAAATTAAAATCAAACCAGCTTGATTTGATCAAACTTGATGCTTGATGACTTTTGGCATTGCAAAATTGCGTATTTCTCAGTTATAGTTAAGGTCCGAAAGTTCGAATTTTTCGCGAATTTTATACAATAAGTTCGGCCTTAGATTACTCAACGATAAAACAAACAAATCAAAAAAATCTTAGTCACCAAGCCTAGCTTGTTCCGTGAATCTTCTAAATGAATTTAGTTTTTGTTTGATTTTGGACACAGCGTTCGCGATTTTCGTTTAGCTATTAGTTGTTTTGTAAATATTTTTTTGTAATTCAAATAAAATAAAACACTATGCTCATTGTTTGCTTTGTGGACAAGTTGCATCCTCCTCATCACTAAGACTGTCTTTTTCGAGACAGTGCCAGAGCATAATAAAACGATTTTGTGCCGTGCCCTCAAATAAGTTAGTCCCGTCGGAAAGAGCCGCCCTAAAAACAGATGTTATCATAGCTATAATAAATCCGCCACCTTGGACCCTTGTAAAAGAGAAGAGCTGATCTATCACCTATTACATCTTCGGAGCGAGCGAGGCTCTTCACCAGGCGAACCGCGGACGGTGATCAGCAGGTCTATTGCTGACATTCAGTAATCAGGAATCAGGAATCTTGAGTATAGAAACCGCTTTTATAGCGATTTTCAAAGCGATTTTTTCTACGGAAAACCTTGATTGATTAAAAAAACTTTGCTCCGGAATATTTTCGTCAAGAAAATCGCTTTGAGGACCGCTACAAAAACGGTTTTCTAGCCTTAGGATTCCTGATTGATGAATGCCAGGAATAGACCTGCTGCATGCCGACGACCAGCCGTCCGGCGGATGCTGGGCTCTCTGGCTGAGATAAATAGTCGTAACAGAAACTATGACTAACGAAAAGTAGTACTTTGTGACGTCACTTTGACACATTTTGTATGGACGAAATCTCAAACTAATGCAAAGTGACGTCACAAAGTACTTCTTTTGGTTAGTCTTAGTTTCTGTTACGACTATTTATCTCAGCCTCTGAGATGGTGCTGGTGGTGGCCTACGCGTCCAGAACCACCATCTATCGTTCGAAGCTGCGCCGGTGGAGAGAACATCGTTGTGCTTGTCATAATTATGAATCCATATTTATTAAAATTATAAATGTGCAAGTAACTCTGTTTGATACGTACAAACGCCTTAACCACTGAACCAATTTTGATGAAAATTGGTATTGAGAGAGTCTAGACCTTGTGAAATCTTTCTCTATCTTTTGTGGCGAAAACAAAAGGGGTGAAAAGGAGCAGGAAATTTCTCTGCTCGAAGGACCACTTATGTTCGCTCCAAGGCTTACTGAGGTCGCTGGATTTTGTTGCGAACATAAAATCACTTATTGGTGCTGTTAATTATTTATTTTGGTGGACTAGAAAATTACACGTTGTATCGTCGCTTAGGCAGAATCGGAAGAGAGCGCCGCGCCATCTTGCCAGCCGGTTGTGACGTATTGATATAATATTGCAATGCAGCGAATGTTTGTTCATTAGGATTAATATTTATATTTACGAACGTTTTGAACAAGAACTCATATACTTTATAGAATATAGCTATATAGGATAGCACTTTTATAAAATGTGAATATTGAATGAATGTATATACAGGTGTAAATTTAAAATATGTTATCAATGAAAGTAGAAACAAAGCACGCCACGACGTGACAGGAACCAAGGAGTAGAAGAGAATTACGTGTTTTCCATCTAGTTCAATGTAGCCATGCTGATTGGGGACGTGTTAAGGCTCCAACTGACTCCAGCGTTCAGCAAACAAACGATAATGGCGATCTCATTCATTGTTGTATGCGCGTGAAATTTGAGCGCGACGAAGCGAAATTTAGGTTTTTGAGTGTAATGGCTACTTTCTTAAATGAATTTATATTTTTTCACGTTTATTCACTAGATACAAATTTGATCTTGTACCACAAAAAAGAAAATTGTATAAATCATTTATAGTTTCCAAGCGCCGGCTTGAAAACCTAGTAAAGTAAAAAAGTCGTTTTTTTAAAGAATGTAAGCGACTCATTAAAATCGTTTTACGGTCATACACTAGTTAATAGTTTTAACTTTGATAGTTAGATTTTTTTATCGGTGTTTATTCTTAACCGACGCTGAGAAAAAAATAAAATAAACCCAACATATTGGAGGTTACCGTCATAGGGAGCCTTAAGAGCCAATTTCGTTCAGTTTGATAAAGACGTAAGTAACACAACATTTAATTTTATTTAATTATAACCACAACAAATTTCTACAATTCAAAAAGTAAACATAAATGACTAGCAAGCACACAACGGTAAAAAAAATAAAGGGGAAAGGAAAAATGAAAAGAATAATAATGAAATGGCACCCACAAAGGAAAAAGGGAGTGGTAATTTATTTATTTATTTATTTTTATTTATTTGTCATCATCAGACACAGGGTCCATTTTAACATATGCTGCAAAATTACAGGTAATATTAATATTATTAAAAATAAACGGTATTCCCTCTTCTCCGTGAATGAGTACCTAACATGATATGTTCCCATTCACGGAAGATCGGGTTGTAACACCATTGTACCAGTCCCTCTATTATTGTATTCTCACACGTGTACAGACGTTGCATAAAACTAAACACTCTGTTTCGCATAATGGCACAAAAATCCGATACCCGACTCTCGGCAAACATGGTTGACGCACTGCAGTATCGCGGCAAACGCATTATTTGCCTAAATACATTGTTATATTGAATTCTTATGCCATTATACGATTTTTTCGTGCTGTTCGTCCATAAGTGACACGTATAGAGGGACTGACAAAATGCCTCAAACAATGTCACCTTAGCATAAGTCGTACATTTGCCAAATCTCCTGGCCAGCATATTGCCCACCATCGAGAGAGATCGGCGCTGTCTCTCAATGTCACGGTCATCCTTCAGGCTGGACGTTAGAATATGACCCAGGTACTTAAATTCTTCCACCCTTTTGATCTCTGTATTGTTGAGAAATATGGACGGGACATGGCTCGGACCCGATCCCGATTTGAAAACCATCATTTCGGTTTTCTTTACATTATATACCAGGCCATGTTTCGCCGCATATTTCTCACAAATACCTACGAGGTGTCTAAGCCCCTTGATCGAGGGACTCAGCAAGACCATGTCATCTGCGTTGCTCAAGTTGTTGACATATCTGCTACCTAACTTGAATCCGACCGGGGTCCTGCTGAGTTCCTCGATCAGTTCATTAACATATAAGTTGAAGAGGTTCGGTGAGGTCAACCCACCCTGTCTGACTCCGCAACTCAATCTATAGCTTTCGGATAGCATGGAACCCCATCTCACGCTATTCGATTGGTTGGTGTACCAGAAACTGAGAATTTGGGTGATCTCACCTGGAACCTGGGTCGCATTCAGCTTCTCCCACAGCTTCTCGTAACAGATTGTATCGAATGCCTTGCTCAAGTCGAGAAAACAGGCGTATACCGACGTCTGATTCTCCGTGTAGTAAGATACAACCTGCTTTAGAGAGAATATAGCCATATCAGTTGACACGCCCTTCCTGAAGCCGAACTGAGCGTCGTCTACATTAATATTTGACACTATAATCGGCTGCAATAACCTCTCGAATAGTTTGGCCAGTATGGTGGCCAAGGAGATTGGTCTATAATTTGCAACGATGGATATGTTGCCTGTCCTGTTTTTAGCTATTGGCACTATAATGGTTTTCATCGGGTCATTCGGTAGGTGAGTGTGCTTGATGCAGAGATTGTAGAACAAAGCTAAGACCAAATGAACACTCCGTCCCGCGTATAAAACATGCTCTAAACTTAGACCGTCGTGACCAGGCGACTTTCCGCGTTTCATAGACTTAATAGTTTCCATAATTTCGTTCTGTGTAAACTTCACAGTAGTCTGCCCGACACTCCGGTCTCGGTTAGCATTAAAGAGATCACTGCTTCCACCACTTTCGACCCGAAACTGGCGAGCGAACAAGTCTGCGATCTCTTTCTGGTCCTGAACACCCTCCACAGTCAGCGGCAGACTTGACTTAACATCAGTCTTGTTTGCTGCCTTCCAAAATTTAAAGAAGTCTTTATCCATCCTATGTCGGGCGAGAATGTCCATTCTAATCTTTTCTTCGTTATTCTGACACCATTTAAGTTTACTCTTAAATTCTTTCCTTGTTTTATTCATTGCCTCAAACGCAATCCCACCCCCTGGCCTACCGAGAAAAACCCACTCGTGATATTTAATTTTAGCTATATCATACGCACCCTTGACATGCAAGTTCCAACCCACAGTCTTTTTCCTTGGGCGCTTTACAATACAAGTCTGCTCCGCTGCCGATTGCATTATTTCTATAATTTTACTGTAAAGCATGTCAATATATTCTTCGTAATTCTTATCTAAGTTATCACAGGTTGTCCAATTATTATACTCAGGTACAATTTTCTTAAAATTATTCTCACATATTTCTCTATATTTATCAATTTGGGATGTATCTCTGATTCCCCAGATTGATTTGTTTACCTTATTGTTGGCACAATTATTATTTGTTTTCGGCCTAATATCCATCACATTACACGTCATCAGCATGGGAAAGTGATCCGACCAATAAACGTTGTCTAAAACTTGTAAACGCGTGATAGTATCATATGCTGATTCCGTGACAATGCAATGGTCTAACCAACGGCGACTGCCGTTCGCGTCACTAACAAATGTGTATGTATTTTCATTCAGCAAGTTTAAGTCTGCACATGTCCACACGTTTTCAGTGCAAACATTTCGCATTTCTTCCCCAAATATGGTACCGGGGTGGGCATTGAAATCCCCTAGCTTGTATACACACTCCACGTTGCAGCTCTCTATGATTGCACTCATATTACCTAAAACCGAAGTGAACTCGGGTTCATGCAAAAGGTGGGAGGACGAGCAAAAAGCTGCAGGAGGTCAACTTCGTCCATAACGGCAAGAGACAGATGTGGAGGAGTTGGAAGGAGGTCTTTGCCAAAAAATTACATACAGCTAATGAAGATGTCAACTGAACTTAATATTTTCGTGTCCACCTAAATGTATGTTATCTATATATATAAAATTCGATGTGTGTTTGTTTGTTTATAAATTCCCTATCGACTACAAAACTGATTTTGATAACATTTTCAGTCAATAATCAGATTATTTCAACGGGTAATCGAGTGCAGTTAGGTAAATTTTGGAAGCTCCGCTCGGGTGAATGTCCAAAAGGAAATCAAGGCGTTGTGAACGATTTTAATGAAATTCTCAGGAAATTTACAAATTAACCCAGCGAGTAATTCTGTACAAGTTGAAGTTTAGAAGCTTCGCTCGGGTGAATCGTCAAGACCGATTGTTTCAGGCAATCTTCAGCTTAGCCCAGCTCCGCTCGGGTGAATACTTGGAAGATTAGAAGGTTGAACATCAAAATTAAATTTTGAAATTCATCCGAGCGTGAGCATGTGTGTCATTTTGGTCCTGACCGATTTTGTTTCAGGCAATCTTTTGATTAGCTCAGTGCAGTTTAGAAGTTAAAAAGTTTTGCTCGGGTTAATATTTAGAAGTGTAGAATATCCGCTCAGGTGAATGTCAAAAATGAAATAAAGGCGCCGTGACAGATTTTGAAGAATTTTTCAGGCAATTTCTAAGCATAAGGCTTGAATTTGTGTCCTCTTTGACTAAAAGTTCCCCTGAGAACTTGGAGAACGGAGGCTTGCACTAATACTACTGAGTACACGTAATAAATTGAAATTGTGTTTAACATAATATAACATATGAAGATATAAATTCTACAGCTACGGTTGCATATCTGCCAAAAAATTAAAAACATATTTGATTAAAATTATAAATTATTCTATAATCTGATAAACAGTCAGATAACTATTCGACGGATTTATTTACGTTTTTGCCTATCCATCCGACGAAGTAAGTTCATTTGTTTATAAGTAAAATTATAGTCAGATAATTGTGATAATAACTCTTTGGCAATGAATACCCGTTTTTTGACAAACCTGAATTTGTACTAACAGTCCGGTAAGCACTATCGGAGGATTGAAAAACCGGCCCTAAGTTAGATAAATGTTCCAGTGGCACATTGTTGACCACTATTATTCGGAACCCTGTTCGCTTCCGATTTTTTCGGAATTTTCGCTAAATTTTTGGTGACTTTTCTATTTCACGACGCTTCGATGTAATTTTTCTATATCTCTTTATCCTAGTTTATTGGCTTATTTATAGTAGATATAAGATTTAATGTATTGTTTTTTTTATTTTACCTGATAAGAATGGCTAATCCCACACAACTACCGTTATGATAAGAGACCAATACACCACATTCCTGAAGGAATTAGGTTCCATGCCAGGACCATCCCTTTATAAGCACGGCTACATTGAACTGGATGGAAAACACGAACATTTTTTTATTGTCGTTTTGACCATCTTTTCATCCATTGGGATGGTACCAACCCGAGCGGGCTTAAACCCTACCACCTTGTAGGGGAAGGTTTACAAGGATTCCGAACTATGGAGCAGCTCGCATTCGTGACGAAATACACTTATCGAACTCAAAAATTTTGCCATAAAATTATAAGTGGCTCTGCAATTTTGAAAAATATCACAAACATGTTTTGTGACAACACCTAAACCGATTTTGTTTTAAAGTGCGCAGTAAAAATTTACGCAGTTTTAAGGTATGCAAAGACACTCGCTAGGTCTACAGCTCAGAGAGCCACTAGGATAGATAATCCACTTGTTTTTTTAACCCCTGAATAGTTCCGCAAACTTCTTCCAAAGCTAGGACGAGGAAAAGGGGGGAACGCGGATTTACTTACAAGAAATTATGAATTTATGAATCAATAAGACCTAATCACGTTGAAATAGAGTAAGAAATAAGTTGAAATAATTTAAAAAGGCATGTACCGAATATTCCATGATTTCAATGTTTATGTTTTTATTGTTCATAGATGAGTTTAAAGTATCGATGTAATATTGAATAGTTAGATAATCGAACCTAATTCATTTGCATGATAATTTAGAATGCAAGTTGTTCTGAAAACCACAGTTGTGGTGCGCGTGGAAAATGATCTAGAACAAACTCTTCCGAGTTTCGTTAATGAGCGGTGTGACGTGTCAATGTAGGGTTGTGGGTCAACTGGTGCGGGGAACGGGATGCGCGGGGTGCGGGATACGGGGTGCGCGCTGTTGAGATGGCGACACCGCTGACGCCAGCCGCTATCAGATCGTGGCAGATGAAGACAGCGCGCCGCGGCGCAATTTGTAGCGGCCTCGTTGTAAATCGTAACGACCCGGATCGTCCCGCGGCGGGGACGGGCGGCGGCGGAGGGTTATCGATCGCATCGGCGCTAATAATCGGAAGGACTTGTAATTAGCTCCTCGGACGATAACGATCGAATACGGTTGCGTTCGTAAAATTGTTCACTTTAGAAAACTTTTCGAGAACCGTATGAGCTCAACTCGCAAAAGGTTTATCAGCAAACAGACATATTTTTAGATGAATTGTGCCTTTAAGAGGGCCGTTTTCGACGAGATTTACTTATTGGATTCCGACGAGATTTACAAAATCGTTCTATTGCGTTCTCGCCCCGTCTCGTTTTAAAAAGAGACAGTGTCCGTGATGAGTAGGATGCAACTTGTCCACAAAGCAGACGATGTGCATAGTGTTTGATTTGGTTAGTTTTAGAGGCATTTTAATTTAAAAAAATGACTTGTTGCTAAAAGTAAATCACGAACGCTGTAGTCATAAATATAACAAAAACCAAATTGACTATTTATATTCATGGAACAAGCTAGGCTTGATGATTCACATTGTTAAGATGTTTTTGTTTAATTGTTGAGTAATCGTAAGTAATGAGTTAAATAATTAAAGTAAATAAAGTGTAAAGTGTAAAGCGCGCGAAAAAAGTCGCACTTTCGGAAATTATAACTAAGAAACCAAACACACCTTTACAATGCCAATGGTCATCAAGCATCTAGTTCGACTTAATATAGCTGTTTGTTTGAATCTCCGACAGCAAATATGCGCATGGTCTTCTTTCCACGTTTGTATGGGAAGTTAAGCGGGAAGGCCCACCTTAATTATAAATTTTAAATATGGCAATGTTATTTCCGCATCATATTACATAAATGTTTGTGTTTTGTGTACTATTTTCCTAAATATGTACATATCCTCGCATTGACCATGGTGTAGGTACTTCCTGTTAATCATGTTACTTAATTGGGTTCAACCTAACAAAGTGACATGACTCCATTGGCAAAATGTTTGAATCCATTTGAGAACATTCAATTTGAAGCTCTGTCTTCAATCATTGCCATACCAGAAAATTATCTTTATATCAGCACGAGTATATTACCTGGATGGAAAACACAGACAAATTCTCATTGTCTTTTCGACCACCTTTCATTGAATCAATACGATGGTATCGCGGTACTCTTATGACATGTATTTTTTTTGAGACTGCGGTATGTTGGGCTAATATTATGACAGAAGTTCAGAAAACTTACCAGTCCGTATATGTATAGGGAAGTGCCTACAGTTTTACATAGGTTCCATCCAAATCAAGCAGAACAACCAAAGTGCCTGCTGAAATCTCGGATAAGATGTCATGCACACCCTGATATTCGAATCCGAGGTCTTAGATACAAGAGACATAAGGCTACGAACAACTGAAAACAAATAAAAAAACAGATGGTGATTTTACCTCACAAATATTTTTTTCCTTCTTTTAATCGATTTATTTTGTTGGGACTTTAACCACTTAGCAATTATGTCAGCCCCATAGTGACATAATTGTAATATATTACTACCATAATACTACAGTTAAATTAGAGTTTCTCAGGGTCAGTGACTGCTTGAAAAAATGAATACCTAACCTCTCGGAATTCTCCAGAGCTGGGTTTTCCGAGGGCTTCGTGTAACCTAAACACACCAACACCAAACACAGTAGTATTAAAGCTATCTATTATCACTATTATTCCAACTTGGCTATAATTCCATCGAAGCTACACCCTTTCTGAGCGGACCGCGCCGCCGCCGCAGCCGGCCTAATGCGGTCGGGTTCGATTTTTAAAAGACACTTTTTTTCCCCGCCTCTTTTTTTCTCGTTTTAATCGAGGCATAATGTCATCCGACTGGCGCCTCTGCTCTTAAGTGGGCCCTATTCCGTGTCAGCGACACCGAGCCACTTCACAGCGCCGGCGCGGCCTTTTTACACGAGGCGGGAGAAAAAGCCCGACTGTCATTAATTAGGTACCAGCTCTCATTCCCGCGCAGGTTGTTTTATGGGAAAGTTTGGCGCCGCCGACGTGGTGGCGGGAGGGTGGAGTGCTCTTGGAGCTGTGGACTTTGCCCTCATTTTAGCGCCCGAACAGTCTCAAAATATTTACAAGTATATTCAAAAGCGAATGAACTTACTCTTCATGGAGTTGTCTGCAATCAGTCGCCTTCATAATTTCATTTCATTTATTTAAGCGTTTAGTAGTCAAACTACATGCACTAAGTTACGTCGCAAGCTAATCAGTCAGAGGATTCGATGAACTCTTCAATGAAGAATCGCCGCATGATCATATGGTGCATATAATCCTTTGGGTAGCCGGCCGCGCGTCGTATGACACACAGGCCAACTATACCATCGCCGCGCACGAATATGCATGGGTAAAACATGTATGGGTAATACCACACCCATCGTCACGATATTAGCCCAATATTCCCAATCAATTAGATGCCATGCCCGCACCTTCATTGAATTCGTTATTTTTTTCATTACCGTTTCTACCATCTTTTCATCCAGTGCGATGGTGCCGCTCCGGGCGGGATGAATCTTACCACTTAGCAGAGGATGGGCATCTCCAGTTTGACATGGATTCCGAACAATGTAACAGCTCGTATAACGAAATTCACTTATCCAACTCGGAAATAAAAATTAACCTACGAGCATAAGTGGTGTTGGTAGTTTCAGAAAATTGGAGACAGCGGGTGTATAAGTAGAGGCGCTAGACTGACAACTCCTTCCTCCTTTGGATTGAGGCTATGTATGAACACATTTGCGATCAATGATTTTAATATTGAATTGCAATAAATCATTTCACGAGTGTCGTCAAATCTATAAGTCGTGCGAGGCGCAGGCTGCGCAGGCGCACGGCGCGGCAGCGGCGGGAGGGCGCCTCCCTCTCTCTCGTCCCGCGGAGGAACTCGCAGTTGCGAGCGAGCGAGACGGAAAGGATTTGTTTGTTGGCCATTAATATCCGAAAAACAAGCCGATCAAAGTGGATTAACACATTAACAGGTATGCCGCCGGCGAGCCGCCGCTCCGCCGCGCCGTCGCCAGAAATAAAAGCATTCCCGAATTGTGTCTGGGGAAAAAATGACGCAAAGAATAAAAAACTGAGACGTATAGCGAAGTCGTGTTTGTTGAAAGGTCTTACGGATATTGGATTTCCTTGGGTGCGGTCCTGATTAGTCTCGCTGGTCGCGGGCCAGCGCTGGGGTTAGAAACGGAGAAGGCTTGCGTGGAGACTGCAGGTTGTGAGAGAACCCAATGCAAACGTCTTCATACTGCACGATGCAGGATTCCTGCACGCAAGCTACTAATAAAGGTGACTTGATAATGGGTAAGAGTAGGATACGGACAATTCTACAGATTCCTATCGAGATTCCTATGTCTGCTGCAATCGTGTACTTGACTGTAGAAATCAGCAAGCATGCAAATAGCGCCCTGTGAAGTTCTTGCGTGTCCTTAATTAAGTGACGTTGGAACTCAAGAAAATCAATAGTGAGCGCTTCGTAAGCGAACTTACTCAATGGCTCTGCTGCCATTAATAATAATAATAATAAGCCTTTATTACTGTAACTTAAATAACATTCATAATCTAACATTTACCTAATTCTACTTAACAATTTATCTTTTTCCTTAACTAATTATATATATCAGCAACCGGTTTTTCTTTTACAGCTTGTCCTTCGACAAAGGCCTCCTCTAAAGCTTTCCATTGTTTCCTGTCTTTTGCAGTGCGTGTCCATTCTGGGCCAGCTATCTTTTTAATGTCGTCTTCCCAACTTTTAGATTGTCTACCTTGGCTTCTTTTACCATCACGCGGGTACCATTCCGTTATTAGTCTCGTCCACTTTTCTTTTCCTTCCCTTAGCATGTGTCCAGTCCATTTCCATTTTAGGCGTTTGCATATGGTATGTATTTTGAAATTTAGTTTTATTCTTTATATTTTGTAATCTCAGCTTGTCTCTTTTTTTTACTCCTATTACGCTTCTTTCCATTCCATTTTGGCATACTTGAATTTTTTTGAGTTGTTGTTCTGTAAGTGCCCATGTTTGGCATCCATAGGATAAACACGGGAGGATACATGTGTTATATACTTTCCTTTTTTCTTTGATAGGCATATCTTTGTTCTTCATGACCTCGCTCAGTGACCAAAATCGTTTCCAGCTGTTTGCTATCCTTCTATCTTTTTCTTTTTGCATCGTGTCTTCTGTAGATATTAGTTGACCCAAATATATGTATTCGTTGACATACTCTATTATTATGCGTCCACCATTAATTGTAATGTCTTTTTTAGTTGAGTTAGTCATTACCTTCGTTTTCGATGTGTTCATTGATAGGCCTACCTTGGCGCTTTTGTCTAATAGTTGTTGTAGCATGTCTTGCAAATTATCTGGGTTCTCAGAAAACAGGATGATATCATCTGCGAAGCGTGGATGGTTAAGTTTTTCACCGTTAATGCCGAGACCATTTCTTTCCCATTGTAGATTTCTACAAATCATTTCTAGAACCGCAGAGAATAGCTTCGGTGAAATGGGGTCACCTTGTCTGACACCTCTTTCGATAGGAAATTCTTCTCCCGTTCTTTCTAGCTTGACTTGGGCCGTACTATTTGAGTAGATGTTCTTCAGTATTAGAATGTACTTGGCCTCAACTCCCTGACTTTCTAGGGCCCTCCAGATGCTATCGTGGGACAAGGAATCAAATGCTTTGTTAAAATCCACGAACGCTAAGTAGTAAACTTTGTTGTATTCCTTATACTTTTGAAGCACCTGTCTTACGACGTGAATGTGGTCTATCGTCGAAAATGCTGCTGCCATTATCGTATGTTAAAGTATCTACGCCGCCCCCATTCATACGTGTTTCGGTCGCTACCTCCGTTCTTCTATGCTCACTGGTTCACTGGTAGCAATAGCAGCAATATAGAGCAGATCACAGTCCGCAAGATACAGGGTGATATCTGTGCGACATGTTATGTCAGACTGAACCACAGGAGAGAAAAGGAAGGAGAAGTTTCATGTGGCCGTTAGATCGGTCGCCTCGCCGCCCGCATAGACCAATTGTTCATAAAATCGAATGGGAAACTGGACGCGCGTCGGGTGCAAAACAATACTACCATCACGGCCGCGCGCGAATATGTTACACATCCCTAAACGTTCGAGAAATCAGTTCCCACCTGAGATAAAAAAGGATGACGATGTGTCATCTAGCGCACCTGCCCGCGCCATCTAAAATTTTCGAAACATAAGTATAATGAACATGCCACAAGCAAATGACTTAGCGAACGCATTTTGGCTAATACCATAAAACTACCGTTATGATATTAGCCCAATACACCAAATTCCCGAAGGAATTAGGTGTCATGCCAGGACCTTCCCTTTATGAGCTACATTGAACTGGACGGAAAACGCGGACAATTTTTCATTACCGCTTCTCTCTTTTCATCCAATGCGATGGTATCAACCCGGGCGGGCACAAACCCTACCACCTATTATGGGAAGGGGACCTACAGTTTTCAACGAATGTGATATGTTTCTGTTTCAGTTTCTTTATTTCGTCCATTATATGTAAATTATACGCTCGGATTCGTCATTTATTTGTCTTTTTCTGCCGGTTCGATTCCTTGTAGCAGAAGAACCGATAGGAGACATCGCAAGGTTTGTCATTTTGTATTTTTCTTCTATTGATACTTACAAACTAGTTTACAGTCAACAGCATTAGTTTGCAGAATCTGTGACTATATTTGCCTGCGGCGCATAATGAATATACGCTTATCTATCAATCGTTGTAAACTAGTTTGTAAGTATTATTGAAAAAAAAAAAACATAATGACACACCTGCCAAAGTTTCTTGTCAGTTCTACCAGATGTAATCAAATCGGCAGAAAAAGAAAAAAAAATACGAATCTGAATGCATAATATACATCTAATGAAGGAAACGAATGAACTGAAACTGAACCATGTACGTTTAAGTTGGGTCGGTGGTTTTATAAAATTTGCGAAAGCGAAAATGTATTGTTTGTGTGTTGTATTGTTATATTTTGTATAGATGAAATGACACCTTTGACATTAGTTAGTTTTACTTGCTGTTAGTATTAGTTACAGTTGTGACTACTTATCTCAACCTTAGAGTAGACTGCCTTGAGAATATATATCTGGCAAATTTTTCATGTCCAGCTGCGACCAATTTAAAACAGATTCCTGCATGATGATATGATCAAAAATATGTATAGTTATAACAGATTAAAACAATATAATCCCAGCAAGAGCTTAGTTAAGGTAGCCCAACCCGGCGGGACTAACTCATTCGCGGGCACTGTACAAAACCGTGCTGTTGCGCTCTGGGACCTTCTCTGCTTCAAAGAAAAAGACAGGCTCCGAGATAAGGAAGATGCAACATGTCCACAAAAAAGACAATGTGCATAGTGTATGATTTGGTAAGATTTACGAATTTTTTTATTTTAAAACGACTTATAGCTAAAAGTAAACCACGACCGCTGTAGTCAAAAATCTAACAAAAACCAAATAGATTATAAATCTCGATTAAATAAGCTATGTCTGATGACTAATCTTTTTAAGATTTTCTTACTTTATCACTGCGTAATATACCACCAAAGTTATTGTATAAAACGCGCGAAAAATTCGAACTTTCGAACCCAAACACAATTTTACATTGCCAACGATCATCGGACATCTAGTTCGATCAAATAAAGCTCTTTTGAGTAAAATTTGGGATCTCTGATAAGAAATATGAGCGTGATCTTCTTTCCCCGTTTGTATGGGGAGTTGAGCGGGTTGGGCCACCTTAAGAACGGCCCGTAAGCTATGCCCCCCATACAAACGTAGTTTACTAATCATTTGGAAACCGCTATGCCAATTGAATTGATATTTAATATCTAATATCAGGTAACAAATATCTGTGTCTGCATGCTTTTGTTTTTCTGAAAAATCCAAACCGAATGAAATGAAAGCAAAAAGAAAATCTTCATACGAATTTTGTTTTCTCTGTGGTTTGACCCAGAATACATTTACCGAAAAAACAAAGGCATGCAGACACAGATATTTATAGCCTAATATTAGATACCAAATATCAAGTAAGTTGGAACAGTGGTTTTCAAATCATTAGTAAACTACGTTTGTATGGGAGGCTAAATTTTCAGGTGCTTACGGGCCGACCTTAAGCGTTGATTCTACCACGTGTTTTGCCTGTATGGGAGCTTTTGGGCAACAGTCTGGATATTTAAAACAAAACAAAATTTCGTTCATTGTAGAGACTTTAGTTTACGCACACGTTTTACACGTTTAGTTCGGATATGTTGTTTAATACGCATCAGGTTCTTGATAACCTGAAACAAGGTTAGTTGAGGAACGAAAAAATTCAATTGTACTAGTTTCATTACGATACTGCGCGTTCTAATGACTTGTTGTTTTCAATTTTGCGGTCGAGGGATTCACAGGATAACACAGATGTACACGCAATGAGACGACTATTTCATATCCATTGTACACATTGAGAGTGCCTACATAAACGTTGTGAATGATTCAGGATACATTAGTCAGAATCGGATCGATAAAACGCTCACATAAAATAAGTTTAATGAGGCAATATCTGCATACGCGTTAGATGCGTACTTCTTATATTACTATACGGAATTAATGTTTCAAGTGTGCCTTCATGGCAAAAGCCGAAACTATCAGTAATAGCGAAAAACACTCAAAGGAGTCATCGAGCCGATTTCGAACTCCATTGTAAGATATTGAAAAAAAATGTGACTGGACATGGATGGCTAATACCACACCTTCTGTCATTGTATTAGCCCAACAAACCACATGGGAACTAGGTGCCATGCCAGGACCTTCCTTATATTGCACGGCTACATTGAACTGGATGGAAAACACGGACAATTTTCATTGCGCTTCGATCCAATGCGATGGTACCAACCCGGGCGGGATAAACCCTACCACCTAGTAAGTAAGGAAGGGGACCTACAGTTTAACGTGGAATCCGAACCACGGCCAGCCTCTCTCAACGGTCGAATGGTCACCCATCCTAGACCAGACCGGACCCAACGTTGCTTAACTTCGGAGAGCGATCGCCGAAGTGTCGCGCCACTGGGCCACTGAAGCTGACGTAGCTGGGAATCAAATTCATTAATAAAAAAAAAAAAGCCGGCCAATAGTATCGCTTATAAGAAACTATTTCTGCGTAATGATGTAATATAGCAAACTAAAGGAAAGTCTTGATTTTAAATAAACTGATTCTCATTTTCAAGATATAATATATTACCGTTCCCTTCACTAATTAAATTCTTAAATTTCCAACAATGTAATTAGTGAAGGGAACGGTAATGTTTTAATACTTGAAAATGCGTACATTCAAAATATGTTATTTTGATCCAGGGTCGCGCACTATTACACAAGGGCTTCTATTACGAGTTAAAATCACTCATCCTAAAATCTCTAATATCTTCGATGCTGCAGGTTTACATCGTTGAATAGAGAAGGCATTTAAGGCTTTAACAGTAAATCGATCGTCCATGGATTTTTATACTGATGTAGAAATATGAAATAATATAAACGTGTTAAATATATAGAGAGATTGATATTAATCAACAATAAAAATAATTTCTGTGATGTTGAGGCCTGGAAACCTGTTAATGCGGTTTCCGCCATTTCAAGAATCGTCATGACTCAAAAAGACAAATGGTTTCTTCCTGAAGGCAAGAAAAAATATCTAGGGACGATGCAATAATTTTTACCTCATTATGTTAAACAATATCGTCGTAATTTACTGGGATAATCATTATCAAATGGATGAAAACTATTTAAGTCCACATGCAATAATTTAAAACTTTTCTAACTGAACAAGTTATTTTCCTTGAAGCCGTTCCGAGTTCCGTGGCACTTGGAACTTACCCAGTGTTTTTTTTTTTTATTTAAAGTAAGTCTTACATAGTTACTTTAAGAACTAAAACATGTGTTTCTGATGGTCCTGAGGGAATGACCTGTATTTTTTAAATTAAATGTTTCATTTTAAGTTATTGGGTTATGAAGTTTTAACTCTCTCCTGTAAAAAAAGTATTTTTTGGTACTTAGAATGTTTGTAATTTCCACTTTGTATGTATCTATCTACACGTATATAAAAATGCGTGGACGGGCGATTTACTGTATTCCCCAAATGCCTGCTCTATTCAATGATGTAAGCCTACAACATCGATAATCTTAACGATTTTTCGATAAGTGATTTGTTACTCGTAATAGAGGCTCAGGCAGCTGTAGTTATCTGGTGTGTGCGAAGATTGGGTGGTTCAAAACTCTTAAAGTCGTATTCAGAGCGAACTTGTGAAAACTTAGTACGAAATTAACACCGCACTAACCGTACAAAAACCGGTTTAGTCCGGCGAATTAAAGTTAGTCCGCCCACTTTGAATACAGCTGTTTCCTTTGTATTTAGAGTGGGCGGACTAACTTTAATCCGCCGGACTATACCGGTTTTTGTATGGTTAGTCCGGTGCTAATCTCGTACTAAGTTTTGACAGGTGCTCTCTGAAAACGAAAGTTACGTGTTGCATACTTTTTGTTCTCCGCGATAAAAACAATTTCCTTCATATAATTAATAATTCCTAGGTAGTTCGACTGCGTATACAAATTTTAATCATGCGTTTGTTATAGAGAAGTGTTTCGGAAATTCATGTTACATTTCACAGAATTATCAATATATTTTATAAAGATTTCTTAGACGTAAAATTTGTGTTTGTGTGTAATATTATTAATACTTAACACTTATTTTTATTTATATTAGAAAATGGCGCCATTTAGACGAAGATATAGCGATATATACGTATTGAAGCAATATTGTTATTACCAAATTTTTTTTTGGCAACAATGACTGGTATATCAATATTGGTGTTCCAATTTCAATTTCTTTGTAATTTTTGTTGCCTGGCCACGAATTATATTTTTAACAAACCTGGAATCCACGATTTATGCTTGGTCTATGGAAATCGTTTTACGTAATATAGCTTGCTTTCTATTTTGGACACCAAATACATTTCGATGTTGTGGCTCGATGAATGGACGAGACGACGGTATCCAACCAGTTTGTAGATATTCAATTGATCAAGCTATGACTAACGTGTTTTACAAATTCCAAAATATCCGCTGCCTCGCTTCGTTCCAACATCCGTTTGGAAATAATGTATTCAAATTATTTTTTTAACTAATTACACCATAGAGCTACACTGAATCATAATCCCAAAAGGAAAACAAATATCGTACGCCTCCCTACAAAATAATGCATTACATATTCAATATTTGTAAATGTAATTTTCGGCTATTAGAAATACATGGAGTAGGAATAGCATATTGTTTCAGTGTGATCGTAAGTGAGGCGAAAAAGGTATGTACTTACTTATGTACTTAAGGTGGCCCAACCCGCTCATCTCCCCATACAAAAGGGGAAAGAAGATCACGCCCATATTTCTTGTCAGAGATCCCAAATTTTGCTCAAAATAGCTTTATTTGATCGAACTAGATGTCTGATGACCATTGGCATTGTAAAATTGTGTTTGGTTTCTAAGTTATAAGGTCCGAAAGTTCGAATTTTTCGCGCGTTTTATGCAATAACTTTGGAGGTGGATTACGCAATGATAAAGTAAGAACATCGTGAAAAGATTAATCATCAGACATAGCTTATTTAATCAAGATTTCTGATCTATTTGGTTTTTGTTCGATTTTTGACTACAGCGGTCGTGGTTTACTTTTAGCTATAAGTCGTCTTGAAATTAAAATTTTCGTAAATCTTACCAAATCATACACTATGCACATTGTCTTTTTTGTGGACATGTTGCATCTTCCTCATCACGGAGCCTATCTTATTCTTTGAAACAGAGAAGGTCCCAGAGCGCAACAGCACGGTTTTGTCCGTGCCCGCGAATGAGTTGGGCCGCCGGGTTGGGCCACCTTAAGTCAACCTAGGACTGGCTCTAGCATCTGATGCCAAGTAATATTTTGGTTATTATGGCAAAATTTTTAAATGCTCAATCTTTCCAGTCAATACCCGCAACGCAGATAAAGCTTCATATCAATGTACCTATGTATAATCTTCAATACTGTGTTAGTAGGAGGCATTGATTACGGGAGAAGGGACTGTAGGAAAATTCTAATTATGGGTCTACAGCAGGCGATTAAATTGGAAGCATTACCCGCGAAAGGTATGTTTTGGTGATTCGGGCCCAGCCTTGCAGTGTATTCACAAAGTAGTTATTTTTACTGATTTTTAATGAGTTCTTTCTTCACGGTAAATTCTACATGCAGTTCACATTCCTGAGTAAGGTCAATTTTCAAAATGTTTTTAAGTTTTGGTCTGCTGCGCCTCGAAGATAGTTAATAGACATAGTCCTATCCACTGAACATGATCATATATGTATTGTAGAGTTTAATTTGTAATTTGCATACACTAGCTTAACTCAGATAAACGTTAATCTGAGTCTTAACTGACAAAACGTTGCTGTCATACCCATGGTTGCAAGCTTTTCTAGCCGCCACAACCGGACACCACATTTATTCTGTACCCGAAGTCTCAGTTGTCACCTAAATTGTCGTTACGGCAAACCGATCGACTGGCGTTTTCAAATGTATAGAGAGATTGGAGAGCGCGCGCAGTGGGCGTTAAGCGAACTAACATTTGCGAGTCCGAGCTTGATTTGACAGCTTACTCAACGTTGCCGTAAATACGTCGACGTTGCCGTTTACGTCCACTCCGCGTTTTCATACAAATTGGAAGTCCGCGTTTGACTTTGACAGCTTGAAGAAGTAAAACCACAGAATATCTAGGTAGTAAAAACTTGAATGGAGTTTAACGTTTTTACGGAACTTAGAACTTACGTAAACGCCAATTTAGGTGAGAAGTGAGACTACCGGCTCAGAGTGGGCAGTCTGAGTTCTCACCGAAATTGGCGTTTACGGCAAACCGATCGACTGGCGTTTTCTCCACACTCCATACAAGTTTTTACTACATATTCTGTGGTTTTACTTCTTCAAGCTGTCAAAGTCAAACGCGGACTTCCGATTTGTATGAAAACGCGGAGTGGACGTAAACGGCAACGTCGACGTATTTACGGCAACGTTAAGTAAGCTGTCAAATCAAGCTCGGACTCGCAAATGTTAGTTCGCTTAACGCCCGCTGCGCGCGCTCTTCAATTTCTCCATACATTTGAAAACGCCAGTCGATCGGTTTGCCGTAACGCCAATTTAGGTGACAACTTAGACTACCGGCTCTGGTCACTGGACTAAAATAACATGATTTTTCAGGTATTTTACATGTTTCGTATGAAGCATGTTATTATTAAGTATTTAAATGGATAAGTGAAGTGTAAAGACTCCTATGTTAATGGAAAAGGAACTTACACACAGTGGGATATGATTTTTTTTTATAGTGAAAAAGCCGGGTAACAAAAAAATGACGTACTCGCAGCCCGCCCCACCAACTGCGCCGCAATGGAGTTTTGGCTTCCTCAATGAAATCTGATCGGACAAATTGCACCTGGTCGGAGGTTAGCAACCTGACCACAACAATACATTCCAAAACCCAACAGTCTGGTAGAAAACCAGACGGTTGGGAACCCTGGCAACCCTGGTCATACCATCATTGCTGAGCCCTCTGGTCTGTGCTTGAGTGCACTGAATTTGAGAAACTCAAGTGCTCTCGAGGAAAAGGTGAATCTTTATTAATTTGACAGCGAAGTGGTCACGTCACGCCATCCTTTTTGTTAGCGTGCCGAATAACTTATTTGTAACGTCCCAGAGTGCCACACCGAGATATTCCCTGCAATGAAACAATTATTACCAAAGAGATGCTAATAAGTATGCTAGGGTGTGTGTGATATGCTACTCTATGCAGCTATGGGACACAGGATGTCACCACAGCTATCGCACGATGAGATCACGGTTGACGTGTACCTACCAAATACCACAGCGCGTGCTCTATGTAAGTACTTTCCGAGAACGTAATTGTACAAAATAAGGATAAAATAGTCACGCACGAGAAACAAACAGGAATCGGATATCGGTGTGGGATTTCCATGCAATAATACCTAACTGAATGCATTAAAAAAGTTTGGAGCACTGTTTCCTGTTTTTGTAGAGCGCTTCACCGCGCTCCCTAATTATAATTTTCGGATAGCTGTAATTATATTCACCGCATTTTTATAACACGGAAGCCCCACATAATTAATTCGGCTCCCTAGCGCTAATACCCGCGTCCATCTTTCATCGCGCCGCGGACATCTTTTATACGGATCGGCTTCGAAATTAATCTACCATTTCTTGTTGGAACACATTTCGGCTTTTACGGCGCGGCCGGGCGAGGCGCCGGCGCGCGCCGTCCCGCTCGGCCGCGCGCCGGCGCGTCGCAGCTCTCGCTCGCGCGCGCGTCGGCGGCCTCTTTGCCGCGAGACGATAGCGGCGGCGATGCGGTGCTCGCCAGTATCGGGATTTGGATTAGGCTGATGCGGGTCGATCGGAATGTGTATCTGGTGTCAGGGAATGCGACTGTGTTTGGGGATTGTCGAAGAAAAAACTATCTTTATGCTACTTTTTATGTTTACTTATATTATTTACTCACTCAGAGTTTTTAATGAATTTACATTTTTTTATGCAACCTGACATGGATGGCTAATACTACACAACTACCATACACCAAATTCCTGAAGGAATTAGGTGCCATGGCAGGACCATCCCTTTATGAGCACGGCTACAATGAACTGGATGGAAAACACGGACAATTTTTCATTGCCGCTTCGACCATCTTTTCATTCAATGCGATGGTACCAATCCGGTCGGGCTTAAACCCTACCACCTAGTAGGGGAAGGGGACCTACAGTTTTTCATGGATTCCGAACTATGGAGCAGCTCGCATTCGTGACCAAATGCACTTCTCCAACTCAGAATGAGTGAGGTGAACGGGGTGAGGATTTTAAGGTAAGGATTGTAATTGTATAATGTTGAAGTGACGTTAATCTCTGTACTTTTTTCGTTTCGACGTTCGGGCTCGGGAGTTGCTCTGAGCCGTTCCGCCTTATTCTGTACTGTAACGGAAAGTAAATGGCGGAATGGCACCATTCTTTGCCCTAACAAACCCATTGAAATAAATTGACGTTTCACCAAAATTTGCCGCGCTGTCATTATTATGTCGAAGTACGATAAGCAGTGTGAAGTTAGTAACAGTTCAAGTGACGTACTGGTTTTTTTCCCTGGGACATTAAAACCTCATGGAGCATCAACTGTTTGCAAAAAATGGTTTGATTAATGAACAAGAAGGATCATGTACGGTTTATTCTACTTGTAGGTACCTTTATTGTTTATTAACGAAGTAAAATTTATAAATATACGAATATTTAAATATACAAATATATGTATTTACTAATGCTTCGTGCTAGTAAAAGCCTTCAAGTATGAAATGAGAAACATAGAAAAGTATTGTTAAATTAAACCAAAACGGAACCCGAAAATCTAATACAAAAAGGGACAGACCGGTCACTTATACGTTTCCATTTAAAATTATCTGTCAAATTCAACCATATCAGGTACATAATGCCAAATGTTGGCCAAATGCTATATGATTCAAATTACTAGACAAGTGCTTTTGTCTCTGCCATACACGCTTTTACCAGATCATGTTATCTGTCGAATGGTTGTTCTGATACCACTTATTTGTATAGTTGAGTATAGTACTACTGCAACTGTGTTGATGGAGCTAGATAACATTTAACCACAGTATAGAAGACGTATTTTTTCTCATTGTGTGGTAAACGCTAAAACGAACATTTGTAAATGAAAGTCCAAATTGTATAACCAATGGCGCCAGGATGTTCGGGAGTTTAACAAAAGACAAAAGGGTGATACTTAACCTGTGGAGGTGATAAGAAGTTTTTTTACCAGCCCAAATGCAAGCACATTGTGGCCTGTTGTTGGTGAATAATGACTCACATTGTCCTGTGACGTAATCATTCCATTCGATATTTCTGGCTTCTGGTGCAGGTGGAAAGAACCATTTTTTTTTGTAAGTATTTACGCTGACGTGTCGACTCGTCGCTTTTTGCGAAAAGCATTAAATAATGCTTAGTTGACTCCATTTGTTGCACAATTTTTTTAATCTATTGAAAATCTAATCAGACCTTCGTTGCACAAGATTGCGTAAAAAACTTTATAGTCAACTTGTTTTTGGTCGATTAGATTTTGGCAGTTTGATAGTTGCGTGGGTTCCGGCACAAGTATTCCCTGAATTTATTTCCGTACAGGGCGTAAGAGGCGACTCAGGAATTTATTGCACCATCGTATTGAATTAACCATGGTCGAAGCGGCAATGAAAATAGTAGGTGCAGGTGTAGCAAGTACTTCAAACATTTTCAAATCCACAGCCGATTTTTTCCATGACAAAATAATTTTAAAAAGGTTTTATTTATTGCATCGCATTGTTGTGGGATCTAGGCGCCACACCACCACCTATTCAATATTATGCCAGGCTTCATTGAACTAGTCGAAAACCGCAGGCAAGCTTTATTGCCTCTTCGACCTACACTCATTAAATGCGATGGTATTCGTGTGGGCAGACGGGTGTAACCATAGATAATTTAAGCAGATATAGATTTGCAAAGAAATGCATTTTCTCCCGAATTCGTGTTTCGACGCAATAGAGCTACCACTAGGCCTCACGTCGTTTGTCACTATTTATATTTCAATTATTTTTTAAAATATTTTTCGAATAGACCAATAAACGTATATTCGGATGATTAAAGTGCATCGTATTGGGAGCAATTTGATTTGCGTTCGTAAGAGTCGGGCGGGGGTAAGGGGGGGGGAGCGGCAGTGAGGGGGAGAGGCGGCGGAGTCGCGGAACATGGAAACGCTTTCGACGGAGGCTCGGGAGCGCCGCCGCCGCCGCCCCCCCACACCCCACCCCACCCCTCGCCTGCCGCGGCCGCCGCCGACCCGACCGTATCACTATAAATCCCACTCTATACACATTAACCGACGTGATATGACGTGGAGTGATAATTATTCGATGCATTACGTAACAATAATGATCATTCAAGTTTTTCATAGAGTGCTGTCAATTTCAGTAGTGGACCTTTTGGATGTTATTGCAAATTAATGATTTACTTAAATTACATGCTCATTAACCTTATTTCCGAAGGAGCAAGGTGCCGTGCCAGTCCCTCACTTTTATTAGACGACGGCGATTCTACTTGACAATGAAAAAATTATCTAAAAAATATAAAAAATACATTTCATTAAGGCAGTGTTGAATGCGCTAAAACAAAAAGACAAAATATGCAGCTAAAATTAAGCTGCAAGCGTAGACAATTAAACAAAAGTACAGCTTAATTATAGCTTATTACAATTTAAAATATCACGTTTATATTTACCTTTATTTATGTGTATATTTCCTATATTTAATAAGAAATGTTATTTAGATATCTACTACTCAAAGGGCCGACACCGCGGCAAGTCAGTTTTCATGTCACTGAATAGGTAGAATACATTAGAATACAGTTCATAATAAAAATTAGATCAAGTAAGTTATTGAAATATTAAAGCGACTTGTGCATCTAAACGTGGATTTGAGGGGGCAATTAAGACTTCCAACGACCAGAGCAGCCATTACTGCGCGTGTCCTAGCTTATCTGTTCGGATCGCACAAAAACGCGAAGCGAAAAATCCCCGGGCGCTATTTTTCGGAAAGCTGTCGCCACGTAGAGCTCGGCGCGCGGCGCGACGCGACGGTTTGCTCGTAAAGTCTCGTCCGGCGCCGGCGAGCCTTCGCGCTGGACTTCCGGTGCCCCCCCCCTCCCCTCCCCGCCCGGAGGACTCCCCCCGGTGCCCCCCCTCCCGCTCCGCCGACGGTGGACTCCCCCCAATACCTGGAATTGGGGCTCCGGTTCGCGGTATCGAGACGCGGTCAGGTGCGTGGAGTGACCCAAGCTGGCGCCGATGTTCCTATAGATTATTTCAGTATTTTATTATATGTCAATGAACATGGTGGCATGCATTCCCGAATGGAACTGGCGTAATTGGCATCTTATGAAAGCAAAATTGAGACCATTTGAAATTGTTCTTAAATTTACTCCGTCGCTGTACATAATGTTTTGAAAACTTACGGTTTTCCGGTGTGCAATGCCGTGCCGTGCCGTGCAATACGATGCTTCCGTCGTGGGAGGCGAAACATGTCGGCCAAGCACGGCATTGCACACCGGAAAACCGACAGTTTTCAAAACATCATTTGAAATTGCTATTACACTTTCTAATAGCCTTTCCAAATTGTGTCCCATGAGCCTGACATCTAACAATCGGGCCTCTAAACGGTGACGGTGATTTAGGGGCTTACACTTATATCGTAGAAAGTTTGCTAGGTCAAGAGTCGTAGGTCCATAAATAGTCGTCGTCTTCAGTACGGTCTGATAACAACCCTATAAAATTACGTTAAAAGTCTGTAAGTGCCTATTTATAATAATAACGTTTTCAATGCCAAATGGCTTGTCATTATTATTTCACCCCAATGTTATTTAACCCTATTATTTTAACATAATCATAACAAATATTTAAATAGTCCACATTTTTGGCCGTCGTTTCCTCGTAGTTCTTAGTTCTTTGCCTCAGACCGTTCTACCAAAAATTTCAGTTTGGCAGCAGCATTTAGGTATTCATTTATAAATGTATTATATCATTAATGAGGAAGAAATAAATTTTAATTTAATATTTTTTTGTATGTCTTCCGTACGCCAGGGACCCCTTAAGGTGGCCCAACCCGGCGGGCCCAACTCATTCGCGGGCACAGTACAAAACCGTGCTGTTGCGCTCTGGGACCTTCTCTGTTTCAAAGAATAAGACAGGCTCCGTGATGGGGAAGATGCAATATGTCCACAAAAAAGACAATGTGCATAGTGTATGATTTGGTAAGATTTACGAAAATTTTGATATCAAAACGACTTATAGCTAAAAGTAAACCACGACCGCTGTAGTAAAAAATCTAACAAAAACCAAATAGATTATAAATCTTGATTAAATAAGCTATGTCTGATGACTAATCTTTTTACGATGTTCTTACTTTTTCATTGCGTAATCCGCCTCCAAAGTTATTGCATAAAACGCGCGAAAAATTAGAACTTTCGGACCTTATAACTTAGAAACCAAACACAATTTTACAATGCCAATGGTCATCAGACATCTAGTTCGATCAAATAAAGCTATTTTGAGCAAAATTTTGGATCTCTGACAAGAAATATGGGCGTGATCTTCTTTCCCCTTTTGTATGGGGAGATGAGCGGGATGGGCCACCTTAAGGAGCCTGACGATACCCATAGGATTTCGAACTTACAGGGGGTCTGCGAAAACCATGCCGGCCGGCCAGGTGCTTCTTCACACCATGTTTGAAGGACCCTAGGTTGCAATTTAGGGGGAAATACCTCAGAAGAGAGTTCACTACATTGTTTTCCGACCCTAAAGATGAAGGATCTCGAAGATCGGTGGGTTCTTATTTTTGGAATGTCGACTGTGAATATGTGCATTTTCTCCCGGTTGCGCGTTGAGCGAAGGTGGAAAAAGTACGGAGATACAGCGTTATGCAGCTCCGACGAACATTCTCCATGATATCTTTATCATGGAGAATAAAGAGAGAGGCACTACATGCCTTCTGAGTTGAAGGGTCTCCAAATTCAGGGATACTTCGGGATCGTCCACAATAGACCATAGACCGAAGTATAGAACAGTGAAGTTTTTTTGCGGGTTCTTCACTAAGTTGATCAAATCCGCGGATGAATCAAATTGATTTCCGCCCGGTTTCACCATCTCCAGCTACAAAAATCCCAAAGTTACCTTTCGGTTACGCCATACAAATATGCAATGTAACCGAAAGATAACTATCGGATTTCAGAGGGTTACCCCCGTTTTCACCACCTCCAGCTATCTGTAGCTATAGTGTAGTATGACTACAAGAAGTTGGATAAATAAATGAAATGAAATATTTTAAAAATTAAAATAAAACATTACAAAAGTAGCACGTAATTATTTAGTCCATAGGTCAATGTGTGACACGGGAAAAGTAAACAAAACCTCATTCCAGTCTTCCGTCGATAGGTTAGAAAAAAGAGGCAGCCACCGCTTTTTCGGGTCTTGAAAACCATTGGGAATAAAATGAAATCCCAGGTAGAGAAGTCAGGGTAAAGTTAACTGATCTACAATATTCTAGCATTGATGTCGTAAGATGTCAATTCCGTGAAAAAAACTGGTCACAATTTTGTTGCCAATGTACAGAGGTCTTAGCATTTTTGTTGGCAGCTAGCAATACAGAAAATGCATATTTTTGTTCCTGAAAATGTCGTGTTATGTTCAATATTTAAATTAATTTGCTTCTTGAAACATAGGATATAGATACGAGCGTCTCAAAATATATGTAGTGACCCACGTATTAATCCCGCACGTGATTTTTTTTTAAATGAATGCCTCAATCTGGCATTTTAAATAACTGCCTTTTTTATATGCTTGTGCTTGTGCTTGCTGTGCCTGTGCTGTCTCCGAGAACTTAGTGTCACCATTATGTGCAATCGAGGCTGGAATGAGTGAGTATAAGAGATAACCGAATAACCTATTAGCAAACGCTAGCGCTGCTACTGAATAATAGAAAAGTATTCAACAACAAATTAATTGATATAATTTATTTGAAATAAAAAAAACTTTTATATCAATGGATTTAGGATGTATGTACATACATAGCATAGCGTACCTTTAATAAAAATAAACATAACCTACAAAAGAGTGAGTTTGATTGAACCCGCAGACCAATTAAATTGTGACATGAGTAGTGTGTAGTTTTACTGCCAAAAGTTTAACAAATAAATTAAATGATATTTTGTATGGACGAGATGTCACTTTTCGCGTTAGTTAATATTACATTTGGTTAGTTTTAATTTCTGTTGAAGTTAATTTTTAGCGGTATATTACAACCCAGTGAGTGTTCCCAATA
The DNA here is from genome assembly GCA_946894095.1 of Incurvaria masculella. Lineage (NCBI taxonomy): Eukaryota > Metazoa > Arthropoda > Insecta > Lepidoptera > Incurvariidae > Incurvaria > Incurvaria masculella. Next base: position 15,023,956 of record OX335648.2, on the reverse strand, counting down.
AGTTACAACAGTTCACTTCAATGCTGACAGCTCGGTGCGAAACGTATGCGGGTCACGATGCTCGTGAACCCTGCCCGTATGCCAGTGCAGCCTACACGAAGTCTCTTATCTAGGTGTTACTGGCTTCATAACCACACCGCTCGCCGACGAGCCATTACTTTTAGAATGACTTCTAAGGCATAAGTGCACATACACTTCACGCTGTTTTTTCGGAGGGGTCGTCAGAGATTATAGAGCGCCATATTGTGCTACCTCCTCCGATCTTTCCATGGTCTATGATCACGGTCATTTAATGTTCTCTTAGGCATGCCATCGATTTGCTAATGTTAGATAACAAAAAGCAAACATGTTGTAGAGCGTTAACTTACGATGATACGGTGTCGTCTTCTTAACATGAAACTGATCCTTTTGCATAAGACGTATCTACTGACATGCCTACACATAGTGCACCAAACGTAGGTAGCCATTTGTAAATATCATTAGATATCATTTTGAGATCCAATGATATCTACAAATATTCGACTAGGGCTCATTTATGAAAACTTGATATGATTTTTTGTCCAACGTATTTTTTATAAAAATATGATTGATTCAAAAACTATCGTATTCATATTAAATAATTAATTTATTTTCACTTCCAGACTTTTTTATCAATTTAATTAATGAACTTTCCATAAAATGACGGAATCGCATAACAACAATGGTCCATCGATGGTACCTACTACATACTTAGATTGATTAAATTCATATACATATATATTTCTCGATTTGGAAACGAGAATGGACCAGGGCTATGTTTTAGTACTGACTAATGGTAAAGACCTTTAAAGTCATTTTTGTAAGATTTACCTTGTTTAAATGTAAGTTGTTTTATTTAATCTAGTTGTATTGAAAGCCTAGATTTGTCTCTCATGCTTATAATGTACATATGAATGTAGCTTAATACTGGTGACATATGTCACAGTGACTCGCCTCGTGCTGGACGATTTTGAATTAATCGTTCATAAATTATCGATTTATTGTTGCAATTATCATTGACATAATTCTTTAAGATCTTTTATCTAATATGTTTTAATTAAATCAGGCAATATGAATATTTATGTTAGAAATTTTTGTTCATTAGATTAATATTGACTTGATAATTTTAAAATTTTGATGTATACGACATTACCGTTATCTAATTATTTGGTTTTTATACCACGACATCTACATTGAAGCATTTTTATCCGATTTAGAAAATAATCTGAAATCGGTTTTTGTTTCGACATTGGAGATAATCGATTGCCTAAAAAACTTGCATAAATAATACAAAACGTGACCAGCTCTGCTGCCAAGCTGCTTGCTCTATCTGCCTAGCCACACCTACAAGTTAAAACACACGGGTTGCATTGGAAATGTATCTTTGTTTCTCCTGTTATAGTGATAGGCACTAGTCCTTCTTACATTATTGTGATCGTATGACCTATTTCTTCTTACATCTTTGTGTTTGCAACACAACAATTTGTCCGGAATATCCAATGAATGCATATAAAAGAAATTGCAAATCGTTTTTAAAAAACTAAAGTAAACTTTAGACATTCCATTAAAAAACCTCTTCTATCTCTTTCATTTTCATTAACGATATCCTCTTACTATTGTTTAAAATGATTATTATTATGACACATACATAGGTGGGTCCCAATTACATTTTTTTAAATTAATCTTAGCTATCTTAGCTTATATAATGGAAAGACGTTTGCGAATACAATCAATGAAAATATTTGTGTTACGTCATACATAAGTACTATGAACTATTATCGGATGCACGGAATACATCAATGGGTTTTTGCTTCAAAATTTACTAAAGTATCCTAACTAAATAAATTATCTACAAGATAAACACCTCATTTAATGATTGTAGAGATTAAAAACATCTCAAAACTTATGCGTTGATACATTGTACCGCATTTTGGAAAAAAGTACCTAATTAAAGAATTCAAAATTAGAATTGCATACTTAACTATAATTCCATACCTAAATATATTACCATCACGCTTACCTGAATCAGTTCCGAAAGAGCATGAGTCATTTCTATGAATAGCACAAGTACATAAAGACGATTAGTTTGGTACTCACGGATCGCCAAACAATGACCCAGACTTTATCCCATAAAGATTATCCTTCCTAGAACACTGGTAAACATCCAATCCTGTGTGAAATTGCAAACGCATCGATTCTCACGCGATCTTCAGGTATTGCAAGAAAAAAGATTACACATTTAAATGAAGAGTTTTAATACGTTCAGAACGTACAATATGGGACGAGACTCATTACGAGTGTATTAAATGTGCATCGTAAAAACGTTGCGAGCATGGAATGATACGAGTAGCAACCGATACTCGCTTGCATGGGGGCGGCGGTGGCGTAGCCACTTACATACAATGGCGGCAGCGCCGTAGAGTCATTCAGCTTACGAATTCGCTTATTAATACTTAATAACACGTAAAAACCTAACAGGACGTTATTTAATCTAAGGAACATTCGATGTTGCGCGTCCCGAATCCGTAAGCAAAATCTCTCATGCAGGGTCCTCTTCCTGTCCTTGTATGCTCGCTGATATAAAGTGACGAGCCTGCGCACCGGATCGCTCACACGAAATAATTGAAAGGGCTTAATTAACTTTCAATGAGTAAAAAACTTTTAGGACCTAATGGTCCTGAAGGTTTTTTGGGCTTTAAATTATTATAACTACATAATGAAATTCAATAATAGGATATCTTTTTCAAGAAGCGTGTTAAAATTGTGATATTGCAATAGTCGCTCGCGCGACATCTGTTGTCGGAATAACGAACTAGCATTAACTAACCTATGTTCTTATAGTTATCTGGTTCGTTGGTTTACTAAATCATGTCTTTGGATTTTTTTTATTTTGCCTATTTTTACTTGAATTAGAATTCAAACGTCCAAGACGTATGTTTGTCTGTCTTCGTGGAGACGTTAAACCTATTCCACTGGGGCTGCACCCCGGTATAGCATTCCCGAATTTAATTTGTAACTTTATGAGCTGAATGGAACTAGACATCTTTAGACTTATGATATCTGCGTATAATTTCCGAAAAGCTTGCAAAGTATCTTACCCCAGAGTCTTACCTGACAGCCCTCAATGCCATGGATCCGGGCACGTGCCCGCCAAACTCGCAAACTTGCGCAAATAAAGCCAACAAAAGCTCAACCGAAGCTCCGGGAGCAAAAAAGCTCACACAATAGAAAGCTTCTGACAAATATTGATATATCATCGGCGAGATGGGCCCGCCCTTTATCCGTCTCGACTAATTGCTGTGTCGATGGAGCGGGACAGCGATACGGCTCTCGCCCGCGTGCGAGCGGGAGGCCCTAGGCCTACCACGTCGAGGGGAATAATGCACCTATAAATAACGCAAAAGAGAAGTGCGCAGGCGCCGTCCGTTTTTTCCGACTGCCAAGTCAGAATGGACGTTCTTGATAGTTGGTCCATTGTTTCGTTTAGAGTTATTTTAGATTCAGATAAGTAATTAAAGCTCAATTAAAAGTAAGGTATCACTAATTTCTGTGCACTGTATTGTAATCTTTAGTTAGTGATGTCTATAGAAAAAAACAATTATGTGCTGTGTGGGTATCGGCACGTAAAAATAATACCAGTGACTGCATTTCTTCCCGTGCATATCGTAACAGGCCGATTCGGCGTACGTAAGGATTTTAAGTAAAACTGTATATTATTTTACTTCCGAGGTCATAGAGTTAATCCCGCCCGGATTAGTACCATCGCTTTGAATGGACGATGTTCGAAACGAAGATGCAGGAATTGTCTATCGTTCCTATCCAGTTTAAATGAAGCCGTGCAATATGAGTAAGGGCTCGGCAAGGTACCTAGTTTCCATGTTGTGTTGTACTAATACTGATTATAAGAGCACATGTGGTATAAGCCACCTACCCCCAGTTGCAAAAAAAAATATGAGCGACAGATATGAATGGCTTTAAGATTCCTAGATAATTAACAACCTATGTTCAACCTACACATTTGACACCACCACAACAAGTTAAGTCTACAGGTAACATAACCAACCTTTTTATTTACGCAAAAGTAAGAAACACATACCCTCTATGTGTGCGTCGATTAAACTATCGGATTTATATTCAATGCCAACATATTCCAGAGGTATGAAACTGTGATTTTAGTCGATAGCATCGGACCAGTTTGTATCCACATCGGTTTATTACGGCCTTAATGTTTCCAGATTGTAGGTATGCCGGTACACGCTACAAAGTTGCACTTATTCACGGCTTATAAACTTTACTATGGTCTCATAGCATGAGCATAAAGTAAAATATTGTAAACAGTTTAAGTAGCAAGCCAGATCAGATCTAATATAATAACACCAATATCATTTGAGGTGAGGTAAAATTATTAAGAACTCGAGATTCTATAGGATATGGGGTTTTAACAATCCGACAAGGAGTGCTATAGAAGTACGAAATGGAAAAATGGTGGTGCTTCGTTCATTAGATGACGGTGGGAAATTAGGCGTCAACCTACAGGATGTCAGAAAGGAAGAGTGTAGTCTAGTAGCCCCAACACTAGCGACATGGGCATTTGTAACGTGTCCGCCTCAGTTATGATACTCTCATGATTGACAAAATATTTTCGGGAGCCAGAAATAGCACCCGTGTTGATGAATGTATTTTTGTAATACACTTTGAAAATAACTAAATTCAAGAATTAAAAGATGGTCGGGATCATTGTGAATCGGGCTATTTATCAGGATACTTTATATATTTCGAGGGTGACGTTATCGCAGCATTTTTTGTTTGATAAAAGTAGTTAGTAGGGCAAATATTTTCCGCACTAAACTGTCATCTTGACATGCCATTGGCGTAAATAGGAGTGACTATCTGAACCAACACAGCCCATTCCAGAAATTCAACAGGTATTCATAATTTCCACAGGCAGGGATCCCGGTACTTCCCGGTGCTCGTTATTTGGACACACTGCTGCACTCCAACAGTTCCTGGACTGTTGTTTTAGTTGTCGCCATGCAGCCACGACATAGAAGGCTACTAGGTACCCCCAAATTGTAGAAGCCATTATAGAGCAGGCAGTGTCTCCTCATTGTTCCCACTATTGTACGAATATTACTTCGATTCAGGTGCAACAGTTTATGCTTGAGGCGCTGAGGGAGGCGTTTCGATCCGGTAGTACCATATTGGTTACCTCCATAGGGGTACAAAAAGTACGATCATTTCTAGACCTTTCGGTCCGAACTTGGAGGAGGTATATGTATCAGCTAAAACTTACGTACGTAAAGACGTTAAATAGTGACAGCTTATGCATCTGTATTAGACACTTCATTAGCTAGAATTTACTCAGAATCTGTTAAATCCAAATGTTTATTATAGATATTTTAAGGGAGACCAGACTGTGAGCAAAAGTGTTATTATTTAATACATCTTAACCCTTCTTTAGCAGAGCGTTTCATACCTATTTGACTAAAATTATTTAATATAAGGAAGCAATATAAGGAAGGTCCTGGCATATCACCTAGTTCGTATGTAGTGTGTTAGGCTAACAAATAGTGACATACTTACTTCGACGCCAGGAACCTACAAGTTCCCACTCCTCGCATACTACGGTAAAAGAACTTTGCTATATGATGTTGTAAAAATATTTAAGAAGCTTCCAAATGATATAAAAACCTAGAGTCCGATGCCATTTTTAAGACAGCTGTTAAAAAAATATTTTGCTAGTAACTTACACTAACGTTCTTACTATACTTTCTAGTTGCATAAAGAAACTATCAACGATCAAAACTCCTTGGTCCAACGACTCTATATTGAAGGGTTTCATTGCTTCTATTACAACTGTTTGCTACAGCCTACCTGTCGTTGGGGAGTGCGAACATTGAAAAAAAGCTCGACTTCCTTTCCTTTTCGAATCGAATAGCTTGTCTGCCATTTTTTATACCTTTCGTCGACGATTGAGACCGGTATTTGACAGGTTGTTCCCAAATTGATGGTTCCGACTGGAGCTTGAAGACTTGAGTCAGCAGAATTAAATAATTATAGTTTTGAAGGAAGTGGCAAGGGTGTGGTATGGCTATTAATTATTTGACACCCGCCTACTTAAAAGTAGTTTCAACGGCTTATCAATTGTAAAATCCATTGAGTAGTGGCAACAGAAAGCTCATTGATTATTATGATTAATTTAAACCGGAACTGTTTTTGAGTGTTTTTTGTTTTCTCTTATTGAATGCAAAATCTGTGTGAAGATTATCCGAGCATATCTTATAAACTCTGTAATGAACTTAGACCGACTCGAACGGTTTCAGTACTAGTGAGTATATAACGAAGAAATTAGTTAATAAATTCAGCACTGAATTAAAACCCACTTCAACGGTTGCAGTACTATTCTATTTAGAACGAAGATATTCATAAATTCAGCAATGTATTTAGACTGACTTTAATGGCTGCAGTACTAGTGACTTCGACGTTTCTTCATAAATTCAGCAGTGTATTTGGACTGAATTTTACCGATGCAAAACTAGTGCGTTGAGAACGACAACGTTTGTTAATATATTCAGCAGTTGTGTATAAACCGACTCTAAAGGTTGCAATACTAGTGCGATAAGAATGACAGTGTTTGTTTACACATTCAGCAATTGATTTATAAACCAACTTTAACGATTGCAATATTAGTGAGTTTAGTACGACGACGTTCGTTTATAAATTCAATAATGAATTGAGACCGACTTTAACAGATGCAGTACTAGTGCATTTAGAACGACAGTGTTTGTTTATAAATTCAGCAGTTGTTTTATAAAATATCTTTATCGATTGCAATATTAGTGAGTTTAGAACGACGACGTTCATTTATAAATTCAGCAGTGTATTGAGACTGACTTTAACCGATACAATACTAGTGCGTTTAGAACGACAACGTTTGTTAATATATTCGGCGATTGTTTTATAAACCGATTTTAACGGTTGCAATACTAGTGCGTTAGGAACGATAACGTTTATGGAATGCATGTTCCGGTATGTTGAAACAAGGTGTCCAGTGTTAAAAGTCTGTGTCCCGCAGGCGCCGACCGGTCGGTGTCATGGCGGCGCGGTGTGGCGGCGCGGGGTGGCGGCGGGCGGGGGACGCACACGTTGACACAGCAGGGCAATAAATTTGGCATCGGACGGAGTAAAGCGTCATTAGGACATAAAACCCTAATGGACAAGCGACGCGGCGGCGGCAGCGGCGCGGGGCTCCGACTACTCTCCATCGATCTCGACATGAAGCATCGAAAAACGATGGTAGAGCTTACGGTTCAAAACTCCAGAAAATCTAGCTCAAGGAGAATCAATGCTCATTTCCTAGAGCTCCCTGCTCTGCTTGGTATTTTTTTCATCTAGTTACTGCGGTAATCGGCTCCGCTCAGGACAGATTTTTCCATGACAAAATGTAGATGTCACTTTCCGGCCCTTACACTATCTCTTTGCACTTAATCGTATATCAAAAAAATCGTCGATCCTTTGCCATTTAAGTATCGAGGTCACCTATTAAATAATGCATGGCCACTGTTAAATTACAATTTTAGCTACGTAATTTTTTAATAAAAGGTTAAATATGTATGTAAGTACCTATAGTTTCATAATATCAAACTACATTCGATTTCATACGATCTCGCAATACACCACTATAGTTGTCCAGAAAAAAATGCAACAAAAAAAATTACTAGCTAATTTCAGGTGATGCTAGACCAAAGTACCGTGGGAAAATGAAAACTTCAACCACCCTGCGAGTGCAATGAGAAAGTTTTGAAATAACTGCTATTGATAAGTCGCTTTACTGGTACCTTGTTCCTCCAAGAATACCTGATATGCTCTTACCATAACAGTCAACGTAACCTACCTACGTCAACGTCTAACGGAGCCTACAATAAAATTAGTGGGACTAAAGGGAATTATAGGTATATTTTTAAGCTTCGCAGTGTTCTATTTTCGTTATTTGTAATGATACAATTGTTCACGCCAATATGGCATGGGTGACCTATGAGGGTAGTTTGCACTTCACAAGCAATCAATCCCATCCGAAGATTTTCCTATGTCACCCTCTCTCTTGCCTACTAGCTGTCACGCATGGTGCACGCATGCGCCGCGCCCCGCAACTTTCATCGTGGTTCAAGTGCGACCTCCCTGGGCGTGCACAACAATTTTTGGTAATGTTGAAAAAATCGAGAAATTTCTAATTACGGTTCATATTTAAATATTATTTCTTTTTAATGACGGAATATACGAAATATGCTGATATAATCAAGAATCAACAGTCTCGTAAGTTAATTTGAGTTTCAGCGACATCCAATATTGAAATATTGTAATCAGATTTTGAATATAATCTAAGAAAGTTTTCGTCGTGAAATTCGTCGGAAGCAAGATACATTACACTAAGTAATCACGATATATAAGAAGACAATATTTTTTTTTTAAAACTGTTTATAATTATCATGTATTTACATAACCGAGCCTTAAACCAGGAAATAATATGTCAGATTGTTTTTAACTGTCGCTGCATAATGAGAATGACAGACTTTTTAATTTTAAAGGATTTGCTCGACAGGACAGTTTCTATCATAACTATCGGTTGAACCAGTTAGTTAAAAAAAAAGGAAGGATAAATAGTATGCGGTAGATATCGCGTCTCCGCCGTATGGCCAAAATTGCCATATATTTGTATGGGAATCCGGCGGCGGCGCACTGTATGCCACACAGTCGAAACATCATCACCGCGTGCAAATGTTCTCTGAAAATGCGTTCGTCAAATCAGTTCCCACCCACACAAAACCTTCAATATGTCTGTGACCATGCTTGTATGTAAGTTTAAGCTGGGTTAGTATTTTTTGAAAATTTACCGGGTCTCATAGTAGGCGAGCAAGGTGACATATCTCCTTCCTTTATATCAATGGTTACGTTAATACGTTCCGCAGTTCTGGCATATTATCTGTGGCATAGTCTCGTTATTGAAGAGTTATCGACTTCCCATGAGTCTTCCCGCCCTTGCGAGTGTTCATTACCGTTAACACCTCCGGCTGCCGGCACGCCAGGAATGCCGCCGCCGCGCGGGCACAATGGGCCGAGGGGGCGACGCGACGTGCGACGCGCCTGCGCGGTGAGTAAGTGGCGCCACCACCCCCGCCCGCGCGCACCGCACCCCGCACCCCCCCGCACAGGTACCGCCGGGGTACGTGCGCGGCCCGATGGATACATAGAATCTATGGCTATATGTATCATACTAAAACCAAACCAAACTAAAGATAAAGTTTGGAAATATTCAAAGCCGGATATACCTAGATAGGTCAACATCATATACATAGGACATATATTGTGTTCTAGATTATGGACCTTTAAAGTAGAAATGACGACATTAGGCAATTTATATTTTGATTCCTATAATACTTATAATGACCATTATTTCAATGATTAAAAAATAAAATGTCAGTGATTTATAATGAGTACGTAAAAGTCTTGAATGTCATTCTGGATCTCGAGATCTAACCATAAGACTCGAAATTTAATAGTTTTTTTAGTTTGATAATTGGCTGTTAATTGTTAATGTATACTGATCGGAACCCATGCGAAACTGTAGGAAAAATATTGGTTGCTATTCTATAATTGTTCCAGATTTACGATCCGGTTATAACCAACTGCAAAAACAGCCATCAAATTGTGTGTTTTACTGTGAGCAGCTTATAACATGAACATTATATGTGATGTAAGCTTTTGATGCGATGTTACATGAACATAAAAGTTGCTATTTCTGATACCAGGGAAGATATATATTTGCACCGTGAATTCGAGTCTCTAGTTCACGTTCGTAAATTAATTAGCTCCATAAATATTTAAATATATTTAGTTGCACTATTCATCTCAGTACTACTGGATAAAACAAGTTAAGGGTTTGTATTTTCTGTTCCGAGATTTTCAAATATCATTCTTAAGGCGGCCCAACCCGGCGGGACGAACTCAATCGCGGGCACGGTACAAAACCGTGCTGTTGCGCTCTGGGACCTTCTCCGTTTCAAAGAATAAGACAGTCTCCGTGATGAGGAAGATGCAACATGTCCACAAAAAAGAAAATGTGCATAGTGTATGATTTGGTAAGATTTACGAAAATTTTAATTACAAAACGACTTATAGCTAAAAGTAAACCACGACCGCTGTAGTTAAAAATCTAACAAAAACCAAATAGTTTATAAATCTTGATTAAAAAACCTATGTCTGATGACTAATCTTTTTAAGATGTTCTTACTTTATCATTGCGTAATCCACCTCCAAAGTTATTGTATAAAACGCGCAAAAAATTCGAACTTTCGGACCTTATAACTTAGAAACCAAACATTATTTTACAATGCCAATGGTCATCAGACATCTAGTTTGATCAAATAAAGCTATTTTGAGCAAAATTTTGCATCTCTGATAAGAAATATGGGCGTGATCTTCTTTCCCTTTTGTATGGGGAGATGAGCGGGTTGGGCCACCTTAAAATAAAGTTTTATCACGAATTAGAAGGAAGAAGTAGTACCGAAAGACTTGCGCGTTAAAAGCGCTACCCTAGCAAGTATAATTTCCCGAATCCCCAAATGTTAGTTTAAACCTCAGTATAACCTTTTCAGCCTCGGTAGCCCAGTGGCGCCATTCGATAAGCTGGGTGAAGCAACTCTGAGCCAGGTTGGGTGCTGGATGGGTAACCGTTTTTTTTTCTCGTAAAACTGTAGGTCCCCTGCTAACTTTAGTTGGTGGGATTAATCAAGGACGGGTTGGTAAAGAACGATGGTCGAAGCGGCAATGAAAATTGTCTGTGTTTTCCATTCAGCTCACTGTAGCCGCGCAATGTATAAGGAAGGTCCTGGAATGGCACCAAGTTCCTATAGCATCTAATACCATGGTCGGCTTGGTGTTAGCCCTTCATGCCCAGTGATATAACACAAACTCTTTAACTTTGAGATCAAATATAAATCACCAGGCGATGATGGTGTTACCAGGCTTATTTTTTTTATTGTATAACTATGAACATGGCGAAAACAAAAATATATTTAACTTTAAATTTAGAGATTTAAGTGATCTGATAATTAAAGTAATATATTTCATACGAAGAATAGCCATGGCCCATGCATGCTAATTCATGATTAAATCTCATGCATGCGAGACTTTGCTACATTTTTTGCAAACAATGTCTTTAACGAGGTCTAGGTAAATTGATAACATCTTTATTACCCCAATTGCAATCCATTCAGTGATGCTAGAGACAATTTTGTGAATGTAAAGAGCTGCACTATGAATATGTGAATTAAATTCCCCTTTACCACCATAATTCGTGCAAAGCAAAGAAAACCCAGGCATTGGCTCAGCGTTGAACTCTTTTTAGGAAGATTTCCGTTTGCCTGCCGCGGCCGCGGTCAAACAATAAGGCCCTGGTACTAGCCAAATCGCAAAGTTAGACGAGGCACTCCAAGTTAACTAACTAAGTCTGACGATTATAAGTGTTATTCTTACAATATATGATTCCTTGTCTATTAATCAACCTATTTTCGTTAATGTATGTTACCTTTTTCTATACAAAATACATTGCGGAAACGGTGTCCATTTCCGAACTTTTTTGACTAAATGTAGAAATCTAATAGCAAATGGAATGTTTTGTTTATGCATATATGCTGTTTTTGCTTATATCTATTAATCGAATTACTTTCAGATTTCTAATGAAAAAAATCAACTTTTTTATTTTTATTATTATTTAAATAAATGATGGAATCAAAAAATATTAACAATCAATTATCAGTCTGGAGTTCTATTTGGATTTTCTGAAGCGTTTCACTACATATTATTACATTTGTTAAAAAGTGCATTTGTATGGCGCGAGTAGTTGGCCAGTCCTAGCGCCATAAGGGCATTTTTCAGATGAATATTGCTGACAGACAGACCTAATCAGCAACGCAATGTTTTAAGTTTCAATAATGTATTTTAATTAAATAACGTTTTAATTAAATAAATTACACATATTGACGATTCTAAAATGAATTACATTACAATTTAATGTAGTATTTTCAAAAGTATTTAATTTAATATATTTCGAAGTTAATTGATTAAAGTTTATTATTGAATTGATTTTAAATAATTGCTATTTTTTGCGCTAGGTCGCTACAATATTATGGTACGTATTTTTATTATATTGCAATTAACTTTGAATTTAAAAATTTTGGGTTTTTATGTAGTGACGGCCAGCTCAAGCTAATGTACAATATATCGCTTTTATGAAATTACGAAATAAAAGGTCCCACCTTGTAACTTATTGATACATCTGGACTTATAGTTTTGATAAATTTATTTGGATTCTCTTTAATCAATGGTACATGGGGTTTGTAATAGGCTTATTACAAAACGCTTTGCAAACGTTGGGCAGGTGTTGTAATTTAAAAATAGATAGAAAAAATTTCAGATTGATAAAATAATTGGTACTGAATAAGCCAACCTTTGACCAAACGGAATTTTAGCGTTTTCAAATAGGTACGGACGTTTATTTTGAAACCTCGGAATAAGAAACAAATATGAGATCTTATTCTATCATATTGATGTTAACCATAGAGTAAAATGGACATATGTAGGATTTCTTTCTCATTCCAGTGTATACCTTCGATTATTATTATCCTTAAACACATATAAATGTAAGGTGTAGTGCTAGTCCAACAATTAAAGCTTATTTGAAATAAACAGAATTACACACACGTAAAACGTTTTCAATGTTGAGTGCAAATACTTCATTACTTTAGATTACTTATACTGACTGAGTTGCAATTGACCTAGTTTGGTTGCAATGCAGTTTCAATGATTATCCTTTAGGTGACGTTTCACTATTATCTTCTCGTTGATATATATATACCAACACTCGGAGGCGTAGCTGTCAGAATAACGTCATTAATTTATTCACTTACCAGTGAGCTGCGAGCGATACACTCCTCTTCCTGGTTCGATGTACGGCAATTCCGGGTCGTGGCAGGAGAGACAACCACCACACATACAGTTTTCACTCGCCACTCTTATTATCCTCACCCCGGCACGAGAGAAACAGTTCAAATTTCGAGAAGCACAAAATATACTCGAAATGCAACGGCTTCGAGAGACACGCGTCCCTTTCTAAATGCGAGCGGGCACTGTTTATCGGCGGGGTGCCCGGGCGACGCGCCGGCCCGCGGGGTAGGCGGAGGGGGTGGGGACCTGTCCGTTCGGAATTCGAATACGGAGGCGAGCGCTCCCGCGATTGGCCGACGCTTCTCAGGGCGGAGCTTCCGGCGCGCGGGCGGGCTGCCGCGACATTTTCTTTTGTTCCGCATCGACGGCGCGCACGTAGAGTTTGGGGAAAACTGGACAATTCGGGCGGAAAGTCACGCGAATATAATAAAACACGCGATTTCCGCTACGAAGGCGATGCGGCTGTGGCAAAAGAACAGTTCGCGAGCGAGTTCGTCGGTTCGGCCGGGCGCGGGCGATGGGCGGGCACCGCGCCGGCCGCGTCTGTATCGGAGTCGCCCGAGAAACTGGTTTTGACATAAGCATTGTGGTGTGGCATTTTATTGGGCCGTCGCGTACAAAAAGGGCATTATCATATATTTTGTTGTCAATTTTCCCCTCGTGTAGAAATGCACGCGAGGAGTAATGGACGGCGCCGGATTAAGATTTATTCGATCCGGCGGGTGGAGGGTGGGGTGAGGCGGGGTGCGGCGCGAGGGGGGGGGGAGGCGATCGTCTCGTTAGTTATGTGGCTCCGTTTAATGGAATTAGTCGTGTGAGCATTGTTTATGGACGTGCAGACCGAAAGTAATCAATCTAAGCTGATTTGGAGATTTAGAAGCATTTACGAGTATACTATAATTACGTATACCTTGCGTTAGTTGGTAATGTACGTTTTTTGTTCATGGATCTTTTATGCACGGGAAAATTCTTCCTCCACTCCAGTTCCGTTCCGTTTACTATCATTAGGAAATCATAGTTTCGTTTTAATCTCTCACAAAGTGATTGGCCTTCCAGTGTCTTTGGTACCTACCTACTGTCGACTCCAGCCACTCAGTTCTCTTTGAAAATTTTCCCACAAGCAGACACCAAGTAGACACTCCCTCTCTCTCACACATACACACACACACTAACACACCCTCGCACACCCTAACACACCCTCACACCCTCACACCCTTACGCCCTCTCATTCACAAACACCCCCTCACATTCACACATTAAACAAACACAAGGTCGTCAAGAAAGAAAATGTATCATTGAAATTTAAGCAATTAGCTTATTACCTATGTAATTTAAATACAACTTATGTACTGTAATGAACGTTCTATAGTTAACCAGAATTTGTGTCTGGTGTCTACTTTTACTTTGTCTATATTAGAGGAAATCTGTAATTGGCAACATATTTTAGCTCATGTATTATGTTAACTTGTGATGTAACACGCTGTTGATTTCCCAAATAAAATAAAAATAAAAAATAAAATAACATTTGACTTCGCTCACTTCTTGGAAGTTGTATGAAATATAAAAGAAGATCTGACGTTAAACTTTCAATTTGGAGAACCAACAAAACAATATTTTCTTCTTAAGTATATAATATAAGTCAAAATTAAATACTGCATTAATTAAACAAGTTTTGGCCTCTTCCTTAACTTACTAGGTGTTACTGTTGGAGTAAGTAAAAAATCTTCGACGCCATCATTTTTAATCTGGTTCAATAAAGCCGTGCTACATACATACAGAAGGTTTTAATCTGTCATTAATGTGATGCCATTGAGAATGGGAATGTCATGGAAACCTCCATTGGATTCAATGTGATTACCTCTTAAAATGAACCTAAACACTCGCTTTGCTTCCTATTTGTACCTCAAGTCTCCATGCCGTAAAATTGTGTCGAAAAAAAAAGCAACCGTAGTATTCATGTTTAAAAAAATGCCAATTCTGTGTGAATTTTGAGAGAGTGGCATGCTTTGGAGAGTTTTTCACACTAAAGGTGTATTAGATAGTTTTCACATCACTTTTTGCTATTTTATTTATTAATGATTTTGCCATAAAACGCTTCGTCTAATGTCTACCATTCAAATGTTTATGAGACTTGGAAATCTTATGTCGAATTTTAAAAGTTTTTAAAATTATTTGAATAGAAATATCATAGGACATTTTAAGGGTGGGACTTCAAAGGAGGAATTTTAATGCTATGACTACTTCATTTGATTTTATTTTGGTATAATGATTGTATTTGAATGTTGGGATTATCAGTTGCCAACGAGATATTTTTTTTATGCAATCTGATGACTAATACCACACAACAATCGTTATGATATTAGCCCAATACAAAACAATCCCGAAGGAATTAGGTGCCATGCTAGGACCTTCCCTTTATAAGCACGGCTACACTGAACTGGATGAAAAACAGCGACAATTTTTCATTTATTTTATTTATTGGAAATACCAACAGGTGTACAATTTTGTAACAAATAAGATAAAAAAGAAACAGAATTAAATACACTTATGTAACTCAGAAAGAGAAAGGAAGTGGTCCATGAACGGGCGAGGAAGCCATAACCTCTTCCCTTAGACCCTAAACCACGAGCAAACCATGGATATAATTGATTATATGCCAATCTAAATGCCAAAGAAACAATTATCTCATTGGTGTTATCTGCACTAACCGGCTTTAAACTTTAACAATATGTTTAAATCTGTTCTCTGTATCTAATTATATTTCATAAAAATGTTCTCAGTGGCTAATATTATAGCAATCTTTATCATTTATAACTAAAATCTAATTCGACAAGAATAATTTGGGCTGTTTCAACTTTAATCAGATTAATCGCAAGAGACCTTATACGCTTAGCTTTAATTGTCAATAAATAGGCTAATAAATTACATTCAAATAAAATTTAGACCTTTATTCCTCTCACGCCACCTGAGTAAGAGTTATAAATAGTAGGTATCATATATGTACATATCAAAGTAATTAACTCGAGGTCTGTCTGGGGTGCCTCAAAACATCTGTCACTTCCTTCCTAAAGTACCACGCCAGAATTAAAAGCAGTTTTAAAAGAATTTAAAACAAGCAGAGGTTGTTGGAATCAAAAAAACGCCTTTATGAAGCTTTTTTATGTGGTTATTTAATTTTTAACGTTTGATGAAATTATGTTTTATTATCATTTTGACTTCAGAATCTGTCAAACAGTAAACATAAGAGCAACATATTTACCGACAGATGAATTATTTTGCCTAATCAGACCCTCTCTCTCTCTATTGCACGTGCTTACATATTTATACCTAAAATTTGTTTTTATGGTTCTCTTGCGAGCACCGACATTTTACAGCTTCGTAGCTAAGTGATGCGACGCGTTGTTTACTTTTATGAAACAGAACTGAATTTGTTTCATTTAATAAAATTCAATCGTCGCCGTTATAATTATAATTTCCCTCAGAATAATATGCACATTATTTTTTCATTTTAAAATTTATTTTATTTCAGATTTCATATTGTAAAATATTCGGTTATTTATACATCCTTGTTAATGAAATGTTGGAAAAGCGGACCAATTCAGGCCATCTTGTATGTACGTATTTTACAGTACCATAGTTAGAATTATGTAAGCAACTATCTTGAGTTAGTTCTCTGAATCTATGGTAGATGAATGACGTTATGCGCTGTAAGCAATCTTTCTTTTTCTGTATCGAACTATTTGCATATATTTAATGATTTAAATGACATATTTGAAGCGATGCAAAAACTGCATCAGCACAAGTGAAATATTTGTACAAATGTGAAGTAATTACCTGCTCTTAGTTATTTTAATATGAAATCATTTATATCCTTCAGTTTTTTTAAATCATTACAATGTGAATTGATGATAGAAATGTATTCAAACATATCTTTATTAAAATCCTTATCCAAAAAAATTATAAAAATCCGTAATGAATAAAATGATAATGAACTTAATTTCAGAACCAAGAGCTTTAAAACACAAACACATTGGTGAATCTGAAGACAAAATAAGCTACTTTTATTTGGTTGATATTTTCGATTGTTGTTTGTTTTAAAACTTTAAAATTATCAAATAAAATACAAAATTGATAATTTTAAAGCTTTAAAAGAAACAACAATCGAAAATATTGAAATAAGCAATGTACTTGTTTAGTACGAAAAAATATATTTACTTTTCAAATAATACTGCAACACGTATTGCTTATTTTAGCCTCCACAGTGAGTGTTCTGAAATAGAGTATGCGATTATTTATTTTCAATTTTTTTTCATTTCTCTTTCCATTCATATTTTGAATTTAATATTAGTTCATTTATCTAAAATCTTAACTTACGATGTAGGGCATAGAGCCGTCCCGCATTATCTAGTATTAATTTAGGTCTGTGACAGTGACGTACGGGCGCGCCGTGCGTAGCCGCCAGCAATGGTGGTTCAAAGAGGCCGACACGTAATGCGCGCGCGAGACCACTATAGCACTATCGACGGGACTGCAGGCGGAGCCCGCAGTGATAACTACTGGATAGTCTTGTCTCACCACCCCGATTGTACATGTATTACATAACTGAAAGTTCAGTGCAGTATATGCACAATGTGATAAAGCATTATGTATATTAAGGCTCCATTTGACGCTAATCCTTAATATTTTGGGGTAATTTTTATTTTATCTCAACGTCAGTTAAGAACTCGTAGGAAAATCAAAATATCCAAGTTTAGACTATTATCTAGTGTATGACCGTAAAATGGTTTATTATTTATATTCAATTGGTTTATGAGAACACGAATGGATTCGCTGCTGTCATTCGCTGTAGATAGCAGTAAACAAATTTAATTTTTGGTGGCATTTTATATGCTCGCAAATACTTTCTTTTCGTGTGTGATTTGTGTTTAATTTCTTCTGGTGATCGAGGGTTAGTGTATTCGATGGAGTTTAGCCGCAAGCCGCAATATGCGGCCACCTGACGTTGGCGGAGGGGAGTCTGTGTCCACGGATTTCTTGCAGTCCGTAGCCACCAGAGCTGCACATGATGCCGACAGGCGCTCTCTTCCCTTGCCGCAAATTTGTCTGCCTCCATCTTCTAGCGCTTTTAATGAGATACATTCGATTAAAATAGATCAATCGATTCCTTTAGGCCAGCGCAAAATAAAAATCTCAAGACCAAATAAACAAATAAGAATATTGGCGAACTTTCGGATACGTCCTCAACTTTTTCAGAAAATGACACTCCACGCCATAAAATTAACACATAATCCAAAACTGTTACTCAAAATGATTCCCTGTTAAAACCTCAAACTCCAACTCAAAATTCATCGCTCACTATACCAGTGGGTCGTCAAAATTACATGGATTTAGATAAATTCCCTTTCATTGTGCATGCATGTCGTATTGAACCGACGCCAGTGTCGGGAACATCATTACATGCAGTGAAATTTGGTCTTCTTTTCATGAAAACGTGCATTAAAAACATAAAACGGGATGGTGTGAAAAGTGTCGGCCGCAACCGAGTTTCGGTTGAATTTACAACGGCGGATGGTTTTTTTTTTTTTTTATGTGACTGGACATGGATGGCTCATACCACAAGTTCTGTCATGGTATTAGCCCAACACACCACATGGGAACTAGGTGCCATGCCAGGACCTTCCTTATATTGCACGGCTACATTGAACTGGATGGAAAACACGGACAATTTTCATTGCCGCTTCGACCATCGTTCATCCAATGCGATGGTACCAACCCGGGCGGGATAAACCCTACCACCTAGTAAGTAAGGAAGGGGACCTACAGTTTAACGTGGAATCCGAACCACGGCCAGCCTCTCTCAACGGTCGAATGGTCACCCATCCAAGACCAGACCGGACCCAGCGTTGCTTAACTTCGGAAAGCGATCGCCGAAGTGTCGCGCCACTGGGCCACTGAGGCTGAGGATGGCAGATGGTAGCGAACTCCTTCATGACTAACGAATACTTTCTAGCTGTCAATTATAAAGCTATGATTCCAACGTATCAACCGAGGTCCCCGATGGTTACGGATCGATAATTAAAATAAGACACATACATTTTAAAACTAATGTAGACGGCAAACCGGTATGGAAACCATCCCAGACTGTAGTCTTGACCTTTGATGGTCAATCCCTCCCTCCTCGATTTTTTTGTGTCTTCTCCTCCCTACCCATTGAAAAATATCAATTCCCCACTATTCAGTGTCACAATTGTTTAAGGTTTGGTCACACTGAACTGTTGTGTCATTCCAAAATTCGATGCCTCAGATGCGGTGATGATCATTCCGATAACGCTTGCTCGCGCAGTCACCAAGATGCCATTTGCATATGGTGCACAGGTAACCATGTTGCCACCAGCCAACATTGTCCAGAACAAGAGAGACAGAGTAGGATTAAGGGACGCATGGCAAAAGACTATGCTATGTTGAGGTTTCAAAAATGCTTCGCCGCGTTGCAAAATCCTTTGCCGATGTAGCTAGATCCCCTAAATCATCCCTGCCAACCTGTCAAAAAAGACCGAGTCGCTACATCAGGCGCCGCGCGCATGGTGATCTATGTGCCGGCGCCCAGCAGTCCGGCGGATGCGGAGCTCTCCGAGGGGGGGGTGGTGGAGGCCTGCGTCTCAAGACCACCACCTATCATTCGAAGCCTGGCTCACGTCCTCGTCCGGGAGAGCGCCGCCACCACGGTCTGCGCCCACTGGAGCGTTTGGAGGAGGCCCCTCTCGCCGCCGCTGGATTCTCCATTTCTTTATATGATTTTTATGTTCTTGCAGCTTTTTGTTTTGTAATTATGTAAGAATAATGTAAAAAACTGTGTAATCAAATATATGTATATCGGTATACATGGATGCATCGAGGTGAGGAAATCCTCACCTTTATACATGGAGGTACATTCTTCACCTTCATGTCGGTATGTAATAACAAGTAGACTTTACAGACATGGAGGCCTCCATGTTTACAGATCCAAAACATAAATTTCGCTCGCCTAAAAACGATTTTGACCCGCATACAACAATGAACCCTAATGCAAACTCAATGCTTCCGGAGGTCGCCATTATAGTTTGTTTACTAAACGGTGAACTTAGTTGGAGCCTATCTTTGACATAAACATTCCCGGATTGAAAACGCCTAAACCAGCTTTGTGCTACTCTTACTGACATTTTTTCGCGGCATGTGTTGCATTTTTTCTTTTTTGTAACAAAATTAAAAAATATATTTCGAAATTATTTATTATAGATTCACTCATTTTGGCAGAAAGAAAAACAATTGAAAATAGCGGGAAACAACATTTTACCAATTGATTGTTACCATGTTACCTTTTTAATGTGATTAAAACTAGCCAGGTACAAATAGTGTATTACAAGTTTATAATGAAAACCCCCCAAAAAATTGTTTCGTTAATTCGGCTTGGCAATGCGCATTTTCTATAATTTTTAGAACGTGTATGTAGTAGTTTTTTAAAAATAGATAATTTTGAGATTTTTGTTTTTAAAAAACTGAGTAAACTTTTAAACTAATAATAAATTAACTTCTCCGGAAATTAACCTGGACTGAAAAGAGACCATTGAAATAGGCATGTCAGTTCACAATTAACCTGATTTAATTTGCTATAGGAAGCGTTGAGCTGAAGATGAAATCACGTAGTTAATCGAACGGTTAATTGTGAACGTACGCTTCTAATTTCAACGGATTTTTATTTCAAAACCATATCTTTCTCATAAAATATGATACATACTTTTGAAACGTGATTCTAACCAATGCCCACAAGTGATATTCAATCCATCGCAAGGTCTCTTCGTGAACTGTGTTATTACAATACATAAAAAGCGTGAGTTAGAGCTGGCACTGTCCGAGTCGGCGAGAGCGACTAATGTGTAACCGTTGTACAATACGAGTCCGCCACATCTTTATCAGCTAATGCGGCGACACGGCGGCGGCGGCGGCACGGCGGAGCGGCGCGTCGCCGGAGGGAGGCTCCGCGTGTTGGACTCCGAGACAAAACCTTCAACATTCCTGCATTCTATTTATTGTTTTCCGATTGATCCGAGCTTATAGGAGCCGAGTGACGCCATTTTTGAGTCCACACATTAACCACAACACTAGAAAAGAAAGTTAATCATACAATGTCCTAAACGCAGATGAGTAAAATATGTAAATAACTTCATTTACAATAGTTTGCAATACTTTACAGTACAATAAATTACCCACAGAAATTTGAAATAAGCCTCTGAATTAATTAAATCAGTTCATGATGGTAAAGTGTGTTACCTGTATAATATGAGCCAGGTTTTCTGCGATAAAACGTCCTTTTGTGATTTAATGTACTTAAGACGAGTATGTTAGAGTTATTAAACTTTTTCGACAATACAACGCTTTTTACATGCATACAACATGGATGTCTAATACAAAACTGAACGTTAGATATTATCCTAACACACCATAGGGAACTAGGTGTCATACCAAGATCTTCCTTATATTGTACCTACTCTATTTGAAATATAATGATTTAATGTGAAATTAATTGACTTTATCTGTGTCTATTTTTATGAGGGCTTTATGAACCCGACAAATATAGGTCATTAAATTGACAAGTGCTTTTACGCCAGAAATAATTGTTATACATGTATTTTATTTTATTATCAACTATCTTTAGTTAAGGTTTGCATTGAGGGTTACTGTTTCTTTTTCCTTGCCTCTTCTTCTAAGACTCTTCCACAAAAATGTTTAGGTTAGCATTAGCATTTAGGTATTAGTATTTATTTCGTATATTTGGCAGGAAAAAGCAGTGAAGTTTCTTAGGGGGTTCTTCTTTATTGAGTTATTCGAATCCGCCGAGTTACCAATAGGTGATCTAAATTAATTTGTTTGTCTACTAGAAGCTTTATTTAACGAAATGAAAATTTAATTGAAAATAAACCGCAAGTACTCGTAAATCAACCTCCATTCTGTAAAAATATCTACTTCGAAATAAAATGTTATGAGCAAAGAAGAACCTTAGCTTACATAATCCGGTGAGAAATGTTTGTACAAACAATTGTGTATTTGAATTTGAATTGTCTAATATTTTGCTTGATACATTTATTTAACGATTCTCAGAAAGATAATCGTTATAAAATGAGATAGACAGTGCCGAATTGGTGAAACCGGATTTTGATAATAAATCAAAGGCCACTTGAAAACTAATTTGTTTATTAACAAAATATAGCCAATCACATGAATGTCAAGGTAGAATTAGTGAATTAAATATAATACATAGTATATACTAGCCTATGTACAAAACAAACCAAATACTTAACGCATACTAAAACTAACAATTATACAATATTCTCATCACTGGAATTATAATTCATTCTCATGTTGTTTTAATTGGTATACATTTACGGCATATTTAATGCCAACAGCACATCTGAAATATCTTAATTAGATTGAAATTATAAAATTAAATTCTCGGCTACCTACACTTAATAGCATACACTTGGCGGCAATTAAAAATACTTACAGATATTCAGGCTTATTCGAATATTGCGCAAACATTTATCCTATAGACATTAATTATGTACAGTTTAATTTCCTTAGTTTGTTATGTAAGCTCGTTATGTAATGAATGTCCCCTGAAGCGAGCGCTCATATATGGCAGCGATCATAAATAAATACAAAGGAAGGAGATATGGCATCGCGGCCGCCTACTATGAGACCGGCTGTCTCCAATTTTAAAAACCGGCCAAGTGCGAGTCGAACTCGCACACGAAGGGTTCCGTACCATCGTATAAGATTTAACACAAAAAAACATGTTTTTTGTGTGACCCCCCTTAATTTTTATATTTTTTTATTTTATTTATGTTTTGTGTATCCACAATCTGTGAAAATTTACCTATTACGGTTCATGAGATACAGCTCTGTGACAGACGGACGGATGGACAGCGGAGGCTTAGTAATAGGGTTTTGTTGGCTACGTTTGGGTACGGAACCCTAAAAACTACCAATCCAACTCAAACATACGTACTCGTACATGCCACATGCAAATATAGTCGAAGACGTATTGGAGGGTTTGTGTAGGAACTGATTTGACGAAAGCATTTTTAGAGAACATTCGCGCGCGGTTGTGATGTTTCGACTGTGTGGCATACGACGCGCCGTCGGATCCCCATACGAGTGTATGGCCACTTTGACCATACGGCGGCGACGTGATATCGACCGCATGCCACTTCTCCTTCCTTTCTCTTCAGTGGCTGCGAAGCTCGGCCTGGGTGGAGGCAACGACGCTGGGTGGTGCAGGCCCGGCGGACACAGCCAGCTCTATCGGTGGTAGCCTGTAACAACATCACGTTTATTGAAATTATATGTGTTACTCGTAGCTCAGGGGCGCGGAGACTTACTTTCCATGCCAAGGGTTCGGTCCCCGTCCCGTTCATGGACTTCTTTCTTTCTCGTTTGAAGTTGGATAACTGCTTACGAATGCGAGCTAAATGTAGGTCCCCTTCCTCTACTAGGTGGTAGGGTTCACGGCGCCCGGGTAGGTACCATCGTATTTGATAAATGATGGTAGAAGCGGCAATTGATAATCATCCGTGTTTTCCGTCCAGTTCAATGTAGCCGTGCTCATAAAGGGAAGGTCCTGGCATGGCACCTAATACCTTCGGAGATGCCGTGTGTTTGGTTCATATCATATGATGGGTATTAGCCATTAATGTCCAGTTATAATACTAAATTATTTGCCGCTTCGATGAACCCTATCACCTTGTAACGAATACAGTTTTCCGTGGAATCACAAGGACGAACGACGACAATGCAGTGGGCTCAATTGTACCCACAAGCCATGTAATACAGGTTGAATTTACAAGTGGGCACTCAGGGCAAAATCCGAAACTATAAGAAATTGCGAAAACACTCAAAGAAG